>CM044395.1:31565000-32832500 GCA_024322285.1 Musa beccarii | reverse complement strand
CCTATCAGACATGATTCACATATGGAATCACACCATTGGGAATAAATATCAGACTAGTTACTCCTGAGGATAATGATCCCTCACCTCCCACAATGTAAGGAAAAAAAATCATTTATTTGGAAATGTACTTGATATAACCTACAGACCCGAAAGTACAAGAAGAAAAAAGGAAAAACTGATATTGTGAAAAGGGTGGTCTGGTGCTAAGCTAAGTAAAATAAGGTTAAGTTTTTCAAAGGGAATCAGTTTTTGATCCAGAAACTAGATGGAAATTGATTTCAGATATGAATCATGAAGAAACTTGCAATACAAAAATGAGAGATTGGGAAAATATAAATAAATTAGTCATATGGATGCATATGGAATTAAAGCACCAAGATCTAACAGAAAATTTATAACCTAAACCAAAGCAAGAAATTTTTAATCCATGCGCCAGAATTCATCCAAAAACTTTTGCTGTTTAGCATACGAACAAGATGAAAGTTGAACTGCTTGAAATCAACAGAAGTGATGTACATCTGGGTTTTTATTTTTAAGAATAAAATTTGGCAGTTGAAAAGGTGCAGATTCACAGAAGCAAGCAGGAAAAATAATGGTTCAAGCACACTTGTAATTTTGATCAAACAAAGGTCATAAGATGATGTTTAAATTGTAGATCTGCTCTTCTAAGCATCACTCTCACAAACAGCCAAGAGAATATTCCAGAGAAATGATTTTGTGGTAAAGATTACTAATAAAGAGCAAGGAAAGGAGTAAAGGTTTAACACCCTTAACACTCCAATTGCTTCACACCAGTGTCACACATGAAAGGGAAAAAAAGGTTATTTTTATTGATTTCTCATATAAAGTGCACTCTGAAATACTAACTGGATATTCTTTAGGAATCTATTATGAAAACTCTGAGAACATTACCTATACAAAAGAAAAAATGGTCATCGAATGACATCAAGTGAAGAAACACAATAACGTAAGTCCTTACCGTTAAAATATTTCCAGATCTTTGGAAATGGGAGAAAAAGCAAGAGTTGTGTCTGACCAGTATAGACTCAAGTTTGGATTTATCTTAACTGCATAACACAATCAATTTCTCTGTAGGTCTGTCCAAACCAATATCTAGACCTAACACCTTAGTCCATCCTTACTTTCATCTCCCACCAGAGATCAAGGTGACTTTAACCAGCATGTGCCACATCTACAAATATATATGGTCAGAAGAAGCTTCTTATCACAAAGGGCTGTTTCCTAGGCCGGTCATATTGATTGAACAAACACTGACTTTGAATCAAGCTGTGAAAAGTTCTATCAACAAAAAATATCTTATACCTTCAGTCAAGGTCTGCAATACCGAATGATACCACCTGGTACGGGCGGTACATACCGGTCCGACAGAACACCGGTACACGGACCGTCCGCTACCGCTTGGTACCGTCGATTGAGGTGTTTGGAGGCGTTATCGTCGACAGTGACCAAGGGCAGAGAAAGAAGAGGGAGAAGGGGAAGAATGAAATAGGGAAAAAAGAAAAAAAGAAAAAATCTGGATATCGCCGCTCTCCTCATCGTCTGTCGATGACGACTTCTCTTCCCCGGCATCGGCGTCGCGGGGGGCAACTTCTCATCCTCCTTAGCTTTCTTTTTTTAAATGTGATGTCACATATTAAAAAAAGCGACGTCACCCGAGAAGGAAGGCGAGGCACGACGTCCCCTGGCATATATATATAATTATATATATAATATTTATTTATATATACAATATTTATAATTATATATATACCGAACGGTATAACGAAATATACCGTTCGGTATATGGTACCGTAGCATACCGAGTAAACCTCGAAACTCCGGTACGATGTGAAATTTCAATCCTTGCCTTCAGTGCATTAAGGGGAGTAAAAGAGAACATGCAACTCAAATTGTGATTAGCAATTATATTCCATAACTACAAATGTTTAAATCACTTGAAACAGCAATTATCAGATCTACCAATACAAGGTGACCAAATTGACAATTGGCCTTCAATCAAGATTTTAAAGTTTCTATTAAGTTGAAAGTAACCTCATTCCCTGAGTATAGGAGAGCAGTAATACATTTAAATGAAAGGTAATTAGCATTTTTTTTTTCAAAAGTAAATATCGAGTGTTAAAGATCACCTCTGCAGGCTGTCTAGGTGAAGCTACAGATAAGCTAGTAACTAGATTGTTCATAGAAAATATATCTGCAGGTTGCCCAGCAATAAGTAGGCACAGTGTTCGTAAAGGTGATCCAAATGTAAACTGATGTTGTGCCATCCTCTTCACCGTATCAACATAAAACTGCACCCAGAGTATATATTGGAGCAAATAAAGGAATCAGCCAATTATAGTCAATCAAATGAACACAAGGTAATAACATCTACAAACACATAAGAATTTTTCAATGTAATTTTAGCAGAAATGAGCAAACAAGCTGCACCACCTTGTCCCCAAGCTGTGCAGCAAGAACAAGTGCAGGGCCCCACAGATGACCTTCTTCTGCACATTGGAGAGCCTCTTTCCTTCTGCCAGAAACCAGAAGGCTCTGTACCTTAGTAGCAGTTGCCTGAAATAGGGGCACATAATATAGGCATCTGAAGGCTGCACATCAGAATATTTTTAGCTAAGCTTGAGGAATTGAGAATACCTGAAGTTGTCCTTCTGATGGAATGTTAGTCAGACAATGAGAATATAAACCATACTCTCCTGAAGGAGCATTGCCCATTTTAGATGATGCAAAAAGCTTAGTAACCGCCATCTCTGGACTATTTATATCCTATCAAGTTAAAAATCACATCAAGTCAAAAATACAAATGCTGAACTTTAAGAACTCTAGGAGGAAAAATTACGAAAATGTATGTTTGCCCTAAATAACAAGTATTCTTTTCCTGAAAAAATAACTTCCCCCTAAAGGAAATGTTTTTGTCCAATAGATACAGACAATTAAGAAAATTGCAGGCAATCAGTTGAGCACAGCATGAACAAATGGTATGTGGTAACTCATATTTGCAACCATCAACATATGTATTTCTCGCTGAAGACCTATCTGTATGTCTGACAGCCTATAACTGAAGACCTATCTGTATGTCTAACAGTCATTATAAGTAAAGAACACAAGATGATAAGATGGGAAAGGTTGGCTCTCCGCAAGATTTTCAGAACTAATTTATGGTGGATAAAAATTCCAAAAAAGTTAACCTAGTTCTCAAAGAAGTCAGGTTAGCCATCAAGGGGTTGCGTAAATTAGCTCACGCTGTCATAGCAGTTTTACGAGATTTGACCAGCTGTGATAGAAAAAATACAAAAGCAATGTAGCTGCATTTAGTAACTTGCTCAAAGAGATTAGGCAAGAGTATCCAAAAATGTTACTATCTTAAAATTGTGTGAAAATAACCACCCAAGCTTTATCCAAAATGCCACTCTCTAGAGTATACGCATATTATTTGGACAAGGATCAAAGAATATTTTGACCCCATTTTTCATGTTACATGTTAGAAACATTAAGAGTTACCTGGCTGGTGTAATCCAAAATTGGCCATAAAATACCTACTCAAAATGACCCAAGCTTGCAAGGAGGAAAAATATTTATGAGTGTGTGCCGACAGAATCTTTAATTTTGGTTTATAAAATGCCTTCTGAATCAATTTTCTTAACTGACTGGAGCTCATATGTTCCATAAATTCGTGCACCAATCATAACCATGGCTGCTATTTGATAAGCAAAATCTTAGCATATGCATGCAAATACAAGTCAAGTCTATCCACATCCAGACATCTGAAAACCTCAATATGTTTCAAAATATCGGAGCAACCTATTTTAATCCAAGGAAAGATCTCATTTGATTAATTTCCCAAATATAAATGCTCAAATTCTTCTTTCTCGTATAATATATTCTGTCAAGTCAGTCGACCCAGAATATTATCATTGATAATTCTTAAAATTATATGTCAGTAGTATATCATCCATATTGACACTAAATCAAGTTTATTCCTTACTCATTGACATCTGATTTGCAACTGTATATAATTACAAGATTTAGTGAGTCTGATATCTGTATCTGAGTTCAATGGGTTCAAACAGTAAAAAAATCTCACCATATATCCACTGAATTTTAATGCCTACAGGAAACAAAAAAACTTAATAAGGCTTATATTTGTATAAGTGAGCAGTATCTAATAAATAATCATCAGTCATATCAAATAATAAGATGGTAAGAGCTATAGCCATCCAGGCAACTTCCATTAAGAGATTAAATAATCATACAAACTTCCACTTCACTTATAAACTAAACATCCAGAGATTACTAATTAATTACTCAGAGTGACTAGCAATGTGTTTCCTTGTATCATCTGCAACATGTTTTAGAAGAAGTTCCTGCATCAAAGGAAATCAGCGGTGGTGACCCCTCTGTAATGCAATTAAATGTTACTTTATGTTGTAGCCTTCATCAACACCACCATTATCACCAAAAAGACCTAAACCATATCCATATATGGTCGTCATTTGCTGTGACCCACCAATTTAGTGAACATACGCAGGAAATACAGAATGTCACACAACAAAATTTTCTATTAAGATAAGAATGTGATCTGATACTGGGAACAAAAATTCAAGGCTGTGAGGACAGCAACTTAATATAAATCAACCAAACCAAGATGTTCACGGTGTGGAAAACTGAAATTTTATTATCCAGGAATAAGAAATCCAAACAAGAGACACATACAGTTCTATGAAAGACCAAGTTTATGAAACTTTAGTGTAAGTTCAGAACATCAGAGAGGCAAATAAAGCATTAGCAGATAAAAGAGTTCCAGATAAAGACTGTAAAGGGATGAAAATGTAAGACTATTTGTTAACCATGTGAGTTTTAGGAACAATCTAGACTGGGAAAAGAAAAATGAACATAAAAAATAGT
The DNA here is from genome assembly GCA_024322285.1 of Musa beccarii. Taxonomy (NCBI): domain Eukaryota; kingdom Viridiplantae; phylum Streptophyta; class Magnoliopsida; order Zingiberales; family Musaceae; genus Musa; species Musa beccarii. Next base: position 32,827,577 of record CM044395.1, on the reverse strand, counting down.
TTATTAATATGAATCAAATGTTATAGAAACCTCTAGTGATGGGTCAGATCCAAAAGGAGATCGAAGTTTTCCATAATGTTGCAATGATATTTTGAGCAAAGAAAAAAGCAACTTCAGAAGTTTCCCTTTCTGGAACTTGATGACAGAAGACTCATAGCTTGAGATTCTCTCATCTATCCATTTGTTTGCATCCTTAGTAGCAGCATTCCCACCAGCAAGCGGACCTGGAAAATTCTGATGACACAAGGAATGGAAGTAGTCCAAGACACTGCCAGAAACACTGCTGGAAGAATCAACTTCATTCAACACAACTTCAGATAAGCTAAGGATTGAGATTGTGCAACCAGCAGTTTCCTTTCAGATAAAAACAAAGATTAGTTGCAAAACAATTAAATTACAAACTAAATATATGTCAAGTATACTTTGTTAAAATGAAGTTAGAAACTTTTTCGGCCCACCTGATTTCCATAGTTCAAGTTGGTTCCAGAAGGGCTGGCATTTGGCATGACTATCAGCTTCCCACCAAATCCAAAAGCAACCAAGGCATGTGCAGGACGCCCAGCTGATGATCTTCCTTCATGAGGAACATAAGAAAACTGAGTATAGGAAGCATTTGTGCCATGAAATGAATGCTGAGAGTAGTCAATTGAGTTCTGATTGCCTAGGTAGCTGTTGGACAAACTTTTATGAACGCTAGGGGCTTGCATTTGATTATTCATTTGGTACAAGCTTTCCGTATGAACAGCATTGTGAGGCCTCATGATGCCGTTACTGCTGCCAACATTGTGATCCACAACAGGATGAAATTTTCCAAAGCCTAAATTTTGATCCGTATGACTTCCAGCATGCACGGTTGGACGGTAAAAGCTCCCTATCTGCTGCTTTCCGGATAAACCTCCAGACTGTCTATTTTCACCAACTTGTTCAGCCTGCAGCATGTTCGGCTGAACATAGCTGCTTGTTGGATTATTCCAACCCTTGCCAAACTCTTGGCTTCCCAGGACAACATCAGCACTTTGTTCAGCTTGGCCAAATTCATCACTTACATTGTAGTTCCCTTCTGAGATGCCAGCTGAAGCAACAACCTCATTCTGAACTATAGTTGGTGTCATCTGTGTAGTCTGAGAATATGACTCAAGTGTACACCACTGTTGGGTATTTGTGTCATAGTACCAACCTGGATATTGAGGATCAAAGACCATATTAGGTGGGTATTCAGTGCTCCCCTGATAACCAAGGCTCCAGTTAGAAGTAGTATGTAATGTATTCTCTTCTGCAATGGTTTCCAAGTAGGATTGTGAAGCCTGCTGAAGATATACGACATCTGAACTCCCCGAATTGGAATCAAAAGCAGCATCTTCGCCATTGTCCTTGAAATCCCCCTGTGAATTCACAGCAGATGCATCATAGCTATTAAACTGAGTATTTGTGGTTGCATCATGAGTATCCAGCTGATACCACTGCCCCGTGCCAGCATCATACTTCCAACCAGGATAAATACTCTCCCAGTACTGTGCATCTCCATCAATATTCTGCTCGGTAGCCGAACCAAAAAGATGTGTATCTTGGGCACTCAAAGAACTTGTATATGTGTCAATATTTTCAATTTGATTATCCACAGGAGCAGAATTTGGGTCACAGTTGGATTTCAGTTTCTCAGAAGAAGGATCAGCATTTTCAGCAAGGAAGTCTGAATAGGTTTCCAACCCAACATTGTCTAACTGCTGTGAGCTGACACTGAATGCACTCCATTGGACCTCCTTTACGCTTGTTCCCTTATATCCAACATTGTTAAAATTTGATAGACTTTGTGCTCCGGTATCGATAGTGCTTCCAGATGAATTTTCTGATGGTACTACCGTATCAACAGGAGAATTAGAAGATGCACTGTCCTTACAGACCAAAAGATCCTTCTTTGGAGACTCAGAAGACTGCAAGGTCCCACTTTGTGGCGGACCATTCGATTCGGAAACCAATCCAGCATTGCCAGGATCCTCCAACGACGTACCAACATCATCAAGGCTGAGGTTAGATAAATCCCTAACAATTTCTTTGGGATGAGGAACAGATCTCTCCACACCAAAATCATCATCCACAAGCTTGTCAAAGAAATCCTCATCGGTCTGGTCTTCCACTTGGAACGGAGACGGAGATCCCATTCGATCGCAAACAAAGCAAAGCTACAAAGTTTTCCCCTTTGCCCCGATGGCAAGTACAGCAGAGATTTTATTGATCCAAGAACGACAGACCTAATCAAGCAAAACCCTCCTCAAGAAATCAAAATTATTAAAAATTCACCTGGAAGATGGCCCAATCTTTGTAACCTCAGCTTAAATTCGACCAAAATTATATCCAAAACCCTAGCAGATCTCTAACCTTATTCAAAGATTGCGGATCCCCAATGGAGAAAAAAATCAAAGGTCGCCACGGCGAGCTAAATCAGGGGAATCTTCCGATCTCTGCCGATTTGGCACGAAACAAAGAAGTGAAAAGAGGCAAATTCGCGGGGATTCGGATGGGAAAGACCAATCAGTCGCTAGAGATTAGGACTTACCGACCCAACCGCTAGAATCGAAGAGGAGTGGAGCGATCAGAGAGCAGAGAAACGAAGGGAGGAACCCTAGCTTGCGATCCAGCCGACATCTCGCCACCCACCATGAAGCCTCTGCGTTTTCTTCCCCCTTTTTCCCCCTTATTTTGTTCCTTTTTCCCTTTATTTTTCGGTTCTCTCCCAATTTTATGTTATGACACGGGAACGGGAAACGGGAACGGGGCTGGGAAACGGCAAGGAAACGTCCTCTGACCACAATAGGGCCAAAAAAATAACGAGGAGATTAATTGAAATGTAACGTGTACTTCGTGCGTCAACGCGGAGCTCCTTCTACGCGCTTTCTGAACCACAAGCACGCGGGCCCGGCGCTATTAGAGAATTGGGCCCATCCGTTGGTGGTCGAGCGAAGAAGGGGCCGCGTAGGAAGAACGGGGTGGCCTTTTGATCGACTCTGAATTAATTGGACCTGAACGCACCGGTTTGACTCGGTTCCGGCCCGATGAACCGGTTTTAATGAACCCGAACTTAATTTTACGTTACTCATCATGCGTAATGGACTAATCAAGTCTAAATTATTACATCTCGTCATTTCTTTGATGACTTTCGTATTACAAACTGAACTCTATAAACCAAAAATAAATTTGAATTACTTTTGCTAATTATTTTCAAGGCACATCATTCAAAAAAAATGTCATGATACTAATTATACTCATTTGTTTGAAAATAAGTCAAAATACAAATAAAATGATTTAATAAATAACATAAGCAATTCTATGGACGAACTATTTTGCCAAATATGTCTCTTTGACCGACTCTGATGATTCACATCAACTATTTATATTATTAATTTTTTGTTTTCTTACTTATTATTAAACCAAACACTAATAATACATTTGGGTTAATACCGTATATTATATTAAATAAAGAGAGTAAAAAACAGTGCATATGAGATTAATATAGCATCTACAAATGTGAAGCAATATGCTTGCGTATGAGATTCTTGGATCCGTATTTTACATCAATTAAATCCTAATTAGCAAAACAAAAGGATTTTCCTAAAAAAATAAATGTAAATTGATATTTTTGGTTATCTTAATTACCCTATATAGTAATTAAAAATATAATTAAAATATTAATTTAAGAATATATCATATATCAAATTTGTTACATTCAGTTGAGGTCAAAAATTATGTAAAAGATAATAAATATATTGCATGAGTTCTTTATTGATATGGAGTATGAGTATGAATATAATTAAGCCCTATCTTCTCTACCAATATTTATCATATCGATTTATTTATATGTAATTTGACTATGTATGTAGCATGAGTTTCCCAACACAAAAAAACCCCCTCAACCCTCCCCCCTAATTCACTTGGTTCCCCTTCTAACGATTCTGTCAGTCGTCCATCCCTTTTGACGGTGTCTCTCTACGCAAAGATGCTAGTCACATTAAAGCTAACAATGATCCCCTTCTTCTGCAACACCCTCTTAGGCGACCAAAGTCCCACCTTCTAAGTAAGCCTCCTTAGATAATCTTCTTCGAATGATCCCCGATGATTCGACTCAAAGCTATCAATAAAACATCTTAACAATCCAAAATCACTCTAGGCATATTGTGATCCTAGATCCAGAGGAATTCCAAAATGCTGGAAGTCACTGGAAGCTTTACATCTATGATAAATTCTTCAACAAGACTCCACCCCTATAGTTCATCAAAGCAAAACTCCCACCTTTGTAAAAACTACAATTAGAAGTCCAAGTTATTGACCTTATCATAAGTTATCTATGCTTTTGCTTCTAGTCCAAGACTGACCTAATAAACACGTTAACCGAAGGTCCATAGTTCCTTCATGGATAGATACCCAATCTTTTCCTTTAGAAGAAAGTTTCTAACCCTTGAATGAAACCATGAAATCAGCTCCTATCTAGATCCACTTTCCTAACCTCCATATAGAACTAATGTACACCAAACTCTTCTAAATTATAGTGAGCATTGGCACTCCTCTCAAAGTGGATGCCATCACCACCTTTGATGTGATAGCAAGCTATGCAAGGGTTTATATATTACTTGATTTCTCTTTGCTTCTTTCCTAAGATATTTGGGTTAGAATTGACGATTTCAACTTCTTTCAAATGATTATCAAGGAAAAATTATCTAATTTTTATTTTTTTTTAATAAAACTAATCAATGTGTAGTGAGCAAGTTGCTAGAGTAACCAACCATTCCTGGCAAGGCACCAACAAGTGAAACTTGTACATAGAGATTAATGCAAAATCAGAACTTAGGCCTTTGTACGTGTCCTGGATCAAAGTTCAATATATGTCTCACTATAGTAGTTGTTCAAGGTTTACAATAGCTCCATCTAGCCCTTCACCCTAGCTTACTGACCTCTCTTAGAACTCATCCCATTATAGTGAACCCCATATGAAACAAGGTTTAGCTTTTCCCAAACCACACTATGCTCTCTCTAAATTAGTCATTGATCCCTTCTAATCTATCCCTTGATCTTGTAACTAGGTCAAGTCTGCATTTACTTATTTTGTTGCTCTCGTTGACTACATTAACTCCCCCTCCTTCTTCCCAAGATTGTGCGATGGGGGAGGCATTCTCCATCGATGCCCTACATTATGTGCCACTACCCTTTCCTACTGTCTCATAATTCGACTCACCTTCTTTCATAATAAGATGCCTAAGTCCTATGCAAAGATCAAACAAAACTAAAACTAAAAGCTCTCTTGTCTCATCTTCTCTTATTAATGCCTCTTGTGATATATTTAACACTTTGCTGACTCTTTTTTCTACCTTCGTGATAGATTTAACCTCTTGCTGACTCTTCCTTCCTCCCCAACTACCCTCTTGCCCCCAAACCCTTTCTTTCCAAACCCCCAACTCCCCTCCCTTCTTCATCGAGCCTTTGCCCTACCTCTTGGTACCTCTTTTACCATCACATATACCTAAGTTCTCTTTTACCATCACACTCTCTTCATTCTAACTTTCAATTCTTTTAGCTCTCTGGCCTATGAGAAGAGCACTCAATGCTCCCCTTTGCCCCCTGGTTTAGGGATATTCTTTTTTATTTTCTACCTATTCTACTTCACTTAAATAGATTCCATTCAGACATGTATCCATCGGAGAAGCCCTCATAAGATTATGTCGAGAAGAGGACCACTTCAGTAAGCTCATAGAAAGCATCATCGAAGCTTTCTAACGTGTCGATGACTCCATAACCAAAGATGAATAATACTTTTTTGTAGAATGAAGATGATTCATATGTTGAAAAATCTGCGATAATATTACATGCACAGTAGAAGAACATAAATAAAAATTACAGATTTCCAGCAAAAAAAAAAGGTTCTTGTCGTCGTGCAAAAGTTGGTGCATAAAAATCCACAAAATAAAAAAACTATGCGTAAAAAAATACCTAAAGAGATCATATATCCCTAAATTCCTACAGAACTGTGAGACTAGATGAAGGAGTTCAAGTATCCTTATCTTTAGTGATAATCCACATGGTAGGGGCTGTGATAATGCTCCTCAAATCATTGTTCAAAGTTTCTCGCTGTGCGCACTACGTAATCAAGAAGGGGTTGACCTTTCTTGCTGTTTACACACCCTAAACTGGGGTTGCTCGCTGAGGAGGAAAGAGGGAGGAGAATATGAGGTGGCTACCAAAAAGTCTTAGCCTATGAGCCATTAGTTCCCTCCTATTTATAGAGGTCCTCTGTCAACTTAACTCTAATGGATCTTGCTCTATCGGATATTGAATCTTCATCCAATTACCTAAGCCTCTTAGATTAGTAGGTCTCTACCCAATAATCTATTATTAGCTCTTATTAGATCTCATCTATAGGATCCAATAATTCATATGCTTAATGGATATCCAAGGGCTCCGACGAATATCTCATATCCGAATCTCTACTTGTCACAACACCTACTATATGTGTGTAACCCTCTAGGCCCAATATTGAGTTGATCATAAATCATACTTGTTAGAACTCCTTTTGGCTCAGTAAATTATTATCTCTATAATAATTCATTCAACTCATCGACTATGAACGTGCTAGGCCACTACGCTGTAATCCCTAGACGATACAAGGGAATCTAATCATTTAGACCTATTTATCTTTAGTTATTATATATCTATAGTCTCTCATCCATCTAATATCCCAGAGACCCTATATCAAACATGGTGCTGTCAAGCCCATACGATCTCTCCTTGAGTCTTGCTCTAATCAGATTCTCTCGGAGAACTTTTTTTTCTCTCAATCTAAATGACCTTGGCCAAGAATTTATCTAAGCAAGAACATATAAAATATTTCTCTCATGATACCGAGAGCAGATGATCTTCTATCGACACTCAATAGCCCTCGTAAAGTTGGCTACCACTCCTAATGATCGATTGTACTAGATTTGGAACTTCCAAACCTATAAGTCTGTTATCAAAAAGTGGAGTACTCATATAGGACATCTTTGGTGTCTCAAGTCTAAGGACCAGATATATTATTGAGACTATGAAACTATTGTCTGACAATAAGGTATCATCAACCATCCAGTATTTTATGAGCGGATCAATCAATAAACTCATTCTCTAATGAGTACTTGCACTATATCCTTAGTGTCCCTACACAAACAGCTATGAGACCAGTTGCCTTCATCGTATGGATAGGTATACAATACACTAGTCTGTTATGTTATCTCGATGTCCTTCTCGAGTAACCTATGACTGGGATTATTTAGGGTCTGTGTTTAAAAGTGAATCGGTCTCATTATCGTGATCTTATCACAATACGATACCCATTGCATAAATCCATGGACATGATAATATATACAACACGTAAGATAAAGTGATAAAATGTCAAATAATAAGCAAAAATAGTGCATGTTGATTCACATGTGTCATCACTTATGTGATTGATTTGTGTGACACATATGACTGGCACGATAGTGGTCAAGGATCATCTATAAAATAGGGCCTAAATCCTACATATCATTATATTAGGGAAGTAAGGTGAACTCAAGTTTTATTTCTTTACCCGGCTTCTTAATCATAGGCTCTCTTCACCCCCCGCCCCCCTTCCTCTATCTTCAATGAATAAGTCATTTAATATCTTCTCCTGAAATTATCGTAGTGCCCTCAATAAAAAATGTCTAGTCTAGATCCATCAATTATTATTTGGACATTGTCCTCTTGGAATTACACCTCCAGTAAGTAAAAGGAGAAATGTTTCTATACATGTTGAGCAATAACTAAGAAAGTTCTATCTTCCTAGCCCAAGGTTGGTTGGGAGTTATTATCATTGCTTAATTCTCTTACAATCTCAAGACCTTCTCGGTTAGCATTTTCCCCTAATCTCTATTTTTAATATTAAAACAAAAAGATATGCATCCATGGCTCCTCTCTATAGTTTATGCCAGTATAAATTCATCCTCTCGTAAGTCTCTTTGGTATTTTCTTTCGAGTCTTGGGTTTTTTTGATATACCATAGATGATTTGTAATGACTTTAATTGAATAAATTTTTTAATAAATTAGAAAATAAATCTTTTCAAATTAATAAATTAGTTTATGCTTTCAGGGATTTTATTTATGATTATAACTTTTGGATCTCAGTATCTCTATATCATATTTTACATAACATAATAATAGGTTTGGCTAATCTCATATTTCAATCGAATTGGATAAAACTCTTGCAACTATTGATTGGCTTTCTAATTCACATGCTATTATTAAGCATCTCCTCCATATTTTCTCTAATAATTCTCTTCTTCATATCCTCATGAATCTGGTTACTAACTCCCCAAAGCATTCATACTCTTTTAAATTTAATCCCCACTAGCTTCAATATCTTGTTATTCACAATTTGGTTCAGGGCTCTTAGGATCTTTTGAATCTCAACTTCTACTCCCCTAAAACTTTCCACAAAGCCCTATTTGTCCTTGAATTACTAATTGGAAGAAGAGGGATCTTGATAATATTAAAAACTAAGTTAAAAACACCCAACATAACATCATATCTCTCTCTCGTTAAGCTAAGAGAATCATTCCCCTCTTTCAAAAGAAGATATTACTAATCTCATCATTCTTAATAGCAAGTTCATGATCCTTTCCAGATTGATCCACATGAAATAGCTCTCTCAAGCCAAATCCAACTGACTTAGGGATGTTAATTAAAACACTAATTACTTACATAATATAGCTAGACAGAGGCGTAGGGCTAATCACATCTACCTCATCATCAAAGAAGATGATTCTTTGATGGAGAATCTTCCCTCCATATATACCATCTTCATTTATTGGTACTATAATTTTTGGGCCCATTAAACTTTGCATAGTAACTCGGACATAGATATTTGACCTTCCCTTCCAACCGTTCTCATCCAATCCCATCTATTCTTTTCTAACCTCTTCTCCTCTACCGAAATCCTTAAGGCCCTTATTAGTATGAGATAGAGAAAAAGTCATAGCCTATACTACGAAGCTCTTCATAAGTTACTAAAGTATCATTTGTTATTCTACTCACCAAACTTTAATTACTTCCACACTAATGCCACCCTTCCCTCCTCTTAGATGAGAACTAATTTGGTTTTTATTCTTAAGATCCTTAACCCTTTCAAGGTTATTACTAAGTATAAGCCTATCTCCCATTGCAATATTTTTTATATGATTATATATAACAATCTTATAAATAAACTTAAATTTTATCTCAATTTAATCATTGATCATAATCAATTTGCATTCATTGTAGGTCGTTCAATCTATGATAGCATTCATATTATATATGAACTTTCTCACTCAATGTATCTCTCTAAAGGAAAAGCTCTACTAATTTTGATTAAATTAGACTTTGCCAAAGCTTTTCACACTATACTTTGAAAAGTAATCTTGGGCTCTCCCGAATGAATGAACCTTCCTCCCAAGTTTATATCCTAGATTCAATCATACATTGCATGTCCTATATTCTTATGTGTTATCAATAATTTTTCCTCAAATTGGTTTAAACACTCTCGTAAAGTGAGGCAGGGGGATTCACTTTCCCCCCTTCTTTTTGTTTTGGTCTAACATAATCTTACTAGAACCTTGAGAAGTTTGTGACCAACAAAAATATTACTCTTTATAATATCATAGACTTCAAAATTTCATTTGTAGATGATGTCCTACTAAGCATCAAAGCTAGTGATAAATCTTATTAGAACCTTATCAAAGCCCTCAACATTTACTCCTCAATTATTGACCTCTGAATAAGTCAGCCATTCTTTTTTTCAAATATTTTAATCTTGAAATCAAACATAACATATTAAGAATTAAGAAACATAACACATTAACATTTTAATCTCCGGCTCTTTTAAAAACATAGAAATAATTATTTTTTTTATAACCCTCGTTCACAAATCGAATCTATACGGTACAAAATTTTACCTCTCACCAATAAAAGTATTGAATCCAAAGCCCTCCTCCCAGAGAGCTTCGCAAACCGTCACCACATCCAGCTCCTCATATAACCTGCCAAGCCACTCCACCAGCCTCTCACTCCTTCATATTATGCTGTGATGGCTGTTATGATCCCAATTCCTGCCTTGTTGCAGCTTCAAGCTTCCTCATCTTGGACTCCCGGGGTAATGTTGTGCTTGCTGGTTGCAAGCACCTCCAATTGTACAACCTTCAGGCCGACAATGTCCTACTAGCCGAAGAAGCCTTTGCCATCCTAGAAGGTCCCAAAGCTGTCTCCTTGCATCAAAATTTTCCGACTCAAAGTCTGCTCAGACCCTAAATTGTTGATGAATATTCTCACTGAACGCTCGTGTCCCCTTTTGTCTCCACTCTGCAAATTAACCATTGGTAGACAACCTCCTGGCTCACATATTAACTAATTTTGGTAGACAGTGTAACTCTATTTTTTTAAAGACAATTCTTTGAATTAATGCATTTTCCCTTTCCCAAAAAAAAAAATGACGGTGCCCCTGGAACGAGTCCAGTCACCGGTCGCAGGATAAGTCGGTTATCACCACCCTTTGCTGGCGCGAACGAACCGCGGAGGATTTGTTGCCGGATTACTATCTAGAGCATCTCTCAGGTTCGTTGGGGAGAAAGACGCATCCACCAAACTCCACCTGTGCGGTGAGCGGAACCCCACGAATGGTGCGGTCCCACGTTCGCGTCACCTCAGGGCATCTCCATGGAGAACGAAGAATCCGTGCGGCACTCGCGTCCCCTACCCGAGATTGAAGTAGCCACGTGGGACCTCGTCAGGTCCTTCACTGCCCTGCAGGTGCATGAGGCGCGTACGTTTCGAGCTGTTTACGAGCCTTGGAGACAGAGAGAACAAAGCAGAGGCGGAAATGGAAGGAGACGAGAAGAGAGAGACACGAAAGGGGAACGAAGGAAGCTGTGGTGTCTGCTCGCCAAACCTCCCAAAGCATAGTAAGGGAGGAAGAGGAAAGGGAACAAGTCACCCAACATAAGCTGTGAGCAGCGCTCTCCCACTACACAAACACTCTCCTGTTCCCACTGCTGGTTTGATTCTTCTTCTTCGGTAACAGAGAGCAGCTTTTCTCAAAAGACTAGTCTTTAACCGTACAAACAGTAAATTAAAGTACTTGCCTGGCTACAACCCCCTCATCGTCCCACTCTGCTGAACAATATCTACAGTAGCAACTATAACCGATAACCCAAATCGGATTCGCATGAATCATAAGAGAAAAAAGCGATTAAAGATGAGGCTAGGTTTGTATTTTATTCGAATATTAACTTCGAAAGATGAGATTTTTCGGTGTTTATAGCATCACCTCTGAAAAATTGACCAAACAGCCTCCAAAATGGCGTCATTGAGCTCCGGGAGCAATTTGATTGGAGAAAGGAGGTCACTTTGACGCGAACTCCGTTGCGACTGAAACCGCCGAGAGCTCCGCCTCCTCCTCCAATGGAGCTGGAAGGTTGAGGTCTATGAAACCGTCTTTGACGGGCAGCAGGGGACGAGCAGGGATGGCGGCGGCAATGGCTGCGGTGGAGAGAAGATGGGATCTTTTGTGGCCGCCGAGGGCCTGGCCGGAGGGGAAAACCCTGTAGCAGTAAGGGCATTCGAAGAGTTTGGGGTCGCGATCGGCGGCATTGGCGTCAGAAGGGTCTTCGCCGTGGTTTCGGATTCCGGCTATCGGGATGCATTCCACTCCCGCCCTCTTGTGACTCGCGCGGTGGCCGCCGAGAGCTTGATACGACCGGAAGAACTTCCGGCACGTTCTGCACTGGTACCTCGTCCTCTTCCGCCATGATCTAGCGGTGACTGTAGGCTGCTTCTCCTCCTCATCTTCCTCGACGTCGCAATAGCGATCCTCCTCTTTGTCCTCATTGGCCTCATCCCAGCCGTTGGTTCTGTGACCGTCTACCTCGGACCTGGACCAGGCGTCGCGGGAGAGCAGCATGAGCCAGCGGGCGACGTCCTCCTCAGGGGAGGCGTCGGAGATGGAACTGACAGGCTCAGCGTCGGTGGAGGGATCCTCTCGGCGGCGATTGCGGCTGAACCGCCGTCGAAAGGACGACTCTGCGTCGCTCTCCCCTTCCCGATCGACGGGATAGGACCCGCCACCTCCTCCCTCCGTGGCGGGGACGGAGAAGGCGAACTCGTGATCGACAAGACTGAAACTTCTCCTGGGGTTCTCACGGAGGCCGTATGACGCCGCCGCCTCCGGATCCTTGGCCTCCTCCGCCCGGAAGAAGGACGAGGATGCGCACGTCGAGGGGAGGGGTTGCTGAGCCCTCGTGGGACGAGGGGCATGGGCGACGTGAGAGCGCATGTGGCCACCGAGGGCGCGGCCATTGGAGAAGCGCCGGTAGCAGAGTTTGCATCTGTGCCTCTCCATGGCTTCAAAGCTCGGATCTTTGGATCTCCAAACCTCAAAATCTTTCTCTCACTACTGTTCCATCACTTGATTCTAATTTGGTTTCAGGAACTAAAGAGAGAGAGATGCAGTGTCAGTAATTCCTCTCTCAAAATCCAACAAGAGGGAGGAGGAGGAGGAGGGGGGGCCGGTGGGGGGATGGGGGCGGATGGAGATTATAAGGTCATTAGACCAGGCAATAAAGATATTAGTAGCAAGTCCGCAGCGTATTATGATCGCTTCGGTGGAAAGAGGAGATGCACCTTCGATGCTTTGATCGATCGGGTGACCGGTCCGAGGCCCGCCTGCCTAATCTTGAACCGGGCCATCAATCACCCGGTCCAGTTTGGTTCTCTTGAACTCGCACTCTCGCGCTCGGGTTGGGTGACGCTTCGTTTCCCTTCTCATTTCCTGCGGGAGAACCGTGGCGGCGACCGACGACCTCGGGACCGGCTCTGAGATCACGGTGGCCCGAACGCCGCCTAAGGAGACGGCTGGCGCCTTCGGGGAGGCCCAGTGCGTCGTGGATCTCAAGCAAACCATCGCCGCCGCCGCCGAATCCGTCTTCAAGGTAGCAGGATCCTTCGCCGAGGGCCACAATAAAACAGTCACCACCGCCGCCGCAGACTCTGTCTTCCAGTCCGCCGACTCCGCCTTGTCATGGATCGTCTCGGCGTCATCGGAAATCCTCGAGGAAGCCAAAGTACGTACGTCCTGGTTCTTGCCCATTTTTGCCCGCCTCCTTTCCTTCTATTTTTGATTCTTGTTTCTTAATGTTTGTATGGATGTAATTTAGGTTAAGATAGAATGGGCGAAGGACCAGTATGCCACTGCGTAAGAAACGGCGCTGGCAAAGATTAAAGTTGTGATTTTGTTTTCCTTCTTATTAGTTAATATTTCCATTTCTACGTCCCCTTTGCTGTTTGTATAGATTTCCCTGATGTGTTCACATAGGGCATCATGTATGCAGCATCACAATCCAGCTTTGTCTTGTGGAATTGCTATTGGGATGGGACTTGTCCCGTTCAAAAGTAAGTGTCGATCTACTTCTATATGAACTTTAATGTTTGTTTTATGATACTGCTTATATAATTATGGACAATGGCCACATTACAATATTTGGAGTTACATGATTTTGTATAAGTGAAACAGAGAGGAGTTTTTATTTCCTTAACGAATCTTCCTTTTCTTTATTTGTTCCTTTGATACTGGAGAAGTATCAGATGACAGGGATCATGAATGCCTTTCATAGTTGGTGTACAGGTATCTGATTTAAGTAATTTATGATGAACTACTGATGGTGACAAATTTGCCACAAGATGAGTATTAGATTCAGATTGGCACATGGCAAAACTTTTTTCTAATCCAAATCAAGACTTACATCTCATCTTTATTTGACAAGCCCCGTTGCACATGGTGTCCAGTGTGCACTTTCTTGTACTTCAGTGCTTTTGCCCATCAAAATTAGGCAGTGGATAGCAGCAATTAAGTTCAGATAGGATGGACTGTGGATCCAGTGTTCTGCTATGTTACCACGAATGATATAAGATTGTTGCTCCTCACAAAACCAGGAGGATGTCTTATGAACCTATTGGACCTTTTACACACCCATTTTACTTCAAAGCAACAGTCTTGTCATTTTTGGGCAACAATCGATCTTAAAAGATGCTTAAAGTTCCAATTTACTTGTTTAGCAATCTTCTTTAGAGTCTGTGTTTCTTAAACTTGCTATTCAGAAAATTGCTTCTGTCTCTCTCGGCATTTTCCTTTAAAAGTTTGGTTTTACTTTTTGTTGCAAGAGTCAATTTACACATTTATAGAATGGATGATTATGTATAACATATGTGAATGCACAACTGATTTTGTTTGACCCAGGATAAAATTTAATGTAAACTTTTAGTTGAAAGATGGATATTTGGAAAATTTTGATCAATATGGCATCTCAATACCAAATTTTTACTAAGATAAGCTTATATAAGACACTCATCACTTGAGGCATGGTTTCAATAAAATGTTGGGTATAGTTATATTCAGCTACATTCGATATCTTGTTGTGTTAGTGACCAAATAATTCCAAACTTGTTGTACAGATTTAGCATGATTAAAAAGGTATACACAACTTGGACTTCCATTGCATGTTTATGTACTTGTATTTCTATAATTCAGTTTGATTTGTGCTATATATGTTTCATAAGATGATATAAGTCACTTCATTATGTAGTTTTCCTGAAGTTCTTGCTCTCAGGCCAAAGTTATTTGGTTTTTCTCTTCTCTTTGCTTGACGGTGCTCAAGCCAAAGTTAGGGAGCTGGAGCATTCAGTGAATGTCATGATGAATGAAAGCAGGAAGTTGGAAGTAACTCCTGTGGTGAAACCTCTGGTTACTTGTGGTACTCTTTTCCAGTCTTTTCTGCAACAGGGGTTCTACTTTGCCAAGTAGAACATAAAAGCCTTGCCTTTTCTTTCCATAAGCTTACAAGTAACAAGAACTAATTCGTGTTTAATGTTACCTAATTTTTTTTTTATCATGATTATTTCTCCAGGATGACTTCTGAAATGTTTGACCATACTTTTGTTTTAAATCTTATAGGGGCTATAGAAGTATTTTCAGATACTTGTTTACAATCAGTTTTGTTTAATGCATTCACAATGAGTTGCTATGTCATCTACGTGGAGCATATATCAAAATAGTTTTTTCTTGTCTGCTGTCGATGTCATTATCACCATATAATTTGGTGTCATGATTAGTGTTAACTTGTCTTTAGTGTTAAGGGTTTAGATCTTAGTGTGCATGTATTTTTATTCCTTACCTTTACATTGTAACTTTGAACAAGTGCCACATAATTTCACTTAACATGTCTGGAGACGGATAATTGTGTACATCTCCTATGGAAGAGATGCACAGGTGTGGATGCTAGGATTGATGCAATTGGTTATGTTAGCATGGAAGAGGTGGAGGGGCAAACATGGGTCTTTACCAGCTTAGAGGAATAACGTGCTGCTCCTGCCGTCTGCCCCCACTTCTCAAGTGCTGCTTAACTTCTTCCAACGCCAAAATCTTCATTTGGTTAGCCAAATAGGCCACAGAGTTAGGAGATCTTCCGCAAAAAAGACTAGCCTGTCATCTCCATTTGTGTTCTCTAAAATTATTATGCATAGACCATTGATCTGTCATTCTTGACTTGCACCTTCACCACTCTCATTGTGCCCATCTACGTTCCGAGTTCCTTTTTGTTGGTTCTTATTGACATGCAAATAACATTCTCTTTCAATGGGAATCATTTTTCATTGCACTGTGCTGGAATATTTGAAAAGAAATCAACAACAGCACTTTTCATCTCAGTCCTTTCTCCTAGAGTCTGTCGTTTCTTTTCTTTCTTCTTTTGTTTTCTGGCTTCTTTCTTGCCAAATTTTCCTAAAAAGCAATCTGTATATTGCTTTATTCATCCAATAATGAAATCGATTAGACGGGCAACAGAAAAAGCTACATGCATATGCCTCAAGAAACTACATTTTGAACTTTCATTTATATTCTTCAAGTCGTATCATTTGCACTTAAATCTGAGTTGCATTCATATGTCAATGCCCTTTTGAACTTTAGTAATATGTCAACAAGATGGTTATGTACCAGTTGGTTCTTGGCACCTTATCTTGAAGAGCTTATTATTTCATGTTGTTGATAGGAGAGTAAACTCTATTTGTTACAAATTGTTGTTTCTGCACTGATAATCTGAATAATTTTTGTACTTCTATGCTTTGGAATGAAACAAACATGAATATATACTTGGCTTTTACCGAGTGGACTGGTCATTTTTCTTCTGCTTCCATTTTGGGTAGGCCTAATGAGTTATGCATTAACCCTGTTGTCAACAGAAATTATTGTGCTAACATATGGAGTCTAATTATCAGTATGATCCTCATATTCTTTGTTGATTTAATCTCCAATTAGATAGGCAATAGAGGATAGTAAAAGAGGGCAGAAGAGACTTATGTCTGGCATACACTTCTTACCGTTGTTGCTGATTTGCACATGCTTTTCGTTTTTTTTTCTTGTGGTTTCTAATTATGGTTATTTTATTGCAGGGAAGAAGGCCATCTAATTCATAGGAAATTAGATTTTGTTACTCATATTGGAAAAAAATATATCTGGCGTAAGTGGTTCTCGTTGTTGCATCAAAGTGGTGGATAAGTTGAACTACATAACTTTTATATCTTTACCAATGTGCTGATAAACGACTGTTTGATGTTTCTTCAGCCATGAAAGGTCGCACTAATGAACTTCCAAAGGCAGATGCTTCTCGGTATCGCTCAGAGGTTCGTATTATGGACAATCTAATGGTTCTTTATGTCATTCTTGAATTATTTGTTTATCAATTATCATTTTCCTAGAAAAATACGAGTTGCACAAGTAGAGACATTTCCTTAACACCAAGTTTCATCGTTATGGATGATACACCGACTCCTCAGGTTTGAGAACTCCAAATGAGATATGTGATTTGTGCTGCCGACACTGGTTGGAGCATATTAACTACTTTCTTAAACGTGAGATGAGAGGGGTCTGTCGTAAGATGATGATCTCATAGGGAGTCATCTGCTAGGAGTTGCAATCTAATGTAGGGTTAAAACCTTTTGGAAGCCAGAGAAAGATAGGATAAGTCTTGGCATAGAACAATGCATTTGCATACGCAGAAATTTGAAGGAATCAAAAATGAACTCTGATATATACCTTTTAGTTCTAGAGAAGGTAAAAGGTTGGAGGAAACTCTCAGTTTAACCTTGATTTCACTTTGCAGTCTCAGATTGTTCTGTCTTATTTAATTAACCTGCATATTTTCTGACATTTGATTAATTACATTATATGTATATGGGGTAGAAATGGATTATGCAACAAGAAGTCAATTGAACATGTAATACCATGTTTAGTCCTTCATCGGAATTGGGATAAGAGTTAAACCTAAATGAACTTGGGTTAGATGAAAATATTATTATTAATTTGAACCTAAACATTTTGAGCCGGTGATTTATACTTAGAGTCAATAAGTTACCTCATATGGGGGCCTAGGAGGTACGACATAATGTAAAGTGGTTTTTATTCTGGACTATGTTTGTTCTTAACAAGAATGATAAACTCTTGAATGGGGAAGATTATAATCCCTCGGCTTAGTCTCACAACAAAAGGCAAGTGAAGATGAAGATAAGGATGAATGGAATTGCAAGAGCCGATGGTTTAGGCTCAACAAGTTGATGGCCAACATTTCTAACCGAAAAGTTATTTACGTTCTTGATCCAGGTTTCTGCCATACATTATCAAGCAAGAAAAGAGAGCTCTTAATAGTGCCCTCTCCAAGATCATCAATCATGGAATGCTGCACACTCTTATTTATGTAGACGAGTGATTTCTGCACTTGTACTCATGCTGCCACATACAAGAATCTCACACCATACACAGCTAGGCTCAGACTGAAGCAGTTGAGGCTGTGGCAGCTTAGAGGTCACATAGAGCCAATGCACATTCCTTCCCAAACATCCACAATGCAAGCAGAAATGGGTAGCCTATTCTGTTAATGGAGTTAAACATCCTGTCTTCAGAAAATACGTGCATTAATTCCGCTAAATCCATCATTTGCCAGCAATCAATTCCGGTCAGGAGAAGTGTTGCCTAGAGATATACAAGATGGCTCGAACACATGTAATTGGATATAGATGATCACCAGAATTAGAAGGTTTAGTCTAAGTTGCATCAACCTGTCAGTACTGTGATCTATCAAAAACTACATGTGATCAAGGAAAACAGATCCATAGAACAACTATAAGCAAAGATGAGAACAATGAAGTCCAGGATAGGCTTGGCTGTTAATACCCTGTGACAGAGCACGGCAAGTCCGAGAAGTCGAGGCTCGGCATTGGGCTGTGAAGAGGGAACAGAGACCCTCTTGAACGATTGATATATTTCAATGTATTATAATAAATTAAAATATATTTATATTATTAATGTTTTGATGGTGATATAATTGAGATGTCATTTTATAAACTTGAATGATTGGCTCTCTTCGCCATTTATCGTTTGTATATAATCTTTAAAATATAATAATATGTTGATTTGCGTGTCAGGCATTATGGAGTGGATTAAAAATGAGCTAATAACATGAGAACCCTGATATAGATTGATCATCTTGTATCCAAATTAGAAGAGTCCAGCATCAACTTTGCACCCCACCAAGTTGATGAGACATGCATGCTTGCCACCGTTGCCGTTGGTCCTCTGGCTCGCTGCAGAGGCCCTGGAACATGGTGACCATATCAAGCACTCACGGTGCCATCCCATGCCACCCAGCAGCAGCTCCTCTTTTATGGCCATCCTCAGATTTCCACAACTGAGTTGGTCGTCACTGACAACATGACAGGCTTCCTTCATGGGCCTGATGGCGAAGGCTACCAGCACGCCAAATCTAAACGTCAAAGCCTCTGAATAGAGCTGAGAAAAGCAATGTACGTAAGTGTGTGTGTGTGTGTGTGTGTGAGAGAGAGAGAGAGAGAGAGAGAGAGAGAGAGAGAGAGTGTGTGTGTGTGTGTGACATGAACTCCTCGACCATGGGGAGTGTTTGGTTGTGTTTCCTTCCATCCAACCAAGCAGTCGCCCTCTCGCATGTCGATGGCAGCTTTGTAATGTCTACAGTCCTTTGACAGGGAAGGCTGAAGAAAGAACCCATAAGAAAGCCATCAACCACCACACAACTTTGAAGAGGAGGAGGCACACATGTCATTTTGACTCTACCATTCCACAAGAGTTTGCCGATCGGATTAGCGTTTAATCTTTTCTGCTTCTCCTGCTGCAGCTTGCATCATTGTTCTGATGGTGGACCTGCAGAGGAAAAGCAGCTTTGTTCTTCTGCTTCTGAAGTCCCAAAAGCTGCACACCGGAGAAGAACATTTATAAGACGAGTTCACCATCGATTTGCGAGCTCCAAACCGTATTCAGAAGGAGCAGGAGGAGGAGGAGAAGATAGAGATGGGTTGTTTTCCTTCTGAAATTTCCATTAAATTGGATTCATTCAGCCAGGATGCGACCGCCATGGAAGTACTCCTCTCGTCTTCCTCATCGAAACCCTTTCTCTCTCATCATGTGATACAGACTCCAACAACCACCACAGCATCAGCCTAATAGAAAACCATGCATGCATGGCTAGAGAATAAGCAGCTGTCCCGTTCTGCTCTGCCACCACAGATATAAATAATACATTATATATATATATATATATGTATTATTTGCTGCGTTTTGGATACAGGAATTGCACACATAAGACCCACATTTCCATCTCATGGCAACAGTGACAGGCCTCAATTGTCTATAAGAAGAAAACAAAGGTCCTGCCATACAACAATGAACACCTTTGGTCTTACTCGACATGATGGGGGCTCAGCAGGGGCACACAGCTATAGGAAATCAAACCCTAAGGCAGAAAGAAAAAAAAGTGGGAGATATTACCGATGTCTTGGACTCTGTGTTGATGGAGGAGAAAGTAGGAAAGTGGCAGTGGGTCGGATAAAGTACAGTTATAATTTCTGCATGATAGGTTTATCATACACCCCATGATTATTCACCTGCTAAAACTAGTTAGTACTGCTAATTTATACGTCCAAATGGGTGTTGACCTCAAAAAAGACATCAAGCCATGCAACTTGGCCGAAGAGAGGAGGCCATCAGGATCGAAGGCGTTGGAAGAAGGGGCTTGAGTCATCTAGGCCTTCCTCCTCTTGATCAAGTTGATGCAGTCGTTGGCTGTCTCCTTCCCTTTCTTCGTCTTCTCCCTCCTCTTCACCGCCTCCCTGATCGTCGTCATCCTCCTCTTTATTATCCGCACTGACACGAGGCTTAAGAGTTCCCTTTGCAGCTGTTCCACCACCACCACCAGCCTGATCACTGTCGTCCCCTCTACTGTTGTAATCGAAGCCTAAAGCGGCCATATCGGAGAACCTGAAGCTTTGGTGATCGGCCGGCACCACGATCGCGTCGAGTAGCTCAGAGTTGTCCTTTCGTTGGTCCTCATTGGCGCCAGAAGCAGTAGCAGTAGTACTCACATTTGTTGCATTAGGGGAAGAGGTGGAAGTGATAGGATTGGTGTCGAGAGACTTGGAGTAAAGCTGGTCCAGCTGTTGGAAGTAAGGGCAGGTCTTGGAGTGCTGCGGCCGCTTCTTCCCCCTTTCTTTGGTCTTCCTGAAGTACTTGTTGATGTTCTCCCACTTCTCCTTGCACCGTTTGGCACTCCGGTGATAGCCCATGGTGGCCATCGTGGCGCTCACCTCCTCCCACAGTGGGCCCTTGAGCCCCGGCTCCTGGAACCTCGACTCCAGCCCGCTCCGGACACGGATCAGTGCCTGCACCTCCGCTTTCGGCCATCTACTTGTGTTGAAGGACATCTTAGAGCTACCTGGGTCGCCATTGTTGAAGGTGTCGGAGGAGGGTTCGATCTGGAGATTGTTGGTGGTATTGGTGTGGTCCTCCTTGGCGGCGTCAGCGTCGGGCATGTGGGACGGGAATGGGAGGTTGGAAGGGAGATTGAGGCTCTCGCCGGTGAACTTCTCGATGAAGGAGATGATGGCGGCCTCGCGTGAGGAGGCAAGAGCGCGTTCATGGGCTCTTGTGGCTGCCTCGCGGCTGGACTTGGCCACCTGCTGCTTCCTCCACGCCTCCTCGCGGCTGATCCTCTGCTGCTCCCTCCTCTCCATCACGTCCAAGAATTGCCTGTGGAGGCCCTCCTGGTGGTCCATGAGCTGCTTCACGAGGTCCTCGAAGAAGGCAGCCACCGAGCTCAGCTGCCGCTGCCGCCACTTCCTCCTCCGCCTTCCGCTTCCCTTAGACAACTTCTTGGCCGTCGCCTCCTCTTCCTCATCGGCTGCAGGTGGCCCCGGGGAGGCGACGGTGGTGGCATGCAAGAGAGGGGCCTCATCACCAGTGAGGGCGGAACCTGAGCCCGTCCGATTGGCTCCACCCCCAGGCTTGTTGTAGATGGCCTCGAGCTCACTAAAGATTTTGTAGTTGCTGCCACCGGCAACTTGTACATCTTCTGTCTCGTCCACCTCTTTGTTCTTCCTGCAGTGCTTGCTATTTGAGGTCTCGGCCTCCTTATCCTTGCACCTCTTGTGGTTCCTGTTGATGTAGTCCAGATCCAGTGGCCTCCTGCAGTTGTTCCAACATAAGTAGAGAGCTTAGGAATGGGTCCAAATGATATGGAGGATGTCTTTCTAGTGGCACTTATAAGCTTCTTTTCTCCTTTCCATCAGTCTTAGGAATCATCAGCTAGTCTTTTCTTATCATTTCTTTTTGATGGATAGGTTTCCTTCCCTTCAACCTAATTAGGACTAAAGTGATAGCTCTTAGAGTACTGAACTAAGTTTGCATGCGAGAAAAGACCTAACAACGATTGCCACACAGCAATTACCACGATAGCTCTTTGATGGAAGACTCGTCCTCTCTCTGCCAGTGGTGGAGACGACTCTCAGTTCCATCATCTCCTTGCAAAATGGCGTCATTGTCATTGATCCCCTCCCGGTTGCCGCCGCTGTCGTTCACAGACAGCTTGAAGCTCATCGCCGCCGTCAGAAATGATGGCCCTCCGCCACTGCTGCCGCAGGGGATGATTCTTGTTGGCGACGTGGAGTTTTCAGGAGCCGACTCATGATCCAGGCCCAGCTGGTGCTGCGGAATGAGCTGCCTTGGTTCCAGGTACAGCTGCTGAGGGTGGAAGAGCTGGAACTGGTGGGTGGGGTGATGGAAGAGCTGCTGGGTGATGGAGACGGAGTGGAAGTGGGAGAAGTGGGGAGGCAGCGGCGGCGACGCCTGTGGTTGCGGCTGGTGAGGTTGAGGGAGGGGATGGTACTTCAGCGGGTGAAGGGCCACGGAATGGATGTCGGTGGTGGGGGTGTCGACGGCGCCTGCCCCGACAGTTGTGGGGTTCGCCGAGGAGACGGAGAAGAGCGAGGAGCCGCAGCTGTCCACCATGAAGTTTTGGATCTCAGACACTCCTCCATAGCCTGACTGCATCTTCTCTCTCTGCTCTCTCTTCCTTCACTCTATTCTTATTACTCTTTTCTCTCCATCACTTGCTTCTTTTCTCGTGGGTCAATAGGGAACGCTCCTCTTTCCATGAGAACACCTTCAGATCTGCAGGATGTCGAGCTGCACTTCCGCTCGTGTGCTCTCTCTCTCTCTCTCTCTCTCTCTCTCTCTCTCTCTCTCTCTCGAGTGGAAGGCAATAGCAACACTCAAGGAAATCACAAGGGACTTGACTTGAGCTTCCTCGAAAGGTAGGCCAGGGAAACCTAAAAACCCTTGAGGAGGAGGAGATGGTAGAGGAGGAGGTCGTCCTACCTCTCCTCTCTCTCTTTCACTGCAACAGTTGCCGCAGCTGCTGCAGAGGCTATTGGGAGGAGGCACGGAGAGGGAGAGAGAGAGAGAGCGAGCGCGAGTAAGCCGGTGGTAGATAGAAAGGTTAAAGCGATGGTACTAGGGGTGACGTCAGCCTGAAGAAAGGGATGAGCATCTCGGTCCAGGCGGCATTACTCGATGGTCCTGCCACCACCCACGTGCCACGCACGTTGTTAAGGGCAGAACCGTGAATTTGAAAAGTACAGCGTAGTTCGAGGGGTACGCGTACCAACGTACGTGGTTTACCTACAGGGATTGGATCACAGTAATTTCTTGGGAGAAGCCAACTTACTTCCCTAAGCTCGTCATATACGAATAATTTATATTTTAGTTGTGCAATACCTCCGGATTTTGATCCAATCCATGTCTCGTTTTAGAGCTGGTCAGATGTTCAACGCCGAATATAAAAATTTTCGATTGAGACGTCTGTAAAAATCGTATCAGGATGTGTGTTGGATAAGAACTTCTCGATAATTAAATTAATAAAGATTTGACAATTTAAAAATATAAAAAAATATGTGTTTTCAGATATTATTAATACATAAATAATCAGATTATTTAAATAATTAATTACATTAGACTGGGATGAAATAAGTTAGATGGGCCACGTGTCAACACAGGACGAGGTGGAGAATGATGGGTTGCGTCCCATGGTCCTCTTTGACTCGTGGTATATTCTACCTACGAGTTGAAGAGAGCGATGGCTCGGAAAATGATATGATGTGAAGCTTAGCCACGTCTCATTTGTTTGTAAAATTTCAATTTATGCAATATATATGTAATATTATAAAAAATTTATCATATATTTACTATGTTGCTAGTATCTCTTGCAACTATAAAAAAATAAAAATAAAAAAAGTGTACCATTGGCATGAAACTCTTGCTAATGCGGATTTTAATGAAGATCAATATTTAAATATAAATATATATTATTTTTATGACTTAAATCTTAGTCGAAGTAAGTTTTTGATTGTACGATGACCCAACGTCTATAAATAGTATTATTTTATTATTTTTTAATCAAAAATTATTATTTTAAAAAAGCCTCTTACAAAAAATCTCTATGCTCCTCGGAGCATAAAATATTAAGTAAATCCGGAGGCCAATAATACCTCTAAATATGGGATCGTTTGGCTTTTTGAGCAAACGGTGCAAGCCAATTTGCACTACGATCATCATACATTAGCATTTTCCTAAATGCATTTGATGAATGATTATGTTTAAGTATTGATTGCTTATGGATGTTACAAGATCTTGGGTGAAATATATGTTGAATTGATGGATTAAGGAATTTGAGAAAGCAATTACTTTTTTTTATTGCAGAGAACTCCATTATTTTCAAGAAAAAAGTGTGATAAATGCTTGTAAACGTAAAATAAATATTTGAAAACATGAAATAAAAAGCTTAAAGCATGAAAACAACTTTATTCCAATAAATATCCGTAGTAAAATAATAAAGATAATAACTAATTACATATTTCTAAATTATATTTGAATCCGATTAACCATTTAGATATTCAATTCGACTTAAGTACTTACATTTGTTTTAGAAATTATCCCAACCCTTACTAGGGAGTAACTTAATTAGTTGAAATGTGTCAAATTAAATCCTCCAAAAGCTTCAGTTTAATGTATTCCATTCTAATTCACAATTTATGTACTTAAAATTTGACTCTAAATCCAACTAAGGTATTTATTTATTATATTCGTATTCATTTGAAATATGATTATTCGATTTAAGTTGGTCGAATACATTCTAAAAAGAAAAACGCATACACAATTTCGGTGTCTTTGTTGACAATAACAAATCAACTTCTTTATATATATATATATATATATATATATATGTCAAATAAATGAAAGGATATTTGTATTATCTTCCTAATATTTTTATCGAATATTCTAGACTGCAATTGTTTCGATGTTTAGACATAAACTCTGTTCCTTGGTCGAGGTTTGAGCTACAATTCTGCACCCATCAGTGTATGAAACCTGTTGAAGAGCATCGCCCAAAGGAATCCATGGGAAGCATCATCATATGTTTTGCACGTTGCGTAGGGCATGGCCTCCAAAATCAAGTCATGTGCTTTGTGTTAGGAGGCATCTGTGATGGGGTTTTCTTGTCTAGGGTTTGCCCGGCCTTGCGTGCATGGGTGAAGGTGGTGATGAGACTTCTTACCCTTATCTCTTGGGAGTACTACCATCGGTGGATCTCTTACAATGTCAAGAACCAGATCGGTGTGATATGGTGGCGTAAGAATGCAAGATTCAATCCTAGCGAGTTGCAGAGAACCAAAGCACGTCGGTGTACGGGATTCATGCACAATACAAGGCTATGATTTGGACTCGTTTCATCCCTCTGTCCGTCCTTGTGCAGGTCACGGTCAGCAAGACAACAAAACATATCCAACGCTGCAGAATCCGCGTCTATGTAGAGAGAGAGAGAGAGAGAGAGAGAGAGAGAGAGAGAGAGAGAGAGAGAGAGAGAGAGAGAGAGAGAGAGAGAGAGAGAGAGAGAGAGAGTGGAGGGAAATGCCAATTAAGACGGTCCCCATCTCCTTCCCATCTCTCTCTCTCTCTCTCTCTCTCTCTCTCTCTCTCACACACACACACACATGAGAAGGACGATCGAGCTGCGCAAAAGAGAATGGGGACATGACACTGCCAAGTACTGCACCCACTGGTCCGCCCGAGTTGGATTGGATCCCGACTGTGAGCATCTCTTCGCACCGCCACCGACCACTGCAACTGTCGGCTGTGGCCACTTCCTCCTGCAGCAGCATAGCTCTTGTAAGACCCTATAAACCTCAAAGCGAGGGATATGATTCTACTCCATTAATCTTGATATCATCATCTCTTCTATTGTGACTCAGGAGAAGGATATATGCATGCATCACCATCACTCATTAGACAACAAATGTGTTCATATAATGCGGAAGTTTAGATGAGACATCGTAACGTATATATTCCTCCAACTTGTGAAGCTACTCAGGCTTGGTTTAATGATCTAAGATCGATATGATTCAGCTGCAAGGATCTTAACAACGTCCACCCCATTGGCCTTGATGAAGAGAGCAGGTTTATCCTCGGATTAATCAAAAACATACAGGACAATGGAAGCAGATCTGAGCGAAAGATGTGACATGGATCGATTAAAAGCAGAAAAGCCATGCGGAATCCATGCAGGAAGGAGTACGTTGTTCCTTGCCGTACGTTTCACTCTCCCTACGCCCTCCCTCGGGTCTAACTCCTCCGACCTGCCCATTATTAAGCCACACCCTGAGAAGCTTTTGGGGAACAATCTTCTTCCTGGGCTGTGAACCATTGTAGCATTCGCAGAACTTGAAACGCCACATAAAACCCACAAAAGGTTGGCACAGTTATTGTCCTAACACCACAGTGTCTGAGCTCGATCGCTTTTCCCTACCTCGCCTCCCCTTTCCTCTGCAACAGCGGAAGTCACAGGGAGGGATGGAGGGGAAGAGGAGGGTCTGCAGCATGCAAATCTTGCGGCAGTATGCCATGTGGGAAGGGGTTGACGTGAAGACAACACCGGAGGTAAGGGGGAGGTGGCGTGGTCCGACGGACAATGTAGAAGACGACAGCCACGGGGGACCGGCCGCTGTCGACCCGTTGCTGTCAACCCCCGGTGGCGAGCCAGGCGACGGTCCATGCGTGGCCAACAGCGGCATTCATGGCCAGCCATTAAGAGCCAAAATTGCTGCTGCTGTCGTCGCTCCTCGCTAGCTCTTGCTATCGTACGTACAGATGCCTATGCGCCTCGTTATTATGTTGGAGTTATCTCCTCGTGATGTGCCGTGGTCAAGGACTGTGGGAGGGTCTCGGCTTGGAGGTTGCGGTGTCGCCACCATCAATTCTCCTCCTCTCCACACCATTCATCGCGTTCGCCCGACAACACATTTATTTATGTGGCGAGAACGACCGCGACATAAGCTTGGGCGTCATTTCTTCTCTCTCTGGTCGATCCCATATGCTTTGATATCCCGATGATGGAGTGTTTATGGATTCAAGCAGGCTAAATATATTATTTAATTAATTATTAATGTCAATTTTGATATCAATCAGTTGGGTTAGCATACGCGAGTGAGATGCGTTGCAATCTGTATCCAACACTATTATTTCATACTAAAAATAATTTTAGAATAATTTTATACATTTCATCGAGAAAAACCTCTATTATTGACTTTTTAAGTTTAACTTAATCAACTCCTACTAAACCAATCCAACCGATTAGAACATGATTTTAAGATGATTAATATATATATATATATATTTAAATTTTTTAAATAATAAATTATTAAAAATTTAAGATTTTTTAAATATGTTCTATGATGGAATAGAATTTAATTTAACTTTCACAACACCAATTCAAACTTTCACCAAATAATCTGGTTATGAGTTTAAGATGATTAATATTACTTTTTTTTAATTTTATGATAATTATTATCAAAATTAATTAATTTTTGAATAAATTCTATGATCGAATGTAGCTTAGTTTAATTTTCATTATGACTTAGTTAAATAAAATTTTATTGAATCAGATCGAATGGATTCATTTTGAAAGAAATGATTCATGTATTCTAACTAAGTCTAAAAGTCATTTAAGTACAAATACAAAAGTATTTTTCGTTCAGGTATGACAAAAAAAAAAAAAAAAAAAGGGCCCAATAGGATGAATCATCCGGTACAAAAAGCAATAGTGAAAAATTTTTTTTTTCCAAAAAATGCATATAACATTTACCTATACGAGTATTTGTTGGTGCACAAGAACCAATTAATTTAATCATTCCAAACGAATTCGCGAACCAATCATCTGATGTTGCCACCCCTATCGCCATAGGACCTGTAAAAGTATCAACTTAACCTGGATCATTTCTTAGTTTATTTCTAAGCTCATGTGACAACCATTCACATCCTAAAATCCTTCAAAATCCAGAATTTTTATTATTTTTAATGATTTATATAATAATTATATAAAACACGGGAATGCAAATTAAAACATTCATCTAATCTGTTATTTCTGATTTCTTGTTACAACGCCTTCTTATTCAAAATCATATGATTCCTGTTCCAAATCATTTCCTAATTTGAAGTTAACATCGAGCAAGACCCAAAATTCAAAACCTTTATCAGAAACAATGAATGGTTAAAAAACATAAATAATGATTCTTAATTTGACATAAAACCTTTATCAGAAGTAATGAATCGTTAAAATAAATAAATAATGACTCTTAATTTAACATAATTTGCCATTAAAAAAGCTCAACAACATGAAAAGATCATGGACATAACCCAGGATAGTCGAAACTTGCAGTATTTGTTCTCAGCTTTTGTCTTCAGTCCACATAAATATAAAACAACATTTGTCTCTGACCACTCGAATCCAATTCACTGCAACTACCTAATGCACATATTCTTCCTCTGAAAATATTCAGAGGAAAGAGAGAGAAATTAAGTAATTTACAAATTCGGTGTAAGGGATTATCGATATACAGAGGAAGAAGAAAAAAAAAAAGAAATACTTGAAACAATTATCAAGGACCAATTTAAGATTGCTACACGATGAATAGTTGGATTTCCAATTGTAGAAGTCTCAGAGAAAAGCTAAAAGCAACGTAAACAAAATATAAACAAGGTGGGCCACATTTCGGAGCCCGGTAACAGATTTACCTAAATGTTCTTGATTTGCCAAAAGAAATCCCAAAACAATGTACTGAATTATCTCATGTGCTTCTGCAAAAACTTGCCGTGGAAGTCCTTTCTGATGGTATCATTGATGAAATGCTTCAGGGTCTTTGTTCCACAACGAGTCTGGTTTTTGAAGACAACATCATCAACCTACCTGCAGCACATGAAATGGTAAGAGTACGACAACATAAACCTTATTAGTTACTACATGCAAACAAATGTTACTAAGATAACGTTCTATTGACACCGAAGGAAGATGACTCATTAATATTGATCAATGGATTTCCTCGCATCAACTCAGCTTGTTGTTGTCGTAACTGTTACATTCCAAGCAGATACTTTACAAGAGAAGAAACGAACTATAATGCTACAGTTAATCCATAGAAAACTCATGCACAATTTCTATGGAAAAGGCATTGCAAAACAATTGTGGCTAACAACACCTTGATAACAAAGAAAAACATTGATGCAACACTAGATATATCAACAAAAATCTTTACATTTTCGTTAATTAAATTGGTTAATTCTCATAATCAAGCTGGATAGCTAGACAAATTAGATTCAGTTGCATCCAAAAAAGTAACCTGGAACGTTTGAATCTATTCGAACATAAGGCCACCTGTGCTAGTTGATCAATAAGCACACCTCAGAAGACAAACTAAAATGATACAGTTACCCTATAATCAGAAATTTCATGCACCATTTCTATGAAAAAGCCATTACAAAAATTACCTTGATATCATAGAATAGAATTTATGAAAACATTTGGTATGTCGGAAAAAAAAACTAATATTCTTAATTAAATCTAAATGGTTGAGTCATAGAATGAAGCTGGATATCTAGACCAAAACTTAGTTGCATCTGAAAAATTAATTGTCAATGTGTGGATCTGTTCGAGCATAAGCACACCTGAAATGGTCACATCCAAAATTCCAAATAACTTCCTACCATGTTCAAAGTTAACAAGCTCTATTACAACAAACTTATCAAATCCAAAAAATGTCTAAATATTTCTTTTTAGTATGTAGTTGCTTTTAAAGCAAACCTACAAGCAATTCCAGTGAAACAGAAGTTCAAGTACAAAAAGAAGCATCAGATGGACATGGATGCTGCTATTCCATTTAGCCAGATTTATGATCTTGACCATTGCAGTGGATTTTGTGAAAACTGAGAACAAGAACCACATACTAACTACACTGTTCTAAGTAGCGCATAAGATGTCAACCTTAAATGAGATACTAAAACCCTGGTGTAAATATATAACATACCAGGGATATATTCAATTAGATTGTCTTCATGTAACAAAGTCGAGTACACATGACAAAAAAGTCAATCATACAAAAGGAAACCTAATAAGCAGAAAAAAGAGACATGCCAAACCATAAAAAGTTACTAACACAGACCTTGCTTAGTTTTTCCTCGGCTCGTTCTTTCTTTATCCTTGCAAGCTCAGCTAACAGGGCTTTAGTATCATCCTCATCATCATCGCCATCACTAACAACAGAAATATAGCTTCATCAGAGTAGGATCAAGCAAACAATGAGTTAAGAAGAAAAAAAAAGGAAAATGAATATGAAAACATATTAGAAGAACAGAAATTACACCAGTGCATTGTTCTCCTATCTATAGAGAGGAGGAAAGTAAAAGAGACACGTGCTCAGCTTTTAGAGATTTGACAAATAAAGACAATATAGTCAATGATCATTGTTAACAAGGAAACCGGGTTTTAATTCTTTTTACATTTGATAGGTTTATCAGCTTTGGCACTTGATATTTCATTATAAATGTCTTAAAATTATAATTAAAAGAAGACAATTTTGATATACATAGAAAGCCAAACTAAATGAATGCATGTATCATGTAGAAACAGAGTCAACAGATATGTTAATCACTATAACTAGTTTTATCAGAACATTGCATGGCAGTATCTTAATTTATAGTAAAGAAACCATGATTACTAAAAAATGTGGAAACAGAAACAAAAAGTAACTACCTCTCTGCAGCATCTTTGACTTCTGCATCAGGATCATCAGCATCATTATCACTCTGAACAGTTCTATCTTCCGCTTTTCTCCTTATTCCTGTAAGTAAAACAAGAGCAAGATAAACATCACAAGAAAAGATGCTTTTGTATCGGCACCAGGAGAATTTTAACATCAATAAGGAACCTAAGCAATGCAGCTTACCTTCCAAAGTACCTGCCCACCTTTCCTTCGATCTCTATCTTCTGCAAGGGCAAACAACTAGATTCAGTAACCAACCACATTAAGAAAGTTTAGAATTGGAAGACAAAATCCAAAAGGAAGCCAAACATAAACTCCGCAACAAAGATCAACCTTTTAACATTCCATAAACAAGGAGATGGTAAAAAATTCATTGTAGCAGGAGATTGTTAACAAAGCCAGAGAGGTGAGACTTTGCCTAACAGAATCCACAAATGTTAAGATACTACATCCAAAAGTACAATCGCAGACAACACATATGAAAACAACAACTACAAGAAAAAACCGATTATACAACTACATCACCTGATCCAAAACAAATGCAAAAAGACCGAATATACAACCATATCATCTGATCTTTCACAAACCATCAAACTGCAAGCAAAATAAACAAACAGCATAAACACATGCTGGCATGAGAGATTACAGTAGAAGGGAACAAGCTTTTACCAGCATAAGACTTAGCCGCGGAGGCAAAGTGTCTCCGCTCACGCTCTTCCAGCTCCTTTCGGAGGTTTTTCTTCGGCAACTCATCCTGAGTACCCTGCCCTTCTTCCCTGCACCCACGTAGATATTAGCTAGATCGTCAGCATCAACACAATAAAATCTCCCTTAACATTGTAATTTTTCGGGTCTTTCATTTGTCTTCAAGATCGCATCATCCTAGGGTTATTTTCAGAATTCGAATCGAGTCTTAGAATTCTACCACAGGTTTCCAAGGAACAGAATCTATCCACCAATGATGCATCGCAAGTCTTCGATTCTTGATCCGATCGATCGAATCCACATATGTAGGGGAAACTGAGATGAGGGCTAGGGTTTCGTGAAGGGAGGGAGGGGCACAGACAGAGAGAGGGAGAGATCACCTCGGTTTGAGGGTGGTGTTGCTCTTTTCTTCCTCTTCTCGTTGTAGATCACAAAGGCAAGAAGCGAGCGGCAAGGAGAGGGAGCGCGGTTTATATAGGGGAGGGACGGTAACGAGTCGGGAAACGAGGAAATGGATGGTGACATGGAATAGGGAAACGAGACGCTCTGATGCGGACGCTGAAATAACGGCCCAAATCCCGCTTCAGTGGCCTGTGAGTGGGCTCCTTGAAATGGGCCTTTCGGGCTCTACAAAATAGTATTTTCTTTTTTATTTTTATCAAAAAACCTATCAGAAAATATATTTAGACATTTAATAATAATATCCTGACTATTTAGGAAGATTCATAATCATCAGATCTGATATAATTTTATGGTCGCTGATTGCCAGTGGCTTAACGCAAAAGAGATCAATATTGATGGTGTCAAATGTTAATTGATCTCCACCGAAGCATGGGAAATTCTTGGAGAAGCAATACACTAATATATATATATATATATATATATATATATATATATATATATATATATATATATATATGTTTGCTTGATTTTGTCCTCTAATTTAACTGGTTTAGCTATGAAACAATGGTTATTAGACTAGTTTGCTCCTATCATTTGCATTCTTATAATTTATGAAAAGTGAATTTTTAAGCTAAGAAATACAATGAGACTCTATTAAAAATGATAACAAATGAGGCTTTGATAGAGAAGTCACTCACAATTGACGAGTTTTCTCTTTCTCTTTTTTGTAAAATTTATGTTTTTTTTTACTTCTTATTTTGCATGTGTACTATGAAATTGAAAACGACATTACGTAAGATTTAACACATTTCGAATCGTACAGACTGAAAACTTATTAATTAAACATATCTTATATTAGGGTATTCTAAATCAGATATATTTAAAATTTTTAAATATGACACTATCATACACTAAGATAAACAAACATATCTTATATTAAGGTGTTCTAAATTAGATAGATTTAGAATTTTTTAAGATGACACTATTATGCACTAACATAAACAAACATATCTAATATTAAGGTATTCTAAATTAAATAGACTTAGAATTTTTTAATTTGGCACTATCTGTTAGGGATCGAGCGGCACTAGGGGGGGAATTAGTGCGGGGATAAAGGATGGATTTTTCAAATGATTTAAAACAAGCTTTGGAAACTTCGTGCGATGAAAGCAACGTAAAGTAACTTTAAAGCATGCGATAAAGATAAAAAAGAAGTGGAGCAAGTAAAGTAAAGGCTTGCGCAAAGAAAGTAAAACAGAAATTTAAACACTCACACAATCAAGACGCACGATGTATAGTGGTTCGGTCAAAGTGACCTACGTCCACTTCCGAAGCCTTCTCTGATGAGGCTCCCAACTTCCACTAGCAAATCTTTTTGTAGGGGAAGGATCAAATATCCCTCTTACAACCTTTTACAAGTGGTTCACACTCTTATAAGATTTCACAAGAAGAAGGAAATGAGGTGAACACTTAAGCAAATAAAGAACAAGACTTTCCCAAGACTTATTTTCAAAATCTAGCTCTCAAAGGGTTCTTCTTTCAGCTGAGAAAGAATGAGTATTTATAAGCCTCAAAGTGATTCAAATTTGGAGCCCAAACTTGGAGCCAAAAATTTGAATCTTTTGAGTTTTTCTTTGTCGATCCCCGCAGACTAACACACCCAAGCGGTGCTACTGCCTTAGCCAGGCGGTGCTATCGCCTGGCTTTCCATGCACCCGAGCGGTGCTACGCCCTCACCAGCGATGCTACCGCTCACATAATAACGGCGGTGCTCACGCCCCGACGGTGCTCTTCACCAGCGGTGCTCTATCGCTCACATAAGAATCGGCACTGCTACGATGAGCGCCTACTACAATGGCGGGCGCTCACTAATGGCCGGCGGTGCTACGCTCAGTGGCAAGGTTCAACTGCCCATTCAAACAAGGCCGAATAGGCCTGTTTTAAGGCCCAACTCGCTAATAGAGGCCTGGTTGGCCCCCACTGAATTTAGGTAGGATTTTTTCTAAATCCTTGCCCTACTCATGTGCAAACTATGAACTTAAAGACATTCCTAAGCTGTTACAAAGTCCGCAAGTCAAGTCTTCTTCCGTCGAACTTCCGGCGAACTTTCGGCGATCTTCCAACGATCCCTCGGAAACCATCCTACGGACTCCCGGCAAGCTCTCGGACTCCACGATGATTTTGGCGAGTTCCCCCGAGCTTCTTTGGCAAGCTCTGCGAACTTCCGACGAACCTCCCGGCGAACTTCCGAAAACCCTTCGGCAAGCTCCCTACTCGTTCTCGGCCAATTCCGACAGCACTCCCAACGAATCTTCAGACTTCCATCGAACACTCGAACTCCCAATGATCCATCGCACTTGACTTCGACCCTTTGTTTCGCTTTACGTCTTCATCCTTATCATAGTTACTCCTGCACACAAACAACAAACACTCTACTTCGATCTAGATAGTTATTACAACACGAATTGACATTCGATTTGCAAGACGTCATTGGTCGGCGCTTCGTCCGATCCTTCGGCACATCGTCCTCTCTTGCGGTTCGTTGCCCAATCGGTGATTGACCTCCGCAATTCCGATATCCTTGGCGCAACATGCTCTTCTTGGCCCGATGCCCGACATACGAAGCCTCCTGTCGATAGTCGACCGAACCTCCGGCTCGACATCCAATATCTCGACGTGATCACCTCCGGTAACGCCAATTCCTTTAGTGTCAACTGCTAATCACGATCGATAGTAGACCTGCGTAACTCAACACGCAGTTAGACCACAAATTACACTCAATTAGTTTCATCATCAAAATCCGAGATTCAACAATCTCCCCCTTTTTGATGATGACAACTAATTGATGACTGACGGAGTTAACAAAAACTCCTCAGAGTTTAACACAAACTCCCCGGAGTTTAACACAAACTCCCCCTATCAATATGCCATTAATAGAATCCTTGGATTATCCCAAATCCAAGTAACATGTATCATTTATATAGTGAGAAAACAACAAACCATCATGCAAATATAAAATATTCAATCAATGCATGAAGTCATCAATCTACTTCTCCCCCTATGTCGTCAACAAAAAGGAGAAATAACATTATAGCTAGTTTTCAAGGATATATAAATATTACAAACATACTAGCTATTAATCACATCATACAACATTTAGGTATCGCATGTTTATCATGATAAGCAAGATAGTGCTTGTCGTGATGATGGCAAGTTTTTCTATGTTCCTTTGAGAAGTACAAGCAAATTATGCATTTTCTTGACTTCTTTTGCGATATGCATGCAATTTTATAATTTCTTTCTTCTCTTTTGAGAAGAGCAAGCTTGCAAGTTTTACTTTCTTTGCATGCTAGGACTTTTGCATTCATTTGTAAAAGCCTTCTTCCCCTTTATCAATATCAAAAAGAAAAGGAGGATTAATACTACAAATAATCTTGCATGAGATTCAACAATAATTTGTAACAAAGATGCAAGCAATTTTGTTGAAAAAAAAAGTGAAGTTGAGCAAGATTTTTGCCTCTCTCGAGATAGCAACTTTTTGCTTCTCAATGTTTAAGCTAGCAAATTTTTCTCTTTTGATACACAAGTTAACAATTTTTCTTCCCCTTTATCAATATCAAAAAGAAGGGAGGAACCAATGAAAAAATTGCATCAATCAATATATCAATCATCACATGATGCATACGAGATGATATTGAAACATGAGAAATCATGTCATGAAGGATATCAATATGTAAATTCCACAAGAATCAAAACCAAAAGATATCATCCATGATTCATAACTTTTCATTTTAGCAAGATCTAGATTCATATTTATCAATTTTTAATTCAAGATAAATGTCATACAACCAAGAATCATGATATATGAAAGCATATCAATATTAAGGATCAAATCATGATTACAAGTACTAACATATTTTCTTTTCATTCATTTTTAAGCTATGATAAAAGAATAAATCAATGATTCCAATATTAAGCACAATTCTTTTTCATCAAATTTTCAATCATCACATAAGGCATTTGAGGAAGTATTGAAACAATAATGAAAAAAAATCAATTTTAGCATATAATGTTTCAATCTTCAATCTTGAGTCATGAATCCAAAAGTCATAAATCAAAAGGTTCATGAATCATTTTGACAAATCTCCTTTTTAGGAAATAACAAGTAGAAGTCTTAGGAGATCAAACACAAGATCTTGATTCATACATAAGAATTTTTTACCAAGATCATATTTCATAAGAATCACGATATGAATTCATAAAAATTCAAGTATTAAAATTTGAGAAATCAAAAGACAAGTTACATTTCATTTAAAGAATTTTCTTTTGATAAGACGGAAGGAGCATGGTAAAAGATCTTGATTTATAAAGAGTTTCAAGTCATAGTTGTCAAGATCATGATTTCAATAAAATTTCTTTATAGCTAAATGAAATCTTTTAAAACTTGATTCAAGCATTAAATATGTCTTAACAAGTCATAATTCCAAAAGATTCAAGAATCGTTAAAAGAAAAATCATTCAAGCTCAATTTGTCAACTCGAAACTCATAATCAAAATCATTTTAGAGATTTAAAATGCTAGCTATATGCATTAATCATGACAAGTGATATATCAAAATTCTACATCAATATTTCAATTATCATGTCATGAAGCATACAAAGTGGTATTGAAACATAAGAGAAAAGTTCAAATTGCACATACAATGTTTCAATCATCAAAACATATTTTCTCAAATTGAGTATCAATAAGTTAAGAGAAAATAATTTATATTTTTCTTTATATAACATG
The DNA here is from genome assembly GCA_024322285.1 of Musa beccarii. Taxonomy (NCBI): domain Eukaryota; kingdom Viridiplantae; phylum Streptophyta; class Magnoliopsida; order Zingiberales; family Musaceae; genus Musa; species Musa beccarii. The sequence continues at coordinate 32,791,120 of CM044395.1, read as the reverse complement.
GGAGAAACATAAGAAAGTATAGAGATAAAAACTCAAGTTATCAAGATGATGATCTCATAAAAGTAATTCAAAACCATAGTTTCGTGAAACAAGAGATAAGTTATATTTCATTTGAAAAATTCTCTTTTCAAGTAATTTTTTCATCTAAATATGTCTTTGTCTTTATATACCAAGATAAGCATGAAAGTTCAAGATGTAAAGGCAAAATCTCATAAGGCATTATCAAGACAAAAATGTAACACATTATTTCAAGACATGAGTTTCAATATATCATGATAATGTGTTTCATTTTAAGTTATTTGTTTCATATAAGTGTACTCATGTTTCAAAAGATGAGTATCAAATTTTAAAACCAAAATATGAGTTTATATCAAGATATGATATCACAAGGTCATTAAGCATGATAACAAACTTCTAATATTTTCATTTCAATGATGATTTCATAATGTATGTTCAAATATTTATACGGAAGCCATCATTGTATAAATTTGAAATTCAAGTTGTCATTTAGCCCATTAAGATCAAAAGCATTACACGTAAAGCATCATGATAGTGCAATTTCTCTTTTTTTATGTGTTCCATTTCAAGTGATTTGACGTTCATATGAGTATACTCATGTTTTTCATATAGGTCCAAAGAGCATGTTTCAAGAGAAATCATTAAGACCGAAAACATGAGGCACATTTTTTAAAATATTCATCATGTTTATTTTTATGAGATTCACAAGACTCATAACATGAATTCATTCACCTCAATAGAATGAGAAAAAAATACATTTTCATTTTAAGCAATTTGATGTGAGCATATTCAAAATTTTTATGAAAACATGTATTAAAATAAAACACAAGCTTAGTCATAAACCGTCAAGACCGAATACATAAAAATGATACATTATGATAGTGCATTTTCTTATTTTTAAGAGTTTCAATTTACGTGATTTGATCTTTCATAAGAATGATCAATGTCATACATCATATTTAAATATGAGAGCATCATCATATTTAGAAATGAATTCATCATTAAAATCATTTCCCATCTTTCTTTCATTTGTTATAACAAGATGATCAATGCTCAAATTTTTGCTAAACTCATACATTATTTTTTAAAAATCTAAAAAATATTTTTCGTCATGAAAATCATCAAGTCCAAATGTAATACAAGGCAACATAAAAATTACATTTCTTTCATTTGAAAAATTTATGGGTTAGATCTTTATAATTGATTTCATGAAGACATGTATCATTTAAAAATTTCATCATAAAAAAGGTTAAGACCCATTAATCCAAGATAAGTTTTTAGATCAACATCACTTCAACAACTCATGCATGATATAAAATCATCAAGCATCATGTTTAGAGACAATGTAAACCATCAAGATACTCATGCATGGTTGAATCCTAAGCATTATCACAAATCTTACAATCGTCATTTATATTTTTACTTTTCAAAAATACTATAAAGAAAAGCATAATATAATTTCGAATTTTTTTAATTTCTAAAAACACAAGAAAAGCATAAAAAAATTCCTACTAACTAAGTTAAGCATTCATGGAAATCATCAAGTAATTTCAAAATAATTTAAGGAAGTTAAGTTACTTACCTCATTGTTGAAGCCCATTAAAGCGTAGTTTGCTTCTTCTTTCCTTTCCTTGATTCTTCTTTGCAAGCCTTCTTCTTCTTCTTTGGCCTCTTTCTCCATTCAAGTTCATTTGTGTTTTTTATTTTTTTTTAATGAACTTGTTAACATTCATTGTTATGTGTTCAATGTCTTCATTGTCCTCATCACTTGAGTCATTACTCAAGTAGCATTTCATAGTTCGGAGTTCAAAAACCTTCTTGTTCTTTAGAATGTGGTTCATGTGTTCATCATGTTCATCATATTCATCATGTTCCATTTCATAGGTCTTTAAAGACCCAATGAGTTCATCAATAGAATAATTATTTAGATCCTTTGATTCTTGAATCATCGTTATTTTAGGATCCCATCATTTTGAAAGGGATTTTAAGATCTTGTTAGTGAGTTCAAAATCCGAAAAACTTTTACCAAGACTTTTCAAGCTATTGACGACATCCATGAAGCGGGTGTACATGTCGTCAATAGATTCGCTTGGTGTCATTTGGAAGAACTCAAAATCATGCAACAAGAGGTTTACTTTCGAGTCTTTAACTCTACTAGTTTCCTCATGCGTGATTTCAAGAGTTCGCCAAATGTCAAAAGCCGTTTACACATAGAAATCTGATTGAACTCGTTCTTGTTCAAAGCGCAAAATAAGGCATTCACAGCCTTTGTGTTTAAAGAAAATGACCTTTTCTCCAAAACCGACCATTCGTTCGTCGGTTTAGAGGAAGGTTGAAAATCATTTTCGATGATATTCCATAAATCCAAATCCATTGAAATCATGAAAACTCTCATTCGAGTTTTTCAATATATGTAGTCCGAACCGTTAAAGAACGGTGGATGAAAAATCGAAAAGCCCTCTTGAAAACCATTTAGAGCCATTTCTCACGGGTGTAAATCCGAAGAGAAAGAACGTGGCTCGATACCAATTGTTAGGGATCGAGCGACACTAAGAGGGGGGTGAATTAGTGCAGCGGATAAAACGATGGATTTTTCAAATGATTTAAAACAAACTTTGGAAACTTCGATGCGATGAAAGCAACGTTTTGTTTGAAACCAATTTTTGCGTTCTAACTTTAAAGCATGTGTACAAAGATAAAAAGGAAGTGGAGCAAGTAAAGTAAAGGCTTACAGCAAAGTAAAACAGAAATTTAAACACTCACACAATCAAGACGCAGCGATGTATAGTGGTTCGGTCAAAGTGACCTACATCCACTTCCAAAGCCTTCTCCAATGAGACTCCCAACTTCCACTAGTAAATCCTTTTATAGGGGAAGGACCAAATACCCCTCTTACAACCCTTTACAAGTGGTTCACACTCTTACAAGATTACATAAGAAGAAGGAAATGAGGTGAACACTTAAGCAAATGAAGAACAAGACTTTCCCAAGACTTATTTTCAAAATTTAGCTCTCAAAGGGTTCTTCCTTCAGCTAAGAAAGAAGGGGTATTTATAAGCCTCAAAGTGATTCAAATTTGGAGCCCAAACTTGGAGCCAAAAATTTGAATCTTTTGAGTTTTTCGGTCTTGTTAGTCTGGCAGATCGACACACCTAGGCGGTGCTATCGCCTCGGCCAAAGCGATGCTATCGCGCTCGGCCAGCGATGCTACCGCTGCTTTCACGCACTAGGCGGTGCTACCTGGCTTTCCACGCATCAGGCGGTGCTTACGCCTTGCCAGGCGGTGCTACCGCTCACATAAGAATCGGGCGCTGCTATCGCTGGCCAAGCGGCAGCCTCTTGGCATAGGCGCTTTCTGATAACAGCAGAGCTGGCTCACATGGCGGGCGGTGCTACTGCGCTTCCAGGCCGGCGGTTCAACCGCTCGCCCATTCACCAAGGTTGAATGGGCCTGCTTTAAGGCCCACTTCGCCCAATAGAGGCCCGGTTGGCCCCCATTGAATTTAGGTAGGATTTTTTCTAAATCCTTGCCCTACTCATGTGCAAACTACGAACTTAAAGACATTCCTAAGCTATTACAAAGTCCACAAGTCAAGTCTTCTTCCGTCGAGCTTCCGAACTTAACTTCCGCGATCTTCCGCGATCCTCTGAAACCATCCTCGGACTCCCAAGCTCTCGGACTCCACGATGATTTTGGCGAGTTCCCCCCGAGCTTCTTTAGCAAGCTCCGATCTTTCTTGGCAAGCTCCGCGAACTTCCGACGAACCTCCCGGTGAACTTTCGAAAACCCTTCGGCGAGCTCCCTACTCGTTCTCGGCGGTTCGGCAAGAAAGACTCCCAATGAATCTTCAGACTTCCATCGAACACTCGAACTCCCAATGATCCATCGCACTTGACTTCGATCCTTTATTTCGCTTTACGTCTTCATCTTTATCGTAGTTACTCCTGCATACAAACAACAAACACTCTACTTCGATCTAGATAGTTATTACAACACGAATTGACATTTAGTTGCTCGGCACGTCATTGGTCGGCGCTTCGTCCGATCCTTCGGCACATCGTCCTCTCTTGCGGTCCGTTGCCCAATCGGTGATTGACCTCCGTAATCCCGATATCCTTGGCGCAACACGCTCTTCTTGGCTCGATGCCCGACGTACGAAGCCTCCTACCGATAGTCGACCGAACCTCCGGCTCGACATCCAATATCCTGACGTGATCACCTCCGGTGCAACATCAATTCCTCCAGTGTCGACTGTCTAATCCTGATCGATAGTAGACCTGCGTAACTCAACACGCAGTTAGACCACAAATCACACTCAATTAGTTTCATCATCAAAATCCGAGATTCAACACTATCATACACTAAGATAAATATAGATCAAGGAACCATCGGTTCTAAATAAAAACCTATTCATATATTCATCCATCCTTTCTTATCGTTTTCAATAAAATCATATTGTTTGAGACTAAAGGGTCGAGATATCACACATGATATTTATAGGTTATGTCCTGATCATCTTTCCGATAAATAAAAAATTTTGTTTGACTATTCTTTCTATATTTGATTAATTTATTTTTCTTACTAATCTTAAAGTCAATCTTGATAATATTTTTTTTATTTTCTCAAGAATCATATCCCTCATCGGATCAGCTTCTCCTTCGACATAAAGGAGGGCACTTGACTCATGTTTTACTTAGGAACCTGAATGTTACAAGATGATGACAAAGTTCTAGGATGGATGAGTGGTACAAGAGATGTCAAGATTGACATAATCAATTCAAGCGTCAATTTCATCCCTACACATTATACACACCCACCTTAATTCCTGGACATATGATAAAAACCTTAGGATTATGGGTAAAATCACTGGAAACTATTTTGGAATGATAACCTTGATCACAACAAATGTAAGCTCACAAGCCCTAAATGCATAGGTGACCCTGGCATTGGTGATCCTGCTTTGTTCAAATCAACTATTGATGCTAAGCACACCTTTCCCATTCTGGAGAATAAATTTTGGATCCAAATTCAGCATACGAAATATTAGGATCTCAAACATTGGGCATCACATAGTCCCTCTGTAATGTCCTTTGCTAAGAGAATCTATCGTCACTGTTACTGAATCTTAGATCTGGCTTCGTAAGATCATTGGTAATGGGTATGATATGGACTAATCCATGAGCTATTAACTATCCTTTTAGTCTTATCTTTTTCGATGTTAATCTTATGGAGAAGTATGATACTGTGTCTAATCTTTTTATCGCAAGGTCCTGCGACTTGGTTAAGCTCAATGTAACTTTTTATCCATCGCTGGCCAAGCAAATTATATATATTCATATGCCACTAACTCCCATGGTTGGATTTGGACTCTCTCTCTCTCTCTCTCTCTCTCTCTCTCTCTCTCTTAGGGGATCCATCACACATGAAAGGCAACAAATAGGGTAAGGAAATGACGTGGAGTGATTAGATGATGTCGTGGTAGTTCCTGATTGCCCCAAATGTGAAACTATTCATTTGGAATCAACTCCCAACGGTTTATTTGGTCATAAAATTTTTTCATGGTTAACTGGTTTGCTCAACTTGCAATTTGTTTTTAATTACAACTTTACTTCCTTGTTTTGGAAATTAGCCCAAGACCAACTCTAGTTCATCTTTGGAATATTTTAATGATTGGAACGAGTTCTTAATAGCTAGTTAACATCTTTTCCCTTTACTATAGGATTGTGGTTGACACCAATAATCTATTTGGTCTATATGTAAATTGAGGGGGTTAGCTTGGCGTAACCCAATAGGATAAAAAAAAAGAAAGTATTTTCTCCTTTTAGGTGGAAGTGATAGATTATTTGACTTGATATTTGGTGTCGCAGGTGTTGGCTTCATCGTTAAGGATATGAACGGTCACCGTAATTTCTTAAGTCATCATTCAAGACATTAAACGGATAGCACACCGGTTGAATGTTGCTCATCAATCTCATTAATACACATATATGCTGTATCATAGTGGACTCTTATTCATGAATGAGACATTAAACAGATAATAAATTCGATGAATGTTGTTTTCTTTGATCATTTTGTTAGGACTCTCAATTCTATTGCTCACAATTAAATAGTTTTTTTTAACGGCCAGTAGCCTCCCAAGGTTTTGGTCTATTTTAGAGGTTTTTTTTTAAAAAAAATATTTTTGGCTGATAAACAATGAACTTATTTTTTTTACTTCAAAAAAAAAAAAAACCGTCTTGTGAATATTTCATCTCATCGACCTACAACCTAATGATAGAATGAACCCTTCGTGTTCTTTTCCAACCTTTCTACCACAGTATTCAAAAAGGTCAACAAAAATTCCACTCCCAGCACGGATCCATCTGTGGCCCTAATTTGACCTCAGATAGATAATCCAATAAACACCTACCACCCGGGCCGACTTCACTCAAATCTTACGTCCCTGTCTTCCTCCTCAATATGAGCTGTGGTACAGCTTCAATGGCGTACTCCACCTTCTTCCTCACGACCCAAAACCAACTGAAAGCAATGGAGATTGACCTCCAATTGTTTTCTACTCCAAACTCATCATTAAATATAAAATATTCAAATGTACTCATCTAAAACCAAAATTTAGATAGTATCTCATGAACACTTTCGAATCACATCTACAAAAGAAAATTATATCTCGTTTGTCATATATGACATTCATAAAAAAAAATTTAAGAAGTTAATATTGATAATTTTTTTTTTATTTTCTCATTTGGGTTGCGTATATTTATTTCTACTCTTCGATCAACAAAGATGGGAGGGAGAACATGTTGATGGGATCCACCCCACATGGCATGCCTCGAGTGAAAGGGATTCCATCAAGTGCTTACATGCGTCATATTCGCCATACATAAGCATATTGACTTTTGAGTGAAATGACAAAAGGACACTTAGGATAAGTGATGAATGCTTTTTTTTTTTTTTTTGCCCAAAAGGTCGTGATTTAAATTAATATAATATTAAATAATTGTTTTTAGAGGTATTTTGTTCGCCTATTGTGCAATTATTCGCCTTATGTCCTGCCATAAGAGTCTCTCTCTATATATATGGAGAGAGAGTAGAGTGGAGTTTGGTGGCTTTGTGGAACGCAAAGAGAATGAGGGGCAGCAGAGGCCCCTCTTCGGCCCCCAATTCCTCCATGCGACTTATCCTCTCGCTCCTCTTTCTCCTCGCTCCGCTCTCAATTGCCGCCTTCCAGCCCGCCGATGACTTCCTCCTCGCCTGCGGCGCCGCTGCCGACACCGCCCTACCCGACGGCCGCCTTTTCGTCCCCGACTCTTCCTCCTCCGCTGCCCTCTTTGCCTGCAGCTCCACTGTCCTCTCCTCCTCCGCTCCGCCCCCGCTCTACCGGACGGCTCGGGCCTTCACCTGCCGCTCCTACTACCTCTTCCCCCTCGCGGCCGCCCGGGCTGGTCTCCTCCTCCGCCTCCACTTCCACCCCTTCCCCTTCCCCTCCCCCTCCCTCAACCTCTCCGCCGCCGTCTTCAGCGTCTCGGCCTCCGGCGTCCCCCTCCTCTCCCACTTCTCCCCCGCGGCGGCGGCGGCGTCACCTCCCCGCCCCCTCGTCAGGGAGTTCTATCTCAAGCCCAACTCCTCTTTCCTCCGCCTCACCTTCTCCCCCGCTTCCCCCTCCAACGTCGCCTTCGTCAACGCAATCGAGCTCTTCTCCGCCCCCGACCGTCTCTTCTCCGATGCCTTCACCCTGATCCCCTCCCTCTTCTCTTTCTCCGACACCCCGCTCTCCAACCATCTGCTGGAAACCGTCTTCCGGATCAACGTGGGCGGCTCCCTCGTCACCCCCGACAATGACACCCTCTGGCGAACCTGGGAACCCGACGACAAGTACCTCCAGAAGCCATCCCGAGCTATAAGTGTCACCTTTGGTGGTCATATTCAGTACACAGACGGCGGAGCCACGCCAGAGATTGCACCTGACTACGTCTATGGAACTGCAAGAGCCATGAACAAAGGTGACTCATCAAATTCTTCTTCACCTTCCAATTATTTCAACATAAGCTGGAATTTTCCGGTGCCAAATTCGGTCCATGGATTCCTCGTTAGATTGCACTTCTGTGACATAGTCAGCAGCGCACTGAACGAGCTCTACTTCAATGTGTACATCAACGGGTACCCTGCTTATAAGGATCTCGACCTCTCATCGCAATCCAGTTACACTTTGGCTTCACCTTACTATGTAGACTTTGTTGTCCAGCATCGAAGTAGTACCGGGGGCATTAACATCAGCATTGGGCCATCGGAACACAGCCTTCCATCGAAGATCGATGCTCTGCTGAATGGCGTGGAGATACTGAAGATTAATGGGGTTGTTTTGCCTCCGAATGAAGACAGTAGAAAAAGCAGACATTTTGGAGTAATTGTTGCTTCTGTTCTCGGTTGCTTGATCCTTGCTTGTGCTTTCATGGTGCTGGTTGTTATCATGGCTCGGAGGAAGAGTCGGAAGGATCAGATGCCTCAGTCACAAGATGCTGATACCTGGTCACCATTGCCGGTCTTCCCAGGGAATTCATATCTTAGATTGACAGAGTTGACCACTGCATCCCCTTCCAACAACCCTAATCTTCAGCTCAGAGTACCTTTCTTCGAAATTGTGTTGGCTACAAACAATTTCAATGAGAATGCTCTTGTCGGGGCAGGAGGGTTCGGGAAGGTCTACAAAGGTGTGCTCAGAGATGGCACCAAGATTGCTGTGAAGCGAGGCACCCGTGGGTCTCAACAAGGACTTGGGGAATTCCAAACAGAGATTGAGATCCTGTCTAAGATCCGCCATCACCACCTTGTTTCGCTGATCGGGTACTGTGAGGAGCAGGCAGAGAAGATCTTGGTCTATGAGTTTATGGAGAAGGGTCCCCTGAGAGACCATCTGTATGGCTCAAGGAATCCATCTTTATCTTGGAAGCAACGGCTCGAGATATGCATTGGCTCTGCGAGGGGTCTGCACTACTTGCACACTGGTTCTGCTCAAGTGATCATTCACCGCGATGTTAAATCCTCGAATATTTTGCTGGATGAGAACTACACTGCCAAAGTTGCAGATTTTGGTCTGTCAAAATTAGGCACTTGCACCAACCAGTCCCATGTGAGCACCGGCGTCAAGGGAAGCTTTGGCTATCTCGATCCTGAGTACTTCAAGACACAGCAGCTCACCGATAAGTCTGATGTGTACTCCTTCGGTGTCGTGCTTCTTGAAGTCATGTGTGCAAGACCTGTCATCGACCAGTCCCTTCCGTGGGAACAGGTAAACTTAGCTGAGTGGGCAATGCACTGGCAGAAAAAACGGCTTCTTGAGAGAATCATTGATCCCTCATTGAAGGGGAAGACCAATCGCAAGTCGCTGAAGAAATTTGGTGAGACTGTGGAGAAGTGTTTGGCACAATATGGAATCGATAGGCCAACAATGGGAGATGTGCTCTGGAACTTGGAGTATGCCTTGCAACTCCATGAAAGAGCAGTGCACCAAGAACCAGGCGGCGACAGTACCTATGGCCCTTCGGATGAATCCTCGTCGAGTGTCCTGCGGGTAAGCACGAGTGCAGTGACAGCAATGAAAGATAACAGCACTGCGGAAAGACATGGCAAGAGTTCAACTGATACAGCAGGTCGTGTGAACAAAGAAGCTTTTAGGCCAGGAAGGAGTTCTTGAAACTGAAACTGAAGGTACTTCAAGATATTGAAATTGAAGGTACCAGATTTTTATTTTTTATATGGTGAAGTTGTTTCCTGTAATCCATGTTAGATCTTTTGAAATTTCAGGTCTTGCTAGGTTATATTGTAGTCTATCGTGTACACGATTGCTTCTGAAGGGATCCAAAGTTCTAGGGTTTCTCTATGTCCAACTGTGTGTATTTCAATTGTATATGGATGGTTCCATGTCTCAAGTTGAGAACAAACAAGTGTTTTGATTCTTAATAACATGGCGATTGTATTGATACAACATTATTCTTTCGGCACTTCTAAATCATATTTTATCCAGTCTACTTTGGTGGAAGAGGAAGACCACAAGATTCTTAATACCAGTAGAACAGCGCAGACGACCAACAATAACAATAGAAGCAACCACAAGATCTATATAGTTCGTCGACACTCCTTTCATATTTCTGCGGCAAACAATTCCAAGTTCTCTTTTAAGCCAAATGGAACTCTGAGCGCAAAATAACTTTTTATTTATTTTCACGTAAATCACGAATAATTCTCACATGACCCAACTCGACTTATTGTCTGCTTGAACGTATCTATTTGCCTATTGGAATCCATTTTAAAGCCAATAAAATGACATCTAAATCCAATTTAATTGTCTATGGACTTGAATACTTGAGAAAGCTCGCTATGTTATTGGTATCATTCAACAATTAAATTTCATGAATTTGAATTACTTAAATCTCAAAATCTGACTTAAATATCTATTTTTTATAATCCAAACTCGTATTAGACTCAAACCTAGTTTAAATAAAAATAGGTCATGAGAGATTTATAAATACTGTATATAAAAGATGTAAAACAGTTAATATTAGTGATACAAACAAGAGAGATAAATGAAAACCTGAGACTGTATTATTAAAAACTATAAAAAAACTAAGAATATGATTTTTGTCTATCCAAACATATCTATTTTCCTATCCGAATCCCTTCCAAACTAAATAAAATGACATCTAAAGCCAATTTAATTGTGTCAATTAACTTAAATACCTAAGAAAAGTTGCTTTGTTATGGTATCAATTAACAATTGAATTTCACTCTACCTTAAGTATCCAAACTCGACTCAAAGATTTATTTATTTATTTTTTTGAAACAATTAGTATTTAATGATACGAAGAGATAACATGAAAAGAATTTATAAAAAAAATATAAATAACTAAGAATATTATTTTTTACCTGACTCAATAAGAACAAAACGATCCATGTAGCAAATATTCCAACTCCAAATAATCGAAAGCATTCCGACTTTATTGTCATTATATACTCGAAAAGAATTCAATCCGCTGTCATCCCCAGCTGATGCTTGTAACTTTTGAGACATTAACAACAGACCAAATGGCCAACTAGGTTTGTTTATCTACGAGGGAAGCATTACTTCTGTAGCTTTCAAGAAAATAATACTTGGTTTTTCGATATGGTGACAGTGAAGTCCAATGGCAGCTTCCGCAGCTGGTGCTATCTGTTCTGCATTGCAGCCAAGAACAAGACTCCACGCCCGCCCCATCACCTCCGCTGGATCCCACGCGGCCTTCTCTTTCGGCTTCACACCAGCAAACGGCAGGAGAACGTCTTCGCCCCTGCCGATCCGGGAAAGACGGTACAGGCCGACCGTCGGGAGCATGAACCCCTGACGGCAAAGCCTATCTTCCCTCTACTGGTTGCCAGTGTCCGCTATCCCATGCAGGCACCAATGTTGACAAGCGTTGCTTTTACAGTCGTTCTTTACTAATGATTGCACCGTAGGCAATCGTTTCCAGAAGGATGTATAGATCCGTCCACATCAGTGGTTGGCCTCCCTTTAACAACTATTCAGGTATAAAGGTCGACTTCTCAAATCTAAACAAGAGATCGAAATTTTTTTTATTATTTTTATTTTATTACTAACTTTATCATCGAAAATATCGATTTAAAAATTTTACTATCATTGATTATTTATGCAGGATCCCCAACAAAATTGAGACATATCTCGATTCATCTTTGAAAGAGTCCCCAATCGTCTCGATCCGACTCAAAATTCCATCTTGGATGTATGTATAAGCAACACATCGAGATCTCCCTAACTAGATCTTCTTTGACTCTAATCACCTGGTACAGTTGTCATGTGGACCATCAAAATAACTTTACTTCTTCGAGATAGAAACAAATCGTGATGATTAATGACATCAAGGATAATATCAATAAAACAGCATTTTAATCTGTCACAGCATATCTTTTATTTATAATATAAAATATAGAGTTAGACAAAGCCAAACTTCACTCCTGTTTGGATGCCATCAGCTATAATTAGGTGTCAAACAATCAAACTAAGAAACTATCCTTCCCGATCCTTCAACAGTATTCTTCTTGGTGCCTTTGTTTTCTCTATTCTACAAAAGTTGATTATCTTTACGGCTGTGGTCAAAATTTTCCTAAAGAATCAAGGTTTTTGATTTCGGATATATATGCTACTGATTTTTATAAAAATCTTTATATACATGCCCTACTATGGTCTGAGTCATATCTATTATACATTGGTACGTACTGAATTTTCCAAAAATATAAAAAAATATTACTTAATACAAGACTTCAATTATGTGATACAAACCTTATATTATGATTTTCTACGGTATATGCTATAAATACTGCTCATACTGAAACGTATAGAATCGTATTACAGACTTTGATAATAATATCTTCAAAGCAAGATATAGGAGTCGGAAATTTCCTCATCTCACTGTCGAGTGTCCTTGGATCCGCGACCATGACATCTTTCACCACATCAAAAGCATCTACCCACTTGATAATTCCAAATGGCAGAAGCATACATGCAATGTCACACAGTTTACAGGTCCACCATGAAGAGAATCCGTGGCCTCAGACAAAGTTCAAGCTGCTGTGCATGATGGACCAGGCATTCGGTGAAGAACAAGCAGGAACTGGAAACTAATTTAAGCCTATGAATTCCATTATAACATAATTGCTATAACAATGTTTTTCTAGTCCCAGAAAAGCCACCGGTGCATGATCTTCCTATAAAATGAACAAGCTATTGTCTAGTTGATTAAACTCAACACAAATGAGAGCTAATTATTTAATACATGGGAATGTAGGCATATATTGCTCACTGCTTTATGGCTGTTAAATTGGTTTCCTCTGCTATCTGCATTGCACAAGAAGGCAAAAAATGAATTCAGGATAATTATGATGTGAGCCATTTACCTGTTGTATCTTCGACTGCACATGAACATCTGCTTGTAGTTCCCGTTGCATGCTTCCTTCAAGAACCTGCATTCTGTCATCCAACAATTTATATCAAGACTATTGCATGAAGGAACAATAGTTTAGGTTGGAAGGATCAAGACTAGTACCTTAAATTTATATCAAGACTATCGATAGTTGGCACGCACGTAAGATGAGAATGCAATTAACAGACTGGAAGGATGTAAAATAGTATATTTAAGGTAAAATCAATTAGTGGATGGCTCTTTTTTTTCATTGAAAGACTACCATGGTGGACTTATGATAGCACTAAATCAACCGCTTAGAGTAAGCTGGCCTACATTTGCACAAAGAACCAATATCTGATTTTTCCATTTAGATGTCTAATGATGGTTTTAGAATGTTACAATCAACCTTAATTTAAGTCATGATTATTTAATTTTTTTACTAAAAGAATTTAAGAAAAAATTTAATATTCCAAATTGGATGATATTATTTTTGTTATTAAATTTTTAAAAATAAAAAATTAAATAAATATAATTTTTTTAAAAATATTATCTTATGTAGATGGCTCAATTAGATTCCTCTTATTCGTTTTTCATCAAACTAGTAGTGAGAGGAAAAAAGAATTATATCATGCTAAGTAAAGGTAGGTTCTCTAATTTTTTTAAAATATAAATATTTTTATTTCTTTTCAATTTTTATAATTTTATATATGGTTAAGATTTATTTTAGCCAATGTAGTTTTGGTCATGAACCTCTCAAGCTATTGTGGTTTACTCGTGTCTAAAATAATCTTTATATTTTAACAAGCATAACATATAAGTTCTCCCGTCAAATTTGAGTTATCAAACATTAAAGCCAACTTAACTCACAATAAACTATTAGTATAATGACACGTATAATTTATAATTAAGATTTATTTTAGCCCATGTAGTTTTGACCATGGATCTCTTAAACCCTTATGATTTACTCGTGTCTAAAATAACTCCTATATTTTCAAAAATATAGTATATAAGCCCCACTCATTAAGTCTAAGTTAACATACATTAAAGCTTGCTTACAAAGCATGTTGATTCATAATAAATCATTAATATAATGATATGTATAATTTAAGATAAAAAAACTAAGACCTCCATTAGTGGTGGGAGGAGGCATTATTGTGGAAGCGACTATCAACAATAGTGCCGAGCCATTGTTGCATAATAAGGTATCATATTCACACAACCTCTCCCACACTGACAACGAGCTTAAGAGCTTTCGGTCCTGCATTAGGTGGATGTACTCGACTAATCTAATGCTAGGCATATAGTGGTCTCTTGGTCCCTCTTCCTCCTCCTAGGCGTCTTCATCCCTACCCCCTCTCACTTCATCCTCTCTTATGCCTCAACCTATCGTGCCTACAACGTAATGGTCTAGCTTTCTCTTACCTTCACCTTCGGCCTCTCTTACCTCTGTCTCTCCACCTTTGTCAGCCACTTCCACTTCCACTTCCTCTTCCTTGACAAACTGGTCAAGGGGAGTGAGTGAGTGTGGGAGGGCTATATGGACTAGATCAACTGCTCTTTTTGACTATTCTCTATCTTCATAATGTCGTGTTTTATATGGGAGGTGACTTATAAGATATGATAGTACTCGTCGGAATCGGAGTGGGTGTCGTTTATGGTGGCAAGCAACGTCGTGGTATGCGTCTTAGAGCTAGTGACTTGGATCTGGCAGATGTCACTCGCTAGCTCCAGGACGCATGACACTACGTCGCCCAACATGGTGCCCACTACCACGAACGACACCTACTTTGATATTAACGAGTACCATAATATCTTGAAAGTCACCTTCTCGACGAAGCATGATAATACGGAGATGGAAAGCAGGTGAAAGGAGTGGTTAAGATAATCCGTGTAACCCTTTCACATCCGCTCACCCTCCTCAACCAGCTTGTCAAGGAAGAGGAAGCGACAAAGGCCATAACCACAGATGAAGGTAGAGAGGCAAAGGTAGGAGAGGCCGGAGGCAAAGGTGAGGGAGAGCTGGACCACCACATCATAAGCGTAGTGGGTGGGGATGCAGGAGAGGATGAAGTGAGAGATGGTAGGGACAAAGATGCCTAGGAGAAGGAAGAGAGATCAGGAGACCACTATAGGCCTAACATCGGACTGGTCGAATATATCCACCTAATACAGGATCGGAAGCTCTTGAGCTTATCATTAGCATTGGAGAGGCTACGTGTCTACAATGCCCTACTAGGCAATAGCGACTTGGTGCTACTGCTAGTGGTTGCTTCCACGATGATGCCCCCTCTCGTATTGATAACGATCTTAGTTTTTTTTAAAACTTAAATTATATGTATCATTATATTAATAATTTATTATGAGTTAGCATATCACGTAAGCAGATTATAATGTTTGTTAACTTAGACTTGATAAGAGGGACTTATATGCTATATTTTTGAAAATGTATGGGTTATTTTTGACACAGGTAAATCATAAAGGCTTAAGAGGTCTATGGCCAAAATTATAAGGGCTAAAATATACCTTAACCTTAAATTACATATGTCATTATATTAATAATTTATTATGAGTCAACATGTTACATAAATAGATTCTAATATTTGTTAACTCAAAGTTGATGAGAGGAGCTTATATGATACATTTTTAAAAATATAAGGGTTATTTTAGATATAAGTAAACTATAAGGGTTTAAGAGATCCATGTCCAAAATTATATGACTAAAATGGGCCTTAACTCTTTTATATATTTAGACTTAGATTAAAATATATTATAATTATTCATGTTATGTGTAGTTGATAGTTGAAATGTTTATAGTTGTAATACTTGAGTTCCATTAGATTTATCTTACATGCATAATGATAGTTGTAATACTTGATTTCCATTAGATTTATCCTACAATTGATTAAAAATATTATTATTTTTGTATAATTTTATCTACTATTATTTATTATATTGTAATAACTCAATATTAATGATTGAATATTTAGATTATCCTTCTATATTGTTATAATTATGAGAGAATTGATTAGAATTTAGATTGAAATTAGCTCATAGGCTAAGCCTAGTTAGCACACAAGCCTAGCTTATAGGCCTTGCCGCAACCCGTAGACTAGGCCTAACTAGTAAGCTAAGTCTAACCAGTAGGCTAGGTCAAGCTCATCATATAGGTTAGGCCATAGCCTACATGCTAGCCCATTCTAACCCAACATGAGCAATTATGTGCAGCATATATAATTAATTCATGGGCTATGGGTTGTTGGCCTAGATTGGTATGATGCATGCATATGATTGGTACATGGGTTGGCCCAATGCTATGTAATATAGTTCGTTGCTTCTTTTTTTGATTCAGGTCCAAATATTGATTGAATTAAATCAGATTTGATCGTTCTAAATTGATTTAGAATGATTTTAAATCAATTTGATTTATTCAAGTATATTTAATCTAAATTGAATCTAATCTAGTTTAAATTATAATAGTTTGAGATGCTTTCAGACTAATAAAATGAGGATTAAAGATTGATTCAATTAAAATCTAGTTAAATCAAATTTAATTAGATCAATTGAATTATAATTCAAGTCTATTGAGAACTAATTGAGATTATATATATATATATATATATATATATATATATATATATATAAAGTGTAACATGGGTTCATTTGTTGGAAATACAAAATTAGACAAGAAAATACCTGTCATCCAGAAAATATATATCCACAACAAAATAATATTTAATATGGTTCAATTTAAAATATTCTAGAACAAACAAAAAAAAAAGTAAAACAAACAAACGCAAAAAAAAAAGTAAAACAAACAAACGCAAAAAAAAAAAAAAAGTAAAACAAAAAAATTATGCTGACCCTATCTATAATGGTTTCCTGTATACAATTAATATAATGTGAAAATAAACTAAAATAAACAACATAAACTATGAAAAGAGTTGTACCACTTGATTTGAAAGATTCTACCGAGAGAATTAAATTAGAAGGAAATCCAACTGATACAATTCTTTGCAACCTAAGAATTAAATTAAAAGTGCAACGAATAATGCTTATGCGGATGTAATCATCGGAGATTTTTCTCACTTTAACATAAATCAAATTATCATAAATTATATATTTTTATTTAAATTATTAACTTTATTATAATTAAAACATAATTAAAATGAATTTTCTTAACCATATGATTAATTTATTTCATAATGAGTGATGTGATTTTTAGAAAATAGTTTAAATTTTATTTTTGTGTGTGAATCATTATAGATAAATATTATAATTCTATTTTTACGGATGAAAGTAAAATGAAAGTAAATTAAAAATAAAAATAGATTATTGTATTTTTCGAGGAGAGTTCATCTTCTCACCATTCCTATAGTGATAAATTTGAGAGATAAATTTCATGTGATAAATTTGAGGGGTGAATTCCCTGAAAAGAGGTAGGATCATTTACTCCTTTCTTACTGACCTTGATTCATATTTTAAAATATTTAATAATATAATTATTATTATTGGTATGATGCATAGTAATATTTTAATTTCAAAATTTTATGATTAATAAATAATAATTATTGAATTATGATGCTAGAATAATTATTTAATTTAATGTTGATAATTTAATTAGACATATTTATATTTTTCCTTATGTGTAAATTTTAATGATTTAATTAGTTATAATTTTAGGATCATAAATTTAAATTTGTTAATTCAAAAAAATAGATTTAAGATTTATATTATAATATTATAAAACATTCTAAAATTATTAAAATTTAATTTAATAAGAGGGATCAAAATATAGTCTGACTTGAGCTAAGTTGATTGACCATACTAGCCTATATGGTTAGGCATGACTCAATCTATGTGATTAGGCATGACTAAACCTATGTGATTAGGCATGACTCAACCCATGCAACTAATTATATTCTAGCCATGTAATTAAGTATTAGTCCATGTAATTAAGTATGATGCAACCTATATGATCATATATGACTCAACTTATGTCTAAGCATGACTCAACTCATATGGGTAGGCACAATTTAGCCTATATATATATAATTAATGTATGATGCAACTCATATGGTCATATATGACTTAACTTATGTCTAAGCATGACAAAAACTTAAATAGGTAGGTATGATTTAGCCTATGTGATTAGGCATGACGTAACTCATATATTTAGACATGACTCAACCAACAAGTCAAGTGTAGTCAAGTTCAACGGTAAGACTTGGCCTAACTTATAAGTGAGCCAATCTACAAAGCTAACCCTACCTAAGTATGTGATCGATGTTAGACACATTGTCACCCCTTTAGACACATTATAAATATAGAGATTTTAAATTATAAAAATTTTATAAATTATGAACATTAGAATGATGGCTTATTTATTATATAAATTTGGGGATTTATAATTTAATGTTATCAATGGAATGGTATTGAGGATCTATTAGAATATAAGATCATTGGATTAAAATATTAGATGACTCAATTAATTTTTAAGATTAGATTTTGGGTTGATACGTAATTAAAGCATGATTTAAGATATTAGAATTATTTATTAAGCTAAATATAATTTATTTTTATATAAAAAATAATTAATTAAAGATCTTACCCAAGAAGAGTCTCATTAAATGACTTGAACTGAGATTATGTAAAATAAAATATAATTTTAATATTTTTTTAGATTATAATAAATGTTATAGTGTTTTCTAGTAGAAACTCTTACAAAGGTTTACATTTTTGATATAATTTTATCATGAAACTCTTATCCATTTTTTGAAAGTAACTTAGAGTTGTTAATTAGATTATAGAATGTATTGTTCCTTTCTTAGATATATTTGAAATATATAAATATATAAATATCAATTAACTTTAGGATTCATGAAGATGCACATATTATATTTATATCTAATATTTTTTTTAAAAAATAATTTGCTAATTTGATTAGAAATATTATATGATGCTTATGGTCACTATAAAATATTTAGATTTTTTTATTTTACTAACAAATTAAGTTTCTTGCATGTGTCTTATAACTATTTCTTAGTTCGACCATAGTTTATTTATGTAGATGTTAGGATTTTAATGATACTAAGAGGGTCCTGAATTAGTGTAATAGTATTTTTAATTGATTTAAAAACTCAAAAAAAAAATCTAACTTGTTTTAAAAACTCAATTGATCATGTTAGAATAGTGAGTAAAGAGAATAAAATTAAGTCACAATTGAAAAGAAAGTAAAGAATGGTAAACTAATTTATAGTGGTTCAGTCTTTTCGACCTACGTTTACCTTTGATTTTTCTTCCTTCAAGGCCATTGAATTTTACTATCAATATTCTTCACTCTCGTTGTAACATTTGATACAATTATAATTCTAGACTTTAACAGTGCTACCATCATAATTTTTGAATCTTGGACAATACTATCATTGATGTGAGTGGTACTACCATCATCATAGTGTTAGTTATATGTGCCTTATAAGTCAATCATATGAGTGATGACATGTATGACATGACCTGCATTCTTTTTACTTATTATTATTATTATTTGATATTTTATCACTTTATCTTGCGTATTGCATATATTATGATATCTATGGATCCGTGCAATAGGAATTGGATCGAGATGAAATCATAATAATGAGATTGATTTGCCTTTAAACACAGACCCTAAATAATCCTGATTATAAATTACTCAAGAGTGACATCGAGATAACTGGATAGATTTGTATACTGTATACTTATCTATATGATGGAGGCGACTAGTCTCATAGCTGCTCGTATGGGGACACTAAGGATACAGTGCAGGTGCTCATTGGAGAATGAGTTTACTGATTGATCCGCTCATGGAATGGTGGATAGTTGATGATACATTATTATTAGACAACGATTTCGTAGTTCCAATAGTGCATCTAGTCCTTAGACTTGAGATATTAAGGATATCTTGTATGAGTACTCTACTCTTTGATATCGGACTTATATGTTTAGAAGTTCTAGATCTAGTACAATCGGTTATCGAGATTGACAACCAACCTTATAAGGGCTATTGAGTATCGATATAGGATCATCCGCTCTCTAAGAGAATTTGATTAAAGCAAGACTTGAGGAGAGACTATATGGGCTTGACAACACCATGCCCGGTATACGATCTCTGAGATATTAAATGGATGAAAGATTATATGTGCATGGTAACTAAGGATAGATAGGTCTAAAGGATTGGATTCCCCTATATCGTTTAGGGATTACGACATAATGGCTTAGTACGTCCATAGTCGATGAGTCGAATGAATTATTATGGAGATAATAATTCACTAAGTCAAAAGAAGTTTTGATAGATATGACTTATAACTAGCTCGATATTGGGGCTAGAGGATCACACACATATGATAGATGTTGCGATGAGTAAAGGTTTAGATATGAGATATTCACTAGAGCCCCTATCTTATTAGATATCTATTGAGCCCCTAAATTATTGGATCTTATAGATGAAATCCAATAAAAGCTAATATGAAATTATTGGATAGAGACCCACTAATCTAATAGACTTGGGTAATTGAATGAAGATTCAGTACCTAATAGGGCAAGATCCGTTATGGTTAAGTTAACAATGAGACTCTATAAATAGGAGGGAACTAAAGACCCATAGGCTAGAGGCTTTTTCACAACCACCTTCTATTCTCCTCTCCTTCTTTTCTCCTCAGCCAGCTACCCTAGTTTGGGGCATGTGGACAGCAAGAAGGCTCGACCCCTTCTTGATTGCATAGTGTGCACAACAAAGAGATTTGAGCAGTGATTTGAGGAGCATCGCTGCAGTCCCTGCCATGTGGATCATCGCTAGAGAGGAGGGCATTTGAACTCCTTCATCCAATCCTACAGATCTGCAAGAATTCAGAGATATATGATCTTCCTAGGTAATTTTCTTGAGTATAGTTTTTCGGTTTCACGGGTTTTTACGTACCAACTTTTACACGACGATAAGAACCCTTTTTCTTGTGAAAAATCTATGATTTTATTTTTATTCTTCCATTATGTATATGATGTTATCGTAGATTTTTCAACACATAAATGGTACATTATTGAAAAAGCTAATAAAACACAAGCAGTGCTTATCGATTGACTCAAGTAATACTACCGTCTAGGCCTAGTGATACCATCACCCAAGTCTAGCTTAGGTCATCAATTTGGCCTTCTATTGGGTCTAATTTGGCTTTACTTAAAGCTTAATAACTTTTTTGATAAGTTGGTTTTATTTCAATCTAATATTGACTTAAATTGGCTTAAAATGATCTTGATCAAAACCTTGATAAGTCAACCACTCATCCAACATATTTTGAAGCTTTTACTCTTTAAACATGTTCGATCTTTTAGTTTTTTGTTTGAACCTTTGGCACATTGTTCTTTCTTTTGGCATATCACTTGTTTTATCAATATATTGACTTTTCTATGGTATCCAATTTTCTAGCATAATAACCAATCCTTCAAACATAGTGTCAAAACCTATAGCATGAAGTCTGATCTCTTACACATCGATCAATTCTTTAGCTTGATATCCAATTTTTGATATAATTTTTTGACACAATATCCGACTCTCCTACTCGATAGTTGGCTTTATGATTGAATACTTTCTTATATCACTTATCTCAAAAATATTGAATCTCAGATTTTCATGATGAAACTAATTGATAAAGTTATGATCTAATGTAAAAAAAAGATAAATCAATTAAAGTAGTAGAATCAGATATTAGGCCAAAATTAAACATGTCAGAAGATTAGACGTTAATCCAGAGGAATGGTCAATATGTCGGCAAAAGGCTTCATGCCATGAGTTCGGACATTAGGCTAGAAAGATCGAGCATTTGCTAAGGAGATTGGATGTTGAGGAGGTCAACATGCTAATTGGACAATATGTCGCAAGAGAGGATGATGCGCTGAAGGTTTGGACAAAGTGCCGGATAAACCAATGACACGCCGGACAACTTAGTATTTTTATTTGTAATTGATTATGTCTAGATTGAAGTAGTCATGGTTGTAATTGAGTTAGTTTTGGGTGTAACCATACCAACTCAATTATAGGCCAATTAAGCTAGAGTTTGGATTGTTTTGGGTTAAGAGAAAGGCCTATTCAATGACCCAAAAATTGGGTCAAGCGATGGCACTGCTAAAGGCTCAATCTCCAAGACACAGTCTCTGAGACTATGTCAAGCGGTGCTATCGTCAGATTGGCTAGTGGTATCACCTAGTGCTAGACTAGATGGTGGTACCGCTCAATGTCAGTGATACAAGTGGTGGTACCGCCTAGCACAGGTAGTGGTACCGTTAGTACCCCGAAATCCTAGGACGTTTGAATTTTTGGCTCCATTTTTAAAGTCATTTAGAGTCTATAAAAACCTTAGCTATTTTTGCTTGGAATATCAAGAATTGAGAAAAAAAAGAGAGCAAAATCCCTATGATTCTAAAGTTATAATCTCTCTTGAAGTGTTGAGTCCCTCCTCCTAGGGTTTAGAGATTGTCCTAAGGGAGGTGTGTGAGGGAATCCCTAGAAGGGTATAAAAGATCTCTCCTGAGCTTGTTAAAAGAAGAAAAGAGTTGTAAGAGAGTAGTTAATCTTCACCTATTGAAAGAAGATTGTCAGTAGAAACTGGTGGCTTCGACGGAAGAGGAGTCGGGAGTGGACGTAGGTTACGATGACCGAACCACTATAAAATTGATATGCTTTCTCTTCTTTGCTGTTTACCTTCATTGTTTTCTTATTGAACTATCTACTATTTTTGATTGCACTCTTACAAATGTCTCTATGTTTAAATACATTTCTGAAATGGGTTTTATCAAATGAGATTTTTTTCAAATCGACGTTTTTACATAAGCACTAATTCACGCCCGCCAGCACCTCCCCCCCACCCCCCTCCTATCTCTTAGTATCGATTCGATCATAACAAAAAGTATATTAAACCAAGAAACTCATTAGTTGATATCGTTATTAAAATATAGGATTCAATAATCTTTTCCTTTTTATAAAGATAATCAATTAATGATGAAGTTTTATCCAAACTCTCCTTGTCTATATTTCATCTTCAAAGTACAATGGATTTGAATTCAAAATAATTACCTTTCAGTGCTAGTCTTATATTCAAGTTAAAATAATTTAATGATAAATTCTAATAATTTTTAATAATAATCAATACATAATTTTAGTTAATAACTACCAAAGGCCATCATCATTAGTTAAAAACATCATACATTAAAAATACCATAACATAATTTTTTCTATTCAACATCAAAAGGTAAAGATACACATAGTTACTACTTTATCAAATGGTAAAGACACACATGGATATTGCTTCTCTCCCTTTCTCATCGGCAAAAAGGAAGAATATACAATCTACTAAGGCAATGATAATCTATAATGCCTAAGTATAAAAATATGGATCAAAAGTATCAAAATTATGATAAATATACTATATCTCAATAAAAATCTAATCTTGACAAAGTTCAAATTGAGTTATAAACTCAAAAGCCAAAGAAGGTGCTATATCCACAGGAGGTATCATCTTAAAAGAACTAGTAGGAGAAGAATGACTACCTCTATGTATAGGCGTATCTAGGATAGGCATGAGTAGAGGAGGGTCAATTTTTCTAAGTAATTTATTAATATTCCATTAATTATAATGTACCTCAATTTTCTTAATCTTTTGTCAAGTTAAGACTTAGAAGATTTAGAGAGAGGAAGAAGAGGGTTAGAGGAGGAAGAGGTTGGCTAAGGAAGAAAAGAGGGTTTTAAAGAGGTTTAGGATGGTTCTATCACTAGTCCTATATTATAGATCTTATGATAAGGTCATTCGTGATAATACGACCAGCTTGGGTAGTGTTATTACCTCTAAACAAAATATTCTAGTGATAATATAGCCAGTCCAATGTTGCTATCGCTAGGCCCTCTTTTTTTTTTATAAAAAAACCTATGTCCAAAATAATATCAAGAATTATTCATATATATTTAACATGCCTAATTCCCTCTTGATAAAATTAAATTGCTCCTTATTCAATAATTTAGTAAAGATATCCACTAGCTGATGTTTTATATCAATCAAATCTAAGGATATATCATGATTATTTATATAATTTCTAGTGAAATGATATCTAATATCAATATACTTAGTCTAATAATGTTAAATAGGATTTTTAATTAGTAAATTATATTATTATTGTCACACTTTATAGGAATGTTTTTAAGCAAAATTTATAATTTTTTAAAGTATTTTTTATCCAATTAATTATCTACACATAATATGCATCTACCATAATGTATTCGACTTTAGCTGTAGATAGTGCGATAGAGTTTTACTTCTTAGATGACTAAGAAATAAGTACATGAGTAAGGATCTAATAAATTCTAGAGGTACTTTTTCTATCTATTCAATATTATATAAGTCAACATTAGAATAAATAATTAAATAAAAGATTTTAAATTTAGGATATCATAATCCAAGATAAGATGTTCCTTTTAAGTATCTAAAAGTTTTGTTTACTATTTTATAGTAAGATTATTTAAGATTAGATTGAAATCTGATACAAAACCCAACACTAGGTATTATATCAAGTGTACTTGCAATAAGGTATAATAAATTACCTATGATATCTTTATAAGTATTTTGATTAAAGTATTTTCCTTTATTGCTTAAATCTAATTTAGTAAAGATACTCATTAGTATCTTGATAACTTTAGCATTGTCCATATAAAATAATTTTAATATATCAAGAGTATAATTGGTTTAACAAATGAAAAATCCTTTTATTTAGTTATTTAATTTATAATCATAAGAAAAATATTAATTCACTCATTAAAATCATTTCAAATTATTTGTTTATATTCGTAGCAAATGATTCACATAAGAATATATTTATGAAACTAATAATAATATCATCAACATAAATTTAAATAATAAAAATTATTTTTAAAATATTTGATAAGTCTTTAATACCAAGTATTAGGGGCTTGCTTCAAGATATATAGAGTTTTAGATAATTTATAAATATAACTAAAAGTTATTTTTAAATCCAATTGGTTATTCAATATAAATTTTTTTGAAATCAAAATCATTAGAAAAATACTTTGATATCTATATGAAATAATTTAAATTTTAAATATATATATATAAGAGTAAGGAGTACCCTTGTAGCTTCAAATCTAGCACCAAGAGCAAAATGTTTCTTTATAGTCAATACTTTCTTTTAGTTGAAACCTTTGGCCATGGATCTAGTCTTATTACGAGCCATGATATTTTATTTATCTTGCTTATTCTTAAAGACTCATTTAGTACCAATTATAAGATGATAACTAGGTCTAAGAATAAGTTTTTAAACTTATTTTTTCAAATTAATTTAACTCTTTATGCATTGTCGAGACTCATGAGTAATTTTTAATGGCATTATCAATACATTTAGGCTCAATTTGAGATAAAAAGATAACATTTGCATAAATATTTTTTTAAAGAAGAATGAGTTTAAGAACCTTTTAATATATCTTAAATAATTAGCTTGTATCTACATATTTTCATTCCTAGGGTAAAGTTTTTCAGAAGTAGATGTATCTAAGTTACTTTGGGGAGTAGAATTCTAATTCAAATTGAATTTATCAAATTTAAAATTATTATCAAAAATATTTTTCTTAACTTGCAGAGATTTATAAAAAATAATATGAATAAATTCTTCAATAATTAAAGATTTTATATTAAGAATTCGATAAGCTTCATAGGTAAAGTCTCTAAGAAAAATACTTTAATCGAATTTCACATCAAATTTTCTTAAAAAATCTTTGTTAGTTAAAATAAAATATTTATAACTAAAAATTTTAAAATATAAAATTTTAGGTCTTTTATTATTTCATAATTTATACTGAGTTTTATATAGATGATATTTTATAAGAATCATGTTTATAACATAGCACATCGTATTAATAGCTTTGGCCAAAAGTTATTTGGATAGGCTATATTCATTGAGCATTATTTTTGTTATCTTTTATAAGCTAATATTCTTTCTCTGAATAATTTTATCTTATTATAGATTTCTTAGAGTGAAAAAATTATGATCATACCTATTTAAATAATAAAATTCCTAAAGATCATGATTTTTAAATTCACCACCATAATCACTACAAATAGAAGAAACCATAAAATCTTTTTATTTTGAGTTTATTTATAAAACTAGATAAAATATTTAAAATAATTATTTTTATGTGTCAAGAAGTATGAACAAGTATATTTACTATAGTCATCAACAATCATAGACATATTTAATACCTTTGAGTCTTGTGATATCAATAGGTTAAAAAAATCTGTAAATTAGTTGTAATGATCTAGAGGTACTTAGTTTTTGGGTTTGAAGCTACTTTTTATATGCTTTTCTAATTGAGATGCATCATAAATTTATCTTTAATAAATTTGATTTTAAGCTTTCCTCTTACAAGTTCTTTAGTACTAATTTGTGAAGTTAATTCTATACTAGTATATCCTAATATCTTATGCCAAGGCCATGCATCTTTATTCAAAATCAAAAAATAAATTGTATCACCAAAATTATTAAGATCTATATTATAAACACTATCGCTACTTAAAGTTATCATAGATTTATTTTTATTTGATATTTTTATGATGCAAGCATGAGATTCTAATTTAACATCATATCTTTTACCATAAAGTTGGATAATGCTTATTAAATTATCTTTCAAACCATCTACCAAAAGGATATATTTAATTAAGAGATTTGATTTGTTATTAATATTTTCAAGACCAATAATTTTTCCTTTATTATTATCTCTAAAATTAATATATCCTCCATCTAAATTAGTGAGCATTGAAAAGTTTATAGGATATTCGATCTTATACCTTAAGCATTCATTATCTAGATATCATTTTTAACTCATAGCCCTTATTTGTGTTAGGATCAAGTCAGCACTAAAGGGGGGGGGGATGGGATTGGGGTGAATTAGTGCATATGTTAAAGATGGTTGCGATTCAAAATCCTTTCGTGTTGATAAAATCTTTTCGATAAAATTATATCAGAAAAAATATCAACTTGAAGTAAATGTACAGTAAGAAAAGCAACTAAGTAATAAAAGTAAGCAGCAAAAAAAAGAACATATTGGATTTATAGTGATTCGGTTGTTGTAACCTACGTCTACTTCCAATTCCTCCTTTCTCGAGGTCATTAGCTTCCACTATTGATCTTCCTTCAATGGACAAAGATCAATCACCCATTTTATAGATTTTTTCTCATTTTAATAGGTTAAGGAGTTAACCTTTTTTACACTTCGCTCACTCCTCTTTATACAAAATTCTAAGTTAGAACCGGTGGAGGTGAACTCTCAAAAGATTACAATAGCGTTTTCACTAAAATCTCAGTTTTATTGTTCGCTTTTCTGTACTCCATAAGCAAAAAGTGTAGCATATTTATAAGCCTCAATTAGCTTCAAAAATAAAGTAAAAAAGGTTTTATCCTAGATTTTCGGGGTACTAGTGGTACCACCACCTATGCCAGGTTGTACCACCGCTAGTACTCTCTGACACTAGGTGATACAATCATCCAGTTTGATGATACTACTGCTAGATAAAGTCTCGGCTACTGAACCTAAGCGATACCATCACTTGATAGCATTAATTGACAGTGGTACCACCACATAATCTGGGCAGTATCATCACCCAAACCTCTTAGGAGACTGAGCCGTGGGTGGTTTCACCATCCAGTCTTGGTGGTGCCACCGCCAAACCAATCCTGATTCAAGCCCAATTGGTCCCTAATTAAGTTAGTAGGATTATCTTCCAATTCTAACTCAAATTAAGTCTTAACTATGATAATTAAGATATTAACAAAGTAAATTAAATCCAGTATGTCAAATGTTCTTCTGACAAAATCCGGACAAGCTTTTAGCGATCTTCTAACGGACTTCCGACGAACTCTCGATGATCTTCCGATGAATTCCCTACAAGCTCTTGGCGAACTCCCATCGAACTCTCGATGAACTTCCGATGAACTCTTAGCAGATCCCTGATGAATCGTCCGATCTTTGACTCCGGCACATTATCTCCTTTGTGTTGTATTCATGATCATAGTTAATCCTACAATATTTTTCTCAACATATGGATTAGATTAATAATTTATTAATTGATTTCATCATCAAAATCTGAGATTCAACAATATCACCCTTTTTTTTATGATGACAACCAATTGATGATGAAGTTAACCTTATCTCCCCCTATCTATATGCCATACTTGAGAAAAGACAAACTTGAATTCATAACCTTTGAATTCAAGCTTTAACCAATTTTAATTAGAAATTTTATGCATTGTGCATTATTATAGTTTCAAGTTATCAAGGTGTAACATGTATAATTTAATGTATGACACTAGAAACTAATTAACCTGGCAATCATCACTTCATACATGATACCAAAATTTATCATTATGATACCATTTCAAACATTTAAGTATAATGCCAAACATGATACTAAGCATGATCATGATTCATCATTTAAGTATGATACTAAGCACGATACCAAGCATTCGTCATGATACCAAACATTTAAGTATCATAACAAAATTTATCATTTCAAATATTCATTTTGATGCCATTTCAAGGATGATGCCAAGCATGATAATAAACATTATGATACCAAGCATTTATCATTTCTCCCCCTTTGTCATCAACAAAAAAAAAATGTACAAATATTTTGACACCATTACACCAAACATGCAAGATAGTTTTACACCATTATGATAGCAACGTTTGTTTCTTTAAATCAGCAAGCTAGCAAAATCTTTACAAGATAGAGACTTTTGCTTTTAGATGTGTAAACTAGAACTTCTCTTTGAATGTACGAGATTCTTCTTGAGATGCACAATCAGTTTTTAGTATCTCCTCTTTGTTATACAAAAAAGAGAAAAAGAAGGAGAAGGAAGGAAATTATTCATCACAAGAAAAATCAAGCTTAAAGAATCAAAAATCCATGAATCAAACTTCTACTTTCATAAATAGAGAAAGGATTCATCACATAAAAGATCAAAATGTATATGTTCAATGTTTGTGAATCAAATCCCTATTTTTGTAGATAGAAAGAAGAAGGATTCATAGTAAATGATCATTGCACAAAAAATCAAGTATACCAAAATGTTCATGAATAAAACTTCTTCTTTCGTAAGTATAGAGGGGGTTATAGGAAAAGGCTCATCGAATGATGGAACAAGTGTATCAACAATCCATGAATGGGATTGCAAGAAGATTAGAAATGAACACGATAAAAGCTTCATTTTCAAAAAACAAAAAATCTAAAAAAATGCATATAAGAAACTCATGCATTCGGAAGATTTAGCATGTCTAATTAAATCATATAGTGTCACAATCATCATAATATTAAGAAGTGCATTACATAATATCATAGTACACCAAAATAAGAAGTACAACATAAGGAGTACAGAAAGAGTTCTTCCTCCTCAACATGAAGAAAGAAGAAATATACAAGTTATTCATATGGTGGTAAACCAAAATGTCTAAACAAAGTATTGAGTTGACGATGAATTTGTTATATTTTAGTTAAGATCTAATCTTGACATAGTTCAATTTGATCCAATTGAGTCACTATGGGGTTAGTAAATGAGAAGAGTACTGGATCCGTTGAAGGTGCTGCCTCAAAGGGATTAGTAGGAGGAGATCGATTTCTTCTATATACAGGTGTTTCAAGTTCTAGTTCAGATGAGGGACGATCAATTCTTCTAGGTAGTCTATTTCAAATGTCATTTTTTATTATATACCTTAATCTTCTTAGAAGGTTTCTATTGATAATATTAAATCTATCAAGCTTTATAATTTCCTCATCCGGTGGAATCATAATATCATGTGCATATATTAGTCTAGTGATTAAACCACCATATGGAAGCATTATATTTTTCATTGATAATTCAATCATGTTCTATCATATTAGGTATTCAAAATAGTTATCATATCCTACCATAATCCAATACATCGTTTCTAATTTCATTTGACTAACTTCATCATGATAGTATTATTTTGGAAGTAAAATACTTATCATGATATGATGAAGTATTTTTGTATTAAAGGATAGTAAATGTTCACAACTCTTTGGGATGATAGATAAATTTGGGTTTCCAAAAATAATATATAAGGCTTCAGAGTATGTGATTCTAACTGATTCTATGTCCCATTATCCCCTAAAGTAGCAATCTTTTCTTTTCTCAGGAATTTTTATAATGTTACAAATTACGCTATCCGTAATGGGTATGTGATGCCCTAGGAGTAAGTCGATACCCTATTATCTTCATGTACATGCAAATTATTATAAAATAATTAAATAAGTCTATGATTAATGAGTTCACTAATTTATAAGATGGGAAGGACATCTAGGTTTACAGACCATTGAATTGATTCTAAATCCCCTAACTCTTCTAGATCTACATGTTTTCCCTTATGTATAGTTTTAAATTCAAAGGTTGAAAATTTAAGGATATAATCATTGGAATAAAGAGTATACGGTCATAGGTTTCATCAAATCTCCTCTTTCCTTTGTCTCTTGAGGATCTTCTAGGTGCCATAGATCTATATGTATTAACAATGAAAGCAGTGCATATAAAGAGTCAAACTAAGTAATAAATCAAGGAAGAAGTTTCAAGAATTACCCTTGTAGTGAACTCCAAGAGGATTGAGATTGATCCTAAGACTTGTAGAAGAAAGGAGCTCTCTTGAGTTTCTAGAAGAGGAGCAAGAAGAATGA
This sequence comes from Musa beccarii, assembly GCA_024322285.1. NCBI lineage: Eukaryota > Viridiplantae > Streptophyta > Magnoliopsida > Zingiberales > Musaceae > Musa > Musa beccarii. The sequence goes on along the minus strand of CM044395.1, from coordinate 32,760,383 downwards.
GAGATAAAGAAGAGTTTTGAGGGGTGTAGGATGTGTTGGGAGCGGTTCTACCACCAGCCCTAAAAAGCCCTTTTATAGGGTAGGGTCTTAGGCGGTGCTATCGTCAATTGGATAGTGCCACTACTTGTGGGCAGTGTGCCCTTGCAGTGCTATTACTAGTGCACTGCCTTCGATTGATTTGAGGCTGCAATTTTTATCACTTAACCATTTAAGCTTCCTCATTTAACATCCACCTTACAGTGATACTAATATTTAATATTCGAACCAATCATCAAGCAATTATTAACATTATTTATTCATTCAAGTAATTATTTGCTTATGAATCATATTAAGATTTTCATTTCTTTTAAGAAGCATAACCCATCAAATTTCTCTACTTTTTTAATAGAGATTCACTCACATCATGAGAAATTTTATATAGTAAAGCTTAAGTTATAGACTTCAAGAAGTTTAGTGGCATATTTTGGTATATTTAGATGAATCTTTTTCTTAGTCAATAACCAGAAGAATCATAGGAGAGAAACTTAAAATTTTCTCAATCTTTCAATATCAAGTGATAAGGTTCAAGCATTCTTTGGATAAACTTTTTGAGAGTCATAAAAAAATTTTATGTACTATACATCTTAGGTTATAGATGCCGATATGTGAAAGAAATTTATCATCAAAATCATGTTACGAGAAATCCATCGTAGGTAATGTGGATAGTTTCTCATAAGATTAAAAAATAACTAGTGCCCTTTAGCTTTAATACTAGTATGCTCTAGTATTCTATACAGACATCATGTATCATCATTGAAGACCAAAAGTTAATACACAAATAATCAAAATGTTTGTCATAACAATACTCAACACGTTTCAATCATTAAGCAATTATTCAAATGATCCTTTTTTTTTTTAGCTAGTGAGCTTAGTAAATTGAGTTGGATCTCCGGTCATGTGCCTTGAGCATCCACTATCAAGGTACCATCTCATGCTCCTAGCTTATGATTGTAAACACATCTATAAGAAAGAGAGTTTTCTTTTAGGTACCCATTTGACTTTGGGTGCCTCATTAATTAATCTATCCAACTTATCAATTTTCATTGAGTCATTTATGGTTCTTTTATGAACCCAAATTAACTTACGTAGATTGTACTTCTTAAATGAACATTTATAAGCACAATGCTCAAATTTATAATAAAAGTTATATTTGTTTTGGGTGAAACATGTAAAGTTGGGCATTTAACGAAGATGGTTAGCTTTTGTTAAGTATTACTTATAAACCCAATTATTTCTTTTCTATGAACATGACCCTTATTAGCAAGGATCATGTTTAAGGAATTGCTTCTGATTTTAAACTTTTCTAGAGTTTGTTGTAGTAACAAATTTTCTCTTTTAAATATCTCTAATTCTTCACATTTTGTGCAATGAGTTAACATCTCATTATCATGCTCAATTTTTAATCTATCAAGTTCACTAATAAGAGAGGCATGCTCTTTTTTTTTTAATAATTTATACTTTTTACTAACTAATTTGTATTTATCAAATAAATCATGAAAGACATTTAATAATTCATCAAAAGATAAATAAGCTTCGATTGAGTCACTTACCGCATTGCCAAGTGCCATTAATGCATAGTCAACAACTTCTTTGTTGGTTGGCTCCTCATCTTTGGATGTGCTTAAATCGTTCCAAGTAGTTTTGAGCAATTTTTTTTCTTCGGTTGCTTCTTCTTCTCTTGGGGACATTCATTTTTAAAGTGTCCTAGCTTCTTGCATTCATAGTAAATTATTTGATCCTTTTTTAGTTCACTTTTATTTTTAGTGTCATGTTTAGTTTTGTTTCTTTTTATGAATTTTTTAAATTTTTTTTGTAAGAAGTGCTAAGTCGTCATCATCATCATCATCATCATCATCATCATCATCATCATCATCACTTGAGTTTTCTCTCAAGTGGTCTTCTTGAGTTCTAAGTGTCAAATCCTTCCTGTTCTTTAGAAGGTTGTTCTCAAGTTCATAATGTATAATGCATGTCATTTTGTAGGTCATCAAAGACTCGATAAGTTCTTCGAGAGGAAAATTATTCAAGTCCTTGGCTTCTTGTATTGCTGTTACTTTAGGATCCCAACTTTTTGGAAGGGATCTTAATATCTTATTAACAAGTTCAAAATTAGAAAAACTTTTACCAAGTATTTTTAGACCATTGACGATATCCGTAAACTAGGTGTACATGTCTCCAATGGTCTCGCTTGGTTTCATGTGAAATAATTCATAGCTATGAACCAAAAGATTAAGTTTTTACTCCTTAACTCTACTCATGCCTTTGTGTGTGATTTCAAGTGTGTACCAAATTTCATAAGAAGTTTCACAAATAGAAACCCGATTGAATTCATATTTATCCAAAGTATAAAACAAAGCATTCATAGCTTTGACGTTCAAAGAGAAAGTCTTCTTTTCCAAATCATTTCATTCTTTCATTGGATTAGAAGACTTTTAAAATCCATTTTCAACAATATTCCATAACTCGAAATTCATAGAAATAAAAAATTCTCATTCTGGTTTTTTAATACGTGTAGTCCGTCCTATTGAACATAGGAGGGCGTGTGATAGAATGACCCTCTTGATTACTGACAAAAGCTATCTCTCTTGGGTTTTAAACTAAATTGAGAGTAATCTTGCTCTAAAATCAATTGTTAGGATCAAGTTGGCACTAAGGGGGGGGGTGGTTGATTTAGTACGTACATTAAAGACAGCTGTAATTCGAAATCCTTTCATATTGATAAAATCATTTTGATGAAATCATATCGAAAAATATATCAACTTGAAGTAAATATAAAGTAAGAAAAGCAGATAAGTAATAAAAGTAAGCAGTAAGGAAAGAACACATCGGATTTATAGTGGTTCGATTATTGTGATCTATATCTACTTTCGATTCTTCCTCTGTCGAGGTCACCGGCTTCTATTATTGATCTTTCTTCAATAGGATCAAGATCAATCACCCATTTTACAGATCTTTTCTCCTTTTAATATGTTTAGGAATTAATCTTTTTTACACTTTGCTCACTTCTCCTTATACAAAATTCTAAGCTAGAACTTATAGAGGTGAACTCTCAAAAGATTATAATAGTATTTTCATTAAAATCTCATTTATTTTGTTCACTTTTCTATACTCTATAAGCAAAAAAGTATGTGGCATTTATAGGCCTTAATTGGTTTCAAAAATAGAGTAAAAAATGTCTCATCTTAAATTTTTGGGATATTGGTGGTACCACCGCTTGTGCTGGATAGTACCACCATTAATACTCTTTAAAACTCGACAGTACCATCGCCTAGTCTGGTTGTACTATCGCCAAATAGAGTCTTAGCTATTAGACCTAGGTGGTACCATCACTTGGCAACATTAACTACTAGTGGTACCACTGCCTAGTATAGGCGGTAGCAATGCCCAGATCTCATGGGAGACTAAGCCTTGAGCGGTTTCATAGCTCAATCCTAGCGATGCCACTGTCAGATAGGTTTCAAGTCACTATTTGGGCCATCAGTCTAACCCAAACCAGTCCTAATTCAAGCTCAATTGATCCCTAATTGAGTTAGTGAGATTTTCTCTCAATCTTAACTCAAATTAAGTTCTAACTATGATAATTAAGACATTAACAATGCATATTAAGTTCTATATATCAAATGTTCTTATGAAGAAATCTCGATAAGCTTCCAACGGACTTTCGGTGGACTCTCGACGATCTTCCGATGGACTTTCTGCAAGCTCTTGGTGAACTCCCATCGAACTCTCGGTAAGCTCCCAACGAACTTCTTGGAAAGCTCCAGCGATCTTCTGACAAACTTCTCAATGAACTCCTGATGAACTCTTGGTGGACCCCCGACGAATTGTCCGATCTTTGACTCTGGCACATTATCTGTTTTATAATTTATTCATGATCGTAGTTAATCCTATAATACTTTTCTCAACATATAAATTTGATCAATAATTTATCAATTGATTTCATCATCAAAATTCGAGAATCAACAGTTTAAAGATATACCTATAAGAAAGAGTCTTGTTTTAGATAGTCATTTAACTTTGAGTCTTTCATGGTTAAATATTTCTTATCTTATGACTTTAAATCACTTATGATTTCTTTAGGAATCTAAATTAATTTCGGATGATTATATGTTTTAAGACAGCATGTGTAATTATAGTGATCAAAATTTTTAGAATGGTTATATTTGATTTTAGGAGGTATATGTAGTGTGGATCCTTTTATAAATTTAGTTGGTTTTTTTATGTGTGCTACTACTTATAAGACTAGTACAGTATTTTCTAAATACACAATTTTGTTTAACAATAATTATATCAAGTGACTTATTTTTAATTTTAATTTTTTTTAATATTTATCGTAGAAACTTATTTTTCTTTTTAAGAGATTATGTTATATCATTACTATCAATTGATTCTTCTAAGCAATGTTCTAGTTTCTCGTTCATGGCAATTTGGTTTCTTTTTATATTTTTCAAAGCATATGATTTTAAAAATAACTCCTTTTTAAGTTTGAGATTAGATTATCTTAAATCTTCATATTTAATATAGTGAGTACAAGATGTATATTTATCATGCATAATTTATAATATATTAAATTTATTAATAAGTAATACATGGTCCTTTTCTAGTTAATTATATTTATTATCTATATTTTTTGAGTTCATCATATAAATCATAAAATATTTCAAGTAATTTTTCATGTGATAAAAAAGATTCATGAGAGTTAAACACATCATTGTTGAAAGTTATTAAGACATAATTTGCCTTTTTTTTATTATCAATTTGTTCTTCAAATTTTAACTCATTTGATTCATTTCATGTTTTGAGTATCTTTTTTTTTTGTATTGATGACTTATTCTTCAATTGTGGATATTTATTTTTGAAGTATCATAGCTTTTTGCACTTATATCTTTCTTGGGCTCACTTTTTGCCTTTTCTTCCCTTCATATTAGATTTATCTTATTTTTTTCTTATGAATTTTTTAAATATTTTTATAAGAAGTATCATGTTTTTATCATCATCACTTGAGTTTTCGCTCAAGTAATCTTTTTTGGATTTGAGAGTAACATCCTTCCTTTTCTTTGGAAGATTTTTATCTTCTTCATCATGAGCTTTGTATGATATTTCATAGGTTATTAAAGATCCTATGAGTTCTTTAAGATGTAGATTATTCAAATCTTTAATTTTTTGGATTATCGTTATCTTTGGATCTTGGCTTTTACGAAGAAACCTTAAAATCTTACTCATCAATTCAAGATTAATATAGTGTTTACCAGGAACTTTTAATCTATTAGCAACATTTATAAAACGGATATACATATCACTAATAGATTTATTTCATTTTATTTTTAAAAAATTCAAACTTATAAATCAAAAAAATTAATTTTGGATTCTTTTACTCTACTTGTGTTTTCGTGTGAGTGATTTTAAGTATGTATCATATGTCATATATAGTATTATAAATAGAAACTCGATTGAACTTATTTTTATATAAAGCATAAAATAAAGTATTTATAGCTTTAACATTTAAAGAAAATATTCTCTTTTCTAAATCATTCAATTCATCCATTTAAAATTTTTTTAAAAATAAAACTCGATAGCATTTCATAAATCAAAATCAATAAAAAATAAAAAAAATTAATTATTCAATAATCGTAGTTCGTTTCATTGAACATATAAGAATGTGTGATGGAATGACCCTTTTGATTACTTAAAAAAGTTATTGGATCTCTCTTAGGTGTTAATCTAATTGAAAAAATCACACTCTAATACTAATTGTTATAATCTTAATGACACTAAGAGGAGGAGGGAGGGTGAATTAGTGCATATTTTTAATTAATTTTAAAACTCAATTGAAAATTTTAATACATTTCGAAAACTCGATTGATGAAGTTAAAGTAGCAAAGAGAGTAAAATTAAGTCAAGTAAAAAGCAAGTAAAAAGAGATAAATCAATTTATAGTGGTTCGATCTTCCTAACTTATATCTATTGGACATAAAATTTCTTCATATAATTTCATTATAAATTTTAAGTAAATTATACATGAATAAAATTTGATATAATTTCTTCATATAATCCTCTACTCTAAAATATTATTTTTCTCTACAGTTATGAATAAGATAAATTCAATGAAAATTTATAAAATACATCTGCTACTTATTGTGTGGTTTCTTTAGGATTGATGAATATTTGCGGTTAATATGTTTAGTTTTACTATTTGAAGATAATAATAAATATCCACTACTTGAATATAATAATAAGTATTCATTGTTTTCTTAGATATAAAAGTTTTGATAAATTTTAAATACAAAAATTATATAGGATATTTTATAAATATATAAATTTAAAAGTATTTACCCTAATGATTTTTGTTCCTAAACATTATTCTGGAAATTGAGATTAGACTTGGCATGTGTTAGGATGCTATGTATAAATAAAACTATTTTTATATTAATCATATATAAATTATTTAAAATTATAAAAAAAATATATGTTGAATAGTTGGATATATTTTCATCCTTCAATTATTTTTGTTTGTTTAGTTAAATGTAGCATCAACTTTTATTTTACGTCAATAACCTATCAATTTTTGAATTTTAAAAATTCTAATGATTTATTGGATGTATATTTTGACATGCTTGTTAATTATTACTGTCCTTGGGTTATCAAAAATCAAATTTATTGAATGAGTTTTCTCAAATTTTAATATACTTTATAATAAAAAAATAAAATATTAAAAAATGACATATATTTTGATTTAAAGTTTTCAAGTGGCACATTTGCATCTAAATGTTTTCAAGTTGATTTAGATTTATGTTTTGATTTAGTATTTCAAGTGCAAACTATTTTATATTAATATCATTTTTCATATTAAATTTTGAGGCCAAATTTTTGTTAAGTAGAGAGAATTATAATTATCAAAGATTCTTCTCCCTTAGTATAAATCAAATTATCATAAATAATATATTACTTTATTTGAATTATTAATTTCCTTATTTCCATAATATGTTTAAGGAAATAATTAAAATTTATTTTCTTAATTATGTGGATAAATTAAAATTTTAATTAATTAATTAATTTATTTATTTATGTTCTTACAAGTGATGTGATTTTTAGAAACTACGTAGTTCAAATTCCATTTATATGTGAATCAAAATAAAGAAATACCATAATTCTATTTTATGTGTGAAAGTAAAGTAAAAATAAATAAAAAATTAAAATTAGATTATTGTTTACATTTCAGAGATAACTCATCTTCTCCTATATAAAGAGGTCTTACTCTCCGAGCTAATGCAGGTTCAAGAAATAGATTCCTCAATTAGAGGTAGGATATGTTAAATCTCAGATTTTGATGATGAAACTAATTGAGTATATTTTGGTTATCTAACTGCGTTTTGAGTCACGCAGGTCTACTCTCGATCAGGATTAGACAATTGACATAAGATGAATCAGCGTTGCACTGGAGAAAAACACGTTAGGAGATTGGACATCGAGTCGGAGTTCCAATCGACAATTGGCAGAAGGCTTCGGACAAAGATATCGGATATTTGGCTAAGAAGAGCGGAGTTACGCCAAGGGGATTGGGGTTGTGGAGTTCAACCGCCGATTGGACAACATGCTACAAGAGAGGTACTAAAGAACTGGACGAAGTGCCGACCAATGACATGTCGGGCAATAGGATGTTGATTCATGTTATAATTGTCTAGATCGAAGTAGGGTTAAGATTTAATTAGTGTGTAGGATTAACTATGATAACAATGAAGACATAAAGCAAACTGATGTGTCGGACTCAAGTATGATCTAATGGTTGGGAGTTCGAGAGTTAGTCGAAAGTCTGAAGATTCGTCGGAGTGCTACCGAAATTGGCTGAGAATGAGTCAGGGGCTTGTCGAAAGGTTAGTTGGAAGTTTGTCAGAAAGTTCATTGGAGGTTCACAGAGCTCATCGAGAAAGATCGAAACTTGACAAAGAAGACTCGTCGGAACTCGTCAAGATCATTGTAAAGTCTAGGAGCTTGCCAGGAGTCCACCGGAAGATGTCCGAGAGTTCGTCAAAAGTTCATCGAAAGTTCATCGGAAGAAGTCTTGACGTGCCAAATTAAGTTATTGAAAATATTTTTAATTTCATAGTTAGCACGTAATTAGGGATAAGATTGGGAGGTAATCCCTTTAACCCTGGTATGAGCCAACTAAGCCCGAATCAGGGCTGTGTTGGGCCAGATGAAAGGCCCATATAGTACCCGGATGTCATGTTAGGCAGTGGCACCGCTAATTGGGTGGTGGAATCGTGTATAGGCTCAATCTTCAAGATTGCGTATGGGTGATGCTACCGCCCAGTGTCAGACTGCTCTGGCGATAATACCGCCAGACTAGGTAGTGGTACCACCCAGTGTCAAAACACACTAGTGGTGGTATCGCCAATACCTAGGAAACCCGGGATGGGAAGGTTTTTGGCTCCAAGTTTGAATCAAATTAGAACCTATAAATACCCCTCTCATCCCTAGGTTGAATGCATAAGCACACATACTTTAAAAGTGAGAAAACTCTATAAAAATCACTTAGAAAACCCTCATTTAGACTTAGATTATCTTTAGCTTTAAGTGAGGAGTGAGTACTTATAAATGTTACCTCCTAAGCCCATCAAAAGGAGAGAGCATTGTAAGGGAGTTTGTCTTCACCCGTTAGAAGGAAGACAACTAGTAGAAAGCCGATGGCCTCAAGTGAACAGAAATCGGGAGTGGACGTAGGTCGGATGACTGAACCACTATAAAATCGAGTTTGCATTTATCTTCTTACAATTTATATTTATGCAAACCACCTTACTTCCTCTACTTCTTCTTATAATCGGCTTCAAGTTTAAAGCATCATTCCTTTGCGGATTTAATCAAAACAATTCTTTTCGTACGAAATGGGATTTTTTGAAATAATTTAAATTATCGAATTTGTTGTACTTAACCGCTGCACTAATTCATTCCCCCCCTAGTGCTATTCTCGATCCTCAACAAGTGGTATCAAAGCTATGTTGTTTTTCTTTTAGATTCACACCCACAAGAAATGGCTCTTTATGGTTTTCAAGAGGGTTTTTCGATCATTCGTCTTCCCTTCTTTAATGGGCCGGACTACACTTATTGAAAAACTGGAATGTGAGTTTTCTTACTTATTTTGGATTTAGATTTGTGGAATGTCGTTGAAAACCATTTTCAAACTCCCTCTAAATCGATGAATGAATGGTTAAATTTAGAGAAAAAATCTTTTTCGTTAAATGCAACATCTATGAATGTCTTATTTTGCTCTTTAGATAAAATAGAATTTAACCGTATTTTTATTGTAAAATGACTTTCGATATTTGACACACTCTTAAAATTATACACGAAATCACTAATAGAGTCAAAGACTCAAAAATAAATTTGTTGATGCATTATTTTGAGCTTTTTCGAATAGAATCAAGTGAGACTATCAGCTACAAATACACCCGTTTCAAGGATGTCGTTAATAGTCTAAAAGCCCTTAGTAAATCTTTTTCAGATTTTGATCTCATAAATAAGATTTTAAGATCCCTTCCAAAAGGTGGGAACCGAAAGTAATCACTATACAAGAAGCTAAAAATCTAAATGACCTTCCATTAGAAAAACTAATCGGGTTATTAATGACCTGTGAGATAACAACACTCTTGGAATTTGATGAATATATGAACCATCTTCCAAAGAACAGAAAGGGTTTGGAACTTCGGACTATAAAATACCACTTGAGTAATGACTCAAGTGATGAGGACCATGTTGATGATGAACTTGAACTTCGAACACTAAAATTTAATAAGTATATAAAATGAGAATCTAAAACTAAAAATGAACTTGAACAAAAGAAGAGACTAAAGAAGAGAAAGACACCCAAGAATGAATTAAGTGACGAAATAGTGAAATACGCTTTGACGATTTTTTATTACAAGGTAAGCAACTCAACCAAAGCTCCTTTGCTTTATGAAATTACTTAAAATTTTTCTTGATTGCTTAGCTTAGTTAGTAGGAAATAATTTTTTTAATATCATGCTTTTCTTTCTAGCATTTTTGAAAAATTAAAATTTGATTATATGTTTTATGATAAACAAAATGTTGATGTAATGCTTGTACACCAACCAAGACTTTTCTTATGTATGTTTTAAGAAGCATTAATGTTATCATGATGACTTTGAATTGTTTTTCCATCTTAAACATGATGCTTAATGATTTTATATCATGCATGAGTATATGATGACTTGAACTCCTATGTTTTCGAATAATGTGTTTTCGGTTTGATAACGAAACTTGTATTTCAAATTTATATGATGATGACTTTCATATAAAATAAATAAATAAATTTGAACATGCTTATATGAAATCAAATTACATGAAATAAAATACATAAAAAGGTGGAGAATGTATTATCATGATAAATCAAAATTTTGTTTATGATTTTCATATCAATTTTCGGTTTCAATCTTGATGCATGGCTTTGACAAAACAAAAATAATTATCATGGTAATTACATCTCATGCTTGTACACCTAACAAGATTAAATCTATAAATATTTATCTACATGATTTTCGTATCACTTTTCTATGATGTAATGAAAATGAAAAATGTAATCAATCTACATTGCTCTTAATACATTTTCAAAATGAAAGATTTTGATGATGATTTCGGATTTATATGATAATACATATTATGATTTGTTTTATGAGATTTACCTTTTCGTCTTGAACGTTGATGCCAGTTTCTATTAAAAGACAAAGGCATGCTTATATGAAATAAATCATAAAAAAGAAATGCATATTTCTTGAAATCTCTCGATCTCTAAAGTTTTTTATTTTTTTCAATGAATTCATTTGTGACATTATATGAATCTTGTGAATCTCTAGAAAGTGATTTTGATGATTCAATGATTTGTAAAATTGCATAAGTTGAAAATTATGATGAATATTTTGAATTATGTTTGATGATTTTTGCATCTTGAAACTATGATGAGTAATGATAGTTTGAATACATGAATCGATAATTTTTAATTCCTTACTCGAAATTTCTTTTTCATGATCTTGAATTCTCGGACTTATGACTTGAAATATTTTAAATGGAGATCGAAATCTTTTTCCTCTATGATTCCTTCATTCTATCATTCACTAAAGAGGAAAACAATCTAAGTTTATCTATTTCATTTATGAATCTTGTAAACTATGATAATGATTTTAATTATCCAAACTTGAATGATTTTTGTCACAATCTAAGTCTTGATATCTTGATATTTTATACTTGAAATTTCTTTTGAAATGTGATCTTGACGAAATGTTTTATACTTGATTTGAGAGTTTTCCTCTTATGTTTCTACCTCTCATTTGCTTAAAAAGGAGGATTTTCAAAATGATTCATGAACTTTTGGACTCTTGTCCTTATCCTTAATTTGTTCACATGATAATTAAAACATTTGTATACTTGAATTCTTCCTCTCTCCTTTCATTTTTTTTATGACAAAAAATGGGAAGAAAATATGCTAGCATGGTATTCATGACTTGAATTTGATTGAAACATTGCATTGATTTTTCTCCTATGTTTCAATACTTCTTTGAATGCATCATGTGATGATTGAAAGATTATTGTAAACTTTTATTGATGCAAATTTATAATTGATGTAAAAGTCTATATCATTGGATCCTCCACTTCATTTTGACAAAAACTAAGGGGGAGCTAGCTTGCTAGCTTATGCATCACAAGAGAAAGAATTTTGCTAGAGCAAGCAAAGATTACTTATTAATATATTACAAAATTGCTAGCATCTTAAAGAGTACCTTAAGTATTAGCTTGAATGTTAAATTGGCTTTTATAACTTATTTTGATGATAGAATTTATAACTTGGTTTTCATAAATTGATTTTGAATCATGAATGTAAATTTTTAATACCCCATTGATCACTCTTAATAAATATTTATCTTTGTTGATTGTCATAATTTCAAAATTCATGTAAAGAAAAAAGAATTATACTCTTCCCTTCTTTTTGACAAAAACAAAGGGGGAGAAAGTTTTTGCTAGCTTTTATATTTCAAAAGAAGGAAAATTTGCTAGCTCGACATTAAAAGAACTTTCTATTATAAACACTACCAATAATTGCAATCTTGTAATCTAAAGAAAAGCAAAGAATTGCTATCTCAAAAGAAGTAAAAAATACAAAACTTAGAAAATTTGTAATCTTACATTTGCTATGCTTCTATGCTTGTATGTTGTAATGAAAATTTAGCTTGCATGTTTAAAGTGATGTAAATTATGCAAAATTGCTAGCTCATTACAAACAAAAATTTGCTAAGGCAAAACTAAGTTGCACTTCTCAAAAGAGAAGAAACAAGTGCTATCTTGTCTATCGTGAGAAACGAAGTGCAAACTCGCACATCTCAAGAAGCAAGTAAAAATTGCCATGCTTGAACCTAAAAACTTGCTATGATTTAATGTTGTATATCTTGCTAACTTGATGTTGTAAACCTTGTATATCTTTTAAAATAGCTAGAAGCAATTTCTCCTTTTTGTTGATGACAAAAGGGTAGAAGTAGATTGATGGTTTCATACAATATATGTTGTATTGAATATTTTTATATATTTGCATGATGTTTTTGATACATGTTACTTAGATTTATTGAAATCCAAGGGTTCTATCAATATGGCATATTGATAGAGGGAGTTTGGTTAAACTCCAGGAGTTAAGGTTAACTCCATCATCAATTAGTTATCATCATCAAAAAGAAGGAGATTGTTGAATCTCGGATTTTGATGATAAAACTAATTGAGTATGTTTTGGTTATCTAACTACATTTTCAGTCACACAGGTCTACTCTTGATCAGGATTAGACAATTGATGCAGGATAAATCAATATTGCGTCGGAGGAGAACATGTCAATAGATTGGATGTCGAGCTGGAGGTCCAGACGATAATCGATAGAAGGCTTCGAACAAAGATATCGGGCATCGGGCTAAGAAGAGCGGAGTTGCATCAAGGAGATCGGGATTGCAGAGGTCAACCATCGATTGGGCAACAAACCACAAGAGAGGACGATGCACCGAAGAACCGAACGAAGTGTTGACCAATGACATACCGAGTAATAGGATGTTGATTCATGTTGTAATTGTCTAGATCGAAGTAAGATTAAGATTTAATGAGCATGCAAGATTAACTATGATAGCGATAAAGGCATAAAGCAAAACGACTTGTCGGAATCAAGTATGATCGAATCATTGGGAGTTCGAGAGTTAGTTGGAAGTCCGAAGATTCATCGGAGTATTGCCGGAATTAGCCAAGAATAAGTCGGGGGCTTACCTAAGGGTTAGTTGAAAGTTTGCTAGAAAGTTCGTCAGAGGTTCGTGGAGCTCACCGAGAAAGATCAAAGCCTACCAAAGAAGACTCGTCGAAACTCACCAAGATCATCGTAAAGTCCGAGAGCTTGCTAGGAGTCCATTGGAAGATGTCCGAGAGTTCATCGGAAGTCTGTCAGAAGTTCGTCGAAAGCTCACTAGAAGAAGTTTTGACATGCCGGATTGAGTTGTTAAAAATATCTTTAATTTCATAATTAGCACGTAATTAGGATTAAGATTGGGAGGTAATCCCTTTAATCCTTGTAGGGGCCAACTAGGCCCAAATTAGGGTTGTGTTGGGCCAGATGGAAGGCCCACACAGTGTTCAAATGCCACGTCAGGCGGTGGAATCGCTTGTAGGCTCAATCTTTAAGACTGAGTTTAGGCAGTGGTACCGCCCAGTGTTAGAACATATTGGCGGTGGTACCGCCAGTACCCAAAAAACCCGGGATGGAAGGGTTTTTAGCTCCAAGTTTGAATCAAATTGGAACTAATAAATACACATCACATCCCTGGGTTGAATACACAAGCACATATACTTTAAAAGTAAGAAAACTCTATAATCACTTGAGAAAACCCTCCTTTAGACTTAGATTATTTTCAACTTCAAGTGAGGAGTGAGTGTTTGTAAGGGTTATCTCTTAAGCCCATCAAAAGGAGAGCGTGCTGTAAGAAAGTCTGTCTTCGCCCATTGGAAGGAAGACAACTAGTGGAAAGCTTATGGTCTCAAGTAAAGAGGAATCGGGAGTGGACATAGGTCGGATGACCGAACCACTATAAAATCGGGTTTGCATTTAACTTCTTGCATTTTACATTTCTACAAACCACCTTACTTTCTCTACTTCTCATTCTTATAATCGGCTTCAAGTTTAAAGTATCATTTCTTTCTGGATTTAATCAAAACGATTCTTTTCATATGAAATATGGTTTTTCGAAATCATTTAAATCACCGAATTTATCGTACTTAATGGCTACACTAATTCACCCCCCCTCCTCCTCTTAGTTTTGTTCTTGATCCCCAACAAGATCCTCTAATTTTTCTTATCCATTTTGATTTATATTTCAAAATATTTAATATTAGAATGTTCTAATTAATATAATGCATAATAATATTTTATTTTTAATATATAATAATTATTGAATTATGATGTTAAAATGATTATTTAATTTAATATTGATAATTTAAGTAGACATATTTATGTTTCAAGTAATTATGATTTTATTAGTTTTAAATTTAGGATCATGAATTTAAATTAATTAATTCATGAAAAAATAAGATTATTTATTATTTTATAATATTTTAAAATATTTTTAAATATTAAAATATTTAATAAAAGGGGGTTAAATTAAGGTTTGATTTGAGTTAGGTTGATTAGTTAGAACAACCAACATAGTTAAACATGACCCAACTCATGATATGATAAGACTCATATGGTTAGACATAATTTAGCCTATTTGATTAGGTATGGTTTAACGCATATGGTTAAGTATGACCTAACCCATATGAGCAAGTATGATATAACTTATGTGGTTAGCTATGATCCAACTAATGTGGCCATGAATGATCCAACCCATGTAGCTAGATGCAACTTAGCTCATGTGGTCAAGTGTGACCTAATAACCCATATTGTCAAGCACGATATAAACTATATGGCCAAGCACAACCTAACTTATGTGGTTAGGCATGACCTAACTTACGTTGGTAGGCATTATCTAATCTATGTAGTCAGATATAACTCAACCCATGTAACTAAGCATGACTTAACCTGCAAGCCAAGTATAAACCAATTTAGTATATGGTTTAGCTTAACTCGTGAGTGAGGTTTAACCTAGCTTGTAAAGCTAGGCACTCCCAACTATGCAATCAGTGCTAAACACATTATCGTCCTTTTATCCATCCCGTTGTACATCAATCCAACCTACTACCTAAGCAAGACGTATGATACACATGACCCATCTAAGGCTCAAGTAAGTTAGTTCGGTTTGAGCTAATACTATATAACATAATATAATTTTTTTATTGGTTTGAGCTTGTTAGTTGGTTAAACTAGACAAGTTTGATCGATTCAAATCAGTTCATATTGATTCTAAACCAACTTGACCTAATTAAAATAATCAAATCTAAATTAGACCAATCTAGAGTAATCTAGATCGGTTCTATAAGATTTAAGGTTAGTTCCTCAATGTCATAATTGAATTGAGTTTGGTTTAAGTCAATTGAACTATTTCAATTAGAGTTATGATTGATTAAGAACTATTAAAAGATTGATGTCTCATTTTTATGATTTGATAAATTTAAAATTTTTATCTAAATATATTATTTTAAAATATTAATAATTTTTTAAATTATTTTTTAGATTAAATTGATAATATTGATACGATTGTTATTATGTACTATATGTGACTATGTTGAGTGGCCAATATTAGAAATGCAACTTGTGAAAACAATTGCATTTGTGAAAATAACTATGAATATGTTACTATTCATAGTCCGGAGTTACTAATGAACATAATCTAATAAATCATATATCAAGTATGATTTTTTATAATATATTATTATATTATTTCTTTGAATATATGAATGAATGAATGAATGAATAGATGATCATGAATGATTATATATCTCTATCGAAGGTAGGTAAGGCAGTTTTATTCGAGGATTAGCAAGCCTGGTAAATAGTTTCTCTCCCCACTATTAGGAAGAACACGTTCTTGTTTAGGCAGGTGAGAAATATCACTCTATCTGCATTTGGGAGTATGATATAGATTTTGTTGGGAGAGTGTGATGCACATCTTTGTTAACTGATTATTATGTATGTCATTGAAATATGTTATATGATTTTGTTTATTATATAAAAATTATCATTATTTATCTGAAATATGAGCTTCATAATAAATTGACATATTATCATTTTATATTAGATTATTAATCTTTAAATATATTTCATGAGATTGAAGATTATTTTATGAAGATTTCTACTAATATATATGGTTACCGATGTGTTCTTATCCTATATTATCCTATATTTGTTCTCAAAATAATTTACTGTTTGTAATAGATATGAGGTTTGTGTAGAGGAGATTTTTTCATCACTTATAGTGTTGTGAAGAGGATATTTTCTTAAAAAATATTTAGTATTATAAAGATAGAGCTTTTGAATTAAAAAAACTCATATAAATTTTGAAAAATTAATTTTTTTTTTATTTTATATAAATTTACAGTGTGATAGTGGCCAAGCCAGGAATGATGATGGGTGGCTGGAGGACAAGGGGAGGAGGGTAGAGATTTTTGGTGGGTGATAATGAGGATGCAAGAAGGGAAACAAGGCCATCTCCTACTTCCTAAAGAGGAGAATTAGTGGGATGGCGATGAAAGAGAGAAGGGGAGCTTTTAAATGAAAGGAGATGTTGAGATTAAGCAAGAGAAAGAGGATGGAGTGATTGACGATATGAACATAGCGTGTGTGATCAACGATATTGTACGTTGAATTATGCTCATCTTAATGATCGATTTTGAATATCTCGTTGCGTATGTAAGTAATGAATCTTAACATTGATGAGAGAGAGAAGATGAAATTGAGTTTCTTCTTTCTGACTGATATTAAATATTAAATATTTTGTTCTAAAATTTTAAATTTTTTTGGGCCCATTAACTTATTATTATTATTTTTTAAATTGTTTATATATTCAGCCCAATTAGCTTCAAGGAATTGGACTAAAGAATTAGATTTGCTGTTACAGCCCTCGTTATAACGATAATTTATCAAAAATATAAATGGAGCTCAACTTTATGGATGTAAGGTCTCAATTCAGAGCTCACATCATAACCTCACAGCAGAACATTCTCATGAAATGTCTATTTTGAGTTTGGGGGACCGCATCTCAATTCAAATATCACATCATAAGTGGATACCCGCCTCATTTCGTAGGAAACTACTGCGACCCACGCGGACTCCACCTGCGGGGCCATGGCTGAAACTGAGAACGAGGCAGCGAAACAGCGAGTAAGACAAACGGGTAAGTGAAAGGCTGCTCGTCCAGGAAGCGAAGAGAACTCTAAGGCGGTGGACTAAGGGATTCCCCCCACCTTCAGCCGGCGCTACTTTTCCGTCGGTACACGTTGCAGTATAGCTTTGGTGGACCGTACGGAACGACGCTCGCCCCCACCTCGTACGAAACGGGGCCCACACCGTTAGATGAACGAGTCAATCGCACATGGCCACGCGTCGTCAATCAGTTTCCCTTCCCTTCTCTCTCGCTTTCTCCCTTTTTTTATCTTTAATGGCCTCTCGTGGTCTTTCTCCACTTTAGAGAGCCGTCGCGATGCGCCTGAGGCGCGGATCCGGCGGGGCGTCCCCCCCGCCGTCCATCGACTTCCCGCCAATCGCCGCTGAGGAGCGGTGGGCACCACGGAAGGCGAAGAAGACGATTGGTGGGGCCGTGCTCTTGGAGTGGGTGGATCGGATCCGGAGGAGCGACCATCGCGCCGTCCATCGACTTCCCACCAATCGCCGCTGGAAAGTGGTGGGCGCCCATGGAAGACGGTTAACGGCGATTCGTGGAGATGGAGCTCCGAGGAGGTCCATCGGATCCGTGCCCACTCGCCGAGTGTTGCTGATCTTAGACGATCGCTTCCCCCTCTCTTCGAAGTCGTCTTTTCTTTTCCGGGAAACCCCAGCAAGGGACACTTATGGTAACAAAGCAACAGGCCCTCATAAAGAAAACCCTTTATCTTTGTCTCACCTTTCTTTGTTTGCTCTTGTTTGCCTCTTCCCAACTTCGTCGGTCGGTGAGATCCGAGACCTCCTCCCTTTTCCTCATCTTCCCTGCTTGCGTTCTACTTTGATCTCGTTCTGAAAATTTTCTTTTGGATCGATCCGAGAAAAGAAGCGGGAGGAAGGGAGGGGGGAAAGAAGAGGATGGTGAGGGGCAAGACGCAGATAAGGCGGATAGAGAACGCGGCGAGCCGGCAGGTGACCTTCTCCAAGCGACGGAACGGGCTGCTCAAAAAGGCCTACGAACTCTCTGTCCTTTGCGACGCCGAGGTCGCCCTCATCGTCTTCTCTTCTCGGGGGAAGCTCTACGAGTTCGCCAGCTCCAGGTTAACATTCCGAACCCACCCTTTCTCTCCCTTTGCTCTCTTACTGCTGCGGCTGCTGCTGTCGTTGTTTGTGTGTTGCTTCTTGTTCTTCTTGTTGCGAGCTCGTGCTTAGGGTTTGGTGAAACGAAGGATGGCCACATCGCACGTGTCCCGTACTCATGCTTTTTTCCGGGTTAATATTTTAGCCATCTACTCAAATTTGCAGTGGTTTTCAGCAGATCTTGCTATCAATTTGAGGTCATGTAGTTTTTTCCTCTTTGAATTACTCCAAACCAAACGAACTTGGACTTAAGGATAGACTGTCTAAACTTTATCCCATCACGATCTAATTAGGTTATCATCATCCTTCTTCCTGTCGTGGTCTTCCATACGGCCTATTAACTGTGCTAAGGAGTGAAACCTATTCGTCTTGGGTCCCGGGTCATTGAATTCCTTCTTTATCTGTTTTTTTTTTTGTGTACTTGTTACTAAGGAAACCAGAATGCCTTTTCCTCGTGTCTGTGATCCGGTATACGTGATTTGTGATGCATATGTGATCTGATTTGACGTACATCTACTGCGTATTTATGACTGTGCGAACTCCACGATGAACTCGTATGTATATTTATTTTCCATACATGTATAAACTCCTATATAGTTAATACGTGATTAGTCCAGACCCCCTTTTATTTTCCTTTTTAACTGACACTAACTTATTAACTAAGACTTCAACTAAAATTTTCTTTCTTTTTTGTCATATTGGATGCATTAATTGATCAATAAACTTCTAGGTCTATGTTATCTGGGGTAGAGAAACAGAAGTGTATTAATTTTGTTTTATTTTGGAACACACTCCATATATTTTAGGTATCTGCATAGACAGATTGTGTATTCATCTTCACCATGAAAAAGACTTTTTTTTTTTTTTTTCATTCAGAACATCATGAATCTTTTGCAGGTTGTTTCGTTGTTTCATTTCTTTGTCATACCATGGGAATAAGTTGGCTTATCTCAGTTATTAGTAGCCACCTTAAGTATTTGATGTGATGACATTATCTTAATGAAATCATGCAGTCCTTTCCCATATTACTTGTCATAGAACGTAACCGGGTTAGCATAAAAGCAAATTTTGCATTCGTCTCAACAATCAAGTGCATTCCAATAATTCCCTTTCATTTCAGCATTTCACATGTGATCCATTATCTCATTTTTTAAGTACACCCTTTTGTAAATGTTACTATGACCTAGGCTTTCAGAATTGAAATGACTATCATTTTCATATAGTAGAACTTAGAGCCATATGCACTATTCTTCTTGTGATCTTTTGGTGGCCAGAGTTTAAACTTTTCATCCTTCTCCTTTTTTTTCCCCTTTTTGCATGATTACCCACAAATGCCTGAAGTTCTTAAAAGAATTTATTGATCTCTCATCCTTAAAATCTAACATCCATCCAATACCATATAGCCAGCATTTTAAACAAGCTAAAGCTCGGCTCAAATCATTAAACTCATATTCACAGACTGAGCTCGGCTCAAATTAAACAAGATAAAGCTGGTAGCCTGGTACAACAATATAGGCTCACAATTAATTTTAGACTGGGATTTAACTTAATAGTTTTAAACAAGATTGATTCGATTTAGCTTGATTATATATATTTTTCTGTATATATCTCAAATCAAAACAGACTACATTTCATATGCAACTAAAGACTTTGGTTTGGTTTGGTTTTGTTTTTTTTTTTTCATTGACTCTTTTGCTACATGTTAGACATATGTGTCATAATTTATCTATTTTGGTAAAAAGAAAATTTATGATGTGGGATTGAGACACTCATTCTTGAAATTATTCAAAAGTTTTTGCCTGGAGCTAATTTAAACCTTTTTCTAGGCCAATATAGAGTCTAATTTATATGGGTCAGTGATTTGTTAAATAGAAAGTCCTGATTAAGCACAAATTGAAGAACTACTGGCTAAAATAAGCTCTGACTATTAACACTTAACTGGTGAGTGTTTCTTTTTTTTAACATATTATATGTGAGTTAGGATTTGGATAGTATATGATTTGACTCATCTTGACTGGTGAGTGTTCATTTTTTTAACATAACCGTGGGGTTATGGACTTGAGATGTGACAAATAATCTGACCACAATAACAATCACTCATGGTCCGGTAGAGAGATGCACTGGGTTTAGTGATAGGAGCTTTGATCAACCATAGCACCTTGGGACCCATGTCACCTATGAATGATCTTAGTCGTGATGTGTGTGTGATCAGATAAGGACCCAATGGATTTTAATGGAAAAGACATTAAGACAAGCGAAGCTTGGTTGGACTAGTCCTAAGCTGCAATATGCTTCTCTGGATTGAATTTTACTGAATCAACATCTTGTTTGACTGCGTCATGTTAGAAAAAGGTTGATGAGGGAAGACATCGAGTTGCATGTTCGTTGTTGACACATGGATATATTGGTTCCATGGACTACTGTACCATTTGAAATAGCATGATGGTAGTGGTACATGGGCCAATATATAAACTAACTCCATTTTAATGATTCGTTTAAAATAATAAAAAATTATAAAAATAGAGAGGCCTAGTCTAAGTTGGTGTTTAAGAAAGAAAATAAATAAATAAATAATGGCTGGCAAATGCGAGCCCTCTTTTCCCTTACGATATTGTTATTATCATTACTGCTTCGTCATTATTACTGTTGTTGCTTTAATATTGTTGCTATTTTTGTCGTCCTCTTCTTTCTGCTTCTTTCTCCATTAGTTTTTCTTTTTCCTTCTTTTTTTCTCTTTCTTTTTTCTTTGTTCCTTCATCGCCCTTCCTCTTCTCCCTTGTTTTCTTTCTCGTTGAAACACCGATGTGTCGACATATCATGTGTTGGTACATCAATATGGGTTGATACATACGAATCTGACAAATCATCGAGATAGGTTCGATATCCGAAATGATGAATCTCCTTTGGAACTCCTGTTGTAGCCTTCTACATTGATACTAATACCTTTGTTCATCATCCCCTAATCCGTACTAACAAGTGCATATAGGTAGAAAAGCACTATGGCATCTTGGCAAGGCTGAGCCTTTTTTTTTCTGTTTTTTTCGCTCTATTAATCTCTAGCACAACAACTATTTTTACTGGACTAACAAGTAGCGTCAAAGGAGTTTAGTTATCCTTTCTTATTGCGGGTGCACTTCATCACTAGTATTGCTGTAGGTCACAATGGTGTGGCTCGTGTCAAAGCAAGAAATATCCCTAGGTGCGGTTTGGCAGTTGGAACACGGGACCCTTTCAAGTAGCACGTCATAATTCTTCTAGGACTTGCTAGAACCAGTCTCTCCAAAAGCCCTCAGGATAACAACATAAAAAGGACCCAGATGGACATAAGAAAGGGGAAGAACGACAAAAAGAAGAAGAAGAAGAAGATAAGAAGCTTAACTCAATCTCTTCTTCTTGTTACTCTTTATCTTTATAGAGCTCAAGAGACTCAACCTCATTGCTCATAAAATGGAGTAACTTCTAAATTGAGCATCAAAAGATTGGCTTCCGTGGGAACTCTCTCCTATTTTGTGGGTTTCTTGGTGGGGAGGATGCTTGTCCTTCAGTGGGACTATTGGATCCTGTTGCACCCCACCATCTTAGGATGATGTTGGGAGATATGGCTAGAAAGGTAAACAAACCTAGTCAGCTAGATCCATTCTTTCATCGACCTGGAAGGACGACCTTCATTTGATGGAAAACTGACCCCCATTAGGTTAGTTCCCTTTTGTTAGTAGTCATAACCTATTTGCTACCACACCTTGGTCAAGTAAAGCGCACAAGCTCACCCCAGAAGAGGCCATTGTTCCCTCTCAGGGTTCCACCGTTAATGTTCTCTCCTTCAGCGATGTGTTCTCATCTGAGCAATCCGGAAGTTGTATCATCTTCTTGGCACTTCTAGCTCATTTCATTAAGGCTCAACATATCATAGTCACCATCAATAATCAACCTAAATCTTACGCGAGTCAACAAAGTCTTAAATGCTTGAAGGTCTCAAGATATCCTAGATCTATATATAATCTTGCTCCTTAAGAACATGGGGAGTCCTGTCTTTTATGTGGCTAACATAGTATGAGAAATTGGCAATATCAACAATATTATTAGTCATGACTCATATGGGATTGAGCTTGGCAACACGAGTTTTGCCTCTTAGTAGCTATTTGGTTCAGTATACAAAGATTGATAACTTTTGCTGGTGATGAAATCGACTCACAAAAATCAATGAAACTTGGTGACACGACAAGCCCTCCGTCGTTACTGACTATAGTAGCACAATGAGTTACAGCTCGGATGTGGCTGATTGATTTGATGCACATGGCAAACGAGTCTAGTCTCATACGTGATCACAGCACGATGAGTTACACTTCAGGTGTGATAGTTTGATTCGGCATATTATGATGGCTTGATCAGTTTTGCTTTGTACATGACCTACTATAGTAACATGACGAGTTACGGCTCAAGCATGACTGACCGATTCGACATGCAAAGATCAAAACCAACCAGCATTGGATATGGATCAAGTGTATCATGTATGCCAACGTATTGCAGTGGTTTGATAATGGATTGACAGTGGACTGACAGTCAACAGCTTCAACATCAAAATCCTTGTTCCTACTTCCTCGGTAATAAAGCTATTCCAATTCCCGATCAAATTGGCACAGTGCGTCTTAAAAGATGACGAGGGGCAAAAACAAGCTTCTCTTCCTCTCATCTCGGTGTCAGAGAAGGGCGCTATGTTTTTTTTTTTTTTCGGGAGCCAATCATTAGTCAGTAATGAGTTAAGGGTTAATTAGAGTGAGTAGGTTTTGTTAGTTGATTGAACCCAACGAACTGTCACGAACGGTCGTCGCACACTTGCAGCAACTTCGTTCAACATTCCGTTCGTCGCTTGCCCATGTATGTACATATCCTTGACAGCCTGTTTTGCCATGTTTTGATATATATTTCCTTGTAAAAATATAAGAAATAGTAGCTGCAGCGCAGCAGAACGATCGCTCGCTGCATTTGCCAAAAAACCCCCAAAACAGTTTCGTTTTTGTATACCACGGGTAGATTTCTGCAGCCCACAGCCACCCAAATTTTGTCAGCCATCTCAGCACCCTAGAACCCCCCAAGTGGCACATGGCTGGATGGGTCTTCAATATAGTGTCGGGCGTTGAACACTTTCACAAGTTTGCATGTCAACTTGACGGAAACTTGCCTTCGCGCCCGGCACTTGGGGAGTAGTTGTTTGCGGACTTGCAGCTGCTCATTCACCCTTCTAAAGTCCTTGTTTTCCTTCTCTCTTTCTCTGCTTTCCTATACTCCAAGTGCTCGCTTAATTGCTTGTAAAGCTTCCCTCTTCACGAGACGTCGAGACTTGTCCGCCACTTGTTTCAAGACTAATCAACTTCTCTTTTTATAGGTCCTACGGGACTTGTACGAGGTTGCAGTTTGGCTGACCCTTTACGGACGTGTATGTCGCAAGGGCGCCTCAAGACTTAGGCAATCCAAGCTAAGTCCGATCGAAGTGGGCGCAAAGGCGATTCTTGACTTAGGCAACTTCAACTAAGTCGGTGGCTTGTCGCAAGGGTGCCTCACCACTTAGGCAATTCTAGCTAAGTGCGTGACGTTGTGGTATCAAAGCAGGCAAGCAATTTAAGCAAGCTGCGAAGAAACTTCGCATTCTCGCCATGGTGAGACATCGTGGCAAATCGAGCAAGATGGGGCAAGCCGGATTTTTGCCCCAAGCAGCTGCAAGTGGGCTGCATGTTCAAACTCGCTCCCTCACTACTGGTGCCACTCAGGAAGAGCGGGGTAGTGGACATGATGAGCGAGAAGTTGGCCACTCGTTGCGAGTGGAGGAGGCGCAATCTAGAGCGCCAACCGGGAAAATGAGCCATAGAGAAAGGTTCACAGCGGTAGAAACCCGCTTGGATGTTCTTGAAGCGAGCTTGGAGGAACTTTACTAAGGCCAACATAGGTTTCTTGGGGTAGAGAGCTCGCAAGAGAAAGCCGAATCCCGGATTGACAAGGTTGAAGTCTTGGTCGACCGACTAACGGATGACACCAAGGACTCCGTACAACGTCTACAAGAAATGGTGCTGGAACTCACTTCCAAAATGATAATGCTCACAAGGGCGCTAAATGCAGGAAGCAACACCCGCGTTGCACCGACACAAAGCTTCAGAGCACCCGACCCACATTGTTATGGAGGTGCTAGAGATGCGAAGGAGCTCGAGAATTTCCTGTTCGACATGGAACAGTACTTCCGGGCTACGAGGCCAGACTCTGAGGACACTAAAGTTTCAATAGCGACTATGTATCTGAATGGAGACGCAAAACTTTGGTAGAGAACCCGTTGGGAAGAGATTCAACAAGGTCGGTGCCGAGTGGACACATGGGATGACTTGAAGCGTGAGTTGAGAACTAATTCCTGCCCGAGAACACTGAGTTCGTCGCAAGGAGGAAGTTGAGACAACTCCACCAAACGACTTCCATTCGGGACTATGTGAAGCAATTTTTTGCACTAATGCTGGACATTCAAGATATGTCTGAAAAAGATAAGCTGTTCAGCTTTCTTGATGGCCTGAAGCCATGGGCTCAACAGGAACTTCATCAACGGAATGTCATTGATTTGGTTGGAGCAATTGCAACCGTAGAAAGGCTTACCGACTTTGCTTTTTTAGAGGACCTGAGGAAGAAGAAACAGTCTACAGGAAATCATCAACTAAGGCATCCTCCTGGGAAGGAACCTAGGGGCGAGCAAAGGAAGAAGAGTTTCCATAAGGGGTCAAACTCAAATGGCAAGGCCTCAAAACCTAGGAGATGTTTCTTGTGCGGAGGGCCACACAATGTGTGGGAGTGCCCACAAAAGCAGGCACTCAATGCCTTGTCGGCTTCCATCAATCCCCCCAAGCTAGACAAGGGCAAGGCAGTTGCTCTCAGTTCGAGTAGCTCCGAATCGGGTAGCGACGATGAGAAGTCGCAAGGACCCCGAATGGGTGCGATGCGTTTGTTAAATGCATTGCAGGGTCAGGTGGGGGAGAACATGAAGCCGAAGCAACAGAAAGCAGGAGGTAGTGAGCTAATGTATGTGAACATCAGACTCAACGGCTAAACCACCCGAGCAATGGTGGACACGGGTGCTACTCACAACTTCATTGCCGACCGAGAAGCAAAGTGGCTTGGATTAATCTTGGAGAAGAACCCAAGTCGGATGAAGGCGGTTAACTTGGAGGCCAAGTGGATCTCCGGGCTAGTAAAGGAGTTCTCCATCAAGATCGGATCATGGAGCGGGCGCACAAACATGATGGCGGTACCATTGGATGACTTCCAAGTGATTCTCAGAATGGAGTTCATGCACGTAGCAAAGTTGGTGACGATGCCGTTCCTAGACTCTATATGTCTGATGGGAGGTGACAACCCCTATGTGGTTCCCATCTCTCGGAGGGGAACCCAGGATCCCCAACAACTATCGGCGGTGCAATTGAAGAAAGGTGTACGCAAAGGAAAGTTAACCTTTGTGGCGGCTGTAAAGCTAGAAACACTCGACAGGGAGGCCATTCAAGAACCTGCTGCGGTGGCAAACGTTCTGAAGGAGTTTACAGATGTTATGCCGCTTGAGTTGCCGAAAACTCTGCCACCACACAGAGGCGTGGATCATCTTATTGAGCTGGAGACGGGAGTGAAGCCTCCAGCGAGACCACCATACCGCATGCCCCCTCCTGAGTTGGCAGAGCTCAGAAAGCAATTAGATGAACTGCTAAGCGGTGGTCTCATCCGCAGCTCCAAAGCACCATTCGGAGCTCCAGTTCTCTTCCAGAAGAAATAGGATGGGAGTCTCCGACTATGCGTCGACTATCGAGCCCTCAACAAGGTGATTGTGAAGAACAAATATCTCATCCCGCTTATTACGGACTTGTTCGACCAATTGGGCAAAGCAAAGTATTTCTGTAAACTCGACCTTCAATCGGGGTATTGGCAGGTGTGTATTGCTGTAGGTGATGAGGCGAAGACTACCTGTGTAACCAGGTATAGAGTGTTTGAGTTCTTGGTGATGCCTTTCGGTTTAACCAATGCTCCAGCCACATTCTGCACTCTTATAAACCAGCTATTCAAGGAGTATTTGGATAAGTTTGTGGTTGTCTACTTGGACGATATCGTCGTCTACAGCCGAACACTTGAGGAGCATATTGAACACCTTCGAATAATCTTTAAAGTTTTCAGGGAGAATTCTTTGTTCGTAAAAAGAGAGAAGTGCTCCTTTGCTCAGAAAGAGATCTTATTCTTGGGACATCGAATCGACGACGGTTCCATTCAGATGGATAAATCAAAGGTGCAAGCGGTTGTGGACTAGCAAACTCCAAAGAAGGTGCTTGAACTGAGATCCTTCTTTGGGTTTGTGAACTACTATCGACGCTTCATACTGGGGTATTCGAAGTGCACAACTCCACTAACAGAGTTGCTGAAGAAGGAGCAGCCTTGGAGATGGTTTGACAAATGTGAAGCGGCATTCCAAGACCTAAAGGCTGCCATTTTGGAAGAACCGATGCTCAAATTTTCAGACTATGAGAAGCTCTTTGAAGTCCATACAGATGCTTCAGACTTCGCTATTGGGGGAGTACTTATGCAGGAGGGCCACCCAAAAGCTTGAGCTGTGGCTAACCAAAGCCGCAAGCTCAACGAGATCGGCGGCAGTATCCAGTGCACAAGATGAAAGGAGATGACAGCGGTGATTCACTTTGTTTACGAGTGTGGCGACACTACCTTCTCTGGATCGCGATTTGTCTTTGAGAGCATGCAGACAACAACGCGCTTGAGTTACTTCCGACTCAAAAGAAACTCTCTCAAAGCAAGCACGATGGCAGGACTTCCTGGCGGAATTTGACATGACAATGGAGTACAAACCCGGAAAAGCAAATGTCATAGCCGATGCCTTGAGTTGGAAAGTGGAGGCTGTGAATGCTATGCCACTAGAAGGTGGAGGCCAAGTAAGTCAGTTGCACTCCAACTTTCTTCCTCGGATCAAGGATGGGTATCACCCCAACAGTGATCCCAGTGCAGAGAACCTCTGATGCAACCGATCCAATAAGGCAAGGCACGATGATTTTGGGTCCAGGAGGGACTCGCTCTACACCAAAGGAAATAGAGTTTATGTCCCTCAAGTGACACCTGAGACGTGAACTCTTGAAGGAGTGTCACGATTCCCTTTAGGCGAGACATCCCAATCTCGGCATTCACGAACATTGGCTCTCGTGGAGAGGGCCTTTTATTGGCCAAGATGGGGACAGACATAGATGAATATGTTCGACGTGCCTAACTTGTCAATAAGACAAAGTGGAGCAACGGAGCGAGCATTGGGACTTTTAGAGCCGTTGCTGTGCACTCGCCTCCGTTGCTCGCTGGCCGTGGGAGAGCATTTCTCTGGACTTCATATCTAGCTTGCCGGCAGTAGAGGGACTCGGATCGATACTTATGGTGGTCGACCGATTTTCGAAGTATGCAACTTTCATTGCTGCACCCCTACATTGTTCAGCAGAGGAAGTGACAAAGCTAATGATGAAGAATGTGGTGAAGTATTGGGAAGTCCCGCACAATATCATAAGTAATCGAGATGCTCGATTTCTAGGACGGTTCTGGACCGAGCTATTCAAATTGTTGGGGTTAAAGCTATACTTCTCCACAAGCCTCCACCCCCAGACGGATGGCCAAACTGAGAGAATAAACTCGCTCTTGGAGCAATATCTTCGACACTACGTGAGTGCCAACCAACGAGATTGGGTGAAGTTGTTGGGCATAGCCCAATTCTCCTACAACTTGCAGTGGAGCTCTGCGTCCAACAAGAGCCCATTTGAGATCATCACAGGACAACAGCCGTCGACTCCTCACACTTTGGCTATTGGATATATAGGGAGTAGTCCGTCCGCATATCACTTGGCAAAAGAATGGCATCGAGTTGCGATCCTAGCCTTGCACCTTTGCTGAGATGGGCATCTTGTATTGTGCGGTCCTACTTGGAGAAGGCGGCCAGAAAGATAAAGAAGTGGGCAGACTTGGGAAGGCGACCATATGAATACAAAGTCGGTGATTTGGTGTTGGTGAAGCTCCAACCAGCATAACTCCAATTCTTTAGAAACAAGGTGTACAAAGGATTGGTGCGCAAGTATGATGGCCCCTTCTCAATTATCAGTAGGGTGGGCAACGTCTCCTACAAGTTGCAACTGCCGGTGTGGCTCAAGATTCATAATGTTTTCCATGCCAGCAACTTCAAAGCCTACTATTCCGATCCGCAAGATGCTTCCCGAGGCGTTTCAACTCGACAACCTCCCACCAGAGCCTCCTATGAGAAGCGAGTTGAGACCATTTTAGTGGGTCGCAAGACAAAGCTACCCAATGGAGCTGAGCAGATTGAATACTTGGTAAAGTGGCGGAAGCTTCCCAGAACCGAAGCTAGTTGGGAGCCAGAAGATACCCTCCGACATGAAGAAATAGCCATCAAAGCCTACCAAAGAGTGTCAACGAGGGCGTCGACAGCTTAAGTGGGGGAGAATGTCACGAACGGTCGTCGCACACTCGCAAAGAACTTTGTTCATGTTCCGCTTAGAGCGAAAATCGCTTGCCCATGCATTTACATATCCTTGGCAGCTGTTTTGCCATGTTTTGGTGTGTTTTTCCTTGTAAAAATGTCAGAAACAGCAGTTGCAGCGCAGCAGAACGATCGCTCACTGTATCTGCCCAAAAACCCCCAAAATAGCTCCATTTTTGTGTGTCGCGGGCTGATTTCTGCAGCCCGCAGCCACCCAAATTTTGTCAGCCATCTCAGCACCATGGAACCCCCCAGGTGGCACATGGCTGGATGGGTCTTCAATATAGTGTCGGGCGTTGAACACTTTCATAAGTTTGCACGTCAACTTGATGAAAACTTGCCTTCACGCCCGGCACTTGGGGAGTAGTTGTTTGCAGACTTGCAGCTGCTCATTCACCCTTCTAAAATCCTTGTTTTCCTCCTCTCTTTCTCTGCTTTCCTGCACTCCAAGTGCTCGCTCAATTGCTTGTAAAGCTTCCCTCTTCACGAGATGTCGGGACTTGTTCGCCGCTCGTTTTAAGACTAATCAACTTCTCTTTTTACAGGTCCTACGGGACCTGCACGAGGTTGCAATTTGGTTGATCCTTTACGGACGCGTATATCGCAAGGGCACCTCAAGACTTAGGCAATCCAAGCTAAGTTCGATCGAAGTGGGCGCAAAGGCGATTCTTGACTTAGGTAACTTCAGCTAAGTCGGTGGCTTGTCGCAAGGGTGTCTCACCACTTAGGCAATTCTAGCTAAGTGCGTGATAGAACGGTAATAGTGCCATAGACAAGATAAAGGAAGAATAATATTCTAAAGGTTATCACAATTTATTTCATGTGTGTTTGGAGTCAATGTCTAAATGATACTATAAAAGTTGACATAAAGATTAATAATAAAAATAAAATATTATTATTTTTTACCTTACTCTTTCACTCATATGATAATTTTGTGGAGATAATATTATGTGGAAAAGATTTAATAACTCATGAATAAGTTGTAGAAGATTCATGTCTCATGCTATTAGAAAAACAAGATAAATTTAGAAATACAATTGGTGAGACATTAGTTGCTTAGAGCAGAGGTTTATAAGGATGATTTTCTGATAGGGTGGATCTCAGCATGGTAGGTAGAGATTAAAAGTCGAGATTTTGATGATGCTTAGTGCTATAGATAAAAAAAATAAATATATCAAGCAAATTATATAAAGAAAACGAAATAGAAAGAAGACACAGATAAGTGTTCTTTTGTAATGAATGGTAGTGAAAATATTCTCATAATTTTCAAAGATAATAATGTATCTTTTAAAAAAAGAGTTGGTTTTTAGATATTACTTATGTTTGATCTTCGAAGAATTATTTTGATTCACTGAATGATAAGTTGATTAATAAGTTGAGAGTTTAGATGATGATTCAATGATAGAGATTATGGGTATTGATAATGTGAAGATCAAAACTATTGACATAATGGTTTATGCTTTGAAGGTTGTGACTAATGTTCTAAGGATACTGGAGAATTTAGTCTCTTGGATTTTTCAGATTTTTAACGTTATAGTTACAAAGTTAGAGATGAAGGTCTAAAAGTTATCTAGGGTTGTATGGTCTTAATAAAAGGAAGATTGTATCAAAGAATGTACCATCTTGAAAAAAAGTATGGTAAAGACCACTAAGGGCTAAAAACATGGTGCATATATAGGAGATGGTAGGTACTTACAATAGTGAGCTTCATTCATAGAATTAAAAATAAAGAGTGATATTTATGGGTTTTAAGATATAGGCAATTGTGAGTAAAAAATCCTATTGATAGTAAGATGGTGAGATGAACATTTCTCACCAAAATTAAATAGAGTTATTGGTTTGATTCTAGTTGCGCATGGTGTCATTGATGGATTTACTTAAATTAGAAATACTAATCACAGTGAGATTGTTGGGATTGATAAGTATTCTAAGATTCCTAAAGCCAAGTGCCATAAGAGGACAAGAAATCTTAGTTTGAAAAAGATACTAGTGAAGGAAGGAGATCCTGAAAATTAGAATTTGGTTCTTTTATAAATATCTCATGTATATTTATATTTTAGTAGGGGAGAGTAAGATGTGAAAAATATTGTGGGTACTCCTAAGTTTCGCTCTAGGGTATCTTCTTGAGAGAAAAAATATAAATTCTTTAGAGTTTATGTTAGAGGGTGTAAAAGAAGAGTTGTATTTGAGCGGGGATAACTCAGGAGTTCTATGATTGATAAGAATTTGACTTTATCTATGGACATAGATAGAGAGTTATCGAACCACATTATTTTATGTTGATTTTTTGATATGATATTTGGTTGTTAATCTCTAGTTTCTCTTTCAGTTTAGAGTTCTTCTCGTCTCTCCAACAAGTGGTATGAGACCCTAACATGCTCAATCCAAAAAGACAAAAGGGTTAAAATAACTAGATTAGATTATTTTAATATGACTTGTCTTAGTTCTCTTTTATTTAATTGCTAACTTATCTAATTTACTAGAATATTTAGGTTATTAGAAAAAAAGAAGAGGTCGTTTAATCAATCTTTTAATTTCATTATTTCAAACACGAATATTGCAACTTTTAATTGTACAACATTTTTATCCGTCTGGCTTATTGGTTAACATCATAATCTATACAAATCTTTACCTGTATGTATGTTGCTCAACATTTTATTGCATGACAATCTTACTATCTCTATATTAAAGGTGTACAGAATCTTGAACCTATAATCTACACAACTTTGTACATTGTTGAAACTAGTAAGTTTACTTTTGTTTTGATCAACACTAAAGCAACCGCATTTCTTGTTCCACTAGCTGAAGCTGAATGTACTAACTTCTCATTGTTGTTTTAGAAATGGTAATCTTGATCTTTTTTCGGAACTATATCTTTTGAGAAGAACAATAAGTGCCTTTTCCAGATGTGCATTCTCCCGATTAGTCTCATGAATGAACTGACCTCTATTACCTTTATTCCTCGAAATATCAGTGTACAAATGACTATTGAACGGTATACGATGCACACAAAGGATGCTGGTATCAGTAAAAAAGCAACAGAACAGAGTACGCAGGTACTTCTTGATTCTTTGTTTAAGAGGTATTCTTCTGAAACTCTGGAGCTAGTGATGTCAGGTATGATATAACGTTCTACAAAAAATCACACAATTAATGCAAAAATGAAGGACACAAAAGGCTGCAACACTTTTAGTGGCATATATATGAAGCTTTAAATGTTGCATCCGTCATGTACTTATTAACTTCCAGAGTTCACCAAGATAAGAACAACGCTGTGAAACATGGCTGTATGCATATCTAGTTTCACAGTTAGAATCCTCTGCTAGTATGTCAGATCTCATTGGAGACAGCTAGAATGAAATTAGATATCTTTATGTGCCAAAGATTCATTTAAATATCAATTTCTCTATTGTTTCAATATTCTGAAATCGTGATACCCAATCTGGTGCAGTTGAAGTTTGAAGCCACAAGCATGACAGAGAGGATCAAATTCCTTGAAGATCATATGCGGTGCTATGAATAGGCTCTTCTCTGTTTTCCACAAATAAAATCCTCTTTTGGTGAATGCAAAAAGTAGAAACAACTCACCAATAGAATTTTACCGCAGGAAGTTATTGGGCGAAGACTTGGTATCAAGTTCAGTGGAGGAACTGAATGAGTTAGAGCTTCAGCTAGAGACAAGCTTAAACAGCATCAAGCAAACAAGGGTAAATATGAGTAGCAGCCATTTCATTTGGTTTGGTTGAGACTTCAGCAGTAATGTCATGTTCTTTTGTAGCGACGACTTTTGCTCGAGAAAATTGCGCGACTAAATGAGGAGGTAATTTACATTTTTCACTTGCTGTACCATTTACAAACATATGGACTTAATATTTCATTCAAATCCAGGAGACAGAGCTTCTAAAGGAGAACGCATTGTTGCGTCAACAGGTGTGCCGACAGGGTAAAAAAGGCAAAAAACTTAAATGCTACTCCAATATATCTTACTTGGAATTGCATATTTAGGTGAAGTATAAGTCGGAAGCTATGCCAAAGCTAACTGCTATCCAAGAAGCTGATTTGGATGATCATGCGAGCCAAGGGAAGAATATGGAGGTGGATACGGAGCTGATGATTGGAATGCCAGGAAGTGGCTAGGCCAAGCAAACAATATTGTTTAGTAAGACAATAACAGGTATGTTCATGTCTTATATGCAATCTATGTACCTTAAGAGCAATAAGTTGATGCAAGATCTGTATTTAGTGTATTATTGGCAAAGTGTAGAGTAAGTCATTGGAAAAATATCCGTGACCACTACCTTTTTCTTGATATACTTTTTAATAGAGAAGCCAAAGTTTGCAAAATCAATGAGCATGTAGCATTTATGTTGTTTTCATTTAGGTAAGTAATTGATGCGTGCTTTCTAAATCGGATCTTATGCAGTTCAGCGGCCGTCCCTCGTGATGTGAGGCCGTAAGCTGGACCCGCATCTGTCTCCGGTTTCTCATGTCGCATTCCTTCAATAGCCTGGCATCGTGCACGTCTGTTCTCTCTTTCGTTCGTAAAGAGAGTGTGGGATCCATTTGGCCTGCCTTCGAGCACGGTAGATTTGACCTTGCCAAGCTATAGTGGAGCCACCACAATTCTCGATCACCAGCGTTTCCCTTCAGTAAAAATGAAGGACACAACAATAGTTCCCAGGAAACCACGACTCCCTCAGCCTATCAGGTGTACCTCACCTGCTCCTGGCCTTCCGTCCTCATCATCCAGTCATGTCGACGATGATGACGCGCGCCAGTCACACCCGTAAGTTCTCAGTCGGGGAGGGACATGTGGGTCGGTAAGAGGCGAGGCCCGCTTCATTTCGCAACTCAACTCACGACTGCTGGCGCACCCACGTCCTGTCCCTGGACGTAACCCAAGTCGCGACCCGAGTTGCAGCGATGGCCGCTGTAGTTGCGACAGGGTGGCTACCAACGGATCGGCGAGAGGCCTGACAGCCGCGTCCGAGTGTCGACACGTATCAACCATCGGAGAGAGCACGACAGATAGTTCGAGGAAAAGGTGGAGCATACGGCTTCCCTACGTCCCCGTAGGGCAAGGACGGCACTAGGTGGAGTCCAGATGAGTTTGGTGGGGATTTGAGAGTTGCAGGGGAAGGAGGCGATGGTGAAACAAGAGACGCAAAGCGTCCCTCTCTTCTCTTTAAATATTGGCAGCAGCACTCCGAGTTGAAACCTCGTAAGAGCGAGTGGTTGGGAGCATATCGTCAGCATCATCATCAGATGGGGAGAGGAAGAGTGGAGCTGAAGAGGATCGAGAACAAGATCAACCGGCAGGTAACCTTCTCGAAGCGCCGTAGCGGCCTCCTCAAGAAGGCCTACGAGCTCTCCGTCCTCTGCGACGCCGAGGTCGCCCTCATCATCTTCTCCAGCCGCGGCAAGCTCTTCGAGTTCGGCAGCGGCGAGTAATTCCTTTACCCTCTTCATGCATCGCATCTTGTAGCAGCCGCTCCATTTATATGGGTGGATAGCTTACTTCACTATGGGCTGTCAGTAAGTTAGGTTTCCATTTCCATGAATGAGAGGGAGGAGGAAGGATACTCTCTTTTATTTATTGCATGGTGAACAGCAAAAGTTGAGAGATCCGAGTATAGAAAACAGCATTCAACTCCCTTCCGGGGTGTTGGATACTTTTTCCAGTTTAAGGAAACCAGCCGACCAGGCCAATCTACATACCCATCGTTTACTCTTCTCTTCTCTGGTGCCTTTCCGATTCCTTCTTTGGAGGTCCCTCAAACAAGGCTTAGGTATGGTGTATAGTTCATACATAGACGGAACGGGTTGGGAAGAGAAGGAATGGGTGTTATCATGTACGTCCTTTGTGTCTGTATCGAATTCCTTCTTTTTCATCACCTAGGCTGCAGA
The DNA here is from genome assembly GCA_024322285.1 of Musa beccarii. Taxonomy (NCBI): domain Eukaryota; kingdom Viridiplantae; phylum Streptophyta; class Magnoliopsida; order Zingiberales; family Musaceae; genus Musa; species Musa beccarii. The sequence continues at coordinate 32,725,412 of CM044395.1, read as the reverse complement.
TCTAGTTTGGAGTTATTACGTAGGTTGTTCTCTTCTTGGTGACTTGGGGTTCCTTTGTTTAGCTGCGTTATTATCTGCTCAAGAATAAGAGAACACAAGTTAAATTAGATAGGAACTACTTCAAGGAAGGTTGCATAAATGCCGAAAATGTTGCTCTATTCCTATGGGAATCCATAGGAATTTATTTGGTTGATCTATGTGAAAGGGAAGAGAAGTTATAGATATAGGCTACAGATTTGCTTCATTTCCCAAACAGTTCGTCAGGAAAAGACACACCCTCATGCATGTATGATCTGCAACGGTATGATCATGGACGAAGAAAGGAAGGTGAAAAGGATTTGTAAGATCTGTAATGGGATTCTTTGTAGATCATGAACCAGTGAAAAATCTAGTGCTTACCAACTAGCTATTTTCTTATTGGTAGGGACGCCTTCTTCGGTAAGCTGAAGCCAACACTTTAAAGCTGAAACAAGAATTTCTGTAACCAAAACCATCTGGTTGTGGCTATAAACATAGAATACATAACATTTACAGAAAGGTGGGAAGTATATTGATTTCACTACTTGTGAATCAAATAAATGAAATATGGCTTGAAGATAATCTGGAGCGTGTTCTTACAGATTGAGGGTTAGGATGACTTGTTCCGCCAATGTCCTTCGAAGTTAAAAACATACTGATGGTGCGGTTTCTTGCTGCGCTTTCCGGCAGTCAAGCACTGGAATAAGGCTCATTTGCCTTCGATCTGTGGCAGCAACAAAAAAATCTGCTTATATTAGGGCCTTGTTTTGATGCAACAAAGTGTTGATTATATTTGTGACCCAAAACTCTTTCCTAGATTAACAAAAAAAAAAAAAAAAAAAAAAAGGCTCCATGTCATGTCAAATGTAGTTTAGTTTGATGTCATCGTCTAAGAACAATGATAAGTGATGGTTCTTTTCTTTATGTTGAAAAGAAATGCTGGTTCATATGTAATTCTTTCAAATCAGCCTTATCAGTATATTTTTAATATAAATGATATTTGATTTTGTTAGTTTTTGACTCACTGTACTGATGTTAATTCTAAATCTTTAAAGTCATGTTTGTTTGGATACTTGGGCTTCGTAATGGCCGAAAGAACATTAAAAAAAAATTAAGTTGCGTTGGAATTAGTCACTTGAATTTGTTGTGGTAGATCAAGAATCAAGTACTAAGCTTCAATCTACTTATCTATGGATAGATAAAGTTTAGTTGCTCAAGACAGTTGTTTCAAGTAAAAGCTTTGATGACATCCTTTCCTACTTGTTCTTTGAATGCCTAAATTTTGTTGTCTCAAAGTATTTCTGAATTATAATGAAAAGAAAATTCCAATGAACATTAAAGAAATTGGAGCTGATAGAGCTGTCAAATTGAAGTTTGGTTTTAATATTTGAATATTGTTGATAAGCTGTAAATGAAGCTGAATTTGGCATTCATCCTATATTTTAGAAAATAAGTAGGAACTATGTTTCAAGACATAAAAATTTCAGGAAGAAATAACCTCATTTGGCACCAGCAAACTCTCAGATAATACAAAATTGATGCGTAGCATGTTAAAAGTGCTTCTTCCATCTCGTCATGTGAAATAAATCAATGCATCAGTACAACACAAAATTCTACCTCAGTAAGACCAATGCCATCATAAATGAGCATGATAAGGCCTATCATTTAATGATAAGGTTAACAGTGTGATGGTTTACTGAAATCTCTAGATGAGTTGAGAACACAATTTGAATAATCTATATATTCTCTCAATATCTAAGTATAAGTCTGAAGACCAGAGTTTTGTATGCATTAGAGTCTCCTAAAATTCTTAAATAAACATTATTGAGTGTATTATTATACTGGTAAGCCAGATCAAGGACATTAATACAATGTTCTTACTGAAGCCAACCATTTGGTGCTTAGGATGCATCCTATTGTCCAACTTGAGTATTAGCTGACATGAAGTGATTACTCGATGTGGTTGAGAGCAATTAAATGTGGACAATAAAAGTTAAACCTAATGTAGCACAATATGCAAGGAGACCAGAAACACGTAGGTGATGCAGAAAACAAGATTAAAGAGGATTAAACATGTAACTCAATATTGTTTGGCAAAATGCATGATCATATACACTTTTGTTCTTTATTGAACTGGCTAGTAGTTTCGAGAATTAGCACTTTGAATGAAGCAAAGATCACAGCAACATGGAGAAGAAGAAGAAGAAGAAGAAGAAGAAGAAGAAAAGGAACATAATATTGGTGAATAAGTGTTTTGTTTGTCTAAAACTTGAGAATTTATCTGATCAGGTAAAGATATCTTGTGACTTCTGAGAGTTTAATTCCAGTCTTGATTAATGTTATCCAAAATGGCTCTGGGTTTATGCTGTAAGAATGTGTAGAAGTAAGTTTGGGCAGCAAGATCTTCTCATGATGTCTGCTATCTTAATGAATATAATAAACACTGTTAAAAGTCTAAGAAATGAAACGTGCCTATTCCAAGAGAAATTCAAATCCTTTCCAACAAAATAATAGATTAGGAAAACAAAAACAAAAAAAGATGCATGGACTCAGTTTCTTGGTGCCTTATGGTGATTAAATTGTCTTAAATCACTGGAAGAAGATGAGTAGCTTCCCATAATATGCCAAGAAAACTTGCTCCCATTAGATTTAACATAAAAACAACTCTCAATTACAACAATAAATTATCTGAATTTTATTTAATTTTTCAAAACAAAAAAAATTTGAACAAATATAAACAAATTCATATAGGATTAAAAAATTATGCAAGTAGCAACTTCTGTATCCTAACATTATCATACATACATTGACGAGAGATCAAAAATATTCATCCTATTATGATATATGAATTGACACCTAAAGAATGGACATTAATGGAAGATGTTATAGAAAATTTTGAAGTTACATGACAATTTTGTTTTCTGTTCTTTGAGCAATGCTCAAATCATTCAGTCAGGATCTTGTGACCTACGCATATATAAAAATCCAGATATAAAGTTTTTATGATAACTGTATCGACATCGATATGCCAGGGGAAAAAAAAAAAGAATAAGTAAACAGAAGTTTATATATTGTTTGTGATCTTACATGAAATGCGGCAGTTGAAGATATAGTTTCTTGAACTTACTGCATATATTCAAAACCAACATGACAATTCCCAATAATTCTTTCTAGAATTTTCACATTTTTTATGTTAAAGCCGTCATACTGCATTTTTCTTGGTGTGCTTGATTATGCTTATGCAATTAGATACAATGAAATTGTTAGTTTGATGACTTGTTATATTCTATGTTTGAGGCTTTTTGACGTTTGATGAATCTGTTCACCTTGAAATCCATGACACTTTGCTCCCATCCTGTTCTCAGATCTTTGATGCAGCATGATGTCCATTAGTCCTCATTGTGATTATTCAGGCTCTTAATCTTTCAGATTAGTCTTCCCTATGTCTTCTATCACATAACTTGATCAATGACCAGAATTCCAATGTCTCATGAAAAGAAGAAAATATGTTTCAGCTGAAGAAAGAATAGAACAAGAAAAGGACTTTTCCTTGACATATAAAGATCAATCAAACACATCATCACAGTCACTAGAAAAATATCCCTGGATTTCTAGATCTAATAAAAAATATTATTTTTCCTCCATCAGGAACCTGTAAAATATGTTCTGCCGATATTGGTACCAAAAAAGTTTTAGTCAAAGCATGTCAGAACATTGTAATCGACACCAGTCTATCTTTAGATCCATCAATCTGTAACAATTCGGGCTAACAGATTCTTACCTTGATGCTAAGCTTGCAGCACAGTGGATCACAATCTGTAACAATACACCATGTTGTATCATTTTCTACCTCAAGCACCCCATCAACTTATCTCTTCGAAAGCTGGAGAAAAAGTCCTGTTCACAGTGTCAGATCTCCATTCTTTTTGTGCTCCGTTATGTCATGTCACTGAAACGACCATTGCTAGGGGCAGTGCTATCACTATAAAGTCTCTTCCAGGAAATATGGGTACCTTGTTCATCCTTCCTTTTTCTGTCTCTCTTTTCATAGCAACAAGACAAGCTTCCCGCCACCACCGATATCACGCCAGTATCTCTTTCTTCAAAGCAGGAAATGATATTGCTTTTCCTAATCAAATTTAATGCTCTCAATGCAACTTTTCTTCATCTCATTATTATTACTGAAGTCACAGTTCCTGCATAGAATTGCATGGGTAGACAGCTACATCCATAGAAAGCTACAAGGTACAAAGTAAAAGGACATGTTATTCTTAGGTTCTACATATCAGCAGAAGGCTTTTCTCCCAGTTTCCTGGATCCGTAGAATCGGAATTCGTCGCTACGCTACACAGCTGAGAAGAGAATAGAGAGCCTGTAGAGAAACAGTCTCCCTGTAGGCACTTCTCTCTAAGAATTTGATGCCATGTGACTGCATTGGTCGATCTGAAACCTACAGAAACAACAAGCGAATGAAGATGACGTCACCATCCATCACTTTTTGAGGACTATGGACTGGACTAAACGTTACATGAATGTTCCTTTTTGCTATCATGTTTAGGCTCATGCTATCACAACTCTGAAATATTTTGGTATACAATGCATAACCTGATATGCCTTTTTTTTTACTAGGGTATGTAAAACAATTGAGCGGTATCAAAACTATCGTTATGCATCTCGAGAAACTAATGTGGATGATCATGAAACTGAGGTAAGTATTTGCCTTCTTCAGAAGCAGCCTGAATCATTTTTCTTTCCATGTCTTATACATGCTTGTATAGCTATCATTACCAATAAGATCTGCAGCTAAGCTCTGGGTATATGATGGGATACTAAAATTTCAGTGCCAATTCATATGTTCACTAAATAAATATCCATAATGCTTACTTATCTTTAGTGTATGATGCCAAACTAATTCCTCTTCAGAGCTGGTAAACCAAAGTCTGTAAAATGTAGTTAATCATGAGAGTAAGTTCTTTGAGCATCAGTAATCTATCATTAGCTTTGTTCTTCGATGAAACTGAAGCGCATTTAGTTGTATGAGATGTTGGATAGATTCATGTCAAAATAATCAACTTGATCTGTTAATTAATAAACATTCAAGATATAATGGAAGCCTTTGAACTGTATATGATAATTTGGATTATGAAGACCTGCAAGGGCCTTAGAGGGCACCAACTATTACACATATCAACTGTTACATTGACATGGACCAACGAGTGTGTATGTATATATGTGATGTTATCTTATTCTCAAAAATGAAATATGGAGCGTGTATGTATATAGGATCTACCAAAAGCATGAAGTTAATCTTGAACGGATTATTGGCCTTAAAGAAGTATTCTACAGTAAAATGAGCAGAAGAGATTAGTATTGCAAGATCCCCATCTTCTCTAGATAAGATTTTATGCTGAATCTTATTCTTTGACATGTTTCCTAAATTCATCTTGCCTCACGCCAAGGAATGTAAGTTCTCTGACAGAATATTTTTGGTGGATTTTCCCTGTATTTTCCTCTTTTAACAGCTTTACTCATCACGACTGCAAATTCCTAATGATAGCAATTCTTTTATTGTTTATTGTGTTAAGACACAAAACTGGTATCAGGAATTTTCCAAGTTGAAGGTAAAATATGAGTCTCTGCATCGATCATATAGGTCAGTTTTCTTTTGCTGGATCATCAACACTAGTTTGACTTCTATGTAGCATGTTCTATAGATCTGTTGATGTTGCACTGGAGAATCAACTGCTTATGGCTGAAACTACTATGAAACACAAAATGTAAATGTCAATTATATTCAGGCATCTGCTTGGTGAGGATCTTGGAACACTAGGTGTGAAAGAACTGCAGCAACTTGAAAAACAACTTGATTTGGCATTGTCTCAATCCAGACAAACAAAGGTATTGACTTCTCATTACCTTTTGGCACAGCATTTAACATATTCTTTTCCATCTTATTCAAGAATGTAAAGAACCTTGTGATTCCATTCATACTAGTTCTTGGTTCTTTGTATGTTCAGAAGATTGAACGTAGTGTACCTGATTGCTTGGAATTTGCAGACATTTTTTACCCACTTTTATCAATACATGAGATAATAGGTGATGATGAAATTGCAGACGAAGGCATAAATTTGTAGGTAGTATAAACTTTGGCCTCTTAGCATTCTCCTCTTACTTGGTTGCTTGCGATTTGCAGACATATGTGTTGGAAAAAAAATCTGTCAATGCGGAATAATTCTTTTCCCTCTTTGTGTATTAAAATGGGTTCCTCATCAAAAATATCAACTTGATATTATAAGCAAATATTAATCAGAACAATATAAATAGCAGAACAACTGATCAATCACAAGTGAGACCGAATTTTTAACATGAAAAACCTAATGTGGGAAAAATTACGGGACCGTAGTCCACTTCAAACTTCCACTATCACCAATAATGATAACAAATTTACAATAGATCTTCTCTAAAATAACAAGAGGATCATAATAATATCAAGAACACATATCTTGGCTCAACAATAGTGCGTCATCATCATATAAATGGATCTCATTAAAGAAAAGTTTTAAGTCTCACTAAATAGATATGATAGAAAAGTACCTTAGAGAGGATAAACCATAGATCAGCATCGTTAGGATTGTAGAGTTTACTACAAGGATTCTCCACATTAAATTTGAGCCAAAACTAACGAAGTTTGGCCACTGATCGTCAAGCAAAAAACTCAGAATCCTAGTTTTTCTCTCTCCTCCTTCGCTCTCTCTCTCCACTGATCGTCAAGCAAAAAATTGTAGAGTTTCCTTTCTCTTGCAGTGCCCCCGCACGCTGCATGCTACACGCTACCCTTCGATGCACCCTTTTTTTTCAACTATGCGTACCTCTTTCCCTTTTATCTTTTTCTTTGTTTTTTCTTTAATTAACTAATTTGGGCTCAAGGGCTTAATTATCTAGTCCAAGCCCACGTATGAGCTGGACCCAATAATTCTCCCCCTTCAGCTCATATGGTGGGCTGTACTAAGTCCGCTCTTCATCTACAAGCTTCAAGCTTCTCCTTAGGCAAAGACTTTGTCAACATGTCTGATTCATTCTCTTTGGTATGCACCTTTTTCAACTATAATTCTTTCATCTCAAGCACATCACGAATCCAATGGTATCTTACATCAATATGCTTGGATCTAGAATGGTATGTTGAATTCTTGGAGAGGTGAATGACATTTTGACTGTCACAGTAAACAGTATATCCTTCCTGTTTCAAGCCCAATTCCTGTAGAAACTTTTTCATCCACAAAGCTTCCTTATAGGCTTCAGTAATAGCTATGTATTCTGCTTCTGTGGTTAATAGAGCAACACATTTCTGTAACTTAAACTGCCAAGAGACTGCTCCCCCTACAAATGTCATCAAGAATCTCGAAGTGGACTTCTTGGAATCAGTATCATTAGCCATATCTACATCTGTGTACCCTTCTAACACAGGTTCACCATTACCAAAACATAAACACAACCTGGAATACCTCTTAGATATCTTAATATTCATTTTACTACTGCCTGATGTTCTTTTCCAGGATTAGAGAGAAATTGACTAACAACTCTAACTGCATGAGCTATATCTGGCCTAGTACAAACCATAGCATACATCAAACTACCCACTGCAGTTGAGTAAGGCACTCTAGACATTTCTTCTTTTTCTTTCTCACTTGTCGGATATTATTTTGAGTTGAGCTTAAAATGACCCGTAAGTGGAGAACAAATTGCTTTGGCTTTACTCATATTGAATCTTTCAAGAACCTTCTCAATGTAGGTCTCCTGAGATAGCCAAATCTTCCCTTTCTTCCTATCATGAAGAATCTTCATGCCAAGTATTTGTTTCACCGATCCCAAGTCTTTCATAGCAAAAGACTTACTTAACTCTCTTTTAAGTTTTTCAATTTTATCAGCATAATGACCAACAATCAATATATCATCCACATATAGCAGGAGAATAATGAAATCATCATCCAAAAATTTCTTTGTAAACACACAATGATCAGATGTGGTTCTATTGTACTCTTGGCTTATCATAAAGGAATCAAACTTCTTGTACCACTGTCTGGGTGCCTCTTTAAGACCATATAAACTTTTTCTTAGCTTGCGCACTAGATTTTCTTTTCCCTTGACTTTGAAGCATTCGGGTTGCTCCATGTAAATTTCTTCTTCTAGGTCACCATGAAGAAATGCAGTTTTCATATCAAGTTGCTCAACTTCTAAATTCAAGCGGGTAGCTAAACCAATAACAACTCGGATAGATGACATTTTCACCACATAAGAAAATATTTCTTCAAAGTCAATACCTTTCTTCTGACTGAATCCCTTCACAACTAGTCGTGCTTTGTATCTTTGTTGTGAGCTATTATTTTTAGTCTTCAATCTGTAAACCTATTTATTCTTGAGAGCTTTCTTCTCTTTAGGCAACTTTACCAAGTTATAGGTGTGGTTCTCAAGCAAGGATCTCATCTCTTTTTGTATGGTTTTAACCCACTCATTCTTGTGCTCGTGTAGAATAACTTCCTAGTAAGTTTCTGGCTCTCCCCCATCAGTAAGTATAACATAATCATATGGAGGATATCTTATAGATGGTTGTCGCTCTCTTGTGGATCTTCTCAATGGAATCTCAACTGGTGGTGGAGGTGCTTGCTTAGTTGGTTCAACTTCATCAATTGTAGGAGTATCATCACTAACATTCTCACCACATTCTTCTTCATCATCTCCCCTATGATCATCATGAACTATAGGTGGAGGAACTAAACCTAAACTCCAAGGAATATAAACAGAGGTTTCTGGCTTCTCAACATTATCACCATTATCAAACAATTGGTCTTCAAGAAACACAACATCCCTGCTTCTAACAATCTTCTTGTTCACTGGATCCCATAATCTGTACCCAAACTCTTCATAACCATATCTCAAGAAAATACATGTCTTTGCCTTATTATCAAGCTTGGATCTCTCATCTTTGGAAATATGTACAAATGCTTTGCACCCAAAGACTCTCAAATGATCATAAGATACATCTTTCTCTTTCCATACTCTCTCTAGAACATCACCTTTCAGAGGAACTAATGGAGAAAGATTTATCAGGTCAACTGTAGTTCTCATAGCCTCCCCCCAAAATGACTTATGTAATTTGGCATGGGAAAATATATATCTAATCCTTTCTTCAATGGTTCTATTCATCCTTTTTGCTACATCGTTTTATTGAGGAGTTTTTGAAATTATTTTCTCAAGCCTGATACCATGAAACCTGTAATAATTCTCAAAAGGACCCCTGTACTCGCTACCATTATCCGCTCGAACACTCTTTAGCTTTCTGCTAGTTTCTCTTTCAACACTGACATGAAATTCTTTGAAGACATCGAGTACCCGATTTTTAGATTTCAAAGCAAAAGCCCAAACTTTTCTAGAATGATTATCAATAAAAGTAACAAAATAAAGAGCATCTCTAAGAGTTCTAGTTTGCATAATACAGACATCAGTATAAACTAAATCAATAATATTTAATCTTCTAAATGACGAATAAGTATGAAATGTAACTCTATGTGTTTTTCCAACTAAGCAATGATCACAAGATTTAAGAGATGTACCTTGCAACTCTGGTAAGAACTGCTTTCTAGCAGGAGTTTGAAGTTCCTTCTCGTTGATATGACCAAGCCTCTTATGCCAAAGATTTAAACTTTCACCCTTTTGAATTACATTGATCTCTCCTTTGTATAGCTTAGCTTCCATAATATAAAAAAAGTTTAACTTCTTTCCTCTCGCCACAACTAGAGAACCTTTAGTGAGCTTCCATTTGCTTTCACCAAAATAGTGTGTAAATCCCTCATCATCAAGTCTACCTATAGATATCAAATTCAGATGAATATCTAGAATATGTCTAACATCTTTGAGTATCAATTTGCTCCCAGTATTGATCTCTAAACAAATATCTTCAATACCTATAATCTTGGATGTACCACTGTTTTCCATTTTAATATTGCCAAAATCACCAATAGTGTAGGATCTGAAGAAATCACCATAAGAAATAACATGGAATGAAGCACCAAAGTCAATTACCCAGTTACTATCCTGAGCTATAAGACTAACACATCCATCATCACAAACAATAATGATATCATCTTCAGCAACAACTGTATTGGTCTCTTTTTCATTTTTCTTCCTTTCATTCTGTTCTCGCTTTTAAAACCTATACTATTTCTTCATATGACCTGACCTATTACAATGGAAACACCTGATATCTCTTTTAGACTTGGATCTTCTCCTGTAACCATATGGATTTCTACTATGACTTCTTTCACGTCTTTCCTGCTTTTTAGTAACAAGCACACCAGAAGAAGATTCTCCCTGTTCTTTTTTTCTGGCATCTTCATTCAGTAAACTATCCTTAACAATGTCTATAGTTAGAGTTCCCTCTGGCGTGGAGTTACAAATTGTCACCACATACGTTTCCCAACTTTCTGATAAAGAGCTGAGAAGTAACAATCCCTGCATTTCATGATCTATATTCATTTTCATAGCAACCAACTTATTTGCAAGACTCTGAAATAGGCTTATGTGTTCAACAATGTTGCCATAATTTTTATACTTCAAATTAACAAGTCTTCTAAGGAGAGAAATTCTATTTCCCACTGTCTTTTTCACAAACAGATTTTCTAACCGTTGCCAAACAATATCAGCTCTGGTTTCATCAGAAATATGCTCATGCAAATTTATATCCATCCATCTTCTAATATAAGCAATAGCTTTTCTGTGTTGGACCTTCCATTCCTCCTCTTCCATAGTAAAGGGCTTTTCTTTAACTTTGATGGGCTTATATAAATCTTTGCAATAGAGCGAATCTTCCATCATACACCTCCAAGTGGAATAATTTGATGAGTTCAATTTAAACATACTGTCTGATTCTTCCATTTCAATCACACAAGAAAATTAGTAGCAAATAACAACCTAGCTCTGATACCACTTGTTGGAAAAAAATCTATTAATGTGAAATAATTCTTTTCTCTCTTTATGTATCAAAATGGGTTCCTCATCAAAAATACCAACTTGATATTATAAGTAAATATTAATCAAAATAATATAAATAGCAGAACAACTGATCAATCATAAGTGAGACCGAATTTTTAACGTGCAAAATCCAATACGAGAAAAATCAGGGGACCGTAGTCCACTTCAAACTTCCACTATCACTAATAATGATAACAGATTTATAATACATCTTCTCTAAAATAATAAGATGATCATAATAACATCAAGATCACATATCTTGTCTTAACAATAGTGCGTCATCATCATATACATGGATCTCATTAAAGAAAAATTTTAGATCTTACCAAGTAGGTATAACAGAAAAGCACCTTAAAAAGGATAAACCATAGATCGACAATGTTAAGATTATAGAATTTACTGTAAGAATTCTTCACGTTAAATTTGAGTTAAAACCGACGAAATTTGACTAAAACAGAATACTTAGAATTCTAATTTTTCTTTCTCCTCCTTCGCTCTCTATTTCCTTTCTCTCGTTGCGCCGCCGCACGCCGCACGCTACCCTTCGATGCTTTGAGTCCAAACCCAACTATTAGCTGGAGCCAACATTATGTTACCCACTTTTATCAATAATAGGTAATTATGAAATTGCAGATGAAGGCATAAATTTGTAGGTAGTATAAACTTTGGCTTCTTTGCCTTCTTCTCTCAGATGGCACTTTCCAAATGTCAAAGCTCAAACTGCCCTTAATATTCCATTGTTTTTACCACTGATTGCAAGAAATCATGTCATACAAGTAAGATTGCGTGCTTTATATAGCCTTCCAGGTGAATGAGAGCCAATGTTTAGTATTTTTGTCCCAGGGAACTTGCAATTTTTATACAGATCATGTGAGGATTTGTTGTCAACTGTAAGGGTTTATTTCTGCAAACTTAGCCTTTTTCTGTGATAATTATTTCCATCCTGGTAAATAGACTCATAAATAATCCAATAGACTGGCATTTAATTTTAGAGATAGGACATAGTTTAACTGTAGATACATTAAGTTTATCCACGGAATTAGGACAAGGATACTCTTCAAACATAATATAGGATATAGTGATATCAAAGTTGAGGTTTGAAGACATCAGAAAATACAAGTAGAATTCGATTCACCGGTTGATAGAAGACAGGGAATTAGAACTACCTGATGGTAGCAATGCTCCTTAAACTCTATGAGAATTAAGTTAATAAGCCATACTATAAAACATCATGAGTGGATGATTAGATAAAATGATGATATAAGAAATAATTTTGAGAAAATCAGTTTAGGATATATGAGATTACTAGAAAAGATGAAAATGAAAAACAGTTACTTTCATGGACAATTAGATAAAGCTCAAAATAGAAGATAAAGCACATCTGGAAGAGATGAATAAATCCTTCAACCAAATAAAATAATAATTTGATCAAACTAGTAGTCTAAGTAGAGATAGAAGAACATCTATGAAAGTCTTACTATAAAAAATAAAAGGAGATTTGATTGGTTTTAGTTTGAGAAGTGATATTGCTAGGTTAATAGTGGCAAAAACTGGTATATATGACCACAAATACTTGAGACACTACTAATATACTAGAGTTATATATGATCATTGATTTGGTTGACTCATTATGCCAAACTTGTTACCATTTCTAATTTTTTACCATATAAATATGTGATTTCCATCTTATGTTTCACTTCTCTTATGATAATCTCCAATTGATAAAATTTTGTTGGGTGCAAAATTTAGTACTTATAAGCTTCTTCTTCATGCAGTTAAAACTATTGATGGAGCAGATAGAAGAACTCCGGAAAAAAGTAAGCTATTTCATCCTCCCTACTGGCTGTTTCTCAAGAAGCACATATAATTAATGTTTTGAGGGGGTACAATTTCAGATGTGTTGTCACTGACCATACTGTGTGATCTTTATCGTCTCTATTATTTTCAGCTTGGAATCCTTCTTGTCTTCATCAATGTACACCATTCTTCCAAACTACACCTACTTGCTTTCTCTGTCTTGATTTAAATGAAAGCACAATCATGTAGATTAACATGATATACTTCAGACCTCACATGAACCAAAACCTTTCCTCAACTTAATTAGCTTCGAGCTCGCATATTCACTGCAGTTAGAATCACATAGCAATGTATCAATGTACTGTGTGAGGAGCATTCACCTTGTCCGCTCCGCTGCATTTGCAGGAGCGTTACCTAGAAGAGGTTAACAGGAAGCTAAAGGATAAGGTTCTCTTTGATCCGAGATGAGTACCTCCACATAATTCTCTTCATGCACCTCGATGACCTACTTGCTATCGGCATTTGCTCTCAGCTTCAGGTGGAAGGCAGCTGTTCCAGGGCCATTCAAGGGTGCTGGGAATCCAAATCCATGGCTGAAGGCAAGCTCCTTTCCTTGCATCCTTGTCCCGCGAACGCCGTCTACTCTGAACCAACTCTGCAGATTGGGTATGAGCCTTGTCTCTCCAGGAGCTTAGAACAACATGGAATCATCCGTTGATTCTGTACTTCTACTCCTTTATAGGTATTGTCAGCAGTTTGGCCGCCCTGAAGCTGCCACCACAAAGGACGCCGCTGGGGAGAACAACTTCATGGTGGGCTGGGTTCCTTGAAGTCACGCAGCAGATCCTAATATCATGAATAATTCATATCACTCCGCAGGAGAAGTCAAGCTCATCAATCAAAACCTGAGTCTACATCCTTGCTCTCCGCTCAACCTGGCTCTCTATCTTGTGTCTGTATCATCAGTATTTCCATTTCCTCGGCTTCCTCTTGTCTCAAACCTTATGAAATCTTAGAATATGCATGGAAGGACATTCTACAGCCTTTTCAGCGTCTGATCCACATGTTAGCAATGTGGGGATATTAGACTCTCTTTTTTTTTTAATATTGTCGTGCCGAGAAAAATTGAACGTTTTTACTGATTGTTTCTTTAACTATAACTTAATTTTTTCTAATTTCTTTGACTAATCTAAACATCGAAAATATATCTGTAACGTCATGGCGCAATCTCAAGCTGCTTTTGTAAATATTATGCTAATAAATAATATTTTATAGTCCTGTTTCATATAATTTTGTCACGACAGGAAGATCGTACGCGTCTGTGATCCCAACAAAACGACGTCTCCACAGATTTACTTGGGCATCGAGAAATACTAGGCGGTATGTGTGGCTATAATTTAGCCACGTATCGCAGGAAGAGGTGGAATGCTTTGGGCGTTATTGAACACATTGTGCGGGTCAATTTGGGTCTTCGCCTTCACCAGCCGGTCGTAATTCCCCAAGAAGTACCGCTCCCCCCACACCCGAGCCTCACCCACTGCATTCCGGGGCCCACCTCCCCTCCAGTCCACCGTCCCCAAATCCAGGTCGACGCAGTTCACGTACGCCGCCCGGGGTGTCTTCGACACGTATCTCCCCATGTACTCGTAGAACCCTCGCAGCCACGCCACGTACCCCTCCCCGGCCTCCTCTGCGCTCCAATCGACCATGTACTGGATCCCGTACAGGTTCCCCCCTCGGTGAGGGAACGCTATCCGATCGCTTCTCACCCTCCCCATCTCCCCGCCGTAGGGATCCAATATAACGTACGCTTCTTCCTTCTTTGATAGCCAATCAAGGGCTGTGATCAGGCCCTTTTTGCCGATCGGGGCCCGCACGTAGTCCGACTTGGCTTTGAAGAACCCCCTCCCCCGCGATCTGCGGCTCGTCAAGTCCGACACCGAGTCCAATCCGGCGAATCGGACCACCGACTCGATCCAGCTCACCTCGTCGCAGTCCGACTCGGCCAGTCCCAGCTCCGGGAATCGCTGGCTCAGTACAGAGATCGCCGCTCCTCTCGGGAGGAGGAAGAAGCCCGTGAACGAGGCGGAGACGTTGCCGCCCCCTGACCCGGCGATGTACATGGACAGGTACAGCTCGTCGGGCAGACTTGGCGCCACGTACTGCCACTTGTGAACCAACTCAGCTACCGAACGCGGCGGGCCGGACCGGGTGGGGGTGCACGCGGTGACGCGCTCTGGGACAGGCACGAGTCGCAGCTTCCACGCGTAGACGGCGCCCCAGCTGCCACCGCCACCGCCGCGGATCGCCCAGAAGACGTCTTCTCCCATCGACTCCCGGTTCAGCACCCGGCCGGAGGAGTCGATCAAGACCGCGTCGAGGACGTTATCGGCGGCGAGTCCATACTTCCGGGAGAGAAGCCCGAACCCGCCGCCGGAGATCTGTCCGCCGCTTCCGACAGTGGTGCACGACCCGGCGGAGAAGGCGAGCGACCGGTTCGATGCGGCCACGGCGTAGTATATCTCCCCCACCGTAGCGCCGGACTCAGCCCAGGCGGTGAGGGAGTCAGGGTCGACTAGGACCTTGTTCAGGTTCATGAGGTCCACGACCGCGAAAGGAACGTACGGGTCGCCGGTGTAGGACAAGCCTTCATAGCTGTGGCCGCCGCTCCTCACCCTGATGGCCAAGAAGGCCTTGCGCAGGCAAAGAACAACGCTCCGGAGATCCTCTTTCGTGCATGGGAGGATTATAGCGCTGGGTTTGGGGGTGTCAGGGCCAGCGAAGCGAAGGTTTTGGATGGAAGAGTTGAGGAGGAGGGAGTAAGCAGCGGAGGGTGGAGACGAGGGGACGGTGAAGTTTCGGACACCATAAGACCGGAGGCACGAGGTGAGATTTGAAGTGCTCGTACTGATTCCACCAGCAGTTGTAGTATTAACCTCCGAGTGGGTGATGATGAAGAAACAAGAGAAGAGGGAAACACCGAGGAAGAGGACACGTTGGTTTCTTTCCATGTTGGTGGTAAGGATGAGAGATAAAGAGGAAAGAAGCGAGTTTATAGAGAGAAGCGACCTGCGCCGTCGCTGTGGACGGATACAGCACACTATCAAATGATTGAGTAATCCAAGAAGACTTTTCATGCCTTCCTCAACAATGATTGGTAGCCTTGGGTCAATGAAAAGAAGCGTGCAAACTGCTGCCGAACTCGGTGTGTTCCTCGGTTCGCGTAGCTGCAGGATGGATTATCTTTGAGTCATCTCGAAGCCGGCTGGGTTCACATGGGAACAAGAATACAAGTCGTCGAGTGTAAAAGGGACGAAGCCGGCCTGTCGCAGTGACAGGTCAAGCCAAGTTTTGATGGGAATGAAGGCGTGCAGAAAGGATAAAGACATTGGTCCAATGGCCTGAGGTTGTTGAGATTTCATACAGGATAGAAAGAGACAGGCTTCCGGTACTTCTACTTTTCTGCGAGAGCGGTCCACGGATCCAATTTTTCTACGTTGACGGATTACGATAAAGTTTATTGGTCAAAGTAAAGTTCAAATCAAATTAGGAGATCAAACGTCTGAGTTTACTGGCGTTTTCTTTTCCGGAACCGAGTGAGATAATGATATACGAATATTTTTATCATCCGGACTGCAATGAACTATGAGCTTTTTCTTCGCCCTCGAGTGAAATCCTAGCCAAACTTGTTAACTACTTCCAAATGCCACAACATGCGAAAAATTGATCCGAGTCGGATCTATTTCATCACAATTTATCATATCGTTACCGTTTTAATCAATCTAATATAGTCCGAACCCATTTGCACATATTATTTATGATGTCTTCAAACGTTATACTCTCAATGGATTATTTTTTTTATGCTAAGTATAAAACAAAATCCTAAATATGGATTTGAGTAGTTCAAAAAAAGGAGAATACTCATTCCCTTTTAGAATATGTTTTTATGGATAAGAATAATGGTTGAGATTATCTTCTTTATCATAAAAGAAGAGAAGAAAGGTTATGATTATCTTCCTTATTGAGAAATAAACATATGTTTTCCTACTTTTAATCTTCGTCCATGTAGATAGATACTCATGTGGTATCCACGTGTAAGCTAATAGTAGATTCTCTATCATTTATCCACCCTTTGAAGGCATGCTTCGTAGCTCTTGTGGGAGGGTTTGAAATATATCGTTTAGTTCATCCGATATAGGAGTATTTGGGATCTCATCTAGTGAGTTGGATTTTCTTGATTTAGGTGTCTCGAGCATACTTAATAGGGATCATAATTCAATCGACGTCTTAATGTAATCTCGAGAGACTCGACCAATTACGTTGAGCCCTAAAAGGTAGGTAACTCTTGTCAATCACAATTCTTTATGATTCTCGTCCTGTTCAACCTCCGAACCACCATGGCCTCGAGGGATTTGACTAACCATGATGTTCGATTAAGTCATCACCATCGTTACAAGATGAGTTTGATTCAATAATATGCCCTCGAAGGACTCGACTAAACAAACTATGTCCTTAGGTCGCCGGTGACATCTCTATGTTGTAGGTAAGATATCGAATCACATTATAGGTGAGCCTCGAGAGACTCGACCAACTAAACCTATATCGAGAATTGAGTTCTCCCTATAATGATGGAAGGCCACGTGGGTCATTCTAATTGCCTCAGGTTTGCCAACTTAATATTATAGAGATAGGAGATTTTGATTTAGTCTCCTAATATGATGTATCACATACATATATATTTAATATATATCTACATCATATATAAATATATATACATATTTAGTAGGTGTATAAGCAATTACACATCTCATGAGCAATCACACCATATGATCATAGACCATAGCCTAATGTGATTAAGCCCGAGCCAATGAGCCCATTCACTTACATCACGATCTATGCATCGGTACATCTCCATGCTATGTGATCGTCCACTCGTCTTTATCGATTTTATTAACATCTTGGTGCATCTTTATGTCACCATCATCCGTTTTGACCTCGTGGGTCCTGTTGTCATCTCTATGCTCTCGTTGCACCTCCTCATATAATTACAACATAATAACAAGTATACAGGCCCAACAATAAATGAGAAAAAAAAGGGCTCGCAGGCCCCAATAATAATAATCACATATACACATCACATAGTCCGCAATCATCCGTTCACATATATACATCATAATATAGGACTACTAGACAATAATAATAATAATAATAATACTAATAATAATAATAATAATAATAATAAATAATAAATTAATAAATTAATAATAAAAAATATTTAATTAATTATTCTGCAACCCTTTAGAGTACCTTACCCTAAAGTGCCCCATGCGACTAGGAAACCTTAGTCGCCAAGGTTACCCCTATAGTCAGGAATCCATAATCGTAGGATTGCCTTAGGCAATTAGGGATCCCTAACCCCCTAGGTTGCCTTTTAGCCAGAAAACCCTAGTTGTAGGGTACGTATGGGCAGCCAAGAAAACCTGGCTACTAGGCTACCCCATGCGGTCAGAAGTCCTAGTAGCTAGGGCAACTCATGCGACCAAGAAACCCTAGCCTCTAAGGGTGCCCCTTGCAGCCAGGTTTTCTGGTTGCAAGGGCTACCATCTTGTAGGTCGAGAGCACCCTTATTGCTCTCGACTTTGCTGCTTTTGGCTAGGTTGAGTGTAGTAAGTTGTGCTCTCAGCCAAGGTTGCAAGTAGCCTTCGACCAAATTTGTAACACCCATAGTTAGTTCAATAGTCCCATATTGAAAGTGGGTGGGACTAAGATTGACTTATACGAGTCTGATGAGTGTACTATTAATAATTTCAATTTAAGCATTTTGGCCAGTGGTTGATAGACTAAAAACGAAGTTGATAAACTAGTTAACTCATCAGGTGAGGTCATGAACAAAGTCAATCTTAGTCCCACCCACTTTCGATATAAGATTATTGGACTAATTAGGGGTGTTATAAAATTATAGGCAGTAACAATTATAGGCAAAATTATTGGCAACAAAATATCAATTTAATTTAGGTTTAAAAACTACATCAAAAATCATAGCGTAAAAATAATTCTACATGATTAAATACAACACACGTAATTTAAAAATCAATCTTTCGCAAGAGTAACCTGGCTCTAATACCATTGTTGAAAAATCTGGGGTGACAACATATGCTTAACAGAAGAACAAAAAAGAAAAATCCTATATTTTTATAAAAAAAGAAGGTTTCATTATCGTGTGAAGATTCGTACATAGAAACCTTAAAAAAAAAACTACATGTATAAAAAAGATGCATTACCTAGGGAGATTATATATCTCTAAAAACCTATAGATCTATGGGAGAAGACGAAGGATGTTAATTGTCTTCCTTTCTAATGGTGATCCAAATGGCAAAGACTGCGTAGACACTCCTTAAATCACTGTACAAATCTTCTATTCACGTACATCACACAATCAAGAAGGGGCTAGCCCTTTTTGCTATCCACACGCCCTAGACAAGGGCCAGTGGCTTAAGAGGAGAGGGAGAAAGGAGAATAGGAGGTGGCAATAAAAAAAATGAGTCTAGCTTATGGCCCTTTGGTTCCCTTTTATTTATAAAGGTCCCATATCAATTTAACTCTAATGAATCATGTCATATTGGGTACTGGATATCCATCAAATTACCTAAGCCTCTTATATTAGTGGATCTCTATCTAATAATATTTCATTATCTCTTATTAGATCTCATCTATAAAATTCAATAATTCAAGGGCATGTTGGATATCCAATAAGACAGAGACTCCAACGGAGATCTCATATCTGAATTTCTACTTGTCATAACACCTACCATATATGTGTGATCCTCTAGGCTTAATATTGAGTTAGCCATGAGTTATATATGTTAGAACTCCTTCTAGCTTAGTGAATTATTATCTCCATAATAATTCACTCGACTCATTGACTACAGATGTATTGGGCCACTATGCTATAGTCTCGAGATGATATAAGAGAATCCAATCTATTGGATCTATTTGTCCTTAGTTACCATATATTTAGAGTCTCTCATCCATCTAATATCTTAAAGATCATATTCCAAACATAGTGCTATAAGGCCCATATGATTTTTACTCGAATCTCTCTCTAATTGGATTCTTACGGAGAACTCTTTCTCTCTTAATCTGAATAACCTTGGCTAGGGATTTGCTTGAGCAAGAATACATTAAATATTCCTCTTATGACATTGAGAGCAGATGATCCTCTATCGACACTCAATTGCCCTCGTAAGTTTTACTACCACTCCCAACAATCGGCTATGCTAGATTTGGAACTTCTAGACCTATAAGTCAAGTATTAAAGAGTGAAGTACTCATATAGGATATCTTTGGTGTCTCAAGTCTAATGACTAGATACATAACTAGGATGACAGAATCGTTGTCTGACAATGAGATATCAACAACCATCTAGTATTTCATGAGCAGATCAATCAATGAACTCATTCTCCAATAAACACCTACACTGTATTCCTAGTGTCCCCACATGAGTAGCTATAAGATCAGTCATATCCATCATATAGATGGGTATAGAGTACATCAATATATCTAGTTATCTCGATGTCTCTCTCGAGTAACCTATGACCGGGATTATTTAGGGTTCATGTTTAAAGGTGAATCAATCTCATTATCGTGATCTTTTCACGATTTGATTCTCATTGCACAGATTCATGTACATTATAATATAAGCAACAAGCAATATAAAGTGAGAAAAATATTAAATAAAAAATAAAAAAAGGATACGTATTATGTCACACGTGCCATTACTCACATGATTAGCTTACAAGACACCTATGACTAGTAGTAGATACATATTTGGGAAGGATGGTAGTTATCCCTCCTAAGTAAAAGTGTTGTGGGTCAAGGGTAGGAGTCTTCTCGCTGAGGCATTCATTAAGAGGATTGGCGGGTTGGCATTCCTACGATATTAGACTCTCCTTCTAGCACCAAAATGTTATAGAAAAATATCGTTAACGTCTTGATCAACTCGATGTAGTTTGGACTTGTATGCGTAGGATTATTTGACATATCCTGTAGATAGAAATATCATATTCTTGAGGTGTTACCTACATGAAAACCAAGGTCAAGTGGGGTTTCTCAACATAATCTCTTCGACGCTTAAATTAGTAAACTGAAATCCCAAACGTAGGTTTGAATAGTTCGAAAAGAGAGAACATGTTCCCCTTATTTAGAATATATTTTTATATCTTAAAGGATGAGAATGATGTTTGGGATTGCCTTCCTTATCATAAAAGAAGATAAGAAAATTTATAATTATCTTCCTTATGCTTATATTTTTCTTCTTTTAATATGTATCCACGTAGATAGATAAAAGAGGATGACTTGGATCTCAAATGACAATGAATCAGTAGACAATAGATTCTTTATCATGCTTAACAAAAACTTATATTCTTTACCATATAACAATTATGAGTTTCTCTTATGTTAACCCACAATCCTCGTATATTCTTGTCACATGAATTTGAAACAAAAATTTTGTCAACTTCTTTGCAGATAAAACACTTGAGGTCTATCAGATAATCCTAAAAGCACTCAAAGTGTTTTTCTTTAATCCTTTCTCACTAAGACCTTAGAACAACCAAATCTTATTTCCCATATGATAAAAAAAATATATTCCCTGAGATGTGAAGGATTTAGAGTCAATTTTGGTTTGAGTCCAAGTTTGTCACAAGCTTAGGGCTGAGAGATGGGTGCGTTCGGTAAAGGATTCCAGTTCCTAATTTGGAAGAAGAGTGATTTAGGATTCCAAAGGTTCAAAGAGTTCTAAGGTGAGTCAGCGTACATGGGTATTTTTTAGAGGGCTTTGGTTACCTTTATGATTAAGTGAGGAGTTATTCATGCAAGCAATTTCTTAAAATTATTGAAAATTACGTGGACATGAGTTACCTAAACCATTGAACCTTGTGGTTGGTGCCGTTGTGCCTACCCCGTGAGCCAATCGTCTTACATGTCGAGCCGAAGAGACTTCCGTGTAGGATGTGACGTGATGTGTTGTTAGGTTGTCCATGTGTTTAACTCCCTTCGTCATATGTCCCCACTATGTTTCAGCATGTTGAGTGGGATGAGACACAATATCCTCGTCGAGGATATCTTGATCACATCACCTAGATGACACCATTATTTTAGATTTGAATTATTAGAGGTTTTTGAATGCTTCGTGATTGAATTTAATTACATCATAGTTTAAGGATTCTTTCCGGCGACCTTGACCACATCATCATTAAATAAAATCTCGTGATCAGACTCGCTCGTGTTATCATCGAATAATACTTGATAGCATAATACTGACCATTCAATAGCGTAATAGTCAAGGGTGTTTTATGGCCGAATTAAATAACCTCACAAATAAGTATGCTCCATGCTCATATTCAATTTACTATAGTTTAATCAGATTCAGTTCTCTCAAGTAAAAATGACTTGTTAGCTTGAGAAAGTGGATGAATCTTTTGACCATACACCAACGTTTGACATCCAACAAAATGAAATTTAACATCCATGAGAGCAGATATACTCTCTTAATTTACATTTAGCAGGTTCAAAGCTAAGCACCGAACAAGACAGGATTAAGAACAGTCAAATCATAGAAAGAGAGGATCTCAACCATGTGGTACAAATATTAGAAGAATGCAGAGATCAAACCTTTCCAGCCCTCCAGTAGACAACAGATTAGTGCAAGCTCAGCCTGATGTTTAGTGCTGCAAAGGTGTCCGTAGTAGATTGCTAGAGCAAGGTCATCATTTTGCATGCTTCAACCACAAAAGATGTAAAATCAGATCTCATGACTAAAAATATGTAGCCAATATAAAGAAATAATTCACATTTGGAATCTAAGACCGAGGAAGTTTGCCCGAGCAGTCGTTGCTTCTTACAAAATTCTAAGTCCTGAAAGAAACCAGAAAGGAGGAAATAAAGGAAAAAAAGAAGAGAAACACTAGAACCTAGGGGAACAGAAGAATTAGATTCTAAAACTCAAAAAGGCGCAGTTCAACCATCGCTTCTTTCCTCTTAGGAGAAAACCAAGCCAGGATTTTCCCAGATTTTAACTTCCTGAAAGAGTAGCTCAAGCCAAACATGACATCATCAACACAAGGCAGGTGCTTCCCAGATGGGGATACCAGGGATACTCTGGAATCGACAGAGAAGACTATGGGCCCTGCCACCTGTAAAAGAAATGGTTCATTGCATGATCCAGATAATGAAGGAATATAACTTACCTAAATATTATCAAAAACATGCACAAAAATTAAAAAAAAAAGGATTTCCAATTATTACCAGTTATTAAAAATTATAAGGATTCTATGTTACTATGACAAGTAGTTAAATTTGGTTTAACAATACAACCGGTGGTCCTTTTTTATTAGTGAAATTTCAGATATATATTAGACTTTCTGCTAATAATATACTGAATGTACCAAGTACAGGGTCTAGAATAGCATGTGATATAATGCATCCCTTGGTACTGTTTAGTTCAGTTGCAAAATGCTCATAAAGCTCACCATAGGGTTGTCAACGAGAGTCACAGTTAAACTAGGTACCTCTCTACAGCTATATGTCAAATTAAAAAAATTATATATTAGACATGGCATTGAGCATATTATGAAGAGAAAAACAAGAATAAGGTAGAAAGATATACCTGCTGTTGAAGGATTACATTAAGCCTTGGGGTAGCAAGAGGATTAAATTCCGCGTTAACTTGCCGTTTGGTAGTGTCAGATATCAGATGACTGACACCTTTCATAAATGCTGAAGCTGAACAAATGTCTAAGCGAGCACTTATTCTTGTAAGATCATTGAAATCCTTCTTAAAATTTCCAAGCTGAATTGTGTAGCATAATGAGCCAAAGAAGTCAGCATGAAACTGATTCCTTCTTTTAGGATTCGAAATGTTGCCATCTCCAAACCATGTTGCATAAGTACCACCTAAGAAATGAAGAAAGAAAAAACAAAGATTTATGTCAGAAGCATAAAACTTGTATAAAGACATCAATATCAATCCACAGTTAAATGTTACATCCAAAATTACCCATCTTACAATGTCAAAATCAATCCAACATCCAAATGCACTGCTTTAGTTGCAAAAACCAGTTGGGAAGGTAATGACCTCAAGCAAAGAAAAGAAAAACATATGGGCCTGATGAGCATAAGTTCAAACAGATTTTTAGGCGAACTAACACTTAAGCGAAACCATGTACATAAATAAATTCGGACGGAGAGCACATGCGCTCAACTTAATCTGCTTGAGCCAGCATAGGCTTCCTAGCACGGAATCAACTTGAAATCCCATGCAATGAGAAAACATGAAAAACTAATATTGTGACCAAGATTCGCTATTTATTAGTGTGGGCACCAAATTTGCCAAGCTAGAAAATGTTAAAACATTCTGACCCAATTTTATCATTCCAGTGAAGATAACAGTCCTAAGCCAAACCACTGCTCATGACTCCAAAAGCAAGAGACTAGCAATATATGTAAAATAGAGGTTTGAATACAGTGGCTCCAACTGTAACACAGCCAGAAAGAAATTTGTTCATCAAAACATTTAACTAAATCAACTTTCAGTAATGCAAATCATAAAGAGCTAAGCTCTACAGCAACCTTCAAACAATAACCCAAGTGGCAGGAATGTTTAGAAAACCTTTTTGTAATGCTAATGCCAGATAAAGATAACTCTACACATGACACAAATGAATAGATCAAAATTCTAAGAACAAGAAAGAACTATAGTTAACACTTGAACAACCAGGTACAAGTAGTCGATAGTCCTTACGGGAGGTTATTGCTGTCACCGAAGCAATGGCACATGGCTTTGTATACAGGCTGATCCAGTTCGTTAGATCACAATCTGGAAGGACTGGCAGAGGGCTCCAAGTAGGCCAAAATTCGGTGGCCTCAGAGAAGATCAACATAAGAGATAATTTTTTAAGTGTGGTTTGATTATGACTACTAAAGCAGATACCTATCCCACCTTTTTCTTAATAGTCATGATATCTATATATTTCTATTGAATTTTTTATTTAAAATCACAAGCCAATCCAGATAGGCCAGCTGATGCAAAATGGCCAAATCCAGCAAAACCAAAAACTCTCATCAGGCTCGAGGAGGCTGTAACTGAAATGATGGTTTGGTAAATCATCTTAATATAAATTTGATGAAGGGACCCATTCTTTTTTTACAACTTTGCATGTTTCAGCAAAACCATACATCATGAGATTAATTAAAAGAAACAAATATTTGAACAAACTATATAATAACTATACAACGTCCAAGTGATTGGAATATTCATATAATCATAAGTTTTCTATAAGAAACTCAATAGCTAAATATTATAGATAGTTTTCTCACCAATGATTCCTGATATTGTTGCATGGGGTTCTTGAAGTCGTTCATCATAAGAGGATATCCATGCAGGTTTCTTGACCAATTTTCTTGCTCTAGTACTCTTCTCCTGTTCCCTCCAAAAATCCATGCTCTTCTCATATGAAACAGCTGCTTTGGCACATACTCCAGGCAGAAGAGTCAAGGGAATATCAGTAGATGAAGAGTTGAGAGCTTCAGGTTGCCCACCGTTTTTGTGTAAACCAAAACGATACCTCAAACCAGAGTCAGGTATTAGAGAAGCTACATCTAGGGATACTGAAGTTGGAACATCCCAATAATTTCCCTTACTGTCCAGAAACAACTCAGGCCATGCTGCTTCTATTGTAACATCATGACGTGGGAGCTGCAGAGGCACAAGAAACCAAGAATTGCAGCTAGACAGTAAAATAGCACAGTTCAAGTAGAATGAATCTTACAGAACCAAGAAACAATGATTTATCCCAAAGAGGCACCCAAAGATATGTATCCTAATTTAGGAGACATTTAAAATAAGGTCTGCAAGAGGACAATTATCATTAACTTCATATAATCTAGATTCCTATAACTTCACTAGAAAATAATATTACCTGACATAAATAATTCAAAATTTTAATAACGCTTATCGCAACTAAACTGCATCTGAGTGGTCCATGACAAGAAAGTGCAATAACAAAATCTGCCATAAAAGATGAACTATTTCGTTAAATTTACCTCGTGCAAGAGCATTGCTTTTGCACGTCGGCCTGTCTTATCACCATGTCTTTCCATATTGAAGAGTAATGAGGTCTCCGGTGTTAGAGAAATTTGCGAGAACAAACCAAGTGCATACAGCGACTTGTCCAGAAAATGCATTGCAACGTCCTTGAACTGAGGCCACTCTAGCTCATCTCCCATTGTCACTTCTTTCTTGATATTTGATATCAATTTTCTTGGACGGAATTGGCCAGCTAATCCCATCCACCTAACAATCGTCCAGGATAGGATCATAAGAGCACGCCATCAATTCCTTGTAATAGTACGCGATATAGATCTAGGGATACATAGCAGAAAAGGAGGGGAAATGGATGCTTACCACCTGTCGGAGGAGGGGCCGAGGAGGAGGGACTGGATGGCGAAGGAGCCGAGGTCCTTGCAGGGCGTCGGGGCGAACGAAGGGACGAGGCCGAGGGGGAAGGCGCGGGAGAGGAAGGAGAGCTGCTGCGGGCGGAGGACGCGGCTCGCCCTGGCCATCCCCAACGGCGCCGCCTCCCCGGGGACGGCCCGGGCCGTGCCCTCCAGGTTTTGCGCCGACGACACGTTCAGGTCCCAGAACGCCGTGTCCATCGCCAGACGAAGGCTCGTCATCACCCTTCTTCTCCGGCCTTCTCCGCCCTCTCTCTATCTATCCGCTCCCCCTTATCCCTCTCTCTCACTCACGCCGCGCGCTGCTGAAGCGAAACCGGGGTTTAGAGGACATTGTCACATTGGGTTTAGGGAATGGCAATTGAATTGGGCCGTGGCTTTACTGCTTCGGGCTTGTTTTGGGCCGAATGGCGTTTTCTTTGAAAACTAATGCAATATTGTTTTTTTTATCTTTATCACTTCAATTGCTAATATACTCATTATCTAAGAAGCGAAAAAGCATCATAAATGAAATGGATAAATAGATTTTACGTTCTCCGTAGTGAGCATGTTTGGAACATTAATAGAACCCTCCATGCGATCAATTTGTTGATTACTTTAAAAACGCAAAAAAAATATTTTTTCTATCAAATAAAGAAATTGGAGACAAGTTATTATGTACACAAATTCGGAGATTTAGAGAACAGATATAGAACATGTACTGGATCAGCAATCCAAAAAGTGAAATTCTCCATCACAATCTTCTTATTCAATGCATAAATGTGGTTGCAGATGTCTTGATCATCAGATTTACCAGATAATTAATTCAATGTAACAAAAACCAAATACAACCAAAAGGAAAATGTTTACGTTTTCGTATAAAATTGTACCCGAGTATATAAGTTTCGATGTTATGGTGTTTCTATGAGTGTTTTCCCAATTTTCTTCTCTAACATCAGCAGTGTTCAGGATTGTTGTACCCTGTCCAGTTCTTCCAATGCCATCCAAAGCTTTGGATCTTCATAGTCCTTTATTAGGAAAGAAGCTCCTGCTTCCATCAGAGACTTCTCAGGATTCCTGGTTGTTAAACCGAAAACAGGCATTCCAGCAGCTACACCGGCTTTTATTCCTGATGCTGAGTCCTTCAGAAATGAAGAGAAGTTAGGTTTGATGGTAGGAAAGGGGAAAGTCAGGATGAGTGAGACAATATAATTTAAGCAAAGAAACCTCGAAAACGAATGAGTGTTCAGCAGATGCCTTGAGTTCCTTGAGAGCCTTCAAGTAAGGATCAGGGAATGGTTTAGCTCTCTCACATTCGCTCCCAACTACTACAACTTGGAAGAAATCAGTCAGACCGAGCATTGAAATCATAAGCTCTGCATTAGGCCTTGGGGCGTTAGTGACTGCTGCACGCTTCAGGCCTCGATCCTCGACCCACTTGCATAGCCTGTGAAGACCTTCTATTGGCTTCAACTCTTTAGATACTAACCTGTACATTCAAAAGTGCAATCTCTCCTATGAAAAATAATATATGTGACACCATCCCTCAGTGCAACAGTCAGAAATATACCTTCGGAACATTGCTTCCTTATCATCAACAAATTTAATGGCCTTCCCATGATCCCAGTCAGGAAATAAGATACTAGCAATATCATCGTTGTGCCTTCCGGCAATATTTTTTATGAAGAATTCTTCGTCTACGGGGACTCCATTATTATAGCCAATCTGTAATTTTTGTTTTTCAGTCAGAAGCTCGAACCTCACAAGGATTGATTGTCACAATTAAAGTCATAGGCGACCGTACCTCTAGCAGCATTTCTCGAAAAGCATAATAATGAAGAGGATCCGAATCACACAGGGTTCCATCAACATCAAATAGAACTGCTTCAACCGGAGCAAGTCTAGCAAGAGAACTGCCACAAGTCAAGGAGACAAATCAGTGCTGATCCGTATGAGCAAAGCAAAATTCTAATCATAGATTGGGCCGAGAAGACAGTATCCGTCTGTCTGATCTTGCAAATAAATAGTCAAGCAAACCAATATTACGACATCTTCAACATTTTATTCAAATCCTAACCAGCATAATGATAACTACTACAATGGTATAGTTATATACTTAGTAGTAGCTTAGGAACAACAAATTGAGCATGGATTTTAATAACAAGCAAAACTCCGATGATTTGTCATTAAAACATTGTCCTACTAGAGCAAGCATGCCACTTGACATCGACAATCCACTTCTTTAAATGGTTCAAGTAGAAAAAACGAAAAGAAAAACTGTAGTTGATTTGTTTAGCTAGATCAACCAAGCCGACGCTTTGAATCATCTTAGCAATTCATCACTGAAATTCCATTCCTATAACTCACTACAATATTAATTGATATTTATTAGATATTTACACTATGATGCAAGTGATGCTAATAGCTCTTATTTACTTCAACCTCTTTTTAATTATAAGTCTACCGTCTGAAATAGAAAAGATTTGTAAATTTCTAAATAGAGATTCAAAAAGTACATTAAGATTATCTCTGAACAGCCCTAGGTCCCAGACAGGCGCTAATAACTTTCACATACTCTGAAATGGGATTGATGGTATGATAAAAAAAAGAAGCACATGATATCATAAACCATTAAATTTGACCTATGCTTGTCACAAGCAAGCTTAAATTGATCAAAACAAGGTTAATGGACATCCAACTAGGTCCAACGTAGTATTCCAACCCCAAGTAGGGATGGAAGAGAATAACATCCATCTTGAATCCATTTCCGTATAAGGATGTAGATAAATGAACGTATATCATTTAAATGATACATATCCAAATTTTGCTTCATCTCGCTGATACAGGTAGCAATGTCAGTTCAAATCTATCCACACCCATTTATCCATATATCTAATACGTCTCTAAGCATAATATTTCCCAAGAAAAACATTACCTCTGAACTAAAACACTCATTTTGATCAAATTTCTACATGTAATAATACACTCATTTTGTCTCTGTTTTCCATTCTTCCATTTGTTTGAAATAAAACATCCTATCTAGTTGTTTTAAAATAATAGACACATGAAATATTCAATTATTTACATATTTATTCATGTTAATCTAATTTGAATATGCATTTGTTTCACATCAATGTCCGATGATCATAAGTGGATACAGATATAGTTTTTCCAATATCCAATCCAGATTTCATCCATTTTTTCCCCAGTTGCAATTCACCAAAGAAACCATCAGATCCGATGCAGAGAGCATTGGAGTTGTATCCAGTCCAGATTGGATCCATTTTTGCTTCTACTTGGACTTTGCAAAAGAAACATTCCACCCTCCAAAGCAAGACAGCCAGTGATGTAATTTGATTTCTGTGCTCTCGTTAGTTATCTCCAGTGTGTTGTGAAATACCATAATCAAACTAGCAAAAATCTCGATGCTAACATTGCCATTTTTCCCCTACCCATCTCAACATCAATTTCAATTCTTCTTATCTTGAAACAAATAACTCATAGATCACCTTTCATCCTCAGACGTTGGCAATCGATCGACTCCAAACAATAAGAACTCGATTTCCGAGAAGAAATATCCAGTGTTCACGTAAATAGATGCATCAACGATGTCTCGCTCCAGACGAGAAGCTACAAGAGAGGGCTAGGAAGCAGTACCTTTCAGGAGCGTGCGAGTCCGGAGAGATCGACATATTTCTCTTAGAAACGAACGTATCTACGGGAAGGTAGAGGCGGCTCGCCGGATCTTGCTCCTGTTCCTCCTCCTCCCGTCTTCCTTTCCGAGAAAACGAGGGGCTTCTCTTCTGGCAAGCGCTCCCAACACCACCACCGCGTTTAATACTCCCACGCGAGTCTCCTTTTTGGCTTCTCCGTCTCCTATTTTTCCGGGTTTGACCACTTGCTTTGAGAACCACAAACCCTACGTGTATTCTCCGCTGTTCCAAAGAGCCCCTTCAACACCACGAACCGGGCGAGCATATTCGCCTACAGAACAAGAATCGAACACCTCGCACGCACTAAAACTCTCTGCCAATCCGACGGCTACCACCATGAACCGGGCGGCCGAAGCGCCTCTCCTTCACATTCGCCTACAGGACAAGAATCGAGCACCTCGCACGCACTAAAACTCTGCCAATCCGACGGCTACCACCATGAACCGGGCAGCCGAAGCGCGCTCTCCTTCACGTTAGCCTACAGGACAAGAATCGAACACCTTGCACGCACTAAAACTTTCTGCCAATCCGACAGCTACCACCATGAACCGGGAAGCCGAAGAGTCCTCTCCTTCACATCGCCAACGGGACAAGAATCGAACACCTCGCATGCGACTCAATTGGTGCCATGACCGCGACGTCGGGTCAGGTGGGACTCCACTTGAGTTCGAGCCCAACTCGGTCAAACATCACAGTCACCATACGAAAGTTTCCGCGGTGACTCGGCCCTGCTGCCTCCTCGCCTTCAGTCTCCGGCAGCAATGGCGAAGAACACGCCCTGAATTATTAGTGATGTGAAAGCCTGTATTCATTAGCACATTTGCTTACAAACATCTAATCCGCATCTCCCTTAATGCACATTTTCCTTCGAAATAGGCAAAACTTCTGATGATGTGTAAGTATCGGATAGATTCTCCATGGATATGCATGCGTTTATTTATCGGCATTCACTTGGCGTGTTGTGCTCTCGTATGGGCGTCAACTCCATCTCCTTGTTCTTGCTCAGTGACCCAACCACGAGCGGCAGTTCATCTGAAGGAAGCAATGAGGCCGCCCTTTTCCACTAGTTTCCTCCTCGCGCTGGCCTTCCTCCTCTGTTGCCACCTTTTTCGTGCCGACGCTTCTGTGGAGAAGACATGCGAGGCTGCGGCTGGCAACGACCCCAAAATCCACTACGACTTCTGCGTGAAGTTCCTCCATGAAGATCCGGGAAGCTGCTCGGCCCACACGAAGGAGCTGGCGATCGTCGCCGCCAACTTGTCGTACCCCAGAGCGGCCGCCACTAAGTCGAAGGTCAAAAGCTTGCTTCAGGTAGCGACGGATCCCAAAGCGAAGCAGTGTCTGCAGACCTGCTTAAGCACCTACAGCGATCTGATCCCCGCCCTCGCCGAGTCGATCAGCGCTCTGGAGGATGATCGTCTCTGGGATGCCAAGACGTATCTCAGCGCCACCACGGAGTCGCCGCAGGACTATAAAGATGGGTTTGAGGAGATGCGCGTGCCCTCACCGTTGTCGTCGGAGAACCGTGAGGTGCGGCAGCGTTGCACCATTGCGTTGGCTATCACCAATATGTTGGGATGATACGTGAGGAAATGTTGGGAGGAGTGTTGTAGCCTTTATGTTATCTTGTCATGCAACCTCTTCCATGCTGCAGAAATGGAATAATTTTATGAAAATAATTATGGAAATTATTATTATTATTATTATGTTTTATTTTTTTAAATGGAGAAATTATTATGTCATTCCATTAATAGTGTTAGGGGAAAATATCGTTGACGTCTTGGTTAACCCAATATACACTGGACCTATATATATATAATTAAGAGTATCTCCAATGTGAAAATGTCATACTCCCAAGGTGTCAATTGCATAAAAATTAAGATCGAAGGGTTTTCTGACTCAGTCTCTTCGATGCTTAAGTTAGTAATCCGAGATATATGACTATGGACACGAGTCGTCAAGAGAAATCCTACATTTTCTTTATGTTAAAGGTGAGCTTTCATATATGATCACAGATAGTAGAAACTTATTATTGTCTTGTTCCTTATGAATGACGATTAGGAAGCTTATGATTATCTTTCTCAACATTAATGATGAGAAGAAAGTTTGTAATTTTATTTTTCTCATCATAAATGATAAGAAGGAATCTTCGTCTTATCCTCTCTCATTCGGCGTCATGTGACAGTGACGTGTTAGATAATTAGCCATTAGTATATCCTCTATCATTATCCCCCTTGAGGGCTTGCTTTGGGGTTCTTTCGAGAGGGACTCGAAGTGTGATATTTAATTTATTCGACACATAAGCATTTAGAATTTCCTCTTATGGGTCGAGTTTTCCCAATGCACACGTCTCAAGCAAACTTTATCTTATGCCTTCGTAGAGGTAGATTTTTCTTCACACGGGTCGAGTTTTCTTAACTCACGCGTCTTGAGCATATCTTACCTTGTACTTCTGTCATGGTAGAATTTTCTTCATATGGATTAGGTTTTCTTGACTCATGCACTTAGGGCACATTTTACCTTGTGTCTTTATCGTGATAGATTTTCCTTCACGCAGGTCTAATTTTTCCAATTCACATGTTTTTAGCATATATGGCTTTGCGCCTTCACCTTAGCAGAGTTCTTTTTCATGCGATCGGGTTCTCCCGACTCATGTGTCTTGGGCACACCTTGCTTTGTGCTTTCATTGTAATGGATTTCTCTTTATATGGATCGAGTTTTTCTGACTTATATACCTCGAGTGCATTTGGCATTATACCTCTGTCGTAGTATATTTCTTTTTGTACGGGTCAAAATTTTTCAACTCACATGTCTTAGGTGTAGTTGGCCTTGTGCCTTCATCATCATAGTGGATTTCTCTTCACGCATATTAGGTTTTCTCAATTCACATGTCTCGAGTGCATTTTAATCTTACACCTTCGCCATGGCAGATTTATCTTAGCATAGATCGAGTTTCTCGACTCACACACCCCGAGCACATTTGGCCTTGTGCCTCTATCACGATGAATATACCTTAGTGCGGGTTGAGTTTCCCGATTCATACACCTAGGGCACATTTGGCCCTATGCCTTCGCTATGACGGATTAACCTTAATGCGGGTTGGGTTTCCCGACTCACATGCCTTGAACACATATGACCCACGCCTCTATCATGGTGGATTTACCTTGGTGCATGTTGGATTTCCTAACTTAAGCCTCATGCACATTTGGCCCTATGCTTCTATCATGATGAATTTGTCTTGGTGCAAGTCGGGTTTCTCAACTTATACGCCTCTTTTTAGTTTCAATTCATACGATTGATTTCATATAAGCATGCTTAAGTTTTTCATATAAAAGTCATATATCATATTTAAAACCAAAAAGTAATACAAAATCATTGAGATACATATAATTTCTTCTTATACAAAAGATTAATCTTGTTTGGTGTGCAAGCATTACATTTAAATTTTAACCTTTTATTCCTTTATCATAAAACATACAATTATAGTAATAAAATATATATTTTTTAAAACTAATTTAAATTCATCAAATCATAAAAAGTACTAAGTAATTTCATGGTAAGGTAAAAACATTTCAGGTGAATCACATACCTTGTCGTTGTGAGCCACCAAGGCGTAGTTCTCCATCTTGCCTTCGGATGCACTCGATTCATCCTTAAGTGTTTTCCTCTTCTTTGGCACCTTCTTCTTTTTTAAGTTCACTTTGTTCTTAATTTCTTATTTTATGAATTTTTAAATTTTATAGTGATAAGTTCAAAGTCATAATCATCATCACTTGAGTTATCACTCAAGTGGTCTTCTATTGTTAAAAGTGTCAAATCATTATATTCTTTGGAAGGTTATTCTCATGTTCATAATGTGTTATAAATGTTATCTCATAGGCCATTAAGGACCCAATAAATTCTTCAAACGGAAAGTTATTTAGATCATTTATCTCTTATATTGTCGTTACTTTCGGATCCAAACTTTTTGGAATAGATCTTAGTATTTTATTAACAAGATCAAAATTAAAAAAATATTTACCAAAACTTTTTAAACCATTGATAATGTCTATAAATCAAGTGTATATGTCTTTAATGGTTTCACTTGGCTTCATTCGAAATAATTCAAAATCATGCATCAAATGATTAATTTTTGAATCTTTAACTCTACTAGTGCCTTCATGTGTGACTTTAAGAGTTTGTCAAATCTCTTGTGCAATTTCATAAATAGAAACACGATTAAATTCATTTTTGTCTGAAGCATAAAACAAAGCATTCATAGCTTTTGCATTTAACGAAAAAGTTTTCTTCTCCAAATCATCTCATTCATTCATTGGTTTGGAAGACTTTTGAAAATTATTTTCAATAATATTTCATAAATCAAAATTTAAAGAAAGAAAGAAAACTCTCATTCAAGTTTTTCAATATGTGTAGTCCATCCCATTAAACATAGGAGGACAAATGATAGAGTGACCCTCTTGAAAGTCGAAAAGAGCCATTTCTCTTGGGTGTTAAACCAGATAAGAAAAACGTGACTCTGATACCAACTATTAGGACCGAGTCGGCACTAAGAGAGGAGTGTGTGAATTAGTGCTTATGATAAAATCTTCGATTTGAAAAACGTTATTTGATTCAAAAACTTCATACGATGAAAACCGTATCGAAAATACTTTAAACTTAAAGTATGAGTGAGAGCAGTGAGCAAGTAAAGTAGATTGCAGTAAAGGTAAACAGTAAGAAAAGATGTGCAACCCAATTTTATAGTGGTTCGGTCGTCCCGACCTACATCCACTCCCGATTCCTCTTCACTCAATGCCACTGGCTTCCACTAACCGATCATCTTTCAATGGGCGAAAATCAACTACCCTTACAACTTTATTCTCCTTTTGATAAGCTCAGGAGAGAACCTTTATACCCCCACTCACCCCTCTCTTAAACTAACCAAAACTTAGAGCTAGAGGGGAGGAATTTTTACATAATTACAATAGCGTTTTCCCTCTTTTTGTTCTCAATTCTTGTGTGTACTGAGCAGGGATGAGAGGGGTATTTATAGATCCTAAATAGATTCAAACTTGGAGCCAAAATCAATCTCATCCTAGGTCTTTCGGGTACTGGCAATACCATCGCCAGTTTGTTTGATAGTGGGCGGTACCACCACTTGACATAGTCTCGAAGACTGTTTCTTGAAGACTAAGCCACTAGTGGTTCCACCACCCATTCTGGCGATGCCACCACTTGACCCCACCTTTTAGGTCACTATTTAGGCCTTTCTCTTGGCCTAACATAGCCCTAACTTAGGCCCAATGGGCCCTTGATTGAGTTAGCCTAATTACATTTAAAACTAACTCAATTAGACCTCTAATCTACTTCGATATAAATAAATTATTAGAAGCATGAATCATATATTGTCCAACATGTCATTGGTTCATCGAGGCTTCATTCGATCCTTTAGCGCATCATTCTCTCTTGTAGCATATTGCTCAATCGGCATGTTGACCTCCATAACTACGATCTCTTTGGCGTAATATCCACTCTTCTTAGCCCAATATCCGAACTCATGGCACGAAGCTTTCTGCCAATACGTTGACCGATCCTTTGGCTCGACATCCAATCTTTTGACATGTTCCACTCTAGTCCGACGTCTGATTCCTCCTACTTTAATCAATTTATCTCTCCTTAATCGAAGCTAGTCTTACATCACATAGATTAGATCATAAACTTTATCAATTAGTTTCATCATCAAAATCTGAGATTCAACACTTCAAACGCAGCAAAAACGCATAAAATAATTCTACATGATTAAACACAATACATATAGTTTATAAGCCGATCATCGCACGATGAACCTAGTTCTAATACCACTGTTGGGAAATCATAAGTTGATATCTCATGCACAGCAGAAAATAAAAACAAAATCAGATTTTTCATAGTTGAGTACTTGATCATTGTGTGATGATTGGTGCGTGAAAAAATTGTAAATCCAAAAAATCGCATATATCATGTTAGAAGTATTACCTAGAGAGATCGTATATCCTTGAAAATTTTAGATCTAATGAAGGATGAAGGACCACTTGCGCACTCCTCTTTAGCGGTAATCCACACAGTGGACGTAGCGATGACACTCCTCAGGTCACTACAGGATATCCCTCTCCACATGCACCATATGGCTACCAGAGCCAAGGAGGAGGAGAGGAGGTTGAAGAGAATATGAGAGGTGACCACTAGTAGTTTTTCCCTATGAACCATGAGGTTTTTTCGATTTATAGAGATGCATGAAGCTTATCCTTTAATGGATCATATCCTCATTGGATCTCTATCTAATTATCTAATTGGACAGTCTATCCAATTATCTAATTAGATCTCTATCCAATTGGATCTTATCCAATCATCCAATTGGATCTTATCCAATCATTCAATTAGACCTTATCCACATGATCCAAACTAGGAGCTCCGTAGATATCTTATATCTGTACCTCTACTCGTCATAACATCCATGATATGTGTGTGACCCTCTAGGCCTAATACCGAGCTGATCGTGAGTCGCTCCCGTTAGAACTCCTGACTAAAAAAAATATACAACTGGGACTACAAAATCATTGTCTAACGTCAGGTATCATTAACCATCTAGCATTCCATAAGCAAATCAATCAGTGAACTCATTTTCCAATAAGTACATGTACTGTACCTCTAGTGTCCCCACATGAGCAACTATGAGACCGGTCGCCTCCATTATATGGATAAGTATACAATGCACCGGTCTATCCGGTTATCTCGATGTCCTTTCTCGAATAACCTATGACCGGGATGATTTAGGGTCCGTGTTTAAAGATGAATCGGTCTCATTATCGTGATTTTATCATGATCTGATTCCCATTGTACAGATCCAAGAACATCATAATATGCATCCTGATAATATAAGAAAATGCTAGTAATCATAAGCAAAGATATTAAAGCAGCATATTACAAGTGTCATCACTCACGTAATTGGCTTGTAGAGCACCTATAACTAACACCAGGTTCTCCCGAGATTTGGTTGGGTTGCTAACCTCAACCTTTCAGAGCACCAGGTCCCCTAGTCCGACCCCGCGAGGGTAGACTCCTCAATCGTAGAGCTTGGCCACTGCCCTTTTTATATAAATGCTCGTAGATGTTCTTCAGCTTTAACTTTGTTGATCAAGTCGAGTTCGACTCGAAGTTCCTCGTTAGAGGATTTATTGTTGAAGCTCTTAACTCAAGGTATCAAGAAGACTATCTCGGGTGGCAGAACAACCTAGGTACCGAATGCCAAGTTGAATGACAATTCTACTAAGTTGGTCTTGGGTGTCGTGCAAGAGGCCCACAATATGCTTCACAGCTCATCCACCCAGGTGCCCTTTGCTTCGATGATCCTCTTTTTCAATCCTTCGAGAATAGCTTGATTGGTAACCTCAACGAGACCATTAGTTTGAAGATGAGCTACCAAGCTAAACCTCAACTAAATCCCATCAAACTAGCATAATTCTTTAAATTTCACATTGTCGAATTGAGTTCTATTATTGATGATGAGGGCCCTTGAGATTCTGAAGTGGGTAATGATGTTTTTCCATACGAATCCTTTGACTTGCTTCTTAGTGATTGGAA
This sequence comes from Musa beccarii, assembly GCA_024322285.1. Lineage (NCBI taxonomy): Eukaryota > Viridiplantae > Streptophyta > Magnoliopsida > Zingiberales > Musaceae > Musa > Musa beccarii. Next base: position 32,687,769 of record CM044395.1, on the reverse strand, counting down.
CTAGTGACTCGAAATCTACCCACTTCATGAAGTAGTATACTCCCACGATGAAGAACCTCCTATGGATGGAAGTTGGTGGAAAGGGTCCTAAGATATCTATACCCCATTGGGCAAAGGGTTATGTATAATCAATCGAGCTTAGAGGAACCACTGATTGGTACGATACCCGAGCAAACTTTTGGCATTGGTGGCACCATTGGATATAGGTGATTGCACCCTTACGTAACATCGACCAGTAGAACCCCTGTCGAAACACCTTGAATGCAAGGGTTTGTCCACCTATGTGCTCCCCCCAAACACCTTTGTGTACCTTGGCGAGCACCCTCTCAACTTCTTGTGGTGTCAGGCACCTGAAGAAGAGTTGGCTGAAGGACCTGTGGTACAGATAGTCATTAATTATACAATACAATGTTTAATGATACCTGACTCTTTTAGCCACCAAGGGGTTAGCAAGGAGTGCTCTGTCTGTTTTATAGTGCAAGATCTTATCAATCTAGCTTGGTTCCTCCTCAACCATGGTTATGTCATGCACTTCGATGGCTCGAGTCAGCAGTATCTCAATTAATAGCTAGCCATCTCTCAAAGCTCAAGTGGAGGTTAACCTAGCTAGTGTGTTAGCTTGAGTATTTTCTATACGAGGTACTCGTAGTATGCTCAGTCGGGAGAAGCTCAGGGCTAATCGTCACACCTTAGCAAGGTACTTCGCCATAATCTCATCTCAGGCTTCATAGCTCTCATCAACTTGGCTCACGATCAATTGAGAGTCACTTAACACCATCAAATCCAACATCTAGAGCTCTAAGGCAAGTCAGAGCCTTAAAAGAAGTGCTTTATATTCAATCTTATTATTGGAGATTTTGAACTCAAACTATAGAGCTTATTCATACATCTACTTGTTCAAACCTTTTAGGACAAGTCTAGCATCACTTCTTTTCAATAAACCCTACCCCTAGCAACTTGTCCAACTTGTTGCTAATTGTCTATTGGCATTCAAGAGGGAACTTACAAGGCTTTTGCTTCACGGGTCAGACCTTTGGGGAGATGTTCAAGTGGTGTTGAGTCACGTTTGGGTCTATTCCTGACATATCTCTTAGTAACCATACAAACACCTCAATATTTTCCTCGTAAAAATCGATGAGCTGCACTCGGTTCTCTTCAAGGAGTGTCACCCTAACCTTGACGAATCGATTAGAATATGCCTTGTCTAGAGGTTCCTTAACTAGTGACTCCATTGGCTTTAGATATGGAAGGGGCTTAGTGAAATCTCAGGGGTCCAACAGTGGTGCCTTTTTTAGTAAGGAAACTATTGTTAGATAGCACTAGCGAGACTCCTTTAGGTCGCTCCTTAGCTCTCTGACATTGATTCTTATTGAGAACTTCATCTCCATGTGATAGGTCGACACCATAGTCCTCAACCTATTGAGTGTAGGTCAACCAATGATCACATTGTACATCGAGGGGATATCAACTATCATAAACTTAGTCATCATCGTTTTAGAGCAAGGTTTATCACCAAACGTAACATGCAGGCCCATGGTCTTGAGAGGAGAGATAGAGAAATGGACTCACCCGTGAACCCTGTCGGCAAAAAAGTCATAGGAGTGAGATCATTAACTAAGAGCCCAAGTTTTTTAAAAGCATGAAAGTAGAGGATGTTGATGGAGCTACCTGTATCGATGATGATCCTATTTACTTGAGCGTTAATTATTCTTATGAAGACCACCAGGGTGTCAACATGGTTTGAGCTGAGGTATTATGTCTCCTTATTCTTGAAGGTTATTTTCAAGTCATCTTCTAATCTTGGGCACTTCTCGATGGTGACTCAAGCATAGGGTTTGTGACTTGAGATGTTGTCCCTCCTGAGATAGGTTCCTCAATTATGATGTTGATCTACCTCTCCATCGGGCCCTAAGGTTAGGGCAAAGGTTCTTAAGGTCTCTAGACAAATCTCCTGAGATGCACCTGATGAATGAATTCCTCAATTTGTTCCTTCTAATGACAATAATCTTTCATGTTATGACCATAATCATGATGGAAGTGATAATACTTGGATTTATCCTTCTTTTCCAATGGTGTCATCATCGATTGAGGGTCCTTCAAGAACCCTTTTTCCTTTATCTATAAGAAAATTTTGGTTCTCATTATGTTAAGGAGGGTCAACTCGGGTCTCAAGTGAGGCAATTCAGGTTGGTCTTATTTTCTTCGTCGAGATGACCTCAAGGTTGGAACCGATGGTGGTCGCTCCTATTATGGCCTCTTGCACGTCTCCTTGTGCTTACTTGAGACCACTGCCTCAATGGCTATGTATTGGTTGGCCCTTTGGAGGACCTCGGGTATGGTTGCCGACAGCCTCTCCACCAATGACCAAAAAAGATAAGAGAGCCTAAGCCCCATCATGGAGGCTTGAATCACAAGTAATGGATAGGTTTTTTGCATGCCTCATATTTCGTTGATGAACCGAGCGATGAAGTCAAAGAGTATCTCTTCCTCTCCTTACTTGAGTCCGAGCAACATTGTCGCCAATGGCCTTAGGGGTACATTCCCAAGGAAATAGAGTTTGAACTCCTTTGTAAGCTGAGCAAAGGGGCTAATCGAGAGTGGCTTCAAACAAGTGTACCACTCCCGCATCAAGCCTCTCAGCATCATTGAAAACACATAGCACATCAAAACGTTCAAGATACCATAGAGAGACATCTAGGCGTAGAAGGTGATAGTGTGTTCAACTTGGTCAGTATTGTCGTCAAAGGCTTCGAGCGATAGGAGGTGAAAGTTAGTCATGATTGGTTTCTCTTAGATGTTTTGGATGAATATGTATCGACCCGAAGTGGGATCGACTAGATTCTCCCCCTTGGACTATTGAAACTCCCATTGCATCACATATAGGTGGTGATCCATTTGCCTTAGTTGGACCCTCAGGGAGTCATCCATTAAATCCACTAATTGAGTCTCGAATTCAGGTGGACTAGTGCGATGATGCGACAATGGTGAACTCCATCGTTCGGGAGCAGGGCGCTCTTTTGGCTAGCAGTTCTACGGACCTCGGGCGATCCTGAGATCCTAGCATTGCATCCATCAGGGGGATTCTGATGGGTGCTGGTACCAGTGACAATTGAGATGTCGATCGTGGCTGAGATGGTGGCACCACTTGTTAGGCTAGCTAAAGTAGGGGCAAGGTGATTGCCTGTAATATGCCTGTGAGCATCTACACTTGATGGGTGAGGTTTAGGAACATCTCGATAAGGACAAGTAGGTGGCTCGAATTCGTCCCTAGGGATGAGGGGCCTAGGTCATTGAACGAACACTAGTACCTCATTGGTGTTTGCGCCGAAGTGTACGCATCTATGTGGGAAGGACGATAGTTGCCCTTGTATAAAAGTGCTGTGGGTTAGAAGCAAGGCCTCCATGTTGAAGCATTCGTTGAGAGGATTGACGAATGGACGCTTCTGTAATATCAGGCCCTCCTTCTAGCACCAAAATATTATGAGAAAATATTATTGACATCTTAGTCAGTCCGACGTGGTTTGAGCCTATATGTACAGAATTATCCGAAGTATCTCCATGATGAAAATATCATGCTCCCGAGATGCCACCTATACGAAGACCAAGGTTGGGAAAGGTTTTTTGATTGTTTCTGATACTCAAGTTAGTAATCTAAGGTATATTAGCATGGACATGAGTAGTCAAAAGAAGTCTTCCCTTTTGTCTGTATTACAACAAGAAAACTTATGATTATCTTTCTTTTCATATATGGTAAGAAGGAAACTTGTGATTGTCTTTCTCGTCATTAATGATAATAAAAAAACTTGTGATTATCTTTTTCATCGTAAATGAAGCTTTGTCATATGACAATGGTGTTGGATGATTAACTATCAATATATCCCCTATAAAACCAAAAAGGGTGTTAATATTAGTACAAAATTGATTGGGAAATCATTTGTCGAACTAGAATTAACTTGAAAATGTTTCATGAAAAATTAATACAATTTGTTTGAATATTAAGAAAAAAAAAGAGACTTTTTTTTTTTGGTTGCTATGGAAAGCAACGTACTTGGATTATCTCTTTTTAAGAAATGGTTGACAAAGAGTACTTCTCTTTTTGAAGAAATGGTTGACAAAGAGTGGAAATAATGATGTGGAGAGGTTTTTTTCATCTTTAAAAAAAACAATAAAGGCAAACATTGTTTTAAAGAATGTTTGCATACCTAAACATTATGATGATAAACAATCATATAACCATAAGCACCCCCATGGAGCAGGATTACATCTCAAATTTAGCACTTTGAGCTTAGAGAACACATTCAGAATACCTTCAATGGCACATTAACGCAAGAGAGCTTCACTTACAAGAGATCATAGTGACATGGCACATCTCACCGGTTTGCAGGATCTGATAAGCAGCTTTCAACATTATTAAGATGTACCAGCTTCATCCATACAAGATATAGACCAATGAACACCCAAAAGAAAACTGCCTCACATATTGCAACACAGTTCCTCATTCAGCTTCAATTGCCAAAGTTTAGGATTTATTCAGCATGCAATAAGCACAACTGCTTAACCAAGGTCTATATGCAAATGCCAATGCTATGATCGACAGCATAAGCATGTATCTAAGAGCTGGCACCATAAACCCGTATCCTCTCCTCGATTCTCACACTGCAACAGGGGCAACTAGTTTTGCCCTCCTTCTCATGCTCCTCGTTGCAGCTTCCGCACACAACCTGATGAGAACATGGTAGGAAGACAACTGAGACCTCATCCTTCTTGCAGATGATGCATGCTCTGCTGCGACTCTGTTTGTTGGAAGACTCTTGTTGTTTCCTGAGCCCAGTGAGTGCCTTCATGTTGGGTTCTTTAAGATTCTTAATATCTGCTGCATCTGCTGTCCTAGAAGCATTCGCTGATGGAGCAATCAGCGAATTTAATCCTGCAGATGCCTTGAGACGAGCAAGTTCTTCTTCAAGCCTCTGAACATCATCCTTGAGGCGTTGAAAATCTATTTCTCTTTTTCGCCTAAGTGCCTCATGTGTTCTGTTGGCATTTACTTTAGCTGCTTCTTTGAGTCTACGCTCCTCCTCAGCCAGTGCCATGGCTTCTTCCTTGGCCTTTATTTCTTGTTTCCACCTCATCTGCAAGTTAAAATTATTTTGATGTGAAAATTTTCAGCCAACTTTAGTATCCAATGACAAACATGGTAACTTCAACCCACTGATCAATTAAAGAGAAACAAAGATGTCTCTACCTATGATTTCAATTGTCCAGATCTCTAGGACAGAGTTGGTATACCATCACTACCGTGTGCTTAACTTGGTAAAACGGATATGGCAGCATGGGAGAAAGAACAGAAGCACAGAAGGGAAAATAAATTAAAATCAAATTTTGGAACGTGAGGCCAACATTGGGCAAGGATGCCGAAGTTGGAACAGCACATGATCATAATTCAATTGCTAATTGCTCCGGTACAGACAAGTAATAGTCGTGCCAAACATGAAAAGGAGAGTTGTCTTGTATTTCAGATAAGTACCAATGATTTAAAAAGGCGCTTGGGCGAGGCGAGGCAAGGCCCGAGCACCTCGTTTAAGGGTCAGGCGGTGCACTTCAATGAGACACCGCCTGGGCGCTCGTTGGAGCCCAGGCTGTCACGAACTTAGCTGGTTTTGCCTTAGTCGTGCAGCGCCCTTACGTGTCCATCCGCAAAGGTCAGCCTCCCCGAAACCTCCTATGGTCCCTTAGAACCTACAAAAGAGAAAACGGGTTAGAGAAAGCGTTTTACTTGGGATCCACAAGTAACCATTTCAACAAAAACTTCATAACCAATGCAAATAACAAACATAAACTTCACAAGCTCTGAACGGTTGTACAACAAAGGGTCCAAAATGATCCACTACAGACTGAAATACCCACAAGTGCCCACATGACAACCTTCTTTTACAATCCTAAAGCTACCACCAAAGCCAACCAAAATGGGGCTGCTAAGCCTACTGTCAGCCCTCTACATGCTATGCAAAGCATGAACAAAACCAAAAGACACGAACATACATGAGCATTATATTAGACACCCTGTTTACAATTTTGTCTGTGACATTCTCCCTCACTTATTCCTTCGACATCCTCGTCGAAACCTTTGCAGACACTGCATCTCCTTGCCTTTGCTGAGTCTTCAATCTTCTGCTCTAGCTGCAATGCACCTCTTGGCACCTAGCTGCACTCCACCGCTGTTGTTGAGTAGTCAAACTTTGATTCACCATGTTGCTTCAACTCTTTAATGACTCCGACTCTGATATGGGGTTGGCTGAGTTGTGCTGATCCCTGTTGGTTCCTGCGGATCTCCCAGCTAAACGAAAAGGCCATCTTTGATATGCACTAGTCTCTCAAATGCCTCATGTCGCTTGAACTAGATGAATGCTTGTTGGAGCTTTAACGAGCATCGCCTCGCAGACTTTGAAGTTTTTGAATCCTTCCTCCATAAAATTTGCCCTTCAATTCTTCTTCAGCTTAGTTCTCCACCTCTACAGTACCATGACATTCATTTCTTGAATTCATAGCTCTTCTTGTTGTCATTTTATTCACCGAAGTTGAGCTCCCAATAGCTCCCAATCATACCTCCATATGATCTAGTCCCTCGCAGGGCAAGTCCCATGTGTGTCGTATTGCCTCGAATTGTTCCACCACGATCCGCTGCACCATGTCGCCTTCTGATGACATCTCCATTACATTTTTGATCATTGTAGGATGATCTCGGACAACAATATCTCCATGTGTGGCCTCTGCCACCTCCAATTAAGTTCGCTCCTTTGGCAATCGACCTTCATCCACTCGCTCTCGGATCACCCCCAAACAAAACATAGCTCTAGGATAGTCTGTCACCTAGCAGCTCCCGAAGTCCACTAACTTCCCTAAAATTAATGTACCATTGTTTGGATCTTGGGCCTCTACCCCCACTAGCAAAATTTACGCTGCACACCGGTTCCTTCATGGCAACTCGAATGGCGACACGATGGTATGCTCTTCAAGAGTACCCACCTCCACGTCTTCTTGCCCCGTGCCAAGCCCTTTTGACCCTAATTTTGCCTCTGTAAATTGAGTCGCCTTAGTTCCTCCATCAAATGCTTCTCCAAGATAATGTGCATATGCCTCGAAGCTTCCTTCATCTTGGGCATCATGCAGGATGAGTCTGCTCCATCAGAATGAGAGACCCATAGAACGATATGATCCCGCTCTTGCCTCTACAAGAATTCATGTCCTTAACCTCTATCGAAGAAAAGCTTCGTGCCTCCACTCCATGTTCCATCTTCTACGCCGACTCCCTTCCTGCAGCTTGGGTACTTCACCAAGTTACACCCAAGTTGCTCCGCTCCTCGATTTGCATTAAGTTAATGGTGGCCCTCGCGCCCACTATTCCATGGGTCAGTCCTCCGTTGAGTCCGATCTCCATATCGACTCCAAGTGTACCAATGCATTACCTTATGCGAGATCATACGATGACTTCTCACCGCTCGCTCAGTCCGTTGAGCTCTGTGGAGTTGTTATCTTGAGGTACTCCTCAACATGTACGATCCATTGCATATGATTCTCCCTCTAGAGAATCATAACTTATCTCTCTTGGATATATATCTCGTTGGAGCAGCTTCTCTCTTCGCACCCTTTCCTATGAAAGTTTTGGAGACTACCATCCCCTTGGACTACTCCGTCTTGCTAAACAAACTGTTCATTGTTCTGCACCCGCAAATGCACTTGTTAGATTGTGACTCTTCGCCAATACAGCCACCGTTGCACCCCTCAAGGGCTAGCAACATGCTGAACTCGCTGCACACTTCAACCTCCTACAGACGTATCCTTCCCATGCCGAAGAGAAAGTTTTAATACCCCAACCCTACATATGCTTCTCTCTCTGTTTCCGTCGTCGTCGATTTCTCCCTTTGCATTCGTCGCCGACAATTTCTCCATCTGCTTCCGCTATCGCCATTTTCTCCCGCTGCCTCCAAGTCTTCCTCTGTCGCCGACCAAGTCTCCCTAGCTTCCATTGTCGTCTGTTGTTTGTCGCTGCCGCTACCAATTGCCTGCTACTGTCTATGACACGACTCCGCTACCACTGTTGTTGTTCGCTGCCTCCTGCTACTCACGAATCCGTAGCTTCCGCTACTGTCTGCTGCTAGTGAATCAACTTCTCACTGTGAATTCTTTGGTCTCTACTCTTCCCTACTGACAACAATAAATATTCTATTAACATTATATTATTAATTATTATTCAAAATAATATTTATTTATTAGATTAATAATATATTATTTAGATTTTAACACTTCTAATCTTTGTTTTTAATTTAATATCATATTTTTTATTTAAATAATTATATTTATTAATTATATATTATATTTTTATATTTTTATATTTTAGAGCGTCTCGCTTCGCTCAGGCGAGCGCCTAGCGTCCCGGGCATTTTGAGACCTTGACACCTAGCGCATTTTAAATCACTGATAAGTACTTTAAAGAAAAATTATTTTAAGACACCATCTAAAAGATCATTGAGATCAAGAGTCTTCTCGTATGCTAGCAATGCAACAATCTTAAATGTCTGCAAGGAATAGTTTTGATTTTGATAATTTCCAACATGTCTTGTAGCATTATTGTAATCATGCCTAGAGTACAGGAATGGACATATCATATCCAAATCTAAATCCTATCAAAAGACTGGGCTTTATCGTCCCTATAACGTAACCAAAATGAGTAATTTGCTTTTAGTTCATTTTTCTTGATAACATACAAGTGAAATAATATTTGTCAGTGACGACAAAGAATTATCAAATTTAACCGCATGAAACACTTCTTAGAATAGTGTCAACCAGACACCCAACCTTGTCTATAATTGAGCTTCCACTAAGTAGCTTGGAATGTAGGTTAGGTCTGGTGAGGTTTTGGGCAAAATCATGTTTTGGATAATCTCAAACCTAATTTAATAGGTTCTATTTGCACTTTCTACAGAAACTTCTTAACACAAACTGCTTGGCCAATCATCACATCAACACCATCTCAATGGGAAAAATCACACAACAAGGATCAACTTTTACAACAATAAGGAAAGAAATAAGTGGGAAGTGGAAGAGACATATAAAAGATATGGGGCATGCACTTTCCTTTTAGCAACATAATTCTTGTAATACATTCCATCTGACATGATCTTAATTTTAGCAAGGTTACAACTATTTCTGAGAAAACAACATCAATGCCCATTTTAGGCTCTCTCAATTGCAATTTCCCAACTAGAAAATGTGTCCTTTTAAGGACACTTCTGGATAGAATTTATGTAAGTAATGATAGGCCTTTAAACAACTTTAGCATCTTTTCCTTGTCCATTTGGATAACTCATAAGCCAACTCTAAAAAGAGCCTTAACATAAAGAAATTAGAGATCTATACAATTATTTGTCTTGATCCTAAATCTACACTAAGTTCTGTCCCGATATAGCTATGCCAACTTGCTTTTGTCATAAGCATTGTGCCCAATAATCTTCAGAGTTAAATGCATTTCAACCACCACCAAACCCAAAACAATAAAAAACAAGGAAAGAAAGAAAAAAGAAAGAAGAACCATGCCAGAGCCACTGCTAGCAACATACTGAGATTTTTCAGGCAACCTAAAGTTCTAAAATATTTCTTATGCAAGGACCAGAATTTCTTAATTTATCATATCATTTCCTTTTTAAAATCAAGTTCCTTCTTTTTTAATTTTCTAAATTACTTCTAAAGATTTTCATCTATTCTTTGACAAATTTGACAATATAAGTATTCTATATGACAATTCAATCCAGATCAATCCAATCCAACTGCATCTCCAAAACACAGTGCCAGACCTAAAACCAATTCTATTCTTTGACCATTGGCTTCGATATTGTTGTGACACCCAATCCTCAACATAATCAGCTTCTCATTATCTCCATTGAGGCATAAACAATGCCCACAAAAAATTCAATTTCCCTTTGGTACTTCTTTAATCATCAATTTAAAATGAGTATATCTTTAATCAGATTCAAAAATGCTTTTGAACATAGATGTATCAACCAGGTTTCTCACAGTTGATTCATGGATCCTTGAAGTATCTTACAGAGTCATACATGTTCAGATGTTCTTCAATCATTCAACTTTGCCCATTCATGCATCTTTGTATTGCCTTTATAACCAAATTAACATTTACATTATACTTCTCACAACTACACATGACCTTTTTAAATCAATAGTTATGAGACTGGTCATATTAAAATTTAACTGACAAGCTGCAAGGAAGAACATATTCCAAAAAGACATTTACATAGGACTACAGTATGATATTGTCTTAGAAAACAACAGCTGGAAAGTTCATTTTTCTCAGGTCAGGAATACAATTGCTAGATGGTTAAGGCATCACAATCTTAAACTGACTTTGTTTTATTTTTACTAAATTAATACACAACAATTTTTCGTTATAAAATTAATTTTGACTTCTAGCAATTTAGACTTAGGCCAACTATAACTTTCAGGATTTACAGGATTTCAATCAACAGCTCATAATACAACAAAATCAGATCTAAAGGTGACTCAAGGACATGTCTGATTTCAGATGGATTATCAAGGTCTCTTGGCAAGGACAACAACTCATGACTCAAGCCTTCTGTTTCATTACAGGAAGCAACATAATCAGGCAAAAGTTCGGGGTGCCATAAAACCCTTACGAGTCTATACCCCATGTACAGCATGGTGAATACTCGACCACATCACAAGAAATCGTTTTGTCATCCTCGTGTTCCTACAAAACATTCTAACATGTTCTCTGCCCTAAATTAAAAAGAAAAATATTTGGTCTTCACCATCTCAATCATGCAAGAAAATAGTAACTAATCAATAAAACAGTATTGTAATGCTACACAACACCACCAAATAAGAAATTTTAAAACAATAATGAAATGCAAATGAATGTGACATTTTCATGCATACCTCATATTCCTTTGTTGCAGCCTTGACTTCATCCAACTCCTGTTGCATCAACCTGATCTTCTTCTTCTCCTCAGCAATTTCCTCCTGCATCTTCTCCCTCTGTTTCTCCCAAGCCACCAGCTTTTTAAGGCATTTCTTCTCCCTCCTTGTCACCTCCGTACATGTCCTTGAAGATTCTGATGCACTCAGCTTTGATGCCTCTATTTCAGCTCTTATCTCTGCATTTTCTGTCTCCAGCCGCCGGACTACAGCATTTGCTCGGTCCACCTGCCCACTTACCTTCTTCAATGCGTTTTCCATCTCAGTTAGTCGCTTCATGGTTGTGTCCTCCAATGCCTGCTTCCCCTTCTTCAAGCGCTGGTTTTCCTCCCTTTCCATCCTCAGCAACCTCAGCTCTGTGAGGTCATTGCTCAGCTTGCGAGCAGCCTGCAGTGCCTTCTGTTGAGCCCACTCCTTCCGCTCCTTCACCTGGGACTCGAGCTCCCGAATTTCGCGAATGACATCCAATATCATCTCTTTCTTGGGATCCTCAGTGCCATTGTCGTCTAGACTCATGCTTTCCAAGGCCTTTAGCACAGAATCAACGACACCAATGTCTGGGGAGTCATTCCCCACTCCATCCACAGAAGCAACAGCATTGACCTCCTTCGGTTGTTGCTGCCCCGTAGCCAAATCGGAGGTCTCTGGTTGTGGAGATGGCTTTATGAATGGGCGAAAACCAGAACCAGGAGGAAACGTGCAGGCATTCTGCCTCAGGGTGGACTTCAGAGAATGCAGGAGATCGTAGCACCTGGGATCAGCAACATCACTGACGCCGGCGGAGGCGGCTGCTGTGGCGGCCGCATCATGAAACTTGCAAAGACTAGCAGTTTGAGTAAACTCGCCGGCATCACCGCCAGCGGTGGCTGGGGTGGCGGCAGGGACTCCGAGCGGGGCCAGGGTAGGGGCAGGATAGGTGGCGGCGGACGGTGGCACAGGCGGTATCTCAATGGTGCTGGCGCGGCCTACGTGCAGCTCGCTCATCAGGAGGCACCACATCGCACCGCCACGAGTGAGAGTGGGGCGCACCTGCTGAAGGAGACAGACCATCCCGGCGAGGGAGTACTCCTGGAGGTGGCGAAGGTCGGTGAATCCGTTGCCAGGCACGGCGGAGGAATCCTGTTGGGGTGCCGCCGCTCTCACAGCCGCCGACTGGGGCAGCGGAGACTTGAGATGAGCGAGGGCGTTGTTGAGGATATTGGAGAACACATCCATCGATCCGTAGCAGTGGCCGCTGCAGAGGATGGCACGGAGCGCCGTCTCCTCATCGTAGCCCAGAGAGACAAGCCGCGAGAGCGCCTCCTTGTAGGCGAAATCAAGGTTCTTAAGAAGGATCTCCTCCAGCTGCTCCTCCGTGCAGTAGCCCCATCCGGCATCGTCGTAGCCGCCGGGGGCAGGGATAGGGCTAGAATTGGAGCCAGCGAGGCCGGGGTCAGGGTCGGCCGCGGAAGCGGTGGGGTGGACAGGGAAGGAAGGGGCGGCTGCCGGGGCGCAAGGGGCCTCTGGGGGGGCGGACTCCAGCGGGTGCTTAGCAGCGCGGCGAGCCCTCCGACCGCCCCGGAGCGATTTATCCCTTCCGTTGCTGCCCATCGGGGACGGGGGGATCGATCGGCGAGGCGTAAGATGTCGATCACGGGATCGACTGGTTTTGGTTTGGGGGCGACGAGGGGGGAATAGTGAGGAGTCCGGGGGTGGGGAGTTTGGTGGCTCGGGGAAGCAGCACGTAGCCGAGGAAAGCCCAAAGCGTGCCTCGGTGAGCCCGGGGGGCCGTTGGATTGGTAGATGGGATGTGACGGTGGATGATGAGCGTTACGCATATGTTTGGCATAGTTCATCGAAGACACCTCTTCGACTCATTCAATATTGGTTTGAAAATATATGATGGTGATTTAGATGGGCAAAAAAACATGAACAAATTGTAACTACTATGTGGACGCAAATTGTATATCTTGTGTGTGTATATATGTATATCTTGTGTGCGTATCTTTAATTAAGCACTATGTGGACGCAAATTGTAACTACTGCTACACAAAATTCACTTATAAATAATGATGATACTATCTACTGCATTTTCCATTTAGGTAATTTAGCATGAATTGCTTAGATGAGTCTTTGATTTCATATTCCTATTGTTACAATCGTCATGAAACTCAGAATTGAAATCTAATTGTGCAGCTCCTACACTTGGAAGAACAAGGTATTAATTAGCTAAGAGACTTAACTGAACAGCTCTATTAAAGGTCTAGTCTCCATCCAATCTAGGAACCCTTTCTTGTCCAACTATCTTTTCTAGTCCATGCTGTGATTAGAATATCTAGAAAACAAATGTAAATACGCATTTCATGATCGTGTTCTTATTAAACACAAGAAAAGCTTGTGATTCATTTTAGCAATAAACCCATGCATGTGCTACTAATGTTGCTTATTCATGCAATCGGCTGCAGCAAATCTTCTTTCTTGAAACAACAAAACAATGCCATGTATTATCTCCATTTTTCCAATTGTCGGGCTTCACCAAGCAGTGAGCAGAAGTTATTAAGAAGCGATAATAATGTGAATTGGGAACATTGATCATACATACATTCCAACGTACGGGCATATATAAAGCATGTTACTGGGGGAAAACCAACACAACAGTGTCTCCAACCATCAACGAATCCAGGGTGAAATTGTGGTCGGAAAAAAACCCCCGACAATTCAAGTTCAGAGACAAAATCCATGATGCATAACACAGACAAAGTAGTCCGAGTACCAGTCATACATATAGCCATGGGACATAAAACCTTTTATGATGCAATTACATATGTAGAAGCAACTAAAGTTCAAGGAGATAGCAGAAGGAATTACTACATGGCAGCTTCCACTTCAGAGTCGGCTTCAACGGATTTCGTCACCTCAATGTTCCGACCTCTTAAGCGAGAAGAGACATTGTCAATTGCATTATTCAGCTGGCTGATCTTTGCATTCAGTGTTTGTCGTGTCCTCTGCTATCAGAATCGAAGTACAGAATACTATTAGAAAGAGTCATGTCCATGTATTAATTGTTAGCAATACAAGCTAATCGATTCATTTGTCACCTCTAGGCCATCGTCATAATATAACGGTCGCTTGGCCTTCCGGAATCCATGTTCATCTTCATTCAGCAATGATCTCCTTATCTGCACAACAGCCAAAAGGAAGCCATGTTTCAACCACTGCTTGATTAGAACTACTAACAAGAAACAAATTGAAGTATCAGCATGATGTAAAACCATCTAGCAGTGATGCTGTTTAGAAAGAACTTCACAAGAAAGAAGACCATGAAGTTACAGATAATAGCATCAAAAAGTTTTGAACTGATGTATCTAAAAGCTAAGCATCTACTGTAACAAGGAACCAAGACAAAAGAATCAACTACTTATTCCGTGGTAACCTTAGTCTAGTCCCACACCAAGTATGGGAGAAGATTTGAATGGGTTTATAAGGACTAATGGATATACAAATATTAACTTAGGCTTAAGTAATTTGGACCTATCCCATCACCTGAGTCTTCCAATACATTAACACAAATTTAGAATGCTTTAAAAAAAAATAGAAAGTGAAATTTATAGAATTTGCTCTATATACGAGTTATCACCTGCGGAGAAAATACATAAGCCAGTGTTCCAAAAATAGCTCCTCCTAAAAGAAAACCTGCAACAAAATCACCACCTCCACCTTTGGAACTATCACTGCATGTTCATAGAAAAGTTCACATTAGTGTAAACCATAACCGAACCTGACATGACTGAGATACATAAGATGGAAAGGAAACCAGATACATATCTTATGATCTTAACATGAAGATAAAATAATCAAGTTAACAACAGGCATGCATCACACCATCTTAACATAAAGATAAAATAATCAACTTAACAACAGGCATGCTAAAGATCTCAATGAGGCATTCCAAAGTGGAGCTAAATCCAATTAGGTGACCAATTTGTGACGAGGACCACGTCCTCAATAATAGAATCAAATTATCTTGTCATCTGAAAAGATCACCAATAAGAACAAACCAGAGGAAGTAACAACTAGTAGGTTATTACTCAATCAAGGAGATTTCAACTAAACTATTGAGCTGAACATTATTTTAATTGGATCTGCAGAATGGACCTCCTCCTTTCACATCATCAAAAGTAAAATTAAAGAAATAATAAGACAATCACTAGACAAACAGAATAAACACAACATATGTGTGTTTCTGTTCTCACTGAAGAATCATAACGATCAGCACTAGACAGACAATATAGGTACTAGATGTAATCAGATTGGTCTACCAACAGTGTATGAGCATTAATTCAGTATATACCAATGCTAAGAACATAAACAAACATATTCTAATTCTACAGAGACTATGTAAACTTAAAAATAGAGAAGAAGACTGATATTTCTACAGTAGTCAGGGCAACCAAGAAAACCATGCTTCCCTGGCCAATGTATTGGTACTACATAACAAATTTCTAGCTATAGGTACAAGTGTTTTCCTAACAAGCAGCTACACTAACTATCACAACTCCACCCAATTCCAACCCTCCCCAAAAAGAAAGGGAAAAAAGCAATGAGAGATCAGATCATAACTTCATAAGCATCAGTGAGAATTGATTTCTGAGGAATTCGAGCAGCATGGACAGACAATTACCTGTGCTCAGCATGGACAGACAAATTTGGGCGGCATTTTAGCAACTTTGATTTCTGAGGAATAGCCAATTGAGATTGGTAAGATTTGAGCTTCTCATTCTGCAACCTCAACTTTCTTGACAGAGCTATGTTACCTAAGGCAAAGAGAAAATCATAGCATAATAAACTTTAAGCAGACATTTAGACAATAATCTATTCATAACTCCATATAGCTCAACTTCATGTTGTTCCTTCAAGGAGATGATAACATTGAGAATGATGAATAACAATAACAAAGAGATTGAACGAATAATGTAGCTTGAGTTTTGGACACAAACAGAAGCCAAATTAATAATACAAGTACTTACTTATAATCATAGTTCATAGTTCAATTTGGATTCAAAAAGAATAACAAATTATTTGAACAAAAAATCATTTTCTTTTCGAAAAACTTTAACCAAAGTGCTTTTGGCTCTATAGTCCAAACTAAACCATACTGCCTGTCTCAATCAGTTCAATTAGGTTCAGTTAGATAGTTTAGACCATATTGTGAACACCAAAGTCAACATAAAGAGAAACCCTTTCTTTAGTATGTCATGCTTATAGACTTCGAATTACAGCCAATTAATACCATCAATCACAAAGGATTATTGAATAGAATAAAATCAGGCACACAATCTCCAAATTGACCTCCCACCCTATGTAGGATAAATTTAAGTATGTTTAGAAATAATTTGATATTGCTCGATGCTCGCTAGAAAAGACAACCAGTTACTAGTTGGAAGATATTTTCCATCAGTTTGGAACCTAAATTCCCTAGCAACAATTAGGAAAATAAGTAAACTAATGGACCTTCTTGCATCGTGTGCAATCCCTAGACACTTCCATTTTCAAGTATAAAGGTTTTGTTTTTGCCATTTTTGCAGTAGTGTAAGTCTATCAGCTAGAATTCAATTTAAGTTCTTAGTTAACACCTTGGATTAAGGCATACAAGTTGAATATAGTACTTTATAATGTGGGTTCACATTGTCTCAGTCAACACTGCCCATGAAACCCTTCTAAATGCCAAATGACACATCGAATCTTGTGGTTCTTACATGGCAAAGTGTACGCTGGAACGCTGGAAGGAAAAAATTTCAGGAATGTATACTCCTCAAAACCATCATCCGTTCAATTACGTCTCTAACATCAAATCCAATTGAATGCCCTACTCAAAGTTAGAATTGTACAGAACTCAAAGCAATAAACCCAGCATTAAAGTAAGGCAAATCAACCAAAATTGACGAAATGCTGGGATAAAAATCAATAAAAAGCCTCTTACCCTGCGTCAAGAATCACAATCTAAGAACTTGGAGCCAAACGAACGGCCTAGATAACTCAACCAACGAGTCGTGAATCAACATTTACAATACCGGCAAACCTAAGGGACAGAGCTAACTCCAGAAAGAACGCCATTCGCTGCGATCCCACACCACATCGCGACGCTTCAAGAATCGACAACGATACCTACCCTAGAAAATCAAGATAAGCACGGATCGATCGAAGAACCCTAGCCTTTCGTAACCCAAATCGAATCAGTCCGATGAGCCAACAAAATCAACCGCATGAAGCCAAGAACCTGCACAGTAGTTGGACTCGGAGAAAGGAATCAGGGCTCACCGGTGACGAAGGGAGTCGCCAAGGAGGTCGCCGTCGCCATGGGGAGGGGGAAGAGAGATGGCGGAATGAGTGCTCTCGGCCCTGAACCCTTTTGACGGGGAGGGTGATCAAGGTGAATCTCGACAGTTCCAAAAATATCCTCACTACGGAGGCCGAGAAGATCAATCAAATAAAAGATCGTACCATGGGATAGTATTTGGACGATGAGATAGTAATGGTCTTATGAGTAATTTTAGATGCAACAGGGGCCAAACGAAGAAACAGATTTTTCTGATAGACCAGGTTAGCTTCGATGATAACTATGCGGGTCGCTCGGATCTTTTCGTTCAAAAAGAAATTTTGGAGCTCACCAAGAATAAGGTGACCCGAGTTGTACTCTCAATGACTCGAGGGTCCACCTGTGGGACCTACGGAAGTTTCTCTAGTTACAACAAAGGTGAGAAAAGCGGGTAAAAAAGTGATTTAGGCCCGGCCTGGAATAGCAAATGTAGCCCGTAAACCCGGTCCGGCACGCAGACCGGCCCGAGCCGACCCGTAATAAGCCTGGGATTAGCCCATAAATCTGAATCGTAAACACTTTCCACTTGTCATGCATGATTACATGACCAAATTGGTCCCGACATTGATTAGACCAGAAATAAATGTACTGTAGGACGATCTAAAGTCATGTTTAGTATGATGAGAAAATTGGATGAGTGGTGGGTAAGGTAATGTAGAGAGAGAATACAACTGTACAAAGCTTACTAAACATGTACAGCATTTCATAACTGTACATTCACTCTCTTTTTTTTCTAATTATATATTAAAAATATAAATATATTTCCAAATGCAACTTAAATAGATTGATTCTTCTCAGTGCAAGGATCATAGTGTTTTGGGGCATTCTTGTACACCTTATGGTTTGGAAAACGGAGCTAAATGCATGGCTATGTATCATTGAGAAAGGTTTTAACTTAACCATGGTTTTACTACTGATGTTTCTGTTTGAACTTAGACAAACGAGAGTAAAGTAGCCAAAGTCGCAGAAGAATTCGTGCATAGAAATAAGCACGCATTATAAGTTTAATTGGTTCATGTAGTTCTTAGATTATTGGGCTGCTTAGCCCAATCTTATTATGTAAATAATATGATTTTTTTTATAAAAGATAAATGATAAGGATGAGATTTGAGCATAAATAATATGACTTTTATACATAAAATTAAAATAAAAAAATAAAAATATATGCCTAAAAAATAGCCAACCCTTCTTGTCTATGTGCATGCTATTAAAATCTAAATATTTCAAAATATAATAATAATATAATATATATAAATAAAATTTTCTCTTAAATTAACTCACATCAACACTAAATGCCTCATATATATTTTTTTTATTTACATAAGATCCTTTTATCAATCTCTCTCGATGTATTATAGAATATCGTATGAGCACTTGATGTATTATTCCTTTGTCTCATTTCTCCCAACCTCTCTATCCCCTTTCCATGCTCTATTTTATTATATTATAAATATATCTCAATTTTATTTATTTAATATACCTTTAGTATCATTAACATTAGAGATATCATTGATAGTTTATCTATTTCTTATATAAAAATTAAGAAATTATCATATGATAATCAAAAAATTACAATAGAAAAGAGGGGGAAAAATAGGAGGTTTGTGATGATCTAGAAATATTTTCTTTTTAAGTGATCTATTATCCTTATATATGAAGTTAATAACTTCAGGATATATATTAAAGGGAATGCTGTAAGCACTTAAAAGTGTTTTCTCTATCATTCATTCTCATCAAAACATTCAGAAACATAAAATATCTATAAAATAATCCAATCTTAATATTCATTAATATTTTTTAATTTGAATTTTTTATCCTATCAATAAATTTAGTTCTTTGAATAATTATATTCCTATTAGGAATCCAACCCAACAGAAAGTAGACTGCTAAGAGATATGGTTTTCTCGTGGCATTAATGCTGTGAAAGCACGAAGCATGTTTTAATTGCTAAAACCCTATGCATATTTGTGATATTAAATATATTATAATGAACTCAGTGATGTTGCATTCCATAATTTAATGAAACAGTGAAAAACCCAAACCTGTCATCTTCAAATTAAAGAAAAAAATGAACCTGAAAGGTCATCAGGGAAGAAATGCAAGACAAGAACTTTATTTTCCTTCTCAAAATCCAGTGATCTGACTCACCATAAAAACTGACTCCAACGAAAGAAATCGAGACAGTCAAGTGGGAGGGCCATTAGCAGTTTCCAATGCCAGTACCTTCGTGTAGAGGTGAGCCAAATGATGATGATGGTAGGGTCATTTCCTCTCTCTTTCGTCTGCTGTCAACATCTCATCATGAACAAGGTACAGTGGCCTAATTCTTTAGTACCATCAAGCTCCGTAAACAACAACACATCGGTCACTGTTGACAGCTAAACTGGACCTGCATGACTGATAATTATTCTGTGCTCCTCAGTTTCATCTGCAGCATGCAGTGCAATGATAACCCAGTTTTACTCCTACCCAGCTGGAGAAGGCTCTTAACCCCTCTCATAGCTCGACTGCTACAGACTATAGCTGTGACCTTCGGTGGCTACATACTTGGCCTTCATGCAATAATTCAAGTTGATCTGGTGGATGGTTACCCTGACACCGGACTCTGAGTTGTGTGTGTCTGCACTACGTTTCCATGCAATAATGTGGAGAACTTCTGATTGCTTCGCGCTGGGCCCAATTGTGTTTCATCTTCTCCACCACACCTCACCTCAGACTGTCATAATCTCTTATTTATCATGTTGAATAATTAATTCATTAACTCATCGAACACTGGTAAATATATTCAAATCTTTGCTTAGATAATTACAACATCCTATGTTGGAACAGTGATCTGAATTAGATCTGAGCACCGACTGTCGGTTTGTCTGGGTATGAGACAAGGACTCGTATCTGGGGGGGGGGAGTTAACTAGATCTTCTTCTTCGCTTTTGGATTCCATTTCTTTGTTCCTTTCTACTGAAAGGGAAAGCTAAAAAAGATGACCAAACGGTCAATCGCGCTGGATCTCACGGGCACCAATCTTTTGCAGATCTTTGACGCACTTACCAGCGGTCGCAGGTTGGAGGAGAAGGTGAAGATTTCTCTCGTTCCCGTGCTGAGCTGAGAGGAGGCTCCTGTCCGGTCCATTTCTCTCCGTGACAAGACGCTTCCTTTGGACGATAATGTAATGACTGCAAGGTACGTATTTGGGAGGTTTGCCGTACACTAGCATTTAGGTCGCCGTCTGTCACATGCAAAGTGATGGTATTCTGCAGCTGCCAGTAGATGTTGTCTACCACTGAGTTTTTATACCTTTTCCTTACACTCAGCCTGACATCGTGTAAGCCCTGCAGATGAATTAACTCTTCCTATGTCTAAATGTGATCCAGATATCAAGAGACAAAACATTAGAAAAATTGATATAAGATTTATATTATTCTAAAATATAACCATAAACTAAAAATTCCCTCCTTTCATGCTGTCGTTGTCTGATGACTTTCCAATGGCACTTGGCTATCATATATATATATATATAATTTTTATTTTATACTTGAATTGTATAAGAAGAAAGCCATCCAACAACCAGGATAAACATGGATGAAAGGAATAGGGTTGATGGGAACACAAGGGGTCCTCCACAACCTTGTCGCCTCCCTTTTCCTTCTTGATGCACTTCACATGATTCGGTGCACTACACCAGCTGAAGTGAGCTCATGAACACAGTCATGGTGGAGTTACAAAGCCAGCTACCTTTTGACCCTTCCCTCGAACGAAGAACTTGTCCTGACGTCGACTGAAATAATTGCTCTTTCCTCACTGTTCTTCCATCTACTTGCTGCTGCTTCTTCTTCTCTTCCCGTCTTCTGGAATTACTACTGCCCGACTTTTCCTCCCCTTTCCCAAACCTTTCTCCCACCTCTCAGTCTGCAAGTCATTCTCCAAGGTCAACAATGCTGCCCTCCAAACCCAAGTGAGTATCCTCCCCTAACCAGATCTAAATGTGTTCCTTCCAGCTTGCCTCTCTTCTTTCACTGCAAATGTGTAGTGGACAGTGGTTGATCACTTTGAGTGTTCTTGTTTAATTGTGCTTGGAGATTCTTTGTTGCTTGCTTCTTACTGTATAATGGCAGCTCTGACACTAATTTCTGGAATAGATCTGCCATATTTGAAGCTTCCAACAATAAGAGCGCACAAGGAACAGTTAAGGTTAGCAGAACGAGCAGAACCGGATCTACCAAACCGGACGCTGGATCCACTTCTCCCATGGCGAAGCAACCTTCTCCCATGTCAAAACCGCGTGCCTCTGTTGATCGGTCTCCGAGATCAGCTGAATCGAAGACTGCAAACAAGAACAGCACTACTCCTGACGTAAGGATGCTTCTGTTTTCGGTATTTAGTCCGAGTAATTCTGTGTTCCAACTGTGTTTTTGGTGGTGAATTGGGTTTTCGGTCTCAGAAACTTCCGCGGGCAACCAAGGGGTTGGAGATGCAGGAGAAGTTGCATGCGGTGGAGAAGGACCTGAAGAAAGCAAGGGACCAATTGGCTTCTGTCGAGCTAGAAAAGATCAAAGCTGTTGAGGAACTGAATGAGGCGAAGCACCAACTCCAGCAAGCTACTGAGACGCAGAGGAGGGCTGAGGAGAACTTGGAGATGGAGAAGCTCCGGGCCAGCGAGCTGGAGAAGTCAGGCAAAGATGCTTCCATGAAGAGGGAGGAGGAACTCCAGAAGGAAATCGAAGGACTTCGGAGCCGACAAACTCTTGATGCTTCTGCAATGAGTTCCATGGCGCAAGAACTCGAGAGGATCAAAGCAGAGCTTGTTGATGCCACCAATGCGAGAGAGCTCGCATTGACCCAAGCTGATGACGCAAAGAGAACCGCTGAGCTCTTGTCCGAGGAGGTCGGCCGTTTAAAGGCCTCACAAGTCTCCAAGCTGGATGACGCAAACAAGGAAGCGACAGAGATGATCCAAAAGATGGATGCCGAGGTGAGTGCTATGCAACTCGAACTCGGAAGAGCAAAGGCAGCTGAAGAGAAGCTGGCTCAGATGGAAGCACTGGTCGAGAAGCTTCAGATCGAGGTGGCTGATGCCAGGAAGGGCAAGTCAGATGCATCCGAGCTGGTCGACGAGTGGAGCAAGAAGACAGAGATGCTGAAGGCTGATCTGGAAGAAGCATACCAGTCTGAGAAATCTGCGTCAGATTCCCTGGCGGCCATGATGGTACAACTGGAAGAGAGCAAGTCTCTCTTCGAGGACGCCGAATACGAGATATCGACTCTCCGAGGGAAGATAAAGTCATTGGAGATCGAGGTGGCGAAGCAGAAGACCGACCTCGAGGAATCAGATAGGCAGCTCGATTCAGCGCAGCAAGACGCAGTCAACATTGGGAAGACGGTCGAGCTACTGAAATTGGAGCTTCAGACTCTAGAGGAGGAGAAGCTGCAGGCAGTAAACAGGGAAAAGGTTGCTGCTGCCAAAGTTGAGAGCCTGACGGAGGAGAACGACAAACTCATCAATGAGCTCAAGATTAGCAAAGACGAAGGGGAAAAGGCCAGCAAGGCAATGGAAGGATTTGCTTCGGCACTGCAAGCCCTCTCCAAAGAAGCCCGAGATAAGGAAGAAAGGCTTCTGAGAACAGAGGCCGAGGTTGAAGAAGCTCAAGCGGAGATAGAGCAACTCAACATAGCTCTCAGAAACACCGAAGAGAGATACGAGGTGATGCTCGACGAGGCGCGATACGATATCGTTTGCCTCAAGAAAATAGTCGAAAGATTCGAAGCCGAAGCGAGCAAATCAAGCAGTGAATGGACTGCAAAGGAGCTGAACTTTGTCGACACCATCAAAGAGTTGGAAGAAGAAATTGGTGCCATGAAGGTTGAGATGGCAAGAATGGTGGAGTTGCAGAGAGCCACTGAGCAGGCAACACAGGAAGCCAAGGCACACGCAGCTGAGACGATGACTAAGCTAAGACAAGCGGAGACCGGTGCGATGTGCGCTTACGGAGCAGCAGAGGAGTCAAAGCACGAGAGCTTGCGGTTGAGGGAAGCATTGTTGGACAAGGAAACGGAGCGGCAGAGCATCGCGCAAGAGAACGACGACCTCCGCGGGCAGGAAGCAGCGGCACTGCAGAAGGCTTCTGTTTTGCTCACACGGGCCACGGCCAAGAAGGTGGAAGACCAGCATCTGAAAGGCGACGAGGAGGCCGATGTGGCATCGGACAGGGATCACGAGGAGGAATCGATCGACGGCGACGATGATGATGAAGACATGGGATCGAATACGGATGGCAGCAGCATCAATCTGACGGATGGAACCAACGGGAGCACGGATGATGGGACTGCTTCCTCGCCCGCCAAGCAGCAGCAGAGGAAGAAGGCATTGCTGCACAAGTTTGGGAACCTTCTGAAGAACAAGAACTTTTAGTCGGCTTTCTACGTTGTTTGGTGTTATTATTCTTTATGGGATGTGCATTCGGAAGAGTGGATGTGGTGTTACAGCTTTTGATGCTTGTATTTGTCCTATTAAAGCCTTGTCTTGGATTCTACCAAAGCAGCGTCTTTAGCACTCTCCTGTTGGCGACTCCGGTCCGAACCGGCGGTCCCAACCGAGAAACTGGAAATCGGATCTTGAATTGGATGGCCGGTTCTTACCACTATCATGTCATCGATAGAATAATGGACAATTAAATGAAGAAGCGATCGAGTCATCCTCTGTTTCATCTGACGCAGAACTTCGAACAGATGGAGTCAAAGAAGAAGAAATAGATTGAGTCCGGGCCTGTTTTAGCGCTTGCAACAGTAGCAATCGACAAAAGGAACCCAAAGAGATGGGAAGATTGGAGCCTTTCCCATGGCGGTCCACCATGTGGAGGGATGGGTTGATCTACCTTGGGTCAAAGATTTCACTTGCATTGGCTTTTCCTATACATTCACTTTGATGACGTCAACTCCCATCAATTTAAGATCAAAAGCCATGGACAACATGAAACAGTCCCATGTCTCCACATGCAAATAAGATGACGGATAGCCCGTAATTTCTACATCACGGATGACAGATAACATTGGTGAGTGACACATGAGATCTGACCATTTGAAGCAAAGATGGAAGTAGCTCACTCTCAGATCTCTTTCCAGCCGAAATCATTGTCTAAGTCATCCAGGTTTAGGGCATCCCAGTCCTCAAAGGATGTACTAATAGATCCCTCCAGAGAGGTGGTCTCACTCCTGCTCATTTAAATTACTAGTCAAAATATTTAAGTAAAAATTAATAATAACATATTTATTAGATTCTTATAAGTTAATTTTAATTTAATTACTTTCGATATGGATTAATGAGGGCGTTATAATCAAAATAAAAAATTATAATATCTCGATTAGCACATCAAAAATTAGTATAATTAATTTTGATCTAATGAGTATACTACTATCAATTTTAACTTAAGCATTTTGTTCAATAAGTTGAGCTAACTAATAAGCCTAAGTTACGATATTTTGTATTAGAGCCAATCCAATATTTAGGTAGAAGGGCTTAAGTAGAAAAGGATTCCTCATGTATAGAGTATAAAGGACTTGTCAAGGAGTAAAACCACCACTAGGCTATGTCTCATATGTACTATGTTAAAATTTAATCTAAGCTATGCTACGTCTTGACGAAAACATCAAATCTTTGAGTAGGAGAAATTGTAACATCCCAATTAGTCTTAAGTCGGAGTGGACAAGATTAATTTATAAGGATCTAATGGATATATTACTATCAACTTCAGCTTAAATATTTTAATTAATAATTTAAACTAAACGAAACTGATAAGCCCATTTAACTTAGCTAGCGTGGTGATAGAAGGAAAAATAGATTACTCTTGCCCGTATTGGTGTTTGCAACAGTAGCAATCGACAAAAGGAACCCAAAGATTTGGGATCATTGGAGCCTTTTCCATGGCAGTCCACTATGCGGAGGGAAGGGTTGATCTGCCTTGGGTCAAAGATTTCGGAAAGCTTCCGTCCAAAAGCTTACATTGGCTTTCCCTATACCGTCACTTTCATGATGTCAACTCCCATCAATTTAAGATCAAAAGCAGTAGGCAACATGAAACAGTCTCATGCCTCAACATGCAAATAAGATGACAGAAAGCCCGTAATTTCTACATCACCGATCCATGAAATATGATAATTAATTTCCATGAGCAATTTGACTCCCGTGTGCTCATCCTAAGGGTGCATCAGGCCATGCCGATATGACTGCGATGACAGATTACATACTAGAGTGACACAGGAGATCTAACCATTTGAAGCAAAGATGGAATAGCTCACTCTAAGATCTCTTTCCAGCCGAAATCATTGTCCAAGACATCCAGGTTTAGGGCATCCCAGTCCTCAAAGAATGTACTAATAGATCCCTTGAGAGAGGTGGTCTCACTCCTGCTCATGTTTTCTGGAGAGATTGAATCCAAGGAAGCTGTAGAATTCGAGGTGGCGAAGGCACAAGTAGCTGTGCCACAACCTTGATCCTTCACCGTACTCTTCCATCTCAAATCATCTTCAGGTGGCGGAGCAGCAGCTACTGCTTCTCCACCGCCCACAGAAAGGCTGTTGGCCAAGTGCTGCAAACCCTCTCTCGCGGCCGTAGGCGTCAAACTCTGTAGGATGACGAGGCTCGAGAGCTGGCGGATCAAAGCTAAGACGTCGTTCGGTCGGTGGTTCCTCGGAGCAGCAGGTGCAAAGAGGCGGAGCAGGTCCAGATTTGGAGTGGCACTGCAGGTTAGGAGCTGAACAAGGTTCTGCACCAACTGCAACTTGATCAAGTGTCCATCATCTGCCTGCAGCTGAAGGGAGTTATCCAGGGAGGTCGTCAAGCTGCCCAGGTTGGCCACTGTCAGTAAGCCGGGCATGGTCGCTAGCAGATTGAGGTCGGTTCTTGGCTGATGCGTCACGGGGTCGATGCCCATTTGGAGGAGCTTCTTCCTCATGTTTGTGTTCCAGTAGTTCTTGATCTCGTTGTCGGTCCTCCCAGGTAGCCTGGTGGCGATGGCCGACCACCTTCGAGTCAAGAAGCCAATAGAGAACCATTCAAGACTGCAATCTATTGCTACCAAAGAAGGAAAGAAGATGAAACGAAGGAATTAACAGGAGATATATATACTTGTTTCCAAGAACAGCATGGAGCTGAAGTATGAGCTTCTCCTCTTCGTCTGTGAACTCGCCCCGCTTGATATCGGGACGGAGGTAGTTCGTCCACCTTAGCCTGCAGCTCTTGCCGCACCGGTTGAGCCCCGCAAGCTTCGGCAACCGCCGCCAGTTCCCCTGCCCGTGCTTCCCAATGAAGTCCTTCAGCTTCTCGTCCTCCTCCGGCGTCCATGGGCCCTTCTTTAACCCGAACTCATCGCAACATGGTGGCCTACCCATGCTTCCTTCCTATGAGAGTAAGAGAGAGAAGAGAAGACGTCCAACTGTGTTTCTTTGCCTCGGAGGGTGACGGTTTATAGGGGAACCATCTTCTCTGATTCCAACTAAAACAACGTAAAATAATAGCATAGAAAACAGTCTCCTGAAAGAGGGTCTGAGAAGACTGCAACAGATTGATATTGCGACAAAACCCACGTACGTCATTGCCCATGCAAATAATCTAATGCATTCATGTGTCGTACGCAGCATCCAGTCGAACAGGGATCCATGTTTAAAGATATGAAACAGGACGTTCTAAGGACTCTCTACGTACTCCAGTACTATAACAGGCATGCAAGAAAGGAGCTGCCGGATCTCTTCTCCCTCCTGCATCAACACAAGTGGACTAGAGTTAGGGTTAGGGTTTCGGGCGGTGGGACCCAGGCGAAGGGAAGGCCACCTAATTGGCACAAGTTGGATGAACATTTAGAGTAGACCGCCGCAGGGAAAACTGTGGTTTATGCCCACAGAAACATTGATGGTTTTGTGAGCAGATGAGTAAGCATGACATGGTTCTGCTGGAAATAGTATTGTTTATTGGATTCTAATCAAACTGGATCATACAGAAAAGGAAGATTCATTCCATATATCTTTCTATCAATTGGTCTGACACATACATAGAACTATTCTCTCTAGCCTTTGTGGCATCATCATATCTAACAAACAATATCACAGTATCCAAATAACTAATGAATCAAGTCACAACTAGATTACATGAATGTATACATGTTTCGGTCATCTTCATGTTGGCTCAAGAAATCATTCGGCTTAAGCTCCCAACTCAGGGCTTATGGAAGTCTTTAAGGATTCTTCTTCTTCTTCGTCACTGTCACTGCCACAATCTCATGAACTCGGTTATTATTATTAGTGATAGACTAAGGTTCCTCAATCAGCAGCTTTTAAATATCTAAGCAACTTGGGAAGTGAGCAAATAGGAGTGTAGATCATGAAAGGCAGCATTTTTAATCGAGTCATTCACAAAGAATGATGTTTCAAGTTCAAAATTTTGCACCTATTATTTCAGAAGTTAAAAGTCTCATGGTGCTTGCACATGCTATAATCCATCAAAAAGTGGAACGAGGTTTCTTTCTGGTGTTTTGATGGAGTTGCAAATATTTTTGAAGTTGATTTAAAGAACACAGTTGCCCAGAGGATAAAATTTAAGTACGGAAAAACTTTTGGTTGGAGAAAGAAATAACAAAAATAATGATTTATTTTTTTTACAAATGTTTCATATATCTTTATATCTTCGCGGAGAGAAGAGACAATATAAGAAAAAGAAAACACTTTGAATACTCCTGAATTTTGTGTTAGGTCATGCAAATCTTGTGTTCGTTATTTTTATATAAATATTTATTATTGATTTTATTATTATTTTTTACTTTTAGTATATTGACTTGAATTTGTACTTCAACTTTTAGGTATAATCATTCAAAATCTGTGTTTTGTGGCACTAGCTTTTAGTTAAAATCTTTGATGCACTGATCCATTGCTAACAATCATAAGATAATCATTTTCTTCCAAAAAAAAGGCTAGAATTTTAGCCATTTTTATTATATGCACAGCTAGAATGTGAGTGGAGAATACAGTCTTCCATGACAGTAGCAGAAGAACAAGGAAGAAAACTTGGTAAAGAGGATTGCTAACTAAGTTTGATAGAGCCTTGTCCACCAGTGCAAAGAATTGAGAATCTTTCATCAGTACAGGTTTGGAATCAATGTATATATAAATACTGTTGTCAGGCATAAATTGGTTGAGAATTGGTAGTATTCTGATCAATATATTATGACTATTATGTTAGGTTCAAGTTTGGTATTAAGAGGTCGGTATTAATAGGGGGATGAATTAGTGTAGTGGTTAAAAATGTTTGATTTATGTGATTTTAAAAAATTTTGTATGATGAAAGATTCATTCATTGAAAACTTATTTCGACAAAGATGTTTAACATGTTCGTAAGTGAATAGGGAAGAAGTAAGATAGTTGTAGTTAAGTAAAGAAAATAAGTAGTAAAAGAAAAGTGCACAACAAGAAAAGAACACATCGATTTATAGTGGTTCGGTCATTCGACTTATGTCCACTTGCGATATCTCCTCCGATAAGGTTATTGGCATCCATTATTGATCTTTCTTTAAGGGCAAAGATCAATTGCTTTTTTACAGAACTCTTTACAAGTAGCTCACTCTCCTTATACAAGTTTTTAACACTTAGAATCGATAGAGATGAACTCTTAATGTTTACAAGAAATTTCACTATAGTCTTAATTCTTTTTGTTCACTTCTCTGTGTTCAACAAGCTGAGAAGTAAATGATATTTATAGGCCTTAATTGGTTTAAAAAATAGAACAAAAAAAGGTATTATCCTAGATTTTTCGGGATACTGGCGATACCACTGTTCTCTAACACTGGGAGGTGCCACTGCCCAGTCTAACGGTACTACCGCCAGACAGAGTCTCGGTTACTAGAACTAGACGGTATCATTATATGATAGTTAATAACTGCCGACGATGTCATCGTCCAGACACTTGGGAGACTAAGCCATGGGCAGTTCTACCCAGTGTTTGTAATTTCGTATCATACCGGAGTTTCAATATTTCTCTGGTACGATATAGTATGGTATACCGAACGGTATGTTTCGGTATACTATTTGGTTTTCTTTTCGAAGACATCTAAGTTAAAAAAAAGCAACGACGTCATATATTAAAAAAAAAGAAAAAAACGACGTCGCCTCCCTTCTTGGGCGACGTTGCCGAGGGAGATGTCGCTCGTGTTTAAAAAAAAATGATGACGTTACCTTGGCAACGTCGCCCGAGCCTTGGTGACGTCGCCCACATATTAAAAAAATAAAAAAATGACAATGTCACCTCAGCAACGTTGCCCGAGCCTTGGCGACGTTGCCCTCATATTAAAAAATAAAAAAAATAATTTTTTCGATAAAAAAAAAATCGATATCGCTCGATAGCGGGCGATCCGCGTACCGGTATCCTATCATACCGGTACGTACCACCCGGTACCATTCGAAATTGTATACCTTGGTTCCACCGTCCAATTCTGGCGATGTCATCGTCAGACAAGATTTAGCAACATTGTTTGGGCTAACAATCTGGCCCAAGACAGTTTGGATTCGGGCCCAGCTGGCCCTTAACTAAGTTAGTGGGATTACCTCCTAAACCGAACTCTAATTACACCATAACTACGAAATTTAAGGTATATATTAAAGCAAGCAAGTCTGGTAGGTCAAAATTTCTTCCAACGAGCTTCTGATGATCTTTCGAAGGAATTTTGACGAACTCTCGGCAATCTTCTAATGGACTCCCGACAAGCTCTTGAACTCTCGACGATCTTCTTGGCAAGTTCTGATGAGCTTCTTTAGCAAGCTCCAATCTTCTCGACGAGCTTCGGCAAACTTCCGATAAACTTCTTGGTGAACTTATGACATATGTTTTGACAAGCTCCCGATGAACTCTCGGTAAATTTCGACAACACTTTCGATAAACTTTTAGATTCCCGACGAACTCTCGAACTCCTAACGAATCGTTCGATCATTGACTCCTGCACTATTTTTGCTTTATGCCTTGTTCGCTATCGTAGTTAATCCTGTATACTTTTTTCAACGTATAGATTAGATCAATAATTTATCAATTGATTTCATCATCAAAATCCAAGATTCAACAAAAACCTAAGTCTTTCTTAAGGTTTGACTTGAGGCAATGTTGCTTCTCTTGTTACATGTGTTCTTAGCAATGCAGATGCAATGGATTATCTCACAATAAGAACTTGAAATAAATAGATGTGATTTTTCAGTTCAATCTCACATCAAAAGTTAAAATAACTCGAATGATAGATGGATGCAGTAATATTATCTTGAAATTACATATTTTAGGTTGGTGATTCATATTTAATTAGTTAATGGGTCAATGTTTTTTTATCAAATTAGATCATGACAAATGTATCACATATTGAGTACGATAAAGACAACGAGTAGAAAATGAAGATCATTGGATTGGGCTTTGCATGTACAATGTTAATATTTGATTTTATATTAGTTTTTGACTGGCCATCATGTCTTTACCATTAACATAATGAGATCTATAAGAACTAGATAAGTTTACAACCATTAATTTGAAATAAGAATTTTGTGTTGATGGTTCATATTCACCAAGTTAATGAGTAAATTATTGCGCTAAATTGAATTATAACAAACGATATTAGCAAGCTCCAACCAAGTATTAAATATAATAAAAGATTCGCACTTATGGCAGAAGACATGCCATTAGATGGTACCACTGATCTTATATTAATCAAATCAAGATTGTATTATAAGATAATGGTGTTGGATTATAGGGCTCTTTATAATTAGATAAGATATATAATAGAACTAATTAGATTCTGATGATAGATATTGGAACTCTCCTAATAACTTATTCTAGATTCTCTACTCTCGTTTATAAATAGACAGGACCTTTAAGGACTAGATGCACGCATCTCATAAAAGGACATAATTGAGATATTATGATTTCTCTCTCAATCTCTCTAAATCATCAATAACAATAGTCCTATGAGAAGATAGAGAGAGAGAGAGAAGGAGGAGTGTCTAGTTCTCCTTGTAAATTGATGTTATTATGATATTCGGATCTGGAGGACAATGCATTTGCAGATTAGACAAAGATTTTTTTTAGATGACATCGAAAGGTATGCATCGTAAATTCGATCTAATATTATTTGATTTCAACTCTAACATGAAAGTTTTTTATGTAATTTATAGTATATTATAAATTTTTATGTTTACAATTGGTATCAGAGCCTAGGTACTTGAGATCAAATATATCATATTTATTATTTTGATTTACGATGTTTGAATGATCCATGTATTGTCGATATGTCTTCCTATCTTTTCTGTCTTGTCACTTGCTTGCGGGCGATAAAAGATTCTTTATAACGCGATCTTCGATGATCGCGAAGTAGCGATAGTCGCTTTGCAGCACTGTTGCCGACCTCATTGTGTAAAATTGCTACGGTGAATCTACTACCAGTAGTGGTTGCGCCAGGTAACATGCGCGTTGTAGTAGCAATAGCAACCATGGACAATTGCTAGGCAGCGAGCTGTACATCGTGATTGACAGCACATCGCGGCAGCCACATTGGCGATGGCTGCGGATCGAACGCTGGGTTGATCGCACAAGCGATGGTTGTGCGTAGGCAGTAGCCGCACATAGGTGTGTAAGCAGTCTCACGGGCAGCTGCACGCACATGCGACGATCGCATAGTAGTGGCCTCGTGCAGGCAACCATGCGCAAGTGGCATCCGCAAAGGCAGCAACGTGCACATGCAACGACCGCATAGCGGCGACAGTCATATCTAAGTGGCAGGTCTACCCACACCCAAGCAGTGGTCACACAAGCGATAACCGCTTACAAACAATGGCCGCACTAACAATGGCCGCACTAGCGACGCCCATCCATGGGTAGAGGCGATGGCCTCGTGCAGGGGTGACAATCGCCTATAGGTAGACACCCCTTAGGGTTTTTGGAAAGAAAATTATATCTTTACTCCTGTAATTTCTATTAATTCTGTTTTAACACTTTTGACAATTTTTCCCTTTATAAATGTTATAATTCTAGTTTTGTCTTGTCAACAAATTTACTATTTTACTCTTATGAAATTGAGAGTTTTTTATTTATATCCTTAATCATAAAATTGATCAATATAATTTAATTGACTTTGATCATGATTATATTTTGATTATTTGATTAGATTTAATTTTGATTAAAACAATATAAATTATGGTTTACTTTTATAGTTTTCTCATATGATTTATTGATTATATATGGTAAATAAAATTTAATTATTATTCTTGAATATTTATTTAGTTATTCACATGTATATGTTTGACATTATGAAATAATATTTATCTTTTTCATAAGATATCTTTATGATTTATATCTCATCATAAGTACAGTTATCATATGACTTTTTTTTGCTGATTAATGTTTAATAATTATTATGATTATTATTCTATTATTGAACTATTTTAGCATAAATTAAAATAAATTTATTTAATGAATATTATCTGTAACTCATCTCCCTAAGTTTTATTTGACCGGTAGTTGTGAAAGTGGCCTAGGATGATAGCCTTATGAGATATGATTTATAATAAAAGTTTTATTATTTATAGGATATTTTTAAACTATACTTTATATTATTATATTGGTCTTGTAGCCACCAAAGTGACCTAGACCAATAACTTATAAAATGACTTTAAGGAATTAGTCAAATGACATTAAGGAAATACTATTCACAATGACACATACAATTAAAAGATTTAGATAATCCCAAAAGAAAATCTATTTTAAATAGTTATGTGATTGGGTAGAATGATACTGTTTTAAATATCTTTACAGTTTAGGGTTGTATACAATGCTATTCCACAAGAATGGTATCAGTCCTCCATAGATGTTCTTGAGTGAACACTAGATATGTCAGTATTTCACCCAAAGGTGAAATATAGATGATATCAATAGTTTATTATATTTTGGAAACTCAAAGTATTAATATTATTTTATATTTTTATAGTGATACTTCCTATGATATATGCTCATGCTTTGAGTGTCCCTGTACTTTCTGGACTAAATTATTCAGAATAGTTAGAGCACGTGCAATTCACACTAGGCGTATTATATCTTGACTTAGCATTACTTGTTAAAAAACCTACATACTTGATTGATGAAAGTACAGTGGAACAAATTAATGAAATAAATGCTTGGAAAAGATCTGATAGGCTTAGTTTAATATTCATAAGAATGATGATTATAAATAATATAAAGATTTCATTACTGATTGCAACTAGTGCATGAGAATATTTAAAAGTTATTAAAGATAGATTTAAATTTATTGATAAGTCATTGGTTGGCACACTAATGAAAGAACTGACTATGACTCAATATGATGACACTCAAGAAGAATTCAGGATCATATCCTAAATATGATTGATAAAGTTACAAAACTTAAAGTATTAGGCATGAATGTTGATGAGTTTTTTCTCGTGCAGTTCATTTTTAATTCTCTTCTTTCTTAATTTGGCTCATTCAAGATTCATTATAATATAAATAAGGATAAGTGAGACTTGAATGAGTTAAAACTAATATGATATTATTTTATTGAATTAAGATTATTAAAAATAAATTATGTTCATATAATTTTTATGATACTATTCAAGATTATATA
Source organism: Musa beccarii (assembly GCA_024322285.1). Classification (NCBI taxonomy): domain Eukaryota; kingdom Viridiplantae; phylum Streptophyta; class Magnoliopsida; order Zingiberales; family Musaceae; genus Musa; species Musa beccarii. The sequence goes on along the minus strand of CM044395.1, from coordinate 32,653,770 downwards.
AGAAAATAAAATTAAAGTATTATCCATCAAAAAATATGCCAGTCTAAAAATGTTAAATGTTTGACTAATGAAAAAAATAATATTTAATCTTTTTGTAAAGATATTATTTTATATTCAAATCAAAGAAAACATTATCATATGACTTTTTTGTTGATTAATGTTCAATAATTATTATTTATTATTAAATTATTAAAAATAAAACTTTTGAAAAAAGTATAAACTTGACTTTTTATATATTTTAAATCAAACAATACAAAATTTCCTTTAATATTTAAATTGATTCCTTAAGTTTAACTCATATTACCAATAATATATAGTATTTCTTTGATCTTATGAGATAAAGAATTATAAAAAAGTTTATCATTTATGGGAAATCATCTCAAAACAAAAGTGATTGTATCATGAAATTATTCATATTATTAAAATCCTAAAATGAGTCATATCGATATAAAAAATGACTTGTTGACACATTTTTCTTATATTTCTAGAAATTTAGTTTCTCTATCTAAATTAATGAGTTAGATATTATCTTTCTTTTAGTAATAGTAAACTTAGTATATTTTATGATTCAATAAAAGTTAGTTTTGTAATTCTAATATTAATTTTAGGTAGAATGTTTAAAATCTCTTGTGTTTTCACAAGTTAAACTCTACAATAATATAACTTGGTTTTATATACAAAGAATATGGTATACAGTAGTTTTAGAATAAATGAAAGATTTCATCAGATTATATATGTTGGATTTCACCCATAGTTTCAAGGTTTGAAAGATGAATATATATTATGGCATATTTATATTTTATTGATTCAAACTTTACGACTAAAGATGTTTGGATAGATGATTATTTTAAAGGATAAGTAGTATTTTATAAAGATTTGAAAATCATTTATTGCGATTATTATGCTAAACTTTATATGCTCAATACATTAAGTGAGTGATTAAAGGTATTTCATCATATTTATAGTTTCTCATTCTAGACTAAATTATTCGAGATAGTTAGAAATGTCTTATAATTTATGATTAGGAAGTTAATAAAAAATCTAGACTTATCATCTGCTTATATTTCACGAAAACCTAAGATAATTAGATATTGTTCATAAAATATCTAAGACGCTGTGAAAGATCTTAGACTATTTATAAAAATAATTTTTTTCTATTAAAAAAATAAAATCGAATCGCTTAATGGCCAATGATATCTGTAAATAGATTAGTTTAATATTCATTAAGAATGATAATTAGATAAAAATTATCCTAAAATTATCACATCTAATAAAGGTGGTGATTTTATAACAAATGATGAGAATATTTAAAAGTTATTGGTCCTTTCTCGATAGAGCTTTAAAACTAATAAGACATTTGGCTCAATAACTGTCGTTATCATTGACTCACTATTTTTCGATTATGCCTTGTTCGAATATGAATCCTGGTAGAAATCAATACAATCTTATGGATATGACATGTTAGGAGGATTATCTCATCAAGAATTGAGATTATTTTTCAATTCCTCACATAAAAGTTAAAATTGATAAGTGAAGCTTATTTTGGTTGGTGACATATTTAATTAGAATGGGTCAATGTTTTTTATCAAATTAGATCATGACAAATGTATCTTTGAGTACGATTATCATTGAGTTCTGATTTTATATTAGTTTTTGATCGGCCATCATGTCTTTACTTTCATTAACATAATGAGATCTATAAGACTATAAGATTACCATTAATTTGAAATAAGAATTTTGTGTTGATGGTTAATTCACCAAGTAATGAGTAAATTATTGTTCAATCCAAATTGAATATCAAGAAGATTTATAATAAAAGATTAAGATTATTTAGATGTTCTTATAAAAAGTTGGTGATAAAGATAAGATATATATTACTTAGATTCTGATAGATATTGGAACTTCCTAATAACTTATAGATAACTTCTCGTTAAAAATCCTTAAGGAGATACATCACATCTCACGCCAAAAGGACATAATTGAGAAGATTTCTCTCTCAGAAAATCAAAATAGTCCTATGAGAAGATAGATAAAGAGAACAGGAGGAGTTCTCCTTGTAAATTGATGTTATTATGATATTCGGATCCAATGCATTTGCAGATTAAGAAGATCATAAAGGTATGCATCAATATTATATTTCAACTCTAACATGAAAGTTTTTATTAATTTATAGTTTACAATTGTAAGGTAAATCAAATATAGTTTACAAATGATCCATGTATTGTCGATATCCTCTAAGTCATCACTTGCTGCAGATTTCGTGATCTTCGATGATCGCTGAAGATTTGTCAAAAATTGCGTGATCTACTAATAAGAGTCGTGTGTAACATCAATAGCAGCAACCATGGACAATTGCTAGGCAAAATGATCATCGATTGATTAAAGTTAAAAATTGGCGATGTATCTTGATCGCACAAGCGATGGTTGTGCGTGAATAGAGGAGCCTTCACTGCATCTATATGATGAATCGCATAGTAGGGCCTGGCTATAAAGAGAAACCCTCCATAGCGACAATATCTATAGCGCTTGGATAACCGCTCAAAAATCCTATTAGCATATATGAGAAGCTGGCCTCTGAAAATTATATGGGGTTTTTGGATTATTCTTTACTCCTATTATAATTCTAGTTTTGTCTCAACAATTTACTATTTTACTCTTATGAAATTGAGAGTTTTTATTTATATCCTTAATCATAAAATTGATAATTTAATTGACTTTGATCATGATTATATTTTCCTTAGAGATTAAAACAATATAAATTATGGTTTACTTTTATAGTTTTCTCATATGATAATTATATATGTAAATAAAATTTAATTATTATTCTTGATATTTATTTAGTTATTCACATGTATATGTTTGACATATGAAATAATATTTATCTTTTTCATAAGATATCTTTATGATTTATATCTCATCATCAGTTATCATATGACTTTTTTGCTGATTAATGTTCAATAATTATTATAATTATTATTCTATTATTAAACTATTTTAGCATAAATTAAAATAAAATTTTTGATGAATATTATTTGTAAATCATCTCCTTAAGTTTTATCTGATCGGTAGTTGTCAAAGTAGCCTAGAATGATAGACTTATGAGATATGAATTATAATAAAAGTCTTATCATTTATAGGATATTTTTAAACTATACTTTATATTATTGTATTGGTCTTGTAGCCTCTAAAGTGACCTAGACCAATAACTTATAAAATGACTTTAAGGAATTAGTCCTAAATGATATTAAGGAAATAATATTCACAATGACACACATAATTAAGAGATCTAGATAATCCCAAAAGAGAATCTACTTTAAATAGTTATGTGATTAGGTAGAATGCTACTGTTTTAAATGTCTTTACATTTATGTATTACTATTCCACAAGCTCCTCTATAGATGTTCTTGAGTGAACAATATGTCAGATTTCACCCAAAGGTTATGGATATCAATAGTTTATCTTTCAAAGCATTAAATTATTTTATATTTTTATGGTACATCCTATTTGAGTGTCCCCTGATCTCTAGACTAAATTATTCAGAATAGTTAGAGCACGTGCAATTTATATTAGGCGTATTAGATCTTGACTTAGAATTGCTTGTTGAAAAACCCACATACTTGACTGATGAAAATACAGTGGAATAAATTAATGAAATAAACGCTTGGAAAAGATCTGATAGACTTAGTTTAATATTCATAAGAATGATGATTGTAAATAATATAAAGATTTCATTACTGATTGCAACTAGTGCACGAGAATATTTAAAAGTTATTGAAGATAGATTTAAATCTATTGATAAGACATTGGTTGACACACTAATGAAAAATTATGACATGACACTCAAGGAATTCGAGATTTATCCTCAATATGAGCTAAAGTTATTAAAGCATGGCATATATCTTTTTTCTCTGATAATTCTATTTGATCATTCAAGATTCACTAAATACAAATTAAGTGAGACTTGAATGAAACATATATTATTCAAGAAGAATTAAGATTAAGATAATAAAGTTCATATAATATTATGACTACTACTTAAGGAGCTAAATGTATCTGATACTCTCACATTAATAGAAAACCTCCAGATTTCTTGTAGTTTCATTACCATGCGAAGATCGATGCATCTTCCATTGCACGTGTAAAAGAAGATACTAGGAGATCGAATCCTAATTCATATTCAAGCGTCCTCCTCTCTAGCGGTATCCACACTGGCAGAGATTGCAACGATGCACCTCTCTCTAGGAGAGGAGAACAAAGGTGTATCAAAAAAACCCCACTCAATAGAGCTTTGGTTCTCTCCTAAAGGCTCTAAAATTCTAATGTCTTTTACCCTATTGGGTATATCCAATAGAGCCTCTTGGATTAATGGGACAATATCTTATTAGCAATTATTGGATCTCATCAATCCAATAATTCAGAGGCTTAATGGATATCCAGATAAGGGTTAATTGATATCTCATATTCAACTCCCCTACTCGTCGCAATACCTACCTGTATGTGTGTGTGACCCTCTAGGCCCAATGATCATAGCCGTGAGTCATACTTGTTAGAACTCATTCTAAATTAGTGAATTATTATCCCTAACTCATCGACTCACACTGTATGAGGAATCCAATCCTTTGAATCGCCACCTATCATAGTCTCTCATCCATCAATATTTCGAGACCCTATCTAGATGGTGCTATCAGCCCATATGGTCTCTCCTCGAGTCTTGCTCTTGCCTGATAAACTCTTTCTCTCTCAAGATAACTTGGCCAACGATTTATTCCAAAACACATCCTCTCATGATACAAGAGTGGATGATCTTCCATTGACACTCAATAGCCATCGTAAGGTTGGCTCACTCCCAATAACCTTGTACCTGGATTCAAACTTTCTAAACCTATAAGTCTGGTATCAAAGAGTGGATACTCATACAGACATGGTGTCTCAAGTCTATGGACCAGATACACTCACTGGGACTACGAAATCGTTGTCGACGTGAGGTATCAATAACCATCCAATAGGTGGATCAATCGGAACTCATTCCCAACCTACATCAGTATCCTTAGTACTACGAAGCATGAGACCACTTTATATGGATGGGTATACAAAGACAACCAATCTATCCGATCTCGATATCCTTCTCAAGTAATCTATTCGATCTGTTTAAAGGTAAATCGGTCTCATTATCGTGATCTCATCATGATCCGATTCCCATTACATCCAAGGACATCATAATATATGCAACACGCAAGATAAAGTGATAAAACACCTAATAATAAGCGAAGAGAAAAAGTGCATATCAAGTCACAAGTGTTATCATCACTATGTGATTGACTTGCATTGACTTGAGGCACATATGACTAGCAAGAACAAGAAAAAAATTAAAGTATTATCCATCAAAGAAATATGCCAGGTCTAAAAATGTTAAACAAACTAATGAAAAAAATAATATTATAGTAAAGTATTTTTTTTGTGGCAAGAAAGGATATGTAAAGAAGGACATTAAATGCAAAACTTGGTTTGAAAAAAAAGTATGAACTTGACTTTTATATGTTTTAAATCAAACAATACAAAATTTCCTTTAATATTTAGTGGATTGATTCTGGTACTTTAACTCATATTACCAATAATATATAGAGATTTCTTTCGATCCGAAAACTAAAGAACATGAAAGATTCATCATTATGGGAAATCATCTCAAAACAAAAGTGATATCAGTGGGGACTTATCGCTTACGCCTAGAAATGAGTCATTTGATGGATCTTGTTGACACATGTTTTGTTCTTATTATTTCTAGAAATTTAGTTTCTCTATCTAGAATTAATGAGTTAGGATATTATCTTTCTTTTAGTAATAGTAAACTTAGTATATTTTATGATTCAATAAAAGTTAGTTTTGGAATTCTATATAATGGTTTGTACAGAATTAATTTGAATCTTGGTTTACAAAGACATTATTGACTCTACAATCAAGTGTTGGATTAAAACATAGTTTCAATAATGAAAGATCTTCTATACTGTGGCATAGACATTTGAGGCATATCTCCAAGCAAAGAATAGAAAGATTAGTGAAGGATAATATTTTGAGAGATTTAGACTTTACTGATTTTGATGTTTGTACAGATTACATCAAGGGAAAGCAAACTAAACATATAAAAAATACTACAATAAGTAAAGAACTCCTTGAGATTATTCATGCTGATATCTATGGACCACTCCATATTCCCTATTTTAGTGGAGAAAAGTATTTCATCATATTTATAGATGACCTATCCAGATAGCACTATATTTATCTAATACATGAAAAGTCTTAGGCCAATGATACTCTTGAAATATACATAAATGATGTTAAGAGATAATTAGATAGAAAAGTTAAAATTATCACATCTGATAAAGGTGGTGAATTTTATGACAGATATGATGAATCCAGTCAGACTATTGGTTCTTTTGCTAGTATCCTAAAACAATAAGGTATTTGTGCTCAATATGTCTTACTAAATGTGCCACAATAGAATTATGTTGTTGAAAGGTGAAATAATACTCTTATGGATATAGTTATGAGCATGATGAGTTATTCTTTTGTACCTAAGTTAATGTGGGGTGAAGCTCTTAGGACAGCTATGTACATCTTGAGCAGAGCTCTTAGTAAGTCGATATCATTAACTCCATTTGAGTTATGGATCGGTAGAAAGCCCGGTCTAAGACATTTACATATTTGAGGATGTTATGCAGAGATAAGAGTATTCAATCAACATGAAAAGAAATTGGATCCAAGAACTATTTTTGGATATTTTATTGGTTATCCAAAAAAGTCTAAAAGATACAAATTTTATCACCCTAATCATAGTATGAGGTTAATAGAATTTGGTAATGCAAGATTTCTAGAAAATGATGAAATTAGTGTGAGTGAAAAATCTCAAATGACCAATTTTGATATTAAGAAGATTTAGGTTAATTCTTTCATATCATCTTCTATTCAAGAAATTATTGTTCTTTAAATCAATGAGAGAATTGGTAAGGGTGAATAATAAAATAACATCGATGAACTCTCATATGATATTGATGTCGTCGCTAATGATCTTGTAGAACAATCATAATTGGCAACTTTAAGAAGTTCTCAAAGGAAAAGGAAATATGTAATTTTGATGTTTATATGATATATCTATAAGAATCAGATTATGATCTATGAATAAAAGGAGACCCTTTATGATTTTCATAAGTCATAAAAAGTAACAATTCTGAAAAATGGTATGATGTAATGAAAGAAAAGTTAAAATTACTGTACCAAAATGGTATCTGAGAACTCATCGAATTGCCTAATAATTATTAGAGAGTTGATTATAAATGGGTACTTAAGACAAAACATGACTTAGAGGGTAATATCAAATGATATAAAGTCAGATTTCTGGCCACAGATTTTTCTCAAAAAGAAGGCATCGACTATAGCAAGATTTTTTCTCCAGTTTCTAGAAAGGACTCATTAAGAATCATCATGGCATTAGTAGCTCATTATGATCTTGAGTTACACTAGATGGATGTGAAAATCACATTTTTGAATGGGGATATAGATGAGAAAATTTATATGAAACAACCTGAAGGATTTATAGAAAAGAAAAAAAAAAGTTAGACTTGTAAACGTAAGAAATTCATTTATGGCCTTAAATAAGCTTCCAGACAATGGTATATAAAGTTTCATGATATCATTACTTCCTTCGAATTTAAAGAAAACACTATTGATCAATGCATATATCTAAAGGTAAGTGGGAGCAAGTTTATTATATTGGTTTTATATATGGATGATATCTTGCTTGCAAGTAGTAATCTTGGTTTATTGCATGAAACCAAAAAATTTTTCAACAAGAACTTTAAGATGATTGATATGAATGAGGCAGCCTATGTTATTGGCATTGAGATATTCATGAATAGATCTCAAGGATTATTAGGATTATCTTAGAAATGATATCTTAATCGTACCTTGAAGAGATTTAATATATAGCTTTGCTTAGCTATTGATACACCTATTACTATAGGTAAAAAATTTAGCCAAAACCAGTGCCCAAAAACTAATTTAGAAAGGAATCAAATGAAAAATATTCCTTATAGGTGTGCAGTTAGAAGCCTATTATGTGCTCAAACCTTTATAAGACCATATATCAGTTTTACAGTTACACTGTTGGATAGATACCATAGTAACATAGGAATTAAACATTGGAAAGCTGTAAAGAAAGTACTAAGATAATTGTAGAGGACAAAAGATTATATGCTCACATATATGAGATCAGATCAGCTTGAAGTGATGGGATATTTAGATGCTGATTTTATAAATTACCTCGACAGTAGGAAGTCCACTTCAAGATTTGTATTCATGTTAGTTAGTGGGGTATTTTCTTGAAAAATATAAAACAATTACATATTGCATCATTAACAATGGAAGCTAAATTTGTGGCTTGCTTTAAGGTTACAAATCAAGCTTTATGATCACAAAATTTTATCTTAGGACTTAGTGTGGTCAACTCAATTACCAGACCATTGAAGATATTTTATGATAATACTATAGTAGTTTCTTCTCAAAGAATGATAAGTACTTTAGTGATTCTAAGCACATTGAGATAAAGTACTTGGTGGTTAGAGAAAGAGTCCAAAAATAATAAGTGTCGATTGAAGACCTGAGCACCACTATGATAATTGCTGATCCATTTACCAAAGCTTTACAGTATAAAATATTTAAAGAACATGTTCTTAGAATGAGCTTGTGAGCAAACCATAAAAAATTATGATGATGCATGATTAGGTGGATGATATTTTTGATATTTCTTTTTGTATAATTAAAGTTATTTATTTCTGCTATCCTCTTTATATTTATGTTTATGTATATTATGGTTGAATGCAATAATAAGATTATCTTAACAAGACAAATTACAAGGGTCATTATGGACTATATAAGGAAAGATTAATAATGTTATAGTACATAGAATAAAGTATGTGATTAATGACATACAACTACTATGACTTGCATTGATAGTTAGACCGAATATTATATTATTATGCTTATTAGACTTATTGGCTTATTTTTAAAATTTATGACTATGTATAAAATACTTTTCAAAAATTTTCTCGATCAGGATTAGATAGTTGACATAGGAGGAATTGACGTTGCGGTGGATGAAATCACGTTAGGATATTGGACGTCGAGCTGATGGTCCGGTCGATAATCGGTAGAAGGCTTCGGACATCGGGCATCGGGCCAAGAAGAGTGATGTTGCGCCAAGGATATCGGGGTTGCGGAGGTCAACCGCCGATTGGGCAACAGGCCGCAAGAGAGGATGATGCACCAAAAAATCGGACGAAGCGCTGACCAATGATGTGTCGGGCAACAGAATGACAATTCGCATTGTAATAACTGTTTAGATCGAAGTAGAGTTAAGTTTTATGTGTGCAGGATTAATTATGATAATGATAAAGACGTAAAGCAAAACAAAGGCCGGAGTCAAATATGATGGAATTATTGGGAGTTCGAGAGTTCGACGGAAGTCTGAAGAATCATCGGGATTGCTGCCAGAACTGGCCGAGAACGAGTAGGGAGCTTGCCGAAGGGTTTTTGGAAGTTCGCCGGAAGGTTCGTTGGAAGTTCACGGAGCTCACCGAGAAAGATCGGAGCTTGCCGAAGAAGCTCGTCGGAACTCACCAAAATCAATCGTGAAGTCCAGGAGCTTGCTGGGAGTCCACAGAATGGTATCTAAGGGTTCGTTAGAAGACCGCCGGAAGCTCACCGGAAGAAGTTTTGACTTTTCAGAGTTTGTAATAGCCTAGAAAATATTTTTAATTTCATAGTTAACACATAATTAGGGTTAGGATTATGTGTTAATCCTTTAACCATATTAGGGGCCAACTGGGCCTTATATTGGATTAGTTTGGATCGATTTTAAAGCCCAACCAAGAGTGCTGGATGCTGTCTAGTGGTGGCACCACCAGACTGAGGTGGTAGCACCGCCCAGGTCTAGCTCCCCAGAACATCTGGGTGGTGGTACCACCTAGACTAGGTGGTGGTACTACCCTGGGGCAGAGTGCCCGGGCGATGGCACCACTGGCTGGGCGGTGGTACCGCCTAGTACACTGACCATGTTAGTGTGCTAAGTGGTGGTACATCCTAGTACACTAACAGGGGTAAAAAGCTTGGGCGGTGGTACCATCAATACCCCTGAAAATCGAGATGATTCAAATTTAGGCTCCAAATTTGAATCACCTTGAGGCCTATAAATATTCCTCTCATCCATAGTTGAAAGACACATAACCTAGAACGAAATAGAGGGAAAATTCTATTGTAAACTTAAGAGAAATTCTCCCATCAAATTCTAAGTGTTGGAAAAGTTCAAGAGAGGGGTGAGAGGCTTTGTAAGGGTTACCTCCTAAGCCCATCAAAAGGAGAGTGCTTTAAAAGGGAGTTAATCCTTGCCCGTTGGAAGGAGGGTAGCTAGTGGAAAGCCAGTGGCTTCAAGAGAAGAAGAATCAGGAGTAGACGTAGGTAGTATGACCGAACCACTGTAAAATCGAGTTTACATTTTCTTATTATCATTTACATTGCTGCAAGCCTTTACTTTACTTGCTCCACTTCCACTTATATCATCTTAGATATGTGTTCAAGTTAAACCCAAAAATGCTTTTAATTGAAATATTGCTTTGAATCGTACAAAGTTTCCGAACTTATTTTAAATCGTAATTTGTCATCTTTATCCACTGCACTAATTCACCCCCCCCTCTTAGTGCTACTCTAGATCCCAATATAGAGGAACTCTTCTAATAACTTATCATAGACTCTTTGCTCTTGCCTATAAATAGACAGGACTTCTAGGGACTCAATGTACATATTTCACAAAAGGACATAATTGAGAGATTACATTTTTTCTCTCAACTTTTCTAAACCATCAATAACAGGGATCTTGTAAAAAGATAGGAAGAGAGAAGGAATCTCCAGTTTTCCTTGTAGATTGACGTTATTATGATATTCGGATCTAGAGGACAGTACCTTTGTAGATCAGACAAAGATCTTTTTTAAATGGTATTAAAAAGTACACATGATAAATCTGATCTAATATTATTTGATTTCAATCCTGACATAAAAGTTTTCCACATAACTTATAGCATCTTACAGATTTTTATGCTTACAAATGGATCCATTCAAAAATATTTGCATGCCCTAAAAAAGGTCAAGTGGAATGATGAAACTAAGAGTAAACAATACCTCACATTATGTAATCTATCAAGAGTGTTACGTGTCCTACTTTATCGAGGAAGAACTTTGACATGAACAAACAAACTGAAAGTACACGTTCTCCATAGAATACTTTTTGTTTCACATATATATACATATATATATATGTATATATATATATATGTATATATATACATATATATGTATGTATATATATGTATATATATATATATATATATGTATATATATATATATATACATATATACATATATATATATATATATATATATATATATATATATATATATATATATATATATATATATATATATATATATATAGGAAAGGAGAAAGATTAAAAATGAAAACAAAAATTTTAGAGATTAATAAGCTAAAAATATATTAAAAAATTGATGTAAAAATTAACCCGATTCAGTAAATATCTATGTACATCGAAGAAAATCAAGTTCTTCAATATATGATATCAATTATATAGTTATTGAGTTATCCCTACTCAAGTATGACTCTCTCTTATTCATCTCTTATGTAGACTTTAAAAACTCTCTCAACTATTTCTAAAATCCTTAGACCTTTAGGAGCACATAAAGTGTCTTACCTCTTTATCTCATCAATATCTTAAAACTAAATGTATATTTATAAAAATAAACCCTAATTCACTAAAGAGTTTTAATTTAGTTGGGACTACCAAATAATTTACATATGATTAGAACTCGTAAGAATACTTATCAACCTTAACAATCTCTATCTTTGTAAGTATTTTCTCACTTTGTGTCTCCTATAAACTGAACTATTGCCTTGAAGAATTCATCATAACTACACAAACTGAATCAATTCATGATCTAATACTTGATTCTAATAAGTTTGCCAATGTATACTGCATAGTTGAAATTGAAGCAATGGTGCTACTTGCTTTTGGAGAGAGATGTCAATCTCACCATTTTATCACTAGTAGAATTTTTTTTTCTCACGACCGTTTATATCTTAGAAACCGTGAATATCATCCTTCATTTTATAAACCACAAACGAAGTTTGCTACTATAAATACCTACCATCCCCTACACATGCAACCTATCATCAGCCTTTTAAGGTCTTTACTGTACTTCATTTTAGATAGTACAACCCTTAATGTAATTTTTTTTATTAGGATCATGCAACCTTTAGTAACTTTTAGAACTCTACCTTTAGCCTTGTAATCATAATATTATAAATCTAAAAGACTTAACAAAATTAGATTCTTTCATATCTTTGGAATATAAAATACATCCTCTAAAGTATACACCACCTGATTAATTATTATATTATTACACTTGTTAAAGAAGTCATAAGATGATATGTTTATCATTAAATATTTTATGTTTATGATTTTAAAAGGTTTTATATATGACAAGATGCATGCTCATATTCCTGTACTTACTGAGTTATCACTCATTATAGAATTTATTTTGTAGGTAAAGTTACTAGTACCCCACCCAAGTAATTGGTAGGGATGTACGTGTGAGCCAATGCTAGTATAGATATGAATGATGGTTTATGGGGATTTTTGTATATATAAATTTTGGATATATTATGTATATGTGTGTGTTATTTTTTTGTTAGATGTTTATAACCATATACAGGTGGCAAAAATAAAACTCTATCAATTTATTTAGTAAATTAGTATATTTTAAGATTATCTAATTTTTTACTATACTCTAATTGATAGTGATAGCAAATTAAAATGTAACATCCTATTTTAATCATGTATGTAGGGTATATATGAAAATATAAGTAGAATGTTACATAATGAAATGTGTTTAATTGACCATTTGCAACCTATTTGAAGATTTAAAGGCTATATTTTGACCCTTGTTGACCTCATGCTGAGGACAAAAGGTTGGATAACTAAATAAGGTTTCTTCTTATTAAAGATGATTCATCAGCAAGTTGGGGTTGACTTGAATAATATTTGTTGGAACATAAATAATATAAATTATGTATCTATTAGTAGTTGTTAATAGTAATTTATACTATTGTTATTATAAATTTTAATTATTTGATGTATCAGAATTCAAAACCAATTTAGATTCAATATCAAAACTTATCGTAAGCTTCAGTGTCAAGGAAATAGTTAGATTTTCTACAAAATTGCATCAAGGCATGTTTGAATGCTCAAGTTAGTATATAAGTTTAGAGGATTAAGAAAAATGAATGTTTGAAAAAAAAATTATAATACTAGTCAAAGAGAGCCCTCAAGAGGTGCTTTATAATGGTTTCTAGGTTTTTAGTTCCTGCAGTAGTTGTGCGTAACGGTCGAGTGTTGCTCAAACTTAAAAAGCTATCTGAATAATCGAACATTAGCGTTAGTGCAAATTATCAATTGTATTAAATTGATAGTACATTTAATTAATATGTCAATTTACAAGACACTCGAGTTGCTATAGTCTCGATAATGATGTGACATTTAATCATCTATGTCTTAGACAATCTTATTAATTGTCAACTCAAAATAGGGTGTTAATTCAACGTGACTCGATCTTGCAAAAGATGAAATACTTGGATCCTACATTTGAGACCAGGGGTCACCCAACTTGATATTCATAATATAAGGTTATAAGCATAAAATCTGTGATATGTCATCTAAAAAGATCTTTGTATGATCTGGATATCATCTTTAGATCCAAAGTCATTGTCAATCTACAAGAAGAACTAGACTCCTTCTCCTCTCTTCTTATCTTTTCACAGAACTACTTAGATTAATGGTTTAAGGAGGTTGAGAGAGAAACTATAATCTCTCAATTACGTCTTTTATAACATTCGTTGTTTGGTCCATAGAGTTCCTGTTTATTTATAAGCAAGAACAAAGAGTCTATGATAAATTATTAGGAGAGTTCTTCCCATTAAAGGTATCCTCTAAGGAATCCTACTATATTATGGATTTCTTTTCTATTGGCCAATATCTGTCATCAAAATCTAATTAGTTCTATTGTATATCTTATTCAATTATTAAAGGTCACATAATCTAATATTTTCCGACCCATTAATTGATAAGATATAAAAGATATTCAAAATAAAAAAATAAAATAAAATTTGTTTGAAAATAATTTTACCTAATTGAATTCAAAAAAAATTTGAAAAGCATTTTAGACATGATCATGAAATTTTAAAATATGCCAATATGTCCAATAACCATAATAATACTACATTAAGTCCAACTATTAATGCGAGTCATAGCAGTTGTATATCATTAATATCATACTCTCTTCTATGTACCACAATATTATTAGTCTTTCCTAATATAGTCCATAATGACCCATGTAATTTTTCTTGTCAAGATAGTCCTATTATTATATTCAACTATAATATGCATAAACATAAATATAAACAGAATAGTAAAAATAAATAACTTTAATTAAGAAAGAAAAATATCAATAATAACATCCACCTGTATCACCATATCTTTTATAGCTTACTCGCAAGCCCCATTCAAACAACATATTTTTTAAATATTTTACACTATAAATCTTTGGTAAATGGATCAGCAATTATCATAGTGGTACTTAGGTTCTCAATTGACACTTGTTGTTTCTGGACACTTTCTCTTACCACAAAGTACTTTATCTCGATATACTTAGAATCACTAAAGTACTTGCCATTCTTAGAGAAGAAAACTATTGCGGTGTTATCATAAAATATCTTCAATGATATAGTAATTGAGTTAACCACACCAAGTCCTAAGATTAAATTTCATAACTATAAAGCTTGATTTGTGACCTCAAAGCAAGCCATAAATTTGGTTTCTATTATTGAT
This sequence comes from Musa beccarii, assembly GCA_024322285.1. Lineage (NCBI taxonomy): Eukaryota > Viridiplantae > Streptophyta > Magnoliopsida > Zingiberales > Musaceae > Musa > Musa beccarii. The sequence goes on along the minus strand of CM044395.1, from coordinate 32,638,768 downwards.
GATGCAATAAGTGATTGCTTTATACTTTTTCAAGAAATTACCCCATCAGTTAATATGAATACAAATCCTAAAGTGGACTTCCTGCTATTGAGGTAATTTATAAAATCAATATCTGAATATAATAGACTTGTACAGGTTCGAGTATATAATAGACTTCCAACTGCACACTCATAAAGAATATTCTTTATTTGATTCCTTTCTAAGTCATTTTCGAGCACTGGTTTTGACTGAATTTTTCACCTCTAGTAATAGGTATATCATTAACTAAGCAAAGCTGTATATTAAATCTCTCCAAGATATAATTGATATATCTTTTCTGATACAATCTTAATAATCTTTGAGATCTATCTTTGAATATCTCAATGCCAATAACATAGGCTGCCTCATTCATATCAACCATCTTAAAGTTTTGCCTAAGAAATATCTTGGTTTCATGCAATAAATCAATATCACTACTAGCAAGTAAAATATCATCCACATATAAAACCAAAATGATAAACTTGTTCCCACTTATCTTTAGATATATACACTAATTAACAATATTTTTCTTCAATCTAAAGGAAGTAATGGTATCATAAAACTTTATATGAAGCTTGTTTAAGGCCATAAATGAATTTCTTAAATTTATAAGCCCAACTTTCTTTTTCCTTTTCTATGAATTCTTCAAGTTATTCCATATTAATTTCCTCATCTAGATTCCTGTTCAAAAATATTATTTTCATATCTATCTGGTATAACTCAAAATCATAATGAGTTACTAATACTATAACGATTTTCAACGAGTCCTTTCTACAAACTAGAGAAAATGTCTCACTGTAGTCAATGCTTTTTTTTTAGAAAAACCTTTAGCCACGAGTCTATCTTTATATCATTCAATATTACCCACTAAGTTACATTTTATCTTAAAGACTCATTTACAATCAAATCTCTTACAATTATTGGATAATTCAATGAGTTCCCAAACACTATTCTAGTCCATTGATTTTAACTCTTCTTTCATTATATTATACCATTTTTTAGAATCGTTACTTTTTATAGCCTATGAAAATGATAATGGATCTCTTTTTATTTCTATATCATAATTTGATTCAGGTAGATATATTACATAATCATCAGAAATAATATATTTCCTTTTTCTTTGAGATCTTCTCAAAGCTGCCAATTGTGATTATTCTACAAGATCATCAAAGAATGACATCAACATCATGTGAGAGTTCATCGATATTATTTTGTTGTTCACCTTTACCAATTCTCTCATTGATTTGAGGAATAAGAATTTCTCGAATATGAGATGATACTGAAGAATTAACCTGAATCTTCTTAATATCAAAATTGAACCTTTGTGATTTTTCACTTCCACTAATTTCACCATTTTCTAGGAATCTTGCATCATCAGATTCTATTATACCACTTAGGCTTTTCTAAATAATCAATAAAATATCTAGAAATAATTATTAGATCTAATTTCTTTTCATATGGATTGAGTACTCTTATCTTTGCAGGACACTATCAAATATGTAAATGTCTCAGACTGAGCCTCTTACCCATCCATAATTCAAATGGACTTGATAGAACTAGCTTACTAGGAACCATATTCAAGATGTACATAGTTGTCCTAAGAGCTTTACTCTATATTGACTAAGGTATAGAGGAATAACTCATCATGCTCCTAACCATATTCATAAGAGTACGATTTTATCTTTCAGTAATACTATTCTGTTGTGGCACACCTCGTAAGGCATAATGAGCACAAATACCTCGATGTTATAGGAATCTAGCAAAATGATCAATATTTTGACCGAATTTATCATATCTACCATAAAATTCACCACCCTTGTTAGATTTGATAATTTTAACTTTTCTATCTAATTGTCTCTCGACCTTATTTATATATACTTTAAGTGTGTCAACGACCTGAGACTTTTTATATATTATATAAATATAGCTATATATGGACAGGTTATCTATAAATGTGATGAAATACCTTTCTTCACTAAAATAGGGAACATGGAGTGGTCCGCAGATTTCAGTATGAATAATCTCAAGGAGTTCTTTACTTCTTGTGGTATTTTTTTTTGCATGTTTAGTTTGCTTTCCCTTAATGCAATCTATATAAACATCAAAATTAGTGAAGTCTAAATCTTTTAAAATATTATCCTTCACTAATCTTTCAATTCTTTCCTTGAAGATATGCCCCAATCGTTTATGCCACAGTATAGAAGATCTTTCATTATTGAAACTACATTTCAATCCAACACTTTCAAAGTCAATAATGTCTTCGTAAACTCAATATTCAGATTAATTCTATACAAACCATCACACATAATTACAGAACTAACTTTTATTGAATCATAAAATATACTGAGTTTACCATTATCAAAAGAAAGACAATATCTTAACTCATAAATTCTAGATAGAGAAACTAAATTTCTAAAAATAATAGGAACATAACATGTATGAATATGATCCATCAGATGACTCGTCTCTAGACATAAGCGATAAGTCCTCATGATATCACTTTCGCTTTGATCCTATAATGATGAATCTTTTATATTTTTTAGTTTTTAGATTAAAAGAAATTCCTGTATATTATTGGTAATATGAGTTGAAGCACCAAAATCAATCCACTAAGTATTAGAAGGAACTTATATAATATTTGATTCGAAACATACAAAGATCAAATTTATACTTTTCTTTTCAATCCAAGTTTTATGTTTAATGCAGTCCTTCTTCATATATTTTTTCTTGCCATAAAGAAACACTTTATTATAACAGCTTTCTTTTTATTAATTTGTTTAATATTCGTAGGCCTAATAAATTTCTTTGATGAATGATACTTCAATTTTTTTTCCTGTTACGAGCTCCTTGAGTAGCAGTCATGACATTATATAAACTTTCCTACATTAATCTCAATTCTTCATGAACACATATACTAGTTAACTTATTCAAATCCCACTTATTATTATTTGTATTATAGTGAATCTTAAATGGGCTAAACAGAGAAGGAAGAGAATTAAGAATAAACTATACGAGGAAAGACTCATCAACATTCATGCCTAACACTTTATGTTTTGTAGCTTTATTAGTCATATTGAGGATATGATCTTGAATTTCTCCAATGTTATCATACTGATGTTGGGAAATCCACAAGGGGAGAGACATCACATGCACAGCGGAAGAACAGAAAACAAAACCCCAGATTTCCCGTAGAAAGTTTCTGTCATCGTGCAAAGATCGGTGCATCAAAAATAAATCTGCAAAACTGTACGTGTAAAAGAAGATATCTAGGGAGATCGTATATCCCTGAATTCCTACAGATCTGTGGGAGAGGACGAAGGAGGTCAAGCATCCTTCTCTCTAGTGATATCCACACGGCAGGGATTGTAATGATGCATCTCTCTCTCTAGGGAGAGAAGAACAGGAGGTGGCTACCAAAAGAAACCCTCAGCCTATAGAGCTTTAGTTCCCTCCTATTTATAGAGGCCCCCCTGAAAACCCTAATGGATCTTTTGCCCTATTGGGTATTGGATCTCCATCCAATTACCCAAGCCTCTTGGATTAGTGGGTCTCTACCTAATAATCTCTTATTAGCAATTATTGGATCTCATCTCAGGATCCAATAATTCAGGGGCTTAATGGATATCCAATAAGATAGGGGGTTCAACGGATATCTCATATCTGAACCTCTACTCGTCGCAACACCTACCATATGTGTGTAACCCTCTAAGCCCAATATCGAGCTAGCCGTGAGTCATACTTGTTAGAATTCTTTCTGACTTAGTAAATTATTATCTTTATAATAATTCACCCAACTTATCGACTACGGACGTACCAGGCCACTACGCCGCGGCCCCCAGACGATACAGGGAAATCCAATCCTTTGGACCTATTGGTCCTCAGTTACCATGTATTTATAGTCCCTCATCTATCTAATATCCCAAAGACCCTATACCGGGCATGGTGCTATCAGGCCCATACGGTCTCTCCTCGAGTCTTGCTCTTGTTGGATTCTCCCGGAGAACTCTTTCTCTCTCAATCCAAATAACATTGGCCAAGGATTTATTCGAGCAAGAACACATGAGATATTCCTTTCATGATACCGAGAGCGGATGATCCTCTATTGACACTCAATAGCCCTCGTAAGGTTGGCTACCACTCTTAGTGACCGGTTGTACTAGATCTAGAACTTTCCAAACCTATAAGTCCGGTATCAAAGAGTGGAGTACTCATACAGGACATCCTTGGTGTCTTAAGTCTAAGGACCAGATATACTACTGAGACTACGGAATCGTTGTTTGACGTGAGGTATCAATAACCATCCAGCATTCTATAAGCGGATCAATCAGTGAACTCATTCCCTAATGAGCACCTACACTGTACCCTTAGTGTTCCCACATGAGTAGCTATGAGATCAGCTAACTCCATCATATGGAAGGGTATACAGCACACCAGTCTATCCGGTTATCTCGATGTCCTTCTTGAGTAACCTATGACCAGGATAATTCAGGGTCTGTGTTTAAAGGTGAATCGGTCTCATTATTATGATCTCATCACGATCCGATCCCCATTGCATAGATCCAGGGACATCATAATATATGCAACATGCAAGATAAAGTGATAAAACGCCTAATAATAAGCAAAGAGAAAAGTGCATATCAAGTCACAAATGCCATCACTCATATGATTGGCTTGCAGGGCACATATGACTAGCAATCTCCCACTTGACCTAAAGCCAATCACCAACATGTCTGATCCCCATCAGACCTCTGTGATGCTCAAAGACAATCTGAGTCAATGGCTTTGTTAGTGGATCTGCAATGTTACCTTCAGATGGAACTCTTTCCATTGCTACATCTTTTCGGGCCACGATCTCTCTAATAAGTTAGAACCTCCTTAAAACACTTCTGATGAGACCTGGGTTCCCTTATTTGTGTAATCGTCCCATATTTATCGTAATATAAAGGAATCAGCTCCTCGTTTCTTGGGACGACTCCTAGATCTGTGATGAACTTCTTCATCCAGACTCCCTCCTTTGTATTCCGCCTCTGTGGTTGAGTCAACAGTAGTGTCTTGCTTGGAACTCTTTTAGCATACTGCTCCTCCATTCAGGGTGAACACATACCCTAAATTAGACTTGCTATCATCGACATCGGACTGGAAGCTCGAGTCTGTGTAGCCCTCAACCCTGAGACTACTACCTCCATATACCAGTAAAAGATCCTTAGTCCTTTTCAAGTACTTAAGGATACATTTACTGTTTTCCAATGCTCCAAGCCTGGATATGCTTGATATCTGGTCATGACACTCAGAGCATGCGCTATATCAGGCCTGGTACATAGCATAGTATACATGATAGATCCTATTGCTGATGCATATGGCATCATATCTATGTGTGCCCTTTCTTTAGGAGTCTTTGGGAACATACTCCTAGAAAGTGATATTCCATGTCTCATTGGTATGAGACCTCTCTTGGAATTTTTTATGTCAAACCTTTTGATAATGGTGTCTATGTACCTAGACTGGGACAAGCCAAGCATCCTCTTGGATCCATCTCTATAGATCCGTATCCCCAATATGCAGGATGCTTCCCCTAAGTCCTTCATGGAAAAGTGCCTAGATAACCAAGTTTTTCCTGTGGAGAGCATTCCTACATCATTCCCAATGATCAGGATGTCATCCACATATAATACCAAAAAAGGTGATAGTGCTCCCACTTACTTTCCTGTATACACAAGGCTCATCTTCGTTCTTAACGAAGTCATAAGATCTGATTGTCTCATCAAATCTTATGTTTCAACTTCGGGAAGCTTGCTTCAATCCATAAATGGACCTGAGCAACCTGCACACCTTATTTGGGTTATCCTTAGACACGAATCTCTCAGGTTGTATCATATACACCTCATCCTCGAGATTGCCATTGAGGAATATAATTTTGACGTCTATCTGCCAGATCTCATAATTATAGTGTGTTGTAATAGCCAATAGAATTCAAATGAATTTTAGCATGGCTACAGGTGAGAAAGTATCGTTATAGTCAACACCTTGCCTTTAACGATACCCCTTAGCCACTAGCCTTGCTTTATAAGTCTCTACCTTTCCATCTACTCTAATCTTCTTTTTGAAGATCCACTTGCAACCAATAGATACAATACCCTTGGGTGCATCAACTAGGTTCCAAACTTTGTTGAAGTACATGGAATCCATTTATGAATTTATGGCTTCTTGCCATTTCCCGGAGTCTATACTCATAATAGCCTCCTTGTAGGTCTGAGGATCCATATCCTCAACATCCTCTCTTTTGCTATGTCTCACATATCTCTCAAGAAGATGGGATACTCTATCGGACCTACGTAAAGTTGTAACTTGTGTGTTAGGTATTTGAACAGATTTTGGAATAGTGCTTGAGCTAGGTTCTCCAACCTCGCTCAACTCTATCATGCTCCCACTATCTCCATCAAGAATGCGTTCCTTCTCAAGGAATATTGCTCTCTTGGCTACAAAAATCTTTTGGTCCTCAGGGTGATAGAAATAATACCCACAAGTTTCCTTGGGGTATCCCACGAACTTGCACCGTTTCGTTCTAGATTCCAACTTGTCAGGGTTGTGTCTCTTAACGTGGGCAGGGTAGCCCCAAATCTTAACAATCTTAAGATCAGGCATCTTCCCATTCCATATCTCATATGGAGTAGACATCACTGACTTGGTTGGAATTCATTGGAGAAGGTAGTGCGGTCTCTCTAGGGCATATCCCCAAAATGAGATGAGTAGGTTGGCGAAACACATCATGGAACGCACCATGTCTAACAAGTGTGCGATTCCTCCTTTCTGATACACCATAAAGCTATGGTGTATAAGAAGGTGTCCATTGGGATAAGATCCCATAGTCTTTGAGGAACTGGGTGAATTCTGTACTCAAGTACTCACCTCCTCGATCTGATCGAAGGGTTTTAATACTCTTTCCTGTCTGGTTCTCTATTTCTCATTTTCTCTTAGACTCACTTACACTCATGATATGTGGAGCTATATCTAGCATAAATAAACTATTATGCACTGTTCCTCTCGTGATGATCTCATCATCTAATATTATTGAACAATCATTGTTCTCAAAAACTAATTTATATCCATTAACTATCAAACATAAAATAAAAATAATATTTTTAATAATAGAAAGAATATAATAGCATGCATCCAATGCAATAATAGCTCCACCAGGCAGATGTAAGGTGACCTTGCCAATAGCCACTACAGCAGCCTTTGCTCCATTGCCCATCTTAAGGTATATCTTACATCTGTTCAGTCTCTTAGGTCCTGCCAGAATCTGCAACGAATTGCAGATATGATAAGCACTCCCGGTATCCAATACCCATTTGTTCTCATAAGATTCTAAGAAATGGAGATTGATCATGAATGTACCTAAAGCTTCTGCAAGCTTCTGTTTTGCCCTCTTTGCAAGGTACTCTTTGTAGTTCCTCTTCCAGTGCCCATCTTTGCCACAGTGAAAGCACTGGCCTTTGTCCTTTGTTGGGTCTTTCTTGGCAACCTTTGCCTTACCCATTTTGCCCTTGCCCTTCTTAAGGGTCTTCTCAGCCTTCCTTTTCTTTCTAGTCTCACCAGTGTAGAGAATCGGCTTCTTTTTCTTGATGGCGCTCTCTACTTCTCTCAACATATTGAGGAGCTCTGGGAGGGTCACCTCAAGTTTGTTCATATTAAAATTTATTATGAATCGAGAAAAGGAATCAAGGGATACACAAGATCCACACAGTTATCCTCTAAGACCATTCCTAGACCTGTGAGTTTCTCGATCCACTTAATCATCTTAAGGACATGGTTCTGAACTGGTGTCCCCTCAGTCATTCTAGTACGGAAAAGACACTTTGATATCTCATATCGCTGAGTTCTTCCCTGTTCCCCAAATAGTTTACGGAGATGCAGGAGTATGGAATTAACATCCATATTTCATGTTTGTCTCTATAACTCGATGAGGCCAACATATAACACTTAGCAAGAGTGGAATCATCTAAGTACTTCACATAACGAGCGATCTCATCCTTGCTTGCCCCTTCGTCGGGCGTAGGGATCACTGTATAATTTGGACATATGTGATTTTCTCCACCTTGAGAACGATTCTCATTAAGTAAGCCAATCCATAATTTGGACCAAAAGCAGCGGTTGCCTATCAAGTGCCATGTAAAGGATTTTTTTTTTTTGAAATAAAAGATGTTAAATAACATGCAGACTTTGTAGAAATTTAAACAATTAAGATAAGGACTTCTATTTTAATGTATTCCCATTAATTTTTCGCGAGACACATAATACCCTCCAATATGTGAATCGGAGACCCCCGGCGGATCTCTAGTGGGGATCGGGATTCAATCGGCATCTTAGCGTAACCTTGAGGGACTCGACCAATCACGTTAAGCCTCGTAAGGTAGGCAACTCTTGCCAATCATAACTCCTTATGATTCCGTCCTATTCGGCCTCCGAACCACCATGGCCTTGAGGACTCGACTAACCATGATGTTCTTAAGTCATCGCTATCGCTTACGATAAGTCCGATTCATATACTCTTGAGGACTTGACTAAGCATATCATGTCCTCAGTCACCAATCATCTTTCTTAAGATAAATAAACGCGTATATGTGAGTCTTGAGGACTCTCAACCTATATTGGGAATCGCCCTACCTATAACGATGGAAGGCCACGTAATCTACTTGCCTCAGGAGGAGATTTTGGTTTGAATATAATGTGTCACACACATACATATATATTTACGTTTTAATATATATATATATCTACATCACATGTAAATATATATATATATATAATAGGTGTATAACTAATCACATATCACATGAGCAATCACACTAGATGATCATGGACCACATCCTAATGTGATCAAGCTCGAGCTAGTGGGCCCAATCACTCACATCAAGATCTATGTGTGCTTTTCCATGTCCTGTCGCCCTTCTCGCTCCATCGGCATATCACATCTTATAGGACATCCGTCTTGGCCTCGTGAGTCACGCTATCAGCTGCGCCCTCATAATTATAACATAATTACAAGCTAGTAAATGAGAAAGAATAGACTCATGCCCCAATAATAATAATCACATGTACACATCACAGTGTCCATGATCATCTGTCCACATCATACATCACATGTATATGTTATTTTATAGGACTACTAGATAAAAAAAATAATAGTTAATTAAACTATTTAATTAATATATTTATTTTTCTGAAATCAGGGACATAAAGGAAAATTTTGAATTCCTAAGGGCATTCTGGTCATTCGGCCATAAGGGATAAAATTAGAATTTCAAAAATTCCTAGGGGTATTTTAGTCATTTTTGTCAAAAGGGACAGCTACTAGAATTTCTAAAATTTCTAGGGGCAAAAATATCTTTTGCTAAAAAAACCCTAGTATCTTTCCCTTCTACAGAGTTCTTCCAAATGTCATATTCTACTAAAAGCGAGCAAGCCGATCCCGTGGGCGGAGTGGATCATCTAAGCCCTCATGCGTCGGTGCCGCTTCATGCAAACGTGAGCGGAGCCATGGGCGGCCTTCTGGCCGCCGGCGCCCTGCCCATCTTACGCCTGCATGCATCAAGTATTCTCGTGGGCAAGCGACGCGCGCGGCGAGTCTACAGTCTTCAGTTTGGCGGTTACAAGTGTTCAACTAAAGGCATTTGCCACAGCCCATCACGCTTGTTGCTCATGCAAGACCTTGCATTTGCAGCATGAGCATAGTTGTTGCCCTTTCTCGCCTCTTCGCACTTTAACGTTTTGGCATCAAAAGTAGATCTAAAACACAACACACGCATTTAAGATCCGATCTTCGCATCGAACAACCCGGCTCGATACCACTATTGGGAAATCCACAAGGGGCGACATCACATGTGCGCGGAAGATCGAGAAAACAAAACCCCAGATTTCTCGAGAAAGTTTACGTATGCGTCGCGAAGATCGATGCGTCAAAAACAAATCCATGTCATGTAAAAGAAGATATCTAGGAGATCGTATATCCTTTGAATTCTTACAGATCTGTGGGAAGGATGAAGGAGGTCAAGCTTCCTCCTCTCTAGCTATATCCACACGTGATGCACCTCTCTCTAGGGAAGATTTGAAACCCTCGACTTATATTTTTCCTGAAATCCTAAAATCTTTTGATGTATTGGATCTCCATCCAATTACTTAAGCCTCTTGGATTAGTGGGTCTCTACCCAATAATCTAACTTATTAGCAATTATTGGTTCTCATCTGTCCAATAATTCAGAATGGATATCCATAAGATAGGATTCAACGATATCTCATATCCGAACCTCTACTGGACACCTACCATATGTGTGTGACCCTCTAAATATCGAGCTAGTTCTTGTCCACTTAGTGAATTTTATCTCTATAATTATTCACCCAACTCATCGATCATGGACGACACTCAAAACGATACAAGGAATCCAATCTTTGGACCTATTTGTTCTCGATTATGTATCTATAGTCCCTCATCCATCTAATATCCCAAAGACCCTATACATGGTGTTGTCGAGCCCATACTGGTCTCTCCTCGAGTCTTGCTCTTGTCGATTCTCCCAGAACTCTTTCTCTCTCAATCCGGGCCAAGGATTTGTTCGAGCACGAACACACGGGATATTCCTTTCATGATACAGAATACTCAATAGCCATCGTGAAGATTGGCTACCACTCCCAATGACCAGACTTACTAGATCTGGAACTTTCTAAACTTATAAGTCCGTATCAAAGAGTGGAGTACTCATACAGACATCCTTGGTGTCTCAAGTCTAAGGACCAACACTCACACTACTAATCATTGTCTGAGGTGAATAACTTCCAAAGATTCCCATATCAATCGATGAACTCATTCCCCAGTGAGCACACCATAGTGTCCCCACATGAGTAGCTATGAGACTACCTCCATCATATGGACGGATATACATCTATCCTGATTATCTCGATATCTTTCTCGAGTCCTATGACAAGGATAATTCAGTCAATGTTTAAAGTTGAATCGATCTCATTATCGTGATCTCACGATCCGATTCCCAATGCATGATCCAGGGACATTACAATATATGCAGACGAGATAAAGTGATAAAACGCCTAATAATAAGCAAAGAGAAAAAGTGCATATCAGTGCCATCACTCATGCGATTGGCTTACAAGGCACATATGACTAGCAACTGAGCCATAGTCCGTTCTTTTCATTAGTGCCAACTAATGACTTAAAGAATTTAAATCTATCGATAACATTTAAATATTCCCGTGAGTCTCGAGGACTTATGACCAACATTAAACAACCTATCAAATCTTTCCTAAGCCTTCATTTCATTAACTTGTTCCTATACTATCGACGAAGTGGAACAAGGCTAACTCAAGATCTAATACGATAGTATAAATTGCACATACTCTAACCATTCTGAATAATTTGATCCAGAGAATACTGACATCAAGCATGAGCATGTATCAAAGGAAGTATCAACGGCTTTGAGTTTCTAAAATATTATAAACTATTGATATCATCCATATTTTATTTTTAGGTGAAATATTGACATATCTAGTATTCACTCAAGATCATCTACGGAAGAGTGATACTATCATTGTGGAATAGTAGTATTACTTAATATACAATCGTAAATTACAAAGATATCCAAAATAGTATCATCCTACCCTATCACATTACTATTTGAAGTAGATTCTTTTTTAGGATATTATCTCCTAATATAATGTATCATTTACACACATACATTTTATGTTATTGGTCGTATTTAATATATATATATATATATATATATATATATATCTACATCGCTAAGCAGTATAATAATATATATAATATATATATTATAGTATATATATGATAACTAAATCATGATAAAATATAAATCATGAAGGGCCTTTATGTAAAAGATAAATGGACCATATCCTAATGTTTTATTATCACATGTAATCAATAAATGATATGAGAAAACTATAAAAGAAAATCGTAATTCATATTTTTTAATAAAAATTAAATTTAATCAAATAATCCAATCACAATCACATCAAGATCTATGTATGCTTTTGTAATGAGAAAATATCAAAATACTAAAATATATTAATAAAATATAAAAAGGGCAAAGCTATAATTTGACCAAAAACCCTAATCTCGCTCACAATTTATCACTTGTCGCCTCGGGTCATCTGTGATCGCCCTGGCTGATTGTGTGGCCCTTTGCAACACAACCCAATCGCTTGTCGCCATCGAACTCAATCCATCTGACATGGCCACATGGATGCGAGTCTTTATCATCTCGTCTTTGCCTATCATCCATCTCGTTATCGGGCGCAATCGCCGCCTCCTCGTGAGTCATGCTCATTACTACTTGCAATCATTAAAGATGCCTCCTTATGTAATTACAAATCATAATTACAAACGCAGATAATAATATAGCTAAAATATTTGATTTTAAGAACCCAAGCAATAAATGAGAAAATAAAAAGACTGGAAAAAACTTTTATGCCAGATTGAAATCAATAATAATAATCACATGTACACACATTACATCACTACAAGGTCTCATTTTTATTTTTTCATGATACTTAGATCGATGGTTTGGGGAGGTTGAGAGAAAAACTATGCATCATACATCACATGTATATGTTATTTTATAGGACTACTAGATAAAGAAAATAATAGTTAATTAAACTATTTAATTAATATATTTATTTTTCTGAAATCAGAGACATAAAGGGAAATTTTGAATTCCTAAGGGCATTCTAGTCATTCGGCCATAAGGGATAAAATTAGAATTTCGAAAATTCATAGGGGTATTTTAGTTATTTTGTCAAAAGGGATAGAAATTGGAATTTTTAAAATTTTGAGGGGCAAAACTATCTTTTGCCCAAAAACCTAGTACCTTTCTCACATTATTGAAGCTGTTCATCATACGGTTTAGTTTTTGCAATTACCCTTGCAAGTTCCCATCACTGAATAAAGATGCAATTTGAAATAAGGCGCCACTAGTGGTGAGATAAGGTAATCCTTGATCAAGCTGGTGTGTTCATGCGCCAGCCCATAGGTAGTCGGAATAGTCCCGCGGGTGGCGCTATGAAAGTATCTTTGTCCCCTTGTAGGTGCACCCACATTTGCATGCATAATTTTGTAGATCGCCTCATGTAGTTTTGTCCATATCATAAACTCATGGATGTGTTGGAGTATTCCTCTTACTGATGCGTATTGGATCCTGAGTAGATGCTTGCCCCATGCGCCATCTCGCGCGGTGCTTACGCCATGCATGCGCAACGCCGCGACGTGTTAAAGAAAATACCTATTGAATCTCTGATTTTGATGATGAAACTAATTGAGTGTGATTTGTGGTCTAACTGCATTTTGAGTTACGCAGGTCTAATATCGATCAAGATTAGACAATTGACGCTGGAGGAATTGACGTTGTGCCGGAGGTGATCACGTCTGGATATTGGATGTCGAGCTAGAGGTTCGGTCGACAATCGATGGAAGGCTTCATACGTTAGGCATCGGGCCTAGAAGTGTATGTTGCGCCAAGGATATCGGGGTTGCGGAGGTCATCCACCGATTGGGCAACGAACCACAAGAGAGGACGATGTGCTGAAGGATCGGACGAAGCACTGACCAATGATGTGCCCGGCAACTGAAAGTCAATTCACGTTGAAATAACTATCTAGATCGAAGTAGAGTGTTTGTAGTTTGTGTGCAGGATTAACTATGATGAAGATAAGGACATAAAGCGAAACAAAGTGCTGGAAGACAAGTGTGATGGATCGTTGAGAGTTCAAGAGTTCGATGGAAGTCTGAAGATTCGTTGGGAGTGTTGTCGGAACCGATCGAGAACGAGTAGGGAGCTTGCCGAAGGGTTTTCGGAAGTTTGCCGGAAGGTTTGTCAGAAGTTTGCGGAGCTTACCAAGAAAGATCGGAGCTTGCCAATGAAGCTCGTTGGAACTCGCCAAGATCATTGTGAAGTCCGGGAGCTTTGAACTCCACGAATGGTTTCCGAGGTTCATTGGTTTAAACCACCCGAAAGTTCAATAAAAGCTCACCAAAAGAAGTGTTATCTTGTGGACTTTGAAACAGCTTAAAAAATATCTTTAAAATTCATAGTTAGCATATAATTTGGTTTAGGATTAGGTGTTAATCCTACAAACCAAATTTGGGCCAATTCGGACTTCATTTAGACCGGATTCGGTCGAGTTTTCGGCCGAAACCACTATGCTGAAAATGACCTGGGCAGTAGTACCGCCCAGCTATAGTAATAGTGGCGGTAGTACCTTTGCCTTTGTCGGTCGGGCCTGACGGTGATCGACGCGGTAGCATTACACCGCCTCTAACAAAGTATAGCACCGCCAGCACCGAACTCGAACTCAATTTGATTTCAAATTTGGAGCCTAAATTTGAATCCATTTTGGATCTATAAATACCTCCCCTTTCTCAAATGAAAGATGACCCTTTTGAGAGTTAGAAATTGAGGAAAAGGCTTAGGAAAGTCTAGTTTTTAATAGCTTGTGTTCACCTCCTTCTTTCTCTTTGAAAAATTTATAAGAGTGTGAACTTCTTGTAAAAGGGTTATAAGAGGGGTATTTGGTCCTTCCCCTTCAAAAGGATTTGCTAGTGGAAGTTGGGAGCCTCATCGGAGAAGGCTTCGGAAGTGGATGTAGGTCGGATGACCGAACCACTATAAATCGGTTTGCATTTACTTTTTCGTAACTTACTTTGCTGCAACCCATTTTTATTTGCTGCCTTATTTACTCAACTTCATCTTTATCTTCTTACGTATGCTTTAAAGTTAAAATGTAATATTTTCGGGTTCAAACGAAATGCTGCATTCATTCGTACGAAGTTTCTGAACTTGTGTTAATCGCTGAAAAATCTATCGTTCTTTACCGCTGCACTAATTCACCCCCCCTCTTAGTGCCGCTCGATCCCTAACAATTGGTATCAGAGCCACGTTCTTTCTCTTTCAGATTTACACCCATGAGAAATGACTCTAAATGGTTTTCAAGAGGGCTTTTCGGTTTTTCGTCCACCGTTCTTTAACGGTTCGGACTACACTTATTGGAAAACTCGAATGAGAGTTTTCATGCTTTCAATGAATTTGGATTTGTGGAACATCATCGAAAATGGCTTTCAACTTCCCTCTAAACCGATGAACGAATGGTCGGACTTAGAGAAGAAATCATTTTCTTTAAACGCAAAGGCTATGAATGCCTTATTTTGCGCTTTGGACAAGAACGAGTTCAATCGGATTTCTATGTGCGAAATGGCTTTTGACATTTGGCGAACTCTTGAACTCACGCACGAGGGAACTAGTAGAGTTAAAGACTTGAAAGTAAACCTCTTATTGTATGATTTTGAGCTCTTCCAAATGACACCAAGTGAATCTATCAACGACATGTACTCCCGGTTCACGGATGTCTTTAGTAGTCTAAGAAGTCTTGGTAAATCTTTTTCAAGTTTTGATTTAGTAAACAAGATTTTAAGATCCCTTCCAAAAGAGTGGGATCCAAAAGTAACGGCAATACAAGAAGCTAAAAATTTACATGACTTATCTCTTGAAGAACTCATTGGGTCTTTAATGACCAAAGAAATGGCTTTCTTGGAACACAATGAACTCGATAAAAACATGAACCACCTTCCAAGGAACAAGAAGGATTTGACACTTCGGACTATGAAATGCCACTTGAGTGATGACTCAAGTGATGAGGACAATGAAGATGACATTGAACTTTTAATAAATCTTAATAAGTTCATTAAACAAAAATCTAAAATGAATAATGAACTTGAACGGAAGAAGAGGCCAAAGATGAAGAAGAAGCGTAAAGAAGAATCAAATGACGAAATGGCGAATTGGGCTTTAACGGGCTTCGACTATAAGGTAAGTAACTTAACTCCCTTGAATTATTTTGAAATTACATAATGCTTTCCATGAATGCTTAACTTAGTTAGTAGGAATTTTTTTCATGCTTTTCTTATATTTTTGAAAATTTAAATTATTTTAAAATTATACTATGCTTTTCTTTCTAGTATTTTTGAAAAGTAAAAATTATGAATGATACTTGCATGATTTGTGATATTGCCTAGGATTAATCCATGCATGTGTATCTTGATGTTTTATATTTCGTTTCTAAACATGATGTTTGATCTTTAAATTTTTGTATCATGCTTAATGAGGAATTGGAATGATGAAGATTAAAATCCTACATTTTGGAATAATGTATATTCGGACTTGATGGTCTTCATGACGAAATTATTTTTCACATTTTTATAAAATGATGCATGATTTTAGCAAAAATTTGAACATTGATCATCTTGTTATTACAAATGAATGAAAGAATTAAAATGATTTTGATGATGCATTATGAAAATATGCTTAATGATTGTATCATACTTGATGACTTGAAATCTCATATTTTGAAATAATATATTCATAATGAATCCATGAATCTTGATGATTTTTCTATCACTTTTTGGCTTTAAACTTGATACATATCTTTCATGTAAAAAGCTTTTGGGCATGCTTATGTGAAATCTTACTTGATAAATGAAAATGTTCCATACGTATGATTATGACAAATTCATGAATCTTGATGATTTTATGTTGCTTTTGATTTCAAACAAGATACATGATTTTTGACACAAAAAATTAATAGTATGTTTCAAGATAATGCTTACACACCAAATATGATTAAAAGATAAAAGCAAGCATATTGATGATTTCATTTTTATATGAAAGTTTTGAACATGCTTATATAAGATCAACCACATAAAATAAAACACAAAAGCTAAAAATATTTTAATCACAATATTTTATTTTTGATGTGTTTGGTCTTAATGGTTTTTATAACGAAACTTACGTCTTGCTTTGAATTGTTGATACATGCTTACATGTAATCAATTTATATTACTCTTATTAAAATTTTCGAATGAAAGATTTTGATACATTTAATCTTGATGGGTTTAATGACAAACTTGTATTTTGAATTTATACAATGATGGCTTCCGTATAAATATTTGAACATACATTATGAAATCATCATTGAAATGAAAATATTAAAAGTTTGTTATCATGCTTAATGACTTTGTGATATCATATCTTGATGACAAACTCATGTTTTGATCTTAAATTTGACACTCATCTTTCGAAACATGAGCACACTTGTTTGAAATAAAATGAAACACATTATCATGATAAATTAAATCTCATGTCTTGAAATGATGTGTTATATTTTTGTCTTAACGATTTTTATAATGAAGTTTGTCTTTCGGTTTTGAATATTTTGATTTGGCATATAAAGGCAAAAGACATACTTATATGATGAAACATAAAGAAATTATATTTATTATCTTATCGAGATTAATGATTTCATGATATTTTAAGAATCTCGTAAATTATAGAAGTGATTTTGATGAATTGATTATAATTTGATAATTTGAACTTTTCTCTCATGTTTCAATACTACTTTGTATGCTTCATGACTTGTTGATTGAAATAATGATGTAGACTTTTGATATATCACTTGCCATGATTAATGTAAATTGCTAGCATTTTGAATCTCGAAAATGATTGATTCTTTTTATCATTTACCAAAGAGGAGAACAATTCAAGTTTATGTTTTTTTGTGAATCTCATAAACTATGTTAATGATTTTGATGATTTGAACTTGAGTGAGCTTTATCACAATCCAAGCCTTGATATCTTAATACTTGATACTTAGAATTCTTATGCATGAATCAAGTTGCTCTTTGTGCTATATCTTTTTAAATGAATCATAAGCCTTATTATCATATATTTCATAATATAGAAATAACAAAAATTCTTTGGCTTGTATGTCTTATGTGGTAATTGAAAAATTGATGATTGAAAAGAAATTTGCCTTATAATGAATCAATGAATCATGACTTGATCTATGAGAATGATATATTTTTATGCATCATGATTCTTGGTTGTATACCCTTTATCATAAATTGATATTTGCCATGTAAGCCCTATATGATTTAAAATTGATGTAAAAGAATTGTGCTTAATGATTGAATCATTAATTTATTTTTTTATCATGGCTTGAAAATGAATGAAAAGAAAATATGTTAGCACTTGTAATCATGATTTGATCCTTGATATTGATATGCTTTTATATATCATGATTCTTGGTTGTATGACATTTATCTTAAATTAAAAATTGATAAATATGAATTTTGATCTTGCTAAAATGAAAGTTATGAATGATATCTTTTGGTTTTGATCCTTGTTGAATTTACATATTGATATCCTTCATGACATGATTTCTTTGCATTGTGGTCTTATTTGCATCATGTGATGATTGAACAATTAATGTATATTTTTATTGATACAAATTTATAATTGATATAAAAAATAGCTTGTATAATGATTGAAATTTTTAGCCATTTAGTCCTCCCTTCTTTTTGACAAAGACAAAGGGGGAGAAAAATTGCTACCTTGCAATTTCACAAGAAGTTAAGGATTGCTATCTCAAATGATGTAAATATTGCTATCTTGACTATTTCAAAAGAAACAAAATGTAAAACTTCAAAAATTTAAAATGTTACACTTGTCATACCTTTATGTTTGTATGTTTTAATGAAAAGTTAGTATATATGTTTAAAGTGATTATATATAATTGCTAGCTCATTGCAAATAAAAAGTTGATAGCATGCAAAGGTGAAACTTAGTTACAAAAGAGAAGAATTGAAAGGAAGCTAACTTGCATGTCGCAAAGTATGTTAGCTTGCTTATCATTATTGATTGCTTGTTTATCATCCTTTTCTCTCATATCATGATTTTTGACTCCCTTGAATTCATGGCTTAATATGCTAAAAATTCATGTTGCAAATTTATTATTTTGTCATGATCAAAGCATTGACTATTTGACTCTACTTTTTTGACAAAAACAAAGGGAGAGAAGATTTATTGCTAGCTTATGTATCGTAAAGAAAAATTTTGCTAGCTAGAACATGCAAAGGAAGCAAAGAAAGTGCAACGTGCACATCTCAAGAAGCAAGTAAAAAATAAAAAATTGCCATCATTGCCCATCCTTAAAAACTTGCTATAATTGAATGATATGATTATATATTGTATTGCAAAGCTATGCTTAAATGTTGTATATCTAGATTGATAGCTAGTATGTTATAAAATTTGCATATCTTTTAAACTAGCTATGATGTTACTTCTCCTTTTTGTTGATGACATAGGGGAAGAAGTAGATTGATGACTTCATGCATTGATTGAATACTTTATATATTTGCATGATGGTTTGTTGTTTTCTCTTAACATTGTGATGAATGTTGCTTGAATTTGGGATAATCTAAGGTTTCTATCAATAGCATATTGATAAGGGGAGTTTGTGTTAAACTCCGGGGAGTTATGGTTAACTCCATCAGTCATCAATTAGTTATCATCATAAAAAAGGGGGAGATTGTTGAATCTCGGATTTTGATGATGAAACTAATTGAGTGTGATTTGTGATCTAACTGCGTTTTGAGTTATGCAGGTCTACTATCAATCAGGATTAGGCAGTTGATGCTGGAGGAATTAACGTTGCGTCGGAGGTGATCACGTCTGGATATTGGATGTCGAGCTGGAGGTTCGGTCGACAATCGGTGGAAGGCTTCATACGTCAGGCATCGGGCCTAGAAGTGTATGTTGTGCCAAGGATATCGGGGTTACGGAGGTCATCCGCCGCTTGGGCAACGAACCGCAAGAGAGGACGATGTGCCGAAGGATCGGACGAAGCACTGACCAATGACGTGCCCGGCAACTGAAAGTCAATTCGCATTATAATAACTGTCTAGATCGAAGTAGAGTGTTTGTTGTTTATGTGTAGGATTAACTACGATGAAGATAAGGACATAAAGCGAAACAAAGTACCGAAAGACAAGTGTGATGGATCGTTGGGAGTTCAAGAGTTCGATGGAAGTCCGAAGATTCGTTGGGAGTGTTGTCGGAACCGATCGAGAACGAGTAGGGAGCTTGCCGAAGGGTTTTCGAAAGTTCACCAGAAGGTTTGTCGGAAGTTCACGGAGCTTGCTAAGAAAGATCAGAGCATGCCAATGAAGCTCGTTGGAACTCGCCAAGATCATTGTGAAGTCCGGGAGCTTGCCAGGAGTCCGTAGAATGGTTTCCGAGGGTTCATCGGAAAACCGTCGGAAGTTCACCGAAAGCTCACCAAAAGAAGTCTTATCTTATGGACTTTGAAATAGCTTAAAAAATATCTTTAAAATTCATAGTTAGCATATAATTTGGTTTAGGATTAGGTGTTAATCCTATAAACCAAATTTAGGCCAATTCGGACTTCATTTGGATTGGTTTCGGTCGAGTTTTCAGCCGAAACCACTGTGCTGAAAATGACCTGGGCATTAGTACCACCCAGCTACAGTAATAGTGGCGGTAGTACCACTTGTGCACTGTTAGTCTGATGACTAACAGGTGGTAGCACCGCCTCTAACAGGCGGTAGCACCACCTCTAACAGGCGGTAGCACCGCTAGCACCGGGAACTCCAATTTGATTTCAAATTTGGAGCCCAAATTTGAATCCATTTTGGATCTATAAATAACCCCCCCCCCCCTTTCTTAGCTGAAAGATGACCCTTTTGAGAGTTAGAAATTGAGGAAAAGGCTTAGGAAAGTCTAGTTTTCAATAGCTTATTTTCACCTCCTTCTTTCTCTTTGAAAAATTTGTAAGAGTGTGAACTTCTTGTAAAAGGGTTGTAAGAGGGGTATTTGGTCCTTCCCCTTCAAAAGGATTTGCTAGTGGAAGTTAGGAGCCTCATCGGAGAAGGCTTCGGAAGTGGATGTAGGTCAGATGACCAAACCACTATAAATCGGTTTGCATTTACTTTCTCGCAACTTACTTTACTGCAAACCATTTTCATTTGCTGCCTTATTTACTCAACTTCATCTTCATCTTCTTACGTATGCCTTAAAGTTAAAACGTAATCTTTCCGGATTCAAACGAAATGCTACATTCATTCGTACGAAGTTTCCGAACTTGTGTTAATCGCTGAAAAATCTATCGTTCTTTACCACTGCACTAATTCACCCCCCCCCTCTTAGTGCCGCTCGATCCCTAACACAAGCAGCATCGATTCTGCTCGGCGGCAAAGCGGCGCAGAGCGACTGCAGTCTTGCCTCTTCGGCGGTCCATACTGCCGGCCGCTTCTTTGCTGCCGCACGCAGGCCACGGCCATCGGCCGCTGTTGCCGATGTAGTAGGTAGCAAGGCTGCAAGCAGCCTTGCGATTGCTGCACGAGCGGGCAGCAACAGTTATTGCCCTTTCTCGCCCTTCGCGCCAATGATTTTGGCGTCAAAAGCAGATCTAAAACATAACAAACGCAGTTTAAGATCCGATCTTCATACGAACAACCTGACTCTGATACCATTGTTGGGAAATCCACAAGGAGAGCGACATCACATGTGCAGCGGAAGAACAGAAAACAAAACCCCAGATTTCCCGTAGAAAGTTTCTGTCGTCGTGCGAAGATCGGTGCATCAAAAACAAATCCGTAAAACTGCACGTGTAAAAGAAGATACCTAGGGAGATCGAATATCCCTGAATTCTTACAGATCTGTGGGAGAGGATGAAGGAGGTCAAGCATCCTCCTCTCTAGCGGTATCCACACGATAGGGATTGCAATGATGCGCCTATCTCTCTAAGGAGAGGAGAACAGGAGGTGGCTACCAAAAGAAACCCTCAACCTATAGAGCTTTGGTTCCCTCCTATTTATAGAGGCTCCCTAAAAACCCTAATAGATCTTCTGCCCTATTGGGTATTGGATCTCCATCCAATTACCCGAGCCTCTTGGATTAGTGGGTCTCTACCCAATAATCTCTTATTAGCAATTATTGGTTCTCATCTCAGGATCCAATAATTTAGGGGCTTAATGGATATCCAATAAGATAGGGGGTTCAACGGATATCTCATATCTGAACCTCTACTCGTCGCAATACCTACCATAAGTGTATGACCCTCTAGGCCCAATATCGAGCTGGCCATGAGTCATACTTGTCAGAATTCCTTCTGACTTAGTGAATTATTATCTCTATAATAATTCACCCAACTCATCGACTACGGACGTACCATGCCACTATGCCGCGACCCCCAGACGATACAGGGGAATCCAATCCTTTGGACCTATTTGTTCTCAGTTGCCATATATCTACAGTCCCTCATCCATCTAATATCCCAAAGACCCTATACCGGGCATGGTGCTGTCAGGCCCATACGGTCTCTCCTCGAGTCTTGCTCTTGTCAGATTCTCCCGGAGAACTCTTTCTCTCTCAATCTGAATAACCTTGGCCAAGGATTTGTTCGAGCAAGAACACATGGGATATTTCTCTCATGATACCGAGAGTGGATGATCCTCTATTGACACTCAATAACCCTCATAAGGTTGGCTACCACTCCCAATGACATGCTGTACTAGATCTAGAACTTTTCAAACATATAAGTCCGGTATCAAAGAGTGGAGTACTCATACAGGACATCCTTGGTGTCTTAAGTCTAAGGACCAGATACACTACTGGGACTACGGAATCGTTGTCTGACGTGAGGTATCAATAACCATCCAGCATTCTGTAGGCGGATCAATCAGTGAACTCATTCCCCAATGAGCACCTGCATTGTACCCTTAGTGTCCCCACATGAGTAGCTATGAGACCAGCTACCTCCATCATATGGATGGATATACAGCACACCAGTCTATCTAGTTATCTCGATGTCCTTCTCGAGTAACCTATGACCAGGATAATTCAGGGTCTATGTTTAAAGGTGAATCGGTCTCATTATCGTGATCTCATCACGATCCGATTCCCATTGCACAGATCCAGGGACATCACAATATATGCAACACGTAAGATAAAGTGATAAAACGCCTAATAATAAGCAAAGAGAAAAAGTGCATATCAAGTCACAAGTGCCATCACTCATGCGATTGGCTTGCAAGGCACATATGACTAGCAACTGAGCCATAGTCAGTTCTTTCATTAATGTGCCAACTAATGACTTATTAGTAAATTTAAATCTATCTTCAATAACATTTAAATATTTCTGTATGCTAGTTGCAATCGGTAATGAAATCTTATGTTATTTATAATCGTCATTCTTATAAACATTAAACAAAGCCTATCAAATTTTTCGATAGCTTTCATTTTATTAACTTGTTCCATAGTACTTTTATCAGTTAAGTCTATGGGCTTTTCAACAAGCAATGCTAACTCAAAATCTAATATGCATAGTATAAATTACACATACTCTAACCATTCTGAATAATTTGATCTAGAGAATACAAAGACATTGGAAGTATGAGCATGTATCAAAGGAAGTATCATTGTAAAAAAAAATAAAATAACATTAATGCTTTGAGTTTCTAAAATATTATAAACTATTGATATCATCCATATTTTACTTTTAGGTGAAATATTGACATATCTAGTATTCACTCAAGATCATCTACGGAAGAGTGATACTATCATTGTGGAATAGTAGTATTACCTTCGGGTATACAATCGTAAATTGCAAGGATATCCAAAATAGTATCATCCTACCCTATCACATTACTATTTGAAGTAGATTCTTCTTTAGGATCATCTAAATCTCCTAATTACGATATCTTTTAGAACTAATTTCTTAATATCATTTTATAAGTTATTGGTCTATGTCACTTTTGTAGCTACAAGACCAATACAATAATATAAAATATAGTTTAAAATATCTTATAAGTGATAAAACATATATTATAATTCATATCCCATAAGTCTATCATCCTAAGCCACTTTAGCAGCTACCGATTAGATAAAACTTAAAAAGATGAGTTACAAATAATATTCATCAATTTTTTATTTTAATTTATGT
This sequence comes from Musa beccarii, assembly GCA_024322285.1. Classification (NCBI taxonomy): domain Eukaryota; kingdom Viridiplantae; phylum Streptophyta; class Magnoliopsida; order Zingiberales; family Musaceae; genus Musa; species Musa beccarii. The sequence goes on along the minus strand of CM044395.1, from coordinate 32,614,873 downwards.
TAAGCAGTTTAATAATAGAATAACAATCATAATAATTATTGAACATTAATTTAGTATTAGGAAAAACTTATATGATAACAACAATCATGATAAAATATAAATCATGAAGGGCCTTTATGTAAAAGATAAATATTATTTCATAATTTTAAATATATATATATATGTAAATAACTAAAAAATATATATCCAAGAATAATAATTAGATTTTATTAACCACATGTAATCAATAAATGATATGAGAAAACTATAAAAGAAAATCGTAATTCATATTTTTTTAATAAAAATTAAATTTAATCAAATAATCAAAATATAATCATAATCAAATTCAATCACAATTAAAATAAACCATATTCATCAATTTTATAGTTGAGGTTATAAATTAAAAATTCTCAATTTCATAAGGGCAAAACTATAATTTTATTGATAGGATATAAGGTATAATTATGACATTTCTAATGGGCAAAATATCAAAATACTAAAATATATTAATAAAATATAAAAAGGGCAAAGCTATAATTTGACCAAAAACCCTAATCGCTCTGCGCCGTCATTGTCACCTATGCAGTCGTCGCCTGTAGGTGGCTACTGATTGTGTGGCCCCCCTGCAGCACCAACCCAATGTGCGGTCGCCACTTGGGCGCAACCTATGCCTGCACATGGCCGTCGCATGGATGCGAGTTTTGCCTGCGCGTAGTCATGCCACCCATACGGTTGCTTGTAGACTTGTGCGCGACTACTGTTGCTGCTGCGGTGTGCACGTTGGCTGGCGCAACTGCTGCCTCCAGTAGATCTGTTGATCGTACGCAGCAAGGTCAACAATAGTGCTACACAACGATCATTACTATTTTGCAATCATTAAAGATTGTATTACAAAGAATCTAACATCGCCCGTAAGCAAGCGATAAGACAGAATATATAGGAATACAAATCGATAAAATATAAATCATTCAAACATCGTAAATCAGATAATAATATAGCTAAAATATTTGATTTTAAGAACCCAAGCTCAGATACCAATTAAAAGTATAAAATCTGTGATATACTATATGAAATGGAAAAAAAAAACTTTTATGCCAGGATTGAAATCAAATAACATTAGATTGATTTTTACAATGTATACCTTTTGATGCCATCTAAAAAGGATCTCTGTATGATCTGGGTACCATCTTTAGATCCAAAGCCATTATCAATCTACAATGAGAACTAGATTTCTCTATTTTTATTTTTTCATAGGACTACTTAGATCGATGGTTTTGGGAGGTTGAGAGAAAAACTATAATCTCTCAATTGCATCTTCTATGACATGTATTATTTAGTCCCTAGAGGTCTTATCTATTTATAGGCAAAAGTAAAGGGTCTAGGATAAGTTATTAGGAGAGTTTCTCCCATCAAGAATATCTCCTAAGAAATCCTATTATAATATGGACTTCTTTTCTATTGATCAATATCTGTCATCAGAATCTAATTAGTTCTATTATAAATCTTATCTAATTATAAAGGTTTATATAATCTAACAGAGATTCCTTTCAATTTGGAGTTTGAGCAAAAATTATGACATGGAGATTCCTAAAAAATCGTCGAAAGTGTCTCCTTAGGCATTTAAGCCACTTGATGCCCTGGAGTGAAATTTTAATCAAAGTTCTTGACATTCTTAAAAAGGTCATTATTTTTATAATTTGTTCTTGTAACATTCAATAACTTCGAAAGATTAAGTTAAATATTTCATTCTTAATGCAGAAACATTTTGGCAAGATCGATTGGCTAGTGTTCGCATATTAAACATGGTGAAGCAGATTGTGATCTATGTATTCAGGGAGAATAATTATCGTAAGGTCATGATTTGTGATTTAGTATGGTACATTAGATCTTTATATTTGCATAAATTATTTAGATCAGTACTTGTGAGAGGATCTCAAATTTTCTAGCGATCAGTTGTGTAATCAAACATCAGTCTTGCCATGTTTTATCCACTGTTCTATAGCACATTATTGAATCTGTTCATCATACGGTTTAGTATTTTTGCAATTACCCTTGGATATTAGAAGTCAAGTTCCCATCATCATGCGGAATAAAGATGCAATTTGAACTAAGAAGGAACTAGTGGTGAGATAAGGTAATTGAAAATGATCAAGTGGTGTGTTCAGAAGATGATCTTAGAGAAGAGCAGCAAATGCCCCTCACTTCCTGTCTCAACAGTCCACATGATAAATTTTCCTATTGGAATAGTATTTAATAGTAGATATGCCACTTGTGGAGGTGGTTTATGAAAGTATCTTTGTCCCCCTTGTATAATGCTAATAAGCAACATGCCATCTACATCATTTATCATGCATAATTTTGTAAAGATGCCTTGGATATTCATACAAACGTTTTGGTTGTAGGTTGTGACATATCATAAACTCATGTTGATGTGTTGGAGTATTCCTCTTAAAATATAGTCTGATGCTAGACCACATTGGATCCTAAATTATGTTATATGATGTCTTGACTGTTGGGAAATCCACATCAAGGGGAGCGACATCTCATGCGCAGCGGAAGAACAGAAAAATAAAACCCCAGATTTTTCATAGAAAGTTTTCGTCATCGTGCGAAGATCGGTGCATCAAAAATAAATTCACGAAAACTGCATGTATTAAAAAAAATACTTAGGGAGATCGTATATCCCTGAATTCCTATAGATCTGTGGGAGAGGATGAAGGAGGTCAAGCATCCTCCTCTCTAGCGGTATCCATATAGCAGGGATTATGACGATGCACCACTCTCTCTAGGGAGAGGTGAATAGGAGGTGGCTACCAAAAACCCTCAGCCTATAGAACTCTGGTTCCCTCCTATTTATAGAGGCCCCCTGAAAAATCCTAATGGATCTTTTGCCCTATTGGGTATTGGATCTTCATCCAATTGCCCAAGCCTCTTGGATTAGTGGGTTTCTACCCAATAATCTCTTATTAGCAATTATTGGATCTCATCTCAGAATCCAATAATTCAGGGGCTTAATGGATATCCAATAAGATAGGGGGTTCAGCGGATATCTCATATCCGAACCTCTACTCGTCGCAACACCTACCATATGTGTGTGACCCTCCAGGCCCAATATCAAGCTGGCCGTGAGTCATACTTGTCAGAACTTCTTCTGACTTAGTGAATTATTATCTCTATAATAATTCACCCAACTCATCGACTACTGGACGTGCAGGCCACTCACGCCGCCCCAGGCGATATAGGGGAATCCAATCCTTTGGACCTATCTGTCCTCAATTACCATGTATCTATAATCTCTCATCCATCTAATATCCAAGAGACCCTATACCGGGCATGGTGCTGTCAGGCCCATACGGTCTCTCCTCGAGTTTTGCTCTTGTCGGATTCTCCCGGAGAACTCTTTCTCTCTCAATCCGAATAACCTTGACCAAGGATTTGTTCTAGCAAGAGCACATGGGATATTCCTCTCATGATATCGAGAGCGGATGATCCTCTATTGACACTCAATAGCCCTCGTAAGGTTGGCTACTACTCCTAATGACCGGCTGTACTAGATATGGAACTTTTCAAACCTATAAGTCCGGTATCAAAGAGTGAAGTACTCATACAAGACATCCTTGGTGTCTCAAGTCTAAGGACCAGATACACTCATCGGGACTACGGAATCGCCTGTCGACGTGAGGTATCAATAACCATCTAGCATTCCGTAGGCGGATCAATCGCTGAACTCATTCTCCAATGAGCACCGCAGACTGCACTTTAGTGTCCCCACACGAGTAGCTATGAGACCAGCTACCTCCATCATATGAACGGGTATACAAAGACACTGCCTATCCGGTTATCTCGATGTCCTTCTCGAGTAACCTATGACCACGAATAATTTAGGGTCCGTGTTTAAAGGTGAATCGGTCTCATTATCATAATCTCATCACGATCCAATTCCCATTGCACAGATCTAAGGACATCACAATATACATCTAGATAATGTGAGATAATGCCAATAATCATAAGCAAGGAAATTGATGCAGCGTGTTACAGGTGCTATCACTCATGTGATTGGTTTGTAGGGCACCTATAACTAGCAATCTCCCACTTGACCTAAAGCCAATCAACAACATGTCTGATCCCGATCAGACATCTATGACGCTCAAAGACAATCTGAGTCAATGGCTTTGTCAGTGGATCTGCAATGTTATTTTCGGATGGAACTCTTTCCATTACTACATCTATTCAGGGCACGATCTCTCTAATAAGTTGGAACCTCCTCAGAACACTTCTGATGAGACCCAGGTTCCCTTATTTGAGTAATCGTCCCGTATTTGTCGCAATATAAAGGAATCATATCCTCGCTGCTTGACATGACTCCTAGGTCTGTGATGAACCTCTTCATCCAGACTCCCTCCTTTGCTGCATTTACTACAGCAATGTATTCTGCCTCTTTGGTCGAGTCAATAGTAGTGTTTTGCTTGGAACTCTTCCAGCATACTGCTTCTCCATTCAGGGTGAATATATACCCTGAATTAGACTTGCTATCATCGATATTGGACTAGAAGCTCGAGTCCGTGTAGCCCTCAACCTTGAGGCTACTACCTCCATATACCAGTAAAAGATCCTTAGTCCTTCTCAAGTACTTAAGGATACATTTTACTGCTTTCCAGTACTCCAAGCCTGGATCTGCCAGATATCTACTCATGACACTCAGAGCATGCACTATATCAGGCCTGGTACATAGCATAGCACGCATGATAGATCCTATCGCTGATGCATATGACATCATATCCATGTGTGCCCTTTTTTCAGGAGTCTTTGGGGGCATACTCCTAGAAAGTGATATTCCATGTCTCATTGGTATGAGACCTCTCTTGAAATTTTTCATGCCAAACCTTTTGACAATGGTGTTTATGTACCTGGACTGGGACAAGCCAAGCATCCTCTTCTCTATAGATCTGTATTCCCAATATGCAGGATGCTTCCCCTGAGTCATTTATGGAGAAGTGTTTAGATAACCAAGTCTTTACTGTGGAGAGCATTCCTACATCATTCCCAATGATCAGGATGTCATCCACATATAATACCAAAAAGGTGATAGTGCTCCCACTTAATTTCCTGTACACACAATGTTCATCTTCGTTCTTAACGAAGTCATAAGATTTGATCGCCTCATCAAATCTTATGTTCCAACTTCGGAAAGCTTGCTTCAATCCATAAATGGACCTAAGCAACTTGCACACCTTATCTGGGTTATCCTTGGACATAAATCCTTCATGTTATATCATATACACCTCCTCCTCGAGGTTACCATTAAGGAATACGGTTTTGACATCTATCTACTATATCTCATAATCATAGTGTGCTGCAATAGCTAATAGAATTTGAATGGATTTTAGCATGGCTACAGGTGAGAAAGTTTCGTCATAGTCAACACCTTGCCTTTGACGATACCCCTTAGCCATTAGCCTTGCTTTATAGGTCTCTACTTTACCATCTGCTCCAATCTTCTTTTTAAAGATCCACTTGCAACCAATGGGTACAATACCCTCGGGTTCATCAACTAGGTTCCAAACCTTGTTGGAGTACATGGAATCCATTTCTGAATTCATGACTTCTTGCCATTTCCCAGAGTCTATGCTCATAATAGCCTCCTCGTAGGTCTAAGGATCAATATCCTCAACATCCTCTCTTCTGATATGTCCCACATTTCTCTCAGGAGGATGAGATACTCTATCGGACCTACGTAAAGTTAGAACTTGTGTGTTAGGTATTTGAACAAATTCTGGAATGGTGCTTGAGCTAGGTTCTCTAACCTCGCTCAACTCTATCATGCTCCCACTGTCTCCACCAAGAATATGTTCCTTCTCAAGGAACACAGCTCTCTTGGCTACAAAGACCTTTCGGTCCTCAGGGTGATAGAAATAATACCCATAAGTTTCCTTAAGGTATCCCACGAACTTGCACCGTTCCGTCCTAGATTCTAACTTGTCAGGATTGTGTCTCTTAACGTGGGCAGGGCAGCCCCAAATCTTAATAATCTTAAGATCGAGTTTCTTCCCATTCCATATCTCATATGGAGTAGACATCATTGATTTAGTTGGAATTCTATTCAGAAGGTAAGCTGCGGTCTCTAGGGCATATCCCCAGAATGAGATGGGTAGGTCGGCGCAACACATCATGGAACGCACCATGTCTAACAGTGTGTGATTCCTCCTTTCTGATACACCATTAAGCTGTGGTGTATAAGGAGGTGTCCAGTGGGATAAAATCCCATAGTCTTTGAGGAACTGGGTGAGCTCTATACTCAAGTACTCACCTCCTCGATCTGATCGAAGGGTTTTAATACTCTTTCCTGTTTGGTTCTCCACTTCTCGTTTCCTCTTAGACTTGCTTACACTCATGATATATGGAGTTATATCTAGCATATATAAGTCATTATGCAATATTCCTCTCGTGATGATCTCATCATCTAATATTATTGAACAACCATTGTTCTCAAAAACTAATTTATATCCAATAACTATCAAACATGAAATGGAAATAATATTTTTGATAATAGAAGGAACATAATAGCATGCATCTAATGCAATAATAGCTCCACCAGGCAGATGTAAGGTGACCTTGCCAATAGCCACTGCAGCAATCTTTGCTCCATTGCCCATCTTAAGGTCCATCTCGCCTCTGTTCAATCTCTTAGGTCCTGCTAGAACCTGCAACGAATTACAAATATGATAAGCACTCCCGGTATCTAACACCCATATGTTTGTTGAATCTCGGATTTTGATGATGAAACTAATTGATTGTGATTTATTGTTTAACTATGTTTTGAGTTACGCAGGTCTACTATCGATCAGGATTAGATAGTTGACGCTGGAGGAATTGACGTTGTGCCGGAGGTAATCACGTTAGGATATTGGATGTTGAGCCGGAGATTCGGTCGACAATCGGCAGAAGACTTCGTACGTCGGGCATCGGGCCAAGATGCATGTTGCGCCAAGGATATCGGGGTTGCGGAGGTCATCCGCTGATTGGGCAACGAACCGCAAAAGAGGACGATGTGCCGAAGGATCGGACGGCGCCCACCAATGACGTCGGCAAATCGAATGTCAATTCGTGTTGTAATAACTGTCTAGATCGAAGTAGAGTATTTATTTATTTGTGTGCAGGATTAAGTACGATGAAGATAAAGACGTAAAGTGAAACAAAGTGCCAGAAGACAAGTGGGATGGATCATTGGGAGTTTGAGAGTTCAATGGAAGTCTGAAGATTCATTGGGAGTAGTTGTCGGAACTGACCGAGAACGAGTAGGGAGCTTGCCGAAGGGTATTTGGAAGTTCGCCGGAAGGTTCGTCGAAAGTTTGCGGAGCTTGCCAAGAAAGATCGGAGCTTGCCATTGAAGCTCGTTAGAACTCGCCAAGATCATCGTGAAGTCCGGGAGCATGCCGGGAGTCCACAGAATGGTTTTTGAGGGTTCATTGGAAGACCGTCGGAAGTTCACCGAAAGCTCACCGAAAGAAGTCTTGTCTTATGAACTTTGAAATAGCTTAAAAAATATCTTTAAAATTTATAGTTAGCACATAATTTGGTTTAGGATTATGTGTTAATCCTATAAACCAAATTTGAGCCAATTCGGACTTCGTTTGGATCGGTTTCGGTCGAGTTTTCGGTCGAAACCACTATGCTGAAAAAAAATTGACCTGGGCGGTGGCACCACCCCAGGCTAGCCGGTGGCACCGCCCAGAGGCCGAGACATGGGCGGTGGAACTGCCCTAGGCAGGCAGTAGCACCGCCAAAGACCCTCATGTGTCGATCTGCTGGACTAACAGCGAGCACCGCCCGACACTTGAAACTCAAAAATTCAAATTTGGAGCCCAAATTTGAATCACTTTGAGGCCTATAAATACCCCTCATATTCTTGGATGAAAGGGGTCTAGAACTGAAAAAAGAAGGGGGAAACTCTCTTGAAAGTGTGTCAAATCTTCCCTCTAAGTCTTAAAAGTGTTCTAGTCCAAGAGAGGGGTAAGAGTGCTTGTAAGGGTTATCTCCTAAGCCCATCAAAAGGAGAAGTGCTGTAAGGAAGTTCATCCTCGCCCGTTGGAAGGAGGATAGCTAGTGAAGAAGCCGGTGGCCTCAAGTGAAGAGGAATCGGGAGTGGACGTAGGTCGCATGACCGAACCACTATAAAAATCTGATTTGCATTTACGTTCTCGCAACTTACTTTGCTGCAAACCATTTTCATTTGCTGTCTTATTTACTCAACTTCATCTTCATCTTATTACGTATGCTTTAAAGTTAAAATGCAATCTTTTCAGATTCAAACGAAACGTTGTATTCATTCGTACGAAGTTTCCAAACTTATTTTAATCGCAAAAAAATTTATCGTTCCTTACCGCTGCACTAATTCACCCCCACCCCCCTCTTAGTGCTACTCGATCCCTAACAATTGGTATCAAAGCCATATTCTTTCTCTTTCAGATTTACACCCATGAGAAATGGCTCTAAATGGTTTTCAAGAGGGCTTTTCGATTTTTCGTCCACCGTTCTTTAACGGTTCGGACTACATATATTGGAAAACTTGAATGAGAGTTTTCATACTTTCAATGGATTTGGATTTATAGAACATCATCGAAAATGACTTTCAACCTTCCTCTAAACCGACGAACGAATGGTCGGATTTGGAGAAAATGTCGTTTTCTTTAAACGCAAAGGCTATGAATGCCTTATTTTGCGCTTTAGATAAGAACGAGTTCAATCGGATTTCAATGTGCGAAACGGCTTTAGATATTTGACGAATACTTGAAATCACACACGAGGGAACTAATAGAGTTAAAGACTCGAAAGTAAACCTCTTATTGCATGATTTTGAGCTCTTTCGAATGACACCAAGCGAAACTATCGGCGATATGTACACTCGCTTCACGGATGTCGTCAATAGCTTGAAAAGTCTTGGTAAATATTTTTCAAACTTTGAACTCACTAACAAGATTTTAAGATCTCTCCCAAAGAGTTGGGATCCAAAAGTAACCGCAATACAAGAGACTAAAAATTTAAATGATTTTTCATTGGAAGAACTAATCGGTTCACTAATGACATATGAAATGAGTTTCTTCAAACATTTGGAACATGATGAACATATGAACTACCTTCTAAAGAATAAGAAGGATTTGGAACATCGGACAAATGAATGCCACTTGAGTGATGACTCAAGTGATGAGGACAATGAGGACATTGAACACATAACAATGAATGTTAACAAGTTCATTAAACAAAAATTAAAAAGCACAAATGAACTTGAACGGAGAAAAAGGCCAAAGAAGAAGAAGAAGACTTGCAAAGAAGAATCAAGTAAAGAAGAGATGAAATGGGCTTTGATGGTTTTCGACAATGAGGTAAGAAACTCACCAAAGTTGTTCTTACCTTACTTTGAAATTACATGATCCTTTCATGAGTTGCTTGAAATAGTTTGTAGGATTTTTTTTATGCTTTTTCCTTTCTAGTAATTTTTTAAAAATTAAAAATATAAATGATGCATGATTTGTGATAATGCTTAGGATTAATCCATGCATGTGTATCTTGATGTTTTATATTGCTTTTCGTTTCTAAACATGATGCTTGATGATTTTGTAACATGCATTAGTTTTTGAAGTAATATTGATTTGACTCTATGTTGTGGATTAACGTATTTTTTGGTCTAATTGTTTTCATGTCAAATTAAGATGACATTTTGAGATGATAAAATTTCATGTATACTTTCCATATCGATTTTCAATCTTAAACATGATACATATCTATGTATGAATTTCTTGAAAATCTTTTGATGATAGATGTATATATCTTGATTATAATTTGAAAACTTCCATCTTGGCTTAATGGTTTTTAACCCTTTTTATGATGAAATTTTTATTGATATATGTCTTCATGAAATCAATTATAAAGACCCAACCCACAAATTTTCAAAATGAAAGAAATGTGGCTTTGATGTTGCCTTGTGTTATATTTGAACTTAATGGGTTTCATGATGAAAATTATTTTTCAGATTTATAAAATAATGCATGATTTTACCAAAAATTTGAGCATCGATCATCTTGTTATAACTAATGTAAGAAAGAATTAAAATGATCTTGATGATATTTTCATTTTTGAATATGATGCATGACATTTTCATATGAAAATTTTGAACATTCTTATGAAAAATCAAATCACTTAAATTGAAACTCATAAAGATGAGAAAATACACTATCATGATATTTGATGCATTTGATCTTGATGGGTTTAATGACAAACTTGTATTTTGAATTTATACAATGATGGGTTCTATATAAATATTTGAACATACATTATGAAATCATCATTGAAATGAAAATATTAAAAGTTTGTTATTATGCTTAATGACTTTGTGATATCATATTTTGATGACAAACTCATGCTTTGGTCTTAAATTTGATAATCATCATTTGAAACATGAGCACATTTGTTTGAAACAAAATGAAACATATTATCATGATAAATTGAATCTCATAATGTGTTATATTTTTATCTTGATGAAATTTGTCTTTCAATGTTGAATGTTGATATTTCTATTTTATTTGATATCAAAAAACAAATGCATGCTCATATGAAATAAATCATACAATGGAAATGCATGTTTCTTGAAATCTTTCGATTTTTCAAATAAAAGACAAGTGATAATTTTATTTATGATATTTTGTAAATCACTTGACTTATGAATGAGATTTTGATGATACGGTAATGACTTTATTCATGTTATGAATGTTAAAAATGATAATTTGATTAGGAGTTTCGAATTGACAAAATGAGTTTGAATAATTTTATGACTCCTCTCTTGATCTCTTTAAATCATGACCTTGAATTCTTGACTTGAGATATTTTTGGGAATCAAAATATTCTCCTCTATGATTACTTCTTTTTATCATTTACCAAAGAGAAAAACAATTCAAGTTTATGTCATTTGTGAATCTCACAAACTATGTTAATGATTTTGATGATTCGAACTTGAATGAGCTTTATCACAATCCAAGTCTTGATATTTTGATATTTGATACTTGGAATTCTTATGTATGAATCAAGTTACTCTTTGTGCTATATCTTTTCAAATGAATCATGAGCCTTGATGTCATATATTTCATGATATAGAAATGACAAGATTTCTTTGCCTTGTGTGGTAAATTGAACATTTGACATAAATGAAATTTGATTTATGATAAATCATGAATGATGTCTTTTAGTGTTGATCCTTATTAATATTTCATATTGATATCTTTCATGAATTCTTTACATCTATGTTTTGTATGCATCATAAAAAAAAATTGAAATATTGATTAATGCAAAATTATTTCATTGAAATATTATTCATCCCTTCTTTTCGATAGTGACAAAGGGGGAGTTAGCTTGCTAGCTTATGTATCATAAGTGAAAGTGGCAAACATAGCTAGCTAGAACTTGCAAAAGGCAAAACTTGCACTTCTCAAAATGAGAAGAAAGAAATTGCAAAGTTGCATTATTTTTTAACTCATGAGTTTACAGTTTTAAAATGTTATAAATTTTACAAAAATTACTAGCTCATTACAAACAAAAAGTTGATAGCTTGCTAAAAGGGAAACTTAGTTGCAAAAGAGAAAAATTGAAAGGAAGCTAGTTTGCATATCGCAAAGTATGCTAGCTTATCATTATTGCTTGCTTGCTTGTTATAAATTTCCCTCATACCATGATTTGTTTATGACTCCCTTGAATTCATGACTTGATATGTTAAAAATTCATGATAAAAATTTGTTATTTTGTCATGATGGAAGCATTCATGTAAAGGGAAAAGAATTGTATTCTTCCCTTCTTTTTGACAAAATCAAAGGGGGAGAAGATTTATTGCTAGCTTGAATGATTAATTTGCTAGCTCATTCAAGAGGAAGAAAATTGCTTAGCTTGTGCATCAAAAAGAAAATTTTGTTAGTTTCGAATATTGAGAAGCAAAAAGTTGCTATCTCAAGAGAGGTAAAAATCTTGCTCAATTTCACTTCTTCAAAATTGCTTGCATTTTTGTTACAAATTATTATTGAATCTCATGTAAGATTATTTGAAGTATTTGATCATCCCTTTCTTTTTGATACTAACAAAAGGGGAGAAAGTTTTTAGCTCGAACATTGCAAAAATTTGTCATCTTGATTCCTATTTTGCAACTTCATGAGAAGCTAGGAATTGTTATATCAAAGGATGCAAATATTGCTACCGTGAGAAACAAGGTGCAAACTTGCACATCTCAAGAAGCAAGTAAAAATTACCATCATTGCCCATCCTTAAAAACTTGCTATGATTGAATGGTATGATTGATGTTGTAATCTCAGCAAAATGCTATGTTTAAATGATAAATTTTCCTGTTGGAATAGTATTTAATAGTAGATATGCCACTTGATAGTTAGTATGTTATAAAATTTGCTATCTTTTAAACTAGCTATGATGCAACTTCTCCTTTTTGTTGATGATATAGGGGAGAAGTAGATTGATGACTTCATGCATTGTATTGAATATTTTATCATTGCATGTTGATGGTTTAAATATATTCTCATAACATATTGGGATGAATGTTGCTTGGATTTGGGATAATCAAGTGTTCTATCAATATGTGTTACATTATATATCCCTCAATTCCTGCAAATCATGGATATGGGAGGTCAAGCCCTCCTCTCTAGCGGTATCCACGTAGCAAGGATTATAACGATCCACCACTCTCTAGGGAGAGTTAGGAGGTGGTTAAAACCCTCAGCCTATAGAACTCTAGTTCAATCCTATTTATCATCAAAAAGGGGGGTAGATCTGTTGAATCTCATCCATTTTGATGATGAAACTAATTGATTATTAGATTTATCAAAATTTAATTCAAAGGGAAACTTGATATCCAATAAGATAGGGGTTCAGTCTCATACTACTCGATCGAGATTAGTGTGATCCTCCAGCCCAATGATCAAGCCGAGGAATTGACGAACTCCTTCTGTGAATTATTATCTCTAGGTAATCACGTTAGGATATTGGATGTTGAGCCCCGAGATACTGGGCCAATCCTTTGATCTATCTCGCCTCAATTACCATGTATCTATAATCTCTCATCCATCGAGACCATAGATGCATGTTGCGCCCATAGGATAGTTTTGCTCTTGCGGATTATCCCTGGTCATCCTTGGCCAAGGATTTGTTCGAGCAAGAACACGGACCTCTCAAAGAGGCGGATGATCCTCTATTGACCTCAAGGATCGTGGACGGCGCCACCAATGACGTGTACTAGATATGCAAACTTTCCTGCAATGTCAATTCGTGTTGTAATAAGACATCCTTGGTGTCTCAGATCAAGGACCAGAGTGTTTGTTTATTTGTCCAGCGATTAAGGCTAATCGATGAAGATAAAGCACCTACAACCCTTAGTGTCCCCACACGAGTAGCCGTAAGACCAGTCCATCATATGAATGGGTATCAAAGACAGACAAAGTGCCGTAAGAGTCGGATGGATCATTAGGAGTCGAGAGTTCGATGGAACCTAAGATTCATTGGGAGTGTTTAAAGGTGAATCTGTAATCTCATCAATCGACCTAGAGAACGAGTAGGCCAGCTTGCCAAAGGGTTTTAGTTACAAAGTTCGTGATTGGCTTGTAGGTTATAACTCGCAATCTCCCACTTGACCTAAGTTTGTGGAGCTTGCCAAAGAAAGATCAATGGCTTGCCAATGAAGCTCGTTGGAACTTGCCAATCTTTCGAAGCTCATTGGAACTCGCCAATACTTCCGAAGCTCATTGGTAACTCACCAAGATCATCGTGAAGTCCGGGAGCTTGCCAGGACGTATGCCTTTATGCACAGAATGTATTCCGCCTTTTGGTCGAGTCGAGAGGTCTTGCTTGAAAGATCACTCCATTCAGGAAGTTCATAAACTTAGCTCACCGAAAGAAGTCTTGTCTTATGGACTTTAAAATAGCTTAAAAACACTGTCTTTAAAATTTATAGTTAGCATATAATTGGGTTTAGGATTATGTGTTAATCCTATAAATCAAATTTGAGCCAATTCAAACCGTTTTTGACACCGGTGTCTATGTACCTAGATCGAAAGCCAAGCATCCTCTTCTATAGAAATGATCCCCAATATGCGTGATGCTTCCTCGAGTCCTTTGTGGAGAAGTGTTTAGATAACTGCTTACTGTGGAGGCATTCGATCGAATGTCCCACATATAATACCAAAAAGGGCAGTGCTCCCACTTAATTTCCACCCATCTTCGTTCTTAGGCAGTCATAAGATCTGCCCAGCATCTTATGTTCCAACTTCAAGCTTGTCATCTATAAATGAACCTAAGCAACTTGCGATTTACACATAAATCCATCATGTTGTATCATATACACCTCCTCTTTTGAGGTTACCATTAAGGAATACACCGCTATCTACTATATCTCAAATCATAGTGTGCTCTCAAAAAAGAATTCAAATTTGGAGCCTAAATTTGAATCACTTAGCCTTGCATTATAGGTCTCTATAAATACCCCTCACATTCTTGGATGAAAGGGTCTAGAAACTTGTTGGAGTACATGAAAGAAGGGAAACTCTCTCTATGAAAGTGTGTCAAATCTTCCTCTAAGTCTTAAGAGTGTTCTAGTCCAAGAGAGGGTGTTAAGAGTGCTTGAGCTAGGTTCTTCAACTCGGGTTATCTCTAAGCCCATCAAAAGAGAAGTGCTGTAAGGGAGTTCATCCTACTTTGCACCATTCGTTGAAGGAGGATAGCTAGTGGAGAAGCTTAATGGCCTCAAGTGAAGAGGAATCATTGAGTTGGAATTCTATTCAGAAGATAATTTGCGGTCTCTATGGCATATCCCGGAATGAGATGGGTAGGTCGACCGAACCACCACTATAAAAATCTTGTTTTTACGATACATTTACGTATATAAGGAGGTGTCCATTGGGATAAAATCTTACTTTGCTGCAAAACCATTTTCATTTGCTGCCTTTTATTTACTCAACTTCATCTTCATCTTATTGATATGTGATTGCTTTAAAAGTTAAAACGCAATCTCATCATTCAAACGAAACGTTCTCAAAAACTTATTTATTCATTCGAAATGGAAGTTTTGAACTTGTTTTAATCGCTGCAAAAAGCTTTATCGTCTCCTTGCCAATAGCCACTGCACTAATCCATCACCTGCTCAATCTCTCTTAGTGTCGCCGATCCCTATCAATACCCATGTGTTATCATAAAATTCGACAAATGGAGATTGATCATGAATGTACATGAAGCTTCTCCAAGCTTTTGTTTCGCCCTCTCTGCAAGGTACTCTTTGCGCTTCCTTTCCAAGAGCTCCATCTTTGCCACAGTGGAAGCACTAGCCTTTGTCCTTTGTTGGGTCTTTCTTGACAACCTTTGCCTTACCCATTTTGCCCTTGCCCTTGCCCTTCTTAAGGGTTTTCTCACCTTTCTTTTCTTTCTGGTCTCACTAGTGTAGAGAACCGGCTTCTCTTTCTTGATGGTGCTCTCTGCTTCTCTCAACATATTGAGGAGTTCTAGGAGGGTCACCTCAAGTTTATTTATATTAAAATTCATTATGAACTGAGAAAAGGAATTTGGTAGGGACTGAAGCACAAGATCCACACACAGGTTATCCTCTAGGACCATTCCTAGACTTGTGAGTTTTTCATCCACTCAATCATCTTAAGGACATGGTTCTGAACTGGTGTCCCCTCAGTCATCCTA
The DNA here is from genome assembly GCA_024322285.1 of Musa beccarii. Classification (NCBI taxonomy): domain Eukaryota; kingdom Viridiplantae; phylum Streptophyta; class Magnoliopsida; order Zingiberales; family Musaceae; genus Musa; species Musa beccarii. Next base: position 32,599,171 of record CM044395.1, on the reverse strand, counting down.
GTACGGAAAAGACTTTTTGATATCTCATATCGCTGAGTTCTTCCCTGTTCCTCAAACAATTTACGGAGATACAAGAGTATGAAATTAGCATCCATATTTTTATGTTGTCTCTATAACTCAATAGTCATAGAGGCCAACATATAATATCGAGCAAGAGTGGAATCATTTAAGTACTTCACATAACGAGCGATCGCATCCTCGCTTGCCCCTTCGTCGGGCGTAGGGATCACTGTATCAAGGAAATACACGATTTTCTCCGCTATGAGAACGATTCTCAGATTGCGAAGCCAATTCGTATAATTTGGACCGTGAGGCGGTTGGCATCAAATATGCCACGTAAAGGATTTGAAAGCGATATTTTTCTAAATAAAAGATGTAGCGAAATAAATAACATGCAAACTTTGCAGAAATTTAAACAATTAAGATAAGAACTTCTATCTTAATGTATTCCCACTAATTTTTCGTGAGATACAACACCCTTCGGTATGTGAATCGAGACCCTGGCGGATCTCTAGTGGGGATCAGATCCAATCGGCGTCTTAACGTAACCTCGAGGGACTCGACCAATCACGTTAAGCTCGTAAAGGTAGGCAACTCTTGCCAATCACAACTTCTTGTGATTCCTGTCCTGTTCGGCCTCCGAACCACCATGGCCTCGAGGGACTCGACCAACCATAATGTTCGGTTAAGTCATTAACATTATTACCAGATGAGTCTGATTAAGTGATATACTCTCGAGGGACTCGACCAAGCATACCATGTACTCAGGTCACCTCTGACATCTCTATGTCATAGATAAGATGGCGAGACACAATATAGGTGAGTCCCGAGGGACTCGACCAACTCAACCTATATCGGGAATCGGCTCTTAGCTATAACGATGGAAGGCCACGTAGGTCAATTTAATTGTCTCATGTTTACCGACTTAATATTATTAATGGAGAGGATTTTTTATTTGGTCTCCTAACATAATATGTCACATATATATGTATTTAATATATATATTTACATCGCATGCAAATATATATATGTACATATCTAGTAGGTGTATAACTAATCACACATCACATGAGCAATCACACCAGATGATCATGGACCACATCCTAATATGATCAGGCCCGAGCCAGTGGACCCAATCACTCACATCAAGATCTATGTGTATTTTGGCACATTTCTATGTCCTGTGATTGTCCATCTCGCTTCGTCAGATCCGTCGACATCTCAACGCATCTCCATGCGTCGGATCGTCCGTCTCGACCTCGTGAGTCATGTTACCACTGTGCCTCCTCATGTAATTATAACATAATTACAGGTACGCAGACCCGACAATAAATGAGAAAAGAATAGAGGCTCGCAGGCCCCAATAATAATAATCACATGTACACACATCACATCATAGGTTCATAATCATTTGTCCACATCATACATCACATGTATATGTTATTTTATAGGACTACTAGATAAAAAATAATAGTTAATTAAACTATTTAATTAACATATTTAATTTTCTAAAATCAGAGACATAGAGGGAATTTTCTAAATTCCCAGGGGTATTTCAGTAATTCGGCCAATAAGGGTATTTTAGTAATTCTGTCAAAAGGGACAGAATATGGATTTTCTAAAATTCTTAGGGGCATTTTAGTAATTTTATCAAAGAGGGACATAATATGGAATTTCTAAAATTCTGAGGGTAAAACCGTCTTTTGCCCTTTGCGCGGGCACCTACGAGCACGCCACGCCAGCGCCAGCCAGAGGCGCCGGCCTGAGCCACGCCATGCCAGCCGCAAAAGGCGCCGACGCTGGCGCTCCGCTGCAGGGGCAGCGGGCTGGCGACGCGGCGATGCCGCTGGGTGGCCATGGCCGCTTATGCGGGTTAGCCACGGGCGGGTGGCGCTGCCCCTTCCGGGTGCAGCGCTTGTCGGCGCATGGCGCTGGCTGGCGCCTTTCTATGCCGGCAGCAAAGGCTAGCAAGGCTAAGCAGCCTTGCGGTCGCCAGCCGAGTAACAGCAAGGGCAGCAACGCTGCTGCCCTTCCTAGCCCTTTTGCGCCAACGATTTTAGCGTCAAAAGCAGATCCATAACACAACACACGCAGTTTAAGATCCGATCTTCGCACGAACAACCTGGCTCTGATACCATTGTTGGGAAATCCACATCAAGGGAGCGACATCTCATGCGCAGCGGAAGAACAGAAATACAAAACCCCAGATTTTTCATAGAAAGTTTCTATCGTGCATGAAGATCGGTGCATCAAAAATAAATCCATGAAAACTGCATGTGTTAAAGAAAATACCTAGAGAGATCGTATATCCCACAATTCCTCAGAGATCCGTGGAGAGGATGAAGGAGGTCAAGCGTCCTCCTCTCTAGCGGTATCCACACAACAGGGATTGCGACGATGCACCTCTCTCTCTGGGGAGAGGCGAATAGGAGGTGCCTACTAAAAACCCTCAGCCTATAGAACTCTGGTTCCCTCCTATTTATAGAGGCCTCTTGAAAAACTCTAATGGATCTTTTGCCCTATTGGGTATTGGATCTTCATCCAATTACCCAAGCCTCTTGGATTAGTGGGTTTCTACCCAATAATCTGTTATTAGTAATTATTGGATTTCATCTCAGGATCCAATAATTCAGGGGCTTAATGGATATCCAATAAGATAGGGGGTTCAGCGGATATCTCATATCCGAACCTATACTCGTCGCAACACCTACCATATGTGTGTGACCCTCTAGGCCCAATATCGAGCTGGCCGTGAGTCATACTTATCAGAACTCCTTCTGACTTAGTGAATTATTATCTCTATAATAATTCACCCAACTCATCGATCGGAAACGCATTGTGACCACTACGCCGCGGCCCCTCGACGTTATAGGGAATCCAACCTTTGGACCTATCTATCCTCAATTACCATGTATCTATAATCTCTCATCCATCTAATATCCCAGAGATCCTATACCGGGCATGGTGTTGTCAGGCCCATACGGTCTCTCATCGAGTCTTGCTCTTGTCGGATTCTCTCGGAGAACTCTTTCTCTCTCAATTTGAATAACCTTGACCAAGGATTTGTTCGAGCAAGAACACATGGGATATTCCTCTCATGATACCGAGAGCGAATGATCCTCTATTGACATTCAATAGCCCTCGTAAGATTGGCTACCACTCTCAATGACCGACTGTACTAGATATGGAACTTTCCAAACCTATAAGTCCGGTATCAAAGAGTGAAGTACTCATACAGGACATCCTTGATGTCTCAAGTCTAAGGACTAGATACACTACTGGGACTACGGAATCATTGTCCTGACGTGAGGTATCAATAACCATCCAAAGATTCCGTAGGCAAATCAATCGCTGAGCTCATTCTCCAATGAGCACCTGCACTGTACCCTTAGTGTCCCCACACGAGTAGCTATGAGACTAGCTACCTCCATCATATGAACAGGTATACAGCACACCAGTCTATCCGGTTATCTCGATGTCCTTCTCGAGTAGCCTATGACCAAGATAATTTAGGGTCTCTGTTTAAAGGTGAATCGGTCTCATTATCGTAATCTCATCATGATCCAATTCTCATTGCACAGATCCAAGGACATCACAATATACATCTAGATAATGTGAGATAATGCCAATAATCATAAGCAAAAAGATTGACGCAGCGTGTTACAGGTGCTATCACTCATGTGATTGGCTTGTAGGGCACCTATAACTAGCATTGACAAGGAATATGATCTTATCAATGAATTTAGACTCACCCTAGGAAGAACTATTTCCATGAGGTTCAATTATTGGTTTGCTAAATTATTGGATATGTTTGGATAAAAGTTTCCTAAATTATTGGTTCGGTGTGGTTTGACCGATGCTTATTGATTTGATTGTCAACTAATACACTGACGAATCTCGGACTATTCGATCTAGTGTGACTCCTCATGTTCATGAGAAAATCTTTATGTGTATGTCTATCACCCGCTCTTTTTTCTTTTTCTTTTTTCTTCTCTATTCTTTATGTTTTTTTTTTCATTTCATCCTTTCCTACTATCCCAACATAGTGGTATCATGGTATATTTGGTATAGTAACACATGATATGTTTGAACCAATCAATTAGTTTGATGATTATAGTTTGGCATGAGTTTGATAATCAAAATTGTAATCATTTAAACTACCATTTACTTGATTAAGACTTAATATGTTATAAGGAATCTTAGCTTTTATATAGTGATCAAATATGGTTCCCCAAAAAACTACAAGTGGCACTTAATTTTTATGATATGCCAGTTCGCTTGCCCGTTGTGAGAGCTTATGTTCAACTTGAAATCTTCATGTTTGATTGGGATGTCAACTCTTTCTAATAAAATATTTATCAAACAAAAAATAATATTAAATAATGAGAATATCATTGTTGAGATATTTAATAAATAATATGATGTTAATCTTAGAGAATCTTAGACAATCTTATAAATATGATCTGGATAAAGATTATTTTCAAACTTAGATGGTTGTTCAACATAAACTTTTTCTAAAGTTAAATTATTTAAAAAATTATTTTTAATATTTATTTTAAAAAATTAAAATTATAAAACATATATAGACAAGGAACATTCTTATAGCTTCAACTCTAATCACAAGAGTAAAGATTTCCACATAGTAAGTACCTTTTTCTTAGTTAAAACATTTGATCAAAATCTAGGCTTATTTTAAATCATGACATCATTTTCATTTTGCTTATTCTAAAGATTCATTTAGTATCAATTACAAAATGAAAACTATGTGTAGAAATAAGTGATCAAACTTTAATTCTTTTAAATTAGTATAGCACTTCATACATTATCAAAATCCATGAGTTATCTTTTAAGGGTTTAATGTGAAAAGAAAATTAACATTTGCATAATTATCTTTAAAGAAAAATAAGCTTGAATATCCTTTGATGTGTTCTCAATAATTGGCTCCTCGGTATAAGTATTTATATATTTCCATTCTTTACTTAAAATTATATTAAAAATAGATTTATCCAAGTAGCTTAGGGAATGAGTAAAACTATTTTTAGAATTTAATTTTTTAAGTTCAAAATAATCATTATCAAAATCATTTTTTTCTAGTATGAAGAGTTTCATTAAAAAAAACATGAATAGCCTTTTCTATAATTAAGGATAACACTTGATAAAATTACCTAAATCAGATTTAACATCAAACCTTCATAAGATATCTTTGTTATTCATAATAAAATATTTATAATAAAATTTTTTGAAATACAAAATATCAGGTTTTTTATTTTTTTTCATTACTCATAAATTTTTTTAAATATATGAGAGTTTAATGACCCTATTTATGACATGAAGTCATGTTAATGATTGCTCTAAAAGTATTTGGGTATGTTATGCTTATTGATAATGTTTCTTTTCATTAAACTCATATTCTTTATCTTAATAACACTATTTTATTATAGATTTCTTAGAATAAAAACAATATTGTCATACTTATTTAAATCATAAAATTATTAAATATTATGACTTAAGTTCAATGCCATGATCACTTTGAATCAAGATAAAGGATGACAACACATGTATTGAAATTAGATTGATTTTGATGATATTGTATACACAAATATATCATATGATATAAGTCGAGATATCGCATAACAACATATGCATTATAATTAAATTGATTTTGATAATATGGTATAGACTACTCTATTATATGCACCGAAGTAATTTTTAATTGAGATTGATAGTATGTTTTCTAACTCATTTCTTATCTTATATAAAATTGATAGACTCATGAAGATACAAGTCGAGATAGTGGACGATGACAAATGCATCAAAATTAAATTAATTTTGATGATGTGGTATAGACTATTTATTATATGCACTGAAGTGACTTTTAATTGACATTGATGGTAAGTCTGCTAACTACTTTCCTATCTTATATGGAAGTAATAACCTCATGAAGATACAAATCGATATAGAGGATATAAACACGTTCATCAAAATGAAATTGATTTTGATGATGTGGTATACACTACACTATATATACTAAAGTGATAGACTCATGGAGATATAAGCCAACATAGAGGATAACAACACATGCACCAAAACTAGGTTGATTTTAACAAGGTGGTATACACTACTTCATATATGCACTGAAGTGATAGACTCCTGGAGGTATACACCAAGATAGCGAATGACAACATATGCATCGAAATTAGATTGATTTTAAAAATGAGTTATATGCTACTCTATTATATATACTAAATATGTCTAGACTCATGGGAAATACAAGTCAAGATAGAGTATGATAGCACAATTAGATTGATTTTAATGATGTGATATACACCACTCCATTATATGACTTTAAGGTAAAAGTTTGAGATAGAAGATGAAAATAGGGTGCATCGAAATTAGATTAATTTTAACGATGTGACATATGCTATTCCATTATATGCACTAGAATGATTTTTAATCATATGCTATTCCATTATATGCACTAGAATGATTTTTAATCAAGATTAATGTAATAGACGTATGAAAATAGAAGCTAAGATTGAAGATGACAACATATGCATCCAAAGTAGATTGATTTTGATAATGTGATATATGCTACTCTATTATATGCACTGAAGTGATTTCTTAGAGTACAGTTATTATCAAACTCACTTAAATCATGCAAATTATGATCTTTAAATTCATCACCATGATTACTTCTAATTGATAAAATCATAAAATTTTTTATATTTTGAATAATTTTATAAACTTTGTAAAGAATTTGAAATAATTATTTTTATATATCAAGAAGTATTATCCAAGTATATTGTTCTTACTCTCGCTTGCTACTTGATGCCTACTATCATTCTAGCTTTTGTCCACACTCTCACTCTTTGCTAAATGTTTTTTACTTATCTTTGCTAGTAGAAGTAATCTCTACTTTATTCTAAATGTATTCAAAAGGAACTATTGTCCCCGACTGACCCCGCCAACCATTATGACATGGTCAACATCCTAACAAGCACCATGCATGGCTTGGTTAACTAATGTGAGGAATTACACGGGAAAGAGTAAATGTTACCCCACTCAAAATGGACCAATGCCATAGAAAGATTAGCGATCCATTAGAAAGTTTGGGATATTATAATCTAGGAGCATAACTTTAGCATCGCATTGTATCTTGGTCAAGTGTGATAGAATCATGAAAATAAAGTTAAGATGGAGGATGACAATACATGTATTGAAATTAGATTGATTTTGATGGTGTGGTATATGTTACTCTATTATATGCACTAAAGGACATTAATATCCATTGATACATCTGTCAATTTCTCTCATTTCTAAAACATTCGAGGTTGCTTGTTGTCCCTTGTATTTGAAGTTGCTTTAACACTCCTTTTGTATATTTGATATCCTTATTTACTTAATTTTCTTTTGAAGGTTAATATGTTAGTTATTATTATGTTCAACATAACACTAAGAGGAGGTAAATTCATATTCTATTAAGAATAGAGACAAATATGGAAAGCTAATTCGGTTAAGAAATTGATACTAATAATAGCACAAGTAAATATAAAATAATAAATCGATTTATAGTGATTTGATCATTAGTATATTGATAGATTTAATATTAACTATGTTGAATATGATCAAAAGTATGTTTAGTTGGATCGATAAAAATTACATCATTTAATTTTTAATTTGTATAATGAGAAAAAAAATTAATTCTTGATTTATTCTCTTCACAAAAGATTCGCATAAAGCTCATTTGTAAAACAAAAAAAATCATTAAAATAAATTTAAAGAATAAAAATATCAACATTAAAATACTTAATAAATAATATGGTGTGAATCTTATCTTTTAAAAAATTATCTTGAATCATTATATACTCATTTTCTTTTATTATTTTATATTGTTTCAGTTTAAACATCGTCCAATATAAGAAGAAAAAAGTAATTGTATCATTTTTCTTATAATTTATAAAAAGTATGCATGCAGGAGATTTAGAAATATCCAACAATAAGATCGAGTATATTACGACACCACCCACTCCGTATCGTCACATCTGTGGCTGCCTGATCGAGTCGGCCACCACCGGAACCCTGCCGCCGCGCCGCACCCGCCGGCGTTGCCTCCGAAACCTCAACCGCCCCGTCTCCCCGAACCTCTTCTTCTCCGTCTCCATGATGTCGCACTCCGGGAACGGCGCCGGGTACCGCACTCGGTCGTAGCAGACGGAGTAGCTCATGTACTGCCTCCGGAAGGCGCGCATGGCCCGCCGCTTCTCGGGGGTCATGACTGCTAGGCCGGTGGCCGCAACCTCAGCCACCGCCGCGGCGCAGCCGCTCCGGGTCGTCGCCACCTGCTGGATCGGGTCTAAGCGGCAGCCGAGGAGGGTGAGGTCGGCGAAGGACGACACGAACGGAGCGTACTTGTAGTTGACCTTGTACCTGCCGCCGGAGGTGGCCCAGTTTGACGCGTCCCAGATGGTGGCGTACAGCGACATGGGCTTCGACGGGTAGTCGCCGCCCATGGCCTCGGACCGCCGCACCTCGCGGATAGGGGTGTCATCGACGTAGAAGCTGGAGAAAGAGTGAAAGGGAGATTAAGGAGGAGCATGACTGCATGATACACTGTTGTCGAAACAGAGGAGAGCCGTACATGATGTTGTCAGCAGTCCAGAGAATGGAGTAGCGGTGGAAGTCGGCGGTGGGATCGAAGGGGAGGTAGTAGCGCTCCTCCCGGCCGCGGCTGGTGCTCCCATTGCCGTACACGTTGGTCTGCACCCTCCACTCCTTGCCGCGGACGTTCCCCAAGAACTCGAAGTCAAGCTCGTCGTGGCTCTTCTCGAACACGTCCCCGTTCGACGTCTGCATATGGCCACAGCGGAGACGACCAAGTCAAGGGACTACAGCCAAGCGCATGCAGGTGCAATGTCTTACGTAGAAGGCGACCACCACTCCCGCCGTGTAATCCGATGGCAGCTTGATGGAGGCGCTGAAGAGTCCATGAAGATACATATCCGACGATATAAATCCCGATCCTGACACAAATAAGATGGAATCAGACCCTGCACAGCTTGCCGTATAGGAGGAGGGGGGAGTTCACCGGAGTAACGGTCGAGGAGGAGGCTGACGCTCCTGCCGTCCGCGGACCGCACGAGGTTGCCCTTGCCGAAGAGCGGGGCGTATCCATCGTCGAACGCCAGGGTCGTCACGTTGACGGATGTAGCCGCGACCACGGCCGTCGAGACCAGGACGAGAACGGCGACAACCGCGGACAATGACGGCCGCGTTCCGCTATCCATCTCTCTTCTCTCGCTTTCTTCGATGTTCGCTCGTTCCTTCCTTCTCTCCTTGCGGCGACGAAAAAAGGGGAGAGAGGACCGAAGGGTTCTTTGTGGAAGAACGAGAGGAACACAATCTTTCTCCTGTGTTCGAGATTGAGGAAGCAACGAGGTGGGCAGGAATGAGGACCGGAAGAGGAGGAGATGGTGTTCTTGTTGAAGTGTTGGTGAATGGAAGGGGTTGTTTGACCGGGTCGCATGCATTAAGCGTTGGTGGAATTAATTACCGGTTCTTGGAACCTCCTTCCGCCATTGATCTTCTTTTCTTTTGCGGAATAATTGCAAACTAATTCTTAACTTAGATGACACAACTATATATATATATATATATATATATATATATATATATATATATATATATATATATATATATATATATATAGACACACACACTTTTGTAACATAAGACTATTAAATATGTCATTACAGTTAATATTCATCAATTGACTGTTAGTGTAATCATATTAAACTGTAATAAATTGAACACTCCTTTAAATATGAGTATTTTAATTAAAAAAAGTTTTTATTGTCGGGCTTTTATCTAATGGTCTCATAATTAGTATTTATGTGAGAGCGATCTTTTTTCGTCGTTTTAATGAAATGACCTTTCGTCACAAGCCTTGTCTTCGACCTCCGACACGTCGTCGCCACCACCTCCTCCTTGGCTTTCCACTTTCCCACAGCTTCTAGCGTCGCCGCCACCACCCCGCCCTTCACCAACTACCAATGTCCATCTTCGAAACGGCCTCTGTGTAGCCCCTCCTAGCCACTTGCCGTCAGCATCGTCGTCGTCTCCTCCACGACCTCCGCTCCCTCCGTCTTCCAACGCCACCGCCACCAACCCCGCCCTCCGCTTTCGCCACTATCACGGAGGGGCCACTAATACCATCATCGTCTCCTTCGTGACCTCAATTTCCCCTTCCACTTTCCAGAATCATCGCCACCACCTCGCCCCCAAAAATAAACCCCTCCGCTTTCGCCATTGCTGCCCCACCCTTTCTCGCTGGGGGCCTAACCATGTTCGATGGTCCTAATATTTCGTTGATCCTATGAGGGTAGCGGTCGCACGGGTATAGTGTCGCCCGGGACGGTGAGTTGCAACATTCTATATGGTTTTGATCGTGATTCTTTCGATGGTGCCACAGCTGTAGATTTTCCAGAAATATTTCCGTTTCGTTTATTCTTAGAAGGTGTCACAATGCAATGCCACAGGCGGTGTCGATGTTGGGTCCTCCACGACCTCCGACTTCGCCCCGCCCCTTCTCACTTAGCGGTAGTGACGAAGGTGCAGAGCAAGGTGGCGGCGGCAACGTTGGAAGGAGGATCCCATTAGGTTAAAAATATTGCCTTACTTTTCTATTATCAAATCGGAGGTTGTGAAGGAGGTAACGACTGTGCTGACGACAAATGGCCAGGAGGGGCGGCGTGGAATCGTGACAAAGGCGGAGGGTCGACTAGTGAAGGGCAGATTGTTGGCAGGGGCTATAATATAAGCAGACCATCAGATATCATTGTTAGACAAGATGAGCTAATGTAAATATATATCAAATATTCTTGATTCAACTAAGAATATTATTTTCCGTATAAATTTAAAATAAAATTATTGAATCGATTCCTCGATTCAGAGTTTCTTTGGCAAACTTCACAATATTAAAAAGCATATCATCTTAATTTTTTATGGATGCAGTATTCTTTTTGTCTCTTCAAAGCACAAGCCAAAAAGGAAAAAAAAAAAGGACATCGAAAATATATTTCAGTTCCAATAAAAAAATAAGAAAATATATAGGAAAACAACATATTGACATCTTGTATGAGAAATTAATTCATACCATTTATTTTTAAAATAAAATATACTAAATTAATTAATTGGAGTATGAATACAACGTCTCCTCTTAGAATAGAGATCGACAGGGTGAATCACCTCAAATAATAAATTAAAAAAGGTATTAGCACCTCTCGAAATAATGATGTGACATGAGAAAAGTATTTCTAAAAATCACATATAAAAATAATATTTATCAATTTTGAAGTAACGATGATATTGTCTGGGATAATAAGCTCTATTTCAGTTTTGATATGATTTTTTCAATGTGAGGTCCTGAACTGGGAAAACAATAATGATAGATGTAGGTGCCAAAACCCTTCTTTATTGGGTCACAGTTCTAAAGAATCTAGATTTAATATCTTATTAATGTAAGATCGATTATGATAGAGCAAGTCTTAAACCAAGAGTTCTTTTTCCGAATCAAAATGTATCATCACAAGACTTAATCATTCTTTTGCCTAATAGAGATGATAATATCACCTACGAACATTAGGTGGGTGATCTTGAAGCCTCCTTTGGTATATAGAAAGGGGTTATTCTTTTTTTGATTTCTTCCTTCATTGCTTTTCGTCATTCCTCTTTTCAGAATTTATTCAAAAGTGTTGGATCCAAAATAAATAAAGCAAATTTAGAATCATAGCTTCTCTTTATTAATCTTAATCTTCACCTGGAGGGGTTTATATATAGAGAATCTAATTTGGGCTGCTAAATTAGGTTAACATCTGAGGGGACAGAAATTTGCATGAACTTAGGGGATTCAAAGCGAGGATCTGGCACTTGAAAAACAAGAGACTAGTTCAAGGGAAGAAGACAAGGTTTCACCTTCATTGTTCTCCTCATCATACAATTTGCTCTCATCAAACATAATCATTTCTAATAATGACTTTGTTACTAATAGATTATACAATTGATATGCTTTTGGATTTATAAGGAATAACCTTAAAATATATTTTCCAGTTTTTCATCAAGCTTGTGGTGATTTTGGTTTGGGAATTTACCAGCATAAACAATGACAACTAAAATTCTTAGATTGCTTACACTTTGTTTTCATACCCTTCACGTTGAAGGGAGTTTGATTCACGTAAATCTTTGTTGGAGAAATATTCAACAAATATTTAATTTCGTTTACACTTAAAGATTTGGAAGTATGCTTTCCTTTAAAAACTTATTGTCATTTCTACCTATCCTTTTATTTTCGCTCATCACCATTTTGTTCCGAGCAATGGTGTTGTCAATTCCTTGTGAATACCATTTTCTTCACAAAAAGAATTAAACTCATTAGATAGAAATTTACCACCTATATTTGTCCGAAGTGTCTTTATGCATCTACCACTTTACCTTTCTACAAGTGTCTTGAATTTTCAAAAATTATCAAATGTTTCATATTTTAGTTCCAGAAAATATACCCAACTCATATGGCTATAATCATCAGTAAATAATAGAAAATATCGATTTCTACCAAATGATTTTATATTCATAGGTCCATATAAGTCAACATGAATTAATTCAAGACAATCAGATGCTCTCCATGCTTTTCCAACAGGAAATGATTTTTTACTTTGTTTGTCATAAATATATCCTTCATATACATCAAGTGTATTAATTTTGGATAATCCAAAAACCATTTCTTTTTGCTTTAACAACATTAACCCCTTAATGTTAAGCTGTCCATATCTTAAATATCACAAATTAGACTTGTTCTTTTGAGTTGCAATAAGAGCATGCTTTTCAATATTTGAAACATCTTGTTTTGTGTCATGCAAATATTTACCATAATCAAGCTAGATTTTTTATCTAAGGAGTTGAACCATCATCAAATATAGACCCAATATCCATCATCTATCTCGCTTGTCCAATACTCAACAAGTTATGCATAATCTTAGGAACAAAGGAAACAAGGTCAAGGTGTTTTACCTTCTCTTGACTTGTCTTATCTCAATTGTTCCTTTTCAAGATCCACTGGATTTGTTTGTTATCGCTAAGTCTAACATTCATTATAAGTTTCATCAATATCTCTAAATATTGATCATATGCAAGAATATGATTAAAAGATCCACTATCCAAAAACAAAATATCATTTGAGATATCATTAACTTGTGAATGAGTCATAAACAACTTACTATTTTCTTCATTTTTCTCCACATAGCTTGCTTGCTTTTCACTTTTCCAGCAATCTGCTTTCATGTAACCAAACTTCTTACAATAATGACATTAAATTCTACTCTTATAGTTTTTTTATTCATCATGCTCATCAAAGTGTCCTTTTCCTCTTCCTCTTACATTTCAACCATCACTACTAAATCCTCCTTTGCACGTCCTTTTCCTATTAAATTTTTTGTATTCTTGGTGCTTAAAGATAGAGACTCATATGGTTGACTTGAGTTGAATACTTTTTTTTACTTTTCTTAAGACTATGATCAACCTTGTTTCACAGTGTGCTTGCAAGGAACCCATTAGTTCATCAAATGAATATGTAAAGATAACATCTTTTGACTCTCATTCGCAGGCTAAAACATGATCAAATTTTGAGTTAAACTTCTCAAAACTTTTGCAACAATTATATGATCATGAAGATATTCACCATAAGATTTTATTTGACTAACAATTTCAGTCACTCGAGAAAGAAAATCTTATACCAATTCATTATTTTTTATGAACAAAATTTTAAACTCACCACAAAGGGTTTGAAGCTTTACCGTAATCACCCTTGATGAGCCTTGAAATTCATTTTGAAGTAAAACCAAACTTTCTTTCGAGGTTGTCATTTGCTAGTGCTTGAGAATATTATCTATGAAAAATGCATGTTGAATGAAGAACAATGCCTTTGAGTCCTTCTTTCTATTCTCCCTCAGCCTAGTTTCCTCATCTGGATCTGCATATTCATTCTCTATTAGTCCCAAAGATTTTGAGACTTGAATAAAGTCTTCATCTTGATACTTCAAAATTCATAGCATTTGTCTGAGAAGATGGGAATAAGGGGTTAAGACATAGAATTACCATTAAAAGTCATAATGCCCAATTTAGATTGAAACAAAACTCTGATACTACAGATGTTGGGGTTAGAGGAACAAGAAAATAATAAACACAGAATATTACGATTCAAGAGAGAATGTTCTTAATCAAGAAAAACGATATAGTATTAAAAATAAGAGGAACGATATAAAACACTTGCACCTATAGGATTTACCCAAATGCACCTCATCCTTAGCTTTCCACTTTCCCACAGCTACACGGCCTGTGTGTAGCCCCTCCTAGCCACCGCCGCCAGCATCGTCGTCGTCTCCTCCACGACCTCTGGCTCCCCCCTCCGTCTTCCAACGCCACCGCCACCAACCCCGCCCTCCGCTTTCGCCACTATTGTCAATACCATCATCGTCTCCTTCGTGACCTCCGGCTCCCCCTTCCACTTTCCAGCATCATCGCCACCACCTCGCCCCCCACCAATCGCCCCCTCCGCCTTCGCCATTGCTGCCCCACCCTTTCTCGCTGGGGGCCTGCCATGGGCGATGGTCCTACTATGTGCGATGATCCTACTGAGGGTAGCGGTCGCACGGGTGAGTGTCGCCCCGGACGGTGAGTTGCAACATTGGTTTTGATCGTGATTGAATCGATGGTGCCACAGCTGGAGATTTTCCCATGAGAAATATGGGTTTCGACGAAGGTGTCACAATGCAGTGCCACAGGCGGTGTCGAAGGGGTCCTCCACGACCTCCGACTCCCTCGCCCCGGCCCGCCCCTTCTCACTAGCGATAGTGACGAAGGTGCAGAGCAAGGTGGCGGCAGCAACGTTGGAAGGCGGAGGGGGGAGTCGGAGGTTGTGAAGGAGGTAACGACTGTGCTGACGACAGTGGCCAGGAGGGGCGGCGTGGAGGTCGTGACAAAGGCGGAGGGGTCGACTAGTGAAGGGCAGATTGGTGGCAGGACTATAATATAAGCAGACCATCAGATATCATTGTTAGACAAGATGAGCTAATGTAAATATATATTCAAATATTCTTGATTCAACTAAGAATATTATTTTGTATAGAATTTAAAATAAAAAAATTATTTAATCGATTCCTCGATTCAGAGTGAGTAAATTGGCAAACTTCACAATATTAAAAAGCATATCATCTTAATTTTTTTATGGAGCAGTATTTTCTTTTGTCTCTTCAAAGGACAAGCCAAAAGGAAAAAAGAAAAAGGACATCGGAAATATATTTCAGTGGAGAATAAAAAAATTTATAAGAAAATATATAGGAAAACAACATATTGACATCTTGTATGAGAAATTAATTCATACCATTTATTTTTTAAAAATAAAATATATTAAATTAATTAATTGGAGTGTGAATACAACTTAGGACATGAATCCCCTCTTAGAATAGAGATCGACAGGGTGAATCACCTCGTAAATAATAGAATTAAAAAAAGAAAGTATTGCACCTCTCGCAATAATGATGTGACATGAGGTGAAGTATTTCTAAAAACATATATAAAAGTTTTGTTTACCAACATTTGAAGTAATGATGATATTGCTTGGGATAATAAGCTCTATTTCAAGTTTAGATATGATTTTTTCAATATGAGGTCCTGATATTTGTTGGGGAAACAATAATGATAGATGTAGGTGCCAGAACCCATATTTATTGGGTCACAGTTCTTAGGGAAGAGGATCTCCAACTTGTTCTTATTAATGTAGAGATCGATTATGATAGTGCAAGTCTTAAGAGCTTTCAAAAGGTTAGTACAAGACTTATCATTAGCCCTAATAGAGATGATAATATCACCTATGAACATTAGGTGGGTGATCTTGAAGCCTCCAATATAGAAAGGGGTTTTTTTTTTTTTTTATGACCCGGTCATTAAGGATGTTGATGAGAATTTATTGAATAAAGACAAATAGGAGGGAGGATAGAGATTCACCTTGGCTGATCCCCTTATTAGAATTAAACCATTATATAAAATAGTTGTTGATGATACATGAGAATGAAGGAGTTGAAATGTTGGAGTTGATCCAATCAGTGAAGCTAGAAGAAAAATTCATGCAATTCATAACCCTAGGATATCAAATCGAAGGCTTTGGCAAAGTCTAGCTTGATAAGGATGAGAAGGGTTTACCTTTCATGTTAAACATAAAGTAAGCAAGTTCATAAGTAATGGTGATGTTGTCATGAATGAAGCGACGAGGATGAATGTAGATAGGTTTTGTATTATATGTTTGCAAAGTAGGTTTTTCATCCTATTTATTAACACCTTAGTGAGGAGCTTGTATAGGATATTATAGAGAGAGATGGGGTCTGAAATCATTAATGGTCAAACGGTTTGATTTTTTAGGGATGAAGACTAGATGAGTTTTAGTTCAAAAGGGGAGTATATAAGCGAAGTAATAGAATTTGTTGAAGGGGCTGTAGATAAAGGGGGCTAGGATGGTCCAGTAGCTTTTAGAAAACTTAATTGTATACCCATCAAGTTATGGACTTTTATTAAGGCGATGTTGTTGAGTGCGTGGTGATTTTGTTTAGGGTGAAGGGGGAGGTTAGCAAGGGATGGGAGATGATGGGTATGTTAGAGAAGGAGGATCAAGTTAAAGAAAGATTATAGATAAGTTGTAGTGAGTGAGAGGTCCACAAGTTAGAGTACTAATCGGTGAAGGTTTTACTGATGGACTCGATGTCTTCCACCGAGGCACTATTGGGCAAAAGGATCGAATAGATATAGTTTGTTCCTTTTTTTTATTAAACAAGGTGGTGAAAGTATTTTATATTTTTGTCAGAAGAGCCATTTTATTTTGACTCTTGGGCTCCATTTGAAGTGTAGCTATCTATAAAGTACAATGAATTTATTGTGCAAGTAGCATAACATAGGAGGTAAGATCCTAAGAGGAGAGGGGTGTAAAGTTTTCTTTGAACTCAAGGACCTTTATCTTGAGCTCTATTTACTATAGGATGTTTTCAATTTTCCTAAGGTTATTCCTACTCCAACGTACAAGTTTGGATTAGAAGCTAGGGAGATCTTTGTGAGTGTTACACATGAGATCACTATTGAAATTTAGGCCAGACCAATATTCACATATGCTCTGACCAGCATCAAAGTAGTCTGGCTAGAAAGATCCAAAACAAAAAGGTGTAAGGGTTTGTTTAAGTTTAGTATTGTGAAGGAGAGAGATGATAAAATAGGAGTGTGGTTAAAAAATATATGCGGAAAGTGTTTAACATGAGGTTGCAAAAAATAAAAAAGGTAATCCAAATGTTCATAGCTATAGCACTTTATCAGGATAAGAAAAAATATGAGAATAACCAAAGTGGCTATTACACTAAGTATAGCAAGAGACCAAGAAACTGATATCAGTAAGGTTACAATTATAAATGAAACCTCTAAATGCAATCAAGAAATTGGTGAAAACTATTTGCCACCATGTTTCTCATAAACTAAAATAATATGGTTGCAATCACTGCATAACATCTAGGGGATACCAGAAAATTGAATATTGAAGAGATACTTCTAAAGATAGTTTTAAAGACTAGCTGAGTATTAGAAGCTTGGCAGGCATACCTTATTTGATATGAACTAGTAAGTTGATCATAATTCTATAAAAGATCTTTTAACTATTCATGAAGGATCAATAACTAGAGCTAAAACTAAAAAGATGAAAGAAGCTTTAACTTATCTATTGGAAAGCATTTTGAAGAAGCAAGCTAATCAAGACTCAGTCAAAGTTCTATGGTTACAAGAAGAGTCTAAAATGATCAATATAATCATAAAGAGAAAGAGAAAGAACAAATTTGAAGACCACATCTTAAAGAATAAAAGTCCATCCAGCCATGTTGGACAAAATTTATGAATTAGAAATATGAATGTCATTTAATGCATTTATTCTCTTTGTGCTTAGTCTCATACTATATAAACGAGGCTGACTCCCATTATAAATATAAACAATTTGAGAAGTATAATAATTCTTCGTGAGTATTTTATTTTTAAGTTCATGCATGAATTTTAGAACTTATCAAGCTTTTCTGCTTGTGGCGTTCAAAACCAAATCTTTGTTTTTCCTTTCAACTTATCAAATTTGTTAGTTTGTGACATCTTAAGGGAATTTAAAGTGCTATTCTAATTATTTCATTAATTTTCTATTTATAAGTGATTAGAATAGTTTTTCTTACTTCATTCTTGAATGATCCACCTTATTTTCAATTCGTTGGAATGTGTCAATTTGCATTCCATATGTATCATGGCTCTTTAGCTATCGGGGTGTATAGCTCTAATATCAAATGATGGAAATCATCAACTTAGCAACTATACACTCGATAGCTAAAGAGCTATGATTTATATGGAATGTAAATTGATACCCTCCAATGAATTGAAAACAAGGTGAATCGTTCAAGAATGAAGTAAGAAAAACTATTCTAATTACTTATCAATAAAAAATTAATAAAATAATTAAAATAGCACTTTGAATTCTCTTAAGATGTCACAAACTAACAAATTTGATAAGTCGAAAAGAAAAGCAAAGGTTTGGTTTTGAACGCCACAGGCAAAAAAGCTTGATAAGTTCTAAAGTTCATGTAAGAACTTAAAAATAAAACACCCACTGGTGCTAAAGAATTATTATACTTCTCAAATTGTTTATTTTTACAATGGGAGTCAGTCTTATTTATATAGTATGAAGCTAAGTACAAAGAGAATAAATGCATTAAATGATATTCATATTCCTAATTCATGAATTTTGTCCAACATGGCTTAATAGACTTTTATTCTTCAAGATGTGGTCTTCAAATTTATTTTTCTCTCTCATTATTTTTAACTCATGAGTTTACAGTTTTAAAATGTTATAAATTTTACAAAAATTACTAGCTCATTACAAACAAAAAGTTGATAGCTTGCTAAAGGGAAACTTAGTTGCAAAGAGAAAAATTGAAAGGAAGCTAGTTTGCATGCTCATGAAGTATGCTAGCTTATCATTATTAACTTGCTTGCTTGTTATAAATTTCCCTCATACCATGCCAGTTTGTTTATGACTCCCCTTGAATTCATGACTTGATATGTTAAAAATTCATGATAAAAAATTTGTTATTTTGTCATGATGGAAGCATTCATGTAAAGGAAAAGAATTGTATTCTTCCCTTCTTTTGACAAAATCAAAGGGGAGAAGATTTATTGCTAGCTTGAATGATTAATTTGCTAGCTCATTCAAGAGGAAGAAAATTGCTAGCTTGTGCATCAAAAAAGAAAATTTTGTTAGCTTCGAATATTGAGAAGCAAAAAGTTGCTATCTCAAGAGAGGTAAAATCTTGCTCAATTTCTACTTCTTCAAAATTGCTTGCATTTTTTGTTACAAATTATTATTGAATCTCATGTAAGATTATTTGAAGTATTTGATCATCCCTTTCTTTTTGATACTAACAAAAGGGGAGAAAGTTTTTAGCTCGAACATTGCAAAAATTTGTCATCTTGATTCCTATTTTGCAACTTCATGAGAAGCTAGGAATTGTTATATCAAAGGATGCAAATATTGCTACCGTGAGAAACAAGGTGCAAACTTGCACATCTCAAGAAGCAAGTAAAAAAATTACCATCATTGCCCATCCTTAAAAACTTGCTATGATTGAATGGTATGATTGGATGTTGTAATGCAAAGCTATGTTTAAATGTTGTATGATGTATATCTAGATTGATAGTTAGTATGTTATAAAATTTGCATATCTTTTAAACTAGCTATGATGCAACTTCTCCTTTTTGTTGATGATATAGGGGGAGAAGTAGATTGATGACTTCATGCATTGTATTGAATATTTTATACATTGCATGATGGTTTAAATATATTCTCATAACATTGGGATGAATGTTGCTTGGATTTGGGATAATCCAAGTGTTCTATCAATAACATATTGATAGGGGGAGTTTGGTTAAACTCCGGAGAGTTATGGTTAACTCCGTTAGTCATCAATTAGTTATCATCATCAAAAAGGGGGAGATTGTTGAATCTCAGATTTTGATGATGAAACTAATTGATTATGATTTATTGTTTAATCTTTGCGTTTTGAGTTACGCAGGTCTACTATCGATCGAGGATTAGGCAGGTTGATGCTTTGGAGGAATTGGCGTTGTCACCGAGGTAATCACGTTAGGATATTGGATGTTGAGCCGGAGATTCGATGCGACAATCGGCGAGAAGACTTCGCACGCTCGGCATCGGGCCAAGATGCATGTTGCGCCAAGGATATCCCGGGGTTGCGGAGGTCATCCACTGATTGGGCAGCGACCGCAAAGAGGACGATGTGCGAAGGATCGACGATGACGCGCGACCAATGACGTGCCGAGCAAGCTCAATGTCAATTGTGTTGTAATAACTGTCTAGATCGAAGTAGAGTGTTTGTTTATTTGTGTGCAGGATTAACTACGATGAAGATAAAGACGTAAAGTGAAACAAAGTGCCAGAAGACAAGTGGGATGGATCATTAGGAGTTCGAGAGTTCGATGGAAGTCTGAAGATTCATTGGGAGTAGTTGCTGGAACTGACTGAGAACGAGTAGGGAGCTTGCCAAAGGGTTTTCGGAAGTTCGCCGAAAGGTTCGTCGGAAGTTTGTGGAGCTTGCCAAGAAAGATCGGAGCTTGCCAATGAAGCTCGTTGGAACTTGCCAATGAAGCTCATTGGAACTCGCCAATGAAGCTCATTGGAACTCACCAAGATCATCGTGAAGTCCGGGAGCTTGCCAGGAGTCCACAGAATGGTTTCTGAGGGTTCGTTGAAAGACCGCCGGAAGTTCGCCGAAAGCTCACCGAAAGAAGTCTTGTCTTATGGACTTTAAAATAGCTTAAAAAATGTCTTTAAAATTTATAGTTAGCATATAATTGGGTTTAGGATTATGTGTTAATCCTATAAATCAAATTTGAGCCAATTCAAACTTCGTTTGGACCGGTTTCGGCCGAGTTTTCAAATCGAAACCATCATGCTGAAAAATGACACAGGCGGTGGCACCACTTCAAGTGGGCAGTTGATGCACCGCCTTGAGGCCGAGACCTGGGCAGTGGAACCACCCAGGCAGGCAGTAGCACTGCTTGAGCACTGCTATGTCGATCTGCACAGACCGACAAGCGGTAAGAACCTTCGACAGTAGGTAGCACCGGGCTCGACACCGGAAACTCAAAAAAATTCAAATTTGGAGCCTAAATTTGAATCACTTTGAGGCCTATAAATACCCCTCACATTCTTGGATGAAAGGGGTCTAGAACTGAAAAAAAGAAGGGGGAAACTCTCTTGAAAGTGTGTCAAATCTTCCCTCTAAGTCTTAAGAGTGTTCTAGTCCAAGAGAGGGGTAAGAGTGCTTGCAAGGGTTATCTCCTAAGCCCATCAAAAGGAGAAGTGCTGTAAGGGAGTTCATCCTTACCTGTTGGAAGGAGGATAGCTAGTGGAGAAGCCAGTGGCCTCAAGTGAAGAGGAATCAGGAGTGGACGTAGGTCGCATGACCGAACCACTATAAAAATCTTGTTTGCATTTACGTTCTCGCAACTTACTTTGCTGCAAACCATTTTCATTTGCTGCCTTATTTACTCAACTTCATCTTCATCTTATTACGTATGCTTTAAAGTTAAAACGCAATCTTTCCAGATTCAAACGAAACGTTGCATTCATTCGTACGAAGTTTCTGAACTTGTTTTAATCGCTGAAAAATTTATCGTTCCTTACCGCTGCACTAATTCACCCCCCCTCTTAGTGTCGCTCGATCCCTAACAGTGTTATCATAAAATTCTGACAAATGGAGATTGATCATGAATGTACATGAAGCTTCTCCAAGCTTTTGTTTCGCCCTCTCTGCAAGGTACTCTTTGCAGTTCCTCTTCCAGTACCCATCTTTGCCGTAGTGGAAGCACTAGCCTTTGTCCTTTGTTGGGTCTTTCTTGACAACCTTTGCCTTACCCATTTTGCCCTTACCCTTGCCCTTCTTAAGGGTTTTCTCAGCCTTTCTTTTCTTTCTGGTCTCACTAGTGTAGAGAACCGGCTTCTCTTTCTTGATGGTGCTCTCTGCTTCTCTCAACATATTGAGGAGTTCTAGGAGGGTCACCTCAAGTTTATTTATATTAAAATTCATTATGAACTGAGAAAAGGAATTTGGTAGGGACTGAAGCACAAGATCCACACACAGGTTATCCTCTAGGACCATTCCTAGACTTGTGAGTTTTTCAATCCACTCAATCATCTTAAGGACATGGTTCTGAACTGGTGTCCCCTCAGTCATCCTAGTACGGAAAAGACTTTTTGATATCTCATATCGCTGAGTTCTTCCCTGTTCCTCAAACAATTTACGGAGATACAAGAGTATGAAATTAGCATCCATATTTTTATGTTGTCTCTATAACTCAATAGTCATAGAGGCCAACATATAATATCGAGCAAGAGTGGAATCATTTAAGTACTTCACATAACGAGCGATCGCATCCTCGCTTGCCCCTTAAATCGTCGTAGGGATCATCACATATCAAGGAAATACACGATTTTCTCCGCTATGAGAACGATTCTCAGATTGCGAAGCCAATTCGTATAATTTGGACCAGTGAGGCGGTTGGCATCAAATATGCCACGTAAAGGATTTGAAAGCGATATTTTTCTGAAATAAAAGATGTAGCAGAAATAAATAACATGCAGACTTTGCAGAAATTTAAACAATTAAGATAAGGACTTCTATCTTAATGTATTCCCACTAATTTTTCGTGAGATACATAACACCCTTCGGTATGTGAATCGGAGACCCCTGGCGGATCTCTAGTGGGGATCAGGATCCAATCGGCGTCTTAACGTAACCTCGAGGGACTCGACCAATCACGTTAAGCCCGTAAAGGTAGGCAACTCTTGCCAATCACAACTCCTTGTGATTCCTATCCTGTTCGGCCTCTGAACCACCATGGCCTCGAGGGACTCGACTAACCATAATGTTCGGTTAAGTCATTAACATCGTTACCAGATGAGTCTGATTAGGTGATATACTCTCGAGGGACTCGATCAAGCATACCATATCCTCAGGTCACCTCTGACATCTCTATGTCATAGATAAGATGGCGAGACACGATATAGGTGAGTCTCGAGGGACTCGACCTACTCAACCTACATCGGGAATCGGCTCCTAGCTATAACGATGGAAGGCCACGTGGGTCAATCTAATTGCTTCACGTTTACCGATTTAATATTATTAATGGAGAAGATTTTTGATTTGGTCTCCTAACATAATGTGTCACATACATACGTATTTAATATATATATTTACATCACATGCATATATATATATACATATCTAATAGGTGTATAACTAATCACACATCACATGAGCAATCACACCAGATGATCATGGACCATATCCTAATGTGATCAGGCCCAAGCCACTCACATCAAGATCAATGTGTATTTTGGCGCATTTCTATGCCCTGTGATCGTCCATCTCGCTTCGTCAGATCCGTCGGCATCTCAACGCATCTCCATGCATCGGATCGTCCGTCTCGACCTCGTGAGTCACGCTACCACTGCGCCTCCTCATGTAATTACAACATAATTATAGGTACACAGACCCAACAATAAATGAGAAAAGAATAGAGGCTCGCAGGCCCCAATAATAATAATCACATGTACACACATCACATCACAGGTCCATAATCATCTGTCCACATCATACATCACATGTATATGTTATTTTATAGGACTACTAGATAAAAAAATAATAGTTAATTAAACTATTTAATTAACATATTTAATTTTATGAAATCAGAGACATAGAGAGAATTTTCTAAATTCCCAGGGGTATTTCAGTAATTCGGCCAATAAGGGTATTTTGGTAATTCTATCAAAAGGGACAGAATATGAAATTTTTAAAATTTCGAGGGGTATTTTGGTAATTCTGTCAAAGGGGATAGAATGTGGAATTTCTAAAATTCGAAGGGGTAAAATCATCTTTTCCCTTTCTTGGCACCTCTGGGCGCTTACGCCATGACTTGACCACAGATGACAGCCGCGCCACAGAGCCTCGCGGAGCTTGCGACGGCAGCGTGCAAAGGCGCCGACGCTGGGAGCTCCGCCTGCAGGGCAGCGGGCTGGCATGTGCTGCGATGCGCCCCTGCGGGTTAGGCCGGCGGCGTTGCCTGCGGTTGCGGGCGGCACGGCGGTGGCGCCTTGCAGGTGCGGCCAGTGCGAAGCAAGGCTACAAGCAGCCTTGCGGTCGCTGCACGAGCACAGCAAGGGCAGCAACAGTTGCTGCCCTTCCTAGCCCTTTTGCGTCAACGATTTTAGCGTCAAAAGCAAATCCATAACACAACACACGCAGTTTAAGATCCGATCTTCGCACGAACAACCTGACTCTAATACCATTGTTGGGAAATCCACATCAAGGGGAGCGACATCTCATGCACAGCGGAAGAACAGAAAAACAAAACCCCAGATTTTCCATAGAAAGTTTCCGTCGTCGTGCGAAGATCGGTGCGTAAAAACAAATCCACGAAAACTGCATGTGTTAAAGAAAATACCTAGGGAGATCGTATATCCCTGAATTCCTACAGATCTGTGGGAGAGGATGAAGGAGGTCAAGCATCCTCCTCTCTAGCGGTATCCACACAGCAGGGATTACGACGATGCACCTCTCTCTCTGGGGAGAGGCGAATAGGAGGTGGCTACCAAAAACCCTCAGCCTATAGAACTCTGGTTCCCTCCTATTTATAGAGGCCCCCTAAAAAACCCTAATGGATCTTTTGCCCTATTGGGTATTGGATCTTCATCAAATTACCCAAGCCTCTTGGATTAGTGGGTCTCTACCCAATAATCTCTTATTAGCAATTATTGGATTTCATCTCAGGATCCAATAATTCAGGGGCTTAATGGATATCCAATAAGATAGGGGATTCAAATGGATATCTCATATCCGAACCTCTACTAAATCGCAACACCTACCATATGTGTGTGACCCTCTAGGCTCAATATCAGGCTGGCCGTGAGTCATACTTGTCGAACTCCTTCGACTTAGTGAATTATTATCTCTATAATAATTCACCCAACTCATCGGCTAGCATGACGTGCTCAGACCACTACGCCGCGGCCCCCAGACGTTATAGGGGAATCCAATCCTTTGGACCTATCTATCCTCAATTACCATGTATCTATAATCTCTCATCTATCTAATATCCCAGAGACCCTATACCGGAAATGGTGTTGTCAGGCCCATACGGTCTCTCCTCGAGTCTTGCTCTTGTCGGATTCTTCCGGAGAACTCTTTCTCTCTCAATCCGAATAACCTTGGCCAAGGATTTGTTCGAGCAAGAACACATGGGATATTCCTCTTATGATACCGAGAGCGAATGATCCTCTATTGACACTCAATAGCTCTCGTAAGATTGACTACCACTCCCAATGACCGGCTGTACTAGATATGAAACTTTCCAAACCTATAAGTCCGGTATCAAAGAGTGAAGCACTCATATAGGATATCCTTGATGTCTCAAGTCCAAGGACTATATACACTACTGGGACTACGGAATCATTTGCTCGATGAGGTATCAATAACCATCCAAAGATTCCGTAGGCAATCAATCGAGTGAACTCATTCTCCAATGAGCACCGCATTGTACCCTTAGTGTCCCCACACGAGTAGCTATGAGACCAGCTACCTCCATCATATGAACAGTATACAAAGACACCAGATCTATCCGGTTATCTCGATGTCCTTCTCGAGTAACCTATGACCAGGATAATTTAGGGTCTGTGTTTAAAGGTGAATCGGTCTCATTATCGTAATCTCATCACGATCCAATTCTCATTGCACAGATCCAAGGACATCACAATATACATCTAGATAATGTGAGATAATATCAATAATCATAAGCAAAAAGATTGACGTAGCGTGTTACAGGTGCTATCACTCATGTGATTGACTTGTAGAGCACCTATAACTAGCATTGACAAGAAATATGATCTTATCAATGAATTTAGACTCACCCTAGGAAGAACTATTTTCCATGAGGTTCAATTATTGGTTTGCTAAATTATTGGATATGTTTGGATAAAAGTTTCCTAAATTATTGGTTCGGTGTGGTTTGACCGATGCTTATTGATTTGATTGTCAACTAATACACTGACCAATCTCGGACTATTCGATCTAGTGTGACTCCTCATGTTCATGAGAAAATCTTTATGTGTATGTCTATCACCCGCTCTTTTTTCTTTTTCCTTTTTCTTCTCCATTCTTTATGTTTTTTTTTCATTTCGTCCATTCCTACTATCCCAACATAGTGGTATCATGGTATCTTTGGTATAGTAACACATGATATGTTTGAACCAATCAATTAGTTTGATGATTATAGTTTGGCATGAGTTTGATAATCAAAATTGTAATCCTTTAAACTACCATTTACTTGATTAAGACTTAATATGTTATAAGGAATCTTAGCTTTTATATAGTGATCAAATATGGTTCCCCAAAAAACTACAAGTGGCACTTAATTTTTATGATATGCCAGTTCGCTTGCCCGTTGTGAGAGCTTATGTTCAACTTGAAATCTTCATGTTTGATTGGGATGTCAACTCTTTCTAATAAAATATTTATCAAACAAAAAATAATATTAAATAATGAGAATATCATTGTTGAGATATTTAATAAATAATATGATGTTAATCTTAGAGAATCTTAGACAATCTTATAAATATGATCTGGATAAAGATTATTTTCAAACTTAGATGGTTGTTTAACATAAACTTTTTCTAAAGTTAAATTATTTAAAAAATTATTTTTAATATTTATTTTAAAAAATTAAAATTATAAAACATATATAGACAACGAACATTCTTATAGCTTCAACTCTAATCACAAGAGTAAAGATTTCCACATAGTAAGTACCTTTTTCTTAGTTAAAACATTTGATCAAAATCTAGGCTTATTTTAAATCATGACATCATTTTCATTTTGCTTAATCTAAAGATTCATTTAGTATCAATTACAAAATGAAAACTATGTGTAGAAATAAGTGATCAAACTTTAATTCTTTTAAATTAGCATAGCACTTCATACATTATCAAAATCCATGAGTTATCTTTTAAGGGTTTAATGTGAAAAGAAAATTAACATTTGCATAATTATCTTTAAAGAAAAATAAGCTTGAATATCCTTTGATGTGTTCTCAATAATTGGCTCCTCGGTATAAGTATTTATATATTTCCATTCTTTAGTTAAAATTATATTAAAAATAGATTTATCCAAGTAGCTTAGGGAATGAGTAAAAGTATTTTTAGAATTTAATTTTTTAAGTTCAAAATAATCATTATCAAAATCATTTTTTTCTAGTATGAAGAGTTTCATTAAAAAAAACATGAATAGCCTTTTCTATAATTAAGGATAACACTTGATAAAATTACCTAAATCAGATTTAACATCAAACCTTCATAAGATATCTTTGTTATTCATAATAAAATATTTATAATAAAATTTTTTGAAATACAAAATATCAGGTTTTTTATTTTTTTTCATTACTCATAAATTTTTTTAAATATATGAGAGTTTAATGACCCTATTTATGACATGAAGTCATGTTAATGATTGCTCTAAAAGTATTTGGGTATGTTATGCTTATTGATAATGTTTCTTTTCATTAAACTCATATTCTTTATCTTAATAACACTATTTTATTATAGATTTCTTAGAATAAAAACAATATTGTCATACTTATTTAAATCATAAAATTATTAAATATTATGACTTTTAAGTTCAATGCCATGATCACTTTGAATCAAGATAAAGGATGACAACACATGTATTGAAATTAGATTGATTTTGATGATATTGTATACACAAATATATCATATGATATAAGTCAAGATATCGCATAACAACATATGCATTATAATTAAATTGATTTTGATAATATGGTATAGACTACTCTATTATATGCACCGAAGTAATTTTTAATTGAGATTGATAGTATGTTTTCTAACTCATTTCTTATCTTATATAAAATTGATAGACTCATGAAGATACAAGTCGAGATAGTGGACGATGACAAATGCATCAAAATTAAATTAATTTTGATGATGTGGTATAGACTATTTATTATATGCACTGAAGTGATTTTTAATTGACATTGATGGTAAGTCTGCTAACTACTTTCCTATCTTATATGGAAGTAATAACCTCATGAAGATACAAATCGATATAGAGGATATAAACACGTTCATCAAAATGAAATTGATTTTGATGATGTGGTATACACTACACTATATATACTAAAGTGATAGACTCATGGAGATATAAGCCAACATAGAGGATAACAACACATGCACCAAAACTAGGTTGATTTTAACAAGGTGGTATACACTACTTCATATATGCACTGAAGTGATAGACTCCTGGAGGTATACACCAAGATAGCGAATGACAACATATGCATCGAAATTAGATTGATTTTAAAAATGAGTTATATGCTACTCTATTATATATACTAAATATGTATAGACTCATGGGAAATACAAGTCGAGATAGAGTATGATAGCACAATTAGATTGATTTTAATGATGTGATATACACCACTCCATTATATGACTTTGAGGTAAAAGTTTGAGATAGAAGATGAAAATAGGGTGCATCGAAATTAGATTAATTTTAACGATGTGACATATGCTATTCCATTATATGCACTAGAATGATTTTTAATCATATGCTATTCCATTATATGCACTAGAATGATTTTTAATCAAGATTAATGTAATAGACGTATGAAAATAGAAGCTAAGATTGAAGATGACAACATATGCATCCAAAGTAGATTGATTTTGATAATGTGATATATGCTACTCTATTATATGCACTGAAGTGATTTCTTAGAGTACAGTTATTATCAAACTCACTTAAATCATGCAAATTATGATCTTTAAATTCATCGCCATGATTACTTCTAATTGATAAAATCATAAAAAATTTTATATTTTGAATAATTTTATAAACTTTGTAAAGAATTTGAAATAATTATTTTTATATATCAAGAAGTATATTGTTCTTACTCTCGCTTGCTACTTGATGCCTACTATCATTCTAGCTTTTGTCCACACTCTCACTCTTTGCTAAATGTTTTTTACTTATCTTTGCTAGTAGAAGTAATCTCTACTTTATTCTAAATGTATTCAAAAGGAACTATTGTCCCCGACTGACCCCGCCAACCATTATGACATGGTCAACATCCTAACAAGCACCATGCATGGCTTGGTTAACTAATGTGAGGAATTACACGGGAAAGAGTAAATGTTACCCCACTCAAAATGGACCGATGCCATAGAAAGATTAGCGATCCATTAGAAAGTTTGGGATATAATCTAGGAGCATAACTTTAGCATCGCATTGTATCTTGGTCAAGTGTGATAGAATCATGAAAATAAAGTTAAGATGGAGGATGACAATACATGTATTGAAATTAGATTGATTTTGATGGTGTGGTATATGTTACTCTATTATATGCACTAAAGGACATTAATATCCATTGATACATCTGTCAATTTCTCTCATTTCTAAAACATTCGAGGTTGCTTGTTGTCCCTTGTATTTGAAGTTGCTTTAACACTCCTTTTGTATATTTGATATCGCTATTTACTTAATTTTCTTTTGAAGGTTAATATGTTAGTTATTATTATGTTCAACATAACACTAAGAGGAGGTAAATTCATATTCTATTAAGAAGAGAGACAAATATGGAAAGCTAATTCGGTTAAGAAATTGATACTAATAATAGCACAAGTAAATATAAAATAATAAATCGATTTATAGTGATTTAATCATTAGTATATTGATAGATTTAATATTAACTATGTTGAATATGATCAAAAGTATGTTTAGTTGGATCGATAAAAATTACATCATTTAATTTTTAATTTGTATAATGAGAAAAAAAATTAATTCTTGATTTATTCTCTTGACAAAAGATTCGCATAAAGCTCATTTGTAAAACAAAAAAAAATCATTAAAATAAATTTAAAGAATAAAAATATCAACATTAAAATACTTAATAAATAATATGGTGTGAATCTTATCTTTTAAAAAATTATCTTGAATCATTATATACTCATTTTCTTTTATTATTTTATATTGTTTCAGTTTAAACATCGGCCAATATAAGAAGAAAAAAGTAATTGTATCATTTTTCTTATAATTTATAAAAAGTATGCATGCAGGAGATTTAGAAATATCCAACAATAACATCGAGTATATTACGACACCACCCATTCCGTATCGTCACATCTGTGGCTGCCTGCTCGAGTCGGCCACCACCGGAACCCTGCCGCCGCGCCGCACCCGCCGGCGTTGCCTCCGAAACCTCAACCGCCCCGTCTCCCCGAACCTCTCCTTCTCCGTCTCCACGATGTCGCACTCCGGGAACGGCGCCGGGTACCGCACTCGGTCGTAGCAGACGGAGTAGCTCATGTACTGCCTCCGGAAGGCGCGCATGGCCCGCCGCTTCTCGGGGGTCATGACTGCTAGGCCGGTGGCCGCAATCTCAGCCACCGCCGCGGCGCAGCCGCTCCGGGTCGTCGCCACCTGCTGGATCAGGTCTAAGCGGCAGCCGAGGAGGGTGAGGTCGGCGAAGGACGACACGAACGGAGCGTACTTGTAGTTGACCTTGTACCTGCCGCCGGAGGTGGCCCAGTTTGACGCGTCCCAGATGGTGGCGTACAGCGACATGGGCTTCGACGGGTAGTCGCCGCCCATGGCCTCGGACCGCCGCACCTCGCGGATAGGGGTGTCATCGACGTAGAAGCTTGAGAAAGAGTGAGAGGGAGATTAAGGAGGAGCATTACTGCATGATACACTGTTGTCGAAACAGAGGAGAGCCGTACATGATGTTGTCAGCAGTCCAGAGAATGGAGTAGCGGTGGAAGTCGGCGGTGGGATCGAAGGGGAGGTAGTAGCGCTCCTCCCGGCCGCGGCTGGTGCTCCCATTGCCGTACACGTTGGTCTGCACCCTCCACTCCTTGCCGCGGACGTTCCCCAAGAACTCGAAGTCAAGCTCGTCGTGGCTCTTCTCGAACACGTCCCCGTTCGACGTCTGCATATGGCCACAGCGGAGCCGACCAAGTCAAGGGACTAAAGCCAAGCGCATGCAGGTGCAATGTCTTACGTAGAAGGCGACCACCACTCCCGCCGTGTAATCCGATGGCAGCTTGATGGAGGCGCTGAAGAGTCCATGAAGATACATATCCGACGATATAAATCCCGATCCTGACACAAATAAGATGGAATCAGACCCTGCACAGCTTGCCGTATAGGAGGAGGGGGGAGTTCACCGGAGTAACGGTCGAGGAGGAGGCTGACGCTCCTGCCGTCCGCGGACCGCACGAGGTTGCCCTTGCCGAAGAGCGGGGCGTATCCATCGTCGAACGCCAGGGTCGTCACGTTGACGGATGTAGCCGCGACCACGGCCGTCGAGACCAGGACGAGAACGGCGACAGCCGCGGACAATGACGGCCGCGTTCCACCATCCATCTCTCTTCTCTCGCTTTCTTCGATGTTCGCTCGTTCCTTCCTTCTCTCCTTGCGGCGACAAAATAAGGGGAGAGAGGACCGAAGGGTTCTTTGTGGAAGAACGAGAGGAACACAATCTTTCTCCTCTGTGTTCGAGATCGAGGAAGCAACGAGGTGGGCAGGAATGAGGACCGGAAGAGGAGGAGATGGTGTTCTTGTTGAAGTGTTGGTGAATGGAAGGGCTTGTTTGACCGGGTCGCATGCATTAAGCGTTGGTGGAATTAATTACCGTTTCTTGGAACCTCCTTCCGCCATTGATCTTCTTTTCTTTTGCGGAATAATTGCAAACTAATTCTTAACTTAGATGACACAACTATATATATATATATATATATATATATATATATATATATATATATATATATATATATATATATATATATACATACGACACACACACACACTTTTGTAACATAAGACTATTAAATACGTCATTACAGTTAATATTCATCAATTGACTGTTAGTGTAATCATATTAAACTGTAATAAATTGAACACTCCTTTAAATATGAGTATTTTAATTGAAAAAAGTTTTTATTGTCGGGCTTTTATCTAATGGTCTCATAATTGGTATTTATGTGAGAGCGATCTTTTTTCGTCGTTTTAATGAAATGACCTTTCGTCACAGGCCTCGTCTCCGACCTCCGACACGCCGCCGCCACCACCTCCTCCTTGGCTTTCCACTTTCCCACAGCTTCTAGCGTCGCCGCCACCACCCCGCCCTTCACCAACTACCCCCTCCATCTTCGACACGGCCTCTGTGTAGCCCCTCCTAGCCACCGCCGTCAGCATCGTCGTCGTCTCCTCCACGACCTCCGCTCCCCCCTCCGTCTTCCAACGCCACCGCCACCAACCCCGCCCTCCGCTTTCGCCACTATCACGGAGGGGCCACTATTGTCAATACCATCATCGTCTCCTTCGTGACCTCCGGCTCCCCCTTCCACTTTCCAGAATCATCGCCACCACCTCGCCCCCCACCAATCGCCCCCTCCGCCTTCGCCATTGCTGCCCCACCCTTTCTCGCTGGGGGCCTGCCATGGGCGATGGTCCTACTATGTGCGTTGATCCTACTGAGGGTAGCGGTCGCACGGGTGAGTGTCGCCCGGGACGGTGAGTTGCAACATTGGTTTTGATCGTGATTGAATCGATGGTGCCACAGCTGGAGATTTTCCCATGAGAAATATGGGTTTCGTCGAAGGTGTCACAATGCAGTGCCACAGGCGGTGTCGAAGGGGTCCTCCACGACCTCCGACTCCCTCGCCCCGCCCCTTCTCACTAGCGGTAGTGACGAAGGTGCAGAGCAAGGTGGCGGCGGCAACGTTGGAAGGCGGAGGGGGGAGTCGGAGGTTGTGAAGGAGGTAACGACTGTGCTGACGACAGTGGCCAGGAGGGGCGGCGTGGAGGTCGTGACAAAGGCGGAGGGGTCGACTAGTGAAGGGCAGATTGGTGGCAGGACTATAATATAAGCAGACCATCAGATATCATTGTTAGACAAGATGAGCTAATGTAAATATATATTCAAATATTCTTGATTCAACTAAGAATATTATTTTGTATAGAATTTAAAATAAAAAAATTATTGAATCGATTCCTCGATTCAGAGTAAATTGGCAAACTTCACAATATTAAAAAGCATATCATCTTAATTTTTTTATGGAGCAGTATTCTCTTTTGTCTCTTCAAAGCACAAGCCAAAAGGAAAAAAGAAAAAGGACATCGAAAATATATTTCAGTGGAGAATAAAAAAATTTATAAGAAAATATATAGGAAAACAACATATTGACATCTTGTATGAGAAATTAATTCATACCATTTATTTTTTAAAAATAAAATATACTAAATTAATTAATTGGAGTATGAATACAACGTCTCCTCTTAGAATAGAGATCGACAGGGGTGAATCACCTCGTAAATAATAGAATTAAAAAGAAGGTATTGCACCTCTCGAAATAATGATGTGACATGAGGTGAAGTATTTCTAAAAACACATATAAAAGTTTTATTTATCAACATTTGAAGTAACGATGATATTGTCTGGGATAATAAGCTCTATTTCAAGTTTTGATATGATTTTTTCAATGTGAGGTCCTGATATTTGCTGGGGAAACAATAATGATAGATGTAGGTGCCAGAACCCTTATTTATTGGGTCACAGTTCTTACGGAAGAGGATCTCCAACTTGTTCTTATTAATGTAGAGATCGATTATGATAGTGCAAGTCTTAAGAGCTTTCAAAATGTTAGTACAAGACTTATCATTAGCCCTAATAGAGATGATAATATCACCTACGAACATTAGGTGGGTGATCTTGAAGCCTCCAATATAGAAAGGGGTTATCTTTTTTTTTTGACCCGGTCATTAAGGATGTTGATGAGAATTTATTGAACAAGTGTTGGGCTGAGAGCCCAGTTCAGCCCATATGGACTTTAGCAGCCCATAGCTCTCCTCTTTATTAACCTTAAATCCTAATTCACCTAATCTCTAATTATATATAGAGGCTATGGTGGCTGCGAAATTAGGAGATTAACATCGCAGCAAGGGACAGAAATTTGCAGCAACATTAGGGATTCAAAGAGAGGAGAAAATGGCAGAAAAACAAGAGAAAAAGAAAGGGAAGAAGACAAGGAAAACTCAAAAATTGTTCTCACTCATCCAAACAGTTTCTCATCTCAAGTTAGATCAGATCTACAGTGAGTTTTTCTGTGATTGCTAGAGCGAGGTTTTGGATATTGTGCACAGTGACGTGATCCTTATATCCCAGTTATTCTCTTGTGATTGTTGCTTGGGTTTTGGGCAAGAGATTCGAGAATTGTACATTGATTATTTCTATAGTGGATTTTCTCTAGTTTGCCCCGTGGTTTTTACCCTTCACGTTGAAGGGGTTTTTCACGTAAATCTTGGTGTTCTATTTGATTGTGATTTCTATTTAATTTCGTTGTGTTACAGTCTGCTAGTATTTGTTCATAGATAAAAGTTATTGTTTGTTACCTATCCTTTTATTTTCTCTCATCAATTGGTATCAGAGCAAGGTTTTGATGATTTAACTTTTGTATTTGAACATGGAGGCTAGTAATGTTTCTCGCATGATTAGTTTGAACGGAAACAATTGAATGATATGGAAACCAAGAATGGAAGATCTCTTGTATTGCAAAGATTTGTATGGACCTTTGCAAGGGGATAGTGAAAAACCCATAACTATGATAGATGATGAGTGGAAGAGATTAGATCAAAAACGGTTGGATTTATTCGACGGTGGCTCGATGATAGTGTCTTTCATCATGTTTCTCTTGAAAGTTCTGCATATTCTCTTTGGAAAAAGTTAGAAGGTCTCTATGAAAGAAAAACAATCGCAACAAAGCTTTTTGATCAAAAACTTGTGACCTAAAATATAAAGAGGGTGCTTCTTTTTGAGCATTTGAATGAAATTCAGT
Source organism: Musa beccarii (assembly GCA_024322285.1). Taxonomy (NCBI): domain Eukaryota; kingdom Viridiplantae; phylum Streptophyta; class Magnoliopsida; order Zingiberales; family Musaceae; genus Musa; species Musa beccarii. The sequence continues at coordinate 32,564,085 of CM044395.1, read as the reverse complement.
ATTACTAACCAGTTATCTTCATGAAAATGTCTCTTGATGATGAGTTGCAGGCATTGTTACTTCTCGATTCATTACGAAAAGTTGGGAGACACTTTGGTGATTTCCTCAATAATTTGCGCGCCGGATGGTATTGTTACCATAAGTCAAGTAACAAGCGAGTTTGTTGAATAAGGAGTTGAGAAGAAAGACCTCGTGCAATATCTCGAATTCACAGGCACTTATCTCGTAAAGGAAGGTCAAGGTCTAAAGATAGAAGCGAAATCACGCGATAGGTAGAAGCAAGTCAAGATCGAGGAAAGATATTGTTTGCTATAAGCGTGGTGAGAAAGGACATTATAAGAATCGATGTAAGCGACCTAAGAAGAGCAAGAAAAAGGGAAAAGAAGTGGAGTCTACAGAGTCAAAAGAAAATACCACAGCTATAGTGCAGGTGATTATTTGATTTTGTCTACATCTGATGATATTTTTTCTTGTGTGTGTCAGGATCTCGAGTGGATAATTGACATAGGAGCTTCTTATCATGCAACATCACGGAGAGAGTTTTTTACTACGTACAGGTCTGAAAATTTTGGTGTTGTCAAGATGGGCAACCATGACACAGCAGACATCATTGGCATGGGTGACATCCATATAAAGACCAATCTTGGATGCAAATTGGTGCTTAAAGATGTGAGGCATATGGTTGACTTGAGGTTGAATCTAATTTGATTGGAAGATTAGATGATGAAGACTATGATAGCAGTTTCACAACCAAAAATGGAAACTTCAATAAGGGTTCTCTTGTTATAGCTAATGGAAAGAAATGTCACACTTTGTACATATTGCAGGCTAAAGCTTGTAGTGAACAGTTAAATGTCACAGAGAAAGACTTCAGCATGGAGTTGTGGCATAGGCGATTGAGACACATGAGCGAGAAAGGACTGCAAGCTCTTTCTAAGAGAGAGGTATTGCCTGACCTCAGAGGTATACGTTTGAACCCTTGTATCGATTGTTTAGCTGGTAAATAACATAGAGTTTCATTTGCTAGTCTTGTTTTATCTAGAAAAATGCATGCCTTGGACCGTGTTTATACAGATGTATGTGGTCCTTTGAGGACAAAAACTCCTAATGGTTCTACTAATGTTCCTAGCATCAGTGGTGCACTTTACTTTGTTATTTTTATAGATGACTATTCTAGGAAAGTTTGGGCTTATGCTTTGAAGACCAAGGATCAGGTTATTGGTGTCTTCAAAGAGTTTCATTCCAGAGTTGAAAGGGAGACAGAAAGACAGTTAAAATGCATAAGATCAGATAATGGTGGTGAGTATACAGGATTGTTTGATGATTATTACAGGTCACATGGCATCCAACATGAGATGGCAGCTTCTGGTACACCTCAAAGATAATGTAATTGCAGAGAGGATGAACCGTACCATCATGGAAAAGATCAGATGTATGCTTTCACGAGCAAAGCTACCCAAAAGGTTTTGGGATGAAGCTTTGAGGACTGAGTTGATGTGATCAACTTATCTCCTGTCAGACCCTAGATCTTGATGTTGCAGAGCATGTTTGGTTAGGGAAAGATGTTTCCTATAAGCATTTGAGAGTATTTGGTTGTCGTGCATTTGTATATTCCGGATAATGAAAGGTCCAAGTGGATGGTAAGACAAAAGAATGTATTTTTCTTGGCTACTCACATGATCAATTTGGTTCTGAGGCTTTGGGATCCGAAAAGCGAAGGTGTTTAGAAGCAGAGATGTGGTCTTCTTTGAGGATCAAACCCTTAAGGATTTGAAGAAGAAGGCACCAACAAGACTTCCGCAAAAAGGATTAGCGGTTGTGACCCGATTGTTCCTCTAGTATATCAGGGGTGATGGGGAGATATGCAGGAAGATGGTGTAGAGCCAAATATTAATCTACACAGTAGGACATGTTGAGCAAGAAGAAGTTGAGGAGCGACTTCCCGAGAACCTCAATTGAGAAGATCTTCTAGACAACGTCGACCTTCCAAGAGATACTCTGAGATGAGTATGTTATGCTTAACGTCGATGCAGGTGAACCAGAGAGTTACCAGGAAGCAGTTGAAAGTGAGCAGAAAAAAATGTGGCTAGTTGCTATACTTGAAGAGAAGCAGTTGCAACTACAGAAAATTCATACAGATGATAATGGAGCAGATATGTTAACAAAGATTTTACCAAAAGAGAGCGGAGATGTCCGACAGTTGGTCGGTATGGATTTACATTGAGTCATGGATAGCCTCCCTTATGGGTTTGAAGGGGAGGTTGTTGGCCGAGAGCCCAGTTCAGCCCATATATGGCTTTAGCGACCATAGCTCTCTCTCTTTATTAACCTTAAACCCTAATTCACCTAATCTCTAATTATATATAGGGGCTATGGTGGCTGCGAAATTAGGAGATTAACATCGCAGCAAGGGGCAGAAATTTACAACAACATTAGGGATTCAAAGAGAGGAGAAAAGGGAAGAAAAATAAGAGAAAAAGAAAGGGAAGAAGACAAGGAAAACTCAGAAATTGTTCTCACTCATCCAAACAGTTTCTCATCTCAGGTTAGATCAGATCTACAGTGAGTTTTTCTGTGATTGCTAGAGCGAGATTTTGGATATTGTGCACAGTGACGTGATCCTTGTATTCCAATTATTCTCTTGTGATTGTTGCTTGGGTTTTGGGCAAGAGATTCGAGAATTGTACATTGATTATTTCTATAGTGGATTTTCTTTGGTTTGCCCCGTGGTTTTTACCCTTCACGTTGAAGGGGTTTTCCACGTAAATCTTGGTGTTCTATTTGATTGTGATTTCTGTTTAATTCCGTTGTGTTATGGTCTGCTAGTATTTGTTCATAGACAAAAGTTATTGTTTGTTACCTATCCTTTTATTTTCTCCCATCAACAAGGACAAATAAGAGGGAGGATAGAGATTCACCTTGGCTGATCCCCTTATTAGAATGAAATCATTATATAAAATAGTTGTTGAAGATACATGAGAACGAAGGAGTTGAAATGTTGGAGTTGATCCAATTAGTGAATCTAGAAGAAAAATTCATGCAATTCATAACCCTGGTAATGACCTCCTAGGATATCCAATCGAAGGCTTGGGCAAAGTCTAACTTGATAAGGATGAGAAGGGTTTACATTTCGTGTTAAACATAAAGTAAGTGAGTTCATAAGTAATGGTGACGTTGTCATGAATGAAGCGACCGAGGATGAATATAGATTGGTTTTGGGTTATATGTTTGCAAAGTAGATTTTTTATCCTATTTATTAACACCTTAGTGAGGAGCTTGTATAGGATATTATAGAGAGAGATGGGGTCTGAAATCATTAATGGTCGAACAGTTTGATTTTTTAGGGATGAAGGCTAGATGAGTTTTAGTTCAAGAGGGGAGTATATAAGCGAAGTAATAGAATTTGTTGAAGGGGCTGTAGATAAAGGGGGCTAGGATGGTCCAGTAGCTTTTAGAAAACTTAATTGTATACCCATCAAGTTATGGACTTTTATCAAGGCGATGTTGTTGAGTGCGATGGTGATTTTGTTTAGGGTGAAGGGGGAGGTTAGCAAGGGATGGGAGGTGGTGGGTATGGTAGAGAAGGAGGATCAAGTTGAAGAAAGATTATAGATAAGTTGTAGTGAGTGAGAGGCCTACAAGTTAGAGTACTAATCGGTGAAGGTTTTACTGATGGACTCGATGTCTTCCATCGAGGCACTATTGGGCAGAAGGATGTAGTTTGTTCCTTTTTTTTTATCGGACAAGGTGGTGGAAGTATTTTATGTTTTTGTCAGTCTCGATGAGCCATTTTATTTTGACTCTTGGGCTCCATTTGAAGTGTATCTATCTATAAAGTACAGTATATTTATTGTGCAAGTAGAATAACATAGGAGGTAAGATCCTAAGAGGAGAGGGGAGTAAAGTTTTCTTTGAACTCAAGGACCTTTATCTTGAGCTCTATTTACTATAGGATGTTTTCAATTTTCCTAAGGTTATTCCTACTCCAACGTACAAGTTTGGATTAGAAGCTAAGGAGATCTTTGTGAGTGTTACACATGAGATCACTATTGAAATTTAGGCCAGACCAATATTCACATATGCTCTGACCAGCATCAAAGTAGTCTGGCTAGAAAGATCCAAAACAAAAAGGTGTAAGGGTTTGTTTAAGTTTAGTATTGTGAAGGAGAGAGATGATAAAATAGGAGTGTGGTTGAAAAAAAAATATGCGGAAAGTGTTTAACATGAGGTTGCAAAAAATAAAAAAGGTAATCCAAATGTTCATAGCTAGCACTTTATCAAGATAAGCAAAAATACGAGAATATCCAAACTGGCTATTACACTAAGTATAGCAAGAGACCAAGAAACTGATATTAGTAAGGTTACAATTATAAATGAAACCTCTAAATGCAATCAAGAACTTGGTGAAAACTATTTGCCACCATGTTTCTCATAAACTAAAATAATATAGTTGCAATCACTATATAACATCTAGGGGATATCAGGAAATTGACTATTGAAAAGATACTTCTAAAGATAGTTTTGAAGACTAGCTGAGTATTAGAAGCTTGGGAGGCATATCTTATTTGATATGAACCAGTAAGTTAATCATAATTCTATAAAAGATCCTTTAACTATTCATGAAGGATCAATAACCAGAGCTAAAGCTAAAAGGATGAAAGAAGCTTTAACTTATCTATTGGAAAGCATTTTAAAGAAGCAAACTAGTCAAGACTCAGTTAAAGTTCTATGGTTGAAAGAAGAGTCTAAAATGGTCAATATAATCATAAAGAGAAAGAACAAATTTGAAGACCACATCTTGAAGAATAAAAGTCCATCCAGCCATGTTAGACAAAATTCATAAATTAGGAATATAAATGTCATTTAATGCATTTATTCTCTTTGTACTTAGTCTCATACTATATAAACGAGGCTCCCATTATGAATATAAACAATTTGAAAAGTATAATAATTCTTCGTGAGTATTTTATTTTTAAGTTTACGCATGAACTTTAGAACTTATCAAGCTTTTCTGCTTGTGGTGTTCAAAACTAAATCTTTGTTTTTCCTTTTAACTTATCAAATTTGTTAGTTTGTGGCATCTTAAGGGAATTTAAAGTGCTATTCTAATTATTTCATCAATTTTCTATTGATAAGTGATTAGAATAGTTTTCCTTATTTCATTCTTGAGTGATCCACTTTATTTTCAATTTGTTGGAAGGTATCAATTTACATTCCATATGTATCATAGCTTTTTAGCTATCGGGGTATATAGCTCTGATACCAAATGATGAAAATCATCAACTTAGCAACCATACACCCGATAGCTAAAAAGCTATGATTCATATGGAATGCAAATTGACACCCTCCAATGAATTGAAAATATGGTGAATCGTTCAAGAGTGAAATAAGAAAAACTATTCTAATCACTTATCAATAAAAAATTGATGAAATAATTAAAATAGTACTTTGAATTCCCTTAAGATGTCACAAACTAATAAATTTGATAAGTCGAAAGGAAAAGCAAAGGTTTGGTTTTGAATGCCACATGCAGAAAAGTTTGATAAGTTCTAAAGTTCATGTAAGAACTTAAAAATAAAACACCCATCGATGTTAAAAAATTATTATACTTCTTAAATTGTTTGTCTTTACAATGGGAGTCAGCCTTATTTGTATAGTATGAAGCTAAGTACAAAGAGAATAAATGCATTAAATGACATTCATATTCCTAATTCATGAATTTTGTCCAACATGACTTAATAGACTTTTATTCTTCAAGATGTAGTCTTCAAATTTATTCTTCTCTCTTCATGATCATGTTGACCATTTTAGACTCTTCTCACAACCATAGAACTTTGACTAAATCTTGACCATCTTGTTTCTTTAAAATGCTTTCCAATAGACAAATTAAAGCTTCTTTCATCTTTTTATCATTGGTCCTCCATGAATAGTTAAAATGTCTTTTATAGAACTATGATCAACTTGTTGGTTTATATCATTCCCTCTTTCCTCGAATCAAAGCCTCCATCACCGTGATTTTGTTGATGGCTCTGCAATCAACACACATTCTCCAAGATTCATTCTTTTTAGGCACCAAAAGAACAAGAACTACACATGGACTCATGCTTTCTTACACATACCCCTTTTCGGTAAGCTCACTAACTTGCTTTTGGATTTCCTTGGTTTATTCGGGGTTGTATCTATATGTTGGCCTATTTGGTATGCTTGCACTTGGAATGAAATTAATTTGATGCTCAATTTCTCTAATTGGTGACAAACCATTGGGAACTTCTTCGGGAAAGATATCCTCATTTTTCTGCAAAAGATTAACAATAACGCTAGGTAAACTTTTGTCAATTTTATTAGAAGAAATCAAAATGTCCTTATACATAAGTACAAGTAAGGGCTGCCTCATGATTAAGGCTTATTTTACATCACTCATTTTGGCATAAATACTCATTTTTCTTTCACTCAAGCTTTCCTTGTTTTCTCTCCCCTTGTGTTTCCCAATACTCTCATTTTTATCACTCATATCATCCTTTTCTTTTTTTCTCTCTTTCTTGCTCCCTCCCTAAAATTTTGATTAATGAAAACTTAAGCTCCTTATATTATTGTTTTATGCGCATCCGGTTTTCAAGAATTATCTTCAGAGGCAAAGGTCCAAGCTAATATTTTTATCCATCCATGATTAAGGAATAATAGTTCTTGAACCCATCATGTATTACCCTACGATCATATTGTCATGGCCTCCCCAACAACATGTGACCAGCATACATAGGTACCACATCATACCAAGCTTCATCATTATATCTACTAATTGAAAAATAAACTAACACTTGTCGATTTACCTTTACTACACCACTATCATTCAACTATTGTAACTTGTAAGGTTTTGGATGTTTGATAGTAGGCAATTTTAGTTTCTCCACGAGCAAGGTACTTGTCATATTTATATAACTTCTACTATCAACAATCACATTACATAACTTGTTAGCAATCAAACAATGAGTATGAAACAGATTTTCACGTTGTTCACCATGTTCATCATTTTTACTTTGCAAACTAAGTATGCGTTGAATAACTAAAATTTCACCTTTAGCATACTTTATATTACTAGCATCCTTTGGAATATCATCATCATCCTCTCTTTCACTTTTCGATTTCATAATCTCACCCCTTATGATCATAACTCTCTTATTAGGATATTCACATGCTACATGTCCATGCCCAAGGCATTTAAAACACTTAATATCTCTACTTTGATTAGGTTGATTCTCACCTTTACCCTTATTGTCTAATTCATTTTTACCTTTAATTTCATCAATTTTAGGCTTAACAGTGGGTTTATCATCCTTTTTACTCCAATTCAGTTTCCAAGAAGAAGAATAACCTGAATAAGATTTTGAATCATATCTTATGCCTTTTCTTTTAAGTTGCCTCTCAATCTTCATGGCTATATTCACCGTATCCACAATCTCCACATAATATTGTAACTCCACAAGATCAGCAATGTTCTTGTTTAATCCACTTAGGAATCAAGCCATAGTAGCCACATAGTCTTCCTCCACATTAGTCCTTTATCATGGCTATCTCCATCTCTTTGTGATATTCATCAATACTCATGGAACCTTGTGTCAAAGTTTGTAGCCGTTGATACAAATCTCGATAGTAATGACTTGGGATGAATCTCCTCCTCATGATTTGTTTCATCTCTTTTTTTTTTTTACCATCTTCTCCTTTCTCTCTCTCTCTCTCTCTCTCTCTCTCTCTCTCTCTTTTATCTTTCATTTTCTTTCTTTTTTTTACTTTTGATTTTCTCTAGCTTTTTACTTTTTATTTTCTCTCTCTTTTTTCTTTTGATTTTCGCTCACTTTTTTTTACTTTCTGTTTTTTTATAGTATAAAGTGAGGGAAAAGAAAAAAAATAATGAAGAACAACAATAATAATATAAGAAACACAACCATAAAGATGAAGGGAGAATAATAATTATAGATATCATGATAAAAGAAGAAAAAAAAGAAGAGAAAAGGAAAAAAGTTAAAATATAACAAATAAATGGATAAGTAAACCTCAAACTTGAGTCGTGCTCTGATACCAAATGATGAAAATCATCAACTTAGTAACCATACACCCCGATAGCTAAAAAGCTATGATACATATGGAATGCAAATTGACACCCTCCAGCGAATTGAAAATAAGGCGGATCGTTCAAGAATGAAGTAAGGGAAACTATTCTAATCACTTATCAATAAAAAATTGATGAAATAATTAAAATAGCACTTTGAATTCCCTTAAGGCGCCACAAACTAACAAATTTGATAAGCCGAAAGGAAAAGTAAATATTTGGTTTTGAACGCCATAAGCAGAAAAGCTTGTTAAGTTCTAAAGTTCATGCAAGAACTTAAAAACAAAACACTCATCGATATTGAAGAATTGTTATACTTCTCAAATTGTTTGTCTTTACAATGGGAGTTAGCCTCATTTATATAGTATGAGACTGAGTACAAAGAGAATGAATACATTAAATGACATTCATATTCTTAATTCATGAATTTTGTCCAACATGGCTGAATAAACTTTTATTCTTCAAGATATGGTTTTCAAATTTGTTCTTCTCTCTTCATGATCATGTTGACCATTTTAGACTCTTCTTGCAACCATAGAACTTTGATTGAGTCTTAACCAGCTTGCTTCTTCAAAATGCTTTCCAATAGACAAGTTAAAACTTATTTCATCCTTTTAGTTTTAGCTCTTGTCATTGATCCTCCATAAATAGTTAAAAGGTCTTTTATAGAATTATGATCAACTTACTGGCTCATATCATTATTATTCTATTCTTAAATGGATAGTTTGTTAATCTTTATTTATGGTATACAATTTGATGATGTCAAAGTGTCAGACTACTATGATTCCTCCGGAGCATCCTTCAACAAGGGGACGGAGCCCTCCCACCCCTTTCTAAGTTTGCATGTAAAGATTGCGACCTTTTGTTTAGATAAGTGGGCTTTAAGTTGTTAGGGATCGAGTGGCACTAAGAGGGGGGGTGAATTAGTGCAGCGATAGATTTTTTTTAGCGATTTCAATCAAGCTTCGGAAACTTCGTACGATAAAAGCAACGTTTCGTTTGAACCCGGAAAGATTGCGTTTTAACTTTAAAGCGTACGTAATAAGATGAAGATAAAGATAAGTAAATACTTGCAGCAAAGTAAAGAGATAAAATAGAAATTTAAACACTCACACAATCAAGATGCAGCAATGTATAGTGGTTCGGTCAAAGTGACCTACATCCACTTCCGAAGCCTTCTCCAATGAGGCTCCCTTCTTCCACTACCAAATCCTTTGAAAGGGAAGGATCAAATACCTCTCTTACAACCCTTTACAAGTGGTTCATACTCTTACAAGATTTTACAAGAAGAATGAGGTGAACACTTAAGCAAATGAAGAACAAGACTTTCCCAAGACTTATTTTCAAAATCTAACTCTCAAAGGGGTTCACTTTCAGCTGAGAAAGAGGGGGTATTTATAGATCCAAATGGTTTCAAATTTGGGCTCCAAATTTGAAATCAAATTGGTGTTTCTCAAGATCGGCGGTGCTACACTTTGTCGAGGCGGTGCTACCACACGCGATGTCGATCGACATATGAGTAATGCAGGCGGTGCTACAGCCCGACCGACGATGCTCTTTGGCAGCTGCTACAGATGCTGGCTACACGCAGCATGCACGTAGCATGCATGCATGTTTTGCTGGTGCTTTGCTTTGGCGGTCCACCGCCAAAGACAAATCAACGTTTGGTTTGGGCAAAACTTCGCCCAAACTGCTTCAACAAGTCCCAATGGGCCCATACTTGGGTTAAAGTATTAACCCCTAATCCTAACCCAAATTGATATGCTAACTATGAAATTAAAAATATTTCTAAGCTATTACAAAGTCCGCAAGTCGAGTCTTCTTCCGACGAGCTTCTGGTGAACTTTCGGTGGTCTTCCGACGATCCCTCGGAAACCATCCTACGGACTCCCAACAAGCTCTCGGACTCCACGATGATTTTAGCGAGTTCCCCCGAGCTTCTTTGGCAAGCTCCGATCTTTCTTGGCAAGCTTCACGAACTTTCGACGAACCTTTCGGCAAACTTCCGAAAATCCTTCGGCAAGCTCCCTACTCGTTCTCGACCGGTTCCGACAGCACTCCCAACGAATCTTCGGACTTCCGTCAAACTCTCGAACTCCCAACGATCCATCGCACTTAACTTTGGCCCTTTGTTTCGCTTTACGTCTTCATCCCTTTTGTAGTTACTCTTGCACAAACAAACACTAAACACTCTACTTTGATCTAGACAGTTATTACAATGCAAATTGACATTCAATTGCCCAGCACATCATTGGTCGACGCTTCATCTGATCCTTCGGTACATCGCCCTCTCTAGCGGCTTGTTGCCCAATCGACGGTTGACCTCCGCAACCCCGATATCCATAGCGCAACTCCGCACTTCTTGGCCCGATGCCCAACATACGAAGCCTCCTGCCGATAGTCGACCGAACCTCTGGCTCGACATCCAATATCCTGACATGATCACCTCCGACGCAACGTCAATTACTCTAGCGTCAACTGTCTAATCCTGATCAATATTAGACCTGCGTAACTCAAAATGTAGTTAAACAACAAATCACACTCAATTAGTTTCATCATCAAAATCCGAGATTCAACAATCTTCCCCTTTTTTATGATGACAACTAATTGATGACTTACGGAGTTAACCACAACTCCCCGGAGTTTAACCAAACTCCCCCTATCAATATGCCATTGATAGAACACTTGGATTATCGCAGATCCAAGCAATATTCATCACAATATTTATGAGAATACATCAAACCATCATGCAAATATATAAATATGTCAATCAATGCATGAAGTCATCAATCTACTTCTCCCCCTATGTCATCAACAAAAAGGAGAAGTTGCATCATAGCTAGTTTTCAAAGATATGCAAATATTACAATCATACTAGCTATTAATCTAGATATACATCATACAACATTTAAGCATAGCTTTGCAATACAATATCCAATCACACTATTCAATCATAGCAAGTTTTTAAGGATGGGCAATGATGGTAATTTTTTCACTTGCTTCTTGAGATGTGCAAGTTGTACTTTCTTTGCTTCCTTTGCATGTTCTAGCTAGCAAAATTTTTTGTTGCGATACATAAGCTAGCAATTAATCTTCTCCCCCTTTGTTTTTGTCAAAAAAATGGAGTACAAATAGTCAATGCTTTGATCATGACAAAATAGCAAATTTACAATATGAATTTTCAGCATATTAAGTCATGAATTCAAGGGAGGCAAAAATCGTGATATGAGAGAAAAAGATGATAAGCAAGCAAATAATAATGATAAGCAAACTAACATACTTTGCGACATGCAAGTTAACTTCCTTTCAATTCTTCTCTTTTGTAACTAAGTTTCACCTTTGCATGCTATCAATTTTTTGTTTGCAATGAGCTAGCAATTATATATAATCACTTTAAACATATATGCTAACTTTTCATTAAAACATACAAACATAAAGGCATGGCAAGTGTAACATTTCAAATTTTTGAAGTTTTACATTTTGCTTCTTTTAAGATAGTCAAAATAGCAATATTTGCATCCTTTGAGATAGCAATCCTTAACTTCTTGTGAATTTGCAAGGTAGCAATTTTTCTCCCCCTTTGTCTTTGTCAAAAAGAAGGGAGGACTAAATGACTAAAAAATTTAATCATTATACAAGCCATTTTTCATATCAATTATAAATTTGCATCAATAAAAATATACATCAATTGTTCAATCATCACATGATGCAAATAAGACAACGATGTAAAGAAATCATGTCATGAAGGATATCAATATGTAATTCAACAAGGATCAAAACCAAAAGATATCATTCATGATTCATAACTTTCTTTTTAGCAAAATCAAAATTCATATTTATCAATTTTTAATTCAAGATAAATGTCATATAACCAAGAATCATGATATATAAAAGCATATTAATATCAAGGATCAAATCATGATTACAAGTTCTAACATATTTTCTTTTTATTCATTTTCAAGCCATGATAAAAGAATAAATTAATGATTCAATCATTAAGCACAATTCTTTTATATCAATTTTGCATCGTATAAGGCTTACATGGCAAATATCAATTCATGATAAAGGGTATACTATCTTGAATCATAATGCATAAAAACATATCATTCTCATAGATCAAGTCATGATTTATTGATTCATTATAAGGCAAATTTCTTTTCAATTATCTATTTTTCAATTGCCACATAAGACATACAAGCCAAAGAATTTTTGTTATTTCTATATTATGAAATATATGATAATAAGACTCATGATTCATTTAAAAAGATATAGCACAAAGAGCAATTTGATTCATGCATAAGAAATTCCAAGTATCAAATATTAAGATATCAAGAGTTTGATTGTGATAAAGCTCATTCAAGTTCGAATCATCAAAATCATTAACAAAGTTTATGAGATTCACAAATGACATAAACTTGAATTGTTCTCCTCTTTGGTAAATGATAAAAAGAAGCAATCATAGAGGAAAATATTTTGATTCGCAAAAATATCTCAAGTCAAAAATTCAAAGTCATGATTTCAAGTGATCAAGAGAGGAGTCATAAATATTCAAACTCATTTTGTCAATTCGAAACTCCTAATCAAATTATCATTTTTAACATTCATAACATGAATAGTCATTACCGTATCATCAAAATCTCATTCATATGTCAAGTGATTTACAAAATATCATAAATAAATTTATCACTTGTCTTTTATTTGAAAAATCGAAAGATTTCAAGAAACATGCATTTCCATTGTATGATTTATTTCATATGAGCATGCCTTTGTTTTTTGATGTCAAATAAAATAGAAATATCAACATTCAACATTGAAAGACAAACTTCATCATAAAATTCATCAAGATATTAATATAACACATTATGAGATTCAATTTATCATGATAATATGTTTCATTTTGTTTCAAACAAGTGTGCTCATGTTTCAAATGATGATTATCAAATTTAAGACCAAAACATGAGTTTATCATCAAAATATGATATCACAAAATCATTAAGCATAATAACAAACTTTTAATATTTTCATTTCAATGATGATTTCATAATATATGTTCAAATATTTATATGGAACCCATCATTGTATAAATTCAAAATACAAGTTTGTCATTAAACCCATCAAGATCAAATGCATCAAATATCATGATAGTGCATTTTCTCATCTTTATGAGTTTCAATTTAAGTGATTTGATTTTTTATAAGAATGTTCAAAATTTTCATATGAAAATGTCATGCATCATATTCAAAAACTAAAATATCATCAAGATCATTTTAATTCTTTCTTACATTAGTTATAACAAGATGATCGATGCTCAAATTTTTGGTAAAATCATGCATTATTTTATAAATCTGAAAAATAATTTTCGTCATGAAACCCATTAAGTCCAAATATAACACAAGGCAACATCAAAGTCACATTTCTTTCATTTTGAAAATTTATGGGTTGGGTCTTTATAATTGATTTCATGAAGACATGTATCAATAAAAAATTTCATCATAAAAAGGGTTAAAAACCATTAAGCCAAGATGGAAGTTTTCAAATTATAATCAAGATACATACATCTATCATCAAAAGATTTTCAAGAAATTCATACATAGATATGTATCATGTTTAAGATTGAAAACCGATACGGAAAGTATACATGAAATTTCATCATCTCAAAATATCATCTTAATTTGTCATGAAAACAATTAGACCAAGAATACATTAATCCACAACATAGAGTCAAATCAACATTACTTCAAAAACTAATGCATGTTACAAAATCATCAAGCATCATGTTTAGAAATGAAATATAAAACATCAAGATACACGTGCATGGATTAATTCTAGGCAATATCACAAATCATGCAAATATCATTCATAATTTTTACTTTTCAAAAATACTAGGAAGGAAAAAGCATAAAAAAAAATCCTACCAACTATTTCAAGCAACTCATGAAAGGATCATGTAATTTCAAAGTAAGGTAAGAACACTTTGGGTGAGTTTCTTACCTCATTGTCGAAAACCGTCAAAGCCCATTTCACCTCTTCTTTACTTGATTCTTCTTTGCAACCCTTCTTCTTTTTCTTTGGCCTCTTTCTCCGTTCAAGTTCATTTGTGCTTTTTAATTTTTGTTTAATGAACTTGTTAGGATTCATTGTTATGTGTTCAATGTCCTCATTGTCCTCATCACTTGAGTCATCACTCAAGTAGCATTCATTTGTCCAATGTTCCAAATCCTTCTTGTTCTTTAGAAGGTGGTTCATATGTTCATTATGATTTAAATATTTGAAGAAACTCACTTCATATGTCATTAGTGAACCGATTAGTTCTTCCAATGAAAAATCATTTAAATTTTTAGTCTCTTGTATTGCGGTTACTTTTGGATCCCAACTCTTTGGGAGGGATCTTAAAATCTTGTTAGTGAGTTCAAAGTTCGAAAAACATTTACCAAGACTTTTCAAGCTATTGACGACATCCGTGAAGCGGGGTACATATCATCGATAGTTTCGCTTGGTGTCATTCGGAAGAGCTCAAAATCATGCAATAAGAGGTTTACTTTCGAGTCTTTAACTCTACTAGTTCCCTCGTGCGTGATTTCAAGTGTTCGCCAAATATCGAAAGCCGTTTCGCACATTGAAATCCGATTGAACTCATTCTTATCTAAAGCACAAAATAAGGCATTCATAGCTTTTGCGTTTAAAGAAAAAGACCTTTTCTCCAAATCCGACCATTCGTTCGTTGGTTTAGAGGAAGGTTGAAAGCCATTTTCGATGATGTTCCACAAATCCAAATTCATTGAAATCATGAAAACTCTCATTCGAGTTTTCCAATATGTGTAGTCTAACCGTTAAAGAACGGTGGACGAAAAACCAGAAAGCCCTCTTGAAAACCATTTAGAGCCATTTCTCACGGGTGTAAATCCGAAAGAGAAAGAACGTGGCTCTGATACCAATTGTTACGGATCGAGCGGCACTAAGAGGGGGGGTGAATTAGTGCAGCGGTAAAGAACGATAGTTTTTTTTAGCGATTTCAATCAAGCTTCGGAAACTTCGTACGATAAAAGTAATGTTTCGTTTGAACCCAAAAAGATTGCGTTTTAACTTTAAAGCATACGTAATAAGATGAAGATGAAGGTAAGTAAATACTTGCAGCAAAGTAAAGAGATAAAATAGAAATTTAAACACTCACACAATCAAGACGCAGCGATGTATAGTGGTTCAGTCAAAGTGACCTACATCCACTCCCGAAGCCTTCTCCGATGAGGCTCCCTTCTTCCACTACCAAATCCTTTGAAAGGGAAGGATCAAATACCCCTCTTACAACCCTTTACAAGTGGTTCACACTCTTACAAGATTTCACAAGAAAAATGAGGTGAACACTTAAGCAAATGAAGAACAAGACTTTCCTAAGACTTATTTTCAAAATCTAACTCTAAAGGGGTTCACTTTCAGCTGAGAAAGAGGGGGTATTTATAGATCCAAAATGGTTTCAAATTTGGGCTCCAAATTCGAAATCAAATTGGTGTTTCCAGATCAGCGGTGCTCACTTTGTCGAGAAAGCAGTGCTACACTTTACCGCGATAAGTTAGACTACACAGTTAATACGATGCTACTTAGCCAAAATGCTACCACACTCAAGATACTCGGGCTATAGTACCTTGGCTATAGTACCGGAGACTCTGATGGCATTGACTATACGATAGATGCTAGCATGCATGCATCTTTCTTTGTCTTCTTTTCTTCTTCAGGTGGTGCCGTCGCCCAACACATTGGTCTTTTTATATGCCAGTCAACGTTTGGTTTGGGCGGCTCGGCCCAAACCGGTTCAAAAGGCCCAATGAGCCCATACTTGGGTTAAAGGATTAACCCCTAATCCTAACCCAAATTGATGTGCTAACTACGAAATTAAAAATATTCCTAAGCTATTACAAAGTTCGCAAGTCGAGTCTTCTTCCGACGAGCTTAGGTGAACTTCAAGATGCGGTCTTCAACGATCCTTGAAACCATCCTACGGACTCTCGGTTCTCGACTCCACGATGATTTTGGCGAGTTCCTCCGAGCTTCTTTGGCAAGCTCCGATCTTTCTTGCAAGCTTCACGAACTTCCGAGAACCTTTGGCAAACTTCCGAAAATCCTTAACGGCAAGCTCCTACTCGTTCTCGGCAAAATTCCGACAAAGCACTCCCACGAATCTTCAACTTCCGTCAAACTCTCAAACTCCCAACGATCCATCGCACTTAACTTCGGCCCTTTGTTTCGCTTTACGTCTTCATCCCTTTCGTAGTTACTCCTACACAAACAAACACTAAACACTCTACTTCGATCTAGACAGTTATTACAATGCGAATTGACATTCAATTGCCCGACACATCATTGGTCGACGCTTCATCCGATCCTTCGGCACATCGCCCTCTCTAGCGGCTTGTTGCCCAATCGGCGGTTGACCTCCGCAACCCCGATATCCATAGCGCAACTCCGCACTTCTTGGCCCGATGCCCGACGTCAAAGCCTCCTGCCGATAGTCGATGAACCTCTAGCTCGACATCCAATATCCTGGCGTGATCACCTCGGCTGCAACGCAATTACTCCCAACTGTCCTAATCTGATCGATAGTAGACCTGCGTAACTCAAAATGTAGTTAAACAACAAATCACACTCAATTAGTTTCATCATCAAAATCCGAGATTCAACATAAGTAACATTAGGATGGAGATCCAATGAGAGTTAATAAAATGTTGAATGTGATTAGGTGTAGGGCTGGGTTAGTCATCGTTGAGTCTGTAATACAATGGGTTCAATGGGCTTCTCATGCCTATTAAGCTAAGTGGATTATTTTGAATTATGACTATTCGGAGTGAGGTGATTTTTATTTCAGGGCCTTCTCTAGACTTTGATTCAAGGCCCGTACAAATAGGTAATGATCACCGGTGTTGTTTAGCACAAAAAATCGTTAGTGCTTTGCTAGTAGGGGCCGATTGCTCTGACGACTTGCTTTGGTTGCACCGATTAATGTGATGACCAATGACTTTGCATGAGAAACAAAAGTTGTGGAGGTTTTCGTAGGTGATAGTTTGCAGGAAGTTTGAATCTCCAAAGGAAGTGGCTAAGAGCAGTCAAGCATTGCACACACTCTTTGAATCTCATGTTCTTTCCCATATCTCTCAAGGAAGTGGCTAAGAGTAGTCAAGCATTGCACACATTCTAATAAATCTTCCCTTGGTTCTAGTGATCGCATCAACCTTTAGCTTTTTTTTTTTATTATAAGCAGCAATCCGAAAGAGGATTCTAGGAAACATTAACTTAATCAAGAGCCCAAGGAGCTATGGCCGAGTTGGAGTAGTGGTCATTATCTCTTTTATGGGTTGAAAGTTCTGATGCGAGAGGAAGAGGTTGAGGGCATAGCATCTAAGAAACCATGGGCCTCTAGCGTATGATTGGAAGCAAACATAGGAGAAACCCCCCGTGAGGTCTATGAGGTAAAAGTTGACAACTTTATCTTCCAAAGAACTTTTTATGTAGATAGAGTTACCGGTTGTCCCTTGCACATTGTAGCTCAACTGGGTCGAGGGCCGAAACGTAGGGAGAGGACAATCTTGGCAACAAGCTGAGCATCAAAGCTACATGGGTCAATGTTGTGGTGTTGTGGTCATCAGAAAGAGAGATGTGAACAAATAGATTGAGAGAATCTGATCGTGGAAGGAGCTTTTTGCTTAGCAGGAAGAGGAATTAATAAACGTGAAGAGATGTTAGGAGATGCACCGATGGTGGGTGAAGATGCCTACCAATTCAGGAGAGCTCATCATAGGAACATAAATTAATTCATACTTGTTGATATGTGTTACTAGTAAAGATTCGATGTCATCTTATAATGATCAAATTAGTCAAAATTAATATATATATATATATATAAAAGATTAGATATAACTTCAATCTAAAAACAGCTAAGACAATCCGAATAAATATCACTTGGTTCTTTTAAATCTTAATAATGTAAGACTGTTCATTAGCCTTTTTCTATCTCATGTGAATATTCTATTATAAAAGCCTGACCTGCAACTCTTACGTTTAAGCCTCCCAAAGATGATCATCATGCGCACACTCTAACGGGGAAGTAAAAAAGCGACCTGTCTCTCTCCATGAACAGTTGACATTGACTGATCACCATGAAACTGTAGTCTGCTTTTAGTGCTCACTGGGACAAGCAAAAAAACATCACGTCTGAGTCCTCTGTGTTTTGAGATCGTGCCATTGATCAATTAACAAGTATTAGAGGACAAAAAGCTGTGGACTTCCAATGTTGAGTCCATTAATCACAACAAATAGGCCTCCCTTGTGAGCTAGGGTTTTCTTATCATCAATCAATTTGAGGTGTCCTTTCTCCTTCTCCTGGGGATCCCCATGCTCACCTCATGTATGCATGCTTGGTTTTCTGAAAAGAACTTCTTGGATGAGAAAAGATGTCACAAGCTAGGGCAAAACTTTTGACTCTCTCATGCTGAAGTGACCTTGTCGACTTCACGGCACAGGACTCTCATGTAGGCTCAATATATGAAAGAGGGCAGCACTGATACCAATGGAACTAATGAACTTAAATTGAAGGCATTAAAATGCACTATTGCACATGTCCCATCCATTTGCTGACCCACCACCCTGAGGTATGCTGTCATGCATTTTATATGCCTCTACTTCTGATCCACTGCAGATTTCACAGCTAATCTATAACTCCTCTCAGTAAACATGCTGTATAACAACATCACATCCGAAATGGAAGGATAGTTAAGCTGGTCTCTAAGAATTTAATAGAAATATTTTTATTAATTTGAGCTCAATATTTTGAGATATTTTGTTTAGACTCAATAAATTAATAGATCAATTGTTCGATACAAAGTTGGCGTAATATTACACATAGTGAGTCGCATGATGAACGGTTAGGATTAGAAGCTAATCGTCGCATGTATGAAGTCTTCGCTAAGTTGAGCATATTAAGATTTGATTTTAGGTTGCTTTTCGGTATTGATAAGAATATACATGCATAGCGCTCGAGTTAGAAACTATGATTTTTATTCGATCTAAATAGAACTAGAGATGTCATAAAATAAAAATCACCGCTTGACTAGCCCTCATATGTCATGATAAAATTTGATTTTGGATTTTGTTTAGATAAGTAAGGATGGTTGTAACAACTCCCAATTGAATCAGATCCTACGATCTTGGTTGGATATGAGTTGGACTAAAGACACATCATAACATGGAGTCACCACTAGATTAAATCTTATGCTCATTGTACTAGAATTTGATTTGTGTGTTATATCTAAACTTGACAATAACATCAAATCTTTTGGTGAGAGAGATTATGACATGATCGAGCCAAGTCGAATCTTATGAACTCAGTTAAAATAGGACAGGCAGCATGGAGCCACCAGTGAGTGAGCTGGATCTCAAAGGTACATGGTAGGCACAGAAGAATTTGATCGAGTCGGATCCTCATACAAAGTCTACGAGACTGAGAGAGTCGCCATCGACAGCATCCAGTTAACCTAACAATGAAGCATTCAATCTCAGAACTCCATCTTCACCCTACACATACATCTTCTTCACATTGTGATTGATGGTGGTCGACGTAGATTGTCCGTGGTGCTTGTCGTTGATGCTACTAATGGTTGTCTGGAAATCATCCATCTGATGCCAACAACAGCCTACACGCCAAATGTCTTCTGGTTGTGCTACTGACCACTCTAATGGCATATTATGATGGCAACTTTTGCATGTACGAATCCATGTGTGTTTTGCCGCACTTTTCATGACATCTTTTCTGTAGCAATCTCCTTGAACTCTGCAAACTTTTTGTTCCATCAACTAAACTAAGGGTCGAAGGCAAAGATCGAAGGTTTAGTCAGCACAACCAAGCAGTTTCTATGTGGAAGGTGAGAATGTATTTTTCATGTTCTATCAGATCCACAAAATTAGTGGGGGGGGGGAAGAAGCTCAGGAGGAGTAGATCAGGTACTCGAGTTCAATTACAACCCTGTACAAAATATTCCTTCTCACACAGAGATTGCCCAAGAGAACAAGTAGCAGGGAGGGAACCTCTCCCTCTCTCTCTCTCTCTCTCTCGGAGGTGTCATTTTCTGTCACAGGAGTCAAAAGACAACCCAACCCAAGAATCAAGCCTTGTTACTCCACACACTGTTTACTCTCCATGCTGACAATGTGTTCAGAAGACAACTTTGCCACTGCAACTCTTTGTCACTGCCACTTAAAATACCTACCTATACACACATACCCCACAGCCTCATCATTTCTCAAAAGCAACTCTCTTTCTCCTACTCTTTCACTCGCTCACACATTGCGTTAACCTTAGGAAGAGGAGGAGGAGGAGGAGGAAGTTTGGTGATCAAATGGAGCTCTTTTCAGCAGCACCAGATTTGTCGCTTCAGATCAGCTCTGATGATGCCACGCCACCAAGTCGGAGAAAACCAGATGAGACCATGGAATTAGGGTTTCGACGGGGGGACGTCTGTAACTCCTCCACAATCACAACCTGCATTTACCCCGTCACTGCATCCGCAGCGAACGCCAACGCTGGCCCCTTTGAGCTCTCCTTGGCGAACTCAAATGCTGACGTCTCCATCGATCACCGCCGTCACCACCCACCACTTCCTGAGGTCTGTCACCAAGATCAAAGCTGGATGAAACCCATAACAGGCATCCCTATCTACCAACATCCACCTTCCTTTCCTTTAGTCGCGCCGCATCAGCAGCAACACTTGTGCTGGCCTTCTTCTTCCACTCACGGTCTCACACCCTTCATGACCAGCCAAAGCTTGTCGAGATCAAGATACTTGCCGTCGAGGTTCCCCGGCAGGCGGAGCATGCGAGCGCCAAGGATGCGGTGGACTACCGCACTCCATGCCCGCTTTGTCCATGCTGTGGAGCTGTTGGGTGGCCATGAGAGTATGCTACAAGTCTCCCATATCATTTGCATGGACCGATCTTTCCTTTCTTGTATGACTTCTCTTCCTTCAATTGTTTTGGAGTTCAGGAGCCACACCCAAGTCAGTCCTAGAGCTCATGGATGTGAAAGAGCTTACCTTGGCTCATGTGAAATCCCACCTGCAGGTAACCCTTCTTCCCTGAAATCAAGATTTGATCTTCTTTTTCCTTTTTCTTGCCAAGTTCCGAGTTAATTCAGGAGTACAAAAGCATCCTGTGGCCTACAGAATACCTCCCTCCCTTTTTCTTGTGTTCTCCTCCTTGGTGTTTCCTCATCATCACTCTTTCCACAGCATGTATTGCGGCAGCTTTTACACTCCAACCAGAAAAAAAAAAAAAAAAAAATACTACTGTGAGAAAAGACCAGTGAACTGTGCAGGAAGCTACTCTAATAGGTTGCAGTCAACTCTAGACAATGCTAAAATGAAGTACAATGTCGTCCATAGTCTCTTGGATGTTTGTCTTACACCTTGAATCTACTTTTGCCTCACTTGATAACACACTGGAATGACTAAATTTGGACTGTAGGTCTGTGTGCTTTACAAAATGAGTATCCAACATTACTGATTTATAATTATGTATGTGCCATTGCAGATGTATCGAACTCTGAAGAACACTGATAAATTAGCAGTTCCATCAGGTTGAGAAGATTCTGATCTCACATTTCTTGCCTAAAATCAGGTTCAATTATTATGGTGTTAAAGGATTGCTTCTTGTCGCAGGTCAATCTGACGGGTTTGAGAATGGATCAACAAGAGAGAATTCTGATGACATCCCGGTAGGCATTCGTGATTTCGACCGATCAGAATCATGGGGACACGGACTCGACCATGTCGGCGTGCTGTCGAGGTAGCAAATCATCCCATCTTTGATTGTTTTCCCACATCTGTTTGCTAATTTGATATGCAAACTAATGATCTCGAACTATATATGCTATGAGATGGAGAAGGATTTATGTAAATTAGTAATGTCATAGCGAGTGATTACAACTTGATATGGGTGAGTGGCCCTTTTCATGTTCTCACACTTGCAAGCTATCAGTGCTTTGGAAAAGACATTAACTGGCATAACATAGCCATCTGAACTCTCTTCCCAAATCCATGTTTGATACGAGTGATGTGCATCTACTGATGTCTTAGCACGACTGATGAACCTGAATTATGAAAACGTCCACCATTCACAAGATGCAACTAGTGATCAAGTCACAAGAGAGAGAGAGAGAGTAGACCAATAGAATATATGAACATTCATTACTTATGGACAAAATTCTTCTCTGCTTTTATTTGTATGTTTTTCCCTCAGGGATTTAATGGATATGACGATGATGAGATGAGTCCCTTTATTCACAACAGAAAGAAGCTTCAAACAGTGCCTGTCCAGTCTGCTTGCTTCTTGTAGAAGTCAAGAGAGCACATAGATATCAAAAATGTTGCTTCCATGGCATCACTCTTCTCTTCCCATCAGGATTATGTGATCCTTCAGCAAGAGAGTGAAGAGGCTTATTCTCTAACCTAACCCTAGATCCAGCCTCTTCTGAGAGAACTGTTATGAGTGTTGCATGCATTCATCATGTCAGGAAACTTCATTTGACCCATCAAACGAAGTCAAGTGCAAATAAATTAGCCTATATGTGAAGCTGAAATGATACTTGCAAATCTAGCAAAAAGGAAGCATCTTTAGCGCATACTGTTGGTCCACCATTTCGTTCCTGCTGATGTATACTGTGCGACGATTGTTTTGCAACAGAGGAAGCATCTACAATGGCATAGCAAGAGAATCTACTACAGAGAGCATGCAGCAGTATAAGGTATCTTAACTTGTTTCTTTACTGATCACATGAACTTATCCGAAGAATGAAAGGTTAACTTGTCACAATGATTCACAGTAGTATAAACTTGTGCTTGCATTTTTGTCTGACCGGAAAAACCATTATAGTAGGAGCTTTTCTTGAGGAAAAGTCTCTTATTTTCTGTATTCTCTATATGAATGCTAGAGATTTTATTTGGTTGAAGCATGCAAAGCACTGAATCATATCAAGATAAACTAACAAAAATGATGTAGTCTCTCTTCTTTCTTTCGCAGGAGGATGATCAATCAAACAGCTTTGAAATGTTTCTGGAATTGAATTCATCGTTTCTTTCGGAGACATCAAGCCCGAATAAGCCGAATCTTGAGATCACATTGGGCAGACCACATTAGCATGAGCTTTTCCACAAGAAGTCTCTCTCATAGGTAAATTGCAGAAGAGAAATGGAGACTGAGATAGTTGAGCTGAAGGGAAGAGAAGATAAGATGACTCCATGCATTCATCTGTTTGACTTGTAAGCTTAAAACTAGGACTATGTTCTCTTATGGTGTATCAGTGACTCAAAATACAAGTCAAGATGGTGTGGTTAGCATATGCGCTACTTTGTGGATTTCATTAAAATGAAAAGGCTGCCATGAGTCCAATCCTTAATATCTGTTAAAGTTAGGGTTTATCCGGCCCCAAGAAACTGTTGTCAATCTGATTTCATCACAAGGAGCTCAAAAATCTCATGATTCACAAAAGGAGAAAACCCTCATGAACTCATGTTATCACAAGGGAATTAATTTTTTCCATTGTAATTTTAAAATTATAAGATCAATTATTTTCATCTCGATGACTTTTGAACATCGACATTTCTTATTTCTAGTTATTTGTTTTTGCTTGACTTCAATTGACTGATTAGTACTTATCGCCACATAATCCTACATTGATATGCATGTTTGATGGTTCCTTGGCTCAAGTACATAATCCTCTTCTATACACCAATCAAATGACATAAATATGTCCGTATAACTTCATATTTATGTACATGACTTTTCACATAGTCTGAAACAAGATGAACTTTTGTCAAGTACATGACCTTTATGAAGTCCTTCCTAAGGTGGCTAATGGCAGTATCTACGATGAACTCTCATAGTTGAGGTCATCTAAATAGACTTTATTCTAGTGGATGGTTGAGAGTATTTGTTTGGTTTAAAAAGTCAATTATGGTATTAAGATGATCTCATTCACATTTAGTTTAAATTGGTACACATGTTTCTATTGGATAATGAATTCATCATCCAATATGACAAGTATGAAATCAGATTCATTCCCTCAACATTGTATAAAGGTCAAATGTTAGCCGAACATGCTCTCAACAAAGTATAAATGTTAACCAACAAAGATTAGCATCTTGATGTGTGCCTCATGTCTCCTCTTTTCATCAACATCTTTTTCAAGTCATCTCTCCAGATGGACTCCAGTGCGTGTCTATGTAGATGTTAACACTAATTGCATTTGATTTTATGAAAATAAAGAAAGAGCATATGAAAAATAAGTATACATGTATGAAGAATTGATCTAACTAAATGATTGTTGCATGTCTAACAAGAGAAATCAAGTTGACCCTCTCCAATTCCTATGGATCGGAGTCATCCATCTCTCCAATTTATGGCAGACTGATGAGCTGATGTATGTGTGAGTTGGGCAGGGATCCACGCAAGATTGGTGGCATACTTGGTTTTGGCTTTTGTTGATGTTCTTCTGCTCCCATGCACAGCCCTCTCTGAGTTCCATGGACGTGTCAGAATCTTGGCTGCAATACTTTTCATATCTTACATACTTTCGAGCAATTACTTCTCCTTTTATGACTTTTCTGACACCATAGTTTTCCCGCTATTTGACTTCTATATTAGTTCTTCTTCATGCAACAAAGATTACTGTGCCATAGTCCTATATATACACACAGCGAAAATTCTTGATCATCTGCAAGTCTTAGCCCTCTCATTTAGTTCAACAAAATTGACATGGGTAAGAAGGAAATCATCAAAGCTAGTGGGGCGATTAAAGAGCTCTTTTCAAAGGCTGTGCAGCTTTTCTTTACATCTCTTCCTTCTCATCTCTTCGAAGAACTCAATCTCTCCCACTCTTTCTCTCCACCCACTCTCTTTCATCCTTTCAATCTCTCTTTCTGACACTGACTTTAGAAGGATCAGAAGGGAAACCAGAGAGGAGCTCAGCAAATTATATAAGAATGATTACCCTATCATAGTACATGGCTGCCTACAGTCCAACTCCCCGAGCTCTTTCTCCTCGTCCCATTCTCCCCCTTTTTCTTCGCTGGCAAACGCAGACAGCGTGAGCGAGCGTGTGATCGGGGACATGCCGCGCCTGGTGCTCCCTCGGAGTTGATGCCTCGGGAAGCCGTCAGCGTCGCTGTCAAGAGGAGGACGGCCAAAGAATGGACTCCTTGAGGTGACGCATCCTGCATGCCTTGTGTACGCCCACCGGCACCCGCAGCTCGCTGCCTCTTCCCCATGGCTCTCTGCAAAGCCGCACTGCCCTCATTGACTGCGCTTTGTGTCGCTTTTGCTTGACATCTCCTTCTCTCTCTCCCTCTCTGTTGGCCGGTGCTCGCTCAACACTGAGCGAACATCGTAGCCTAGCGTTGGTGTAGGACGTCCGCCCTCGTCAACTTAGCCAAGGTCTTGGGTGGTCAAAGAGGTCAAGGTTTTCTTGACGCCATGAATAGTGTTTGGGTGCTGCTCCAGTTCAGGCAAGTGGTGACACCTTTGAGTTAATGGAGTTAGTGCAGCCCGGGCTCGACGCTCTATGCTACCTATCGTCTCTTCCTTCTTTTTTTCATTTAAAGTAAACTATTTTGCAGTAAATCAGATGTGAACAGTTCAAGGAAGATGAAATCCCTGTCAAAACAGATGTGAAATGACGCGGATCTGCTCTCCAGAAACACAGAATTATAAGGAGGTGCGGCACCTCTCACGACCGATGAGACAGGAGGCGAAGCACCTCTCCAAATGACAGAAGAGTTTTGTCTGTCAAAATTAGCTAAGTTGTGTTGCTACTGTGGTTGTTGATGAGGATCTGTGAACCAGAGAAAACTCTGATTCTTGATAGGTTCAGGTGTTGTGCAGCCTTGAGGCCTTCAAGGAGAGCGCACCCCTCAGCTTGTGGAGGGGAGATGGAGGCGTGTCTGTGACAACCCGCTAAGATCTCTTTGTTCTTTGCATCAGTAAGGATGAACCCAGAGCCTGCAAAATAAGAAGAGGAAGCAAATGAGCCATCGCAGAAAAGGTTGAATAGGTGAAGCTGGGGGTGTGGTGGGGAAGGTAGGTTTGTGATTGGAATGGCTGAGAGGTTCGAGTTTGTCATGGCCAGAAGGGCGGCTGGGAGAGAATTCTCTCTAAATCGGTGAGAACTGTTATTGCTTTGCACCATAGGAAATTAATTGTGAAAATGCGGATTATTCCTGTGTTTTCATTAGAGTCAAAGGCGTTTGCAGTGAAAGCTCTAAGGGAGGAAGAGGCGTCTCCGTCTCTCTCATCTCAGCCTCTTCCCCTCTCTCGGTCTCTCTCCTTGACGGTGACCACACGTAGTCGCACAGTTCGCATAGCAGTGTGTACGTTGATGGTTCGGTCAAAAGAGTCGTTAGTAAAAGCGCGTTACATTTGGCTCCACGGAGCGTTATATCGGGTGTTCAAAACCGTGATTCGTTATACCGGCACGATATTCTTGTAATAAACTACTACGTATCTGGTCCAATCGAACCACCGCGCTATGGGCGGGAGGCCCAACGAACGCGGACCGACACCCCTCCGTGATTGGGCCGCCACCCCCACCCCTCCTGCCGACCTTCTCGCCCTCTCCCCCTCGGAGGCTCCCCCTCCTCTGCGACCCCCTCGTCCCCAACGCCTTCTGCGGTCCCCTTCTTCGTCTCCAACCGTGGCTCCAGCTTTGCCTCCGGCAGCTTCACTTTCCCCGTCCTCTGCACTTGTAACTCCCTTGGCCACATGTGCGCAGCGTGCGGCCTAGTCATCTGCGCTCGGATGTTGTTTGATGAGATGCCCCACCAAGATACGTCATCGTGGAGTAACGTCACCTCAGGCGATTTGGAGTGTGCAAGAGTGCTGTTTGTTCAAATGCCGGGCAGAAATGTGGTGTCTTGGAATGTTATGATTGGTGGCTATTTAAAAGGGCTGAGTCCCGAACCGGGGTTGGAGCTTCCTCTGAAGGGGAATACTAAGACAATGGTCAGTGTGGTCACACCATGTAGGAGGTTAAGCAAGCTTAACGGAGGAAAATTACTTCATGCATATATTACTTGGAATTCTATATGATATTTGGGACGGCATAGGTGGATAAGTGTAATAGGTGTGGAAGATTTGAGGTTGCAAGATAGATGTTCGAGGAAATGCCAAAGCGGAAATTTAGTCTGCTGGCTCTCGATGGGATTGTGTTGTTTGACAAAATGGTGGGAAAAGGTAAGATATGGCTGTTCTGCAAAATTACTGCTTCCTTTTCTTTTCTGACAACAATCATAAGGAATTTTAATCTTCACATTGCGATGATAGCTGTACCTAATTTTCGATGATACAGCCATCATGACTTGAGAAATGGCTTCATGGGAGATAGTAATCTTGTATACTGTCACGAACGGTCATCGCACACTCGTAGCAACTTCGTTCAACGTTCCGTTCGTCGCTTGCCCATGCATGTACATATCCTTGGCAGCCTGTTTTGATGGGTTTTTCCTGTAAAAATGTAAGAAACAGCAGCTCGTAGCGTTGCAGAATGATCGCTCACCGCATTTGCCAAAAAACCCCAAAACGACCGTTTTGTGTGCCACGAGTGATTTCTGCGACCGCGACCACCCCAATTTTGTCGACCATCTCAAAGCACCAGGAACCCCGGGGTACATGGTTTGGATGGGTCTTCGGTATAGTGTCGGGCATTGAACAATTTCACAAGTTTGCACGTCAACTTGATGGAAACTTGCCTTCGCGCCAAAGACTTGGGAGAGTAGTTGTTTGCGGACTTGCGCACGCTCATTCACCCTTCTAAAGTCCTTATTTTTCTCCTCTCTTTCTCGCTTTCTGTACTCCAGTGCTCGCTCAATCGCTTGTAAAGCTTCCTTCTTCGCGAGCGTCGGGACTTGTCATTGCTCGTTCCAACAACTAATCAACTTTCTTTTCACGAGTCCTACGGGACTGCACGAGGTCAGTAGCTCGGTGACCGACTTTGCGGATGCGTATGTCAAGAGCGCCTCAAGACTTAAGCAATTCCAACTAAGTCTCGATCGAAGTGGGCGCAGGATGCTTCGACTTAGCAGGCAACTCGGCTAAGTCCGTGTTTGCTTGCATGGGTGCCTCACCACTTAAGCAATTCCAACTAAGTGCGTGACATTGTGGTATCGAGCGAGCAAGCAATTTGAGCAAGCAAAGAAAAACTTCGCAATCTCACCATGGCGAAACATCGCGGCGAATCGAGCAAGATGGGCAAGCCGGATTGTTACTCTGCCAACGATCGCCGTGGGGGGTTTGTATGTCAAACTTGCTCGATCATTTCTTTGGAGCCGCTCAAGGGAGCGGGCAAATGAATACGATGAGCGGGAAGTTGGCTACTCGCCGCGAGCGGAGGAGGCACAATCTAGAGTGCCAACCGGGAAGAGCCATCGAGAGAGGATCATAGCGGCGGAAACCCGCCTGGATGTTCTTGAAGCGAGCTTGGACGAACTCTACCAAGGCCAAAATAGGCTTCTTAGCGTAGAGAGCTCGCTAGAAGAAGCTGAATCTCGGATCGACAAGGTTGAAGCCGTAGTCGACCGACTAACGGATGACACTAAGGACTCCGTGCAACATTTACAAGAGATGGTGACGGAACTCACTTCCAGAGTGGCAGTGCTCACAAGAGCGTTGAATGCGGGAGGAAGCAACACCCGCGTTGCGCCGACACAAAGCTTCAGAGCGCCTAACCCACATTGCTATGGGGGTGCTAGAGATGCTAAGGAGCTTGAGAATTTCCTGTTTGATATGGATTAATACTTTCGAGCCACGAGGGGGACTCGAGGACACCAAAGTTTCGATAATGCGACCGTATCTGAACGGAGATGCAAAGCTTTGGTGGAGAACCCGTTGGGAAGAGATTCAATAAGGTCGGTGCCGAGTGGACACATGGGACGACTTGAAGCGTGAGTTGAGAACACTGAGTTCGTAGCAAGGAGGAAGTTGAGACAACTCCACCAAACGACTTCCATTCGGGACTATATGAAGCAATTTTCTGCAATGATGCTGGACATTCAAGACATGTCTAAAAGATAAGGCGCTTCACTTTCTTGACGACTTTGAAGCCATGGGCTCAATAGGAACTTCATCAACGGAATGTCACTGATGTGATCGGAGCAATTGCAGCCGCAGAAAGGCTCACCGACTTTGTTTCTTCAAAGGACCCAAGGAAGAAGAAACAGTCTTTAGGAAATCGCCATCCAAAACATCCTCCTGGGAAGGAACCTTGGGGTGAACAAAGGAAGAAGAGTTTCCATAAGGGGTCGAACTCAAACGGCAAGGCCTCAAGACCTGATAGATGCTTCTTGTGCGGAGGGCCACATAGGGTGTGTAAGTGCCCACAAAAGCAGGCACTCAATGCCTTGTCGGCTTCCATCAATCCCCCTAAGCCAGACAAGGTAAAGCGGTTGCTCTCGATTCGAGTAGCTCGAATCGGATAAAGCAACGATGAGAAGTCGTAAGGACCCGAATGGGTGCGATCGTTTGTTGAATGCATTACGAGGGGTCAGTGAGGAGAACATGGCCGGCGAAGAAAGAAGAAGAAGCGAAAGCTAATGTATGTGAACATCGGACTCAACAGCCAAACCACCCGAGCAATGGTGGACACGGGTGCTACTCACAACTTCATTGCCGACCGAGAAGCAAAGTGGCTTGGACTAATCTTGGAGAAGAACCCAAGTCGGGCGAAAGCGGTCAACTCGGAGGTCATGCGGATCTCCGGGCTAGCAAAAGGAGTCTCCATCAAGATCGGATCATGGAGCGAGCGCACAAACATGATGGCAGTGCCATTGGATGACTTCCAAATGATTCTCGGAATGGAGTTCATGCACGTAGCAAAGTTGGTGCCGATGTCGTTCCTAGACTCCATATGTCTGATGGGAGGTGACAACCCCTGTGTGGTTCCCGTCTCTTGGAGAGGAACCCAGGATCCCCAACAACTATCGGCGTTGCAATTGAAGAAAGGTGTATGCAAAGGAGAGTTAACCTTTGTGGCTACGATGAAGCTAGAACCACTTGACGGGGAGGCCATTAAAGAACCTGTTACGGTGGCAAATGTTCTGAAGGAGTTCACAGATGTTATGCCACTTAAGTTGCCGAAAACTTTGCCCCCACGCAGAGGCATGGATCATCTTTTTGAGCTGGAGCTGGAGCTGGGAGTGAAGCCTCCAGCGAGACCACCATACCATATGCCCCCTCCTGAGTTGGCAGAGCTCAGAAAGCAGTTAGATGAACTGCTAAGCGGTGATCTCATCCACAGTTCCAAAGCACCATTCGGAGCTCCAGTTCTCTTCCAGAAGAAACGAGGTAGGAGTCTCCGACTATGCATCGATTATCGAGCCCTTAATAAGGTGACCGTGAAGAACAAATATCCCATCTCGCTCATTGCGGACTTGTTCGACCAACTGGGCAAAGCAAAATATTTCTCCAAACTTGACCTTCGGTCGGGGTATTGGCAGGTGCGCATTGCTGAAGGTGATGAAGCGAAGACTACCTGTGTGACCAGGTATGGAGCATTTGAATTCTTGGTGATGTCTTTCGGCTTAACCAACGCTCCAGCCACATTCTGCACTCTTATGAACCAGCTATTCAAGGAGTATTTGGACAAGTTTGTGGTCATCTACTTGGACGATATCGTCGTCTACAACCGAACACTTGAGGAGCATATTGAGCACCTTCGAACAATCTTCAAAGTTCTCAGGGAGAATACTTTGTTCGTGAAAAGAGAGAAGTGCTACTTTGCTCAGACGGAGATTTTATTCTTGGGGCATTGAATCGGCAATGGTTCCATTCGAATGGACAAGTCAAAGGTGCAAGTCTGTGGCGAGATGGAGTACTCGAGGAAGGTGCGAGCCGAGATCCTTCCTTGGTTTTGTGAACTACTATCGACGCTCATAATGGGGTATTCAAGCACGCGGCTCACCGACGAGTCTTGAAAAAGGAGCGACCTTGAGATGGTCCGACAAATGTGAAGCGGCATTCCAAGACCTAAAAGTGCCGTCTTGAAAGAACCATCAAATTGCCGGATCGGAAGCCCTTCAAGTCCATACTGAGATGCTTCCGACTTTGCTATTTTGGGAGTACTCATACAAAGAGGGCCACCCAGTGGCCTACGAAAGCCACAAGCTCAACGAGACCGAACGAGCGGTATCCGATTGCACGAAGGAGATGACAAATGATGATCCACTATTTACTGGGTGTGGCGACACTACCTTCTCGGATCGCGATTTATGCGAGGGCACAACATCGCTTTGACTTATTTTCGACTCGAAGAAACTCTCTCCAAAGCAAGCACGATGGCGGGACTTCCTGGCGACTTTGATATGGTAATGGAACAAGCCCGCGCGCAAAGCAAATGTCGTAGGCGATCGTTGAAATGGAAAGTGGAGCGAGTGAATGCTATACAACCGAGGGCGAGGCCAAGCCATCGGTTGCACTCCAACTTCCTTTCTGGATCAACGATGGATCATGCTGATGATCCCGTGCAAGAACCTCGACGCTTGGCCCGATCCAAGAAAGCAAGGCACGACGATTTTGGGTCCAGGAGGGACTCGTCTACACCAAAGGGAATAGAGTTTATGTCTCTCGAGTGGACAATTTGAGATGTGAACTCTTGAAGGAGTGTCACGATTCCCTTTGGGCAGGACATCCGGGCATTCACCGAACATTGGCTCTCGTGGAGAGGGCCTTCTATTGGCCGAAGATGGGGACGGATATGGAGGAATATGTTCGAACGTGCCTAACTTGTCAACAAGATAAGGTGGAGCAGCGGAAGCCGGTGGGACTTTTAGAGCCGCGCCGTGCTGGAAAGGTCATGCGAGAGCATTTCTCCGACATGCTCAAGCTTGCCGTGAGGGGACTTGGATCGATACTTGTGGTGGTCGACCGATTTTCGGCAAGTATGCAACCTTCATTGCTTTGCACCCTACACTTGTTCGAGAGGAAGCGGCGAAGCTAATGATGAAGAATGTGAAGTATTGGGGAGTCCTGCACAATATCATAAGTGATCGAGATGCTCGGTTTCTGGGACGATTCTGGACCTAGCTATTCAAATTGTTGGGGTCGAAGCTATATTTCTCCACAAGCCTCCACCCCCAGACGGATGGCCAAACTAAGAGAATAAACTCGCTCCTAGAGCAATATCTTCGGCACTACGTGAGTGCCAACCAACGAGATTGGGTGAAGCTGTTGGACATAGCCCAATTCTCCTACAACTTGCAGCAGAGCTCTTTGTCCAACAAGAACCCCTTTGAGATCATCACAGGATAACAGTTGTCGACTCCTCACACTTTGACTATTGGATATACAGGGAGTAGTCCGTCCGTATATCACTTGGCAAAAGAATGACATCGAAATGCAGATATTGCCCGAGCCTACTTGGAGAAGGCGGCCAGAAAGATGAAGAAGTGGGCAAACTTTGGAAGGCGACCCCAGGAATACATTGTCGGCGATTTAGTGTTGGTGAAGCTCCAACCAGCATCACTTCAATTCTTTAGAAACAAGGTGCACAAAGGATTGGTACGCAAGTATGATGGCCCCTTCCCAATTATCAGTAGGATGGGCAACGTCTCCTACAAGTTGCAATTGCCGACGTGGCTCAAGATTCATAATGTTTTCCATGCCAGCAACTTGAAAGCCTACCACTCCGATCCGCAAGATGCTTTCCGAGGCATTTCAACTCGACAACCTCCCACCAGAGCCTTTTACGAGAAGCGAGTTGAGACCATTTTAGCGGATCGCAAGACAAAGCTACCCAATGGAGTTGAACAGATTGAATACTTGGTGAAGTGGTAGAAGCTTCCCATAATTGAAGCCAGTTGGGAGCCAGAAGATGCCCTCCGACATGAAGAAGCAACCATCAAAGCTTACCAGCAAGCGTCGACGAGGGCGCCGACAGTTTAAGTGGGAGAGAATGTCACGAACGGTCGTTGCACACTCACAAAGAACCGTTCAACGCTCGTTCGCGTTTGCCCATGCAATACATATCCTTGGCGCTGTTTTGCCATATTTTGGTGTGTTTTCCCTGTAAAAATGTAAGAAACAACACTCGCAGCGCTGCAGAATGATCGCTCATCTGACTGCCCAAAAACCCCAAAACAGCTCCGTTTTTGTGTGTCGTAGGTTGATTTCTACACTCGTAGCCACCCCAATTTTGTCACCATCTCATCTCAGACCAGAAACCCCGGGTGGCACATGGTGGATGAGTCTTCGGTATAGTGTCGGGCGTTAAACACTTTCACAAGTTTACACGTCAACTTGACAGAAACTTGCCTTCGCGCCCGGCACTTGGGGAGTAGTTGTTTGCGGACTTACAGCTGCTCATTCACCCTTCTAAAGTCCTTGTTTTCCTCCTCTCTCTCTCTGCTTTCCTACACTCCAAGTGCTCGTTCAATTGCTTGTAAAGCTTCCCTCTTCGCGAGACGTCGGGACTTGTCCGCCGCTCGTTCCAACAACTAATCAACTTCTGTTTTACAGGTCCTACAGGACCTGCACGAGGTTGCAGCTCGGCTAACCCTTTGTGGACGCGTATGTCGCAAGGGCGCCTCAAGACTTAGGCAATTTCAGCTAAGTCTGATCGAAGTGGGCGCAATGGTGCTTCTCAACTTATATAACTCCAGCTAAGTCCGTGTTTGCCGCAAGGGTGCCTCACCACTTACGCAATTCTAGCTAAGTGCGTGACAATACGGGCATTGTTAACATACTATAAGTTATTGACATAGTACATTCACAGTAGGCATGGCTCATTTGCTTCTTCGTTTGAAACTAAGCTCTAAAACTTACAGTACTACTTCTTATATACAGGCTGTGATATTGATTGTGTCAAAATTAATAATGGCTCACATTAGAAGCAACGGAAATTTTACCAGATGAAATTTACATTTTCTGTGGGAAGAATCAATTTTAGCATATGACCAGCTTTTATAGTCTCAGACCAACGTTTGCTCATTCTTGAATAAGTGGAACAAGTATTCAGAGTCATGTCCAAGGATGCAGAATCATGGAGAATTTGAGTTGGGGGAGTGCATTGCTTAGAGATTGGTTGAGCTCGAATCTTCAAATGGCTCTCACTATTCTTTGTTGAGCAATATCTATGTGGCAGCAGGGGAACAGGAAGATGCTCACAAGGTGAAAGAGATGATGAGGGATAGACAAATTAAATCAGTGCCCAGTGATAAAAATTGTATATCTAAATGAGATTGTTCACAGCTTCAGAATTGGGAATAGAACAAATTCAGAGATAGAGAAGATCTACATGATGCTGGATGACGTGGCTGCCAGACATAGATTAAGAGGTGCTACAATGGACTTGACTGAAAAATGTCCAGCAGTCAATTTTTGTGCCAACAAGAGATAGTCATTTGGTTTTATTTCGCAGCAGGCTGAGTATTGGGATTTTTGTCACTTTACCCAAGGCTTCCTACTAAGATGCAGAATCTGTTTTATGCTTGGTTGCAAAAGTCATGCCTGAGGAATTTTCTGAAAGACAACCATGCCGAGGGCTTATGGTCAATTTGAATACTTTTACAAAATGAGTACAACAGGATTTATTTTTAAGAGTATCTTGTTGTACATTGTTCAAATACAAGCACTGTCCTTAAATTCTTCGGGCACATATATCTTCATGTGGCTTTACATGTTGATTCCGTGAGTATAGTTGCATGTTGCCTCATCCGACTCTTTTCTCTTAGTATGGTGGTCCGCCTTGGAATGTGACATACGACTGAATGTTCTGGCAGAAAATTTTAGTAAGAGTTGAAGATGTCTTCATGGTACTGAGAAGCTCCAGCTGCAGCAGACGACATTTGAGGATTTGAGGCTTTAGTAATTTTAGTAATTTGAGTCACCAACTTAGTGCAAGAAGTGCAGTTGTGGAGAGGCAAGGCTAAAGCATATATGAGGATTTGAGGCTTTAAAAACTGCATAGCTGCATACCTTTGCATCTGCTTGGCCATTGATT
Source organism: Musa beccarii (assembly GCA_024322285.1). NCBI lineage: Eukaryota > Viridiplantae > Streptophyta > Magnoliopsida > Zingiberales > Musaceae > Musa > Musa beccarii. The sequence goes on along the minus strand of CM044395.1, from coordinate 32,528,962 downwards.
TCTCAAAATTACATTATTTCTCAGTAGACAGGATGACAAGAAAGTTTTTTTATTATTATTTTATAAAAAAAGCTTGAGGTTCTAGTGTCAAAACACGAGAGAGAGAGAGAGAGAGAGAGAGAGAGAGAGAGAGAGAGAGAGAGAGAGACTCTTTTCATAGTTTTTTGAATGAGAATGAGCTAATTTGAGGCATGCCAGCAAAATATATTCATAAAGATGTAGATTCTATTTTGTACATTGTCAATCTAAAGTAGTCTAGGATTATGATCAATTTTCTCTTCTTTTTTTGGAGGTCAGATTACCAAGATTCAATTGTTCAACTCCAAGGGCAAAGTAGATCCTCTATCTAAATTTATCTGCCACAAGTTCACATGCCTTTGATCATTGTTCTGTCTAGTTTTCTCTCTGTACCTGAGCCTGAAAACACAGATTTATGACCTTAATCCACCTTTTCTTTTTGTGGAAGAGAAGATGGTGGTAAGGTTCCTTTTCGTCAGAATGAAATGGCTAGAGGTGTGTTCTTATTGGAATCTTTTGAGTGTTAGTTGGTCTGCCTTGTTTATGCTTGCTGGTGATGCTGAGCAGCCATCTCTTTTATCTCCTACTTTTCATCTACTCTTCTCCATGTTTCTGCCATTCTTATGTCATATCATGCAGCTGAAGGATACAGGAAAACCAAACTGTCCTCTCTTGGGCACTTTTTATCTGGAAGGGTTGGTGAGGAATGGTTGCATAAAAGGAGAAAACAACAAGAAAGAAAAAGGATATCAAGAATTGTATTTGCTGATTTGAGTCAGATGCTTGTGGGAGCAAGAAACTATGTATCTGCTTTCCATCTAGAAATCCAGATAATAGAATAATACGTCAACGTGGACTTCAGCATCGAGCAGAGTTAGATAATGGGAATGGCCTCGATGTCAATCTAATTAGCTAAGCATGACACATTTCCGAAACCAATCAAATTATAGACATGTTACTTGATGCGTTGACCGAATTGGGTTCATGTTGGGTGTCGGATTTAGATGCAGCATCAAGCGCACGTCCAGGATCCGATAATGTCCTCGGAACCAATACATGCTCTTCGTAATCCATAACTTTAACGGATCTTTAGTCGGATCGGATCTATTATAATTACAACTAGTCTATTCAAATCCGGTCCGAGATTGTTAGGTGCGAAGATGTCAATCTTACTTTTCGTGTCGGTGTTTAATCTATGAAGACAATTCATCCCCCGGAAATTAAAAATAAATATATTTACATTACAAATTATAATTTAATATATTTGTGTCCTTAAATATCAAAAGATTATGTGCTTTGTATGGATATAAACACAGAAAAATCATTGGTTTTAGAGGAATTTATAATAATATGATATAATAATTTTTTTTCCTTACCGGAAATAATTTGGACGAACACCGTTCGTCGCTCCTCCATTCGCGCCGCACGCGCTCGGGCGGCAATGGGCCCCGGCGGTCGGTGCACGCCCCTCGCACGTGCCCCACTCTCTTCCATTAAATGACGACAATACCCTCGCCGCCTAACTCCAAAGTTTGAAATGTTTACGCGGGTGGGAAACGCGCGTCTTGGCGTTGTGCCTATCATGTGATGCGCCCCCCACCCGGCCCACCCTCCCGGTCCACGATCATCATCATGTGAAGGGTGGGACCAGCGACGTACCGTGGCGCGTTTCGTGAAGCGTTCGCTGTCGAAGGCCTCCAATACTAAGAGTTTGAAATTTAAATTGGGATACGTAAAATTCCACAAATAATCCAAAAATAGAATATAATTAATTTATAATGAGATCACAATACTGAAGTCTCAAAATATTAGACCGAGATTTCATGATATTTCTCCCATTCAATGCCCGTGCCAAACGGGATGTGAAGCGTAACTTGTGGCAGGAAGATCCATTCACACATGGCAGGTTGGAATCAGGCGAGGCAGTGCGACCGAGCCAACTTCACATGAGGATTGCTGGTACTGCCCAAAGTTTCCTAACCATACGGCTGTCTTGATGTTGACCACGCGTTCGCTTGGCATTGAACGGCTTTGGCACATGGATTGATGACAGCTACTCTCCAGCCCGACAGTTACGCTCCCCTCCGGCTCGCCCCTGGACCCGCTCCGCTGTTCGCAAACACACAGCTTTGGCACCAGTCTTCGAACGTGGCAGTGTATCTTCGCGTATTGTCGGGGGGTCCACCTTAAAGCAGCCACTAGCAGCGATAGAAGCGGCGGTCGGTGCGTACAGCTGAGCCCGACTACTTGGGGCACCGAGCCTTGCCATGCGACGCTCTTTTTATACGCAGAAATCTTACGCCGAAGGATCTTTGGTGATCTAACGGATGCGAGCGTCTTATCTCAGCCAGTGCGTCCTTGCACGTAAGAGCTGATCGTACCAGTGTTTTCTTCTTTAAACCACTAATCCTGCTGTCGTCGATCGAGTGGTTACCACGCGAGTGAATCGTGTTTCATGTTCGAATCCGACAGCGGATGTGATTTCGGGGGCGCGTTCTTCTCGGCTTCCTCGTCGCTTTGGTGTAAGGAAATATTTCTTATTTTAATTCTCATCCTTTCCATAAAAGAAAAAGGCCGCTCCGTTCTCCCTCCTCTTTTCTCTGTCACTCCACCAAGAGCACGGCCGAACCCGAACCCTCACCCGCACGCGTTCCGCGACGGTGACGGTCTGGCGGTGGCAGCCGCCGGTGAACTCCCTTCCTGACAGCGTCGTCGCCTGCCCCTTTGACCCAGTTTGAGAACCCTTATCGTAAGTAAAAGATGGGAAGGAAACGGTGCTGAAACGTTCCGCTTTGTTGTCCGAGTCGGAGTCGGAGTCGGTGTCAAATCGGACGATCTTTCGGACACTTCGTCTTTAAAGACCCGTCGTGCTCTCTTTCTCTCTCTCTCTCTCTCGGAGAAGAAGCATCGAGTGGTGAGGTAGGTGATCTAACCGTTGCGTATCTTCTTTTGAGGCGCTTTGGCTCATTGGGTCCTCTTCCTCGTTCTCCGATCTCCGTTCAAGATGCTCTCTTGAGAAAGCTTGCACCTTTTATGATCCCTTTTGTTCCTCGAAGCAATGACGTTCGATTCATACCATTTATATTCGAGGTTTCCAATTTCCTCTTCTGCAGGTCTTGATCGCTGGTTTCTTTCTCGATTTGGCAAGGGGCCATGGCTTCGAACAATGTTCTTAGGGCCAGTCGATCCGTGCGTGCAGCCTCGTCATCCGATTCGCAGCAGGGCGATGGTAGACCACCTAATGCGCCCATCGTGACCTTTGCCCGACGGACTCCGTCGGGCCGGTACGTCAGCTACTCCAGGGACGATCTTGACAGTGATTTCGGAAGCCGTGATTTCGACAAGGAATACATGAACTATCATGTCCACATCCCGCCGACTCCCGACAACCAACCGATGGATACTGTTATCTCTGCCAAGGTTGAAGAGCAATACGTCTCGAATTCGCTGTTTACCGGTGGATGCAACAGTGTTACTCGTGCTCATCTGATGGACAAGGTCATCGAGTCAGAGGCCAACCATCCACAGATGGCTGGTGCCAAGGGCTCATCTTGCGCTATGCCGGGATGCGACTCAAAGGTCATGAGCGACGAGCGAGGGGTTGATATCCTCCCTTGTGAGTGCGACTTCAAGATCTGTGCTGAGTGCTTTTCGGATGCAGTGAAGGTTGGTGGCGGGATCTGTCCAGGATGCAAAGAACCATACAAGACTACTGAATTGGAGGAGGTGGTCAACAATGCTGTGGCTGGACAACCGCTCTCGTTGCCAGCTCCACATGGAGTATCGAAGATGGAGAGGAGGCTTTCGATAATGAGGTCACAGAAGATGACCAGAAGTCAGACGGGTGATTGGGATCACAACCGTTGGCTCTTTGAGACGAAGGGGACCTATGGCTATGGTAATGCAATCTGGCCGACGGAGGACGGAGGTGATGGGGGGGATGGAGGAAATGAACAGCCTACAGAACTGATGAACAAACCGTGGAGACCACTCACTCGAAAGTTGAAGATCCCTGCTGCAGTATTAAGTCCGTATAGGTAACCACAACTGCTTATTTGCTCTTTTTGCATGATATCTGAATCGTGTTCTATCAATTCCTTTTGACTTGTGTGATGGTTATTCAAATTGCTTCTTTTTTTTTTCGTTAGGTAGAAACAATGTCTGATACCCAGAAATCAAGTTTCTCTGTTCTGTAGCTTACGTATATGGCAGAGGAAATTGCCTCCGAAACTTGGTAGATATAACATCTTTGTATGCTTATATCAAGATTAATCATGACATTGGTGAAAGAGAATTTGGATCATCCAAGTCATCAACCTACTGAGTTTTCTAGAAATTGAGCACAGACATTATTCCCGAGAATTGGTTGTACATTGGAAAGCACAAACAAATTTCGTCAAGTCATTTTATGATCAGCACTTGTTGCTGGATAATCAAACTTGTCTTCTGTGGTCATATTTTTATATGTGTCATATACATCCCCCTGGTCGTCATACATTCACTGTTTGTTTGGATCCTATTTGAGTTTGCTTTACATGCTCTGAATACCATATTTTCTTTGTAATTAGGAACATCATGATTTTATGATTTCTGGCTTGCAGGCTCCTCATCGTCATCCGAATGGCTTTTCTTGCCCTGTTTCTTGCATGGAGAATAAAGCACAAAAATGAGGATGCAGTTTGGCTGTGGGGGATGTCTGTCGTCTGTGAGCTGTGGTTCGCATTTTCCTGGCTGTTGGATCAACTCCCAAAACTCTGCCCTGTGAACCGTGCTGCTGACCTTGCCATTCTAAGGGAAAAGTTTGAGACTCCTACGGCAAACAACCCTAGTGGAAAATCTGATCTTCCAGGAATTGATGTCTTTGTCTCCACAGCGGACCCTGAGAAAGAACCTCCACTTGTAACTTCAAATACCATACTCTCCATTCTTGCTGCTGATTACCCTGTAGAAAAGCTAGCATGCTATGTTTCAGATGATGGAGGTGCCCTTTTGACTTTTGAAGCAATGGCCGAGGCTGCTAGCTTTGCCAATATCTGGGTTCCTTTCTGCCGTAAACATGGTGTTGAGCCTAGAAACCCAGAAAGTTACTTTAATTTGAAGAGAGATCCATACAAGAACAAGGTGCGATCTGACTTTGTCAAGGACCGGAGGCGGGTAAAGAGAGAGTATGATGAATTCAAGGTTCGAATCAATGGGTTGCCTGATTCAATCCGACGGCGATCTGATGCATACCATGCACGTGAAGAGATCAAAGCAATGAAACGACAAAGGGAGGTTGCAGGTGATGATCCAGTAGAACCCGTGAAGATTCCTAAAGCTACATGGATGGCCGATGGCACCCACTGGCCTGGAACTTGGATGAACCCCTCATCGGAGCACACTCGGGGTGATCATGCTGGAATCATTCAGGTATTGTGTTTCTGTTTTCACAAATAAGCTGGTCACATTGATGCACATTTACTGTTTTTAACCTTCATGCACAGAGTCCATTATCCATCTGTTTAAGGTTCATCAGGCTGTTAACCTGTGACGAGTCTGATGAAATCTGTTGTTTTTTTGTGGTCTTTATCCCCCATGATTTGATGGTGGATAAAATATAGGAGAAAAAACAGGCAACACCATAATATTAGTTTTTGATCAATGGTCTATGCAGTTATTCTTTATTTCCTTTTCTCTTGGCTTTCATGCTTGCATCTTTCTCTAGCTCGTAATAGATTTATCATATCACCACCAATTGTTTCTCACAAGTTCTGGCCCTGTTTTTCAGTAAGTCAATCTTTTCTCTTGAGTTTGCTGGCAGCACCAGTTTTTTACATACATAGGTGTTAATTTGGTTGTTGATGTTTAATTTTAGGTCAAAATTATATCTATTCGAGTTAGTATTACTATTTTATGCTGTTTGCATCAAGCTTCATGATTAATCTTATTTAATAGCTAATAACAGGCAGACAAACTAGAAAGTAGAAGGCACTATATTCACGTATCTATCTTTGTTGCAGGTAATGTTGAAACCTCCAAGTCATGAACCATTATTTGGGAACAACGAAGAGGGCAGGCCACTAGATTTCACTGATATAGATATTCGTCTTCCCATGCTGGTCTATGTCTCTCGTGAGAAGCGTCCAGGATATGACCACAACAAGAAGGCTGGGGCTATGAATGCTCTCGTTCGTGCCTCAGCAATTATGTCAAATGGCCCTTTCATTCTCAACCTTGACTGCGACCACTATGTGTATAACTCGCAGGCCCTCCGAGAGGGCATGTGCTTCATGATGGATCGTGGTGGTGACCGCATCTGCTACGTCCAGTTTCCTCAGAGGTTTGAGGGCATAGATCCTTCTGATCGTTATGCCAACAACAACACTGTCTTCTTTGATGTCAATATGCGAGCTCTTGATGGCCTTCAGGGGCCAGTTTATGTTGGTACCGGCTGCCTTTTCCGACGTATTGCTCTCTATGGCTTTGATCCTCCTCGATCCAAAGAACACCAAGGTGGATGCTGCAGCTGCTGTTTTCCCCAGAAGCACGAGACTCACGCAGCTGTGGCATCTGAAGAGACACGGGCTCTTCGCATGGGCGACTCTGAAGATGATGAGATGGCTATGTCCACTTTTCCTAAGAAATTTGGAAATTCAACCTTTCTCATCGACTCCATTCCTGTTTCTGAGTTCCAAGGACGCCCTCTTGCTGATCATCCAGCTGTTAAGAATGGTCGTGCACCTGGTCTCCTAACCGCTCCTCGTGACCTTCTTGATGCATCCACTGTAGCTGAAGCAATCAGTGTTATTTCGTGCTGGTACGAAGACAAGACCGAGTGGGGTCAGCGTGTCGGATGGATCTATGGGTCAGTGACTGAAGATGTCGTTACTGGCTACAGGATGCACAACAGAGGGTGGAAGTCAGTATACTGTGTGACCAAGCCTGACGCCTTCCGTGGGACTGCTCCAATCAACCTAACCGATCGGCTCCACCAGGTTCTCAGGTGGGCTACAGGCTCTGTTGAGATTTTCTTCTCCCGTAACAATGCACTTCTTGCAAGTCCAAGAATGAAGATTCTTCAGAGGATTGCATACCTCAACGTCGGGATATACCCATTTACCTCCATCTTTCTTATTGTCTACTGCTTCCTACCTGCGCTCTCTCTGTTCACGGGACAATTCATTGTGCAAACCCTCAATGTGACCTTCCTCACATACCTTCTGATCATCACATTGACACTCTGTATGCTCGCGGTTCTTGAGATCAAGTGGTCTGGTATTGAACTTGAAGAATGGTGGCGAAATGAGCAGTTCTGGCTGATAGGAGGAACCAGTGCTCATCTTGCAGCTGTGCTCCAGGGGTTGCTTAAGGTGATTGCTGGGATTGAGATCTCATTCACCCTCACTTCAAAATCGGCGGGAGATGACGAGGATGATGAATTTGCTGATCTCTATATAGTGAAGTGGACCTCACTGATGATACCACCCATCACCATCATGATGGTGAATTTAATAGCCATTGCCGTGGGAGTTAGCCGTACTATATATAGCACCATACCGCAGTGGAGCAAGCTTCTGGGCGGGGTATTCTTCAGCTTTTGGGTGTTGGCGCATTTATACCCATTTGCTAAAGGTTTAATGGGACGGAGAGGAAGGACGCCAACCGTTGTTTTCGTGTGGTCTGGACTCATTTCTATCACTATATCACTGCTTTGGGTTGCGATCAACCCGCCATCCGGTGGTAATTCACAGATTGGTGGCTCCTTCACTTTTCCTTGATTCATCGCAGTGTTCCAGTCTGAGATTGGCAAGATGGGGGATCTTCATGATGGAAGAATTCTTGTATGCTACTGGTCCTGCCTTTAGCACTTTGTAGGAGATACAAACGAGCAACCTAAGAAAGAGTAGCAGGCTGCCATGCTTTTCTACTTATTCTTATAATTTTTCTTTTCTTTTTTTTTTTTTTTGTATTTTACTGATTAAATTGGACATATATGGCTGGTTCACAGGAGAGAGGGGTAGTTAGTATATTGGACAAGCTGTTTGTACTTATTAGATGTGAATTTGAGGCCATCTGTCTGCATTATTTTTCATAGTCATCAAGACTCAACTTCTCGGCTGCTTGTATTTTAGTAGACATGTCTTCTATAGAATCTGGTTTTTGTAATTACCAAATGTGGACTTCACGCTTGGCAGTTTTTGTGGTTGATGCATTGCTGTACAAGGAATGGCTCAAGTGTGTGTGACGCGACCTATGAATGATTTGGTGGATGTGGAATGAAATCATTCATGTAATTTAGTTATACAAATATTCTCTTCAGTTGAAAAAAGGATTCGATTTCTCTATGAACCAGCAGAAGAGGCATCAGAGCACATGCCTTTTGGTGCTGCTCTTGTGCAATGACTAGTCGAACATTTGTTCTTGGTGCTTGGTTTTCCTTCGTATGCACGATTGCTTTGAAGGGGAATGATGCTGCGTTGCTCAAATCTTTGTCGTCCAGCTCAAGTGTTGTGGCTAAATTGTCATATCACAAGTTGAACTAGGAAAGCACCTCCACATCAATCAAGATGTTAGGGGAAACCCCAATTTCTTAAATCTATTTCCCTGATGTTCTTGTTTCTTTCTTTACGTTTCCCAATTCTCCCCATTGCTTTGTTTTTGCTACTCGTCTCTCTCTCTCTCTCTCTCTCTCTCTTGCTCTCTCTCTCTCTCTCTCTCTCTCTCTCTCTCCCTCCTTTGTTCCTGCCATTGATCTCGTTTTCGGGTTCACTATATTGTAAGAGATCTCGGATTCCAAGGTACTATCGGTGGATTGTGTTTTTCTCAGCCCTGCAAAGCTGTAATCATCTTTCTTCTGAATTCAAACGATGAAGGAGTCCCTCTGCCACTTGATGTCGAAATTACTGGTGTGAGATCCCCACTGCTGCATCATAAGATGGCGCTTAGCTTGCGGAATATAATAAATTAGGGCAAACGGTGGACGAAGGCATTCGATCACAAGCGACGACCACAACGGCCGAATATTCAAGGATAGCATCAACGGCCCATTTTGGTTTGGTTGCGCAGACGAATCGATTCATGGCATTCTTGGAGGTAGAAGTCAACCCCTGAAAACTCATCAACCTTGAATTACCCGAGGAATAAATACCCAGGAAATAACTGAAAATGAAAAGGAGATAGAGGACGAACTCTTTTTTTTTTTTGTTGTTGTTGTGGGACAGTAAAGCACTCTCACTCGCCCTGGTACCCGCCTATCAGTATGTGAGCAGCTCAAATGTTGGGTAGACCAACCGCGCACCTGGATTGAGTTTAAGTTCAATCGATTGTGACTCAGTTGCGAACGATTGAATCAAATGATACAATATTATTATTTATGTTTAAATATATTTATATTTAAAATATCATTATAATGTGTATTTTTTTTATTTTCTTATTAAAAATTAATAACAATTTTATTTTAAAAAAAATAAAATAAAATAAACTAAACTAATTTTTTTAAAAAAAAATTTAAAGAATCCATAAACTCTCCACATCTCACCTAAATGGAGAATAGAATGGGAATGATGGATGAGGATGGGGGAAGCACTCCCCGCCCTATTCCTATATCCTTGATGAGGCATACGATTCAATCACTCTAAAGCTCCCAAGGTTTGGCTCATGCTCTCGTGACTGGTTTTGCGTTCCCTCCTAACTTTACATTGCAAGAGGCACACATAGAGATCTGAATCAAGCACAAACCAACACTTCAACCCCTCGTTCCTTGGGACAGGAGAGGAGGTAATTGTCTCGGTCACAGTTTACATCAGTTTTTCCATCTTCCCTCTTCCTTCTTCTTCTTATGACAATCACCCGGTACCGGGCACAAGAAACAGTCTTTCGCGGCAGGTGAACCACGGCGGAGAAACAACCCCCCCCCTCCATGAGGATAATATTGGGAACAGAAGAAACCAAAGGGTGGGCAGGCAGCATTTGGTGATCTAATCAATGTATGTGCGTATGGCCGAATGCGGTTAGGGAACGACTGCGATGCAATGAACATAATCATCTCTGCACCCGAGGAAGATGCGACCTCCTATCATTACAGGCGAAGAGAATATGTCACCTGGGAGGTCCATGCGTGCAAACTCTTCCACCATGGGACTTTGCGGAAGTCCATCTGCTGTTCTCGCCCCACGCTTCGGCTCTGCGCTAATCCTGATGACATGAACGCTGCCTGAACTGCCGCAGATGCAAGCCAACCTGAAATTGCAGCTGCTGTTCATTTTATCCTCAGAAATAGAAGCCCCTTGAGTATGGCACAACAGATCCTGGCATACCTCTCGTGTGGCCATGATGATTCTGATATCAGCTCGGTTTGCTCGTCAACGTAGGCAGAAGATGTGATTGGATCTCCAATTTGGTACTCCCAGAGTGTAGCTCCTTCCTATAACGTGGCACACGAAACCGATAAAGTCCGACGATATTATCAGTTAATCTACATCAGGCGTCATGATTTGGAGATTCCCTTAACAATCTTGTATACTTATTTTTAAGAAAAGAATGCACTCTAAACTAAACAAGAATCAGATGACACAAGAATTGTATCTTAGCAGGTTGAAACTAATTAAATCAACTCTATGGTGTCTGAACAAGCACATTAAACTACCTGAAAGGCAGCATATGAAGTTGAGTACCCTCATGTTGGACAAGGGAAATTGTGAGAGGCCACAATCATTATAATTTTGGTTTGGCAAGTCTTGTAAATGATTCTGGTCTGTCCTAGATCCTAGTCATTTGCCCCGCACATGAACTGGTTAATTTCAATTTATGTTCGTCTTCCACCCATTATACAATTAAAATAGATTGCACACAAATCCACCACATGGGACTCATTATATAGATCAAAGGCATGGTCAAGCGCTACTGCTGTCCAAAAAGCAAAATTAGGTGCTGATAACCAACACATTCTAGATAAGCAGATAATTGATAGTCTTTGATGTGAAACAATGATACAATTAAAAGTTGGATGGGAGATAAGCAGGCACAGAGGAGAGGGTAACAAGAATAGAGCGGGGAATGATAACAGGCACTGAACTCATAACTTGCATTTAAATTATTATAAAACATTCATATTTCAGCTATGTGTAGCTTTACTTGCAGACCATCAAAGAAAATTCAACTAATCTAGGACTCCATGGATAAGGGGGTGGTCTAGTGCTTTTAGCTTCTACTAATATAGGATTTGGAAAGTGTCAATGTACACTTCCGTACCTTGCAAGAAGAGAATGTTTCCCATATCTCAAGCTCTAGTTATATATGTCACAAAAACTAATCTTACCATGACACCAAGGTTGACCCTCAAACCTAACCAAAATCTAAACTAATTAAAGAAGAAAAAACTCAAATCTAACCAGCAGGACACATCAATCTCAGATCTCTCCTTCTAAATAAGCAATAGACTCAAGATATGAACTTCTAGCTTTTGAAATGTATTAACAACCATTTCAAACACTATAGACTCAAGATATGAACTTCTAGTTTTTTAAATGTCCTAACAACCATTTCAAACACCGCTAATGTCAATCTGATGTAGAAAAGAATGAGGGGTTGTGTTGGGCCACTAACAACCAGCATAAACTCTATTGAATTTCACAATGAGGAAAACTTGTCTAAGATGGCATCAACATGTTAAAAAGGAAAACCTATGGACGCTATGATAGACAATGCAAGTAAATAAAAATTAGTGGCATGAAGTGTAGGATGAGACCCAAAAACTTGGCTAGAAATAAATAAAGAGATATTTAAATGCTCGACTAAACTAGAGATATTGCCTCACACAAAGTTCAATGGTGGGAAACAAATCCATGCGGCCGTCCCCAAGTAGTTGGGATATCATGGTTTGTCATCTTTGTTGTCTTCATCACCTTAACTTACACTTCTATTTCCTTATTACTAAAGTTACAATTCAGACATTTGATCTAAACCTCATCTAATTTAAATCCCTAACCTAATAAAGTATCTCTATAAGTTCAAGAATCAATTCTACATATATAGGCTGAAGAAACCAGTCTAGCAGAGCTGCAGAAAATTTTGGATGCCAATTAGTTAAGATGAAAATTTTCAAATATAAATGAAAGAAGTGCATCATTGAATAATTTTCCAGTGAAATACATGTTAATCTGATGCTGCATGGTCACTTGATCAACTTATTATATGGGTCTAACATCAAACAAAGCTTACCATATCAAATGAGTATAAGCTTCCATTTCGACAACATACCAAAATCTGCAAATGAATTAAAGCAACAATAATAAGAGAATTATTCAATTTACTTCAAACAGTAAAAGGAAATTTATATAATCAACAATATTATTTTGCAATATGCTAATGATCAAAGTTTAATTGTAGCAATTTTGTAAAAAAAGTTCCAATCCAGCCAAATATTTCAGGATTGCTGGCGCACCAAATGTGATGTATGCTTGCCAGCTTGATTCTAGACGGGGCCAAAAATGACCCACACAAGCTGGGCACACAGCATAGGGTATAGCAAAAATAAACCACTGCAGCCAGCACATGCAACAATTGGCATTAGGATCTGGACAAAGCCATCATTCAATTCTTAAATAGGCCAAATCACCAAAGCTAAAAAACTTGCAAATAAAGCAAAGACTATGTGCGATCATAAAAACAAAATCATTAAAAAGAGTACAAAACAGACATTAGAACACAACATTTTTGAGAAAAATTTGCAAGCAGATGGACATTTTTAATTCCAGAGTGTCTCTAAATTTAAAAGTTTATCTCACAGAATTTCAATACCTGTCAACTTTGTGATATCCCCTATATACGAAGATCTGGCTGAAACTTCATTTCTCTTTTATTTATATTGTTTGTTTGTAGATTCTGAAATGATTAGATAATGATTCCTATATTAGAAAGGTTTATGCCGCTATTTTATTTTCTTGGCCATCCTCCATCATTAATATACAACAACAACAACAAAGCCGCAAAGTCCCAACTATTTGAGATCAACTACAAAGATCTTTTGACACTATTGAGATACATAAAAAACCATTGGAATATGTTGGATAGATCTGTATCCTCCATCAGTTAATATATGTTGGATAAATCTTTGTTCCAGTTAAATCATCACTACATAATTCATGTATATGTATACATAATCCTTGATAACTTTTTTATAAAAGAACTCCAAAATTGATAATATTTCACTACTTTCTTACCTAATGAACTTCCAACTAGATTGGTCACAGGAGTAAAATAAAAATCATGTTACTACCACTGGATTGCCCACAATGTCAACTCTCCATCTCGTGAACTGCCATGCCCATAGGTTAGTGTGTACTATTGGCAAATAAATGGTATCACAAAGCAGGTTGTTATAATTGAACACATAGGAGCCTATACAAATAGCTTAAGAAGAAAACAAGACCCAGGAGGCTGAGTCTATGCACCTGTATCATACGTTTATAACTACATTTATATACAATCACAAACCAGTACAGGTGCATGCATGTAGTAGATCACTTAATTTAGAAATAATGTTGATCATGTTGAATCTCGGATTTTGATGATGAAATCAATTGGTAAAATATTTGTTCTGATCTATATTATCTAGATAAGTGTGGAGGATTAACTACGATGGGATAGAAACATAAAGCGATTTACCGAGGTCAAGTCCGTTGGGTGTTCAAGAGTTCATCGGAAGTCCGAAGGATCGTCGGAAGTGTTGCCGGAACCAACCGAGATCGAATCAGGGACTTACCGAAGTTTTCGGAAGTACGCCGCAAAGATCGTCGAAGGTTCGCGGAAATTGCCGAGAAGGTTTGGAAGCTTGCCAAAGACACGTTGAGCTCGCCATACAATCTGGGAGCATGCTGGGAATCCGCCGGAAGAAATCCGAGGGAAGTATCGGAAGACCGTCGGAATCTCATCGTAAAGCTCGTAGGAATTGGACTTGAAGAATGTCGATTCAAATCACTGTTAATTATGTTTCAATTTCGTAGTTGACACATAATTAGGACAAGGATTTCGAATTAATCCTGCTCAAACCTAGTAGGGGCCAACCGGGATCTTACCTGGCACAGGTAGAACCGCCTGTGCCAGGCAGCCGAGTGCTGGGCGGTGGTATTGCCCAGCTTGGGGTGGTAGTACCGCCCAACGCCTGAAGGCACAAACGATAGCACCGCCTGCCTTGGGCGATGGTACCTTTGTCGCCTTTGTCGATCGACAAAGGTGACGATCGACGACAAAGCGTAGCACCGCCAAAGACTGAAACCCAAATCAATTCAAATTTAGAGCTCAAATTTGAATCCTCTTTGGATCTATAAATACCCCCCCTTTCTCAGCTGAAAGGGCACCCTTTTGAGAGTTAGAAATTGAGCTAAAGTCTTGCAAAAGTCTTGTTTTCAATAGCTTATGTTCACCTCCTTCTTTCTCTTTGGAAAATCTGTAAGAGTGTGAATTTCTTGTAAAAGGGTTGTAAGAGGGGTGTTTGGTCCTTCCCCTTCAAAAGGATTTGCTAGTGGAAGTTGGGAGCCTCATCGGAGAAGGCTTCAGAAGTGGATGTATGTCACTTTGACCGAACCACTATACATCGTGGCGTTCTTGAATGTGTGTTTAAATTTCTGTTTCATTGTTTTACTTGGCTGCAAATCATTCAGTTTTTCTTTACCTTTACTCAAGCAACTTCAACCAAGTCATCTTTCGTCGGATCGAAGTTTTCATATACGAACTAACCATTTTACCGAAATCGGTTTCAAACTTACATTTTAATCTGCTGCACTAATTCACCCCCCCTTTAGTGATTGTCCGATCCTAACAATTGGAATCAGAGCGGGTTCACTCTTATATTTGGTCTAAAACCCAAAAGAGATGGCCTATTCTGGTATGCAAGAAGGTCATTTCATTACACGTTCGCCTATGTTTAATGGGTCGGATTATACGTATTGGAAGACTCGTATGAGGATCTTTCTTATTTCTATGGATTTTGAGCTTTGGAATATCGTTGAGAATGATTTTCAAAAATCTTCTCTTCCGATGAGCAATTGGAATGAATCAGAGAAGAAGGTTTTTGCTTTAAACGCAAAGGCTATGAATGCCTTGTTTTGTGCACTAGACAAAAACGAATTTAATCGCGTACCAATTTGTGAATCGGCATTTGATATTTGGCGTACTCTTGAGATCACTCATGAAGGCACTAGCCGAGTGAAAGAGTCCAAAATCAATATTCTTGTGCATTCTTACGAACTTTTCCGAATGAAACCAAGTGAGTCCATTGGAGACATGTATACCCGCTTTATGGATATCATCAATGGACTTAAGGCACTTGGTAAAGGTTTTTCTAACTTTGAACTTGTAACTAAGATTTTAAGATCCCTTTCAAAAAGTTGGGATCCTAAAGTTACAGTCATTCAAGAGGCCAAGGACCTTAAGACTTTTCCTCTTGAAGAACTTATTGGGCCTCTAATGACCTACGAAATGACGTGTCATGCTCATGAAGAGCTTGAGAACCTCCTTCCAAAGAACAGGAAGGATATGGCACTAAGAACACAAGAAGACCACTTGAAAGGAACATCAAGTGATGAGGACAGTAACAATGACATTGCACTTTTAACTTGAAAATTCAAAAAGTTCATAAGAAAGAACAAATTTAAAAATAACAAAAAATAAACTTGAATATAAAAAGGACCAAGTTATTTGCTACGAGTGCAAAAGAAGCCGGGGCACTTTAAATATGAATGCCCCCACGCCAAGAAGAAGCAACCTAAAAAGAAGAAAGCATTGAAAGCTACATGGGATGATTCAAGTGACTCCGAGGTTGAAGAAGCAAGCAACAAAGAGGAGGCTAACTTCGTGCTGATGGCACTAAGAGAAGAGGTTAGTGAGTTATTTAATAAAGAATTATCTTTCGATGAGCTTTCTATCGCTTTTCATGAGTTATTTGATGAATGTACAACTATTAGTAAGAAGTTCAATTTGCTAAAGAAAGAGCATGCTTTATTACAAAATAAGTTCGATAGTTTCCAAACTCCTCCCCCATGCTCTAAGTGTGAACACTTAGAAGCAATAAAAAATGAGAACTTGCTACTTAAAAAGACCCTAAGCAAGTTTAAGGTCGGTAGCAAGGGCTTGGATATGATCCTTGCTAACAAGGGTCACGTCGGAAATAGAAGTGAAGTTGGATTTGTGAGTGGATCTCACCGAAATCCCACCACCTTTATTAAAGGACCTACATTGCATGTATCACCCCATTTGAAATGTAATTTTTGCGATAAAACTGGACATGTTGTTTACAAATGTCCATTCAAGAAAATTAGTCCACAAAAACTGATATGGGTTCCTAAAGGAATCATAAGCAACTCAATATTGAATTAAAAAATAAGTAGATCAATTTGTGGGGCACCCAAAATCAAATGGGTACCTAAAAACCATCCTCTTTTGTAGACAAACTCACAAGCTAGGAGCAAGAGATGGTATCTTGATAGTGGATGCTCAAGGCACATGACCGGAGATCTATCTCATTTCTCTATGCTCACTAGCAAAGAAGAAGGGTATGTCACCTTCGGAGACAACAACAAGGGTAAAATCATTGGCAAGAGAACCATAGGTAACAAATTAAGTTTTTCAATTGATGATGTGTTGCTAGTTGATGGTTTAAAACATAATCTTTTAAGCATTAGTCAATTATGCGATAAAGGTTATGTTATTATATTTGAATCTAATGTTTGCATTATTGAAAAACCAAACAATGACATATCCATGATTGCTTTAAAACAAAATAATGTCTACACCATAAATATTGATAAATTAAGTAATGAAATGTGTTTTTCGGTTTTGAATGATGATGCTTGGCTTTGGCATAGGATATTAGGCCATGCAAGCATGAAATTAATATTTAAGATTTCATCTAAAGAGTTAGTACGAGGAATTCCCAATATGAAGTTTGTCAAGGACAAAGTATGTGATGCGTGTCAACTAGGAAAACAAATAAAAACTAGCTTCAAACCAAAAAATCAAATTAGCACCACTAGACTATTACAATTGATCCATTTGGGCTTATTTGGACCAATTAACATAACAAGCTTAGGAGGTAGCAAATACGCCTTCGTAATAGTGGATGACTATAGTAGATACACTTGGACCTATTTCTTGACTCACAAAAGTGATTGTTTCAAATGTTTCTTAAAATTTTGTAACTTACTCAAAATAAAAAAGGTTTCATGATTTCATCAATTCGGAGCGATCACGATGGTGAATTTCAAAACCATGACTTCCAAAATTTTTATGAAATCAACAGGTATAACCATAATTTCTCTACTCCAAGGAATCCTCAACAAAATAGAGTAGTGGAAAGGAAAAATAGAAATTTGCAAGAAATGGCTAGAACCATATTAAATGAATATAATTTACTAAAATATTTTTGGGCCGAAGCCATGAACACGGCTTCCTATGTTATGAATAGAGTTCTAGTAAGACCATCCCTATCTAAGACTCCATATGAATTATGGAATAATAAAAAACCCAATGTCTCTTACTTTAAAGTTTTCGGTTGTAAATGCTTTATTTTAAATGAAAAGGATGCCTTAGGAAAATTCGATGCTAAATTCGATGAAGGCATCTTTCTTGGTTACTTTTCTATTTCTAAAGCTTTTCGGGTTTTCAACAAAAGAACTTTAGTTATAGAAGAATCTATTCATGTGGTTTTTAATGAATTTTTCGAATCTAAGAAAAAAGATTTTGATGATGATCTTGGTTTTAATGATTTGAATTTGAATGAACCCTCATCTCAAAATGACAACTTGGATGCATTTTCTTCCTAAATTTTCTTATCCAAGGAATGGAAGTATGTAAATGCCCATCCCAAAGAGTTAATTATAGGAGATACATCTAAAAGGGTTCAAACTCGTTCTTCATTTAAGAATTTTTGCGCCCATGCCGCTTTTCTTTCTCAAGTTGAACCAAAATGTATTGATGATGCCTTGAAAGATGATTCTTGGGTCATCGCAATGCAAGAAGAGTTAAATCAATTTGAGAGGAATGAGGTATGGAAGCTTGTTCCTAGACCTAATGACCATCTGGCTATTGGTACTAAATGGGTCTTTAGAAATAAGCAAGATGAATACGGTATTGTGGTTAGAAACAAGGCTAGATTAGTGGCTAAAGGTTTCAACCAAAAAGAAGGTATTGATTATGAAGAGACCTTCGCTCTTGTGGCAAGATTAGAAGCCATCAGGATGCTCCTTGCCTATGCTAGTAGTAATGATTTTAAACTATTTCAAATAGATGTCAAAAGTGCTTTTTTAAATGGCTTTATTTCAGAAGAAGTATATGTTGAACAACCACCCGAATTCGAAAATTCTCTTTTTCCTAATCATGTGTTTAAATTAACTAAGGCTCTCTATGGACTAAAACAAGCTCCTAGAGCTTGGTATGAAAGGCTTAGCTCATTTCTTATTTCAAATAATTTTACAAAAGGCAAGGTTGATACTACATTGTTTATCAAACATTTTGAAAATAATTTTCTTATTGTTCAAATATATGTTGATGACATTACTTTTGGTTCTTCGGATGAATCACTATGTGAATCTTTTGCCAAGTGTATGAGTCATGAATTTGAGATAAGTCTAATGGGAGAATTAACCTTCTTTCTTGGATTACAAATTAAACAACTTAGTAATGGCATATTCCTTAATCATTCCAAATATACATTAGAATTGTTAAAACGATTTAATATGGATGGTTCAAAAGCCATCAACACTCCAATGAGTACTTCCACCAAGTTAGACTTGGATGAAAGTTGAGAAAATTTTGATCAAAAGACATATAAGGGAATGATAGGTAGCTTGCTCTATCTTACCGCAACTAGACTAGATATCATGTTTAGCGTAGGACTCTGTGCGAGATTTCAAGCTAATCCTAAATTGTCTCACCTTAAAGCCGTTGAAAGAATTCTTAGATATCTTAAAGGTACTCCTAATCTAGGATTATGGTATCCAAAATCTGATAACTTTGATTTAAAAGCCTATGCAGATGCGGATTTCGGTGGATGTAGAATAGATAGAAAGAGCACATTCGGAACATGCCAATTTTTAAAACATGCACTTGTTTCTTGGACTTCCAAAAAACAAAATTCGATTGCACTATCTACGGCGGAAGTCGAATACATAGCCGCAAGTGCATGTTGTGCTCAAGTCATTTGGATGAAAAATGCACTAGAAGATTATGGAATTCATTTAAATAACATTCCCATAAAATGTGATAATACAAGTGCTATTTGTCTAACCAAAAATCCTATTCAACACTCTAGAACTAAGCATATTGACATAAGACATCACTTTATACGAGATCATGTTAACAGTAACGATGTCACTCTTGAATTTATTAATACAAAACATCAATTAGTGGACATCTTTACGAAACCTTTAAAAGAAGAACAATTTGACTTCATTAGGAGGGAAATATGCATGTTAAATTGTCCTTGTGAATGAGCAGCATTATATATATTTTCTTTCGGCTTTCGTGGATTTTACGAAAACTCGACTCTCGCGGATTTGCCTCCCTCATTTTAATTCTATATCTCAAAAAGTGATATATGATTATATCTCATCTCATTTCAACACATGAAAACAAATTTAAAAAAAAAAAATTTTTTGGTGCCAACTGAGCACCGCAGATCCGGCGATAAGTCTGCTGGTACTCGACTCCCAAAGCAATAAGCACACTGGTTGGCGGTAGTACCACCTGAATACCCCCATACTTAAGGGGGTGTTAGGGTCGGCGGTAGAACCGACCGAAACCCACCAAATCTCAGCCCTCTTCCTCCTCAACTCCTCCAAATCTCTCCTCTCCATTTCTTCTTCCTCCAAAAGGGCTAACAAAGGATTTTTCTTGATTCAAGCTCCTCACCTCCCTAGGAAACTCAAAGAAGGTAAAATCTACAATTTTCTCTTCTCTTCACATTTGCTTGTCTTTTCCTTATTGTTTCCTTTTGTTCCTTCATCATGAATAGATATGGCTCCTAAGAAATCATTAAGAGGCAAAGGGAAAAGGTTGGAAGGAGATTCATTTGATCCAACCCTTTTTAGATCTAATGAGGTAGCCTTAAGGTACCCAAAATTTTGATTCTAAAGTCATACATAAGGGAAAACAAGTTGATCTAGGTGAACTAGGAAACCTAGAACCCATTAGATGGTTTGCCGATCTAAATGTTTTACCTATCTTGCAAATTAATGAACCAATCTACCCTAGGTTGGTTAAGCTATTTTATGCTAACATGAGTATTGAAGATGATGTTTTAACTACCTATATTTTGGGAACCATAATTCAGATTTCGGATCATACCATTTGTGAACTAATTGGAATTGAAGAAAAGAGTAGAGGATGTTATTTCAAAGGGCAATGGGATATGGATGCAATAGGAGCAACCCACTCCGAAGCCTTAGAGACGATATTTGCTAATCCGAACCTAGGAATCATTCCTAAAAGCTGCGAACACTTATTACCTTTTAATTCGAAATTACTTCATCACATCATCTTAAGCATTCTTCTTTCGAAACAGTTTCACCTTGATGAGATTAGTATATTAGAATTAAGTACCATGTATTGGATCATGACTCAATAAAATAACTGCTTTGGATACTTGATTAAACAACATATGATGGAAATCTTCTCTAGAGACTTAATGTTGTCAAATGGCGGGTTGATCACTAGATTAATAATTGCCCATGATATTTGTGTGTCACCCGATGAGGAGATAATGCAGGTCGATAGATATAACGCAATAAATAGAAGTCTCCTGAAGCGACTTAGATGCACCTTTAGAGATGGCCTATGGATTAGGCAACCTAGAAGGGTTGATATAGTTCCCCCACCAGTAGAGCGACCTGAAACACCAATTTTTAGGGGAAGTGAATCTCCTCCGCCTAGTCCCGTTGATCCAGCACCATCTGAGCCAGCTCCTGCTCCATCCACTAAAGATCCGATCATACTTGCTTTAAATCAAATCACATCACAACAAACTCAAATTTTGAAGGAAGTGCAACAGATGAATCGCAAAATAGATCACTTGTATAGGCATTTTGGAGTTCCCCCTCTGGAATAGCTGTTGTTTTTTAAAACACTTGTCATGTTATGCTTATGACTACTATGGATGATGTTGTATGATGTTACTTTCATTTCATCTACTCGGCTTTTGAATGAATTTTTCGTTTCGATCGTAATTTTTTGGATGACACTTTCATATTACTTTATGACTTGATACCTTCCTCGAATGATTTCATGCTCCCTCCATGGCTCAATAATTGATCGAATTTTGTAATCTCCCTCTCATGGCTTGATAAATGAGGATTTTTTCTTCGAAGTAATGAATGATTTCTCCACCTCCATTATTTTTGTTGATGACAAAGGGGGAGAAAAATGTAAATTGCTATGATGGAGTAATTGTTGCTATGATGGAGTAAATGCTTAAAGTGAAATCAATCGTATCGCATCACAAATGCTCAAAATGTAAATATTCTTGATAAGCGGTTTCTTCATTTGATATCATGCCTTGATATTGAACACTCTTTTGGATATCACTTGATCCTTGTCATGTTTGAATTAATATTTCTTGTCATTATAGGTGTAATATCTTGACATTGTTTAAAATACGAAGTTTTCGTATTTATGCTTAAGCTTGTTTATTAAGCTTTATGAAATATATTGGATTTGGCTTTAATTCAAAAGATTGAATTCAAGTGCTTTTACCTTCTCATGATATGGCATATAGATAGGGGGAGTTAAGAGTAACTCCATCATCAATTGATTGTCATCATCAAAAAGGGGGAGATTGTTGAATCTCGGATTTTGATGATGAAATCAATTGGTGAAATATTTGTTCTGATCTATATTGTCTAGATAAGTGTGCAGGATTAACTACGATGGGATAGAAACATAAAGCGATTTACCGAAGTCAAGTCCGTCGGGTGTTCGTTCAAGAGTTCATCAGAAGTCCAAAGGATCGTCGGAAGTATTGCCGGAACCAACCGAGATCGAATAAGGGACTTACCGAAGTTTTCGGAAGTACGCCGCAAAGATCGTCGAATCGCGGAGATTGCCGAAAAGGTTCGGAAGCTTGCCGAAGACACGTTGAGCTCGCCATACAATCCAGGAGCATGCTGGGAATCCGCCAGAAGAAATCCGAGGTAAGTATCAGAAGACCGTCGAAATCTCATCGTAAAGCTCGCCGGAATTGGACTTGAAGAATGTCGGTTCAAATCACTGTTAATTATGTTTCAATTTCGTAGTTGGCACATAATTAGGGCAAGGATTTCGAATTAATCTTGCTCAAACCTAGTAGAGGCCAATCGGGCTCTTACTGGGTCAATTTAGGCCTAAAATAGGGCCCATTCAGCTTTCAGGCGGTGGAACCGCTTGCGATCGAGTGTCAAGCGGTGGTACCACTCCACCGGGCGGGTGGTACCGCCTAACGCTGAAGGCACAAAGCGGTAGCACCGCCGCCTTGAAGCGGTGGTACACTGCGTACATGTCGTCAATCGACGATCGACAGTGGTACCGCCTCTAACAAGCAAAGAGCACCACCAAAGACTGGAAACCCAAATCGAATTCAAATTTGGAGCTCAAATTTGAATCCTCTTTGGATCTATAAATACCCCCCTTTCTCAGCTGAAAGGGCACCCTTTTGAGAGTTAGAAATTGAGCTAAAGTTTTGTAAAAGTCTTGATTTCAATAGCTTGTGTTCACCTCCTTCTTTCTCTTTGGAAAATCTGTAAGAGTGTGAACTTCTTGTAAAAGGGTTGTAAGAGGGATGTTTGATCCTTCCCCTTCAAAAGGATTTGCTAGTGGAAGTTGGGAGCCTCATCGGAGAAGGCTTCGGAAGTGAATGTAGGTCACTTTGACCGAACCACTATACATCGTGGCGTTCTTGAATGTGTGAGTGTTTAAATTTCTGTTTCATCGTTTTACTTGGCTGTAAATCATTCAGTTTTTCTTTATCTTTACTCAAGCAACTTCAACCAAGTCATCTTTCGTCGGATCGAAGTTTTCATACGAACTAACCATTTTACCGAAATCGGTTTCAAACTTACGTTTTAATCCGCTGCACTAATTCAATCCCCCCCCTCTTAGTGATTGTCCGATCCTAACAGATCATTCATGAATTATGTTGGATCCATGAGCTTACTTGATTCTACCTTCATAATGTGTAATTATGTATTACTCAAATGTTGCAAATTTTCAAGATCCTCCTATAAGAGATAGGCGCTTTTGAGTGCTACAAATCTAAAGATAGTTGTTTTAGGTGCATAGCATGTGCAATCACATGGGTGCCCAATCTAGAGACTAGGTACTTAATAGCCAGCAATAACCTGTGCTAAAGTGAACCAAACTAATGTACTTATGATCCTGGTTAGCCGTTTTTGAATTAAATCATGCCCATACCATCTGATAAGGGCCAGCACACATAAGTGCAGCTCAGTCAAGAGGATCTGAGGCTGATATAGCCAAACCTGAGTAAAAAAACCTATTATAAATGTATCAACCAAAAATTTCTATTGCTCGTGTCATATATTTTTTACTTATATTTTGCACTAGAAAGTAAGGGAAATCTAGGTTCAAGACTAAACAGATCATGAAATCCTTCAAAGCAGCAGCAAATCTCATTGGTATTTTTTCTTCTCTAAGCATTATATGAGTCAGATAATGGATTTCTAAGTAACACTTTTAACAAACATTAGTTACATAGGTAACAGCAGAGAGGACAGGCTCCAGGGATGACATTGCATCTTCGTCCACATGAATGCCCACAAGAAAATCTCAAAACTCACCTACCAACTGGTGTGACAATCCAAAATTTCTTTGAACTGTTCTACAATGTCTAGTCTGTTAAATCAATCAAGAAACTCAGAATTCACAAACCGAACAGCATGTTCACTAATTATTACCATGTCAGTGCAAGTTTATTGGCAAGGTTTGCTGGTGGTACACTGCAATGCACCAATAAGTGTCACGTTTTCTCAAAGTCATGAAGGCCAAGGATCGGCAAGATCTTCGCATCCAGCAAACCATTATGACATGTGAAGACTAAACATATCAATCCTTTCCAAATGAAAAAATTAATATATGTGATAACAAAATTGGTATTTTGAAACCATCAATAAAAATAAAATGAAGCACAGCAAAGAACAAAAACCTGGTCTGTAAGAACAGAGGAAATGCAAGCTCCAGCAAAAATTGGACCACCAACAACAGCCTGATAGCATACAAACACTAGTATCAATGAGACCAAGGTTTTGCACTTTTTTAATGCCTGCAACCCAGATGGTTAGCCAAGTTTTCAAAATGAAGGCAACATTAGCCAGGAGAGAACATAGAGAACCTAATAGGGCTAGTCATAAGGAAAGATCTAGCTATAGCTGTCAAAATTATTTGACTCAAAATAAGCAACATTAGCCAATCCAAAGGCAAGCATTAGATGCTAAAAGCATACACTTTAAAACAGGCCGAATAGCCATCCACTAAGCTACTCCTCATGAATACAAGGAAAAACAACATTAAAAATCATCATAAAGCATGACTATGCTTATAAATGATTTGTTACCACCAGAAAAACAAAATGCAAAAATATAACATTAGTCTTCATGTATATTGAGTTCCAAAACCAGCCTCCTTATAGGATGTATACAGGATCTGTATAAAATGACAACCACTTAACTAAAGTATTCAATTTATGGTACCAGACCCTTGCCGGTCCATGGCCGGACAAGTACAGGTCCAGTCCATTTGGGTGTACCAACACACAGTATGCCAAAATGTATCTTAATACCATTCTACTAGGGGAAGGAGAAAGAAGAAAGATGAACGTAGAGGAAGAAGGGAGGAAGAAGGAGAAAGAGGAGGAAGAAGTAAGAAGGGAGATGGAAAGAGAAAGACAAGATGGAAGGAGAAAGAAGGAAAAAGGAGAAGGAAGAGGATGAGGAGATGCATCGGAGATGAGACAGGTGGTGGGCAGCAGTAATTGAGCAACGACAGCGCAAAATAAATGCTTGCAAGTTGAAAACCATAGCATGTTGCCCAACAGTATTTAAAAGAAAAGGAAAAACACAGCACTTGAATTAAAAGATCAGACTGGACCGCCCGAAATAGGAGGGTCCGCTGCATCCCCAGTTCATGCTGGGACCAGGAAATACTAGCTGGTATGGATTGATTGGAGCGAAATTGGATTTCCCACACTTAACTACATCTACTGTTTTGTTCTCCAATATTGTCTGTAACTCCAAATCACTGGCAGCATCAGCACATATCTAATCATGAAATTTTTCTATATGCTGCCTAATAACTTTCATAGAACTAGTTTTATCATATTGCACAAATGGTACAGTAAAAAGGATATAAATTTATATACTCATATTAGTTTAGTCTCTGCAAACTGATATTCAGAAACTAAAAAAGAAAAGCATAATTATTTTAGACAAGTGGCATGAAACAAATCATTGTATGCATTACAAAAACTGTGGTATATCAACAACATTATGCAATGCCATTTTGGGAATACCTTCCAAACTACAGCTCCTTCTGGACTCAATGCAAGCACATGACCGTCCACCATGCAACAAATAACTGTTAAAGCAGCCAAAAGTATTACAACTAATTCACTTCTTGAGTTAAAATAGTAAGGAAATGAAAATATAATAGGAAACTTCAAAATCACTAAAAAATAATTCAAGAGAAACAGATGAGTACCATTTCTGCATTTGGAGTCCATAGACAGAGATCCAAATATTGGCACTCCTGCCTCAAAAAGCCATGTCACACTGAATGGTACTACCTGATTTATTTATGATATAAGAGTACACTTAGCTACTTGCAAAATAGTAGTCATCATAATAATCCAAAGGAATCTATTTCTGCAGCATCATTGCATTGCAAAACCAGAAAGGAAGTACATGAAAGTACATCTGAAAAATGTTGAGTGATGTTGGGAATGAGATTTGACCTAGTTATACAGAATGTTTCACAAAATAGGTCTATACAGAAATTTTCTTGTTTATTTGAGAAACTAATAATAAAAAAAGGCTTATATGTCAGCTTTAATGACTTCACGACCTATTTGCAAAATATAAGATGAACAAATGTAACAGTAATCAAAGATCTAAGCCAAAAAAAATGCAAATTACTCAAAATATAAGAAGAATTATTTATTGTGCAACTGATCAACAAATTCTCAAAAGAATTATATGTAAATTAAAGAGATCTAAAGAGTTATGTGGACAAAAAGTCTCACTTAAAGGTATGTAAATGACTTGGTATTTTATAATTGAAGGGTTTAAAAAACTTACAAACTTGTATAAAAAACAAAATCAAAATGTATCCTGCAGGATTTGAATATACAAAATCAAGGGTCTAAGATGCAAGAACATAAGAGAAAAAAAGGGATATTAGTAACTAAGAAAATAAAAACCAACTGATCTACAAAAGAGGACTAAAATAGTTTTGATCTACATATGAAAACATCCACAAAAACCTTTCATAAAATACAATATGCTACAACATGAAACTTGATATGTTCACAAACGTATCAACTGAATATTTTAAATTATTTTGAGGTTTCTCTAAAAGGAAAAGATTGGTTGATACAATACCGCTAAAGATATGCCAGTCACACGGCCACTTGTTGATGCAACATATATCATGTTGTGTACCTAAAAATAAGATGATATGCAGTTCAATTTGCAGTTCCTAAACAAGACAAGATTCAGAATAGGCATAATTATTCTTAATTTAAAAGATTGCAAGACCACTAAAACCTACTTGATAAAAAGGTTTGTAGTTCTCACATGTTATTTGAAATCAGATAATGGAATTTGAGATTTTAAAAACAATATAGAAATACCTTCTATCTCAATATGCTAAAAATAATAAAAAAATACAGATAGTACTGAAGGCATTCAATCCACAAAAAATACAACAGATAAGATTTTGTTTAAGGCTGGTCCATTCCAATGCGTGTGGAGGAAGTTTTAGCATAAGAAAATTAAAAGTCCTCGGTAGATAGACGGGTTGTAAAATCTTCAATTAAAATTCCCAAGAAGAGTAAGATTTAAATGTACCGAGAGCAGCAGTAATCATTTTTAAGATTGGAGATAAAAAAAGTCAACTTCCACAAAGGACAGAAGCTCATTTTCTTGATACATAATCAAAGTAAGAAACATAATGAATTATTCAAGAAGTATTTGATGTACCACATCAATATAAGGCGAACCAAATATGCTCCCACCACAAGAAACTTTGTAAACTAAACAATGTTCCTTGTAGTCCAATGCATATAGAGAATGATCATGAGAACCACACCTGCAAATCAATTAAAATAAAACATGTGAAAAAACAAACTTTGTAAACTAATAACCTCACTGGGAACCACACCAACATATCAATTAAAATAAAACATGTGAGAAAACTTCAATTTATTTATATAAAAATATTGTCTAATCCTGACAAATTATAGCTGTGTAAGTTGATATTTTGTTTACAAAAAGACTCCTTGTAATATAAATAATGATTATTGAGTGGATTCAGCTTTCCGTAAGTTCAGGTTACTTTAATTAAAATATCATTCTTTTGGGATAATGATTTATGAAACCTAGGGTATCAATTAAAATAAAACATGTGAAAACACAAACTTTGTAAACTAATAACCTCTCACTGAGAACCACACCTACATATCAATTAAAATAAAACATGCGAAAAAACTTCAATTTATTTATATAAAAATATTGTCTAATCCTGACAAATTATAGCTGTGTAAGTTGATATTTTGTTTACAAAAAGATTCCTTGTAGTAGAAATAATGATTATTGAGTGGAGTCAGGTTTCCGTAAGTTCAGGTTACTTTAATTAAAATATCATTCTTTTGGGATAATGATTTATGAAACCTAGGGTATCGAGGTCTAAACAGAACTGGACTGCTTCATGAATCCTAAGGTAATCAAATGGTTTAAACACAAGTGGACTCTAAAAAGAGTGCACCAGCTTTAAATTTTTTGGACCAAGCTTTAAGATGAAGGGCTTTGGAATACCAAACTTTCTTAAATGAATCTCGCCAGTATAATTTTTTTATTTAAAATCCAATTGTCAGGATTCTCTCATTGCTATTCTTTGATCACTCAAATTTCCGCTAACCACTGATATTAATTAGTTGCATCTACATCGTCCTTAGCAACATCAGAAGGTCAGTCCAGAGGAGATGCCCAAGGCTACCAAAAAAGATTCTCACCTCTTCTTTGCCTTTCCTTTGCCCCTTCCTCATTGGGGCAGGAGTCAGTTGCCTCTTACCGCAGAGGGAGCAGGAGAATACAAAGATGCCAAATTAGTCATTATGTACTAATCTTAACTTTTATTCTTTTGCTCAAGATCAGTTTTATGAATTTTACCCTCTCATATCCCAGCAGCATAATGGCATGCCAGGCAAAACATGTGAAACATGCTTCAGCAGTTGGCATAAAAAATTTTAAATTTAGCCATGACAAATTTTTTTCAAATAGAAATCATGATCCAATAGTTAAAAATATTTTAACTTAATGCCACAGTTGCTATCAGGTCCTTTACTCTCGTTTTCTATCACTCATACAAACATGCAAAAGGAAAAGGGAACTGGAATAAGCAAGGCATTACTTGCTTCAATTGCTGGAAGTATATCTTAATCTTTAAGTTTAATAAAGAAATCTAAAATTACCATATCAAATTTCTTGTCTTATCAACAATTGGCTGCATCTTAACCTACAAAAAGAATAAAAAAACATGTTTTAATTCACCAATCAATGAACTTCAGATTTCTGAGGTACTACTGACAGGATGCTGCTCTACCTCTCCATCTGTTTGAAAGTACCAAGATATGTTCCCAGTTGCAAAATCAAGAAAATAGATTTTTCCTCTATAGCATCCAACTACAACCTACAAAAACTTAAATATATTACCTCAGATATTTCAAATTACATGCTAGAGATGAAAATAAAGCTGCAAATGCAAATGCAAATTAAATACATTATGAGACATGAAATAAAGATGTAGGTGCAGACTGATTAATTCAATAAAGCTAAAAGGAAAAAATACCTGTGAAAAATCACTAGTAATTGCTGCCGAACACTCAACACGACCTTCTAACTTAACTTCCCATCGTATAGATCCACTGTCATCAGGGAGAGGAATGACAAATTATTTGTTACACTGCATTTAGTTAATTACCATAGATTATGTAAGTGTGTGAAAGCGCATTGAATAGTGTCTGATGTGGATAATATCAAAAGACAAGAAAACAAATAGACAATCAAGTTTAACACAGCATAGTTGGTTCATGGGAGTTTGCAGCTGCAAAGTCAGTTGAATCGGTTATCAGTGACTGTCGGGCTCGGATAGTCAGAAACACAAATAATGAATGCAGCAACATCAAGTATTTGTGCTAGTTTATTAGACAAAAACACAAGTTCTGAATAGGGACTGTTCAAAGAGACACCGAGATGGTTATTTTACATGATAATGGAGAAAAAAAACTATTGAATTTTTTAAAATGACACTAGAACCAGATGGAAGGCCCTTTGAAGCACAAAAATACTAAAACTAGATCATTATAGACATTGGAAGCAGTAGATCTTCACATCATGTCAAGAATTAACAACATGAACCTCAAATAAAAAGATGTCTTTATCATATACTTGTAAAAGGTCAACTCTTATCAAACATTGCCATTTCTCAGAGTATCCATCAGATGTAAACATTTGCCGCTCGAGTGGTTCCTCTTAACTAAGAACAAGTAAAACCCCAAAATAGTATTACTAAAGTAAAACCAAACAAGCTGTCAAGGAAACAAGACATGAAGTACTTCAGGTTCAAATTTTACAGAAACTATAAACTACAGTAGTTTCCAGATTCTGTCAAAACCAGAACTCATTGAAAATTACAATCAGTTTTTTGCTCTACTGTGTAACTAAAGTTGTTGCTCCATAAATCTTCCTAACCTACAATCTAAATAGAACCTCTATGAAATAAAATTAAATTTTCATATAGCAAGCAACCAAAATCAATGCCTTCATTAGTACATTGCTTCAATTAATTATATGTAATCATTAAAACTAACAAGCCATAGCCACAGAGTAACAACACAACAGTCCATGAAGGAAGCCCCAGGAACCTAGAATCCCATCAAACACTGCAGTCAACTGGAGAGTTAAGATTTATTTCAAGTATTTAATGCCATTGGTCACGCCCATCCAGATGTTACATAATTCACAAGTAAAAAAGAAAAATCAAGTAATATAAGAGTGGCAATGTAAGAGCAGCACCCTTTATTCATCAACTTCGACAAAGGATGATCCATGGCTCATCCTCGAACAATCAACAGTTAACTAAAGAGTGAAAATTATCTGATGCACTATTTATGTTTCGAAAATTCTTCTAGCCTCCCTAATCAGTTTTGGCTAAAGAGAAGCACAATTCTTGCTAAAAAACTATAACACATTATTGTGCTTCTTTATAAATATAATACCTTTTTAGCAACTGCTTTTTTATACCTGCGGTTTGGTTCATGTAAATGCAGTCGTTCAATATCTTCTCATTTCCTCACACATTTCCAAGACAAAGTTAGCAATAACATATCATCCTTTCTCGATGGAGATATATGATATTAACCATAGTTTCATCATTCATGTTTTGCCAAGACCATCATGTACGTAACATATGGTACCTAGCTATGCATGCTGGTCTTTGCGGAAACTACAGCGTGTGCCTCCCAACACCACATATACTAGAATCTTTAAAAGAGTTTCACGATGCATGCTAGTGTACCATGGGCTGTTACACCAACACATACCCGACCCATAATGATTCGGCTAGGGAACCATGATATTAACATGTATATCAATTATTTTTAATAGAACCAGATTTGTCCTGGAGGTCAAAGCATCTAATGTGTTCTACACTCCCCACACATTGCATCTGCAGGAGTCTCGTGTTACACAGTCTACTTTAACATGCGCTGATCTATAACATCATCCACATCTTTGAGCAATGAATGTGTTACTATACAAATATGAACATTTACCTTGTAAGAACCCCATTAGTAACGAAGTATTAAGATTTAGCTCATTTGTCAAAGGAAAGATAAGATAAATAGGGTAAATGGCAAAGAAAAAGGCAACATATTGTCACGGACTTAAATGGTTTAGCCTAAGTCGTGTGGCACCCTTGTGTGTCCGTCCGTAAAGAGTCAGCCTCCCTAAAACCTACTATGGTCCCTTAAGGACCTACAAAAGAGAAGACGGGTGAGAAAAAGCATTTCACCCGAGATCCATAAGCAACCATTTCAGCAAACACTTTATAAACAATGCAAATTCCAAGCATAAACTTTGCAAGCTCTGAACGGTCGCACGACAAAGGGTCTAAGTAGGTCCACCACAAACCACACAAAATGAGATTGCCAAGCCTATGGCCAGCCCTCTACATACTATGCAAAGCATGAACAAAACTGAAAGGCACAGACATACCGAAGCATTACATCAAACACCCCGTTTACAACTTTGTCTATGACATTCTCCCCCACTTATTCCTTCGACATCTTCATTGAAACCTTTACAGACATTGCATCTCCCCGCCTTTATTGAGTCTTCAATCTTCTACTCCAGCTGCAACACGCCTCTTGGCTCTCAGCTACTTTTTGTCGCTATTGTTGAGTGGTCGAACTTTGATCTGCATGCTGCTTCAACTTGCCAATGACTCTGACTCTGATGTAGGGTTGATCGAGTTGTGCTGATCCTTGTTAGTTGCTACAATCCTTCATATAAAGGAAAAGACCATCTTTGTTATGCTCAAATGTCTCATGTCACTTGAACTGGATGGATGTCTGTTGGATCTTTAATGAACATTGCCTCGTAGACTTTGAAGTTTTTGGGGTCTTTCCTTCGCAAAATTTGTCTATCGATTCCTCTTCCACTTAATTGTCGTTTCCAAGTAGGTTCGCATCACTTCCACTTTCGATTTGCATTCTGTTGGGGAATGAGGCGGACAATCTATTTTCAGTAGTACCAATCACCATTAGTGAGGATTTGATAACTATTGTCTTCTGCTAAGTTTATTCGAAGGATCTTTGAACCTATGCAGAGCTCCTTTGCTGGATAAATAAGAGAATTGGAGTACTTGATTTCGTCCAATTTCTTAGGGTTGAGAAGACAAAGGTTACTCGACTTCGCCCACCTCCTCGAGGGTTGTACTCCATGCATCGAGCTGGTTACTAGCCTTCGCCTACTCTTTGCTCATACTTTCGAAGCATTTGAAGTGTTTGCACTCCTTGCGTTGAGTTAGCTATTGCAATTCATCTTCTCATTGCTATCAAACTTTTATAATGCAAGAAGTTTTGCTCGAAAAAGAGCAAAATTTTACTCTAACTTCGAGCAAGTCTCTAATAGTTTTAGTCACCTCTGGGATTGTACCATCTTCTCTATCATTTCTACCGCCTAGTCCTTTGAGTAGAAAAGATAAAGCACTGCGAACTATCTACTTTGTTCCTTGGTTGAGCACTCTTGCATCGACCCGAAGTCCTCCACTTTGGGCTATCTTGATGAGAAGCTCGTTGACACCGGTCTTCTGAAGTTCCCTAGCCTCAGCCCTTCAACCATGTCTTGGTACTTAAGAGTTTGCCTCTATATTCTCCACCTCCTTGGCCCCTTGCACGACCAACGTCTCCCTCCATAAGAGCAAGGGATCGATGACTCCACAAAAGTCCCGCCTATGTAATACCATAACACTGTCATGCCCATGGCACTACTATTTGTTGCCTCGCATCTGTGTCCCTTTCTTCGCGATCGATAGATCCGCCTCTGTGGCACTTCTCCGAGTCCACCTCCATTCTAACCGTCTTGGGTAGCTAAGTCCCTTTGCACTCGTCTTCGCTTCCTCGCCCTTTCGAACACTTGCTTCAACACCTCTATGTTCTCCGAATAGTTCCCCTTGGTCGATAGAAGAACAAACTGCAACTCCCGTGCATTGCCTCCGCCATAATGTTGCAAGGCTCATGCTGATTCTATTCTCCTTAGCTTCCTTGATAGCAACGTTCGCTTACTCGCCCTTGTCCTTTGACTTACGAGCTCCCTTAAGCGAATATGAGCTCTAGAGCAATCCAACTCTCCAACCTCTCCGATCATAACTCTGTATGATCAAGTCCCTCATGAGACTCACTAGTACTTGCACTCAGAATTCCCCATCGGTGATACATAGCTCTCATATGTTGATGACCAAGGCTTTCATCAGGTGCAAAATTCGATGCACACACACAAGACCCTGCCTCTGCAATACCATGGCATTCACTCCTTGAATCCATAGCCCTTCTTGTCGTCGTGTTGTTCACCGAAGTAGAGCTCCTAGTAGCTCCCGATTATACCTCTGTATGACCCAGTCCCTCATGGGACTTGTCCCGTGTGTGTCGTATTGTCTCGAACTATTCCACCATAATCCGCTGCACCATGTCGCCTCCTGGTAACATCTTTATTGCATTTTGATCATTGTGGGATGAAATCAAATTGCGATCTCTCCATGTGTGGCCTCTGCCAGCACATCGCGAGGCCTCTACCACCTCCGATTGTGTTCGCTCATTTGGCAATCGATCTTCGTCCACCCGCTCTCGGGTCACACCCAGACGAAGCATAGCTTTAGGACAATCCATCACCTAGCAACTCCCGAAGTCTACCCACTTCTGCCCCCCCTAACACAATCTCTACTATATACCGCTTCCATCGTGGCAACATTGTGATATATTTTTCAAGAGTACCCGTCTTTGAATCCTCTTGCCTCGTAGGCAAGGCCTTCTAACCCCAACTTCGCCTATGCAAGTTAAATCACCTTAGTTCCTTCGTCAAATGCTTCACTGAGATAAAGTGTATGTGCCTTGAAGCTCCCTTCGTTTTTAGCACCATGCAGGATAAGTTCGCTCCATCAGAATGAGGGACTCATGGAATGACATTATCTCGCTCTTACCTCTGTAAGAGTTCATGTCCTTGACCTCTGTCCAAGGAAAGCTTCGTGCCTCCGCTCCATGTTCCATCTTATATATTGGCTCCTTTCATGCGACCTGAGCTTTTCACCAAGTTCCACCCAAGTTGCTCTATTCCTCGGTTTGCATTGAGTTGATGGTGGCCCTCACGCCCACCATTCCACGGGTCAGCCTTCCGTTGAGTCCAATCTTCATGTCGGTTCAAGTGTGCCTTCATTTGATGTTGTCTTGGGTCGCTCCCTCACTTGATCTCGCAATACGTCCACCAGCGCATTACCTTATGCGAGATCATAGGACGACTCCTTGTCGCTCACTCGGTCCGTTGAGCTTTGTAGAGTTATTGTCTTGAGGTAACCCGTCCTCAACATGTGCGGTCTACTACACATGGTTCTCCCTCTGGAGAACCAAGACTATCCCTCCTGGCTATCTGTCCCGTTGGAGCAGCTTCTCTCTTTGAATCGTTTCCTCTGAAAGTTTTAGAGACCATCCCCTTAGACTATTCTACCTTGCTAAATAAATTATGCATTGTTCCGCCCTCGCAAACGCACTTGCTAGATTGCGACTGTGCACCAATAAAGCCCTCACTGCACCCCTCAAGGCCTAGCAACATGCTGAACTTGCTGCACACTTCAGCCTCCTACGGACGTATCCTTCCAATGCCGAAGAGAAAGTTTCAATGCTCCAATGCGTCGAGTTTCGGTCGCCTTGGGATGGTCACGAACATTCCATCGTCTGCATACAAGCTCTTGCATTAGTACTGAATTCTTCAAGTTAGCAATTCCCCTTACCTCTATGAGTTTTGCGCAACTCTTTCGATCGCTGAGTAACCCATCCCACCTTGCACAGTCTCATCCTTTACCAAGCGCCCAGCTTGTCTTGAGCACCGTCAAGTTTAGTTACGAACGTCGAACCGTAGCTCGAACTCAGTCATCCCAACCTTTGTGCACTACATATTTTTCCTAGCTCGCTTGTCCTCGTGGTGCCTCTCGCGCGAAGGATTGATCATTCCTCTGAATGCTAATCTCAAATGCCCACTTCTCTGAGCGACTCCTTTCCCTACAATTTACTGCCTATTTACCCCAAATGGTCGCGCGTGTTAACTGCCCTCTACAAAGCCCCGCTAGGTCCCTCATGTTTACAT
Organism: Musa beccarii; assembly: GCA_024322285.1. NCBI lineage: Eukaryota > Viridiplantae > Streptophyta > Magnoliopsida > Zingiberales > Musaceae > Musa > Musa beccarii. The sequence goes on along the minus strand of CM044395.1, from coordinate 32,493,797 downwards.
GCCAAGTGTTTCTATATGTGCTTGTCCCGCTCTAATACCAATTGTCACGGACTTAGCTAGTTTTGCCTAAGTCGTGCGACACCCTTGCATATTCGTCCACAAAGGATCACCCTCCCCGAAACCTTCTATGATCTCTTAAGGACCTACAAAGAAGACGAATTAGAGAAAACATTTCACCCGGGATCCACAAGCAATTATTTCAACAAACACTTTATAGGCAATGCAAATTACAAATATAGATTTTGCAAGCTCTGAATGGTCGCATGACAAAGGGTCCAAGAAGGTCCACCATAAACCAAACAACATGGGGCCAAGCCTATGGCCAGCCCTCTACATACTGTGCAAAGCATGAACAAAACCGAAAGACACGAACATACATGAGCATTACATCAAACACCTCGTTTACAACTTTGTCCATGACAATATGGTAAAAAGATCCTGACTCAAAAGAAAAAAAAAATTGATAGAAAATTTGCCTAAATTAGACCTAAAATCAACTAATTCACAAGCGGCATGATAATTTATCAAGCATATGCTACATTGTTGCAATGAAGAACACTTACAAGGCATAAATTAAATACCATCAAAAGCACACAATTTAGATGCACCAGCAGCATGAATGATCCTTACCTGTGCGCATCAATGCAAAGAAATATGTGCGAGTGAGATCCAATGAGAAGGTGTAAGTTGTCATCCATTAACACAATCAAAGGTGAAGCATCAACGCATGACTCCAACAGGATTTTCCAGAGCTCTTGCAAAGACCCTTTTCTACTCCTTGGAGTCTTAATTGACAACCATAATCTATTTGTGTTATCCAAGTCACATTCAAGTTCATCCATAATTTTATTGCAACGACTGAATGCAGACATCTTGGGCCTGTTACTTTTTGAAGGCCACAGGCCATGATCACTTGAAGTTGCACCATGTGAATCTAGAGGTAGAAAAGAAACTTCTTGCTTAAAGTAAATATTCTCAGAGTTACTAATCGATTGTTGTACATTATGTTCTATGGAGATATCATGGACCTGGACACCAACATCTGATTGTAATGATCTTTCAGGTGGAAAACTTCTTTGTACTTCTCCAGTTGATAAATCAAGAGCACCGGGCACATTACCATAAACTTTTGATCTTTTCCTAGACCCAGTATCAGGTCCAATAAAATTCTCAAGCAATTCTTTCCTCTCTATTAGACCATTTAGAAGCTTAAGTGGAGTACGAAACGTATAAATTAATCTCATATCAATCCCCAACTTATGTGCAGCTTGGGCAGCAGAAATGGAGTTACCACCCATCAAGAAGAAGTCATCATAGTCTGAAACTTCTTGAACCAATAATGCATCACAAAATACCTGGCAAAGAGGAACCAAATTATGATCAGAAGGAAAAAAAAACAAAGACAAATTCTATAGTGCACAATTAGAGCAGCAGGCTTTTACTCCTCTTACATACATGGCAATCACTTCACAATTCACAATAAAAAATTTCTTTTGCTACATTTTTTTCGACAACAGAGACTGCTAGAAGTTACAAAATCTCAAGTAATTTTTACTAAAATAATCCTTATATGAATAAGAACACTGCTTCACTAGCTTTTCACTAAGATTACAGATATATGGTGTAATGACTGGAGAGGCTTAGAGGTTACACATTAGAATGGGCCTAGTGACAATTGCATCAATTACAAGACAGATCGACTCTTGCATCCACTCTCACTAATGCATCAATTATGCATTAGCAAGTTGGACTTATCAAACTGTTTATTTGTAAGGGTTGCAAATCAATTAATTCAATAGGAGAGAATTAGAAATATCAAAGTAAATCTTTAGGATTTTAAGGCTTCTTTTCTCATATTTCACATTCTTTTTTCAAAATGTTGCAACATAAGCACTATTACAATCTTCAACCATACCTTTTCTCCAACATTTCTCCAATTATATCTTAGCTTAATGAACTTGTGAAAGGACCTAAACAATATAAGAAGAATCAAAATTAACAGTATCAAGTATCAACTATGCTAATTATAACTATCCATGCAAGCCACCTAATAAGAAAACAACATTGTGGTTCATATAAAGTATGGCCGACAAGTGAATCGAGAACTTGACTGCATTATATTAACTGGCTGAAATAAATAAGTAAATACCCAAGAGATGATTAAAGCATACTTCTTTAATAATTTGAAACCGTCTATCAGAAGTCTGATTCATTTCAAAATGGCTTCTACGCTGCTTTGGCATACATACTGAACTTGAAAGCTTGAGATAATCAATTTTCCCAGAGGCCAAGGTCGGTAATGATCTCATACAGAAATAATAACTTGGGATCATTGCTGGTGGAAGTTTCTTGACCAACCAACCACGGATAGATGTGATCAGGTTTTCAATCAAATGCTGCTCATCTGAAGAGTGTTTATTTTCTTTCTGAAGATCCTCTGAAGTTTTCATTACAAAGTATGCCTCTAGGTGGGTTGATATTCCATCAGTTCCATGAAAAGTTACAGCAGCATCACCTACTTCAGGATGTTCCTTTAGCAAACTCTCAATCTCCTCCAAAGCAACCCGTTGCCCATTGATTTTTACAGTGCGGTCATTTCTTCCTAGGAAAACAAGATCTCCACTTTGTAGACGTTTTGCAAAGTCACCAGTCCTGAATGGTAATCCACTACTGTTACCCTTAGGATTGTCATTTAAGTGTTCATCAAGGTATCCTGCAAACAAGCATGGCCCAGAAACAAAGATTTCACCCTCATCAGGGTTGTCGAATTCACCAAGAATGATACCACAATTTGAGATAGCAATTCCAATAGGCACACTGCTTAGTGATTCAGTTTCCAAAACACTTGCTAAATTTTTGCAATCAAAATATGTGCAGTCACCTGATACCTGAATAACAGTCTAACTATTGTTATTGTTGAAGGAAATGAAAATAAATGCTTCTAAAACTGCATTTGAAACTCATCTAATAACCTTTCACCTGCATATGGCATGCCAGATGATTGCAGAGGGGAAAAAAAGCCAAGCTTTCTACAAATGATCAGATTGTTGAACACCCATTCACGGATTTAATTGATAACATAGGAACTTTTTTTAAGAAAAAAAAACATGAACACAAATATAACCTGAGAAGAACCTTTCCATGAAATGCTTTATGCAGCCTCACATCCAGTTCGAGAGTTTAAAATTCCACATTCAATAAAATAAGTTTCTTACAAATGGAACTCATTCAAAATACCATGTAGTTCATCGGTTGGAAGGTAGCATGAAAAAAATAAAACAATTGAAAACAAGATCAATATCTTTATCCAAAATCAGTGAGATAAAAACACAGTGAATTCTGATTAAAAGTTGCCTTGACCAATTACAGAGCTAAAAGATGAGAAGGATTTACTTTTTAGTTTTCACATTGTTACTCATTCCTGTCACTAACATGTAAGAATGCATTGCTCTAGAATCTAGATGCCAGCAATCGTGAGGTTATCAATTAAAAGCTATCAAACAAAATTACAAGAATATAGATTGGGCATCTTACAAGTATCCTTCAGTAGAATTAGTTGGAAGTATTTGCCAGAATGGGAATGAGTTTGTGTAGAAGGAAGAAGGCAAGATTCAGTGTAATAAACATCAATCCCAACTCTAGTAGAAATTATGCCATCAAACTGTTAAATATATTGAACGATTTTCACTTTGAAACAACCTAGGTCCATTACGTCTAGCCACAATAGTCATCACTATGATTACTCTAGCTTCATTTTTGTGGACCAGGTAAATCACCACTTAAATAGGCTGTAACAGAAGTATTCCAGATCCAGAACTCTCACCCAAGACTGATCAAAAGTGGCCTTTAAATTAGTGTCAAGAGTCAACCCAAAAGACCTGACGACAAACCTTTGGTAGATCTAATAACCGCAAGCAAGTCTATCAAGCCATAGAGCTTCCTTTCCTCCCACAGCCTCAAGCAAATCATGGTACCCACCAACAGATACCTCAATGTCATTAAAAAGCCACCAAAGTTGAGTGAAAGGCAAGTTATTTTTTGGTTTGATTGTATAAGGTCACATACCTATTATTTTTCTTTTTAAATCCTATGCTATTGACACATCAACCATTAAGGCACTTGACACAGTATGACATCAGCATGTACCTTGCCTGGCAACAATCATCATCAGACCAAATCACGAAAAGGCAATACTAATTTTTTATATAAAATTGCATTTCTAGAATAAATCATGTAGCAAAGCTAATCATTTCCTCATTATTCTACATCTTAACAAGTCAAAATAACTTGGGAAGGTTGTTCCATGATTGCATGTACTTAAATACATACAACTTTTGATTCACTAAACTCCAACTAAACTTCTTGGACAAATTCCTTCCTTACATAACTACCACTAGGATAAGAGATTTAAAAAGGGTTTGAATTGAGTTAAGAATTGATAGTGGTTCAAAAATTCATCAAATCTTTCTTTGATTTCTGTCAATTTTCCCTTATAATCTATAAGTAATTTCATGTCCATTGGAAACATGATGATGATGATGATCTGTCAAATATTTTTCCTCAAGCCATCTTAATCTAAAGTTGTGGTCTTGAAGTGACTCTATGTTTATAGGAGCATGGATGTAACAATCATAATTCTGCTTGTACTATTCTTGATATCATAATGTTACCAAAGCAGGCCGTTACCAATTACTGGTTCCTGTCACTAGCTCGTAGAAATGCATTTGCTATTAAATATAGATGCCAGCGCTGAAAAGGTTACCAATTAAAAGTAATCAAACAGAATAACAAGAATATAAATCAGACATGTTATAAATCTCCTTCAGTAGAATTAGTTGGAAAGGATAATAGGCAAGTGGATGATGGTAACAATCATGATATTTGCCAGTACTCTTCTTGATGTCATAATGTTACCAAAGCAGGAATGACATTCACAATGCTCAATCACAGAAGGTAACTACACAGTAGCCTCAGCACATTATCTTTCATAAAGAAATTTAGGAAGAATAACACGTCAACAGGATGCAACCCATCAACTTTTTAAACTTCAAAAAGTCTCATGCAATGATGGGAAATGGGAATGGCACAAAATGATACCCCCTTGGAGACCAAGCTATTTGTATAATGCAATTTGCTTTTTTCAACCTATCTTATTAAATGAATCAAAAAAAAATGCAAATAGTTAAAAAAAAAAAAAGGTTCTACAAGCAAGAAATGATCCTGACACTTGGCAAATGGTTGCAGAATTATCACCAACTGCAAGTATCAGCAACACATGTATAATCTACCACTACCAAATAGTTGGGACTTCACTGTTTTGTTGCTACTGTTGTATGTCTACCACCGATAATCCCAAGTACAGAAAAGAAAACGAAATGCTTCTAAGATACTGAAAGCATGCAATCACCTGATTATAACTGTTTAACAAGGGAGATTCTGTGATACTAGTGCATAACAAGAAAGATTTCACAACAGTGCACCATTCCTAGTAAATTAGGTGAAACAAACCTGAATACTTAATTGCTGACCTCAGTACTTCCATAGAGATTGAGAATCGTTGTCTCTGGCAAAGTTTCAAGCAGACTTCGACACAATGATATAGATAAGACCTCCCCACTAAGGATCAATACTTTCAGAGGATTGCAACCTCGGATATAAGAATGCTTCAATTTAGGAAGAACCAACCTCATCAAAGAAGGGACACATGTCAATCTTGAAATACAGTATGCCTGAAAAAAATGGGAGCTTGAACATCAGACATGTTGAACTAACTGTTTGCAATTTGTGTGGTAACTAAGTGTACTATAGGCAAACTCAATAAAAATATGAATATAGTAAAACACAAAAGAAATCAGCAAGGTTTAGATTTACAATGTAATCATCATTTATATATTAGTACAGTGTTGTCTAAATAGGTAGCTTAATGAAAAAAGCCCCTCCAAGGCAGGACCGGAGGGTCAATGTAACAACCTTGCCCCTACAAGATGAAAAACTATTCCCATGAATCAGAACGAGGTCGCCTTGATTGTAAAGGAACAACGTCACTGTGACACCAACAATCACCATCTAACAAAAATTAATACTCTGAACTGAATAAGAGGTATAAGGGTGCCATGAAACTACAGATTTGCACGTATCTCGTTGATAAGGAATCAGCAGTTTTTATTTTCAAGATGAATTATTCTTGAGAGTTGAGATACAAAAACACAAGGTTGAAGTGACTAAAACTTGGTGACTGTTGGAAGCAAAGTAGCTGGTTAATTGGCAGATCAGAAGGAATGGTAATGAACTGAAGCAAGGGAACAAGATCAATCAGAATCAGCATATTTTATACAAGTACAGAAACCCAGAACAAAATACTGTTCAAAATCTTAATAATAATATTAATTGCATTTCTGCCTGTGGCATCTCCTTTTCTAGCCAGTTTGGCTGCTCTGCAACTCGAGATTTGTGTCCAATGACATGGATCAGTATTAACACTTCCACTTTAGCCAAAATGACTACCAAGTCTCACAGCTACACAAAGCATCACAAATTTAAGACAAATGCTCTAATCAATGTACAAATATCCAAAATACACCAAACCTTGTTTCCTTTTAAATTAAAAACATTAATGGGCTTCCAAAAGCCTTAAAAAAACCTACTTTTATTCTATCAGTTTATTGTTTCCTATCATTCCATGACTAAAAACTATTGTCATCAATCCATTCAAATTCTTTCTGCCATTTGAGCCCAAAAATTTGACAGCCATAGTGTCACGGACTTAGCTGGTTTTGCCTAAGCCATGCGGCACCAATGCGTATCACCGCAAAGGTCAGCCTACCCGAAATCTCCTATAGTCCCTTAGGACCTGCAAAAGAGAAGACGGATTTAGAAAGCGCTTTCACACGGATCCGTAAGCCACTCTTTTAGCAAACACTATATAGCCAATGCACATTCCAACCATGGATATTACAAGCTCGTAAAAGCTTGCACAACAAAGGTATAGATTTGGTCCACTACAGATCGAATTCTATTACAAGTATTCCTCGATGCGTACTTTATGTACAAGCCTACAATGGCTGCCAAACTCACTCAAATATGGGCATTTTGTCTTTGCAAGCCCTTTACAAGCTTTACATTATACGACAACCCAAAAGGGACACGGACAAGCATAAGCATTACACCGAACAAGCCGTTGACAATTTTGTCCGTGACATTCTCCCCACTTATTCCTTCGACGTCCTCGTTGAAGCCTTTCTTGTGACGCAACTTCATTTCTTGGTTGGATCTTCGATCTTCGCTTACGATGCGATGCGCCCTTGACTCCCATTTGTTCTCCGGTTGTTGTTGTTGAGTCGTCGAACTTTAATCCGTCATGCCACTTCAACTCGCCAATGACTCTGACATTGGTGTGGGGTTGGCAGAGTTGTGCTGATCCTTGCTGGCTCTTGCGGATTCATCTAATGAAGGTAAAAGACCATCATTGATATGCGCCATCTTCAAATTCTTCTTGTCTCTTGAATGGTAGATGCTTGTTGAGCTTTAACGAGCATCGCCGCAACCTTGAAATTTTCAGTGTCCTTCCTCCGCAAAATTTGCCCATCGAATCTTCTTCCACTTAGTTGTCTTGAAGGGTCTTGTATTGCTGCGAGCTCCTCTGCCGATAACTAAGAGAGGCAATCGGGTACTCGGTTTCACCCATTCTCTTGGGAGTTGAGAAGGCAAAGGTTACTTGACTTCGCCCTCCTCGAGGTTGTACACGTCGCGTCAAGTCGGTTAACTGGAATTCGCTTTGCTCTTAGCTCACACTTCCGAAGCCTTGAAGTGTTTGCAATCCTCATACAGTCAAACCATCTTGTGATTCACCTTCATTGCCATAACTTCGAATGCAAGAAGTTATCACCCAACTTGAGTAAGTCTCGATAGGTTTGGTCGCCTTAGGGATTGTACCGCATTCTCCATCATTTCTCGCACACCGACTCCTCAGAGTAGCAAAGGTACAACACCGCGTCTTTCATGCTCCGATCCTTGGTCATGCCCTCTTGCATTGACCAAGTCCTTCACTCACTTCGCCATCTTGATGGAAAGTCTGCAAGTGACACCGGTCTTACGGTTCTCTCGCTTCTGCCCTTCAGTCTTGATACATGGAGTTTGTCAAGCATTCTCCTCCTCCACGGCCCATATCACGACCAAGTGCTCTCCTCTAAGAGAGCAAGGATTGATGACTTAAGTCCGCCTCACGGCATACCATGCGCATGCGACGCCCCAGCACTACTATCCGTTGTCTCAAACGATAACAAGCATCCCTTCGCGATCGGTAGATCCGCCTCAGCGGCGTTGTGACACTCCTCCGAGTTCACCTTCAATCTAACAATGATTGATCTTGGGTAGCCAGTCCTATTGACTCGTCATCGCTTCCTCGCCATATTTTGACCACCTGCTTCGACACCTAAGTGTTCTCTTAGCAGTTCCACGTGATCGCTGGAAAGACAGACTACAACTCCCATGTATGGCCACCGCCACATGTCAAGGACTTCACCCATTTCAACTTCTCCTTAGCTTGGTCGAATGTTCGCTTACTCGGCCTTGTCCTCGACTTGCCGGGCTCCCTTTTGCGAATGTGAGCTCAAGTAGTTCCACTCTTCAACCACCCGATCATACCTCTATGATCCAATGTGGACAGCATCCGAACTTCTTCCTCGACAAAGGCACACTACCCCATAATGTGATGTCCAGGCTTCCATTCAACGCAACATATCGTGCACGCACGTAAGACCCACCTGTGGTACTACGGCATTCACTCTGAATCCATTGCTCTTCTTCTACCGTCGTGTTGTTCACCGACGTGGAGCTCCTAATCACGCTCCCGATCATACCTCTCATGCGATCTAGTCCCCAATCACGGACTCACTGTGTGTGTCGACTTGCGAACTTTTCCACTACAACAGTGCGTCATGTCGCCGCTGTGACATCTCCTGCATACGATCCTGCTGTATGAACTCGAATCGCGATATCTCCAGAATGTGTGGACTCCGCCAACACATCGCAGGGCCTTCGCCATCTTCGATTCTGCTCGATCCTGTGGCAATCGACCTTTCGCCCACCCACTCTCGGTCACACCTCTGGATATCCGCCTTCAAAGAGCAACATCTCTCTTCGCATCCTTCCTGAAAAAAATGGAAGTTTTGAGACCACCATCCCTTGACTACTCCGCCTTTTTGAACAAATCGTGCCCATCGCCGCGAATGCACTTTGCTAGATGTGACACCTCACCAATACACAAAGACCGCACCCTCCGGTCTAGCAACATCTTCAACTCGCTGCACACTTCACCATACGAAAGTATCCTAAATGCCGAAGAGAAAGTTTCATTGCTCCAATGGCCGACCTTCGGCCGCTTTAGGATGGCCACTGACGATCCAACGTCCGCACGCAAGGCCTTGCGTAGATGTCGAATTCCTCGAAGTTTGCAAAATTTCCTCACCTCTGCGAGCTTTGCACAACTCTTTCGATCATCGAGCAACCCACTCCAAATCGCACGGTCTCATCCTTAAAGCACCCCGCTTGCCTCGAGCAAAAGTTTGGGTGTCATGAAACTAGCCACCGCCGAACTCACCATCCCCACCTTTGAATGCGCCCGCAATTTTCTTAGCTTGTTGTCCTCGTGGTGCTGACGAGGTCCCCACGTTGCATGCTAAGTGTTTCTAAGTGAGCTTGTCCCGCTCGATACCAATCATCACGGACTTAACTTGGTTTGCCTGAAGCCGGGAACAAGATCAATCGGCACCAATGCGTATCACCGCAGAAGGTCAACTCTACCCGAAATCTCCTATAGTCCTTAGGACTGCCAAAGAGAAGACGGACGAGAAAGCGCTTTTCACACGGATCCGCAAGCCACTCTTTTAGCAAACACTATATAGCCATGCACATTCCAACCATGGATATTACAAGCTCGAAACAAAGCAACAAAGGTATAGATTTGTCCACTACAATGTACAATTCCAATTACAAGTATTCCCCGATCGTTTCTTTATGTACAAGCCTACAATGGCTATTTCAAACTCACTCAAATATGGGCATTTTGTCTTTGGCTGCCCTTTATTTTACATTATATGACAACCCAAAAGGGACACGGACAAGCATAAGCATTACACCGAACAAGCCGTTGACAATTTTGTCCGTGACAATAGGGCACAATTGATCTAGTAAAATGGATTGTGATAATCCATTCAGATTAACAAAAGGATCTCGTATAAAATTAAATTAGACTTTAGCTATGAAATTTCTTAGATGCTGATAATTTGAAATTCAAGCTGAGAGCATGATTTAGCATGAAAACAAGCAAAACAGAGAGAGACAACAAAACAACAGGTGTATCACAATATGATCCATATTGCTGATCAGAATTAAGGGCATATATTGGCAACCAAGTAAGGTTGCTCCTTTGCAACCTGGTTAGTCGTGGAAAAAACCACTTAGTATGCAAGAGCAAGGGCGGCTTATATTATCCCTCTCAATACCTCACATGGGCAGGAGTCTGAGACACATAACCTCAGTTGACCCCCCTTTATGGTAGTTGTTTATAATTTTATAATACATGCAATCCATCAAGTTGAATACCTTAAGAAGATTGACTAAACAGATTGGATTAGCTTTAAACTCATTAAACGGAGGAATGATGACCGATGTGCAAGTTAAAAGAGCCCCGAGAAACTCCTGTAGATGATCAATAAAGCTAGTAGATATCTTGAACAACAATATGTCCTTGCTGCATAGAGGAATCAATCCTTGCATCCACTGAAATCGGTTCAGAAGGCCTAAAAATATTTGGAAAACAGAGTTAGCAAGCTAACTAAGATTTGAAGATCAGGTAAATAAAGAGAGCATAAGCATATCAAGAATAGAACATGTGGCTACAAACATGCTCAATCCTCTAATCTATGCTGAAAAGCATATAAACAAGGTAGCCACTCTTAACATCTGTATATGCACGTTCAGGCACACATATTAATGAACTACCCTAGTGTATACAAGGCTTCTTGCCACTAGTAGTGCCAGATAAATCCACCAACAGCCCCTCCCCTCCTTTAATTTTTGAAAAAAGAAAAAAGACCCTGCAAAGTTCATTACTGGTCTATTCCTTTTTTTTTTAAGTCAAGAAGCTTGCTTGGCAGTCAATGTCATTCATTTCTTTTTTGTAGGAACTGAACAAGCAATGATGTTCGGGAAAAAAAATGATAATAAAAAAAACACAATAGCCTTCAATAACTGATGTTAAATGGCACAGAAGTATCAGAGAGACAGTATCAACTAAGAGTTATCACTTCTAAAGAACAATGATGAAACAAATATATGGTTAGCTAACTTAAAACATCTGAACCTAACCACAAACACAAGAATGAACCAGTCAGACAGTATAGCCACATTTGTCAAAACATTTCCTTCCATAAGTATTCCACATTGGAGACCTAATACAAGATGTATTCAGCATACAGCAAATATTAGCTATCTGTAACTAGAGGAGAAAAGTGAACAACAATCTAGAACATGTATCCTATGTAATAAAAGTTAAAACTTTTACTAACAAATGAGTAATGAAAAGGAAAACAAGTAGAAGGCTAGAAGCTAAATTGACTTGTACAAACCACAATGGACAATATGGGTGTCATATTAGTGTCACTATATTTTATTTTCCACATGCTATATACCAAGGGGATGAACACTAGATGTATGGTTCAGAAGTAATTGAAACTACACAATTTGACAAAATCATGATAACAATAGCAATAAGTCCTACCCTGAGAGAACAATGGGGAGAAAAACTAATACATGCAAGGCATTTTATTTACTTAAATTTAAGAAATGGACATTCAATAGGATGAGAAACAAGCATCCAAAAGAGTGGCATTCCTGAAAGTGAAGCTCTTGATCATATCTCCACAGACAAACAGATCATGTGAGAAACTCCAAAAGAAAATATGCAGGAGAGGGAACATGACCAAAAATAATTCAAATCCAACAAACTTAGTACTCATTTTGATTTATTTGGTCTTAACTCTTAAGAATATCAACACCTGTCAAACTACAGGAAGATTTGGCCAAATCTACAACACAGTTGCAGATATTGCATTATATTTGATGTTTAGTAAAGGTAGATCTATCAATTCTTTAACACATATCTTAAGAGAGATCAAGGAATGTTCAGATTAACCATTTATTGATGACTGGGACAAGTAATTTATGCTTTCAGTAAATCTAAAGCATGAGAGAACAGGAAGGATGAACATAGAATGTATTGCATATACAACCTTAAAGAACTCAGGATGCAACATATCATTCTCGAATGAGAATATCTAGAAGAACAAAGCACAATTTACATGGGTATGTTTTGGCTTTGAATCAGACCTATTAACACCCTAAATTGTATCATTGTAGTTCCATCAACAGTAGTACTATCATAATTTAGATAGGCCACATACCTCATATCTCAGTACGAACCCACCACAAGGGAAGTTGAATAACATAACAGTAGCTTTATTACATATCTAGCATCTTAAGGAATGATCTAATGCAAATTACTTGAAAACAAGGATCGCTATAACATAGAAGCTTACAGTTGTCCTACCTAAACTAGCAGACAAATAAATGAAAGTTATCTAACATTTCAAAAACTTTGACCACAAAACAATTAAGCATGAAAATGCTTCAAGATCAGTGTACGGCAAAACCTGGCACAAAAAATTTGAGTTATGAAAAGGCAACATAACAAACCTCAAACAAAATGACATATTGCTATTGTGCAAAGAGAACTATAGATGGTAGATGGAAGAACAAAAAGCAGTGATATAAAACATAGTCGATATCAAAAAATAGTAGAGAGTTGATTATGATTTCTGATAGAATGGTTGATAATAAATAAGCATATGCATCAATAATTTTCACAAATGAAAATCTAAACAGTGCAAATTAGACATTTTTTAAGGTTATATTTTCTGGCATAAATCATAGTTTACAATAGGTGTTTGCACTAGGCTGCACAAAATTGCAATTTTTTGACAGGATGACATAAAAGGGGGAACTGATCCGATGACATGGAGAACAATATTGTTCCAACAAGAAAAGCTGAAAGCTAGAATTGAAATATACCAAGTGTTGTTAAAATCCTGGTTATTACCAAAATACATATACTAACATCTGGCAAAGGAGTACATTCGGTCATTATTTATGAGAAGGCAACTAAATAAGAGATAAAAATTGAATAAAGCGGTTACAAGTGATATATGAAGGACTACACCAAGGCAAAAGATTACTCAAAGAATATCACAAGGCATCTTATTCATAGCACACTTCAAGAAAAACATGAAGCATTACAGCTGCAATGTACAGCAAAGTACCTTCTTCTGTACCACAGACACCTTTTGATTTTCCAGTTGAACCAGATGTGTACATCAAATAACAGAATCTTCTCGAGCTTCTGCTCTCACAAGGCCAAATAAGATCAGGCCAACAAAACTCCCTCTCAGAATCCATTTTCATATCTGCATACAAAACTGAACAACTACTCCTTTCCACAATCCAATCAACTGCCTCAAGTTGCTGAGTTCTATAAAATGGTGCACACTTGATTATAAGGCCAGTTTTTGAAGAAGAAATAACTGAGAGTATCCTTTCTTCTGACCATGAAGGGTCTAATGGCAAGAAAGCCTCCCCACACCTAAGAATTGCAAGGACTGCAACTATATATTCCACCGAAGGGGGAATGCAAATGCCCACAATTTGTGGCATTCGGGAATCCAGTGTCAGCGGATCCTCTGCCATGGCAATCTGCTTTGAGCCACAATACCCTGCAATTTGGAATATTCAAAATGAATTCAATGTGCATCAGAAGTACATCAAAATGAATTCAATGGTTCCTGCCCGTTATGGCAGGAGATGAGAAAAGGAAATCTGAAATGAAAAAGAAAAAGATAAATAGATAGATATGAAAAAAAATATGTTAAAGCAAGAAAGAAACGTTTGCCTGGCATTTAAGATATCTTATCAAGCTCTGTTGAGTTACATAGTTTACTAGTAAAAAATGCTAAATTGTTTCCTCTTCTCAAGACAAAAAAGAAAAGAAAATTCCAAATAAGCAACTTGCTCAACCGGCAATGACTTTAACCTTTTATCCATTGGTTGCAACTAGGAGAAATTTTGTGAAGACTACCAAAACCTAATTCTAATTCCAACACAACAAGTAGAACAGATGTCACAAGGTAGAAAAGACGGCGGCATTGGTTTCTAAATGCTTGCAAGCTTTCACTAATTGCCAATAAAGAGTAGAAAGAAAAGATACCATGTATCATGGCAATTATTGACAGCCAATCGGGACTCACCATGCGAAGCCTAGTAAACAACAACGAGCCCCACCGATATGACATCCAAATGAAATAGTTATTCATTACAGTAATTAATCTTTCATAATCAACAATGATTACATATAAAAGCAATAAAATGGGCCTTATTTAGGCACGTTCTGTTTGTAACCCTGAAAACTCATTCTCAACTCTCAAACTCTTCAAAAAAAATCTTTTTATACCACCAAATGCCTTGAACATCAGAAGGACTATATGCAGACACGTTTCCAGTGCAAGTTTTGCAGGTTTAGCAGGTCCGAACAAAAATTTGACAATCAAACCTTTCTCAAACACAGGAGGGCTATGCCTCCAATCAAGTCACCTCGCAAGTCCAGGCCAAAGCTCCCTAAATGGATATCTTTCCATATCAAGCTTCTTGAGTCAGCTTTCCATATTACATTTCGCTATGGAGCAGACTTCTTCTCCAACTTTAACGGTGCCAAGATTCAAAACAAACAAGTGGTCAACTCCGCCACATCAGGTAGATAATCAAAATTGACACTAACGCCGGGATAGCTAAAAACCCTAATTTAGAGACCAACAAGATCAAGATCATCTTCACCCAGGGGATACGATGGCTCAAGGATCCAACCTCCAATAGGATGTCGCCGCATGTAAAGCGCACAGCCAGTATAAAATGGAGGTGACAATCCCTCTTTGCTGGGTTGAGCAGCTGAACCCTAGCCACCCTCCACCAATTGCCAATAACTAGTAGAGAAAGAAAAGAGAACGAAAGGCCTACAAACCCTAACCTTGAGGTCGAACGAGATCAGGATCGTCTCCTCCATCAAGAACCCAGCGGATGCGACGGCTCAAGGATTCAACCGCCGATAAGACGTCACCCCAGGTAAAGCACACGTCGCCGGGGTAGATCGGAGGGGACGAACCCTCCTCCACGGAGTGAGCGGCTGAACCCTCGCTGGCCTCCCCTTGCCGTTGGATGCCGCCGGTGGCGTGGACAACGGCAGTGCGGCCAGAGTTCTTGGAGGCAGCTTCGAAGAAGACGTGGGAGATGCAACACGGCCTCTTCCCAGCGTCGCCACCGCTGTCATCGGCCGGCATGTCTTCTCTATTGCAGGACGTCAAACAAACCGATCAGCTCGAATGGGGCTATTCTTTCTAGAATGAAGGGGTCGGGCGGCGGCGAAGAGGACGAGTAGCGGCGGAGGAAGTGGCCGCGTCGGGATTTCAAGAACCGGAGCGTGCGACCGCCACGCAACGTCACAAGTAGGGTGGCAAAGGTGGGATTATGCATTATTGATCGTAACGAATACTGCTACGAGATACGGAACGGACTGAATCGTCACGGGGCATAGCATGTACACGTATGTAGCTGTATCAACGCATAAAACACGTGACAGTAAGAAATAAAGGGCTTATGGGTTTCGTAGGAGCGCCTTGGGATGCATCTAAAACACAAAACACGTCCAATTAAATCGGTTCAACCACTCCGATTTGTTAAACTCATACAATTCAACCGATCGAACCGTTTATACAAAACATGCACCACTATCGAACCAATTCAATTGTCCGTTTGAGATGTGAGTTAGCGATCGAGGATAGCAGATTGGAATGGTTGAACCGATTTAGTATTATATAGCTGTATATGTACCACTATGCTATGCTGAAAATAGTTTAGGGTTTAGTAGATCAGAGCCATTGAATCAGTTGGATTGTATAAGTTGATTTAGTAGAAAGATAAAAGCTATTGGTTAAAAAGTTAAAAGATGAAATGTTTTACGAGAATTTTTTAAAATTAATTTTTTTTATAAATAGTTCATCCGTTTTATTAAAAACGAGTGTCGCTTAAAAATTTGGTATTTATTTGAAAGCATGCTATCTTATTCTAAATTCTTATTATTTGTGATATAACATATCTGATACTCTAAATTCTTATTATTTCATATAAAACTATAATTTATCATGACTTACATTCAAACTGAGATAGAATATTGTTTGAGACCAAAACCAAGATTAAGGCGAAAATTGTGATGTGCGAGTTGAGTCTGTTTTGACTAAAATTTGAGTTTTATTTTGACTTTACCAGATCAACTGCTCGGTAAAATAATTTTAACTCGATGTATAATTTTTACTGGTCTAATCTAACCAGATCATTTAATCATGATCAAAGATGAGCTTATTTGATTTAATTTCGTCGATCATAAATTTTCACTATTTGGTCGACCAATATTTAATAAGTCTACTTGACTCAAAATTTATTCAAATGAGTACGGATTTCTTCATAACGATAATTTTTGTTATTATATATTTTATTAATCTTATTTTGACTTAGTTAACCTCGGGCTTAAAACAACTTATGATCTTTGATAAGGCCTACCTCGAAAGTGATGCAATCATAACAGATTTGATACTTCGTCATTAATGTCTATTTTAAATATATATTGATATTTGATAAATTCTTTTCAAATTATATTTGGCCAACTGCATTGTAAAATTTATATTTTAAATATACACTGACGTAATTATTATTTGGTAAAATTATATTTTAAAATTTTATTAAATATTATGTGATAATTTTTATCCTTTTAGTAATTTAACATTTATTCATAAAATAAATAATTTTTTTAATTATTAAGTAAATAAAAATTATAAAAAAATAAAAAAATTCGTATGGATGAGATATACAATAAATCAATGAATAAAATTCCACCTTATATAAGACATAAATCATACTGGTTTATAGCTAAATCTTATTAGTAATCTTATGATTTTAGATAATATCATGGAGTAATTTTTAGATAATATCATAGAGTATTTTTAGAATTTAAAAAATTATACTAGCGTCTTGTAAATTTTCAAGCACTAATGCTGGGGCAATATTAACATTTGAGCATTTTTACAACAATCAAGTTAAACGTGAATTTAAAAAAATGTTAAACATCAATTTGCATTTGAAATGTGCATTGCGTGCTCTATGCACGGCGTTCGTAGGATATTAATAAGATTCTTTAAATTATGTAAAGTATCATATAATATTATCTAGAATCACAAGATTATCACTGAATAATAAAAACCATAAACCTATGATTTATTTATTCAGGTGAATTTTTATTTATTTATTTTGTAAATATCATTTTATGATCATTTATATGATTATATTTTAATTTATTATGCATTTGGGTCATACAAAATTTGTTATTAAATTACATGCAATCATTTATTTATTTACCTATCAATATAAAATAACATATATACTTTTAATAGATTTTTGAAATACAATTTTGCCAAACAATACTTACATATGTATATATTTAAAATATAATTTATTAAAATATTTTATCACTACATACATATTAAATATTAAAAATATAAAAATATATTTTCAAACACACCATAGTTTCAAAAGTATATATAACAATAGTTCGTGTGATAGATTATGATGGCATTAGTCCATTCGAATAACCGAGAACACTATAAATCTATCTAGAAAATACGATAAAAGCCAAAAAAAAAAAGTAATAATACGGTCAATGTTTTTCTTTTTTTAATCAACCATTGCATAATGAATAGTACGGTCAAACGTGATCAGTTGGGTAATGATGTTACGTTGATTAGTTCTTTACCAGATGTCGAAGGATTTAGGTGGGCCCCCACGCCGAGCTGTGACGGCTGAGGGAAGTCAATGATGATGCGGACAATAAATGGGGAAATAACTGCCCCACTTCAATACCCGACACTCCGCCAGTCCTCACCGTGGAATTGACTGTTCTCCCAGGCGGGATCCGCGGTTCCCGATGCCGAACGCCAAATAGTCCCCTTATCTCTTGCTCGGACTCCGTCGCAGTCTTCTCCGTCGCCCCACCGCCGCACCGGGTTTTCTCCGCGGGGCCCGCCCTATTTCTAGGGTTGCTGGACGTGTTCGAGTTTTCTACTTCCGTTTCGTCAGAAAAGGAGGCGCTTTGGACCCGTTCCGGTGGAACAATTCGAGGTGCTCGCTCTCCAGTCTGGTTCTCCCGCTCCAGCGGTGGATTCCCCCGCGGGGAGGGAAACGTTTTATTCTGCTCCCGAGACCTCTTGGTCTGGTCCGGAGTCCGCTTTGTCGAATAAAAGTCCCCGGATTCTTTGGTACGGCGAAAGCTTGGGTTTTTTCTTATTCTTTACGGTATGTTTCTGTGTCTTTGAGGTTATCACTGCAAAATTTGCTCGTTTCTGCTTTGAAGATTGGATTTTGTGGGGCGGGGCCTGGTTTCTGTATTTCATCGGGTCTGTGATCAGAGCGACAAGCAAAAAAGCTGCCGGCTCGATTGCTCAGCTTGGAGAAATGTCCGAAAATATGGATGAAAATAGCTGGCAGGAGATGCTGCGGAGGATATTGCCTCCAGGCACCCCCATCCCGGAGGCACCGGCCAACCTTGATTACTCTATTGCCATCGAGTATGATGGCCCGCCGGTGTCATACGAGCTTCCCAGGGTTGACCCTGTCGATTCGATTCCGACGGCTGAGCCTGTGCTTGGCTCTCATCGGTTGGTGAATGATGGCCGTCCCCCGGTGGTTGATCCAATTCCTTTGCCTGTCTCTCGGATTGCTCGCTGTGCTGACCCCCCACCGCGAAGCCCGCAGGTACCAGGAAGTTCCGAGTCTGTAGATTCAGTCTTGCAGAATGGAGAATTCTCCGATGACTCCCCCTCGGGCTCTCCAGTTTCTGCCCATAGCATGCCGAATGGGCAGCCTAGCCAACCAGCAAATGAGGGGAGGAGGGCTTCTGTTGTCACTTTTGAGGAGAAATCAGAAAGCAAGGAGATTTATGAAGATGTGATGGGTTCTCCTCAATATGTTGGAGTTACCAGGAATGACCAGAGGAAAAGCGTGTGCTATAGATGTGGCAAGAGGAAGTGGGAGAGCAAAGAAGCTTGTCTGGTCTGTGATGCCAGGTATTGCAGCTACTGTGTGCTTAGAGCCATGGGATCAATGCCAGAGGGGCGCAAGTGTGTTAGTTGCATTGGCCAGCCAATTGATGAGTCAAAGCGTTCCAAATTAGGAAAGAGCTCGAGAACGTTGTCCCGGCTTCTCAATCCACTGGAAGTCAGGCAAATCTTGAAAGCTGAAAAGGAATGCCCTGCAAATCAACTCCGCCCAGAGCAACTCATCGTAAATGGACTCCCACTTAAGCCAGAAGAGATGGCAGAGTTGCTCAGTTGTCAAATACCACCTCGAAAATTGAAGCCTGGAAACTATTGGTATGACAAAGAGTCAGGCTTCTGGGGGAAGGCAAGAACCTTAAAAATACTTGCTTGTTGTGAACTGTCTTTTTTCTTGTTGAGATATGCTGATCTTTTGCCTATGCTTCTTCCTTTTGCAGGAGGGCGAGAAACCTGATAGACTAATCAGCTCTAACTTGAATTTCACTGGCAAGCTTCACGCTGAAGCAAGCAATGGGAATACTGAAGTTTATATCAATGGCAGGGAAATTACAAGAGTCGAACGAAGGGTGCTTAAGGTAGCAGCCACTTTTTGTTACCGAGCAACCATTATTTAGGACCTACTTATATCCCCTGTCAGTGAATTTTCATTTAGGTTCATCCTTTATGAGTTTTTGAGGCTCATTATTCCATCTCACATGCAAGTATTATGATTCATCTAATGCAGATATGCTTCAGGTTGAGAACTGATATAAAGTCTACTTTCTTACATCATGTTAATAACTAGGCAAAGAAGATTCAGAAGTTTGTTAATCTTCATGTCCATTAGAGTTGATATTGTTTGCCCCTTTTTTCATCCGAGTTTCAAACCATCACTGTGCTTGCTTACTATTTACGATTGTTTTTAATCAATGTCTCTCAATATGTGTCTTGCACATCATTGTGTATATCACTACTTGTTTGACCTAGTATCCAATGTACAATGAACTTGTTTTATGATATATAGGTGCTATCCATTATGATTTATCAAATATGGGGTGCATGGTCCCTTATATGTTCAATTTAGTATTCAAGAACGAATGATTTTGTGAAGTTTGCGCAGAGTTGTGCACTGGGGTATTACAATTAGCCGTCATCGTCATCATTGTGCCATGCAAAGTTGTGCCTTGATCCTGGCTTTAGAAAATTGAAGATATGTAGCTTTCTATACTGAGAGAATAAGGACAAATCTGCATTGTTTTTGGCTGCACCAAGAATACTGTCCTTTTGTTCCCGGTTTATCTTCCCTTTTATTATATATTTACTTGCTGTCCCAATAAATTTATGGCATATCCACTGAAAATAACATCAAATAATACGGTTATGTAGCAATTTCATGATCCCAGTTAGGCCAGTCATTGCCTGTTGGATCACATGATGTTCAATCATGTTCTTTTTACCTGTCTGAAACTAGTTATCCCATCCCTATTTAGGGTATTTATGTTCATATCTTTTGTTTCTTTTTCTTCTTTCAACAACTGTAGTTTTAGTTAAGTTTTATCTTGCTTATATTTCCAATTACTTACTGCAACTATGAGAATAAGGAAGTAGACAAACAAAATTGGACTGTGACATGTGAATTTTTTTTTTATTGGAATGTAAACTTTGATCTTTTAGTTTTCTGTATGCATCATTTGTTATTGATATTGCCAAAGTCATTTTCATCTCCAATCTGGTTCTTCAATTCCTAACTTTTGAACATATGCCAATTTTGCAGTTTGCCAGTGTGCAATGTCCACGTGATACACATTTCTGGTTATATGATGATGGTCGCTATGAGGAGGAAGGTCAAAATAATATCAGGGGAAATATCTGGGAATCGGTGTGAACATTAACTCAACATTCTCTTTTTTATACATCTGACTGAATTATGATTATAATCTGTCATAACTGATTGGGATTATAGTTGTTCTAATTTTTTACTTACTACTTATGTTGTTGCTTGACAGACATTGACAAGATTGGCATTTACTTTATTGTCTTTACCTGTACCTCATTCAGTTCCAACTGGCTCTAGAAATGAGGCTCCCTATGTAGCCAGACCTGTACCTGATTACCTTGAGCAGAGAGTCCAAAAGCTTTTGCTACTTGGACCACAGGGATCTGGGACAAGCACCATCTTTAAACAGGTATGACAGCCGAATGTTGTAGTTGAACCTTAAAGGGAAACATGGTTAGTGATTGCATGGAGATCTTCTGATCTTGTACATAGCTTTATGTAAATTGGACCTGACAAAAATTATTAGCAAACTACATACTGGAATCCCAGAACCCAAATATTTATGCAGATCTTGCACTTTTCTAAATGGTATTGCAGTTTGGTGGTGTATGGTTTTTCATGTTACATCATTTTTTTAAAGATTTATTAAAAACTTAGCTATGTAAGATGCTAAAGAACTTCTATGTTTTTCATATGTCAAATTCCAACTTTCTTCGTGGCTTACAATTTGTTTCTATGGATTGTTTTGTCATTTATACTACATCATTACTTTTCAAGGATTATGAAATTTTTTCTAAATTAGGTTCTAAAGATGGCTTCATTCTTCCTGCCAAACTTTGCTATCCCTTTTTATTTAAAACTACAAATTCAAAATTTTTATCATTCTTGTTCATAGTCTACTTTTGTGACACAGAGCCATCTTTTTGCAAGCAGGGGTGCAATTTAGGCCACTTGTACAGCATGATTCTTGTGCATTTGTGTTCTCTTTGCTTCTAGGATTTGTATGTAGATAAGTTTACCTGTGAAGCTATAGAATCATGAGAAAGGCACCCTTCAGCTTTTGACATAATTCAAGCTCCTCCTTACTGCCCTTCTTTTATTTCCTTCAGTGGTCCTCGTACACCAATAACTTCTTCTTTTTATTACTTTTGTTAAACTATCAGTTGATTCATAGCAATATGAGCTGTTCTTGCAGTGATCTCAAGTGATGCAACTATGTGAAGCACTCTAGGATATCTACCTGCATAAATAAATCACTTCAAAAAAATGTAATTAATCATTTATTTGAATATATGAAACCTACAAGTTCCTCTGTTATGCTTCATGTATGTTGCTAGTAATATAGATGATAGAATTACATTTGTTTTGATTGGTCTAAGTGATAGCCTTTTCATGATCAAAGAATAGATCCTTGTCAATAGTATGTGTTGCTTTCACTTATGGTTATAGGTCAGGATTCAGATCAATTGTAATTTGCTGCAGTAGTTAATAATGGGTGTTAGTATTTTTCTTAATAAGAGGCGATTATTGTAGCTTAGGATTCAGGTCAACTGTAGTGAGCCTACTTTATCTCTAGTAGATACTATGGATGTCAGTATATTACTTCAGAAGCGACAACTGTCACAAAGTTCAGTCACCTGGCACATTTCTCAAGTCCATATTGAAGTTGATAACTTGATTCAGATTGCTTTGATTGTTTTTCTGATTTATTTGTGATCCATATAACTTTACTTCTTTTTTATGCTATAGACATGCAGCTTAGTCAAGATTTAACATTTGATGGCTCAATGTTTTGGCCAAGCAAATTTTTGTATGAAAATTACTTTTCTTTTGATTCCTTTGTCTTCCATTTGGTTTTCTTTTGTATGACTACAACCGAGTATTGTGGTTATATGAATGTGCAAGTGCGTGCATGTGTCATGAATATGCCAGTTAGTCTAGACTTCCATTTGATGGCTCAATGTTTGAATAGGTTAAGTTTTTGTATGGAAATGAGTTTTCTCAAGAAGAATTGGAGAATATCAAGCTAATGATACAAAGCAATATGTACAAATATCTAAGTATTTTACTTGAAGGACGAGAGCGCTTTGAGGAGGAGGCCTTGGCTAGGTTGGAAAGGATAGGCTCACATGATCAAAGTTCCACTGAAGGTAATATGCATGTATATGTTTTACCATTCATTTTTGCAAACCACTGTCTAACAGTTGCTTGACTTTGTTATGGTCCTTTTCTAAATTTATTCATAGCATTGATAAGATCCCTTAGAGTTTTATCGTAGAAGAAACGAAAGAAACGGAGAAGAAGCGAAAGAAGTGGAAGAAAAGGGGATGATCGCTTCGAGGGGATCGGCCTCCTTGATCGCTTCGAGAGGATCGGCCTCCTTTGATTGCTTCGAGGGGATCGGCCTCCTAGGGTTTGCCAAATGGCTGAGATAATTTTTTCATTGCCTGATGAAAATAAACAAATACAACCCAATTTGTAGAGTTCCACCTAGAGTCCATCAAGACTTGGACTCTTAATAATAAATAAATATTAAATAAATCCCTATTCGACTCTTCCTATACTAAACATAACTCAATAAATATTATTTAAAAATTCAGAAAATAAAATGATCGTAACAAACATGTGCACTAGCTCTTCCCCGCCCCCTCCTTCCTGCCCTCCCGAAGCAAATCCCTTTGTTAAGCTTATCTAAAGAATAAATTTAGGTTAATTTAACTAGTTCTTAAATTCTAATCTCAACTCTGCATTTTAAGATTAATTTTGTTTCATTAATATCTTTACACTATTTGCTGTAGCAGACAGTTCAATCACTAAGAGCATGATTTATCATCATTCAACCTCCTAAATTATTGAATTGTATCACCAAAAATTCTTATATCTATCATACCAAACACACCCTTAAGATTTAAAAAAGAGCAAGTCTGATGCACAATCTCAGGTCTATGAAAAGTTAATGTATGTAATTTTATTGTTTCCATGAATCGAGCTTCAATTTCCCAAGCTGCAAATGATAACATTCTTGTGATGCCGAAGCTACCCCCTACATCCTTAAGACTTCATGAACATAATTGTTCCCTTTTTCACAATTTAATGACCATGGTCATAACCACTATATTACATAACTTTTTAAAGAGTCCATTGCTTTACATTTGTTTACCAAGTAGCACATCTGTATTTACATTTATTGATGTAGCTTTTCAATTTGTCCCTTCCTTTACAGCAGAATATGGAGGGCATATCCTAACAGTAACTTTATCTTCCTACTTTTGGCATGTATTTCCATAGTGTTCACCATCCATCGAATGATTTCCATCAAGAAAACCCTGTGCACCTTGTGACATAGGCCACTTTCATGACTAAAATTATGTCAGATATTGTACCATTTTGGAGGCCTCATAAGTTGTAGCTGAGGTGGCTACTCAAATTTATATTTGTGTAGCTCATCTTTTGGACTTTATCTTTTTCTCTAGATACTTCTCTTTGTGGTAGAGAACTGGTGGTTTTGCTCTTTGAATCCCATATAATGGTCACAAACAATTCATATTTCAGGTCAAGTTGAAAGTGAAACTAGTCGGCCAAATCAATGTATTTACTCTATCAATGGAAAGTTGAAGCAGTTCTCTGACTGGCTTTTGGACATCGTAGCCATGGGGGACTTAGATGCTTTTTTTCCTGCTGCAACACGTGAGTATGCTCCATTGGTTGATGAGATGTGGAAAGACCCTGCCATACAGGAAACATATAAGAGAAGAAATGAGCTTCACTATCTTCCAGATATTGCTGAATACTTTTTGAGCAAGGTGTTGATTTATGACATTATTAAGTTGTTTTCTTTATTCCAAAATGCATAGTATTTGATGTCAATTAAAGTGAAAAGCACCACATTTGTTCCGTGAATTCTGTTTTAAGGGATCAAATTGTTAATTTTAATAGACTGTTCTGTAGCAGATAAGGTTTAAATTCTCGATCTGATTAAAACACCTTGTAAGACCAGTATGGCATCAGTATACCAGACAACACACTGATCTGTGCCACTTCATATAACTGAAAAGAAAATAATACAAATAAATAACAATCGGTAAGGAACTGGATGGATCAACGACTGGTTAGTACCAATTAGTATGTACTAGTCCTATTTGTATTTGAATCGTCGTTAGCAGGAGTTGGAAAACAATGTTATTAATGCAGGTTAGAAAAACTAATTATTGATTTTGCATTCTTGTGGGTAAGCCTTTTTTTTCAATTTTTTTGATATCACTTTGTGCTTTATTTTAAGATTCGAAAGTGTTAAAGTAGGCATATCTCTGCTTTTATATGCTCACTCATTTTTTTTAATACATGATAGTCCAGTGAATATTGTGGGGTTGCAGAAATGAAATTGTGTTGAATGTTCACTAGAAGCCTTCTCTTCACTTGCTTCTTTTATAAACATTGCTAAATGTTGTTGGTTAGCGGTGTTGCATCTGGGTTAGGTTCCAATCACCCCAGACCATGCATATGCGGGAGCTTCATGCATTGGGGCACCTTTTTAACTCTCATTTAGCTGTAATATTTTGCTCAGATTTATATCTGTTTATGAGGACACTTGGATCCTGTCTATGATAGTACTCATATTTAGTATAACTTCCACGTTTCTTCTAAACATTTTTTTCAAAACTAAAATCCATGTAAAATAAGAGACTTTTGATATTTCCTTTGATTCAATAGATTCCTTGTTAGCTAAGATACTGGTATGTTTTGTTGGACTTCATGGACTAATGTATTCCCAATGGACTGATTTATCTTCTTAGGATAATGGTATGATATCATGACAACGAGTAAATACTTGGAATGATCTTTATTTTCTCTTGATGAACTTATTTTCTTATGAGACTCGTCCTTGGTTGAGAGAGTTTGAAACTGCAAGGTACAAATTTAGAATATATCAACTAGCTTGACTTGCAAATACCTTGGCTACTGATAGCAAGGTCCTAGAACTAAATCCCGCCTTTATTGCTTATTATTTGAAGAAAAAAAACCTTAATTTTCTTATTGGTTCATGCCTTCTTTATTTGTTTATGCTTTTATAAGTTCACACCATAGACAATGTCATAGAATTGCATTAGATAGTAGGGTTTTTAATTTTTATATGATCCCCTACCTTATAGGTTTTTTATAACACCCCTTTAAATGCCAGCTTATCCCAACTGCCAGTGTATGGAAAGAGAGGAGGGGTATAATAAATTTGTTAAGGTGGAGGGTTGCACTTAAGTTGCTTATTAATATTTCTTGTTGTCCATAACGCACGATATTTCCCCATTTTAATCTTTCCTTCCTTCTTGTTATTGTGTATATATGTATATTAATATAACTTAAATATTTTAGTATAACTTAATTAAAAATAGCTGAAACTTTTCTGAAACTATCCAGAACTTCCACTCTGGCTTAAATTGAAAAGAAACCTGAAAATTAGTCTTCAACCATCCTGTTAACCTAATAGAGTAGTAACACCAGATCAGGTTCACGGTCAAGATTACCAAAAAACAAACACCAGATCAAGTTCACAGTTGAGATAACCAAAAAGCAAACACCAGCTCAAGTTTCACAGTTGAGAAAACCAAAAAAAAAAAAACACATTCTTAATAAGTACAAGTAGATAACTAAAATCTGATCATAATCAAGCTCTGAAATGCTTGTACATGCTGATACTTCTATGAGAGTTGAATTTTTAAGATTGTTCATAAAGGCTCTTTGTCATGGCTCTGTGAGATGTGATTTATTGTTGTCACTTTGAGGTTCTTGCCTGCTTGAACTGTCATGGTAAATGTTGCTGTGGAGTGTGGATACAACTTTGAGGAAAAAGAAGTGTTCCATTGAGGTTGTATATTTTTATGGAAGTACATGATTAAGTGTTATGCAGTGCTTCTAGCCATTTAATCTATTAAACAAAATGAGTGTACGCTTTGGAGATAGCATGCGATAGAGAAGAGTGGTAGAAAAAGAAATTTCTGTTCGTGTAATTTGTTTTCCGTAGAGATTGAAAATCTTGTGCTGAGTCAACAGATAGCCAGCCAAGAAAAGGTAGAATTTAACTCCAAAATACAAAGTTTCAAATTCTTTGGTGTTAATATTTTAGTAATCTGGTCATAATAGAATGTTTAACATTTGTTTGAATTATGTTTATGTATGTCAAACATTTTCTTGCAGGCGATTGAGGTATCAAGCAATGAGTATGAGCCTTCAGAGAAAGATATACTGTATGCGGAAGGAGTAACTCAAGGGAATGGATTGGCCTTTATCGAGTTCTCACTTGATGACCACAGTCCAATGTCTGAACTCTATAATGATAATCCTGATGGTCACTCCCAACCACTTACCAAGTAATTTCTCTATTCTATCATCCATCCTTTCTGCTATTGTTATCAGCTACCTAACATGGATCATAGTGTATTTGACCAAGCCATGGTTATAACCAGTAATTATCACAAAAAAGCTAAGTGTATACATAACTTAAGCATAATACAGCAAGAGACAAGTGAATCAAAGAATAAAAGATCTTATCCATATTCAAGAAAGATCTGTCTTTTAAGTTTTGGTAAAAGTTCCTATCACTCATATAATGCTGAAAATTCTGCTTATCGTTGGTCTCTCTCTCATCCGCTTTTGAGTCTGTAGTTCTACATTTTCCTCTCGTGCTTGCCTGTGTTTTCCTTGTTGCAGTTTCTTATCTTTTCCTCATTGTTGCTCATCATTCTTTGTCAGATACCAACTGATTAGAGTAAGTGCCAAGGGGATGAATGAAGGCTGCAAGTGGGTGGAAATGTTTGAAGATGTCCGCCTAGTAATCTTCTGTGTGGCACTCAGTGATTACGACCAACTGGCCGCCGCTGCTAATGACAGTTGTAAACCTCTTCAGAATAAGATGATCCAGAGCAAGGAGTTATTTGAGGCGACAGTCAGGTGTTTACTTCACTTTCTCGATTTTTTTTTTTTTGTATTAATTTCTGGAGATGTTGCCTGGAATTCACTAGTAGAAGCTCAATCCTATTGGTAAAAGAATTAATATGATAAAATTTCTTTTGTGATTAGAAATATACAAAGTTTAAGTGTTAGATTAATGAAATTAATTTATCCTGGTTAGTTCAATAACAAACCCATAACATAATTGTTGTTATCCATGATTTCATATATAAATGTTATTTTTAATCATGTTGACTTGGGTTATTCTACCCAGGCAACCATGCTTCCAAGACACCCCATTTGTGCTCGTGCTCAACAAGTATGACTTGTTTGAAGAGAAGATAAACCGTGCGCCATTGTCGTCCTGTGAGTGGCTCAAGGAATTCCGCCCGGTGAGGACTCACCAGAGCAACCAGAGTCTAGCGTACCAGGCATACTATTACATTGCCATGAAGTTTAAGGACCTCTATTTCTCGTTGACCAACCGGAAGTTGTTTGTTTGGCAAGCACGGGCTCGAGATCGTCCAAACGTGGATGAAGCCTTCAAGTATATGAGAGAGGTGCTTAAGTGGATGAATGAGAACGAGGAGAATTATTTTGCGGATGATTCATTTTATAGCACCACAGAGTTGAGCTCCTCACCATTTATCAGGCAGGCATGATAGATCTCAAGAGCCTTATACACGAACTGCTGTGTATATTATCAGTCTTGCAGTCGTTTGATATATCTGATGTATAATCCACTCGGAAATTCTCAGTTTCCGAAGTCTCTTCTTTTTCTTTTACTTTGCCTTTCTGTGTAATACAAATAAAGATTTGGTTAATTGATATTGAATTGTAATAAATTGTTCCGTTCATGGTGAAGCAAGATGAAGTCTGTAATATTGAGGGCAGGTTGGGTGATGATCAGGTAAAGAACTCTGTCTTGTCTCTCTTCTCAGGGCAATCTAAAGCTTTTTATGTTCTATCCAACAAATGCTGATCAGAGTTTCCTGTAACTGCTCAATTAATTGGAAGTGGGGAACTAAGCAGCATGTGAAATCTTGTGATTTATTTTCCTTGCCGACCTGCATGAACTTGTTGACACAATTCAAGATTGTTATGGTTCAATATCATTACTACAATCATCAATCCTCCAAGATCTTGATTTGACAAAGCCCATCGAAGGTTTAAATGTTTAATCATCAGTAATCTGAAATTTTCACAGTACAAAACCTTGTCATTATGGTCCAGAGGTGGTACAAAATGAGGATATCAACGAGAGTAATGAGTTCCGAAAACACTCTCGAGAAAGATTCAAGCAAGAACATATCTCCTGATGCTCGTGCCAAGTCAAAAATTTCATTTCATCATCCAGTTAGTCGTACAAGCTTTTGTGACTCTCAACCATATATAAGCTCCAAAATTTGCCAAAAAAGTCAGTTATCCATCGACTAATAATGCTATCGTGTTACATTATGTGACCTCAACTCCTTCGCCCTTCTCATTTAACTTATATACAGCTTAACATGGCTGCAACAGAAATGCAAAACCATCAAAAAACAGTTCCCGTCTGCAGTGCATCACGAGCTCTCCGCAAAGAGGAATTCTTTCTCAGAGAAATAAACTAGCTGACAGCCAGTTGCATACCGTCTCTCTCGTAGTAATCAACTGATATGTTTTCCTCCTACAAAGGAAAAAACTCGTGTTCTAAACAACTGTGCTAAATCTGTGGTCTCAGCCTCCATCTGTGACTTCTTTGCATCATCATGCTTGAAGACACTCCTGCTCCTATGAGGGAACCTACTCACAACATCAATAGTCAAGCTGGCAATCGGGTTGCTGCTTGTTAGTGCTTCCATTGTAGCCTTGGAATATATAGGATGTGATGCTAATCGATTCAAGAGAATGAGCGCCTCTCTGAACAATGAGGTCCTACAAAGTAATATAAATGATATCAATTTAAGGAGGTATGCATCAGCATAAAAAATTGCAGTCTGATGGCATCTTTGGAGAGGAAAACATGAAACTGCTGTACACAACAAAAAAATTGATGTCACATGATCACATCTATTCTCTTGTATAATTCTTCCCGCGGAGCCTAAATCTTGGCTTATCTATGCATCAGGCACCAATATATAGGAGAAATTGAACATACCCGACCTAATTACTTGAACTCATATCAAACAAGTTGTTTTGAAATATGGGTCAAAATAAAATATTAACACATGACATTGCTAACTTTATTGCTTTTTTGGACAATATAACTAGGCAATATATCAGAATTTTTTTTTGTCTCTAGTCGCCAAAACAATGGTTCTTGATATCGGTAACCTATATATCGGGATAATGTGATGTAAGACTATTTGTATCTAGATTGGTATCTTAAAACATTCAGACTTGGCCAACAGGGAGACTATAAAGATGACATACAAACAACCCTGCTGGAAGATGTGTACGAACCGATTTACTGTTCAAAATGAATGAGCTACACTCTGTTGAACATTAAAAGAAAGGGGATCCTTGAAAGTTCTCTAGTTTCTTTCAGGTTTAAGTTCAAAATTAGGACACTATTTAATTGATAGCATTCTTTCAAGAAAAATTGAGTATAGCACTAATGCACTAATTCAGTGCAGTGTTACTAGTTAAGCAAGACATGTTGAAAATTGAACTTTGTTACTTCATTAGCTGTTGCAACTGCTGCATCACCATTTTGGGTTACGATCAAAAGTAATAGCTATGACGACTTGCCCCTAACGAAAGCTACTTCCTACTTCTAAGTTACCTTTCCTTGCAGAGGGTTCGAGCATGGGCACAACCAGCAATCTCTATGTCCAACTCAGATGCCAAAACTTGCATAATTATCTGCAAGAAATTTACACCCCGAGGCCCTACTGACTTTAAAAGTATTTCAAAACCAGATTTCCCGCATGATGCTACATAAGCTAACAGTATAATTGCTTGTTTATGAAGCTTGAGTTCCTGAAAAAAAAAAATCCCTTTCTGCATGAGCTGAAAAAATAGATGGACCATAATGAAACAGAAAACTGCAGAAATAACTGAACTCCAATAAAAACAAACTATAATTTGGACATTAACACAGACATCAGAGGCAAAACTGCACAGAAATCTATCTATATACTGTATCATCAATGAAAGTTATGGCAATGATGGCTAGGATCTTTACTGTTATTGAATAAACATGAACACAAATGACTCAAACTGTTGGATTTGAAATGAGAGGAGTAACAAGTGAATCTAGTATTAATAAGTTCTGAAGATCAAATATGATGTGTAATTTTAGTAACATGAAAGGAAAAAAGTGGAAAAAAATAAACAGCATTGAAGTAGATGGATAAATTTTTTTTAAAAAACCCTTAAAATCTTAGACCCATTATTTAATTGGAAAAGAGTGATGGTATAATTTATAAACTTTGATAATATTTGTTCAGTAACTATAATCTGTTCCAACTCAGTCAAATATCAGGGATTTTTAATGACAATAATCCTAGCAGATTGATCAACATACTGCCTGAAGAAAGAGATCAGACAAGTACTCATTAGCAGATTGCACAACAGAATTGGACGAATTATTAAGTATGCACGAATCATCAGTTTGCAAGCATCAATACATGTTTAACCACCTCATTCAAATTTGCAATGTCATCAGTGCACATTTTTATTTTCCTGAATTTCATGCAATTTTCCTTATTAGCAATAAAGACACCATAATTTTAGGCAAAAGTCATGCATGGACACCTGGTATGTTAAGTCTGGTACATTAGCCCTCATTGCAAACTAATCATTTGCTCACAGAGCAACAATTTCCAGAGTGAAAAAATGATAAGATTCTTTTCATTACTATAGAGGTGAAGGAAATTATATTCCAATCAGACCTTATATGAACCAAGGATAAATAATTAAGGTGTTAACTTTTAGAAGATAAAATCATAAGATGCAGGATGACTAAATTAAAGGTTGATAGAGCTTATTTGATACAACTCTTCATGAGCAACATGATATGCTAGGAATAACAAAATTGATTTTAACATTAAAAGAAGTAACACCAGAATTTTCACTGATTTGTGCCCTTGTTAGAGAAATACAAAGCAAAATCTGTTAGCTTACCAGATCACCTGTTCCAGCAGGAGATAAACATTTCGACAAGCCCTCAAGAATCAAGTTCACTGCATCTTCTAGCGCAACACTATGATCGACTGTTTCTGCATGCTCATCATTGTCTTTACCTCCATTAGAAAACAGTAACAGCATCTTTGGACCTACGATTTAAAGAGATGATTATCAGATCTGAATGAGAATAAAATTTCTTTAGCAAGAAAAAATAGATTGAAAAATTAATGTCATTTGAATGACTTGAGTTCGTACTCTGTTGCAAAAATATCAAAGACACTGCAGTATATTTCCACAAACACCTTACAGGATTTACAGCCCATTGTTGTGGAACCAAGGATTCAAATACTGCTGCATCCCGCATTTAACAGTATGTTGTCTTAGTATAGTTCATCAGTATACAAAATATGGTATATAGGTTTTGAAGTGCCAGTATGGCAAGATTAGTTATGCTATTTGCAGGTAGGTTGAAGTAAGGTATGCAATAGTGTACCGCCCGATACAGTATACACAGGATACCGATGCGCGGACCGCCCGCTAACAGTCGGTATGAATATTTTTAAATAAAAAATTAATTTTTTATTTTTTAAATAAAAAATTAATTTTTAATACTCGGCGATGGCAAGATTCGTTATGCTCAGCGACGTCGCCGAAGCCTCGAACGACGTCGCCGAAGACTTCGCTCGGCGACGTTGCCAAGCCTCGAGCGACGTCGCCGAGGCTATTTTTAATAGATTTTTTACTTTTCTGACGACGTTGCCTCCGGGAGCGACGTCGCTTGATATCTCGCGACGCGTTGCGAGTGCGACGTCGCCGAGGAAAGAAAAAATATATATCTATTTATATATATATATATATTTATAATTATAAATATATATATACCGAACGCGATACGTCGGAGCGAACGTTCACTGCCCGTCACGCCGTGCACCGCATCCACTGCAGAAACGTCGAAACTCGATGCACGGGTACGGTAATGCATACAACCTGTATGCATGGTTGCTACAGTCGATACAGATGAGAATACCAATTGATAGATGACAACATTAAACGTCTAGAGTCTTGTCATGTGTGATTTTACTATGTGTGCCACTAAGCTTCATGTATGGTACATGAGGATACAATAAGTTATTAGTTAGTTTGGATCATAATACCAAGTGAACCTTAGTTAAGTTGCTGATTACATAAGATGAGGTTTGCATAACATTCATACAGTTGTTTCAGTTTCTTTCCTCACACTACTGAGAAAACATGGGAATATCTAGATTTAGTGCACAATGGAAAAGAGATTATTGATCAACATCTTCATAAAACACAAAACTAAGAATTTGTTCAAGGGATCAACAAGAAGATTGGATATCTTAGAAAGACTGGATGAAACTTTGGGACCAAGCATTTATAATTTAATCAATAGAGTTCATCCTTGTACATAAGCAAATAAAAATAGGCAATGCTGACAATATATCTAAGATGAGGACTTACAGTTCAGGAGCAAGAACAATAGATGAAGAGCATGCTTTTGTACATGTGGGCCAGCTTCCTTTTGAAGCAACTTAGGTAGAACTTCCAACAACGTCATCAGCCCAAACCTGCATGTACCAGAAGTGGCAGCATAGTTCCAATGATACCAGAGGTGAATAACTAAATAAAACAGAAGGGAAAATGACTCATACTGATTCAATTTTAAGTACAACTTACTTTTCCCTCTCTGTACTTGGGTTACTTTCCATCATAATAAGAATCATCACACCTAGGGCTTCAATTCGGACATCCTCTTTCGTATTCTTCATGGCTACTAGCTGCATACATTTAAAAATTGAAACCAAACTTTCTGAAGAAAGAAACTTATTGTCACAGTCACTTCCCTCTTTGTCCATGCACAGATTTTCCAAATCAAAAGAACTTATATCTGCCATTGGTAACCCTGAATTTTCATTCTTGCCATATGGTCTTTTATGATGAATGTCCATGATCTGATACCAGTCTTGATGTCTCAGACCTCTATGCATATTGTCATTCAAAGGTTGGCCAACGAGAATGTTATTCCTGAGCAGGGTACACTGGAAAAAATCAAATTTGAAGTCCATAAGCACACAAATATGCAAGTACTGTCAGATGAAATGAAATTAAATAACCCAAGATTTGTAACTTGTACCAACATTCAAAAGAGAATAGGTGCTTTAGAACAGCATGACCTATTCCAAGGATCAAGGCAAGTGCAAACCTATGCAAGCCTATAAACCTCCCATTCTAGTCACAACGTTAAATAGATGACTGCTAACTTTCATCTGTAACATCAAAATGTCTACAGGGTCCACCTATGAAGAAATACATTTAAACTCATATAACATTGTACATGGACCTTCCCCAGGTCCTACATCAGGGGAAGCCCTGTGCACTGGATAGTCCAATTTAAAGCATTGAAGCCCATGATGAAGAGGTGAATGCAAATTTTTGGGGATTCATGCTGTCTGACTAGTTTTTGTCATGTCTTTGTTGAGGAAAAATGTAGTAAACTAAGGTTTTTTTTCACCATTTACATTAAGAAAAAAACACCCTTTGAAAGTTTGAACATTCAGAGACTACTCCAATTCAACTATAGTAGCATACTGGAATGTATAAATGAATCGCAGTATACCACTGTCTTATGCTTCTCTGACGAGCAAAATCATCATCTAGAAAAAGACTCCAGAATTGTGAATGCACTAGGTAGATAGAAATATATAAGAACATATTAAGAAAACACAATGCTAAAAGCAGTTGAAGATGAAAATTGATGCTTATATTGTAAGGAACAAATGTTGGGCTCTATAAAATGCTGGAAAGGTTTGCTATAAACAATGTAAGATCCTAATGGGCACTAGACATTCATAGGCCACTCACAGAAGTCCATGACTAATGCATGAGAATCCATTGTTTACTTTTACCAGCAAAAACTAGATAACACACTTCAGGATCAAAGTTCTTCGATTTTAGATGATTTTCATTTTTATATAATATTCAAAAAATGGAAAGGAAGATAATGAATATTTAGATAATATTGGTTCAAAAGAGAATTTTTCATGAATTTCTGCATGTCAGTGTAAAATCAATGATCTAATGATCAAGTTTGCTCAAGCAGCAATTGTACCTTTTGATGGACCTTTTCTCATAACTCAACAAGTGTTGCAAGAAAATATGCAATATACGTAAGGATCTATGAACAACAACAACCTGCAAAAAAGAAAAATCTATGTATTATAAGGCAGAACAATTACACAGTTCTGGTGGAGCAACAAACAAGAAGAATTTTGCAGTTTGTTAGACAAGAGAACTTCAATTGTATTTGATGGATGCTAGTCAGCATTCAACAATAAAGGCCAATGGAAGCTAGTGGCATCTCAGTAAAACCATTTAAGTAATTTTCAAAATCCATTGACAGAATTTCATGGTATATTTAGCAAGGATTGAAATTTCGAATAATATCGCTCAGTACGGGCGATGCGTACCGGTCCAATAGCATACCGATACACGGACCTCCCGCTACCAAACGGAACGCTCAATATTGCCCCGTATCAGACGATACGAGACTATATCAGGTGGTAATGGCCGAAATTTCGACCATTACTGATCTGTAACAGTGCTCCAATGGTCAAATTGACCGTTGGAGCCCTTTCTCATGGGTTTTTAAACTCATCTTCTCCCCTATTTCACTCAATTTCATTCTCACACTCTTTTAAACTACCTTAAACTCATTTTTTCTCACATTTGCGCTCTTCTAAACTCTACATTATTTCTCCGAGTAACAGTATGATACAGAGCATCAGATCAGTAGTGAAAGTAGAAGCTTTGACATTTACTAAGACATGCCTCAGGAGCCGTCTCAGACAAATGTGATTCATGACAATCAACTTACGATCATCACTACATTGATGCACCAATGGCATACGGTGTATCAATATTCAATACACTATATTGTGTGATCAATTTCAGGATTGGATCCAACAAACATATCATATTGATATGCGTATGTACAGAATCAAGGGACCTCGATCCATCACCCGTGGAGGTCCATCATTCGTTTTGGTGGTAGAATCAACAACAAGGTATATCTACGTATGTGATTATTTAATTCATTTGAATTTTAAAGTTTATATTATAATAAAATAATCTAACAATTCAAATAATTTTTTTTGTAGATATTTCAATATTTATAAAAGGACAATTTGTAACGGATCGAAATACGAACCTTGCACAAGGCTATTCCTCAAAGTCCGAAAAAGATATGATACTATTCTTACCTAATTTACATTGATTTTGCTAAACTTATACTATTAGTATATTTATTTCTAACTTGAAAACCCTATCCTGACCTTTTTTTTTAGGTATTTTTGGAGAATTTTATACCTAAATTAGATGTACCGCTCGGTACACAATACCGTACCGTACCGAGCAAACCTTGAAACTCTGGTACAGTACGAAATTTCAATCCTTGATATTTAGAAAGTGATCTAAGTACATATACATGCAAGCACCTAGGAAAATAATCCTATAAGCAAAAACAAGATCCCATTAAGTTGTTCCTTCCAAGAACATTACCACTTTGACTATGACAAAATGTTTTCAATTAATTTGTCACTTGGTTAAGTGTGTTAAAAACTGTTTATGGAAAGATGGGTATGGTTCACATGACACTCGAGGAAGAGCATGTTAGATTCAAACATTTCAAAACATTCCCTGCCTTAACCTATTAAACTTGCACTAAAAGGGGGCTCAGTGCACTCCCACCAATTCTAATCTATTTACAAGTTTTGTTATGCTCTACCAAAGTCACACTTCCAGTATTCCAGCTTTAAACTGGAGGCACATTTAGGAATCAGTGCCTCCTTTAAGACATACAGGTCAATAGATAAAAAATGGTAGATAAACATCAGAAATATCTAATAAGGGGCCATTGCCTATAAGAAATCCACCATCAGGAATATGCATTATCTATCCAAATGCAAGTTTCAGTATCACCACCAAAAAGCGTTCGCTTTTTGGATCATTTCTGGTGATTTAGCTCTGGCGAGAGCTATAAAACTCTCATGGTCTAACATCATTATATTTCTTCTACATTATTTATAAACAAGCATTCTGTAGTCATCTCATGATTTATTGATGACTCCATGTCTTGGTTTCTTTGTATAGCACATATTGTTGAATACTTCTAGAGTTCTAGCCAACTAAAATGACTTCTGCTAAGTGTATTAGCAAGAGAAACAAAATCTTCTCATCAAGCCAAGCAGAAAAACCTTTACCAAGAATTGATTCTTGTTGCCTGGCCAGATATAATGGATGAAACCCTAAAAATAATAGCTTTTCTTGGAAAGAGAAAACATGAGAATGAATGCTCAAAAGGTAATCTAATAAATAATCGAATGAACGTAGAAACGTTCTGGAACTTGTCAGCATGCAGTAAGTATAATCTCCTTGCTCAAATAACTAGTGAATTACGATACAAGATCACAATAAATGAATTATAGGACTCAGTTTGTTCCTTTGGTTCTATAACTCATCTATGCCTTGAAATGACTTGCTCCCTGCAGCAAAATTTGCCCCTACATTTCTTTTCTCACATCCAGGAGAAGTTTACTGGTGTTCATCCTTTGTTCAAATGTTAACAACAAGGATTGTTCTTTTGACCTGCAACCTTCAAGTTGTTGCAATCCATCTCACGCTTATAACACTTGTTTAAGAGACTCTATGTCATGTTGACAACTGTTTGCGACAATTAAAGGTTTGTAACAATTTATCTCACTTGCAAAGGTTTGTAATAATTAAAGATAAATCCACAAATTGCATATGAAAATTCGATAGTCAATTTATCTCACTCACATTTTCAAGAATGCATAATTCAAGTAAGGCTTCAAGCAAATCATGTAATTGTGACACCCCATTATGCACCTGCAAACACCAAAATAACAAAATTATTCCAGCAAATTATAAATCATGCAAGCAATTCTTTAGAAATAATGATTGTTTCAAACACATTTTGCTAATATGAGAGATAATAAGCTTCAAATCCAATGTATACTCCAATATTCAAATTAAAAAATCACATAAGAGAGTCAAGAGAAGCATGTGAATCTGTCATATCACAGTGCTTGGGCGAACGACAGGACCTATTTTCCCTGGTTAGGCCCAAAAAAAAAGAAAAATCTGAATGAGCTGCATACAGGTCACTCTAACTCGGCACTTCCAGCAGCCACTGATCAATGTGCACAACAACACAACAACAAGCAATGGTAAATAGTTTGTGCAATCAGTGCATAGTAAATGCCAACATAAAATAGCTCTGTAGGTTCTAGCACTCTCCAGGGACACATCATTCACTCACCTCCACCCTCACAGGGAACATCCTATGCCACCAAGCCCTCAGACTCCTCCACTCTTTCCACGTCCTCAACTTTCTTGCAGCTTATGAACTATAATACTTTAAAAAAGCATATTATTCAAAATTTCAAATGACCATGTGTTAGATAGCAATATTAACAAATTCTTCAGCCATAGTTGCAGGATAAAACAAATTCTGCTACCTACTGGATATTCTTGTTAATTACTACTGAAGATAATCTCACTTCTAATACCATCAGGTGAAGCATCTGATATGGTTAATAGATCTCAATGTCATATAGTATTGCTTGATTATTCTTAAGTTCTTATTTTCTCAATATGATGGTACACACTTAAATTTTTAGCTTTTAGAATACTCATATAGTCTATTCCAATATTATAAAAGAGGAACTAGCAACATTTGTAACAGGATCACAGATCTGTTCATTGTCTGTCCATAAGTTTGTTTGTATCTTTTAGTTCAAGATTTTTCATAAATGTATATCTGTAGCAAATTGTATCCCTATTGCAAGTCCATACTCAATTAACACAAAGTATGTAACAGAACGTCATGGAAGCAGATAGATAATTAAGTTTTCAAAGGAGCTTCCCTAGCAGGTTTGTACCCAGTAATAGAAGTTTCAGGCTATGAAGGTCCCTATTCATGCTCTACAAGTGTAACCTACATGAGATAAGCTCTTCAGCTATCAGGTTGCCTGTCTCGAGCCCATCTAGCCAAGAAATATATCAACCAATCTTGTGTCAGATGAGGTATTAAAAATAAGACATGAATCAGCAGTTGGACCGTAACTGGTCAAGTATAAAAGCTCATAGTTACAAATTACAATTTTAGGATGGCAAACCCAGCTGACACTCAATGGCACTCAATGTCATGTTTCCTGAACGTAGATCTTTCCCTGTTTAAACTGATGTGATGGTTCCATTCTTCAGGATCAGCTGGGAGAATTTTGACCTGGAGATTGAATCATGTTTTAATTCAAGCATATATTCCCTTATCAGTGAAGATTAACTAGACACTATTCAAGCCATATGCTTTCTCCTGAATAAATAAATGTAAAGCTCACCAACCTATCCAACCCCTTAAATAGATCAGGTCCAGCCATCCAAGTCAAAATATTTTGACCCAGTGACAGATGGGCCAAGTTGGTGAACCCTGCCTACCTCAGATTGCTCCAACAAAACTTGGTTATGGTCATAGAGTTTATATCTTCGTATTGTGATTAAATTTTATATGTTTTCCACTATCATTATGTATTAAATGCAAAAGCAAGTCACAAAATTATTATACTCCGAATCAGCATAATTAAGATGCTAGATCAAATACAAACTTATGGTGCTTTAGGAATGCTGCTGTACCTTTGTAAGTATTGCATAGAGACGTGACATTTTAGAAGCATCAACTGAGAGTTCTGATTGTGCATCATCATGAAAAGTCATGTGATGAGAAAAGTTTTTATCTGCATGACAATCCAGATCTGTGTGGGATGTCATACTCATGCACCTGAAAAGCACACCAAAATCCGCTGTGCAACAGACAAGCAACCTTGAAATCATAATCTTCCCTGTCATTATGCTATTTGGAAAATCCCAGATATTAAGCAGCTTGCTTGAAATGTGGTACTCATTCAAATCCTCCAGCGAAGAATAGCCCCAGTCCTGACAAATTTCTGTTTGTGTTCCTACAGTTCTACACCCTTTTGACTGTGCAGCCTTCTTAGGAAAGCAACTCTTCTGTATTAACATCGAAGCCAAAACATAATTTTGTTAGAAAACAAGTAGCAAGAATTTCCTCAAAAGTATGGGAAATAAATAGCAAAAAGAAAAAAAAAACTGTCAGTACCTGAATTTTATTGACACCAGTGCAGGTAATCGAACCTAATAAAATGAAAATTAACAAGCAAATTCATCAGGAGGACAGAAGACATGTAACTGCAGATATTTCTAATGTTGAAAAAAGTGGAAGTAATTTGACTCCTACTATTATCAACCAGACCATGGTAATCAGCTGATCCCGTAGTTTGAACATGTTCTACTTTATGTTCATTGCGTTCAAACATACGTGGCTCCAAAGAGAGTGATGATGAAGGTCCATTTTCTCCTTTGGTTTTGCTATACACAAAATCTGATGTCCCCTCCAAAGCCTGTGATGTGTGCCAAGTACAGTTATCTTCATCAACAGGATCATGACAAGCCTGGTCAATGAAAGTTCCAGCATTTTGAAAATCCAACTTATGGTGGTCTCTGCAAAATACAATAACATTGATTTCAATTGAGGTTTTGCAAAAGGATAATAATAATGATGACGACATAGTGACAATAAACACTAATATAAATCATAGTCAAAGCTGTCTTGAAGGGCCATAGGGTCGAAGGCACAGGCTCATATCTATATTGTCTCATCTGATGCATGTCAAGATTGAATACAGGAAATACAATGAAGCAAGAATTAAGAAATTTTATTACAATTCTAAGCTGTCTTTAAGGAAATAGACATATTGAGCATGGACCGCCATTTTGTTCGAACCGGGACCAAACACATTTACCGGTCTAGGCGTAGTATGTTTTAGGCGGTCCTCTCCGACCCATTAACAAAAATGAAAATATTTAATTATGACTCTTTAGGGCTTGCATTCATGAGCCCTCTTTGCACGTTTTGCCTCCTATTGTCACCCAACGCCGAAGGGTATGCTTCCTCCTCTTCTTCTTCCTCCACCACTTCCTCTCCTTTTTTCTCTACCTCTTCCTTTAGTGCTTCCTCTTCTTTCTTTATCTTCCTCGTTCCTCCTTCCTCCTTTGCCTCTCCTCTTTTCTGCTCCTTCTTCTTTGAGTCACCAATATATACCAATGTACCATGTGGTACTGATAGGTACATATCGATCATGGACCAGTACGAAACAGGTGGTACATACCGATTCAAGCATCAATCAATACGCAGACCGCCCCTTTTTAAAGCAGTGCGGTCCGCTCATATAAATAGGAAACTTTCCTAACCTAATCGCTTCTCATGCACACTGCATGCTGCAACCTCTGCTTCTCAATGTGACCTCTGCTACCCATGCATGCCGGGACCTCGTCGTACACCACCACCATGCATCGTATTTGCCCTAATTGCTTCTTATAGGTATGCCTCTTCCACTTCCGATACATGCTGAGACCTCCCCTCACACCATCGCCATGCAATGCCTTTGCCCAAATCGCTTCTCACACGAATGCCTCTTCTCCTCTGCCTCTTCCTCCACTGCCCCGCTTCTCATAGGTATGCCTCTTCTCCTCTTCCTCTTCCTCCTATTTATTCGACCTCCTCTTCCTTCTTTCTTACTCCTTCCTCCTCTTCCTACACTGCCCCTTCCTCTACTTACTTTCTGAAACACCGGTATGTATCGGTGTACCAACACATGGTACACTAGTATTGACTGGTATGTACCGATTCGACCAGATCACTTATGAGTCTGATACCCGAAACGGTGATCCTTGGTACCAAGGACAGTGAGGATTACAGTATACAAGAAGTGAAATCTATCACTTCATTTCTGATCTGTCTACTTGCCCTAAAGACAAGTTCTATTAAATATGAAATATATGCAAAAGAACCCTCCTCAAATGTGTTAACTCAAGCATATCTGACCCAATATGTCAAGTAATTTCTCAATTACTCATAGTAAATGTTGATACTGTTTCCATGTCATGTCACATATTCTAGTTTATAAGCATTACATTCTAACTAATCTTGCTTGTTTCAAAGATCCCATCTAAGGCTCATTGTTGCTTTCTTATACATGATAACATGATTTATAATGAACAAAATAGTTCCGCTCTCTGATTATGCCTTGACAAAGGTGTCATGTTTGCATCAGTAAGCTACATATCTTAACATTCTAAAATGGTTTGGAGTTCAAAGATAGCCTTACAGTGTCACTATGATTTTCAGAAGTAAAAATCTCAGTA
Organism: Musa beccarii; assembly: GCA_024322285.1. NCBI lineage: Eukaryota > Viridiplantae > Streptophyta > Magnoliopsida > Zingiberales > Musaceae > Musa > Musa beccarii. The sequence continues at coordinate 32,451,407 of CM044395.1, read as the reverse complement.
GTCTGAGTTGTACCAGAGTTGCTTTGAAATGAACAAATTGGTGGCATTTTATTGTATAGATAATACAACAAGATGTTAGGTTATCCTTAATACTACCATATAAATGGCTTGGATAATATTAAATAATAAGCATATTACATAAAGACAATACAAGAAGGCAGTAACGCAGCAGTTCCTGGAGGACAGACTAACCATAGTGTTAACAGACTAATATTATTATCATTGTCTTATATATATAAGCAAAGGCACCCTGAACTCCATCTGTGGTTATTTATCAAATTACATGTTTTCCTGATGTACTTGAATTAAAAACTTTATTTCAAGTTTTCCACCATTAATTATGTGCATTTATCGACAGCTTTAAACGATTCTTCCAAGAAACCTGCCAATATACACAATTCTCTAAAACAACATTCAATTAAAAAATCACTACTAAAATATTTATAGTAGTAGGTGCATACAACTTGATAATTGATACAGTTTTTAGTGAATGGCACAACCTAGAAAGTTGATACATGTAACATAAAGGCAGAGGCACAAGAAAATGCATAATTACATGTATCATGGCTGCTTCATCTGAGTACACAACAGTGAAGCTTTACAGCTTCTTCTGTTTTGAAACTTGATGTCTAGACAATTAAGTCTTAGTGACTATTTTTTGTTATCACTTTACACCAACAGCATTTTGACCTTCAACATTTTTTCATTGTAAAACAGAAATAAAAAATGAAATTTCAAGCTCATAAATGAAACATGGATACCAACAAAAGATGCCCACGTCATATGTACAAGTACATCAGTAACTCTAGAAATTTGTCAAATGTATATAATGTTATATGCAAAAGCTTGCACTATTTATTAAAGCACCGAAGGATATGAAGCTGTACTTTATTGAATATATCAAGTGATTAATTACGAAGTATCCCTGACTCTTTAAAGCAAAAGTTATTTGTAACATTATAATGTTTTAAAATGAATTAAAGGCAACACAAATTTACAATCAAACAGATCAGAAATAGATTTCATTAAGCATCATTGGATGATCAAAGCAAATAGCAAATAACATATCTAAAATCAAAATCTATTTAGTGAGTGTAGTCCATTATCAAAAGACCAACATTTAAGAAAATAAATTCCTCTATTGAAGTATCTATCAAGCATCACCAAAGTACCCAATAGGTATATAAATTAATCAAAACCATTAATTGTCAAGCATGTATCAAAACATATCCAAAAAGTACCAGTACCAGAAACATTCCAATATCACGCAAGCATACCAAAGTATCCTTGTAAACCTTGAAGCACATATTCAAGAGATCAAATGGCTAAAAAGGCAGGTTTTCAACAGGTTGATGAGGACCAATAACATACGCCATCAGCAAGTCATCAACAGATAAAGCAGTTGATTGGTATGAAATTGTACCAACTGAATAAGAAGTCATTTTTCTGCAGATCTCTTTGAATTCATATGTCAAGGAATTCTCATGGTTTCCCAGCTAGTACAATGGTTGACCAAGAAATGAAAATTGAATAGTGACCCTACTGTAATAGCATAACCACATCTAGCTAGGAGAAACAACCATGTCATGAGATGTAATTTAACACCAATATAGCATTCTTATTGTAATACCTTATCTAGGTGACTTAAATAACAAAAGGGATTCAGGAAACAGAAAAGGATTAAGTGGAGGGAAAGCAGATACACTAACAATTTCCCCCTTTTCAAATTGTAGATCTCAGCTTCTTTAGCTTCTATCTCTGAAAAGACCAATTTAAGTTGCTCATCTTTCTTGGTTTTTTCCTTTTTTAGTTCCGTGCATTCACGTTCCTGTACATATATACCATTTGGGATTAGTGATAAAAAGTGAGATCAATATATGTCAATATGAGTTTATAACTCAAACCAAAACAGTTTACTAATATAACATTAAATAGAAGACGTTGTTTAATTAAAGATGTATCATTACATTCCATACAGAAAAGACATCAACATAATCTCTCACCAAGCTAAGGGAGTGCCTATACAACCCTCAGCAAGGTGATAGTGTTAATGCAACACAAGGCATGAACATACCATACCTTTAAAAAAGCAACCCTTGATCTACCATGAAATAATCATGTGCCCATGCATTGCCATGTGATTGGTACAATCACAAACATCACACACTGCAACAGATCACATGATCACCCAATGCCATATAGCACCATCCACAGCAAAACAAAACCCTTAAGTTGACAAGTAATGGACAAGCACAAATTTATCATGCAAATAGCCCAATTTTCACATACATTTGTTGCTACAAATTCTGGAACACAAAAATGCAAAGGCTATACAGGTAATGGCTCATGAACATGTGATTGAGAACTTAAAAAAAGTAACACAAAATAAAATAAATCATTGTTTAAGAAAATCAATGCTGTTGTGGACTTGGAGGACATCGAGGGTGTATCCAGGCCTTACCAACTAGTCAAACAAATGCATATTATGGGTTACAGTTCTTCCAATATCAATATCGCAATATGCGGGGAATGATTTTGCAGTTGCACTAAGAATGCAGAGGATAACCTCCAATATCATTCCATCAACTAGTCCTGGGGAGTCCAGTATGAGAGCAACAGAAGAGTCTTTGGCAACTTTTAGCACTATACATATTAAAACTGAGGCAGCAATGAAGAAACAATAACAGAAGTTCCTCAAATGCTAAAACCAAATTCCACAAGTAACTTCCTTTTCCAAGTTTTAGGTATATTTTCTTGTCCTCACCCTCTAAGAAATTTTGAAAGACACCCCCTTTGCTCACAAAAGGAAGAAAGTGAATGTGACTATTGTCTCATTTGTTATTTTAATAGAAAATAACGCATATGAACTATTCAAAAAAAGACATTTTTTTTTCTTTAGTAATTGTATCACTAAAAAAATAAAGAAAAAATAAAATAAATTTTAAATTTGTGAACAATTAGAAGTAACTTGAATGAGGATATAACATGGAGGACACATATAAAATGATTTGAGCATGTGCAAAAGAAACCACAAAATGAGCCAACTAACAAAATGAGTCATTTCAGAAGAAGGTGAGCACATAAAGATCTGATAAACTTTATCAAACACAATATAAATGGATTTGCTGACTCTTAGTTTGATTAAAACTACTATGTTCAACAAAGCTGAATAGCAATGCTACTATCTAAATAGTATATAATGCATTGAAAAATGTATAAGGTCCCAAGTGATTGATCACTAATGGTTATTAAACAAAATTTCAGTATGAGGAATACAAAGGTTTAGAAATGTACCAAGTGTTTGAGATGCTAGTTATTTCAGAACAGGGTGAGCAGATAAAGACCTGATAAAAATTTATCAAACACAATACAAATGGATTTGCTGACTCTTAGTTTGACTAAAACTACTATGTTAAACAAAGTGGAATAGCAATGCTGGTACGCTACTATCTAAATAGTATATAATGTATTAAAAAATGTATAAGGTCCCAACTGATTGATCACTAATGGTCATTAAACAAATTTCAGTATGAGGAATACAAAGGTTTAGAAATGTACCAAGTGTTTGAGATGCTTGGAGACACGGCCTAGCTCCCTCTGAGATGTGCATATAGGATACGTCAGATCCTCTTAAGAAGAACAACAAAATTCAAGAGCATTTACGAAAAAAGGACACCAATTTCTAGCAGCACTTCATTTTTTATAGTGTACAAAAATAAAAAGAAGTGAAAAAATAAACAAGGCAGATTCCTAAGCATGTATAACTATGTCAATGAAAAGGCAAGTTCTTCTAGAAAATGAGGGGTATAATTATGTCAAGCCGGAATAGACAGTTTTGGCCTACATTCCAAAAGAATATTCACTTTAAATCCAAAACAGGAAGAGTATAAACAAACACGCAACTCATCACTCATTTAAGAAAAAGATAAGTAGATATGAGAAAAAAAATACTTTGATACTCGTTCAAGTGTTCCGAAAAGAACATACTTGCGACCATGTGGATTCAATTACCACAGAATAATTAACTCAGAAATATTTATTTTTTTGGTTTTCCAGATTCTTAATATGTGAGTCAAATGATGCAGAAAATCATGATACCTCCATTTTCGAGACTCAGCCCTGCGTTCAGGCCTCTGTCTCTTGTCCATTAAATTGTCAATTGCGCATTAGACGACGGAAAAAAATGGAGATTGGAGTGAGGTTGGTGTGCCAAGGCAAATTCAGGAGGAAAAGAACCGTTTGAATACAAGAATATGGAGACTGAAGTGAGGGAGAGGACGGATAAGGTGTTTTAAGGCATATTCGGATGCTATCATTTCATTCCATCCAACTCCGAAGCCCCAAAAAAATTGAACTTTGCCACAAAACTAAGTCGTCACAGAAAAACACCAACTATTTCCAATAAACCCTAACGTTACGGAGAAAAGTAGCAAGAACCCTTCAATCTTGAGACGTCAACCAAAAATGAAAGCTAACCTTTAATCTCTCTGCTTCCCTGTCCCTCTCGGTTATGCCCCCGCCGCTGTACCGATCACCCCGTGAAACCCAAGGTTCCAAGATCACGCAATCCATCTCCGAGTTAGGTTTCTCCACGTGTCTCTGGGAGAGCTCCCGTGGGGGTGAGAAGCTAAGGCCTCCGCCGCGAGCGTCGAAAGCCAAACCCCTTGCGCCGAGACCGAAAGAAGGTATGGGATCAAAGGAGTCCGGCACCGGTTCCCGCTCCGAATGCAATAGGACGCGACCGGATGGGGGTTCGATCGCATCACGGTGCGGGCGAGAGGATGAATTAAGGTCGGCGTAGGAAGAAGGGCGAAGGATTGTTGGCTCCGGTGGGTCGGAAGGAAGGTTTCTTGAGGATAGAGCTTCGAGCTCAATGCGAATCGCTTCGTCGAGGAAGTTCTCATCCCATTCGTCGATTCCCTCGAAGCTCATCACTGAGAGAGAGAGAGAGAGAGAGAGAGAGAGAGAGAGAGAGAGAGAGAGAGAGGGTGGTGCCGAAAGGGTGGTGAAGGGGGGAGGCGGAGCCGCTCCGGGGCAAGGCCCCAGCTTTCATTGTGTGTTGATGTCACGTGATTTGCACGTGATGATGAACCGGAGTTGGAAAGAAGGCCCACGTGGCGTTCTTTCCGAGTTCAAATCCTCCGTCCGTCGAGATCCGTAGATCTGCAAAAACACGAATCTTGAAGGTTTGAGAATAGCTTATTAAAAATTATGATGAATATATTTTTAGATTTTGTAGGAATGTTTTTCAGACTTTATATAGAAGGATAAATTAAAAAGCTACCGTCATTAGAATCATTAATGTTATTGCTCGCATACTAGTCTTAAATGTGAACTATTATTAAATATATCTAAAATTTTAGGTATATTTAAAACTTCTTTAATAGACAGATGAAGAAAAAATATCTATTGAGTATACGCTTTAATTACTTCGAAATTTGATCCACATTGTGTCGAGATACTGTTTGCGGCAATTCTTTAAAGTGCTAACTATACGAAAAGTATGCTTTCGGCTTCCTTCTGTGGCCTGCTAACACGGGATTCATCAGTGGAAAGATGATGTAGATTATAATACTCGACGTCCCAAAGTTTGCTTGTGATGTGGTGCCACTTTAGCCCATGGATTCATCTCGGGGCGTTCGATAAAGCGTTACCGGGTGCGGTTTTGTTGTCATCTCGGCATGGCCTCATCTGGGCCGGCGTCGTCCCACGAAGCCCGCTCGAAGCACAGCCGACAAGTCCAGGTGGGTTTGGTGTACACCGACATGGTATCCGCGGCAGCCTGTAGGTTTGGGCAGATGGCGTGCCTCCCATCGATTCAGAGAGCTCGAGCACCGGTTTGGTCATCAACGTGGACATGGTGCTTGACGATGTTTTGACTCCTGGATCAACGCCGCCACTGAATCAACGCTCATGTCCGATACAGTGGGCAGGTCGGATCACAGTTATATAATGATGACAGTCATGAGAGAGAGAGGCACAGCTTGTGTGCTGTCCCGTTCTCTTCTTCGCAAACATGTCGGTTTGCTCGCTATACCCAGCCCTTCGCGTTACTATGCCGTGGTCTTGCTCGGAGAGCCACCTCGGCTCGTGCCGGAAGCAACTCATGTTCTGCGTCAGCCGGACGACGGCAAGGAGAAGAGCTTCGACTGGGGTGTCGTGCTCGGCTGACACCAGGACGGTGGTGATCGGGCTGGCGGCAGACTCCGGCTGCGGCAAAAGCACCTTCATGAGGAGGCTGACCAGTGCCCTCGGGGGGGTGGCGGAGCCACCGAGGGGATGCGACGCCTACTCCAACACACTTGTCGGTGACGCCACCACCGTGATATGCCTCGACGACTACCACGCCTTGGACAGGGAAGGGAGGAAGGAGAAAGGTGTCACTGCGCTGGATCCCAAGGCTAACAATTTCGATCTCATGTACGAGCAGGTGAGAGCCCTCAAGAGTGGGGTGGCCGTGGAAAAGCCTGTGTACAACCATGTCACTGGCCGCTTGGATCCACCTGAGCTGATACGCCCACCAAACATCCTGTTCATCGAAGGCTTGCATCCACTGTGAGTGTTGTTACTCTGATTCCATTCACTACTTTTTGATTTGTCGTGATTTCCTATAGTTTTGGATCATTCATTAATGTCTGATTTGTCATAATTTCTTCTGCTGCTGCTTCTTCTCCTTCTCCTCCTCCTTCTGCTTCTCCTTCCTCTTCTCCTGCTGCTGCTGCTCCCTCCTCCTCTTGTTCCTCCTCATGCATCTCCAATCTCTGATATGACCTGACAGTATTATTGGAGTCTAATGTTTGTGTCATTTGCTACCGTGATTGACAAATGGCTTTCTTATGTTCTACTCTCAGGTTTGATCCACGCATAAGGAGTCTCCTGGACTTGAGTATCTACTTGGATATAAGCAACGAGGTGAAGTTTGCATGGAAAATTCAGGTCAGTAGAAACAGAACTCGCTTCTGATTTGGGTCAGAAACATCTGTTGTCAATCTCTCGGCTAACTAAAGTTCGACGTCATCATGCGCATTTGCAGCGAGATATGGCAGAACGAGGGGAGAGTCTCGAGAGCATCAAAGCCAGCATCAAAGCGCGGAAATCCGATTTCGATATGTATATTGGTACATCCCGACTCTTAATCTAGCAAGTTAGATCACAGCACATGGATATCACGACATTGCTTCCTCTGTCAGATCCACAAAAGCAGTACGCCGATGTCATAATAGAAGTTCTACCAACCCGGATGATTCCAGATAAGAGTGCAACAGAGGTTCTGAGAGTTCGACTGGTGATGAGGGAAGGGGTGAAGCACTTCACCCCGGTCTACCTTTTCGATGAAGGCTCCATCATTTCATGGACACCCTGTGGTGGAAAGCTAAGTTGCTCATATCCTGGCATCAGATTCTTCTATGGCCCAGACACATACTTCTCTGATGAGGTAACTTCACATTCAAAGTCACATTCTTCTACTTCTCCAAGCTGAATCTCCACGGTGTCTTCTTCTTCTTCTTCTTCAGGCTTCGGTACTGGAGATGGACGGGCGGTTTGACAGACTAGATGAGCTGATATATGTTGAGAGCCATCTGAGCAACCTGTCGACGAAGTGCTATGGAGAGGTGACGCAGCAGATGCTGAAGCATGCAGATTTCCCTGGCAGCAACGACGGGACTGGTCTTTTCCAGACCATCGTTGGTCTCAAGGTAAGGCAACTGTATGAGCAGATCATTGCTGGAGACGGCAGCCATGGGTTGACGAGGGAGCAGCTTCGCAGATGCCTTCGTCTTAGTCCCGTTTGAGTTCATGTTGATTCTTTTACACTTACCGTGCATCACTTGCAATGTAGATACATGCAGGAGTCTGTCTCTTCTGTTGTCATTCTTATTGTAAATTTGATCCGATTTTATTGGTCAATTTGTATTAATGTTGTCCATGATGCCAAAGATGTTGAAGAGTCTGGAGATTCTCTTGGAATTGTTGGTGTTTGTAGAAGACATCATGGAAGTGAATGAAATATCTCTTTCTCTATAAATTCTTTATGCTATCCGATCCTTTTTTGCTTCAAGCCATGCTCCCTCTTCCTCTATCCCACCAACGATTGTTATTCCTCTTCCTTGTTTATCCTATTACTTCTTTATAACTTTTCTTGCTTTTGAATTTTAACATTGCACCGAAGATGAAGGCACATGACTTATCCTTACCAATCTCCCAGTGCGATCTGCTCAACAATGGATTTTTGCTTGGTGGACGTTCCTTAACGCCTTGGATTCAAGGTCGACTACTTGATGATAGTCTATTGTTTACCATCATCCTTTTGATTGTGTCATCAGCACTCATAATGGAAAAAATGACTCAAGAGAGAACCGAAGATATTATCGTCTTTTGCACATCTTATATTAGATCCTCCCTTGTATACTTCTCATATATGATTTCTTTCATTAGATCAGATCATCCGTTATACACTTCTTAAATACAATCACCTCAAACAGATTAGATCTCCCATATATATACATCTAAACCAAACCATTAGTTGGTTCAGGTTTTCTCCTGTTGGAGTACAACATCTTATCAATATGTCTTACTCCTCTATAATTAATGCTTCAATTATTGTTTCCATAGGAAATAATAGTTCATATCTACCTATAAGACTTATATCTATCAATGCAACGATTTTAATCCTCTTCAAGCTCTTCATAGGTGACAACAATGTATCTTGACGAGTACAATTAATCAATCTCCTTTTTGGATATGATCTATTAGGTTATATTATTGGCTCTCTTAGTTATCAACTAAAAAAAAATTCTAAATATTATCCCAATGATAAATCCTGATCATAAGTTATGGCTATAACAAAATTATCTTATTCTATAAGTCATTTAAGTTTCAATTATTAGCTCTATAACACCACTAATCTATTCATACAATATTACAGTAGAAGCATGATCCAAATTATAAATCACCCTAACCAATCGCTCTTACACTCGCATGTTAAGTCTTTTATCAATTGTGATGAAAATAACATAAGAAGGAAGTACTATTACTTATTATATGCAAAACCTAGAAGTTATTATAAATGATTTAATTCTCAATCAATCTATGATTTATTGATAACACTCTTATAGACGTACGTGTCATTGGCTTTTTCCCAATTCTCATATCTTTAACATAACTCAATAATACCATTGAGCTTAGATATTATATGATAATATGCTCCAAAATTGACATCTTCAAATTATGACAAATCCTTGATCTTTATGCTACCACAAGCTTTCTATCTGAGTTTATTGAACCCAGAACTATAATCCAAGCTAAAAAATTTCTACACTAGCATAAATCGATATATGAGAAATACGATATCATACTCCATAATATCATATAGACCCTTATACTATCTAACCTAACATGAATCTTTCGAATTAAGTAAAGCCTAGATGGATCCATTGTCAAATATAAAACATATCTAGTGACCAAAGGATTTCACCAATAATCAAGTGTTAATTTCATAAAGACTTTCAATCTAGTTGTTAAATTGATAATAATTAGACTTGGCTATCACTTAAGGATGGCATATATAGCAAATAGATGTTAACAATATTTTCTTATAAGAAACCTTAATTAAAGATATCTTTATACAATAACATCTTAACTTTATCCACTCTTAGTATCCAGATCATATTTGTAAATTATAAAAAGTTATTTATGAACTTCGTCAAGCTTTAAGAGCTTGGTATATTGAACAACTTGGCTCATTTTTTATGTCAACCAACATTGTCAACTCCAATTCTGACACCTTGTTATTCATATAATAATAAAAATATATATATTATATATCTCTAGTAGACAATATATATTATCATAGACAATAATAATTTGTTAAGCAATTAATAGATCGATTTTTTATCAATAACCTAAAAATCTTAAGTTATTTTCTAGAAATGAAAGCAACGTTCATATCTTCTAGATTTTTTCTATCTTAAAAAAATAATACATTCGAGATTTATTATAAAAAAATAAATATGTAAAATACTAAAGAAATTATCACTCTACTCTTTTACAGTTAAGTCACTTAAATTATATGATGACAGTATTACTACAAATCTCACACAATACCGATAAATACTTAGTTTTTTTAGTATATATTTCTCACATGTCCATACATTTTATTTGCAGTTAATAAATTATTACATCAACCCTCTATTGTACATTAGTTTGTACTAAAACATATTCTATAATATCTTAAATGAACTCTCAATTATGGATTTCTCATTCATAAATACTTATCACATCATCATCATGCCTTTGTCGATATTGATTGGTAGGCAATGTTGATGATATAACATCTATATCAATTTATATTATCTTTCTTGGAGCAAATCTAATTAGTTGGAGTTCTAAAAAATAAAATATAATTGCAAGATATATCATTGAAGCTGATGTTGGAAAATCATGAATTGGCATCTCATTTGCAACAAAAAATAAAAACAAAATCAGATTTTTCAAAGTTAAGTACTTGCTCATTGTGTGATGATTGGTGTGTGAGAAAATCATAAATCTGAAAAATCGTACATATCATATGAGAAGTGTTACCTATAGTGATCATATATCCCTAAAAATTCCAGATCCGATGGAGAGAATGAAGGAGAACTCATGTACTCCTCTCTAGAGGTGATCCACGTAGTGGACATAGTGACGATGCTCCTTAGATCGTTGTGGGATCTCCCTCTCCACATATACCACAAGACTACTAGAGCTAAGAAGGAGGACAGGAGGCTGAGGAGAATATAAGAGGCGACCACTAGCAGTTCCAACCTATGAACCGAAAGATTCCTCATATTTATAGAAGTACATAAAGCTTATCCCTTAATGGATCCTATCCTTATTGAGTTTTGAATCTCTATCCAATTATCTAATCTCATTAAATCTTATCCACAGGATCTAAACTAAGGGCTCCACTAATATCTCAAATCCGTACCTTTACTCATCGCAATATCTATCATATGTATGTGACCCTCTAGGCCCGATATCGAGTTAATTATGAGTTGCTCCCATTAAAACTACTTTTAACTCATAACTCCTTTCGATATAGTGAATGATTATCTCCATATGTATGCGACCCTCTAGACTCGATATTGAGTTGGTTATGAGTCGCTCCCGTTAAAACTATTTTTAACTCATAACTCCTTCTGATATAGTGAATGATTATCTCCATAATAATTCACTCGACTCATTGATTATGGATGTCCTAAACCGCTACGCCATAGTCCTCAGACGATATAGGAGATCTAGTCCATCAGACCTGTTTGTCCTCAATTATCATGTATCTATAGTCCCTCATCCATCTAAGATTTCAAAGACCATATATTGGGCATGGTAACATCAGGCCCATATGAAATATTATTCAAGTCTTGCTCTAATTAGATTCTCTCGGAGAACTCTTTCTCTCTCAATTTGAACTATTCTCTAGTGACACTCAATTGCCTTCGTAATATTATTTATCATTCCCGAGAATCGATTATACTAGACCTGAAACTTTCAAACCTATACGTCCGACGTCAAATAATGGAGTACTTATAGAAAGCATCTTTGAGATCTCAAGTCTAAGGATTAAACACACAATTGGGACTACGAAATCGTTATCTAACGTCAGGTATCATTAACCATCTAGCATTCCATAAGTTAATCAATTAGTGAACTCATTTTTTAATGAGCGCCTACACTATACCTCTAATGTCCCCACATGAGCAACTATGAGAACAGTCGCCTCTATCATATAGACAAGTATACAATGCACCAGTCTATCTAGTTATCTCGATGTCTTTCTCGAGTAACCTATGATCGGGATAATTTAGGGTTTGTGTTTAAAGGCAAATCGGTCTTATTATCATGAGCTCATCATGATTTGATTCCCATTGTATAAATTCAAGAATATCACAATATACATCCCGATAATATGAGAAAATATCAATAATAATAAACAAAGAGATTGTCACATCATATTACAAGTGCTATCATTTACATGATTTGCTTATATGGCACCTATAACTAATAATCTTCCACTTGACATAAAGCTAATCACCTACGTGTATGATCCTCGCAGACCTTTGTGATGCTTAAATATAATTTGAGTTATTGGCTTCATCAATAGATCTACAATGTTATCTTCAGATGAAACTCTTTCCATCGCTACATCTCTACGAACCACGATCTCTCTGATTAGGTGGAACCTTCTAAGAACCTGTTTGGACTTTTGATGAGACATAGGTTCCTTTGCTTGAGCGATCGCCCTATTATTATTGTAATATATGGGAATCGGTTCCATGATGCTTAATATCACTCCCAAATCTATGATGAACTTTTTCATCTAAACTTCCTCATTTGCTGCTTCTACCATAGTAATGTATTCTGCCTCTGTGGTCGAGTCAGTAGTAGTATCTTGCTTAGGACTCTTCCAACTTACTACTACCCCATTCAGGAAACTCGAAGTTAGAACATAAGATTTGATGAGACGATCAAATCTTATGACTTCGTTACGAACGAAGATGAGCCTTATGTGTATAGGAATATAAGTGGGAGCACTATCACCTTCTTGGTGTTATCTGTAGATGGCATCTTAATCATTAGGAATGATGTTGGAATGCTCTCCACAGTAAAGACTTGGCTATCTAGACACTTCTCCATAAAGGATTTAGGGAAGCATCTTATATTTTGGGGATTTGGATCTATAGATATAGATTCAAGAGGATGCTTAGCTTGTCCTAGTCCAGGTACATAGAATTTTACTTTCTCGGAGTATGTCTCCAAAAACTCCCAAAGAAATGACAAACATAGATAGGATGCTCTATGCCTTTGTGATAAAATCTATCATGTATGTTATGCTATGTACTAGGCCTGATATAGCCTATGCTCTGAGTGTCATGGGTAGGTATCAGGCAGATCCAAGTTTGGAAAACTAAAAAGTAATAAAGTATATTATTAAGTACTTAAGAAGGACTAAGGATCTTTTACTAGTATATGGAGGAGGTAGTCTCCAGATTCAGGGCTACACGAACTCGAGTTTCTAGTCTGATATCAACGATAACAAGTCGAATTCAGGGTATATGTTCACCCTGAATGGAGCAACAGTAAGTTAGAAGTAATTTCAAGCAAAATACTACTGCTGACTTGACCATAGAGGTGGAATATATTAATGCGATAGAAGCAACAAAAGAGGGTGTTTGGATGAAGAAGTTTATCATGGATTTGGGAATCGTATCAAGCAGCATGAAACTGATTCCCATATATTGCTACATAATGGGGCGATCGATCAAGCTATGGAACTCGGGTCTTGTCAGAAGTGTTCTAAGAATTTCCACCTGATTAGAGAGATCATGACCCGTGGAGATGTAGTAGTAGAAAGAGTTCCATCCGAAGATAACATTGCAGATCTACTAACAAAACTATTGACTCAGATTATATTTGAGCATCACAGAGGTCTAATAGGGATTAGACACGTAGGTGATTGTCTTTAGATTAAGAGGGAGATTGTTAGTTATAGGTGTCTTATAAGCCAATCACGTAAGTGATGATACCTGTGATACGCTACATCAATCTCTTTGCTTATTATTACTAGTATTTTATTACATTATCTAGATGAATATTTGATGTCCTTGGATCTGTGCAATAAGAATCATATTGTGATGAGATTATGATAATGAGACTGATTCGTCTTTAAATACAAATCCTAAATCATCCCGGTCATAGGTTACTCAAAAAAGGACATCGAGATAACCGAATAGACTAGTGCACTATATACTCATTTATATGATAGAAGTGATTAATCTCATAGTTGCTTGTATGGGGGCACTAGAGATACAGTGCAGGTGCTCATTGGAAAATGAGTTCACTGATTGATTCACTTACAGAATGTTGGATGGTTAATGATTCCTAACATCAGACAGTGATTCCATAGTCCTAGTTGTGTGTATAGTCCTTAGACTTGAGAAACCAAAGATGTCTTATATGAGTACTCCATTCTTTAATATCAGACTTACAAGATTGAAAAGTTTCAAATATGGTACAGTCAGTTCTCGGGAATGGTAGCCAATCTTACAAAGGTAATTGAGTGTCAATAGAGGATCATCCATTCTCAGTATCATGAGAGGATCATCCACTCTCTCGCTTAGGCAAAATCCCTAGCCAAGATTGTTCAAGTTAAGAGAGGAGTTCTCCTAGAGAATCCAATTAGAGTGAGACTCGGATAGGATTCCGTATGGGCTTGACATTACCATGCCCAATATATGGTCACTCGGATATTAGATGGATGAGAGACTATAGATAAATCATAACTAAGGGTATACAGGTTTGATGGATTAGATCCCCCTGTACCGTCTCGGAACTATGACTTAGTGGCCTAGTACATCTATAATCGATGAGTCGAGTGAATTATTATTGAGATAATAATTTACTATATTAGAAGGAGTTTTGATGGGATGTTGTGACAAGTAGAGGTGAAGATATGAGATATTCACGGAGCCCCTAATTTTGGATCATATGGATAAGATCCAATTAGATGATTGGATAAGATCAAATTGGATAGAGATCTGACTGGATAATTGGATAGAGATCCAATGAGGATAGGATCCATTAAGGATAAGCTTCATACACATCTATAAATAGGAGGAACTTTATGATTCATAGGCTAGAACTATTGGTAGTTGCCCCTCTCACTCTCCTCAGCCTCCTCTCCTCCACCTTGGCTTCGGCAACCTCATGGTGCACGTGGAGAGGGAGATCCCATGGTGATTTGAGGAACATCATCGTTGTGTTTGCTGTGTGGATTACCGCTAGAGAAGAGTACGCTTATGCTCCTTCATCCTCTTCATCAGATCTAAAATTTTTAGGGATATACGATCTCCCTAGGTAACGCTCCTAACATGATATGTGTAGTTTTTCAGATTTATATTTTTTTCATGCATCGATTATTGCACAATGACCAAGTACTTAACTATGAAAAATATGATCTTATTTTTTAATTTTCGTTGTGCATGAGATGTCAATTCATGATTTTTCAGTAGTGGTATCAGAGCCAAGTATATCATGTGATGATTAGCTTATAAACTGCATGTATTATGTTTAATCACGTAGAATTATTTTACGCGTGCTTGTTGTGTTTGACATAGTTTTAAGATCTGAAAGGCATTTTAGAGCAGTCATTCTACATCAAATTTATTGACGTAAATGAAGAAAAAAGAGATAACAGCTATTGCTGCCCAATGGATCGATCGGAGATGGTGTGCGCGCAAATATTGTGAACAAGCCAATTGTCCGTCAAGGCAGCGTCGAAGGGTAAGGCACTTGCGAACGAGCTGCTTGCAGCAAGGGCAATGGTCATCCGCAAAGATGCAGCATGCCTGCATGCACATAGGCCACCTACGGGCTGACTGCCTTGTGTATAGCAATTATCGGTGTGCAAGGCGGCAACTATCTGCATGTGCAAGGACAACAACTACAATGGTTGTGACCACCTGCACAAGGTAGCACTGCTAGTCATATGTGCCCTGCAAGCCAATCACATGAGTGATGACACTTATGACTTGATATGTACTTTATTTCTTTGCTTATTATTAGGCATTTTATCACTTTATCTTGCGTGTTACATATACTGTGATGTCTTTGGATCTGTGCAATCGGAATCAGATCGTGATGAGATCATGATAATGAGACCGATTCACCTTTAAACATAGACCTTAAATTATCCTGGTCATAGGTTACTCGAGAAGGACATCGAGATAACTGTATAGACTGGTATACTGTATACCCGTTCATATGATGGAGGTAGCTGGTCTCATAGCTACTCATGTGGGGACACTAAGGATACAGTGCAGGTACTCATTGGAGAATGAGTTCACTGATTGATTCGCCTACGGAATGTTGGATAGTTATTGATACCTCACGTTAGACAATGATTCCGTAGTCCCAAAGAGTGTATCCGGTCCTTAGACTTGAGACACCAAGGATATCTTGTATGAGTACTCCACTCTTTGATACCGGACTTATAGGTTTGGAAAGTTTCAGATCTAATACAGTCGGTCATTGGGAGTAGTAGCCAATCTTACGAGGGCTATTGAGTGTCAATAGAGGATCATCCACTCTCGGTATCATAAGAGGAATATCCCATGTGTTCTTGCTCGAATAAATCCTTGGTCAAGGTTATTTGGATTGAGAGAGAAAGGGTTCTCCGGGAGAATCCAACAAGAGCAAGACTCGAGAGAGATCGTATGGGCCTGACACCATGCCCTGGTATAGGGTCTTTGGGATATTAGATGGATGATGGACTATAGATACATGATAACTGAGGACAGATAGGTCCAAAGGATTGGATTCCCCTGTATCGTCTGGGAGCCGTGGTGTAGTGGCCTAGTACGTCTGTAGTCGATGAGTTGGGTGAATTATTATAGAGATAATAATTTACTAAATCAGAAGGAGTTCTGATAAGTATGACTCACGATCAGCTTGATATTGGGCCTAGAGGGTCACACACATACGGTAGGTGTTGCGACGAGTAGAGGTTCAGATATAAGATATCCGCTGAATCCCCTATCTTATTAGATATCTATTAAGCCCTTGAATTATTGGATCCTGAGATGAGATCCAATAATTGCTAATAAGAGATTATTGGGTAGAAACCCACTAATCCAAGAGGTTTGGGTAATTGGATGGAGATCCATTACCCAACAGGGTAAAAGATCCATTAGGGTTTTCAAGGGGCCTCTATAAATAGGAGGGAACCAAAGCTCTATAGGTTGAGGGTTTTCTTTTGGTAGCCACCTCCTGTTCTCCTCTCCCCCGAGAGGTGCATCGACGTAGTCCCTGTTGTGTGGATACCGCTAGAGAGGAGGACGCTTGACCTCCTTCATCCTCTCCCACTGATCTGCACGAATTCAAGGATCTACGATCTCTCTAGGTATCTTCTTTTACACGTGCAGTTTTGTGGATTTATTTTTGACGCATTGATCGTCGCACGACGACGAAAACTTTCTACGAAAAATCTGGGATTTTATTTTCTGTTCTTCCGTTGCGCATGTGATGTCGCTCCCTTGAAGGATTTTCCAATAGTGGTATCAAAGCTAGGTTGTACGTGCGAAGATCGGATCTTAAACTACATGTGTTGTGTTTTGGATCTGCTTTTGACGCTAAAATCGTTGGCGCAAAAGGGCCAGGAAGGGCAGCAACTATTGCTGCCCTTGCTGCACTCGTGCAGCAACCGCAAGGCTGCTTGCAGCCTTGTTGCATGCACAGGCAACAACCACCGGCCGATGGGCTACTGGTCGTAGGCAGGTTGCCTGCGTCGGCGGCCTGCGGCCCACCCGCAGGGGCGCCAGCAGGCGCTGTGCCCGCAGAGAAGGGCGGCGCCTGCGGGCACTACACCCGCGGGCACTCCGCCCACGGGGTAGCGGTGGCGCCGTCGCCCTCCCCATGCGCAAGGGGCACCGCCGGCAGGGCGGCGGCAGTCGCAGGCACAAGAAGGGTGAGGGATTAGGGTTTTAGGGTAAAAGATGATTTTACCCCTTGAAATTTTAGAAATTTCGATTTCTGTCCCTTTTGAAAAATAACTAAAATACCCTTAGGAATTTTTGAAAATTTAATTTTATTTCTTATGATCGAATGACCAAAATGCCCTTGGTAATTCAGATAATTCCCTTTGTCCCTGATTTCAGAAAAATATATATGTTAATTAAATAGTTTAATTAATTATTATTATTTTTATCAAGTAGTCCTATAAAATAACATATACATGTGACGTATGATGTGGATAGATGATCATGGACCTGTGATATGATATGTGTACATATGATTATTATTATTGGGGCCTGCGAGCCTCTATTTTTTTCATTTATTATCGGGCCTGTGTGCTTGTAATTATGTTGTAATTATATGAGGAGGCGTAGCGGTAGCGAGACCCACGAGGTCGAGACGGACGATTTGACGCATGGAGATGTGTTGAGATGCCGACGGAACCGACGAAGTGAGAAGGGCGATCACAAGGCATGGAGATGCGTTAAAGCACACATAGGTCTTGATATGAGTGATTGAGCCCACTGGCTCGGGCCTGATCACATTAGGATATGGTCCATGATCATTTGGTGTAATTGCTCATGTGATGTGTGATTGGTTATACACCTACTAGATATATATATATATATATATATATATATATATATTATATATATATATATATATATATATATATATATATATGTATGTATGTGTGTGTGTGGCACATTATGTTAGGAGACCAAATTAAAATCCTCTCTATTAATAATATTAAGCCGGTAAACATGAGGTAATTAGATTGACCCATGTAGCCTTCCATCGTTATAGCTAGGAACCAATTCCCGGTATAGGTTGAGTTGGTCGAGTCCCTCGAGACTCCTCTATATCGCGTTTCACTATCTTATCTACAACATAGAGATGTCACTGGTGACTTGAGGACATGGTATACTTGGTCGAGTCCCTCGAGAGTATATCACCGAATCAGACTCATCTTGTAATGATGGTGATGACTTAACCGAACATCATGGTTGGTTGAGTCCCTCGAGGCCATGGTGGTTCGGAGGCCGGACAGGACGGGAATCATAAGGAGTTGTGATTGGCAAGAGTTGCCTACCTTTACGGGCTTAATGTGATTAGTCGAGTCCCTCGAGGTTATGTTAAGACGCCGATTGGATCCCGATCCCCACTAGAGACCCACCGGGGGTCTCCGATTCACTTACCAGAGGGTGTTGTGTGTCTTGTGAAAAATTAGTGGGAATGCATTAAGATAGAAGTCCTTATCTTAATTGTTTAATTTTTGTAAAGTCTGCATGTTATTTATTTCTGCTACATCTTTAATTTCAGAAAAATGTCGATTTCAAATCCTTTACGTGGCATACTTGATGCCAATCGTCTCACTGGTCCAAATTATATGGATTGGCTTCGCAATCTGAGAATCATTCTCACGGCGGAGAAAATCGCATATGTCCTTGATACAATGATCCCTATGCCCGACGAAGGGGCAAGCGAGGATAAGATCGCTCGTTATGTGAAGTACTTAGATGATTCTACTCTTGCTCAGTGTTATATGTTGGTCTCTATGACTACTGAGTTACAGAGACAGCATAAAAATATAGATGCTAATTTCATACTCCTATATCTTCGCAAACTGTTTGAGGAACAGGGAAGAACTCAATGATATAAGATATCAAAGAGCCTTTTCTGTGCTAGGATGACTGAGGGGATACTGGTTCAGAACCATATCCTTAAGATGATTGAGTAAATCGAGAAACTCATAGGTCTAGGAATGGTCCTAGAGGATAACCTATGTGTGGATCTTGTGCTTTAGTCCCTACCAGATTCCTTTTCTCAGTTCATAATGAATTTTAATATGAATAAACTTGAAGTGACCCTCCCAGAGCTCCTCAATATGTTAAGAGAAGCAGAGAGCACCATCAAGAAAGAGAAGCCGGTTCTCTACACTAGTGAGACCAGAAAGAAAAGGAAGGCTGAGAAGATCCTTAAGAAGGGCAAGGGTAAGGGCAAGAGCAAAATGGGTAAGGCAAAGGTCGCCAAGAAAGACCCAACAAAGAACAAAGGCCAGTGCTTCTATTATGGCAAAGATGGGCATTAGAAGAGGAACTGCAAAGAGTACCTTGCAGAGAGGGCGAAATAGAAGCTTGCAAAAGCTTCAGGTATATTTATGATCAGTCTCCATTTGTAAGAATATTTTGATAACACATGGGTATTGGATACCGGGAGTGCTTATCATATTTGCAATTCGTTGCAAGTTCTGGCAGGACCTAGGAGATTGAACAGAGACGAGATGGACCTTAAGATGGGCAATGGAGCAAAGGTTGCTGCAGTGGTTATTGGCAAGGTCACCTTATATCTGCCTGGTGGAGCTATTATTGCATTAGATGCATGCTATTATGTTCCTTCTATTATCAAAAATATTATTTCTATTTCATGTTTGATAGTTAATGAATATAAATTAGTTTTTGAAAACAATGGTTGTTCAATAATATTAGATGATGAGATCATCACGAGAGGAACAATGCATAATGGTTTATTTATGATAAATACAGCTCCACATATCATTAGTGTAAGCGAGTCTAAGAGGAAACGAGAAGTGGAGAACCAGATAGGAAAGAGTATTAAAACCCTTCGATTAGGTCGAGGAGGTGAGTACTTGAGTATAGAGTTCACCCAGTTCCTCAAAGACTAAGTTGGAATCTAGGACGGAACGGTGCAAGTTCGTGGGATACCCTAAGAAAACTTATGGGTATTATTTCTATCACCCTGAGGACCAAAAGGTCTTTATAGCCAAGAGAGCAGTGTTCTTTGAGAAGGAACACATTCTTGATGAAGACAGTGGGAGCATGATAGAGTTGAGCGAGGTTGGAGAACCTAGCTTAAGCACCATTCCAGAATCTGTTCAAATACCTAACACACAAGTTCCAACTTTACGTAGGCCTGATAGAGTATCTCATCCTCCTAAGAGATATATAGGACATATCAGAGGAGAGGATGTTAAGGAGGATATTGATCCTCAGACCTACGAGGAGGCTATTATGAGCATAGACTCCGGGAAATGGCAAGAAGCTATAAATTCAAAAACGGATTTCATGTGCTCCAACAAGGTTTGGAACCTAGTTAATGCACCCGAGGGTATTGTATCTATTGGCTACAAGTGGATCTTCAAAAGGAAGATTGAAGTAGATGGAAAGGTAGAGACCTATAAAGCAAGGCTAGTGGCTAAGGGGTATCGTCAAAGGCAATGTGTTGACTATGATGAAACTTTCTTTCTCACCTGTAGCCATGCTAAAATCCATTTGAATTCTATTGACTATTGCAGCACACTATGATTATGAGATCTGGCAGATGGACATCAAAACTGCATTCCCAATGGTAATCTCGAGGAGGAGGTGTATATGATACATCTTGAGGGATTTATGTCTAGGGATAACCTAGATAAGGTATGCAGGTTGCTTAGGTCCATTTATGGATTGAAGTAAGCTTTCTGAAGTTGGAACATAAGATTTGATGAGGTGATCAGATCTTATGACTTCGTTAAGAATGAAGATGAACCTTGTGTGTACAAGAAAGTAAGTGGGAGCACTATCACCTTTTTGGTATTATATGTGGATGACATCTTGATCATTGGGAATGATGTATGAATACTCTCTATAGTAAAGACTTGTTTATTTAGACACTTCTCCATGAAGGACTTAGAGGAAGCATCTTGCATATTGGGGATAAAGATCTATAGAGATAGATCCAAGAGGATGCTTGGCTTGTCCCAATCCAGGTACATAGACACCATTATCAAAAGGTTTGGCATAAAAAATTCTAAGAGAGGTCTCATACCAATGAGACATGGAATATCACTTTCTAAGAGTATGTCCCTAAAGACTCCTAAAGAAAGGGCACATATGGATATGATACCATATGCATCAGCGATAGGATCTATCATGTATGCTATATTATGTACCAAGCCTGATATAGCGCATGCTCTAAGTGTCACGAGCAGATATCAGACAGATTCAGGCTTGGAGCACTAGAAAGTAGTAAAAAGTATCCTTAAGTACTTGAGAAGGACTAAGGATCTTTTATTGGTATATGGAGATAGTAGCCTCAAGGTTGAAGGCTACACGGACTCGAGCTTCCAGTTCGATGTCGATGATAGCAAGTCTAATTCAGGATATATGTTTACCCTGAATGGAGAAGCAGTATGCTGGAAGAGTTCCAAGCAAGACACTACTACTGACTTGACCATAGAGGCGGAATACATTATTGCGGCAAAGGCAGCAAAGAAGGGAGTCTAAATAAAGAGGTTCATCATAGATCTAGGAGTTGTCCCGAGCAGCGAGGAGCTGATTCCCTTATATTGCAATAACAATGGGGTAATTGCTCAAGCGAAGGAACCTAGGTCTCATCAGAAGTCAAAACACGTTCTAAGAAGGTTTCACTTGATAAGAGAGATTATCGCTAGAAAAGATGTAGTAATGGAAAGAGTTCCATCTGAAGATAACATTGTAGATCCACTGACAAAGCCATTAACTCAGATTATCTTTGAGCGTCACAGAGGTCTGATGAGGATCAGACATATTAGTGATTGGCTTTAGGTCAAG
The DNA here is from genome assembly GCA_024322285.1 of Musa beccarii. Classification (NCBI taxonomy): domain Eukaryota; kingdom Viridiplantae; phylum Streptophyta; class Magnoliopsida; order Zingiberales; family Musaceae; genus Musa; species Musa beccarii. The sequence goes on along the minus strand of CM044395.1, from coordinate 32,429,268 downwards.
TGGGAGATTGCTAGTCATATGTGCCTTGCAAGCCAATCACATGAGTGATGGCACCTATGACTTGATATGCACTTTATCTATTTGCTTATTATTAGGCATTTTATCTCTTTATCTTGCGTATTACATATACTGTGATGTCTTTGGATTTGTACAATGGGAATCGGATCATGATGAGATTACAATAATGAGACCGATTCACCTTTAAACACAGACCCTAAATTATTCTGGTCATAGGTTACTCGAGAAGGACATCAAGATAACCGGATAGACTAGTGTGCTATATACCCATTCATATGATGGAGGTAGCTGGTCTCATAGCTACTCGTGTGGGAACACTAAGGATATAGTACAGGTGCTCATTGGAGAATGAGTTCACTGATTAATTCACATACGGAATGCTGGATGGTTATTGATACCTCACGTCAGACAGCGATTCCCTAGTCCCAGTAGTATATCTAGTCCTTAGACTTGAGACACCAAGGATATCTTGTTTGAGTACTCCACTTTTTGATACCAGACTTATAGGTTTGGAAAGTTCCAGATCTAGTACAACCGATCATTGGGAGTAGTAACCAACCTTACGAGGGCTATTGAGTGTGAATAGAGGATCATCCGCTCTCGGTATTATGAGAGAAATATTCCATATGTTCTTACTCGAACAAATCCTTAGCCAAGGTTATTTAGATTGAGAGAGAAAGGGTTCTCCGGGAGAATTCGACAAGAGCAAGACTCGAGGAGAGACCGTATGGGCCTGACAGCACCATGCCCGGTATAGGGTCTCTAGGATATTAGATGGATGAGGGACTATAGATACATGATAACAAAGGACAGATAGGCCCAAAGGATTGGATTCTCCTGTATCGTCTGGGGGCCGCGACGTAGTGGCCTGATATGTCCATAGTCGATGAGTTGGGTGAATTATTATAGAGATAATAATTTACTAAGTCAGAAGGAGTTATGACAAGTATGACTCACGACCAGCTCGATATTGGGCCTAGAGAGTCACACACATATGGTAGGTGTTGCAATGAGTAGAGGCTCAGATATGAGATTTCTACTGAACCCCATATCTTATTGGATATCCATTAAGCCCATGAATTATTGGATCCGAAGATGAGATCCAATAATTGCTAATAATAGATTATTAGGTTGAGATCTACTAATCCAAGAGGCTTGAGTAATTGGATGAAGATCCAATACCCAATAGGGCAAAAGATCCATTAGGGTTTTTAGTGAGGGCCTCTATAAATAGGAGGGAACCAAAGCTCTATAGGTTGAGGGTTTTTTTTGTAGCCACCTCCTATTCTCCTCTCCCTAGAGAGAAAGATGCATTGTCGTAATCCCTGCCGTGTGGATATCACTAGAGAGGAGGACGCTTGACCTCCTTCATCCTCTCCCACAGATCTGTAGGAATTCAGGAATATACGATCTCCCTAGGTATCTTCTTTTATACATGTAGTTTTGAAAATTTGTTTTTGACACAACGATCTTCGCACGACGACGAAAACTTTCTACAGGAAGTCTGGGGTTTTGTTTTCTGTTCTTCTATTGTGCATGTGATGTCGCTCCCTTGAAGGGTTTCCCAACAAGCACCTGCTGGCTACCGTCGACTCATAAGGTAGCACATGTAAGGCAAAATGCTCGTTGGCGGGCCACTTACGGGCTAGGCGACATTGGCCGACGGTTGCCAGCCCACGGGCAGGTGCAGCTACATGCTACGTGCAGGCTGCCAGGCCTTGGCAACCGCCTACACGCAAGGCAACTATGTAAGGCAGCTACCCACCACCTGCGTAAGGCAGCAGCCATCGCTTGTGTGCGCATGGTGGCTGTGCGAGGTGGTAGCTACACTACTGCCTATGCGCATGGCGACGTCTGGTGACCACCACACCATGAGGCAGCATAGCAGCAGCCGCCCATGCACGAGGTAACACTGCAAGGAAGGTAGTTGCACCGCTTGCGTGAGGCGGTAATCGCCCGCCCATGGCAGTGCTGCACTATCATAATCAGGCATGATTGTAAAAGTTGCAGCCACCGACTCTATTTAGGATGATTTTGGGTAGAAGGATAGTTTGCCCTCGTAAATTTCAAAAACTTTAGGGCATTCTTATGTTAAAATTATCAAAATACCCTTGATAATTTAAAAAATTTCCTACGTATCCTTGATTTAAAAAAGTAGTTAATTAAAAATATTTATTAACTATTATTATTTATCTAGTAATCCTATATAATGATATATACATGTGATGTATGCTATGGGAAGATGATCATAGATTATATGATTTATGTATGTGATTATTATTATTAGGGCCTATCAGCCTCTATTTTTCATTTATTGTCGGGCCTGCATGTATGTAATTATGTTGTAATTATATAAGAGACATGGCGGAAGCCTAAAGGTAGCAACGGGCCCCTTGAGACTGATTCAGATGATCGCAATGTATGGAGATGCGCTGAGGTGCTAGCAAATCCAATGATGATCATCGAGCATAAAGATGCACCAATATACACATAGATTTTGATGTAAGTAATTAAGCCTACCAGCTCAAGCCTGATCATATTAGGTTGAGATCCATAATCATTTAGTGTGCTTGTGCATGTGTTTGCTATGCACCTATTAGATAAGTATATATAATTTGCATGCGATGTAAATATATATTAAATATATATGTGTGTGACAAGTCATATCACAAGATTGAACCTAAATCCCCTCCTATGATAATATTAAGTCGGTAAGTATGAGGCAATTAGATTAATCCACATGGCCTTCCATCGTTATAGGTAGGAACCGATTCCCGACATAATTTAAGTTGTTCGAGTCTCTCAAGGCTCACCAATTTCACGATTCGTTATCTTGCTTATAACATAGAGATATCACTGGTAACCTGAGGACATTATATAGTTGGTCGAGTCCCTCGAGGGTATATCATCGAATCAGACTCATCTTGTAACGATGATAATGATTTAACTGAACATCATGATTGGTCGAGTCCCTCAAGACCATGATGGTTCGGAGGCCGAATAAGACTAGAATCATAAGGAGTTATGATTGGCAAGAGTTGCCTACCTTTTTGGGCTTAGTGTGATTGGTCGAGTCTCTCAAGGTTACACTAAGATGCATATTGGATCTCGATCTCCACTAGAAGTCTGCCGGAGACTTTTGTTCACATGTTGAGGGTGTCGTGTGACTCAGTAGAAAAATAATAGGAGTACATCAAGATAGTATTAGGATCGAAGAGGCACTAAGAGGGGGTTGAATTAGTACAACAGATTAAAATTCATAAGTTTGAAACCAATTTCGTAAATAGCTAGTTCGTATGGAGATTTTGATTCGACGAAAAATGAGTTAGTTGAAGTAGCTTGAGTAAAGGAGATGAAAACCGAACGATTTGTAGCTAAGTAGAGAAACGATTCAGAAATTTAAACACTTACACATTCAAGAACACCACGATGTATAGTGATTCAGTCAAGTGACCTACATCCACTTCTGAAGCCTTCTCCGAAGAGGCTCTCAACTTCCACTAGCAAATCTCGTTGAAGGGGAATGACCAAACACTCCTCTTACAACCCTTTTACAAGTGGTTTACACTCTTATAGATTTTTCAAAGAGAAAGAGGGAGGTGAACACTAGCTATCGAGAACAAGACTTTGCCAAAGCTTTTGCTCAATTTCTAACTCTTAAAAGGGTGATCTTTCTACTGAGAAAGAAGGGGTATTTATAGACCTAAGAAGATTCAAATTTGGGCTCCAAATTTGAATTCATTTTGGGTTTTCCAGTGTTGGTGGTGCCACCACCTGTCAGTTGTCAAACTGACAATGTACTGGGTGGTTCCATCACCCAAGGTAGCGGTGCCACCGCCCATGTTCTCGGGTGCTAGGCGGTGCCACTGCCTAGCTCTCTGGTCCTGGGCGGTTGCACCACCCAGCACTTTTCAGCACACTAGTTTAGGCCTTAAACTCGGCCCAAACCAGTTCGAAACAAGGCTCAATGGGCCCCTACTTGGGTTATAGGATTAACACCTAATCCTAACCTAAATTACATGCTTACTACGAAATTGAAACATAATTCTAAGTGATTTAAACCAACATTCTTCAAGTCTTCCTCCGACGAGCTTTCTGGCGAAATTCTAGTGGACTTCCGACACTCCTTCGGATTTCTTCCGACGGACTCCCAGCAAGCTCCCGGATTCCGTGGGGATTTTAACGAGTCTTCGACAAGCTTTTGAACCTTCTCGGTGATCTCCGCGAACCTTCGATGATTTTTTCGATGAACTTTCAAAACCTTCAGTAGGTCCCTGATTCTATCTCGATTAGTTCCGATAGCACTTTCGATGATCCTTCTGGTGACCTCTTGAACTCCCAACGAACTTGACCTCAGTAAATCGCTTTATGTTTTCATCCCATCGTAATTAATCCTGCACACATATCTTGACAATATGGATTAAAACAAATAATTCATTAATTAACTTCATCATCAAAATCCGAGATTCAATAATCTCCCCCTTTTTTATGATAACAATCAATTGATGATAGAGTTAAACTTAACTCCCCCTATCTATATGTCATATCATGAGAAGGTAAAAACACTTGAATTCAATCTTTTGAATTCAAGTCGAAACCGATAAGTTTCATTTATCGTCAAGCTTAATCAACATGATTTTTCATCCATAAATATGAAACTTCGTATTTTTTACAATGTCATGGCATGATATGCATTTTCTAGTCTAATAATAGACATTCATCATTTTGACAAGAGAAACTAATCACAAATTGAAATTACACACGGATCAAATGATACCAATGAGGTGTACAAAATCAAGGCATGATATCAAATGAAATAATAGCTTAAAAAATTTAAGCATTTGAGATATATTGCAATACATTGCATTGCTTCATAGCAATTAATTGTTGATTTCAAAGCATAGCAAAAGCAATTTGCAATATGAATCATGTAAGTTATTGCGATAAGATACGATACATATAAGTCATTTTTCATTCCAATATATTGTTACATATAAGTTATTTGTCATCAATTTCATATTTTTCTCCCCTTTTGTCATCAACAAAAAGGAGGTGAAGTAGCCATCACAAGGTATCATACCATAAAAAAAATGAGTGGTCCATTTTCAAATATATGATAAATGAGTCGAACATAATGCAAAATATGTCATCCTTGATAGAGAAATCTAAAAAATATTTGGATCATTTTTATTCATGTTCATGAGGCCCGAAAGAAAATATTAGAGTGTCAAAATGCTCATGAAAAATTCATACATTAAGAATATAAGACTCAATTTTTTGATTGAGAATTCAAGCATAGAATTGTGAAAGGATAGATCATTAAAGTCATTCATTAAGGATTTCATATTTTAAGGTAAACTCCATGAGAATGAGATGCCAAAACTCATAAAACTTCAACAAATGAAATATATCAATATCAAAAATTTGAAGGAAAAACTTCAACATGATATTCTTGTAGTGTATTCATGAGGAGGAAGTCATAAAACTTTGAATCATACCGATTAGCACAAGAATAAAAATAAAAAATAAACATTTAAGAACTTAATTTTACATAAATTATGACATTAATTTATGCATATGTTAAGCTTCATATAAAATTCAAATCATGAAATATCTTTAGTCATACTTAAAAGAGGGTATAAAATTAGTTTTTACTACATCATTAGTGTCCACTATTTAAAGGAGGAAAAAAACATCATGATAGCTTTCATCAAGATTATGATTGAAAGATAAAAACGAGAGCTCCATGATATAAAGATGTCATCAAAATACGAAAATATAATATCAATGTAAAACTATCAAAACTGAAAATTTAATCATTTCATCACGAGTCATAACTCAAAAATTCATCAATAGGAAGATCAAAATGCCAAGATGATATTGTAAAGATATCATTCAAAAATGAAGAGTTGATATTAAGATGATACAATCAAAACCGAAGTTGGAAAATTTCGGAAAAGAAACATACAACATCATGTATTAGAATATTTTAGCATGCCTAATTCTCTTCTAATGAAGTTAAATTGTTCTTCATTTAGGGGTTTTGTGAAGATATCCACTAATTGGTATTTTGTATTAATAAATTTTAGAATGACATTATTATTATTGATATGATCTCGTATAAAGTGACGCCTAATGTCAATATGCTTAGTTCTTGAGTGTTGAATTGGATTTTTGGTTAGACAAATAGCACTTGTATTATCACATTTTATGGGAATGTTCTTTAAATAAACTCTATAGTCTTCTAATATATTTTTCATCTAAACAACTTGTGCACAACATGCACTTGCAGCTATGTATTCAGCTTCTGCCGTAGATAGTGTAATCGAATTTTGTTTCTTGGAAGTCTAAGAAACAAGTGTATGTTCTAAAAATTGGCATGTTTCGGATGTGCTCTTTCTATCTATTCTATATCCACCAAAATCCGCATCAGCATAGGCTTTTAAATCAAAATTATCGGATTTTGGATACCATAATCCTAGATTAGGAGTTCCTTTAAGATACCTAAGGATTCTTTTAACAACTTTAAGGTGAGATAACTTAGGATTAGCTTGGAATCTTGCACATAGACCTATACTAAACATGATATCTGGTCTAGTTGCGATGAGGTAAAGTAAGCTACCTATCATTCCCCTATATGTTTTTTGATCAAAATTTTCTCCACTTTCATTCAAGTCTAACTTGGTGGAAGTACTCATTGGAGCGTTGATGGCTTTTGAACCATCCATGTTAAATCGTTTTAACAATTCTAATGTATACTTTGTTTGATTAAGAAATATACCATCACTAAGTTGTTTAACTTGTAATCCTAAAAAGAAGGTTAATTCTCCTATTAGGCTCATTTCAAATTCATGACTCATACACTTGGCAAATGATTCACATAATGATTTATTCGAAGAACTAAAAATAATATTATCAACATAAATTTAAACAATAAAAAAATTATTTTTAAAATATTTAATAAACAATATAGTATCAACCTTGCCTTTAGTAAAATTATTTAAAATTAAGAAAGAACTAAGCCTCTCATACCAAGCCCTAGGGGCTTGTTTTAATCCATAAAGAGTCTTAGTTAGTTTAAACACATGATTAGGAAGAAGAGAATTTTCAAATCCGAGTGGTTGTTCAACATATACTTCTTCAGAAATAAAACCATTTAAGAAAGTACTTTTGATATTCATTTGAAAAAGCTAAAAATTATTACTACTAGCATAGGCAAGGAGCATCCTAATGGCTTCTAATCTTGCCACAGGAGCGAAGGTCTCTTCGTAATCGATACCTTCTTCTTGGTTGAAACCTTTGGCCACTAGCCTAACCTTGTTTCTAACCACAATACCGCATTCATCTTGCTTGTTTTTAAAGACCCATTTAGTACCAATAACTAAATGGTCACTAGGTCTAGGAACAAGCTTCCATACCTCATTCCTTTCAAATTAATTCAATTCTTCTTGCATTGCGATAACCCAAGAATCATCTTTCAAGGCATCATCAATGCACTTAGGTTCAATTTGAGAAAGAAAAGCGGCATGGGCACAAACATTTTTAAAATAAGAACGAGTTTGAACCCCTTTCGATGTGTCTCCTATAATTAACTCCTTGGGATGGGCATCTACATACTTCCATTGCTTAGGTAAAGAAATTTGAGAAGAAGATACATCTAAGTTGTTATTTTAAGGAGAAGGTTCATTTAAATTCAAACCATCAAAACCAAAATCATGGTCAAAATCTTTTTTCTTAAATTCAAAATTTTCATTAAAAACTACATGGACAGACTCTTCTATAATTAACGTTCTTTTGTTAAAAACATGAAAAGCTTTAGAAACGAAAGAGTAACTAAGAAATATGCCTTCATCGGATTTAGCATCGAATTTTCCTAAAGCATCCTTTTCATTTAAAATAAAACATTTGTAACCAAAAACTTTAAAATAAGAAATAATAGGTTTTTTGTTATTCCATAATTCATAAGGAGTCTTGGATAGAGATAGTCTTACTAGAACCCTATTCATGATATAGCAAGCCGTATTAACGACTTCGGCCCAAAAGTATTTGGGTAAACTATATTCATTTAACATGGTTCTTGCCATTTCTTATAAATTTCTATTTTTTTCTTTCTACTACTCCATTTTGTTAAGAATTTCTTAGAATAGAGAAGTTGTGATTATACCCGTTAGATTCACAAAAATTTTGAAAGTCATGGTTTTGGAATTCTCCACCATGATCATTTCGAATCGATGAAATCATGAAACCCTTTTCGTTTTGAGTAAGTTTACAAAATTTAGAAAAATATTTAAAGTAATCACTTTTGTGTGCCAAAAAATAGGTCTAAATATATCTACTATAGTCATCTACAATGACAAATGCATATTTGCTACCTCCTAGACTTGTGTCGATTGGTCCAAATAAATCCATATGGATCAATTATAATGGTCTAAAAGTGCTTATTTGATTCTTTGATTTGAAGCTAGTTTTTATTTGTTTTCCTAGTTGACATGCATCACATACTTTATCCTTGACAAACTTGATGTTTAGGATTGTTAGGGATCGAACGGCACTAAGAGGGGGTGAATTAGTGCAGCGGTAAAAATGATATATTTTTCAGCGATTAACACAAGTTCGAAAACTTCGTACGAATGAATGCAACATTTTGAACCCTAAAGATTACGTTTTAACTTTAAAGCATATGTAAGGAGATGAAGATGAAGTTGAGTAAATAAGGTAGCAAATGAAAATGGTTTGCAGCAAAGTAAGTTGCGAGAAAGTAAATGCAAATCGATTTATAGTGGTTCGGTCATCCGGCCTACATCCACTTCTGAAGCCTTCTCCGATGAGGCTCCCAACTTCCACTAGCAAATCCTTTTGTATAGGAAGGACCAAATACCTCTCTTATAACCCTTTTACAAGAGGTTCACACTCTTACAAGTTTTTACAAAGAGAAGGAAATGAGGTGAATACTTAAGCAAATGAAGAACAAGACTTTCCCAAGACTTATTTTCAAAATCTAACTCTCAAGGGTTCTCTTTCAGTTGAGAAAAGGAGGGTATTTATAGATCTAAAATGGATTCAAATTTGGGCTCCAAATTTAAAATCAAATTAGAGTTCCTGTCTTTGAGGCGTGCTACCGCTTTGTCGAGGTGGTGCTACAGCTTGTCGATCTGCGGCAGATCGACACGGAAGGCGGTACTACCGCCCGGCCAGATCTGATAGGGGCGATTACTACGCCCGGCCAAGCGGTGCTCTTGCCTGCTTGCTGGCTTGGCTTTGGCGGTGCCACGCCAGCCACGCATCTTCTTTGGCGGTGCTATCGCCCAACATGTAGCTATTCTTTGGCGGTCCCATCGCCAAAGACACACATGTTGTTGGCGGTGGCTGCTACCGCCGGTCCCATCGCCCGGCACACATCTTCTTTGGCGCGTGCCATCGCCAAAGCACATTATTATCTTGCTAGGCGGTGCAACCGCCCAGCACATATCAACTTCTGGTTTGGGCTGAAAACTCGGCCCAAACCGGTCCCAAACAAAGCCCAATGGGCCCATACTTGGGTTAAAGGATGAACACCAAATCCTAACTCAAATTAATGTACTAACTATGAAATTAAAGACATTCCTAAGCTATTATAAAGTCCGCAAGTCAAGTCTTCTTCCGGTGAGCTTCCGGTGAACTTCCGGCGGTCTTCCGACGATCCCTCGGAAACCATCCTGTGGACTCCCAGCAAGCTCTCGGACTCCACGATGATTTTGGCGAGTTCCCCCGAGCTTCTTTGGCAAGCTCCGATCTTTCTTGGCAAGCTCCGTGAACTTCCGAAAACCCTTCAGCAAGCTCCTTACTCGTTCTCGGTCGGTTCCGGTAGTTCTCACAATGAATCTTCGGACTTCCATCGAACACATCGAACACTTCGAACTCCCAATGATCCATCGCACTTGACTTCAGCCATTTGTTTCGCTTTACGTCTTCATCCTTATCGTAGTTACTCCTGCACAAACAAACACAAAACACCCTACTTCGATCTAGACAGTTACTATAACACGAATTGACATTCAGTTGCCCGGCACGTCATTGGTCAGTGCTTCGTCCGATCCTTCGGCACATCGCCCTCTCTTGTGGCTTGTTGCCCAATCGACGGTTGACCTCTGCAACCCTGATATCCATGGCGTAACTCCGCACTTCTTGGCCCGATGCCCGACGTCCGAAGCCTCCTATTGATAGTCGATCGAACCTTCGGCTCGACATCCAATATCCTGACGTGATCACCTCCGGCGCAACGTCAATTCCTCCAGCATCAACTGTCTAATCCTGATCGATAGTAGACCTGCATAACTCAACATGCAGTTAAACAATAAAACACACTCAATTAGTTTCATCATCAAAATCCAAGATTCAACAGGGATTCCTCGTACTAGTTCTTTAGAAGAAATTTGAGATATTAGTTTCATGCTTGCATGGCCTAATCTCCTATGTCAAAGCCAAGCATCATCATTTAAAATGGAGAAGCACATTTCATTACTAAGTTCTTCAATGTTAATGGTGTAAATATTATTTTGTTTTAACGCAATCATGGATATGTTGTTGTTTGATTTTTCAATGATACAAGCATTAGATTCAAATCTAACAATATAACCTTTATCGCATAATTAACTAATGCTCAAAAGATTATGTTTTAATCCATCAACTAGTAATACATCATCAATTGAAAAACTTGATTTGTTACCTATGGTTCCCTTGCCAATGATTTTACCCTTGTTGTTGTCTCCAAAGGTGACATACCCTTCTTCTTTGCTAGTGAGCATAGAGAATTGAGATGGATCTCCGGTCATGTGCCTTGAGCATCCACTATCAAGATATCATCTCTTGCTCTTAGCTTGTGATAGTGAATGGTTCTACAAAAGAGGATGGTTTTTAGGTACCCATTTGATTTTGGGTGTCTCAAATATTGATCTACTAACATTGTCATTTAGCATTGAATTATTTATGGTTCCTTTAGGAACTCATATTAATTTATGTGGAGTAATGTTTCTAAATAGACATTTGTAAACAACATGTTTGGATTTACAACAAAAATTACATTTTAAATGAGATGATACATGTAATATGGGTCCTTTAATGAAGGTGGTAAGATTTCGGTAAGATCCACTCACAAATCCAATTCTACTTCTATTTTTGACGTAACCCTTGTTTGCAAGGATCATGTCCAAGCCCTTGCTACCAACCTTAAACTTGTTTAGGGTCTCTTTAAGTAATAAGTTCTTATTTTTGATTGCTTCTAAGTGTTCACACGTAGAGCATGGGGGTGAAGAAGGAGTTTGGAGACTATCAAACTTATCTTGTAATAAAGCATGCTCTTTGTTTAATAAATTTAACTTCTTACTAATAGTTCTACATTCAACAAATAATTCATAAAAAGTAATAGAAAATTCATCAAAAGATAACTCTTCATTAAATAACTCACTAACCTCTTCTCCTAAGGTTATATTGCAAAGTTGGCCTCCTCTTTGTTACTTGCTTCTTTATCCTTGGAGTCACTTGAGTCATCCCATATAGCCTTCAATGCCTTCTTCTTCTTAAGTTGCTTCTTCTTGGCTTGGGGGCATTCATATTTGAAGTGCCCCGGCTTCTTGCATTCATAACATATGACTTGGTCCTTTTTTGGTTCAAATTTGTTTTTGGTTTCATTTTTAAATTTATCCTTTTTAATGAACTTTTTAAATTTTCTAGTTAAGAGTGCAATGTATTCGTCAAAATCCTCATTACTTGATGTTCTTTTCAAGTGGTCTTCTTGTGTTCTTAATGTCATATCCTTCATGTCCTTTGGAAGGGGGTTCTCTAGCTCATCATGAGCATGACATGTTATTTTATAGGTCATTAGAGACCCGATAAGTTCTTCAAGAGGAAATGCTTTAAGATTCTTGGCCTCTTGAATGGCCGTGACTTTTGGATCCCAACTCTTTGGAAGGGATCTTAAAATTTTAGTTACAAGTTCAAAATTAAAAAATCCTTTATCAAATGCTTTGAGTCCATTAATGAAATCCGTGAAGTGGGTGTACATGTCTCCGATGGACTCACTTGGCTTCATTCGGAAAAGTTCGTAGAAATGCACAAGAATGTTGATTTTGGACTCTTTCACTCGGCTAGTGCCTTCATGAGTGATCTCAAGAGTACACCAAATATCAAAAGCTGATTCACAAATCGATACGTGATTAAATTCATTTTTGTTGAGAGCGCAAAATAAGACATTCATAGCCTTTGCATTTAAAGCAAAAGTCTTCTTCTCCGATTCATTCCATTCGCTCGTCAGAAGAGAAGATTTTTTAAAACCATTTTCAATGATGCTCCAAAGCTCAAAATCCATGAAAATAAGAAAGATCCTCATACGAGTCTTCCAATATGTGTAATCCAACCCATTAAACATAGACAAACGTGTAATGGAGTGACCCTCTTGCATGTCAGAATAAGTCATCTCGCTTAGGTTTTAAACCAAATATGAGAGTGAACCTTGCTCTGATACCAATTGTTAGGATCGGAGAGGCACTAAGAGAGAGGAGGGGGGGAGGGGGAGGAGGTGAATTAGTACAGTGGATTAAAATTCGTAAGTTTAAAACTGATTTTGTAAATAGCAAGTTCGTATGGAGATTTCGATTCAACGAAAGATGAGTTAGTTGAAGTAGCTTGAGTAAAAGAGATGAAAATTGAACGATTTGCAGCTAAGTAGAGAAACGATTCAGAATTTTAAACACTCACACATTCAAGAACACTACGATGTATAGTGGTTCGGTCAATTGACATACATCCACTTCCGAAGCCTTTTCCGAAGAGGCTCCCAACTTCCACTAGCAAATCTCATTAAAGAAGAAGGACCAAATACCCCTCTTACAACCCTTTTACAAGTGGTTCACACTCTTATATATTTTTCAAAGAGAAAGAGGGAGGTGAATACTAGCTATCGAGAATAAGACTTTGCCAATGCTTTTGCTCAATTTCTAACTCTTAAAAGGGTGATCTTTCTGCTGAGAAAGGAGGGGTATTTATAGACCCCAAGAGATTTCAAATTTGGGCTCCAAATTTAAATTCATTTTGGGTTTCCCAGTGCTAGCGGTGCCACCGCCTGTTAGTGGCGGTGGCACGTGCCTATCAGTTGTCAGACTGACAATGTACTGGGCGGTTCCACGCCTAAGGTAGCGGTGCCATCGCCCATGTCTCAGGTGCTGGGCGGTGCTAGCACCCAACTTTCAGCCACTGGGTAGTGCCACCACCCAGCACTTTTCAACACACTAGTTTGGACCTTAAACTCGACCCAAACCAGTTCGAAACAAGACCCATTAGACCCCTACTTGAGTTATAGGATTAACACCTAATCCTAACCCAAATTACATGCTAACTACAAAATTGAAACATAATTCTAAGTGATTTAAATCGACATTCTTCAAGTCTTCTTCTGGTGAGCTTTCTAGCAAAATTCTGATGGACTTCCGACACTCCTTCGGATTTCTTCCGGTGGACCCCCAACAAGCTCCCGGATTCCGTGGCGAGTTCAATGAGTCTTTGGTAAGCTTTTGAACCTTCTCGGTGATCTCCATGAACCTTTGATGATTTTTCCGATGAACTTTCGAAACCTTCGTCATGTCCCTGATTCTATCTCAATTGGTTCCAGCAGCACCTTCGACGATCCTTCTGGTGACCTCTTGAACTCCGAGCGAACTTGACTTCGGTAATTCGCTTTATGTTTGTATCCCATCGTAGTTAATCCTGCACACTTATCTCGATAATATGGATTAGAACAAATAATTCACCAATTGACTTCATCATCAAAATCTGAGATTCGACAGATAGAAGTCCATATCTTGATTGTTTATTTTCTTATGAAATTTACGTATTATTTACTTATGCTACATCTTGTTAGAACCCTTGTGGATTCCAAGCTTGGGGTTGATCTCTATAGGGGATCGACCTCCTTGGAACTCTATAGGGGTTCCTTCCTCCAAGTTGCTGCTCAAAGGCTGTTAAAAGATTGATCTATTCATGATGAAAAGAGGGTGAATACATAGCTATTTATAGGGCTTCTAAACCCCAACTCCTAATAGGACTCTTACTCAAGACTCCTACTTCTAACTAACTCCTACTTCTAATTAGGACTCCTTCTCTAGTAGGACTCCTAATTCTAATAGGACTCTTTCCCTAATAAGACTCCTACTTCTAATAGGACTCTTTTTCTAATAGAACTTCTACTTCTAATAGGAGTCTTTCTCTAATAGGACTCCTACTTCTAATAGGACTCCTCTAAAAAGCAACCTAACCCTAACCTAGCCGACCTCTTCACCTCTTTAATATAGGTCGGCTAGATAGGATTTACATGAATGCTCTTATCAATGAAACTAGATTAGAACTCTCATAGCTAGAGTCCTAACACATCTCCTATTTCTCAAAAATATATCGCCATCAGACCCTCTACGTGGTATATTTGATGTCAATCATCTCACTGGTCCAAACTCTATGGAATGGTTTTATAGCCTGAGAATAGTTCTCATAGCGAAGAAAATCGCATGTCCTAGATATGTCATACCACAGCCTGAGGTAGGAGCACCTTAGAAAGAGTTTACCGGATATACGAAGTATATAAATGATTCCTCTCTCGCTCAGTATTACATGTTGGCCTCTATGATTCCTACGTTATAGAGACATCATGAAAATATAGATGCCAGATCCATACTCCTACATCTTCGTAAACTGTTTGAGGGGTAGGGAAGAAATCAACGATATGAGATGTCCAAGAGTCTCTTCCGCACTACGATAACTGAGGAGGCATCAGTTTAGAACTATGTCCTAAAGATGATAAAGTAGATTGAGAAACTCATAAGTCTAGGAATGGCCCTAGATGATAACCTATGTATTGATCTTATACTTCAGTCCCTACCAGATTCCTTTTCTCAGTTCATTATGAACTTTAATATGAACAAACTTAAGATGACTCTACTTGAGCTTCTCAATATGTTGAGGAAGGCAGAGAGCATTGTCAAGAAAGAGAAACTAGTTCTCTATGTTGGTGAGACCAAAAGGAAAAGGAAGACTGGGAAGACCCTTAAGAAGGGCAAGGGCAAATGAGGTAAAGTAAATGTTGCTAAAATTGACCCAATAAAGGATAAAGACCAGTGCTTCTACTACGGCAAAGATGAACATTAGAAAAGAAACTACAATGAGTATCTTGCAAAAAAGGCAAACAGAAGCTTAAAGAAGCTTCAGGTACATTCATGATCAATCTCTATATGTCAGATTCTTATGATAATGCATAGGTATTGGATACCGGTAGTGCTTATCACATATGTAATTCGTTGCAGGTCCTAGGAAGACTGAAGAGATTGGCGAGAGATGAGATGGATCTCAAGATAGGCAATAGAGCAAGAGTTGTAACTATTGCTATTGGCGAGGTCACTTTACATCTACCTAATGGAGCTACTATTGCATTAGATGTATGTTATTGTGTTCATTCTATTATCAAAAATATTATTTTCATTTCATGTTTGACATTAAATGATTATAAAGTAATTTTTTAAAATAATAGATGTTCATTATTAAGGATGATAAGAAAATCACTAAAGGGACATTACATAATGGTTTATTTATACAGAATATTGTTTCTCATATCATGAATGTAAGCATATACAAGAGGAAGTGAATCGGAAAGATTATTAAGACTCTTCGATCATATCGAAGAGGCGAATACTTGATTTACTCAATTCTTCAAGGACCATGAGATTTTATTTCAATGGACATCTCCTTATATACCAAAGCTCAATGGTGTATCAGAAACGAGGAATTACATGCTATTATATATGATACAGTCCATGATGAGTTTTCCCAACCAACCCATTTCATTTTAGAGTTATGCTCTAGCGATTGCAACTTACCTTCTGAATAGAGTTCCATCTAAATCGATAGTGTCTACACCATATGAGATATAAAGGAAAGAAGTCTAATCTTAAGGTTGTTAATATTTGAGGCTACCCTATCTACATTAAAAGACACGACACCGATCAGTTGAAATCCAGGACAAAACAGTATAAGTTCGTAGGATACCCCAAGGAAACTTGTGGATATTATTTCTATCATCCCAAGTACCAAAATGTCTTTGTTGCCTAAAAGTAATATTTCTTGAGTAGGAACACATTCTTGGTGGAGATAATGGGAGCATGATAGAGTTGAGTGAGGTTAAAGAACCTAGCTCAGGCATCATTTTGGAGACTGAGTTTGTTTAGATACCTGACATATAAGTTCCAACTTTACGCAGGTCAGAGAGAGTGTCACACCCTCTTGAGAGATATGTAGAACATATCAGTTTCCGAAGTTGGAATATAAGATTTGATGAGGCGATCAGATCTTATGACTTTGAAGATGAGCCTTATGTGTACAGGAAGGTAAGTGGGAGCACTATCACCTTCTTGGTGTTATATGTCGATGACATCTTAATCATTAAGAATGATATAGGAATACTCTCCATAATAAATGCTTCACTATCTAGACACTTCTCTATGAAGGATTTAGGGAAACATCCAATATTTTGGGGATTCATATCTATATAGATAGATTCAAGAGGACGCTTGGCTTGTCCCAATCCAAGTATATAGAATTTTACTTTCTCGGAGTATGTCTCCAAAAACTTCTAAAGAAAGGACAAATATGGATAGAAAACCCTATGCCTCTATGATAAGTTCTATCATATTGTAAAGAATCATATTGGAAAGAGTATCAAGACTCTTCGATTAGATCAAGGAGGTGAGTACTTGAGTATAGAGTTCACCCAATTCCTCAAGGTTCATGAGATTCTATCCCAATAGACACCTCATTATATACCATAGCTCAATGGTATATCCAATGGAGGAATCGCATACCGTTAGACATAATGCGATCCATGATGAGTTTCACCGATCTACCTATCTCATTCTTGGGATATGCCCTAGAGTCTGCAGCTTACCTTTTGAACAGAGTTCCAATTAAGTCGGTAGTGTCTACACCATATGAGATATGAAAAGGGAACAACGATCTTAATATTGTTAAGATTTGGGGATGCCTTACCCACGTTAAGAGACATAAGCCTGACAAGTTAGAATCCAGGATGGAATGGTGCAAGATCGTGGGATACCCTAAAGAAACTTATGGGTATTATTTCTATCACCCCAAGGATCAAAATGTCTTTATAGCTAAGAGAGTAGTGTTCCTTGAGAAGGAACACATTCTTGGTGGAGACAGTAGGAGCATGATAGAGCTGAGCGAGATTGGAGAACCTAGCTCAAGTATCATTCCACAACCAGAATCTATTCAGGTACCTAGTACACAAGTTCTGACTTTACATAGGTTCGGTAGAGTATCCTATCCTCCTAAGAGAATATTGAGGATATTGATCCTTAGACCTACGAGGAGGCTATTATGAGTATAGACTCTGAGAAGTAGTAAGAAGCCATGAATTCAAAAATGGATTTCATGTACTCCAATAAGGTTTGGAACCATGTACCCATTGGCTACAAGTGGATCTTTAAGAAGAAGATCAAGGTAGATAGAAAGGTAGGGACTTATAAAGCAAGGCTAGTAGCTAAGGGGTCTTGTCAAAGTCAATGTATTGATTATGATGAAACCATCTCACTCATAGCTATGCTAAAATCCATTCGAATTCTATTGGTTATTGTAGCACACCTTGATTATGAGATCTGGTAGATGGACATAAAAATTACGTTCCTTAATAGCAACCTCGAGGAGGAGGTATATATGATACACCCTGAGTAATTCGTATCCAAGGACAGTCCATATAAGATGTGTATGTTACTTAGATCCATTTATGGACTAAAGTAAGCTTTTCAAAGTTGGAACATAAGATTTGATGAAGCAATCAGATCTTATGATTTCGTTAAGAATGAAAATGAACATTGTGTATATAGGACGATAAGTGGGAGCGCTATTGCTAGGAAATCGGGAGATTCGGCATCTCATGTATAGCAAAAAATAAAAATAAGATTGGATTTTTCATAGTTACGTACTTGGCCATCGTGCGATGATTGATGCATAAAAATCGTAAATCCAAAAAATCCATATGTATCATATCAGAAGCGTTACCTGGGGAGATCGTATATCCTCGAAAATTTTAGATCCAATGATGAAGAGGATGAAGGAGTACTAGCGTACTCTTCTCTAGTGGTAATTCACATAGCAGACGCAGCAACGACGCTTCTCAGATCACCACGGGATCTCTCTTTACATGAACCACAAGGCTGTTGGAGCCAAGGAGGAGGAGAGGAGACTGAAGAGAATAGGATGATAACTACCAAGAGCTCTCAACCTATGAACCAGAAGGTTCCTCCTATTTATAGAGGTGGAGGAAGCTTATCCTTAATAGATCCTGTTCACACTCGATCTCTATTCAATTGGATCTCATTGGATCTTATCTATAGGATCCAATTTGATCTCATCTAATTGGATCTTATCCAATCGTTTAATTGGATCTCATCTAATTACCTAATTGGATCTCATCCATAGGATCCAAATTAAGGGCTTCGTAGATATTTCATATCTGCACCTCTACTCGTCGCAACATCCACCTTATGTGTGTGACCCTCTAGGCCCGATACTAAGCTAGCCGTGAGTCGCTCCCATCAGAACTCCTTCTGACTCAAAACACCTTATGATATATTGAATTATTATCTCCATAATAATTCACTCGACTCATCGATTATGGACGTACTAGGCCACAACGCCATAGTCCCCAGACGGTACATGGAGATATAATCCATCGGACCTGTTTGTCCTCAGTTATCATGTATCTATAGTCCCTCATCCATCTAATATCCCAAACTGTATATTAGGCATGGTAGAGTTAGGCCCGTATGGAATCCTGTCTGAGTCTCACTCTAATCGGATTCTCCCGGAGAACTCCTTCTCTCTCAATCTGAACGACCCTAGATAGGGATTTTGCCTGAGCGAGCACACGCGGGATATATCTCTCATGATACCAAGAATGGATGATCCTATATTGATACACAATAGCCTTCGTAAGGTTGGCTACCATTCCCGAGAACCTACTATACCAAATCTGGAGCTCTCCAAACTTGTAAGTTTGATGTCAAAGAATGGAGTACTCAAACAAGGCATCTTTGGTACCTCAAGTCTAAGGGCCAGACACACTACTGGGACTACAGAATTACTATCTGACATTTAGTATCATTAACCATATAACATTCTGTAAGTGAATCAATCAGTGAACTCATTCTCCAATGAGCACCTGCATTGTACCTTTAGTGTCCCCACACAAGCGACTATGAGACCAATTGCCTCTATTATATAGACGAGTATACAACGTACCAATCTATCCAGTTATCTCGATGTCCTCATCGAGTAACCTATGACTAAGATGATTTAGGATCTATGTTTAAATGTATATCGGTCTCATTATTGTGATCTCATCATAATCCGATTCCCATTGCACATATCCATGGACATCATAATATTCATCCAGATAATGTGAGAAAATACTAATAATAATATGCGAAGAGATCGACATAACATGTAACAAGTGTCATCACTCACGTGATTGGTTTATAGGGTACCTACAACCAACAATCTCTCACTAGACCTAAAGCAAATCACCTATATGTCTAATTCCCATCAAACCTCTATGACGCTCAAATATAATATGAGTCAACAGTTTTGTTAGTAGATCTGTAATATTATCTTTAGATGGAACTCTTTCCACTACTACATCTCCTCGGGCCACGATCTCTCTGATCAGGTGGAATGTCCTCAGAACAATTCTGACAAGACCTAGGTTCCCTAGTTTGATCGATCGCCCTGTTATTATCGCCCTATATGAGAATCAACTTCACGTTGTTCGATACGATTCCCAAATCTATGATGAACTTATTCATCTAGACACCTATTTTGTTGCTTCTACTACAGTAATATATTCTGCCTATATGGTCGAGTCAGTAATAGTATCTTGCTTGGAACTTTTCCAGCATACTGCTCCTCCATTCAGGGTGAAGACATACCCTGAATTCAACTTGCTATCATCGACATCAGACTGGAAGCTCGAGTCTGTGTAGCCCTCAACTCTGAGGCTACTACCTCCATATACCAGTAAAAGATCTTTAGTCCTTCTCAAGTACTTAAGGATACACTTTATTATTTTTCAGTGCTCAAAGCTTGGATCTGCCTGATACCTGCTCGTGACACTCAGAGCATGCACTACGTCAGGCCTGATATATAGCATAGTATATATGATAGACCCTATCACTGAGGCATATGGTATTCTATCCATGTATACCCTTTCTTCAAGAGTCTTTGGGGACATACTCCTAGAAAGTGATATTCCATGACTCACAGGTATGAGACATCTCTTGGAATTTTTCATGTTAAACCTTTTGACAATGGAGTCTATGTACTTAGACTGGGATAGGTCAAATATCCTCTTGGATCTATCTCTATAGATCTGAATCCCCAGAATATCGGATGCTTTCCCTAAGTCCTTCATAGAGAAGTGTCTAGATAGCCAAGTTTTTACTATGGAGAGCATTCCTACATCATTCCTAATGATTAAGATGTCATCTACATATAACACTAAGAAGGTGATAGCGCTCCCATTTACCTTCCTATACACACAAGGCTCATCTTCGTTCTTAACGAAGTCATAAGATCTGATTGCCTCATCAAATCTTATGTTCCAACTTCATGAAACTTGCTTTAGTCCATAAATAGACTTAAGCAATCTACACACCATATCTACACTATGCTTGGACATGAACTCCTCAGGCTGTATCATATACACTTACTCTTCAAGGATGCCATTGAGGAATGCAGTTTTCATGTCCATCTGTCATATCTCATATTCATAATCTGCTGCAACCACCAATAGAATTCAAATGGATTTCAGCATAGCTACGGGTGCAAAGGTTTCATCATAGTCAACACCTTACCTCTGACGATACCCCTTAGCCACTAGCCTTGCCTTATAGGTCTCTATCTTTCCATCTATCCCGATCTTCTTCTTAAAGATCCATTTACAACCAATAGGTACGATACCCTCCGGTGCATCAACAAGGTTCTAAACCTTGTTGGAGTACATGGATTCCATCTCAGAATTCATGACTTCTTGCCACTTCCCGGAGTCTATACTCATGATAGCCTCCTCGTAGGTCTGAGGATCAATGTCCTGAATGTCCTCTCCACTAATATATCTCATATATCTTTCAGGAGGGTGTGACACTCTACCAGTCCTACACAAAATTGAAACTTATGTGTTAGGTACCTGAACAGACTCGATCTCTAGAATGGTGCCTAAGCTAGGTTCTCCAACCTCGCTCAATTCTATCATGCTCCCACTGTTTTCGCCAAGAATATGTTCCTTCTCAGGAAACACTGCCCTCTTAACAACAAAGACCTTTTGGTCCTTAGGGTGATAGAAATAATAACCACAAGTTTCCGTGGGGTATCCCATAAACTTGCACCGTTCTATCCTGAATTCTAACTTATCAGGGTCATATCTTTTAACGTGGGCAGGGTAGCCCTAAATCTTAACAATTTTAAGACCGGGCTTCTTCCCTCTCCATATCTCATATGGTGTAGACACTACCGATCTAGATAGAACTCTATTCAGAAGGTAAATTATGGTCTGTAGGGCATATCCTCAAAATGAGATGGGCAGGTTAACGAAACTCATTATGGATCGCACCATATTTAATAGTGTGTGATTCCTCCTTTCTGATACACCATTGAGCTGTGATGTATAAGAAGGTATCCATTGGGACAGAATCCCATGGTCCTTGAGGAACTAGGTGAATTCTGTACTCATGTATTCTCGTCCTTAATTTGATTGAAGAGTTTTAATACTCTTTCCAGTCTGGTTCTCTACTTCATTCTTTTACTCTCTAAATTTCTCGAAGGCTTTAGACTTATACTTCATCAAGTACACATGTCCATACCTAAAGAAATCATCAATGAAAGTAATGAAGTAGGAATAACTATTTATGGCATGAGTTGACATAGGATCGCATACATCACTATGTATAAGTTTTAGTAACTCAATGACTCTCGCTCCAGTTCCACTAAATGGAGAGTTGGTCAATTTTTCACGAAGGTAAGACTCGCAAGTTGTTTATGACTCGTAGTCAAATGGATCTAAGTTTCCATTTTTCAACAACTTTTGAATCCTTCCCTCATGGATATGACCTAACCTACAATGTCATAAATATGCATTGTTCACCTCTTCTTATTTCCTCTTAGCCATGCTTACATTCATGATGTGTGAAGTAGTATTTAGCATAAATAAATTATTATACAATGTCCCTCTAGTAATGATCTTATCATTCTTTCTGATTGAATAATAATTGTTCTCAAAAAATACTTTATAACCATTTAATGTCAAACATGAAATAGAAATAACATTTTTGATAATAGAGGGAACAAAATAACATGTATCTAATGCAATAATAGCTCCATCAAGCAAATGTAGAGTGACCTCATCGATAGTAACTGCAGCAACTCTTGCTCCATTGTCCATCTTGAGGTCCATCTCGCCTTTTGCCAATCTCCTATGTCTTGTCAGAACTTGCAACGGATTACAAATATGATAAGTATTATCGGTATCCAATACCCATACATTATCACAAGAATTTGACACATGAAAACTGGTCATGAAAGTACCTTAAGCTTTTCCAAACTTTTATTTCACTTTTTTTGCAAGATACGCCTTGTAATTCCTCTTCCAATGCTCATCTTGACCATAATAAAAGCATTGGCCTTTGTCCTTTGCTAGATCAATTTTGACAACCTTTGCCTTATCCCGTTTACCCTTACCCTTACCCTTCTCAAGGTCTTCCTAGTCTTCCTTTTCCCTTTGGTCTCACCAACATAGAGAACTAGTTTCTCTTTCTTGATAGTACTCTCTGCCTCCGTCAACATATTGAGGAGCTTAGAGAGAGATACATCAAGTTTGTTCATATTGAAATTCATGATGAACTGAGAAAAGGAATCTGGTAGGGACTGAAGTATAAGATCAATACACAGGTTATCATCTAGTATTATTCCTAGACCTATAAGTTTTTTAATCCACTCTATTATCTTCAAGACATGGTTCTGAACTGGTGTCCCCTCAGTCATCCTAGCACAGAAGAGACTCTTGGATATCTCATATCATTGAGTTCTTCCCTGTTCCTCAAATAGTTTACGGAGGTGTAGGAGTATGGAATGAGCATTCATGTTTTCATATTGTCTCTGTAACTCAGGAGTCATAGAGGCTAACATGTAACACTGGGCGAGAGTGGAATCATCTATATACTTTGTATATTAGGCAAACTCTTCTTGAGGAGCTTCTGCCTCAGGTTGGGGCATGACCGTATCTAAGACATATTCGATTTTCTCCGCTATAAGAACTATTCTTAGGTTGTAGAGCCAATCCGTATAATTTGGACTAGTGAAGTGGTTGGTATCAAGTATGTCATGTAAAGGGTTTAATGATGATATGTTTCTGATAAACAGGAGATATAACATAAGTAAATAACATACAGAATTCAAAAAAAATAAACAATCAAGATATAAACTTCTATCTTGACATGCTCCCACTAATTTTTCTAACGAGTCATATGACACCCTCATGCACATGAAATGGAAGTCTCCGACAGACTTCTAGTGGGGATCGGGATCCAATCGGCAGTTTAGTGCAACCTCAAGAGACTCGACCAATCACACTAAGCACAAAAGGAAGACAACTCTTGCTAATTATAACTCCTTGTGATTCCCATCATATTTGGAGTCCGAACCATCATGGCTTAGAGGGACTCGACCAAGCATACAATGTTCTCAGGTCACCAGTGAGATCTCTATGTCGAAGACAAGATAGTGAGATGCAAAATAGGTGAGCCTTGAGAGACTCGACCAACTCAGCCTACGTCGGGATTCGGTTCCTGTCCCTAACGATGAAAGGCTACGTGGGTCAATCTTATTGCCTCACGCTTACCGACTTAATATTATCATAGGAGGGGTTTTAGGTTCGGTCTCATGATATGACGTATCACATACATACATATTTAATATATTTACATCGCATGCAAATATATATATATATATATATATATATTATCTAGTAGGTGTATAGTATTTACATGCATAAGCACACCAGATGATCATGGACTTCAACCTAATATGATTAGGCCTGAGCCAGTAGACCTAATCATTTATATCAAGATTTATGTGCATATCAGTGCATCTCTATGCACGATGATCATCATCAGATCTGCTGGTACCTCGATACATCTCCATGCGTCACGATCATTTTAATCAGCCTCAGGGGTCCTGCTACCACCTCCAGGCTTCTACTGTGCCTCTAAGATAATTACAACATAATTACAGGCATGCAGGCCCAACGATCAACGAAAAATGAAGGCTCGTATGCCCTAATAATCACATACATATATCATAAAATCCATGATCATCTTCCCACATCACATCACATCATATGTATATATCATGTAGGATTACAAGATAAATAATAATAGCTACTTAAAACTTTTAAATAACTAAAATTTGAAATCAAGGATATGTAGAAAATTTTTAGAAATATCAGGGGTATTTTTATAATTTTATTGAGATATGCCCTAGAATTTCTGAAATTGAAAGGGTCAAGCATGCATGTGACGCTACTACGGTGGTTGCAACTTCTTACGGTCGTCGCCTAACAAGCGCCTGCCGCCTCTAGGCAGAGGCGATTGTGCATGCCACACAGGGGTGATGACCGCCTCACTACGCAAGGGCGATTGCCGCCCCACACCGCCTCACGCGGGCGGTGGGCACCCGCCCCACAAAGGCGGTTACCGCGGGCTGGTGATCACCGCTTGTGCCCCTGCACAATAGCTTTGTAGGAGCAGTGGCCGCCCCACGCCGCCTCACCTAGTCAGTGCGGCTGTCGCCTTGTGGTGCAACCACAGGCAGCGGCCAAGTGGCTGCCAGCAGCCACCCTTGTACATGCAGCCACCCTGCACAGGCAATAGTTGTTGCCTTGCACACATCATTCACTGCAACCCCTTGCGGTTGCTTTGTCGCTTTGCTTGTGCGTCAGACGGTATGTCGCCTTGCGCAAACGATTTATCGCAACCATTCGCGATTGTCGCGTCACGCGCGTCAAGGCTACTATCATGCGCACTACCTCCGATCAATCCGCAGGCAGCAACAATTGCTGTCTTTACTTCATCTGCGTTAACAAATATGTTGCAGAAGGATTGTTCTTCGAATCTGAAAACAACGTCAAACGCAGCAACAACGCGTAAAACAATTCTATGCAATCAAACACAACATATATAATTTATAAGCTAATCATTGCATGACGAACCTGGCTCTGATTCCACTACTGGGAAATTGGGAGATTTGGCATCTCATGTGCAGTAAAAAATAAAAACAAGACTGGATTTCTCATAGTTACATATTTAACCATTGTGCGACGATTGGTGCATAAAAATCATAAATCCAAAAAATCCATATGTATTATGTCAGAAGCATTACCTGGGGAGATCGTATATCCCTGCAAATTCCAATTCCAAATGAGATTAGACTGTCTGGCATTTATTCGATGTTATTCGGAAAAGGTGAAAAAGGTCTCTTGAAAAGCAGTTAGAAGGACGATGAAAAGGATGAAGGAGCACTAGCGTATTCCTCTCTAGCGGTAATCCACACAGCAGATGCAGTAACGACGCTCCTCAGATCACTGCGGGTTCTCTCTCCACATGACCACAAGGTTGCCGGAGCCAAGGAGGAAAGGAGACTGAGAAGAATACGAGGATGACTACAAGAGCTCTCAGCCTATGAACCAGGAGGTTCCTCCTATTTATAAAGGTAGAGGAAGCTTATCCTTAACAGATCCTGTTCACATTGGATCTCTATCCAATTGGATCTCATTGGATCTTATCCATATGATCCAATTTGATCTCATCCAATTGGATCTTATCCAATCATTTAATTGGATCTCATCCAATTACCTAATTGGATCTCATCCACATGATCCAAACTAGGGACTTTGCATATATCTCATATCCGCACCTCTACTCGTTGTAACATCCACCTTATATGTGTGACCCTCTAGGCCCGATACCGAGCTGGCCGTGAGTCGCTCTTGTCATAACTACTTCTGATTCAGAACATCTTTTGACTCAGAACATCTTTTGATATAGTGAATTATTATCTATATAATAATTCACTCGACTCATCAACTATGGACGTACTAGGCCACTACGCCATAGTCCCCAGACAGTATAGGGGGGTATAATTCATTAGAATTATCTGTCCTCAGTTACCATGTATCTATAGTCCCTCATCCATCTAATATCCCAAAGATTGTATATTGGGCATGGTATAGTCAGGCCCATATGGAATCCTTTTCGAGTCTCGCTCTAATCAGATTCTCTCGGAGAACTCCTCTCTCAATCCGAATGACCCTGGCCAGGGATTTTGCCTGAGCGAGTACACGTGGGATATATCTCTCATGATACCGAGAGCAGATGATCTTCTATTGACATATAATTACCTTCGTAAGGTTGGCTATCATTTTCGAGAACCAGCTATACTAGATCTGGAGCTCTCCAAACCTGTAAGTCCAGCATCAAAGAATGGAGTACTCAAACAATACATCTTTGGTGCCTCAAGTCTAAGGACTAGAGACACTACTGGACTACGGAATCATTGTCTGATATTTGGTATCATTAACCATACAACATTCTATAAGCGGATCAATCAATGAACTCATTCTCTAATGAGCACATACACTGTACTTCTAGTGTCCCTACACAAGTAACTATAAGACTAGTCGTCTCTATCATTTAGATGAGTATACAGTGCACCAGTCTATTCGGTTATCTCGATGTCCTCATCGAGTAACCTATGACCAGGATGATTTAAGATCTGTGTTTAAAGGTATATCAGTCTCATTATCGTGATCTCATCACGATCTGATTCCCATTGCACAAATCCATGGACATCACAATATTCATCCAGATAATGTGAGAAAATACCAATAATAATATGCGAAGAGATCGACGTAATATGTAACAGGTGCCATCATTCATGTGATTGGCTTGTAGGGCACCAACAACCAACAACTATCACCTTTTTGGTGCTACATGTGGATAACATCCTAATCATTGGGAATGATGTAGGAATATTTTCTACAATAAAGACTTGGCTATCTAGACACTTCTCCATGAAGGACTTAGGAGAAGCATTTTACAGATTAGGGATTTGGATCTATAGAGATAGATCCAAGAGGATGCTTAGCTTATCCCAGTTCAGGTATATAGACACCATTGTGAAAAGGTTTAGCATGAAAAATTTCAAGAGATGTCTCATACTGATGAGACATAGGTTATCACTCTCTAGGAGTATGTCCCCAAAGACTCCTGAATAAAGGGTACGCATAGATAGGATACCCTATACCTCAGCGATGAGGTCTATTATGTATGCTATGCTATGTACCAAGCCTGATATAGCGTATGCTCTGAGTGTCATGAGCAGGTATCAAGCGGATTAGACTTGGAGTACTGGAAAGCAGTAAAATATATCCTTAAGTACTTGCGAAGGACTAAGAATCTTTTACTGATATATGGAGAAAGTAGCCTTAGGATTGAGGGCAACATGGACTTGAACTTGTAGTCCAATGTCGATGATTGTAAATCTAATTCAAGATATATACTATGAATGGAGGAGCAGTATGCTGGAAAAGTTCTAAGCAAGATACTATTGCTGACTCGACCAAAGAGGCAAAGTACATTGCTACGTCAAAGGTAGCAAAAGAGGGAGTCTAGATGAAACAGTTCATCACAGATTTGAGAGTCATGCCCAATAGTGAAGAGCTAATTCCCTTGTATTGTGATAACTATGGGGCGACAGCTCAAATGAGGGAACCCAGGTCTCATCAGAAGTGTTCTAAGGAGGTTCTGGCTTATTAGAGAGATCATGGCCCGAAGAGATGTAACAGTGGAAAGAGTATCATCCAAAGATAGCATTGCAGATCCATTGACAAATCTATTGACTTAGATTGTCTTTGAGCGTCACAGAGGTCTGATGAGGATCAGACACGAAGGTGATTAGCTTTAGGTCAAGTGGGAGATTACTATGTGTCCTACAAGCCAATCACGTGAGTGATGACATCTGTAATATGCTGCATCAATCTCTTTGCTTATGATTACTGACATTTTCTTACATTATCTGGACATATATTATGATATCCTTAGATCTGTGTAATAAGAATTGAATCGTGATGAGATCACGATAATGAGACCAATTCACCTTTAAACACAGACCCTAAATAATTCTGGTCATAGGTTACTCAAGAGGGACATCGAGATAACCGAATAAACTAGTGTGTTATATACCCATCCATATGATGGAGGTGGCTAGTCTCATAGCTACTTGTGCGGGGATACTAATGATATAATGTAGGTGCTCATTGGAGAATGAGTTCACTGATTGATCCGCTTACGAAATGCTAGATGATTATTGATACTAATTGTTACACAGTAATTCCATAGTCCTAGTAGTGTATCTGGTCCTTAGACTTGAGATACTAAGGATGTCCTGTATGAGTGCTCTACTTTTTGATACTGGACTTATAGGTTTAGAAGTTCTAGATCTAGTATAGCCGGTTATTGGGAGTGGTAGCCAACCTTATGAGGACTATTGAATATCAATAAAGGATGATTTACTCTCAATATCATGAGAGGAATATCTCATATGTTCTTGCTTAGGCAAATCCCTAGCCAGGGTTATTCGGATTGAGGGAGAAAGAGTTCTTCGGGAGAATCCAATTAGAGTAAGACTCGAGTGGAAATCGTATGGGCCTGATAGTACCATGCCCGATATATGGTCTCTAGGATATTAGATGGATGAGGGACTATACGTACATAGCAACTGAGGATAGATAGGTCCAAAGGATTAGATTCTCTTGTATCATCTGGGGACTACGGTGTAGTGGTCTAGTACGTCCGTAGTCGATGAGTCAAGTGAATTATTATAGAGATAATAATTCACTAAGTTAGAAGGAGTTCTGATAGGTATGACTCATGGCTAGCTCGATATTGGGCCTAGAGGGTCACACATATAGTAGGTATTGCGAAGAGTAGAGGTTCGGATATGAGATATCTGTCAGAGCCCATATCTTATTGGATATCCAATAACTCCTAAATTATTGGATTCTATAGATGAGATCCAATAAGAGCTAATAAGAGATTATTAGGTAAAGACCCATTAATCTGAGAGGCTTGGGTAATTGGATGGAGATCTAATACCTAATAGGGAAGGATCCATTAGGGTTGACAAGGGACTTCTACAAATAGGAGGGAACCAAAGACCTGTAGGCTAGGACTTCCTAGTGGTCACCACTCATTCTCCTCTTCCTAGAGAGGAGCATCTTTATAGTCCCTACCGTGTGGATCACCATTAGAGAAGAGGACGTTTGACCTCCTTCATCCTCCCTCATGAATCTACAAGAATCTCAGGGATATACAATCTCCTTAGATACTATCTTTTTATATACGTAGTTTTCTGATTCACCAATTTATTTTTACGCATCAATCTTCACACGATAACGGAATCTTTTCATGAAAATCTATGATGTTTTGTTTTCTATTCTTCCATTATGCATGTGATGTCATCCCTGGATTTCCCAACAAGTTGCCCCTTATATTCTCCTTAGCCTCCTCTCTTCCCTCCTTGGCTCCAGTAGCCTCATGGTACACATGGAGAGGGAGATTCCATGGCAATCTGAGGAGATTGTCGCTACATCCGCTGTATAGATTATCGCTAGAGGGGAGTAAGCTAGTGCTCCTTCATCATCTTCATTGGATCTGAAATTCTTAGGGGGAATATACGATCTCCCTAGGTAACGCTTCTAACATGATATATGCGATTTTTCATATTTATATTTTTTTCGACATCGATGGTCGCATAACGACCAACTACTTACTATGAGAAATCTGGTCTTGGATTTTATTTTCTGCTATGCATGAGATGCCAATTTGTGATTTTCCAATAGCACCACCATGCGTGCAGGTGGCTGCTACTTCGCAGCCACAGGCAACCGCTTGGCACATCGGTGGCTGTCGCCTTGCATAAGCAGCCACAACCATTGTGGCCACCACCTTACATGCACAAGTAGTTGTCGTGCACACGACAGCTAGCTCGTGAGCGCTGCAGTTGGCAACTGCCTTGCTCGTAGGTGGCCTACGCACATGCAGACAGGCTGCACCCAAGCGGGTGGGTGCTACCCCTGCTCACAGGTGGCCTACCCGTGGGCAAATACCTTGATGGGCAAGTAGCTTCTCCGTAACTCTTGCAAGCACGCTGCCTTTAATCGATCCATCGAGCAACAATAGTAGCTGCCTCTTTTTCATTTATTTACGTCAACAAATTTGATGCAGAAAGACTGCTCTAAAGCACCTTTCATCAGTAAGATAAAGTACTTTTCGGATTTGAAAACTACGTCAAATGCAACAAGAATGCGTAAAATAATTCTATGTGATTAAACACAACACATGTATTTTATAAGCCAATCATCAAATGGTGAACCTAGTTCTGAAACCATTGTAGGAAAATCGTGAGTTGGCATCTCATGCATAGTGGAAAACAAAAACAAAATCAGATTTTCCATAGTTAAGTACTTGATCATTGTGCGACAATTAGTGTGTAAAAAAAAACTACACATATCATGTGAGAAGTGTTATCTAGGGAGATCATATAACCCTAAAAATTCTAGATCCAATAAAGAAGATATAGGAGAACTTGTATACTCCTCTCTAGCGATGATCTACATAATGGAGGTAGTGACGACGTTCCTTAGATTGTTGCAGGATCTCCCTCTTCACATGCACCACAAGGCTACTTGAGCTAAGGAGGAGGAGAGGAGGCTGAGGAGAATAGTAGGGGCGACCACCATTAGTTCCAGCCTATGAACCGAGAGCTTCCTCCTATTTATAAAGGTGTATGAAGCTTATCTCTTAATGGATCTTATCCAATTATCCAATCTCATTGGATCTCATCAATATAATCTAAATTAGGGGCTCTATAGATATCTCATATCCATATCTTTGCTTGTCGTAACATCCACCATATGTGCGTAATGCAGAAAAATTGTGAGTCAACATCTCATATATGACAAAAAATAAAAACAAAACCAAATTTTCTATAGTTAAGTACATGGTCGTTGTACAATGATTGATGCACGAAAAAAAAATCACAAATCCGAAAAACTGCATATATCATGTTAGAAGTGTTACCTAGGGAGATTGTATATCCTTGAAAATTTCAGATCCAATAAAGAGGATGAAGAAGAACTTACGTACTCCTCTCTAGTGGTGATCCACACAGTAGACGTGATGACAATGCTCCTCAGATCACCACAGAATCTTCCTCTCCATGCGCACCACAAGGCTATCGGAGTCAAGGAGGAGGAGATAAAACTGCAAAGAATAGGAGGGGTGATCACCAATAGTTCTAGCCTAGGAACCGAGATGTTCCTCCTATTTATAGAGGTGCATGAAGCTTATCCCTTAGTGGATCTTATCTTTATTAGATCTCTATCTAATTATCCAATTGGATCTTATCCACAGGCTTTAAACTAGGAGCTCCACGAATATCTCATATTTGCACCTCTACTCATCGTAACATTTGTTAGTTATAGGTGCCCTACAAGTCAATCACGTGAGTGATGACACCTATAACACGTTGTGTCAATCTCTTTGCTGATGATTACTGACATTTTATCATATATTATCTGGATGAATATTGTGATGTCCTTGGATCTGTGCAATAGGAATCAGATTATGATGAGATTATGATAATGAGATCGATTCACCTTTAAATATAGATCCTAAATCATCCCGATCATAGGTTACTCGAAAAAAGACATCAAAATAACTAGATAAACTAGTGCGTTGTATACTTGTTTATATGATGGAGGCCATTAGTCTCATAGTCGTTTATGTGAGGACACTACAGGTACAGTATAGGTGCTCATTAGAAAATGAGTTCACTAATAGATCTACTTACAAAATATTGAATGATTAATAAAATATGACATTAGATAGTAATTCTATAGTCCCAATTGTGTGTCTAGTCCATAGACTTAAGACACCAAGCCTTGTATGAGTACTCCATTCTTTGATGCCAAACTTATAAGTTTGAAAAGTTTCAGATCTAATACAGTTGGTTCTCGGGAATGGTAGCCAACCTTACGAAAGTAATTGAATGTTAATAGAAGATCATCCACTCTCAATATTATGAGTAGAATATCCCTCATATACTCACTCAGACAAAATCCTTGGCCAAGGTCATTTGGATTGAGAGAGGAGGAGTTCTTTGGGAGAATCCGATTAGAGCGAGACTCAGACAAGATTTCATATGAGCATGGCATTATCATGCCTAATATATGGTCTCTGATATATTAGATGGATGAGGGACTATAGATATATAGTAACTAAGGACAGACAAGTCCGATAGATTAGATCCCCCTATATTGTCTGGAGACTATAGTGTAATGGCCTAGTACATCCATAGTCGATGATTCGAGTGAATTATTATAGAGATAATAATTCACTATATCAGAAGGAGTTTTGAGTCAGGAGTTCTGACGGGAGTAACTAACGGCCAGCTTAGTATTGGACCTAGAGGGTCACACACATATGGTGGATGTTGCAACGAGTAGAGGTGTGAATATGAAATTTCTATAGAGCCCACAGTTTGGATCATATGAATAAGATCCAATTGGATAGTTGAATGAGATCCAACTAGACAATTGGATAGAGATCCAATTAGATAGAAATCCAATGAGGATAGAATCCATTAAGGATAAGGTCATACACCTCTATAAATATAAGAAACTTCTTGGTTCATAGGCTAGAGCTGTTGGTGGTCGCCCTCCTGTTCCCCTCAACCTCCTCTCCTCCTTCTTGGCTTCGGTAGCCTTGTGGTGCATGTGGAGAGTGAGACCCCACGGCGATCTAAGGAGCATTGTCACTACATCCATTATATAGATTACTGTTAGATAGGAGTACGCGAGTGCTC
This sequence comes from Musa beccarii, assembly GCA_024322285.1. Classification (NCBI taxonomy): domain Eukaryota; kingdom Viridiplantae; phylum Streptophyta; class Magnoliopsida; order Zingiberales; family Musaceae; genus Musa; species Musa beccarii. Next base: position 32,396,187 of record CM044395.1, on the reverse strand, counting down.
CTTCATCCTCTTCATCGAATCTCAAAGTTTTAGGGATATACGATCTCTCTAGGTAACACTTCTAATATGATATGTGTGGTTTTTTAGATTTATAATTTTTTCATGCATCAATCATCGCACAATGACTATATGTGTGTGACCCTCTAGGCCCGATACCGAGCTAGCCATGAGTCACTCATATCAAAACTCTTTCTGACTAGAACTTCTTCTGATATAGTGAATTATTATCTTCATAATAATTCACTCGATTCATTGACTATGGACGTACTAGGCTACTACACCATAGTCCTCGGATGTTACAAGGAGATCTAATCTATCGGACATGTCTATCCTTAGTTACCATCTATCTATAGTCTCTCATCCATCTAATATCTCAAAAATCACATATTGTGTATGGTAATATCATGCTTAAATGGAATCCTGTCCGAGTCTTGCTCTAATCGGATTCTTCGGGAGAACTCCTTCTCCCTCAATCCGAATGACCTTAGTTAGGGATTTTATCTGAGCGAGCATACGCGAGATATTCCTCTCATGATACCGAGAGTGATTGATCCTTTATTGACACTCAATTGTCTTTATAAGGTTGGTTACCATTCCTAAGAATTAGTTATACCAAATCTAAAATTTCTAAACCTGTAAGTTCAGCATCAAAGAATGAAGTACTCATATAAGGCATTTTTAGTATCTCAAGTCTAAGGACCAGACACACAATTGGAACTACAAAATTGTTGTCTGACATCAACTATTATTAACCATCTAATATTCCGTAAATGGATCAATCAGTGAACTCATTCTCCAACGAGCACTTGCATTGTACCTCTAGTATCCCCGCATGAGTAATTATGAGACCAGACACTTCTATCATATGGACGAGTATATAATACACTAATTTATCTGATTATCTCAATATCCTTTCTCGAGTAACCTATGACTACGATAATTTAGGATATGTGTTTAAAGGTGAATCGATCTCATTATCGTGATCTCATCACGATCCAATTCTCATTACACAGATTCAAGGATATCATAATATATATTTAGATAATATGAGAAAATACTAGTAATAATAAGTAAAGAGATTGTCACAGCATATTACAGGTTCTATCACTCACGTGATTAGTTTGTAGGGCATCTATAACTGATATATGACCCTCTAGGCCCGATACCGATTTGGTCATAGGTCGCTTTCATCAGAACTCCTTCCGACTTAGAACTCCTTATGATATAGTAAATTATTATCTTTATAATAATTCACTTGACTCATTAACTATGGACGTACTAAGCCACTACGCTATAGTCCCCAAACGGTATAAGAGATCTAATCTACCGGACTTATTTGTCCTTAGTAACCATATATCTATAGTCCCTTATCCATCTAATATCCCAGAGATCGTATCTTGGGCATGGTAACGTCAGACCCATATGGAATCCTATCTGAGTCTTGCTCTAATCGGATTCTTTTGGAGAATTCTTTCTCTCTCAATCCAAACGGCTCTAGTTAGGGATTTTATCTAAGCGAGCACACATGAGATATTTCTCTCATAATACCAAGAGTAGATGATTTTCTGTTGACATTTAATTGCCTTCGTAAAGTTGGCTACCATTTTAAGAATCGGTTGTACTGGTTCTGGAACTTCCAAACTTGTAAGTCCGGCATCAAAAAATAGAATATTCATACAAGGTATCTTTGGTGTCTCAAGTCTAAGGACCAGACACACAATTGGGATTACAAAATCGTTATCTGATGTCAAGTATCATTAACCATCTAACATTCCGTAAGTAGATTAATCAGTGAACTTATTCTTCAATGAGCATTTACACTATACCTCTAGTGTCCCTATACAAGCAACTATGAGATTAGCTGTCTCCATCATATAGACGAGTATACAACGCTATAGTATATTTAGTTATCTCGATGTTCTTCTCGAGTAATCTCTGATTAGGATAATTTAGGGTTTGTGTTTAAAGGTGAATCAATTTCATTATCGTGATCTCATCACGATTCGATTCTCATTATACAGATCCAAGGATATTATAATATATATCTAGATAATATAAGAAAATACTAGTAATAATAATAAAAAAGATTGTCATATTATATTACAAGTATTAATTTTTATGTGTTTGACTTATAGGACATCTATAACTTACAATTGAATGCTAAGCCATCGCTATCACCGCTACAATACTCAATTGGATCACCAACTTACTATATGAACTTGGCATTACCTCACAATCCACTATTATAATATACTATAATAATATCGGAGTCACCTACTTATATGCTAATCTAGTGTTCTACTTATATATGAAATATATTATCATTGATTTCTACTTTGCTAGAGATCAAACTATCAAATGTTAATTACATGTTTCTTATGTTCATATTTTTAAGTAATTAACAGACTCTCTAAAAAAACCTCTTGCATATGGGATATTTTAGTTGCATTAGTATAAGATTAACATCTTTGATGAAAATTCAATCTTACGAGGGGCATGCCAAAAGATCATGATAAAGATAAATATTAAATGATAACTTTGTATTTCTTATATATATCATTTGAGAATTAATCATATATTTAAGTATATGATTTAAATATATGATTTAAACATGATTAAGAGAAATATTTATTGATAATTTATATAAATACGTATTAATAAATGAATGATATCATCTCTCCCACAATAAAATTTTCGATATATATATATATATATATTTGCTACATCGATGTTCACAATTTGAGACAATATACGATGGATAATATGATATGATACCATTTTTTAGGACACATATAACAAAATGTATAAAGGTAAATAGGTTATTTTAAAACGCTGCTGGCACAGTTAAGATTACAACACGGGATTAATGCCCGGCCCGGCCCGGCCCATGTTATGGACACGCGTCGATAGGTGATTGGTGCCGGATTAGAAGCTCGATCGCTTATTCGCATGCCAACTTTAATCTGCACCGTTCTTTTCTAAACCAACGGAGAAGATTTAGTACTTGGTTTTCTTCCGAGGAGAGAGAGAGAGAGAGAGAGAGAGAGAGAATGTGGCTATAACTTTCCTTCTCCCGAAGCTTCTCGCGGCGCTTTGCACTTTGGTTCTTTCGAGGTCAGCGGCGCTGCAACTGGGCGAAAGGTTGAAGGAGGTGTTTCCTCTCTCTCTCTCATATTCTTCCTCTTGAATTCTTCTTGTCTGATGTTCTTCTGAATTGCCGATGTCTTCTTAGGTTTCGCACCGCCTTTTTAAGGCCGGAGAACTAGGGTTTCGAATCTATGCTTACATCGTCCCGTTCTTTCTATTTTATGTTGCAAAAGTGCTATAATATATGTCGTGATTAGTGTATTTTGATTATGGGTTGGTCTCCTTGGATACGGGATCAATGGATCTCGAACATTCATCTCAAACTGGTGCGCTAGACCATGTTGATTTCTTTGAGAGGAACAAGGCAAGTTGTTTTGCGTATGACAATGGAAACCACAAATCCGTCATCTATGCAGCAGGTTTGGTGGGTTTGGTCAGGGTTATGAGATCTGACTAGATAACTACAGCGAAAAAACTTGCTTTCCCAAGAACATGATTGTAGCAATGATGGACTTGGAAATATTGGACTTTTTATCATTTTAATTCGATAACCAACACTATTGTTGTAGGTTGATAGGAATATGCATAGTGTTGTGCTTATGTGGTTGGCATTTTTCCCAAAATCGATATTTTATATGGCAAGCAAATAATTTGTCCATGCTTCTCTTGTGACTTGAGCTTTTGCCTAAAGTAGTTGCAAGGTGAGATACTTGGCTCGAGTTCTTATGATGATTGGTTTTTATTCGGGGAAGCAAGGACATTGCAATGAAGCTGGGGACTAAAACATTGCTGAACTAAGGATGCCAAGGGTATGGGAAAAGAGAAAGGGTGAGTCGGTGCTAAAGAGGGACTGGGAACGGTGGTAGAGGGAAAAATTAGGTTTAGACTGGGGTTTGCACATTTTGTTTTGTAGGATCTTCTTGGTTTATCTGGTTGGATTGGACTGGATTGTCTAACAATTGAGTCCAATCCTGGCTGCATTCCAGTTGGGCATAATATTTGCAACCCAGGCTTCGTGCACGTTAATAAAACTCAAGCCAAGCCTGCGTAAAATCATTTGTCTCGAGTTAGTTTCGGCCTTTTGGGTCAGTCCATTAATGTTGCAGGCCTATTTAGGGATTCATCAGAATTTGTCTTATTTTGTGCAGACTGCAAAAAGATTCGTCATCATTTGATGATTCTAGTCCATACTGAATCAGCTAAACAGGTATTGATTTCAGCAAAAATTTAAGTCTGGATGTGACTTTGTGCATGGTTGTTACCTGCATTGGCTAGTGAGAGAAGATGATACACGAGCAGAGCAGTGTGCAGTTAGGACAAGTTCACATAATTTTAGAGAAAGGGGGCTTTTGGTTGCTTTTAGATTGTAATTTCGGCCACACATTTTCTTTTTAAAACTATGGAATCTGTGCTGGTGCCTATAAGACGTTCTCATTTCCTTCCCCCACGCCATTTATTAATACCAGCAATGTGGAGTGTTCTTGAGTGGGGTACATATTTATCAAGAAGGTTACTTAGAATATATTGCTTAATGATTTTAGGCTCTAATCTGTGTTTTTTAACTAATCATAGTTTCTTTGTGTAGCATCTTTCTCTTACATTTTCATTCTTGCTTGTTTTTCTTTTTATCCTTTGCTTGTCTGTTCCATGTTTTAAGTGCCTAGAACTTAAAATTTCTTTGGAAATTGGTGGTGCAGTTCAAACATGGCAACAGGCAAAATTATCGGAGCTGTTGTTGCATCCTTTGCAGTTGCATATGCATGTGATGTGCTGATTTCTGATAAAAAGATTTTTGGAGGTCGGTTAAATCACAACGTATATGATTTATCATTTGAATTTTGACGAAGTTGACCTTGCCTCCTGTCTTTACCTAAAACCAGGTACAACACCTAAAACTGTCTCGGACGAGTGGTGGGAAGCAACTGATAAGAAGTTCCAGGCCTGGCCTCGTACTGCTGGACCACCAGTTGTGATGAATCCAATTAGCCGGCAGAACTTTATTGTAAAATCATCTGAATCGTGAAGTGAGTGGAAGTAATGCAAGTATTACGTTCTACAATGTTATTGAACTTCAGGTATCAAGTTTGTCCGTATGGTTATTTACTTTTTGGTGATGTGTTGTCCTAAAAAAGATAGTATGTTTCCACGGGTTGCTGGAGATGCTGTTAGTATCGTTTTCTTGTGAACTGTAATAACATGTGTGGGATTGCACTTTGGGCCTTGTATGCATGAGTATCTCATATTTACTGTTTATGGTTTATTGATGTTTCATTCTTGAGGTTAGTGCAACTTCAAGTCAGGTACGTGAGATAGTATGCAAAGACAATTGTAGGGGTGACTTGAATTTTGAGGAAATTTCAGCTTGTTCTGAAGATGAACGGGCCATCATCTCATGATATATAACATTTGAGGAATTGAAAGTTGTTCTGAACTTTGCCCGCTGGGACATCATCGTCATATGTTGCTTGGGCATGATAGATCTTAATAGCTGGTAGGTTGCTTTTTATGCTTGATCTCAATTATTGAATAAGTGAAGATTCCTGTGATACTTTTTTGGTTATTGATGGGGTTGGCTTTACGTGATATCAATACTAATGTGTTGCAGTTAGTCTGTGGGAAGTGAGTTGTGGTTTCCCATTACCAGCTAGTATTGGTAATGTTCGAGCTGCTCGTTTTTGCATGGTGTGTTTTATGGTAATGTTCGAACTGCATTAAGCTGGCAATTCGTTTTGAAATTAGATTTAAGTGGCTTCTTGTGATCGAACATGCTATGGACGATTTATCACTATGTTCTCTGTCTGATCTATTTTTACAATTACATGTTTGCATTAATGCTGTCAGATTTAAAAATGATTTTTCTGGCCTCAGAAACCTCAAGTGTTTTATATATTATATGCTGGCTTTGTTATTTATTGTTTGCATGCGTTAATGCTGTCTTTATTATTTACTGTTAAAATCTTCATTGTGATACTAAAATATTTAGTAGTATCAAGTGTTATATATATATTAGATATTTTATTAATTAAAAACCTAATAATAATTATAAGGTGATATTTTTGAAAAAGTAATTTTTTTTTAATCTTTTGGAACGTCTTCTCGTTTCCTGTAATATAAAAAATGTTCTTATTTTCTCTTCTCTCTTATTCCTCCATGCTTGTTGCCTTCACGACCCGGTTCCATTGTCACCGTGTGGCCCTGCACTTCTCCACCTGCGTGTCTTTTTTGGTATGATTCATCTGTGATGTCTCTCCCTGATATCACGATTATTGCCCTCAAGAGGATCGCATCGACTCCCTTCTTTGCTCGTCAGTCCTATCATAGGTAGTGGTTTGGTGTCAACGAGTATCCCTCGTTGTGTTGGCAAAGGTCGTGATAGAGAGGCGTGGAGGCAACGAGCACAACGTGCGGGGAAGAGGCACGGACGAGGAAAGGCTGGCTTTACTTCAGCCGGGTGAAGAAGATGAAGGTGACGGATAGAGAAGGGAAGGAAAGAGTCTTTTTAAATATCATGCAAAATAATGACATTATACCCAAAACACGAGGCATCGTTTGAAAAAAAAAATGAAAATAAATCTTTTTAGGGAAATTGCTCATAATTATATAGGTATATATATATATATATGTATGTATATATATATATACATATGTATGTATATATATATATGCGCATAAAATAAGAATGCAGAAGGCGGTAGGGAAAGGAGCCGAACTCGGTCATTTCTCGTCGATCTCCTGCTCTAAGATGGACGCTTGTGGTGGCCTTGGACGCGACCTCGCACTTCCGATGATGGATTGCCGATCTGCTCAAGGTACGATTCCCCGACGCATCCTCTCTTCGATCTGCCGCCGTCGTTGTTTTGTTGGACTCCTCTCCGTTGCTCTCCTCCTCTTCTTCTTCTTCTTCGATCGAATCGATCTCCCCCGACCGATTCTCTGATATGACCCTAGTTCGAATTGATCATACCCTAACTTAGATCTTGTTTTTTGCAAGGCGGACGTGCTGTTGGAATGAGATTACGGGAGAATTTTCGTTGAAATTAGGTACAAAAATCCGATCTTGATGGTGCGTTTTGGTAGTAGATGAGGATTTCTTGACCCTTATTCGGTGGGGGTTTCGATGAAGTGTTGAAGATTAAGGGTCTTGAGACCAAGTATGGCTGGTGAGCATAACGCAAGCGGCAGCAGCAGCAACCGAATGGATCTGAATCTTTATCTTAGCCTTCCTTCTCTACGTCGATCTCAAAGCCGGGATCTTGGCTCCGACCTCACGCTTAGTTCCGTGCACTTGCCCTGGTCGCCGATCGCCGAAGAAACCCACGTTTCTGCGCCCTACTCCCCGTCCAACGCCTTGTCCACTCCGGACATACTACCGGCCGATCCTCTTCATGCTGCTGACAACAACAATCCAGGTTCTGAGTACAATCCAAACTCGTCATCTCGTGAGCCTAACTATGCTCCAGAATCGCAGTCGTTTGATGACCCATACACACTGCCTCCTGTCCATGGCAACGAACCATTAATCCCAGAGAGAAGCCCTCTTGTGCCGTCTCAGCTGGTGCCTCCTCTTCAATTCGTTAGTCAACCTTCAGCCTGTGGTGTCGAAGCCCAAATTGGTTATCCTCCTCATCCTCAGCTTTCCTCGCGAGCTGCTCCTCGTCAGGTCGAGGCCACCCTTGGCGTGTACTCGCAGATTCGTCTGAGCGATCTGACTGCCCAAGGTGATGCATTGTCCGTCCAACAAGAGCTCCGGGAACACCCTGAATACCGTTTCCAGAGGTTGATAGAGTTGACCAACCGATTATGGGGCCGAAATCGTAGGCCTTCTAATGATGGCCAGCGATTTGATTCTGGTGCACATTCCTTGACTAGCCCGGAAAGGCTAATGCATGATATAGTACAGTCTCAGAGGGCATTAGAAGCTTCCAGGAAGTGTGCCGAAGGCAAGGAGGCTGAATATTTAGACAAGAAAAATGAAGACAAGAGCGGAAATGCTGCTGCTAACTTTGAATGCAATATTTGTTATGAGCTTGCCAAGGATCCAGTCGTTACCCCATGTGGTCATCTTTTTTGTTGGTTTTGTTTGTATCAGTGGCTTCATGCTCATTCGGTGAATTCTGAATGCCCTGTCTGCAAAGGACATGTACTTGAAATTAATGTCACTCCTATATATGGTCGTGGGGGTGAAGAAACTAAAGATCACAAGAAATGTGGAGAAGACGGGCAATCTGGTCTGAAGATACCCCCTCGACCCCATGCAAATAGAATTGAGAGTTTCAGGCAGCAGGTACGGGACAGACTGGAAGAAGGAATTGCAAACTCAAGGAGAAATGATGTGGATGAAGAGGTGCATGATGGAGTCAGACTTGAGGGATATCGGCCTTCAAGGAGACAGGGAAGGTTCGGTGCTGCACGTACTTTGGCTACTAGAAGGATGCGAAGAATTCAGAGGGAAGAGGGTACCGGGTCTAATTCTACAGGACTTGGCTTGCTTAGAGACCCCACATCAGGTCAGCCACTTGTTCCCTCTGCAGTCTTTCAGGATGGAGTTGATCTATCACGTCCAGCTGGCTCACCGACTTCTTCCCTCAATCATCATAGCCCTGAACCTTTGCATCAGCATAGTCATAGAGTCGAGCCAGTGATGGTTTCAGATCAGGCATCAGCTTCAAGTTCTGTTGCTGTGATACATGGAGATACTACTGGTGTCAACCCTTCTGCAGGAACCAGTGCCGCAGGACCATCTAACCCTGGTAGAAGAAGAACAAGAAACTCTGCCTTGGGTTCTTCGGATGTTGATGGAGTTCGTAACACACGTAATAGAAGGCTGATCTAAGTGTTCTTTATCTTTCAAGGTGAATATTTCAGTGACTTCTCTTCGCCTTTTTTTTTTACTTGAACCGGTTGTCATGTTTTAAGAACTTATTTTAGTAACAAGGTAAATTTATATATTAGTTTTATATAGAAGATTTGGGTGCTAATTTGTTATAAGTTACTTGGTGTTGTGTAAAAGATGTAGTGGTGTTAAAAGGGCTTGGACAGATGATGAAAAGAGACTGATATTTGTCTGGACCGGCATGTGCTTCTTTGACTTGCAATAAATTTTCGGTTAAATATTGATGTCCAATTAAACATTTGTCATTATGTATTGTACAGTGTAAAAAGAGACTTGATTGGAAGATTTTGTTTAGAGACTATTGGAACTTTGAAATATTTAGGGGGAAGATGAAAAAAAATCATACAAGTAGAATGCGGAAGGCAAACCTCATCGCTCTTCACATGAGGAAACCTCCATTTGAATAGATGGGAGAACTTGTCCTTCAACTTGATGAGTATGAGTTATTTGTCTCAAATGATTATGCTTAAATTAAAGGTAATAGGTCCATTTAGATTGGCGCCCGGATGTGGTGTCAAGTAGCAAGGGTTCTCTCATTCACTGTTTTGGACCAATGGGAGTGAAGAAATTAGTCCAAGAACATATGATTTGGTTAGCAACTTGGAATATAGGAGTTCTTTTAAGGAAAGAATTAGAATTGATATACACTATGATCAAAAGAAGAATAAGTATTATTTGCTTACAAGAGACTAAGGGAAAAATCTAGAGAGATTGATAGTTTTGGATTTAAAATTTGGTATGTTGAAAAAGTCAAACATGGAAATGGTGTAAGAATTGTTATTGATAAGGATCTTAAAAACAATATTGTAGATGCAAAAAGATTTGGAGATAGAATTATAATTCTGAACGTTGTGAAATTACAAGATGTTTTGAATGTCATTAGTGGTTTATGTTTCTCAAGTTGGAATGAATGATCAAACCAAAAGAGAACTTTGGGAAAGCTTAGATGATATCATTCAAGAAATGCCTATAGCTAAAAAATTTATAATTGGAGATTTGAATGGTCATGTAGGGGAAACATATGATGAATATAAAGGAGTGTATATGAGCTTTGGTTATTGGGTGAGAAATGAAGATGGTGATATGATTTTGGATTTTGCTATTTTGTATGATCTTATAATTGTAAATACTCACTCTAGGAAGAGAGATGAACATTTGATTTCTTATAAGAGTGGTCACAGCTGTAGTTAAATAAACTTTTTTCTCACTAGAAAGATAGATAAAGTTATTTATAAGAATTGTAAAGTTATACCTAGTGAAAGTTGGCCGAATCAACATAAGTTGATGGTATTAGATATTTATTGTAGAATATGAAAGAAGAAAAAGATAATAGAAAAATTTACTGGAACTAGATGGAGAAATTTTAAGGATTATAATGTAAACACTTTTAAGAATAAGATGGAAATGGGGGTAATATGGAACTTAGATGAGGATAATATTAATATTATTTCAACTACAATGGCTAATAAGATTAGGAGCTTAACAAATAGATTCTTAGTGAAACTAAAGGTAGAGGTGTAATCTTAAGAGAAATTTGGTGGTGGTGTAAGGAAGTTCAAAAAGTAGTTTTTACTAAAAGATCATGTTTTAAAGATTGGCAAAATTATAAAAATGAGAAAAAAAATTAAAAAATATAAAGTATCTAAAAAAAGGCTAAAAAATGGTTAGTATGGTAAGATATAAAGCTTATGATAATTTTTATAATAAATTTGGTACTAAAGATAGTGAAAAAGATATATATATATATATATATATATATATATATATATATATATATATATATATATATATATATCAAATTGCTAAGCTAGTGAAAGAAAGTGTAAGGATTTAAATAATATTAGATGCATTAAAGACAAAGATCCAAGAATACTGGTTAATGATAATGAGACTAAGGAAAGATGAAAAAATTATTTTTATAAATTATTTAATGAATGGTCCATATAGGACTTAGATTTAATGATAAATAATAGTGTTAGATTTAATAATCATAGATTTGTTCATAAAATTAGAGCTAATGAAGTAAAAGACACGTTGAAGAAGATGAAAATAGCTAAGAGTAAGGGGCATAATGATATCCTTTTTGAGGTTTAAAAAAGTTTAAGGGACAAGAGAGTATTTTGGTTAACTAGCCTATATAATAAAATCATAAGATTCAGAAGGATTCTTGATGAATGAAGAAAGAGGATTTTAGTATCGATTTACAAAAATAAAGGTGACATACAAAATTGTTCAAATTATAAAGAAATTAAAATCATGAGCCATATTATGAAATTTTAGGAAAGAGTTATTAAAAGTAGGATAAGGCTTGAAGCAAATATCTCTGAAAATCAATTTGGTTTAATGCCTGGAAGATTATCCATAGAAACTATTTATTTATTAAGACAATTAATGAAAAAGTATAGGGAGAAAAAGAAAGATTTGCTTATGGTTTTTATTGACTTAGAAAAAGCTTATGATAGGGTTCCTAGAGATTTATTATGGTCGGTATTAATAAAGAAAAGAATATCCATTAATAATATTGATGTTATTAAAGATATGTATGATAATGTAGCTACTAGTTTTAGAACTAGTAGCATAAGGCTACATCATGGCTTTGCATTAAGTCCTTACCGTTTCATATCAATAATGGATAAACTTACTAGTCACTTACATGATGGACCTCCCCGATGTGTGTTATTTGCTGATGATATTATCTTAGTTGATGAGAGCCAAGTGAAATTAATTATATACTTAAGCTATGGAGGCAAGCTTTAGAAATTAAAGGTTTTAGATTAAGTAGGACTAAAATTGAATATATAAAATGTAATTTTAGTGATTATAAAAATAGACAAGAGAATATAGTCAAATTGTATGAACAAAAAGTCCCTTTAAGTAAAAGTTATACGTGTCTTGGATCACGTATTCAACAAGATGGAGAGATGCTGAAAATATTATTTAGAGTAAAAATAGGATGGTTAAAATGACAAGCAATGTCAGGAGTCTTGTGTGATCATTGGATACCTTTGAGTTTAAAAGAAAAATTTTATAAGATAATTGTGAGACCAACAATACTTTATGGATCTAAGTGTTGAGCAGTGAAGAAACAATATATTCAAAAAGTTTGTGTTACTAAGATGAAAATGTTGAGATGGATGTATAGAGTTCTAGGAAATATATGAAAAGAAATATTTTTATTTGTGAACAACTAGATACCACTTCGATAGAAAATAAAATGAGAGAAATTGTTTAAGATAGTATGAGCATGTGTTGAGGAGACCTTCGGATGCGATGATCAGAAGAAGTGAATAATTAATGTTAGTGGTACGATGAGAGATAGAGGAAGACCTAAAGAAACCTTAATAGAAACTATAAATAATGGCTTAAGTACTTTGAACTTAATTAAACATATGATTTTTTATAGATCTCAATGACAGCGAAAGATCCATGTAGCTGATCCCAAATAGTTGGGACTTACGGTTTTATTGTTGTTGTGTTGTAAGTCTATCTAGTCATATAAATCATCCAAGTTTCTCTTCCATTCTAAAGCAAGACTATATTAACCTTCTCATTAAAACTGAAGGCAGTGGCATATGATGCTCAGCCTAGTGATGGTTTAACTCCTTGAACTGTCTTCGGTCCTTCCATGCTTTTCCTCTTGGGCCTGTCACATGCCTAGAGATAACACCATTTGTCATGCCTCAGCCTGATGAGCTAACGGGTTGATTAATTTGATAGGCCTGAGACCATGTGGTAAAACATGTTCATGCCTAAGTTTATAGTAATGGACTCATATAGCTTTATGTATCCTCATAACTATCAACTAAACTGTAATGTTACAGATATGCTTTTGTGCCGTTTATTGATACCCTAGTGTGAGTCAATCGTTCAACTAATCGACTAACTTGTTTGGCTGGGCAAAATTTTCTCTGGTCATTAGTAGTATTGCACTGAGTACCCGAATGCAAGTTGACCATACCAATATTTGATAAAATTGATGTATCACTTGCACCTTCCCCTTCTCTATTCTACTAATAATTGTGAGTTGTGACTATCATCTTTGCTGTCATCTTGTCTTCTACCGCCAGAAATTAGCATTTAGATTTGTTGCATTTTTCTTCTTCAATTTCATATAGTTCCTATACACTGAAAGCTAGAAATTAAATGGAAATTTTCCTTTTTTTTCCGTACCTTAATTTGTATTCCCATTTTTTCGTTTTTCTTTTTCTTGCTAACGTCTATTTTACTTAGATCTTTATACTAATCTAAATTCCCCATTATGTTATAACACTCTGCAAATTAAAGAATATTCTGAGAGAATTGTATTTAACATGAAAACATTAGGTGGAAAAATAAAAAAAAAGGAAATGTAGTAGCCTTTAGCTGTCAAATTGTATTTTTTGTTCTTTATGCTTTAGGTAGCACAGCTTCTGATTACTTGCTTGTGCAGTTGATAAAATGCTGATTAACAAGTTCATGTGATGAAGCAAAATATATTGTTAAAGAAGTATATTGTTTTGAGTTGAACCGAAACTCCTGTCGGCTGAATAGATTTAATCCTATATAAAAATTATTAACTCTTATATTTCCCTTCCTGTTTTGCATATCATCACTTCAGAGGTTACTTTGTATTCTGACATTTATAGGGGTCATTACTTCCATTCAATTCCCATGTTCTCTTATCCTGCTTCTGTTTCTGCCTGCTGACTGCTTGCTCGTATAGATTTCGAGCCACAGGACAATCTATGCTGCATGCTCTTTCTACCGTGCGCACATAAATGCGCCAGCTTTTCCTCACTGGTTTTCTGTGGATTGACTGTTGGTGAAATTGAAGATATTAACTTGACTGTTAAAAAGTAATTGCTTTCGGTCGATTGGAGGGGGAGCCATCGAGAAACAGTGTTTGGGCAACGAAAGCTTGAAACTAAGGCAAAGGGATCTTTGGCAAAAAGATTATATATATGCATTCATACCGGCCGGCATTGTTGCTCACATCGAATGTACAGTAGCCTATTTCCCTACTAATAATCTTATTTTACTGGTAAATTATAGATACCATTTTGGGTGTTATGTTTGTCGCGAAGCAACTTGGACATTGGTCTTTGTATGTTTCAGGTTGCCACTTTTTGCCTTGCCCAATTGGAACCATCATTAACATCAGTCTGGTCTTGTTGTCTGTCTTAAGCTATCATTCTAGTTGATAGATTATGGTGGCTTAATAGAGCAGCTAACTGTCACCTTGATGAATGATAATGTTGAACCCTCGGCGAGTTACTTTCTCGTCTGCATCTTCACAGACTTTGGGAGTTGGTGTTTATGGCTATTAATTACGGTCAGATGTGTAAATGGAACTTCCATTGTCATTCTCCATCGAAGATATCATGTACTATTAATTATGGTCGTTTTGAAGCCTTGCATTGTGTGGTTGGCATGCATGTATGTTGTTCTAGCGAGATTTGCTATTCCAATTTACATCATGTAAATGCATTTGTAGTGTCTATCAAAATGCTGTAATTGAAGACTTTCAAAAGCTTGAGATGGAAACATGACATCCATATAGTTTGATCCGCTTTCCATGCAGTCACAGTTGCAGATTGAGTCAGAATAAGTCACCCAAATCACCAAGAACAAAAGAAGTGGAAATACAAACCATGCCATGTCGACTGGAGCATAAAATACAACCCAACAGTCTATTTACCAAACTATGCATGCCATGTTCATCGGAGCATAAAATACAATCCAACCAGGAAGCAAATTGTGCAAGTTAAAAAATTTACATTCAGCGAATCCACATTATTAAGTTACAGATTTGTTTATTCAAAAGATGGTCGATCCTCACAATGTAATCTACATCGGAGACCACCTCAAAGGCATTTGAATACCAACCAATCATGCTAATAGGAACAGCTTGTCAAAGCACACTTTCCGATCCCGTGTCCGGCTCCACCCTCTTTTTCCTGCATGTTAAATCCACCATCATTATTTGGTTCAAACCATCTGATAGGAGGCTTTCTCCATCTAACAGACACAAAATTTGACCCTAAACATACTTCAGATAAGAGAGTTTGATCACAACCCATAATATTTGTTGTGGTTCTGTAAACAATAGATGAATGAGCATACCTAACTCCCTTGAAAACTAGATCACCTTTCAGATCATCCAAACTGTGTGCAACAATGATGTTCCAGGCAACTGGCAACTATTCTTCTCCGGATCCGCCCTTGTCCTTTGGTAATCTATGCTCCGTTACGCCATTCAGGAAATTAGAGAAAATAACATTGAAAGCAACTTTCGGCCTTTGCCAAACATTAATAACAAAGATGCAAGAATATATATATATATATATATATATATATATATATATATATATATATATATATATATGTATGCTCGACACTCTTTGCCACAGAGGTAGCACAAGGAGGCGGGCATCTGCTAAGTTCAGCCAATCGACAATAAGTAGTTAGTTTTCTTAAGGAGCTTCCAACAGATTTTTGACATGAGGAATAACGGATATTCTCTAAAAATTAATCCAAAATTTATTAACTAGTTGCCGATCATTAGAGCCAATCAAGAACTTAGATGATGGTTGCCCTTTCGGATCCTCCCAAACTCCAAGAAGGGGTTAAATCCAAATTACAGATTAAATTGTTAATAATACTTCCAAAAACCTGTACACAAGATCAAAATCCCAACAGCCCCCTCCTGATCAACAAAGATTTAATAGGATTTAACCTAATTAAGTATTTTTCTGATGGAACAGTACCTAAAACCATTCTGAACCAATCAAACCAAATCTAAAAAATTAAATTCAGATCTAATCAATTAAATCTCACTTCAACCAAATCGGTCAGAATTTTACTTCCAGAATCACACCTTTCGCAAGCGGTATCAATATATATGCCTCTCTGCCAAATTTAATCTTAAGAAGAAGCTCATTGCATGTTCTCCAAGCAGTCTCTTTGCTTTGGAGATGTTCTGGTGTGCCAGATGATAATTGCAAAAAATATTGACGGAATAAGATGTTTAATCCACCACTCACTTTATCATGACCTAATGTACCATCAGTTTGTCCACTATCAGTTTTTACGACTGATCAACAAATACCGAATTAAAAAAAAATTAGATACCGACTGGTGCCAACCTATATAGAGTTCTGATCCGACCAGTATTGATTCCTTGCATTAGTAATATTGGTCTGACTGATATTTGATTCCTTGTCATCAGCATTATGGAACCTATACATATAAAAGAAATAAATGTTGTACCATGCACGCTAGAGAAAACAAGAAAGTTTACCAACAAATACAAGTTTGTCTTCTACCATGTGAATGTGGTGTGCAAAGCACCAACAAAGAATCAATTTGTGATCTTCAACCATGTGAATTTTTCTACCATGTGAATGTGGTGTGCAAAGCACCAACAAAGAATCAATGTTCCTCAAAATTCTACTATGAATGAGATGATCTTCAACCATGTGAATGTTTTCTACCATGTGAATGTGGTGTGCAAAGCACCAACAAAGAATCAATGTTCCTCATAATTCTGCTATGAATGAGATGATCTACCAGCTTACTATTTTCAAAATGTCTCTCCTGGATCTTCAGCCACCAGAGGAAGTAAGTTGGATGGATCGACAAGCATGCTCAGAGGATATTCAAGATGAGAAACAATGAAGTCTGCGCTGGATACTGAATTTGCCATAAGCCAATAATATATAATCCTAAGAACTGCAAGGTGTTGAGATGAGAAAAAATATTCATGTGACAACCCATAGATACATGGGATAAATTCGACCATCCCTTCAAAATTTCCTTAAAGCTCAAAGTCAAAAAGGAATAAAAACTTGTACCATCAATTGAGGTAAGCACTTGAGGGACTGCAGTATCTGTTTTTGAACCTCAAGTTGATAAAACACATTGTAGACCCATAAGATAACACTCCCAGTGCTAGTTCCCGGAACCAACTTCAATGCTATGGTAGAAATAATAGCCTTCAATCATCTTTTCCTATAAGATCTGAACAAATCGTCTCCAAAGACACTCTGAACGGATCAGATTAATGCCAAAGTTCGCACCAAGAACAACGCAATACCAAGACTAGAATTTAGTTTTCCAGTTTAAATTCATCATTATGTCCATGATGCCTGTCAACCTGACAGAGAGCAAAATAGATAATCAGCTCACTAAAACATATCTAACAGGAAAGAAGGCAAAATGTAGCAAATTTAGCATTTCACGTGCATATTACCATACACTGAGCAAACTGGTGAAAGAAGTATTGATAATTCATGAGACTGCAGAACTCACTGAGAGACTCAAAAGCCGAAGATGCATATTCACCCATCATTAAATGCCAATGTTAGCTGAAAACCAAGCTGCATAAATGGAATTGGAGGATACATCACCAAGATCTTTCAATAATGTTGGATACAGATCTCTGTCATTTGCAGGAAGACCTAATCAAAAGATATCATCTCCTTTATAAAGTAAACTGCTCTGCTGAAACAGAATATTGACTTTTACCATTTGGCTGTTGAGTAATTTATGGCTCCAGTTTGACTACTCATATACCGTCAACAGAACTCAATGACCAGAAAGGATCCATGTCCTGACCGCAAATTGTTAGGATTGACAGCTTCTTGTTGTTGCCATAGCTTTTTGAGCAACACAGTATCAAGTCTTTCAGGCAATAATATAAGGTCTGAAGGACTCAGAATTCAGGAAAAACTATTAAAATATTATGAATCCAAACCATCAATCTGATAAACAGAAACAATTAATCCGGCATCAGTTATTGGTGGATCCCTTTTTTGTTTAATTACCAAAGCCAGAAGCTACAGAATGAGAACAAAAAGAAAGCTAATTCAATTATCTGGCTAAAGACAAAAAGAAAATCATTAGATCACAGATCAGTAGAATTTTGTTACAGAAATAAAAAAAAAATAAGCTAGAATCTCTGATCATTTCAGTAAGGCTAGAATCACAGATCAGTAGACTTTATGTCCCTCCATGACAGTTTAGAGGTGATCCAAGAATGCAAAAAAGCGGACCATGAATAGGAGAATGAAGTATATCCATGCAAGGAACAAGACATATATACAGTAACAGGCAGAGAAGAATCAACGTAAAAATATCAAATATAAATAACTCTTGATATACAAAAGTAAAACTAGAAAATAAACTAAAAGAAACTAATCAGAAAAGTTCTTCTCTAAGATCATATTTTGATTTTGTAATAGAACTTGTGACTGCATTATGTACTTACACAAAGACTGCAATTAAATTTTTAGCTCGCTTGCATTAGTTCCTCAACACACACACACACACACGCATTATGTACTTACACAAAGACTGCAATTAAATTTTTAGCTCGCTTGCATTAGTTCCTCAACACACACACACACACGCATTATGTACTTACCCAAAGACTGCAATTAAATTTTTAGCTCGCTAGCATTAGTTCCTCAACACACACACACACACACAAAAGAAAAGTTTGTTTCCATCAACCAACAAAAAAAAAAAAGTAAGTAATTCCATCAGCACACACACACCACCAATAAAAAAACAAAAGTAATTCCATCAACCCATTTGTTTCCATTTGACCCCTCCTCATCTAATTTCTTCCATTCTACCAATCAATTACATGTGATATAGTTTCAAATCTGAATCAGCTCATTGTACTCTGATAGCACTTGTTTATGGAGAGACTTTCATTTTCAAAATGTTTTCAAGGTTTGGATAATTCAAAAGACTAGAAAGGTGGCATGCCAAATCTTCAGGACTGGGTTTCACATGTATGCACTTGCATGTGCACTTGTGAATACATGCACATGTTTCAACATATCTTCACACACTATTGGTACATTTCCTCTACCAACGATTAACCACATAAAAAAGTTGCCAAAATAACAACATGAATATGATGTCAGCTTATTCTTCTGAAAAATTATTGACCAAGCTCGATGTGATTGATGATGAAGAAAGATTGCACCAATAGATGATGGTACTAAGAAATATTGCTTGACCAAAGCAGTTGACAATGGATTGAATCTCTCGGTTTGCTGTCAGTATTATATTGAATAGTTGAGAAGACAGTGCAAAATGCAATCACACCTTGAATAGTGTTAATCAAAAGAAGCCAGTTTGGATACTGGTTGAAAGAAAAAAAGGATGTAGAGGCAGCTAAAATATTGTTCTTCACATCAGAAACAACAAAGTTCCAGAACATAATTGCAAGGAAACTAAACATACAAGAAGAGTTAATAAATTTAAATCAAAGGTTCATCTTATACAGATAGTTGATGGAGCACCATCAAAGGCACAACCTTGTTAATCTCAGCTATTAGGAGAAATATAATATATAATTGAAAAAATAACCACTTTCAAATTTCTTATCTAGTCATCATAGTAACTAAAGACTACCAATCAGACAGCATTAACAAATATAACACAATCATATTTAATCTGAGAACAAGCTACATACAAAGCCAAAAAAAAAAAAAAACTTCACAACAAAATAGAATCAGCAAGGATCTGACAGAAAAAGGTATCCTCAGAAGTTTGATGCAAATCTCATTTAGATTACTTCCAAGCTGACCAAAAGGATAGCCAGAGCCAGAGCCATACTTTCCATTAACTTTTTATTCCAAGCATCTCTAAAAGGATATAAGCACAAGATCCACAATAGTTCAGGACAGTAGTCACATCACTAACTCAAGAACACACACAGTAAAAAAAAAAAGGAAGGGGGGGGGGGTGGGGGGATTGGGGGTGGGTGGGTGGTGGATGGATGGGGTTTGGGGGGTTCGTCAGGGGAGAGGTGTTTTGAGAACTATGGTTTTGAGAACTACACTCTGATATAGGGTTCACACTGAGAGGGGTGCAAACATTTCAAATGACCTTATTTATAACTAGGCTAAACACATCTAACCGAGGATATAATTAAGAGAGTAAGAACAGGCCTCAGCATGCATATAACCGAGAGCAGTGTACAAATATGCTTTTTCTCTGGCAGATGATGCCGATGAGACTGCTGGATGTTGTAGACCAAAATTCAGCAGCTAGAGACTGTGAAGGGTAAGCTATAGTAAATTCTCAACTTATAGAAGCTTCCAACCAAAGAGTTTGTTAGGACTCTAGCTATGAGAGTCCTAATTTAGTTTCATTGATAAGGGCATTCATGTAAATCCTATCTAGCCGACCCCTATTAAAGAGGTGAAGAGGCCGGCTAGGTTAGGGTTAGGTTGCTTCTTAGGAAAGGAGTCCTATTATAGAGTTCTATTAGGAAAAGAGTCCTATTAGAAGTAGAAGTCCTATTAGGAAAGGAGTCCTATTATAAGTAGGAGTTCTATTAGGAAAAGAGTCCTATTATAAGTAGGAATTCTATTAGGAAAAGAGTCCTATTAGGAAGAGAGTCCTATTAGAAGTAGAAGTCCTATTAGGGAAAAAGTCCTATTAGAATTAGGAATCCTACTAGAGAAGGAGTCCTAATTAGAAGTTGGTTAGAAGTAGGAGTCTTAAGTAAGAGTCCTATTAGGAGTTGGGGCTTAAAGCCCTATAAATAGCCATGTATTCATCCTCTTTTAATCAATGAATAGATCAATATTTTGCAGCCTTTGTGCAGCAAATTGGAGGAAGGAACCCCTATAGAGTTCCAAGGAGGCCGATCCCCTATAGAGATCAACCCCAAGCTTAGAATCCACGGAGGGTTCTAACACTTGGTATCAGAGCAGCATTCTTGGCGTCTCGCTGCCCTTCCACAGCCATCCACCAGCCCTCCACAACCGCACAAAGCAATTCCCACAATTGCTTAGAAGATCATCGCTGAATTCCGCCGTCATCTCCACCACCGTAGATCATCCTTTGATCTTCCCGTGAATTGCAACAGGTTCTGGTTATCTACCCTACTGCTGCTGCAATTTAGTTATCCTTATTCAAAAAAAAAAATCCAAAAAATTCGTTCCTATAATTGCTGCATAAACTTTTCGTCACAAAGTTTTCATCTCTACAACAAAAGTCACACTGTAGAATTTCAGCCGCATAGCACTACCTTTTTGATCTTGCTACTGCGTTTTTTCTATCCAAATCTCTATGGAAATTTTACGACGGCTTTGACACTTCCTAACAGTGGTTTTCCCTTTGGTTTTGTCGAAAAATTCTCAATAAAAACCACTTATCTTTTACGTCCAATCTGCTGCACTTTAGACGTAAAAATCTGCTATAATACCTCTCCGTGATTCTCAATTTGGCCAAACCTCTTGCTATCGTTTCTTCCTACAAAATTTTTTACAGCATTACCTCTTCCTTATCAGTAGATCCCCTTTGAGTTTTACTTGAATCTCTTTTGAAAATTTCTGAAAAAAATTACATCTTTACTGCTGAAATTTTTTCGGCAAAAAACCTGGTATTGCACTTTTGTCCTTTTTTCTTCTCCGTAACCTACCAAACCCTAGCCACCTTGCTTCCAAACCAAGACGTCTTTAGGGCATCCCTCTAGCCTCAAGATGCAGCCATCATAACCTAGTTTCATAACCCTAACAGCATCAAAAACCACAGCCCAAAACAGTAAACCATTACAGCTGAACCCTTAAATCACCGATCTATTGTCCGAACCTTCCACCATCCCATGCCATTAACCCGTCAACAGAAAAAAGACAAGGGCATCTCTGATCTGCAGACATATGCTATGGCTTCTCAAGATCCAATTGATGCCAAATTTGAAGCATGGGAATCTCGGATTGAATCACGGCTTGAATCGCGCTTGGAAGACAAATTGCGTGCTTTGTTTGCAGAATTTAGAATTGGACAACCATCGAGCCCAACCAAACTGTAGCAAGGAGAGAATTTAGAAAGGACCCCAGAGAAGGAGGGACAGCCCTCGGACATGCTTCAGCCACGCATGAGGGTGGACTTCCCACGATGGGAAGAAGGAGACCCAGCGGGGTGGATTTCGCGCGCAGAACGTTACTTTCGCTACTACCGAACGTCGGATAATGCTATGGTAGAGATTGCTATCATCCACCTTGAAGGAGATGCTATTCAATGGTACAATTGGCTGGAATATAACCAGGGGGCTCCGACATGGAATCAATTTAAGAATGCACTGCTGAACCGTTTCGGACCTACAGAGTATGAAAATATCGACGGCCAACTCGCAAAGATTCGACAAACCTCTACGATTCAAGAGTACCAAACCAGATTTGAGAAGCTATCCTACCTTGCTCGTGATTGGACTGATCATCAATTGTTAGGAACATTTATCGAAGGACTCAAGCTAGAGATAAAAGGGGAAGTTAAGGCGCGACAGCCCCGTACCGTGATGGCTGCGATTTCTTTTGCCCGAATACAAGAAGAACGACTCAACCAAGATTCTCGAGGATAAGAACCACTCCTAGAACCTCAACATATAAACCCCTTCGCTCCCAGCCATCCTTCGCTGCCCAAAAATTGACAAGAGAAGAACTACGTGATCGATCAAAGAAAAGGTCTTTGTTGGCATTGCGACGAGCCGCGGAACCGCGATCATCGCTGCAAAAGGGGCCGCCTCCTATTGATTGAACCTCTCAAGACATGGAGGAGGAGGTCCAGGAGCATGAGGAAGAGGTCACGGATGAAGAACAAAGCACCAATTGATATTATAATGCATGCCCTTGCCGCTACGCAAACCCGCAAACAATGAAAGTGGGAGGATTTACGAGCAACAACCAATCACCGTTCTTATTAACACCGGAGCACTAATAATTTTATGAACAAAGCAAGGTTGCTGTCCGGATGGCCTTACCTATTGAGAATTGCAGCAGGTTCGATGTTAAAGTCGCAGATGGACGAATTTTGAAGTGTGATCGTAAATGCCCACGGGTGAAACTGTTCTTGCAGGACCAAGAGATAATTGCAGATTTTTTCCTTCTCTCTCTCGATGATTATGAGGCCGTGCTTGGCATCGAATGGTTGACAACATTAGGTGATGTTTTCTGAAATTTTTTGAAATTAATTATGAAATTTTACAGCAAGGGGAAACAGGTGATACTGTACGGGAAACGTGGGGGTGACGTAACGACAATTTGCACACAACGAATGGAGAAAGTTTTGCACAAAGCATGCAGCGGCTTTTTGGTACAACTTGAGCAGCAA
The DNA here is from genome assembly GCA_024322285.1 of Musa beccarii. Lineage (NCBI taxonomy): Eukaryota > Viridiplantae > Streptophyta > Magnoliopsida > Zingiberales > Musaceae > Musa > Musa beccarii. The sequence continues at coordinate 32,373,092 of CM044395.1, read as the reverse complement.
TCTAAGGGAGAGCCAACCAAATTGGAAGATCTAAACCTACTTCCCTTGCTTGCTGAATTTTCAGATATATTTGACGAACCACGCAGGCTACCTCCTAACCACGCAAGACGATCATCGATACCGATTCTTCCAGGGAAACCTCCAAAGAAATACTCAACCATATCGGTATCCACATCTCCAAAAAGATGAAATAGAAAGGATTGTAAAAGAGATGCTTGAAACAGGAATTATTCGGCCAAGTTGCAGCCCCTACTCTTCACCAGTGCTCCTCGTACGAAAGAAAGACGGAACATGGCGAATGTGCGTTGATTACCGAGCTCTCAACGACATAACCGTCAAGGACAAGTATCCTATTTCAGTAATAGATGAATTACTTGATGAATTAAAGGGAGCATGAGTCTTCACAAAGTTGGACCTTCGATCCGGATATCATCAAATACGAGTGTGCGAAGAAGACATACCGAAAACTACCTTTCGAATGCACAACAGTCATTATGAATTTCTGGTGATGCCCTTTGGTCTCACCAATGCTCCTTCCACCTTCCAGAGCCTTATGAATGATATTTTCTGGAGTTATCTTCGAAAGTTTGTGCTAGTTTTCTTTGACGATATCCTTATTTACAGCCCTTCTCTTGAAAGTTATATCCAAAGACTTATGACTTGTTTTGACAATTTTGCGAGAACATGTTCTTTTGTCAAAAACGGAAGTGTAGCTTTCTTGAACAAAAATGGAATATCTTGGGCATATCATATCGAGGAAGGGGTGGCAAAGGTGGACCCCTCAAAATTGAAGCAATGCAGAATCACCAACCCCGAGGAACATAAAATCACTGCGGGCTTTCTTGGTTTAACAGTTACTTGCCGTAAGTTCGTGAAAGACTATGGAAAGATCGGTGCACCCCTTACTTCCTTCTTTGAAAAAGATGCTTTCGGTGGTCGGACAAAGCCACCACCACCTTCGAGGAACTTAAAGTCGCAATGATAACAAAGCCAGATTACTAGCATTACCCGACTTCGATAAGACTTTTATTATTGAAGCCGATGCCTCCGGAGCGAGAATTGATCTTCAGTACTATTGCAAGATGGCCGACCCTCGCTTATACTAGTAAGGCATTATCTCCTTCCCACCTCAAGATGACTATTTACGACAAGGAGATGGTCTTCCTACTACTCCACCATACAAGCAAACATCAATCCAAACCAGAGCATCTATGAAGCTTTCACCTCGGTTCTATGGACCCTACCAGATTTTGGAGCGCATCGAGCAAAGAATATACATATTGGACTTACCCGCTAGCTCTCGAATCTATCCGGTCTTCCATGTATCATGTTTGAAGCTCAGTTGGGACAACACGAGACACCCAAAGCCATCTACCAAATATAACTACCCAAGGAGAGCTCTGACCCAACCAAGTGCCATTATTGATCGATGAATCGTGACTCAACGACAACGACGACTGCTACTAAAGTGTTAATACGATGGGCAAACCTACCAAAGAAGATGCCACTTGGGAGAACTACGACGACTTGAAGATCAAATTCCCGAGAATTCATGGAACGTCGACCTCGAGGACAAAGGCCGATTTGAAGAGGGCGGGTCATTAGGACTCTAACTATGAGAGTCCTAATTTAGTTTCATTGATAAGGGCATTCATGTAAATCCTATCTAGCCGACCCCTATTAAAGAGGTGAAGAGGCCTAGGCTTAGGTTAGGGTTAGGTTGCTTCTTAGGAAAGAGTCCTATTATAAGTAAGAGTTCTATTAGGAAAAGAGTCCTATTAGAAGTAGAAGTCCTATTAGGAAAGGAGTCCTATTATAAGTAGGAGTTCTATTAGGAAAAGAGTCCTATTATAAGTAGGAGTTCTATTAGGAAAAGAGTCCTATTAGAAGTAGAAGTCCTATTAGGAAGAGAGTCCTATTAGAAGTAGAAGTCCTATTAGGGAAAAAGTCCTATTAGAATTAGGAATCCTACTAGAGAAGGAGTCCTAATTAGAAGTTGGTTAGAAGTAGGAGTCTTAAGTAAGAGTCCTATTAGGAGTTGGTGCTTAGAAGCCCTATAAATAGCCATGTATTCATCCTCTTTTAATCAATGAATAGATCAATATTTTGCAGCCTTTGTGCAGCAAATTGGAGGAAGGAACCCCTATAGAGTTCCAAGGAGGCCGATCCCCTATAGAGATCAACCCCAAGCTTAGAATCCGCGGAGGGTTCTAACAGAGTTCCATCTGGAGCTATCGGAGCTATCATAAACACATCTAACAACTTCCAAAATATGCAACAAAATAAAAAAATGGTGATGACATGTTCACTCCATTTTATTGGTTGAGGGCTGACAGCTCATGAAATGATAAGAATCACCGATAGATACTACTTAAGTAGAGTTTAATTGTAAGCAGTGCACATTACAAAATGGGCTTACTGGGCAGACAACATGTGTAATCTCACAGTGTGACCTTACCATGGTGCTATGACACTTCAAAGGACACAACAAAACGTGTTCAGATAAGTTCCACAAGGGGATTTGTTGGATCAAGGAAATTCTTAATCGATGTTATCATCTGCAACTTGGCTGTTCGGAAACAATGTTTCTCTTCTCTTGGCAAAACCTGCAGGTTCCATGCTCTGCCCTCTAAACTTCAGCTCCCCTGGACCTCTAAAACCAGGATCTGCAGTGCCACTCCTATATGGTATCCCTGGTCCTCCAGTGTAACGAGTAGGAGACCCATACCTTCGACCTGGAGTTCTCAGTGCTCCTCCCCTTAATTCCCTCAGTTCGCCAGCCCTCACACCATCAGCAAAAGCTCTGTCAGTGGCTCCAGGTCCCAAGAGACTACTCGATGGGGCACCAGGAGCATTGAAAGACTCCTCTGGTGTCCACCCCAAGGAGTCCTTTTTCTTCACATAGAACTGCCATATACCAATCAAAAACAAAAGAAACAGAAGAACAGGACCACTCCACACCACGGCATTAGTCTCCACCCTGAAAACTGGAAAATTTGACCTGTAAATCCCAATGTACCCTCCGCCAAGCCCCAAAACCACAAGCTTTTCACGATCTGCAGCTATCAATGGCTTCACATCTAATGACCCATATGCAGCAGCTTCTGAATTCAAGAACAGGGACTTGATCTCATGGATTGTTACAGAGAACAGTGGCCGAGGTGCCCCGACCCTGCCATAGAACTGTGACGAGATGTTGTACACGAAGATCTTGTCATAGCTCGCCACAAGTAGATAACCTTTGATGGTTTGGACCGTTAAAGGACCAGCAATCTCCGACTTCCTGATGGCCCGAACCCGACACTTGAGCTTGGCTACATCTCCAAGAAGCACGACATGGACCAGGTCACCTCCGGCAGTGAAACCATATGCTTTTAGCCGCTCCGACGAGTCAAAGGAGTAAGCTTTGGCAACGGAGCCATTTAGCCCCTCGCATTCAGTCTCCCGCACCACCATAGACCTCAGGTCCAGCGACCCAGCACCCGTCTCCGTCAAGAACAGAAGCCTTTGCTTCATGAAAGCCAGGGGCGGGCTAGAAGCAATAGCAGTGCCATAGAGAGTGCCATTCTCCGTGAAAACCCTGATCCTCCCGCCACCATCTGACGCAATGATGTAGCGAGCGCGACCAACCTGATGGACCTCGAGGCCGGAGACCGACGGGGAATCCAACTCGCGGGATCCACGGATGAAGGGTTTGGAGCTACCAACCGAGAGTGTGAGCCAATCATCACTATTAGCGGCAGACTCGTAGAGCCGGTGGGCCGTGACGGAACCGTCGGCGTGGCCAGCGAAGAGGAGGCTCTCGTTGCGGCGGGACGACAGGTAGGAGAGCATGGAGGTCACAGGGGAGTCAGAGAGGGACGAGAGCTCGATGATGATATCGCCAGCGGAGGAGAAAACATAGACCTGGCCACGGGTGTCGCCGACGGCGAAATACTTGCTGAGGCCGTCGAGATCCTCGTACGGGAGCACGACGGCAACGGTGGCGGAGGCCTCCAGCCGCGCCGCTGCGGCGAAGTGGAACCTCTCGGACCAGGAGGTCTTGTGCTTGGTCACGGATACGCCGGAGGAGTATTGGCCGTCCGCGTTCCCGGGCGCCGCTGGCGCTAGCGGCGGTGCGAGGACAGGGATGACGGTCTCCAGATCCGTGGGGAGCGCAGCGGACGACGGGAAGGTGTGGTCGGATTGAGTGGAGGGGCAGGATGAGATGGAGGCCTGTAGGACGGCGACGGTCTTGTCGAGGGACTCGACGAGGGCTTCAAGGCGGCGCAGCTGGGACTCATGGCGGTCGAGGAGGGCAGCAGAGTCGGATCCGGCGTCCGCGGAGGAGACAAGCGGGGCGGAGAGGAGGAGGGGGAGGAGGAGGAAGGCAGCCGCCACCATGGATGGAGGCGGCGAAGGGCGAGGGTCCGCGAAGCTCCGCGCCAGATCTCGTCCTCCCTTGGCAGGATCGGCCGGAAGAAGTAGGATTTCCCCGGGAGGAGATTTAGGGAGGAGGGCGGCGGAGATGGAGGCGACGAAATCTCACTTGACCTCTTTGAGAGTTGGAAGAGGCGGCGACTACCGGGGAGAAGGGGGAAGGAGACGAGCGGGGATCGGCTGTCGAGAAAGGAGAAGCGAAGACACGGGAGATTTCGATTCGGAAGGCGACACGTAGCCTGTCCGACTTCGGACATGGGGAGACTGTTGATGGCTTACAGACCAAAATCGCGTTTTCGGCTGAGGACGGCAGTTGTGGGCTTAAGGTCTTAACCGACTAACTTATTAGCTCCCCAAATTTTTGGTAGCTTAATTCATCCACTAAATCATAAATTGATATTAACAAACACAAATAATTATTTTTTACTCATGAATTATATATTATTAAATAATTAATTATTAAAAACTATTTGTTTTTAATTTATCGTCGAAATTTTTTCCATTTTTTTAAATGATCAAAACACCACAAAAAAAAAAAGAAGAAAAAAGCGGTGCTTCTCCATGTCAAAGTTGTGAACTGATTCAATCAGATTCATGGATTTTAGACTAATTACGAGACCTTTTTCAAACAGTATAACTGTACAATTCATGAATATCTTTAGCTCAAAAATGTACCCAAAGAATACAATTATTAGAGAATTTTTTTCGAAATAAATCCTTAATTTTTTATCTTATGCTAATAATAAGGATACAAATTTGGCAAAGAAGTTCCAACGTAAAGGTCTGGGGCAAAGAAGTTCCTTTCCAAATAAAATAAAAAAAACATTTCCTTGCGTATCATATGTTACTTTAATTGGAAGGTTCAGAGATTCAACTTCTGCATGGAAGCTCAAAGATTCCTTGTCACATTACAAACAATTTGGTGGATAAAACAAGATTTAGATTGAAGCACCATGCTACATAAACAAAGTCCAAGATCCACTGAGTTAATATATTGATGGATATGTTTTTGTGGGTCCAAACTCTAATTTTGAACCTTTTGACCAGATGGGTGCTCGACACAAATTGTTACGGGAATATGACCAACTTGCTGTTGCTAATCATGTTTGGTGCGTGTACAAAATAACATGATCAAAACATGCGTCATGTGCTCTTGATAATGCCACGTGTATGTGCCGGAAAGAATATAGATACAAAGAGATTAAAGAGAGTTACTATTGAAATTATCAACATCATCTGATATATAACGTTCACATGAAATCCTCAACAAGAGAAAAAAAAAAATTACAGATCGTATTCTATCTCTCTATCCGCTTGAATGATAATTCAAAATAGGTTCAAGACATAAAATTCGAGATTATCTTCTTTTTATCGTCCACTGAGAGATCAAGAAAGAATTATTAAGACAATTAAAAACTATCCACCCTCTATAACCAAATATAAAAATATATTTTTAATATAATAAAAAAAATAAATCTTTTTTGACTACTCACATCTACATTTGAATACTATAAATTATTAACTTTAAACATCATAGAGATAAAGATCAGATCAAAAAAAAAATTTTAATGTGTGACAAAACTCAAGAGTTTAATGTTTATATGTATGAAGTAATTTGAATAATCCTATACGTATAAGTTTAAACTATATCGGATTGATCAGACATCAACTATTTTTTTTCCTAATACTATTATATCCCAATAGTATACAAAAATCATACTCTTATTTTTTTTCTTTTCCCAAAAATAATTTTTTAACCTTATTTTATACTTCATTCTCCATTTTACTGTTGAAAAGGCTGAAGAAAAACTCGGTCAGCCTCTTCACGCTCGTAAACATAAAAAAAAAAAAACAAAACAAACAAACACCAATCAAATCTTGGCACTATATTTCTGAGCTTTATTAGACCTACACGAAAACAGAGAATAAGCTTCAGAATAGCTTCGAAGCTTCTGGGTGAGTTCTACTCATTTAACTATTTATCTTATTTTAAAATGATTTTTTTAATCAAGATTTGAATATTTTTTACATTACTGTTCTATCACGCAACGCTGTAGTAGCTAAGTTTAGGATTATCTTCTCTCTCTGAAGTCCCATACCTCCCGGGGGCGGATAAACTCCCGACCGCGGGTTGTCTTGTAATCGAAGAGGTAACGACGAAGTTGACGCGCCGATATCCTCGACTGGTGCAGCAGTGTGGAGATAAAGGGGCATGTGGTCACCAAACTGCCCTTTTCGTCCAAGCCAGTGGGCGCAGTTCTTCCGCACCATTCTGTGGCTAATCTATCCTCCCGAGCCCCTCTTGCATCCAATAGCTCCCCAGTCCAACGCATCTTTTCTCCATCCACGTATCTCGGCTGCAACCATGTCAACAGCCATTGGAACATTCTGATATAGCTAATATCTTCAGTATTAGATGAACATTATGTACGCTTCAGCGTATACTCAACATTAGGATATTCTGATTGAAGTTAATCGCCCAAGTCAATGCTCTTTTTTGAGTTTAAGACACCAACCAACTATCTTAGTCATAGTCCATGCTATTTCATTTTTACGACAGAAAATGTAGCATCCACATAGAAAAGAAGTATAACCACAGAGTAACACACTCTAATTCTCGTTCCGGATTTCTTAGAACTACTATGAAGATAGAGAAGAAGATCACGGAAAGACATGAAGCTTTGTTTGAATGATCTTCAACAGAATAATTATCACACAATTATCATGCCATGCAGGGTTACATAGACAAATGTAAATTTTGCTTGGATGTGAGTAAAGAAGCTCAAATTTTCCCTACACTTCCTTTGTTTTGTTCTCTCCGTTTTCTCCCTCTTTTCTGTTTTTTCTTCTTTTTTTTTTCTCCTTCCATTTTGGTTTTAAGTTTTAGCTGTTGATCATTTTTTTAGTTTGACCTGACTTAATTGTTTTCCTTTTTTTTTATCATAACTGAACTAGTGTGTAGTTGTTTGGGTCATCAAGGACTAAAACGATCACTCTTGAACTTTTACTGGAATTATCCAAAGCCCCACCAATCTACTTGTTTTTCTTCACTTTTTTTCACTTCCTTTCCTTTTTCTGCTCAAGATTGATCCTTTTTTTTTTTTGTTTTGTTTTTGCAAAAGGTAAGTAGTGAAGCCTGGATTCGTGCCCATAATCTTGCGACAAACTATCAAAAGATCTTTAACATATTAGACTAGTTGACATCTTCAAAAAATATATATATATTACTTCTCTACTCTTGTATAAATCCTATCTTTGGGGAAAACTTTACCACATCATCCCACATGAACATGAGATTTTACCTTTGGACGGTCTCCAACACACTTCTGGATTCCATCGCTATACCTCTGTTTGTATATTTCAAACATAGTTTTGTTAGTTTTCTGGATTAAATTTGATTTACTTTAAATTCTGCAACAAGAAATTTCCAAGCACATTTCTCAAGAACTAATCAAAAAAATAGCAAAAGAAAGATTTTTTTTTTTCAGCTACTAATCCAAATTGTACTTAAATGAAGATTCTGACGACAACCTCCAGCATCATCAGACAGCCATAGCAGAAGTGATTAATGCAATTGAAATAAAAACGTTTCTGAAATGAATAAAAAAAATAACTCTGACAAATCCAAGAAAATAGGAATCATTGTCAATTCTTTCCCAAAGAGACTAAGATTAAATCCTATGAAGTGTTTTTGGTGCAGAAATCAAACCTAACTGGATTTAATTAAGAAAAATAACAAAAAGTTATGTATAAAATATAAAAGAGAGTTACATTAGTAGGACCCAAAAATGCTTTGAGAATAATTGAAAGCATATCATGTAAATTAAAATCAGAACATAGCTAGAGAAATTGATAACCTGCTGACCAACTAATAGTGCCCTGGGTTGAAAATAACACCTGATCATCTAACCGGCAATGCATGTACAATATCAAACATAGAAATTCTGCATAAATATGCTTCAAATTAAGTTTTTCGTAAGGATCGTATATGTGTGATTTGCTTATTTAGCATAACCTAGGGCTTCTCTAGTGCTGTCTTTGCAGATGGTCCTTAATGGCAGGAAGATATGTCAGGGAGAACAGAAATGAAATAAACTAGAGGAATGCCTACCATAGGAAAAAAGAATCAGGACTGAGCTCAGGATCCTCACCAAACCGAGGGAAATACCCTCTGGGAGATCAGATGCAGAGACAGAAGTAGAGTTCAGTATCTCCTTTTGCTCATCAACTCCCTAACTATTCTATGAATCTCGCATGTAGTTCTATCAACAAATACATATGGTCATGACCGCTTCTCCCTTTTTATTGTTCACGATGCAAGTCCACCAAACACAGATGGATTTAATTCTTCGAAGATTGTGCACAACTCTCTTCTACCGCAAGCAGCGAAGAATATTTCCTATATGGGCAGATAGAGGCTACGTAACAACAGGATTGTTACTGATACAGCTGATGCAAAAGCATGGCTAACCCCTTTTTCTCAATCATGATGTTTGGGATTCATACCAATGCCCCTAACATCCATCAGCATCAATCTATCATGTCCTAGACATGTCATATTTCTATATTTCCTTGTACTATTGGCTGCTATTGATGGAACAGTTGGTCACCGTAGACATCGAAGCACAATATCTTCAGGCATCTCAGCTGATAGCTATGAGATTCCTGAGTTCACTGATGCTCATAGTGTCTGTTTTATTTATCACCATCATTTCGTCGTTCTTACTCAAGACATCTGGATTAATTTCATGATTATTCTACTAGCTAGCTAAGTCAAACATGTGGAATGATTTGAATAACTACTAGGATGAAGATCCTAATTGCAGGCGCTCAAACTTCGAAAACGACTCTATATCCATGCAACAGATCCAGGCTTGGTTATGAATTCCAAGCATCAATTAACAATCGCAATCCTGATTCGCCCAGATAAGAACATGACATCGCTCACAAGAAACTTCAAAATCAGGATCCCGACTGTAGGTGCTTCCCCTACGAAAACTCGATATCGATGCAACAGATATAGTGTTTAGGAACCTTAATTTCCCCAAATACGAACGCGAGAGAGAGAGTACCTCGAGGTCTCCGTAGACTGGCGCCGAGGATCTCGGCAAGAGCCGTGGAGTAGGAACGATTGAGGAGCGTCGTGAACGAATCATGAAAGCCAGATCTAATGGGAAGAGAGAGAAAAGGCAGGATGCGAGGTGAGGGAGGTGAGAAATTGGCTATTTGTGGTGGCGGGAACCGAAGAGGTATTTTGAAATTTTCCCCTTCTCCCGCCTAGTTAGTGTGTTTGAAGTCGTGTCCGGATAAAAGAAGCTCGCACGGCGGTGGCGAAAAAAAAAAAAAAGGAAAAGACTTTCTTGTGTTTGGACGAATTTTTTTTAAAAAAAAATCCCTAAATTAAGAATTTTGACCATATTAAAGATAATTTTACCCCTAATAAGTTTTAAAAAATATTTTTTATTAAATCCGTTGTCACCTTCACCTTGCACTATCGTCCGATTGTCATCGTCTTCATTCATCTCATTGACTTTGTTCGTTTGTAACCTTCACATGGTGACTTATAGTACGTAGTTATCATTGTATCGTTAATAATCCTAAATCTGATTATTCATTGCTTATCGAATTTATTATCATATTTATATATGTAAGGTCGATATTTGGTGGAGATAATGATGAGACCTATAAAGGTCAGGTGAAAAAAAATTAATTTTTTTTTAAAAAAGAGCACTTTGGTGTTACGAGAGAAATTATCAAATTTAAGGATTTTTTAGGGAATTTATCTTTTTTAATCCTTGTGATGTTATTTTTTGATCCAACGGCCTGCACGGTGCCAGCTCATCAAGTACTTCATGTTCGGACCTTGGTCGGCGAAATAGCCCTGGGGGAGAAGGACAAAAGCACCCGACCCCCATCATTACCTGCTTCTCAAATGAAAGCAACCTGCGGGCCCCAGCTTCGAACGACACAACCGCCGATGGAATGGTGGGCCCGAGGGAGCACGTGGCGCCCAGAGGCATAAGCATCTGAACGCGTGACACCTTTCGCTTCCTCTTACATTTTTCTGGAGAAAGAAAAAGGGCGGAAAAAGAAAAATACCGAACCTACCCACTACGCGTCACCTACTCACCTGCTCGCCTCGTGATTGGAAGCAATGACGATCCCTAATGTGGACCCCACCTGCCGCCCTTCAGCTTGTCCAATCATATGGTGGGTGGGCCGAGGTAACGAATGCCACGGTGTTAAACAACGATTTCAACCTTAATTCAAATCCGACTCCTGCACAAGCATCTGAATCGATCTACTACTTTTCTTTCCATATGAACCTTTTTCGAATTTAGCATTTACCCTTCGATTGATACAAACAATCACATTCTTCATGCCTACATTAATAGAAAATTGAGCAACACGATCCTTAATTCTATGGCATTGTTACTCATTTCTGGGTTCAAAATGCAAAGACGAGAACTTTAGGACCCTGTCTTCAAGCTTGATTTCAACAGACAAAAAGATGCAAACGAGATCCATAAAAGAGGCAAAGAAAGAGATGAACCTTACCAGGTCACACATGTTGCTGGCCCGAAGTAGCAGAGCTGCTGTCATTGATCAGGAGCACCCAAAGACAACCTCATGTTGCTAAAAGTGGGAGGGATGATCTGAGGTTCCATATTTTCAGATCACAGGAGGCAGGATCTCCACTAAGAACTCATGGACTCCTCAAATTACCGAAAACACCAGTCTCAATTGTTCAAAAACAAGCTTGCAGAGTCGAGATTTGTGGCTCCAGCCAGATACAAGATTCTTGCATGCATTCTGCGGGGAGAGTTCGGTTTGAGAAAATAACATGAAAGAATAGAGGGAAAAAGGGGTTCTTAGCCCGAATATGCTTAGTATCAGACTACAGCACTTCAATTGCTTCAAAATTACAAGCAACATCAGAAGGGACTACTCAATGCCCAGCATTGCTGATGTCCTTGAATCGAAGCCGATGTCTGATTGTCAACTCATAACCTCAGAGAAAGGCTCAGAGGCATGAAGGACCCACCTCTCTTGATCATCTGCAGTGATAAAATTCAAGGATGAAGATCCAGAAGAGGAAATACTAACCTCTGAAATCTATAACCTCAGGAGTTGCAAATGCGGCTCAGGATAGAGACCCCCCATTAGGGGACCTGGAAGAGGTGCTGGAGAAGTCTGATGCAGCCATCGGAATGGAAATAGAGAGCTGTGTTGTGGAAAATGAGGTCCGGTTTGACCTATCTTCTTCGAGGTCTGACCAAGCATCTCTCGTCTTGGGCCACTCATCAAAGAAAGGACGGAGGAACTGAGTTTCATGTTTCGCAGGCTCTGATGAGCCAAATTCACTTCCAAAGAAAGAATGTTGCTGCTGTTCCTGTCTAGACAGTGAGCTCATCTTAACCTGCCCAAGATCTTGCACCATCTGAAGTTGAGAGTAAGCACTCTGCAGAATGGAAAGGTCTTGGGATTTCGACATAGGGAAAGAGGACACTTGCGGTGGCATCAGGAGCCATGAGCTGTCCACAGAGGAGTCCACCCCAAGGGCCCTAGCAGTGCCAGAAGCTTCAGAAAAGAAACTACGCTCATCCACATCAGGTTTAAGTCCAGAGGAGTACCTGCAAAAAATTGGGTCCACCACATCCATAATGAAAGCATATTAAGAAATCCAACAGCAGAAATTCAAATTTTGACAAGAAAACTATGAGAGGCTAGAAATTTCTATCAAGACTTCCAAATTCCCCCTCACAAATGGAATGGCCCCTTCTTTACATGCTGCACTTTAGTCCAAATTTCTTTCAAAGTAATGCATCCCCTGATCTGTGATCATACTTGTTCTCACTTCAGGTAAGAATATCCTAGAGTACAACATCAAAGTAAATTATCACAAGCATGCTTATTTTCACTGTATAAATCCCAACGTGAAGAATTGAACTTCATGCTTAAAGTTCATAATATCTTGCCACATTATAGACCATTATATAACTGGTCCAGTTCGTTTGTAAAGTCAAGTCACAAAAGGATATGCATTAAAATGATGAGCAACACCAGAAACAAATCTAACAATCTTACTGCATCTGGTATTTCCAAACAATAAGAAGAATGCAACACCATGAATCTTTTCTTCAAGTTGCAAATGAATGAACCACTGCAGCTTTAAGTAAAAGAGAATGATTAATCCCACAATGGCAAATTTGGTTCAGCAATCAAATGAGAAGTATTTGATATCTGATTCTTTTTCTCCGAGTACATGGAGCACTGCAATATGCAAATACTGAAAGTAGATAATCGAAGGTTGAAATGTGTAAAAGAAGATGAATGCTATATCAAAGAACACTTTTTATATTCTTCCTTTTTAAATATTATTACTTCTGAGGAATTCCAAATCTCATTTTAAATAGTTTTGATGTGACATGTAATGAGACAAAAACAACTCGACAGCATCTGGTGATTATATCAAGATAAGCTCCTGGAAACATTCTCCGGCAAAAAGCAATGAAAACTTAATAGACATGAAACTACAGGTGAAAAAAAATACCTCTCTGAAGTAACAGGGATTCAACTTACTCTGGTCTATCAATTTAGTTGACACTACAGGTGAAAAAAAATACATCTCTGAAATAACAGGGATTCAACTTACTGTGGTCTACCAATTTAGTTGACACAAACAGAGACTGGAAACGAAAATATGGTCATTTACCAACAATGTCTAACATAAGCAACTTATCACATAAATAGGAAAGATGATAAGGATAGAAGATTGCATATTAGACCTTGACATAATAGGGAGTGGCAACTTACATATTCTAGAATGATGACTACTGAACTTTGCTAGTTGCAGCAAAGAGGTGTGGCTAGAAACCGGTAGGAAGTGGGATGATTGACACAAACATTACAAATTATCAGGGGAAAAAAAAAGGAGACAAGTATTTTGAATCAATCATTTCAAAACTATTATAATGAAAGTCTATAACCTGCCTCACGTTGCACCTGTTGGAAGATCATGGACATAAAACATAAGAGATCTTACAAGAACATCAAACTAAGAGGATGGAGACACCTAGTAGTGTGTACACCCAGTATAGGAGCTTTGTCTGGATATTCTAAGATTTGAAGTTTTGGACATGTTCCATTGATGTCACATAAACTGGAGAGATCTAGATCTTAATCTTCAAGATATGCATTGCTTTGTTTGACACAAAATTTTCTCAATTCAACCTATTCGACAACAATCAGTAAAGTTCAAGTAACCCAGAAGAAATCTAAAACATTATCGAAATCATCTTCCACATTTATAGTCAGAGGACTTATAGCCGATCAGCTATTTAGATATTCACATAGTGGACCAAAAAAAGTATATTGCATACTGCCGGCTTTTGACCACTTGACTACTGGTACCAGAAAAACCAGATTATCAACATATTATAATCCCTCAAAAGGGGAAAAAGGACCTTTTCTGCCACATACACGTTCAAGACATAAATAACTTTTTAAATTTGAAACTGACAAAGAATACCTTTTCTGCAGAATGCAGAGCTTGACACAAAGCCTGAGCTAGGACAAAACAAAAAAACATTAAGTGGAGCTGTGGAGTCCAGACTACTGCAAACAGAATCTGAAAATTCATGAGAATTGTCAGACCAAATTTGTAATACCCCACATTGACAAGAAAGTAGATTCAGAAAGAAAAGCTTCCAAATATTCCAGCACTGACTGCAAGATATTAATTGGTCTATAGACCCACAAAAGATTTTCTTTATCTACTTTCCATAGCCTACAAAATGAAGATGGCCTGCCAATGGGCAGGGAAGTCTAAGGAGGGTCGATAAACACAGTTTTGCCTCTATAGTCAGAAAGATCATTTGAATGATTCAGACCCTGGTTCTTCCATAGTCTACAGGTTGACCAAAATGGTTGTAAATGAAAAGTATTATATCCTACACTCATATGTGTTGTTGTCTATTAACTTAGATGGAACTGTGGAAGTTTAGAGTCTGTGCCATATTAAAGAATTTAACAAACTGAGATTTAGGTTAAACAACCAAGTGAGATGAAATTTAGCTTAATAAAAAAAATATCCCTTAATCAAGCATGATCAAATTCCAAATGACATAATAATCCAGCAAACAGGATTACCAGATCAAAATCCTGATTCCTAAAAAGAGACATATAACCATTCCAATGTTGAAGAAAAAAGGTCTAGGTAAAGGTACCTATTGCCAAGAGAGTCAGTGTCCATAGGTAGCCGAGATGAACTAGCACCACCAAGGCATGAATTCTGTGCATTGCTCGGACCTGCAATTGACTGCAGGGTGATGCTCCGGAAGCTTCCAACACCAGTCCCGCCAGCATTGCTTCCAGAGGGAGAGAGGGATGTCAAAGTCGATGAGGAAGTCTGAGATGGGGAGACAGTTTGTGATTCCACAGGCTTTCTTGAACGGTTGCGGCCTCGGTGCATGTGACGCTCGCAATACTTAGAACCAGGGTATGCATCCTTGGAGCAGCGCCACTTCTTTCCATCAGTCCGACGGCACCGCCCTGGTTCTGGGTCCGGTTTCTTCCCATAGTAGGAATAGTAACTCACTGAATTCAAAATGAAGACATAGCCATCCAAAATTATATAAAGTAACAGCACAAGAGGTAACTGTAGCAAACAAGGGCTGCATAGAGAACAATTGTCAAATAAAAGGGAAAGTCTGTAGCTGATCAAAATGTCAATGAAAATGTAAGACGGGGTATGAAAGTTCTCATAGTCCACAAAAGCTACACAAAAGAGTTGAGGACCGAAAGAACAGACAACCCAAAAAATGCATTAGGATTAGCAGTTCCTGAAGCCACAAGGCAGTGGAAGAAGATAGCGTAGAATATGGATTGACAAGAACTTCCAAAATGCTTTCCGTATGCAACCTCAACTTGTCATTACCTTTTTTTGTCCACCAAACTAAAATTCCTTGTTTGCAGTGATAAAAGAACAAATCCTGGCTTTCCAACCTAGCAATAAAGTGATTTAAAGAAAGCAGTATAAACAACAAGAGACTGCAACTATAGCAACAAGATTACCTAATCTAAGCTAAAAAGAACCTTCACATAATCCAACAAAAAAGGGCCAAATGAACAAGAAATGCATCAAAAGTCGACAACTCATGGAACCCAAATCCCATCAGAAAACTCAGGAACCAGTGCCAATGATCGCCAAGAGCTGTAGCAACATCGTAGCCAAAAAATCCAAAAACAAACTCATGTGAAAGCTAAAAACCGAATATAAATTGATTTGGCAGTCGATAAACCCCCGATGCAAGAAAAATACCCACCTCGACACAAACCATGATCATAAAAACTTCCAAAGAAAACGCCTAGCAACAGCAAAATGGAGAAGACAGAACAAAAAAGACAAGAGCTTGGCGTCGGCCTCTTACGCGAAGGGTGGTAGTATCGTCCGGGCAAGGCCTCGAAGCTCCTCCTTATGGGAATGATAAGCTCCGGCGGCACGGGGACGCCCGCCATTAGGTACTTTAGGATCAGCGCCTGGTGCTCCAGCTCCTGCCACTGTGTCGCCGTGAACGGCGGCCGGCACCCGACCGCCGCCGCGGCCGCAAAGCTGTTCATCGCCTAAAGAGGGACAAGAACTAGCGAGGGACCGAGAAGAAGAAGAAGAAAAAGACGACAAAGAACCCCCCTCGTCCTCGAGCTCACTCAAGGCCGAGGGCGCGAGAGACAGTCGCGTCCTCCGCCGCTGAGGGGAACCCATGAAGTTTCGCCATCACCGTATGGCTGAAATGTTGCGGTGGAGAGAGACGGTGGCAGTGTTTTTATAGGGCAAAGGGCCATGGCAATGTCCCGAGGACCAACACACAAAACACTCAACTTCGAAGGACTAAATCGAAAAAACGCATCCACGCCATAACCCGACTCGAGTCCGATCCCATCCGTTCGGACCCAAACCAACGCACGAAACACTCAACTTCGAAGGACTAAATCGCAAAAACGGATCCACGCCATAACCCGACTCGAGTCCGATCCCATCCGTTCGGACCCAATCGGCCCACCCGCCTCACGTCCGTTGGCGGACGGGACGAAAATTTACCGACCGTAGCGGTCGCATCCTTTAGCTCAAATAATTGAGCATGGCATGTGGTTTTTATGACTCCCCGAGTCGACGGAGGCCCACATCTTGGTGCAGTACACAACTTGGAACTCCACCATAGCCAACTCGGTAACTTTTTGTTCCTTTTTCCTGTGTTACCATGGAATCAAAGGAAGGCGGGGGGTGCAATGATGAGGGTTATGAGCCATGACTTGAGCGACACTCCTTCGATTAAGGATGCTAGACGAGGGTCCTTTTAGCCGTGTGTGGCTTTAGGGTTCAATGGCGCAGGGAGGGGAGGAAGAGGGGAGTCCCCACAGGCGAGCTGCTGCTCCTTGGCATGACAGCAAGTGCATGTGATGGGTACGTCCGCGACCGGCCCAAAAGAGAACTGCAGCTTAGGTGGTATGTAGTTTTCAGGGACCATCACTTGTCGGTAGTTGCGAGGCTGATGAGGGGAGATGGAGAGAGAGAGCGTCCGGTGTGCAGCAATTGCGTATGTGCACAGTGAGGAACAGTGGATTTGTATGCCAGCAATTACGTGCCTGTAGGAATGCTTATCTATGTGTATTCTCTCACTGCCTGCGAGCTAAGTAAGCAAAGGAAGGAGAAGCACGTATCCTTTTTCTTTTTTTTTTCTCACTTAATTTCTTGGACGAATCCCCCCAAAAAAATATTTCATAGGGATTTTTCGAAAAGCATCCCTCATTTTTAGAATAAATTAATGATACATTTTTTATTTAATACTTGAAATATTTTTTATTTGAAAATCAATCACTTATCTTTTTTTTCCCTCTTTCCTTTTATTTTTATTTTTTATAAATCGACCCGTGGATGAACGGTTCGGATTTTGACACTGTATATCCAGTAAAATAAATATTATGTTATAGCATCTTTGTATCGTGTTATAATAAATAAATATATATATATATATCATGTTTGTTTTTAATAATATTTAGATAATATTATAATATAGTATAAAAATATTGTAACGGGTGTGGAAATGTGAGATACTTGGGGAGAAAAAAAAATATAAAAAGTTATTGGAAAAAACCCAATAATTTTTTTTAATGTTATTGGGCAATTAATTTAAACAATGTGGCAGAACCAAATGAATACATAGGCCTGACGTAGGAATGGCGAGTCACAATTACTTGACAGAGATTTCCAGGCGGGCAAGGAAACAGCAAGAACAGGGGAGGAGGACATCCAAGAATCCAACAAGAACATGGCATTTACTTCACTGTTGGGAGTCAGCTGAGGGATAAATGCAACTCCTCTTCTCACTAATACACACACACATAAAGCTAAGAAAGGCATTAAATGCAGAACTGTTCCAATTAAAACCAGGTGGGCTCCAGAGACTAATGTTTTGCATAGGCGAAGGAGATACTGTTGTCTCAATCTAAAACCCTAAACCTTTTTTTTTTTCTTCTTCTTCTCTCCTTGGGGAGAAGAGATGCCCCCATCCAATGACTGACTGATTACTTCCAAGAAGGCACTTGAGTTTCTCTGCAAACTGCAGGCAAACTATGACCAAAGAAGAAACACTTCCAGGTTTCAAAAGCCAACTGATATGAGACATGGACCCAAATTGGCATGACACAACTAGTTCACTCTGAACAAAAAGGCTGCAAGAGCACGTAAGAAGTGGACACACACACACTCATAGTTTAGATATTGTAATCCATTCCATCACCATGTGTGCCATGCTCATGCAGCATGCTTCAGGAGCTAACCAGTTGGGCACCAGCAGTAATGAAGAGTAGAGATCATGAGGGCTGGCTGAGACATTGGTCATGATCTCTGCAAGCTCATTCCCTGATTCCACAGCCTACAATCAAGCAATTCCCCCGATGTGAGTCATGAAAAGTGTACATGAGTTCTGAAAAAAAACAAAATATCAAACTGATAAAACAATAACAACATTTTAGGACGAATTCTCAGAAGAAAAAAAAAATCAAGGTTTGAGGGGGGTTTTTTTTTTTTTTTTGGTTTAGCCTTTTGTTTTTCCTGCCAGTGTACTTACTTTTTTTTATGTTCTTAAAATACTGATGATGGATAAGCTAAAAAAACTCTGCATTGGATCAATTCACAAAGTAAATCAGTCTATTTAGATTCATAAAAATATTCACAATGAATTCTAATGTAGAAACAAAGAAATCTGAAAATTAAAGTTTTGTTATTCAATAAATACTCTATGTTGATCGGAAAGCAAGATGCGAGAAAATATTATTAGATTTCTCTAGTAACTCCAAAGAGAGTGAGAGAAAACTTGCGAAAAGTTCTTTGAGGAAGTAGATCTGTGCTTGAGTTGAATTTCAACTCAAAGGTATTTGTAATCGATCTTGTATAACAATATATTTATTTTCTTTGTAAACTTTTTTAAAATTTTCTTTCTTGGGATTATAATGTTTTCGGCGTTTTGACAAAAATATTTGAACTGAATCCATTCACATCATGGATCGGTGCAGAAATATATCCTATCAAAAGCATTTTTTAGACTAAGGAAAAGATTTTTAGATCACGGAAAAGACCAACAGTGATACCGAAAACACAAAGAGAGACACAAAAGCCTAAATGAGAAACTTTTCCTGAGAATTCACCCAAAAACACATGCTTCTTGCTCTTTATTTTATATTATAGTTGTTACGCTTAACTTCAGCAGCTCACTGAACCCTGCAAACAAATGCAAAAATAGAGAGGAAGAAGAACTAAAAGGAAGGGGAAAAAAAAAAAGTTATTCCCATAAAGTAAATACTTATTTATAAAGAAGTTAAGTGGAAAAATAACACACAACAACTAAAAGGATTGCAAGAAAATAAATAGCTATCTTAAGTCAATACATCATGGTGAATAGACTTGTTGTCTGGAATGTATATTGTTAACAATGGAGGTCTGCTATTAATTCTTCCACCTAATCAAAGCTGTTGAATGCTAAAGAAGATCTGAAGTTACTGAAAGCACACCATTTAGAGGCATATGAGTGCTTAAAGATCTGCCAGGTGCAGAACTCACTCTAATTAAAGTTTTTTTTATTAGTTAAAAATTTTATATAGTATCTAAGACCCCAAAATTCTAGGATCACACCAACTTGATTTGGATTTGGCTGTACATCAAGACTATCTTAAACAAATCTATTCAGTCTGAAGTAGCCCAAATTTATGATGAAATTAGACCTATACTTTGAAAAGATTATTAAAAAAAAGACTTCTTAGAGCAAATGACATAGCTAACTTTTTTCATTTAAAAATATATAATAGGTTAGCTATTTCATGAGTTTTTTTTATCCCCATGATATATGCCTATGTTGTTTCTTAACTTCGATCGTTTGAGTCTGTCTAAATGTAGAGACATCATGATCGTAGCGTCATGAAGCAATACAAACAAAGTGTTTGATGCATGATCGGTTCTTGTTTTACGATGGTTTCTTTATGGCAGCATGTATTGGGCTAAAAACATTATTTTCAACTCTATTTTTGTTTATTATCAGTGTTTTTGCTTCATGTTATCATCATGTAATACTCGAAAATACTTTTAGCTATGTAGGGTAATGCGAAATGAAAAATGACCTAAAACAGTATTGTTCTTGTATGCCATAAGTTGATTTCTGGTTGACAATAAGACGTCAATCATCTCAACACCATAGAACCTCGTAAATGGTATCGAAGTGGATATGATTATGGGTACATGTGCAAGGGATGATATAACATTTTAGCATACTCACTTTCTACTTAATAAAAGTGTTAGGTCAGACCTGCATCTACTTTGGAGCCCCTAATGTGTGTGCTCGTTCATCGACATCCATTTGTGCCTAAGAAAAGCTATTTACTTTGTGTTGCTTTGGATCCTCATTATTTTGTTCTTTTCATTTGCAACGATGATAAATTAGTTGTACATTTGTCATTCTAATATTTTTTTCCAACCTGTAAGACTTTTATGGACTATACAAAGTTAAGGTTGTTAGTTATAGGTGCCCTACAAGCCAATCACATGAGTGATGACACCTATGATATGTTGTATCGATCTCTTTGCATATTATTACTAATATTTTCTTACATTATTTGGAAGAATATTGTGATGTCCATGGATCTGTGCAATGGGAATCGGATCGTGATGAGATTATGATAATGAGATCGATATACCTTTAAACACATGTCCTAAATTATCCTGGTCATAGGCTACTCGATGAAGATATTGAGATAATCGGATAGACTGATGTGCTATATACTCATCTATATGATAGAGGTGACTGGTCTCATAGTTGCTTACGTGGGGACACTAGAGGTATAGTACAGGTGTTCATTGGAAAATGAGTTCATTGATTGATCCGCTTACAGAATGTTGTATGGTTAATGATACATAATGTCAGACAACGATTCTATAGTCACAGTAGTGTATCTGGTCTTTAGACAGACACCAAAAATGCCTTATTTAAGTACTCCATTCTTTGACGTCGGACTTATAGGTTTAGAAAGCTCCAGATCTAGTACAGCCAGTTCTCAGGAATAGTAACCAACTTTACAAAGATAATTGTGTGTCAATACAGAATTATCCACTCTCAGTATCATAAGAGGAATATCCTGCGTGTGCTTGCTCAGGCAAAATCCCTAGCCAGGGTCGTTCGGATTGAGAGAGAAGGAGTTCTCTAGGAGAATCCGATTAGAGCGAGACTCGAACAGGATTCTGTATGGGCCTAACTTTACCATGCCTAATATACAGTCTCTGGGATATTAGATGGATGAGGGACTATAGATACATGGTAATTGAGGATACACAAGTTTGATATATTAGATTCCCCTATACCGTCTGGGGACTATGGCATAGTGGCATAGTACGTCTATAGTCGATGAGTCGAGTAAATTATTATGGAGATAATAATTCACTATATCAGAAGGAGTTCTGAGTCAGAAGGAGTTCTAATAGGAGCGACTCATGGCCAGCTCGGTATCGGACCTAGAGGGTCACACACATTATGTGGATGTTGCGACGAGTAGAAGTACAGATATAAGATATCTGTAGAGTCCCTATTTTGGATCCTGTGGATAAGATCTAATCGGATAATTGGATAGAGATCTAATTTGAATTGGATAGAGATCTAATATGAACTAGATAGAGATCCGGTGTGAAGAGGATCCGTTAAGGATAAGCTTCCAGCACCTCTATAAATAGGAGAAACTCCTTGGTTCATAGGCTAGAGCTCTTGGTAGTTGCCCCTCCTATTCTCCTCAGCCTCCTCTTCTCCTCCTTGGCTCCGGCAGTCTTGTTGTGCACGTGGAGAGGGAGATCCCGCGGTGATCTGAGGAGCGTCGTTGTTGTTCGCTGTGTAGATTACTGCTAGAGAGGAGTACGCTAGTGCTCCTTCATCCTCTTTATTGGATCTGAAAATTTTAGGGATATATGATCTCCCCAGGTAACGCTTCTGACATGATACATGCGATTTTTCAGATTTGCAGTTTTTCGTGCACCAATCTATCACGAACGGTCGTCACACACTCGCAGCAACTTCGTTTAACATTCCGTTCATCGCTTGCCCATGCATGTACATATCCTTGGTAGCCTGTTTTGCTATGTTTTGGTGTGTTTTTCTTGTAAAAATGTAAGAAATAGCAGTTCGCAGCGCTGCAGAATGATCGCTCGCTGCATCTGCCCAAAAACCCCCAAAACAGTTCCGTTTTTGTGTGCCACGGGCTAATTTCTGTAGCTTGCAGCCACCCCAATTTTGTCAGCCATCTCAGCACCTAGGAACCCCCTAGGTGGCACATGGCTAGATGGGTCTTCGGTATAGTGTTGGGCATTGAACACTTTCATAAGTTTGCACGTCAACTTAACGGAAACTTGCTTTGGCGCCCAGCACTCGGGGAGTAGTTGTTTTCGGACTTGTAGCTGCTCATTCACCCTTCTAAAGTCCTTGTTTTTCTCCTCTCTTTCTCTGCTTTCCTGCACTCCAAGTGCTCATTCAATTGCTTGTAAAGTTTCCCTCTTCACAAGACGTCGGGACTTATCCGTTGCTAATTCCAACAACTAATCCACTTCTGTTTTACAGGTCCTACGGGACCTGCATGAGGTTGCAGCTTGGTTGACCCTTTACGGATGCGTATGTCGCAAGGGCGCCTTAAGACTTAGGCAATTCCAGCTAAGTCTGATCAAAGTGGGTGCAAGGGTGCTTCTCGACTTAGATAACTCTAGCTAAGTCCGTGTTTGCCACAAGAATGCCTCGCCACTTAGACAATTCCAGCTAAGTGCGTGACATTGTGGTGTCAGAGCAGGCAAGCAATTTGACCAAGCAGCGAAGAAATTTTGTAATCTCGCCATGGCGAAACATCGCGGTGAATTGAGCAAGACGGGGCAAGCCGGATTGTTGCCCCAAGCAGCCGCAGGTGGGCTACATATGCAAACTCGCTTAGTCACTGCTGGAGCCGCTCAAGAGGAGCGGGGCAGCAAACATGATGAGCGAGAAGTTGGCTACTCGCTGCGAGTAGAGGAGGCACAATCTGAAGCGCTAACCAGGAAAAAGAGCCATCGAGAGAGGGTCATAGTAGCGAAAACCCACTTGAATGTTCTTGAAGCGAGCTTGGACGAACTCTACCAAGGCCAAAATTGGTTTCTTAGCGTAAAGAGATCGTAAAAAGAAGTTGAATCCTGGATCGACAAGGTTAAAGCCCTAGTCTACCGACTAACGGATGACACTAAGGACTCCGTGCAACTTTTACAAGAGATGGTGACGGAACTCACTTCCAGAGTGGTAGTGCTCACAAGGGCGTTAAATGCGGGAGGAAGCAACACCCGCGTTGTGCCGACATAAAGCTTCAGAGCGCCCGACCCACATTGCTATGGGGGTGCTAGAGATGCTAAGGAGCTTGAGAATTTTCTGTTTGATATGGATCAATACTTCCGAGCCACAAGGCTGGACTTTGAGGATACCAAAGTTTCGATAGCGACCATGTATCTGAATGGAGATGTAAAGCTTTGGTGGAGAACCCGTTGGGAAGAGATTCAACAAGGTCAGTACCGAGTGGACACATGGGACGACTTGAAGCGTGAGTTAAGAACTTAATTCCTGCCTGAGAATATTGAGTTTATAACAAGGAGGAAGTTGAGATAACTCTACCAAACGACTTCTATTCGGGACTATGTGAAATAATTTTCTATACTGATGTTGGACATTCAAGATATGTCTGAAAAAGATAAGCTGTTCAGCTTTCTTGATGGCCTGAAGCCATGGGCTCAACAGGAACTTCATCGACAGAATGTCACTGATGTGATCGGAGCAATTGCAGCCGTAGAAAGGCTCATCGACTTTGTTTCTTCAGAGGACCTAAGGAAGAAGAAATAGTCGTCAGGAAATCACTATCCAAAATATCCTCCTGAGAAGGAACCTGGGGGCGAACAAAGCAAGAAGAGTTTCCATAAGAGGTCGAACTCAAACAGCAAGGCCTCAAGACCTGGTAGATGCTTCTTGTGCGGAGAGCCACATAGGGTGTGGGAGTGCCCACAAAAGTAGGCACTCAATGCCTTGTCGACTTCCATCAATCCCCCCAAGCCAAACAAGGGCAAGGCAGTTGCTCTCAGTTCGAGTAGCTCCGAATCGGGTAGTGATGATGAGAAGTCACAAGGACCCCGAATGGGTGCGATGCGTTTGTTGAATGCATTGCTAGGTCAAGTGGGGGAGAACATGAAGCCGAAGCAACAAAAAGCAAGAAGCAACGAGCTAATGTATGTGAACATCAGACTCAACGGCCAAACCACCCGAGCAATGGTGGGCATGGGTGCTACTCACAACTTCATTGCCGACCGAGAAGCAAAGCGGCTTAGACTAATCTTGGAGAAGAACCCAAGTCAGATGAAGGCAGTCAACTCGGAGGCCAAGCGGATCTCCGGGCTAGCAAAGGGAGTCTCCATCAAGATCGGATCATGGAACGGGTGCACAAACATGATGGCGGTGCCATTGGATGACTTCCAAGTGATTCTCGGAATAGAGTTCATGCACGCAATAAAGTTGGTGCCGATGCCATTCCTAGACTCCATATGTCTGATAGGAGGTGACAACCCCTGTGTGCTTTCCGTCTCTTAGAGAGGAACCCAGGATCCCCAACAACTATTGGCGTTGTAATTGAAGAAAGGTGTACGCAAAGGAGAGTTAACCTTTGTGGCTATGATGAAGCTAGAACCACTTGACCGGGAGGCCATTAAAGAGCCTGCTGCGGTGGCAAACATTCGGAAGGAGTTCACATATGTTATGCCACCTGAGTTACCGAGAACTCTGCCACCACGTAGAGGCGTGGATCATCTTATTGAGCTGGAGCTGGGAGTGAAGCCTCCAGCAAGACCACCATACCGCATGCCCCCTCCTGAGTTGGCAGAGCTCATAAAGTAATTAGATGAACTGCTAAGTGGTGGTCCCATCCGCAATTCCAAAGTACCATTCGGAGCTTTAGTTATCTTCCAGAAGAAATAAGATGGGAGTCTCCGACTATGCGTCGATTATCGAGCCCTTAATAAGGTGACAATGAAGAACAAATATCCCATCCCGCTCATTGCTGACTTGTTCGACCAACTGGGTAAAGCAAAGTATTTCTCCAAACTCGACCTTCGGTCGGGGTATTAGCAGGTGCGTATTGCTGAAGGTGATGTATCTGTGTGATCAGGTATGGAGCGTTTGAGTTCTTGGTGATGCCTTTCGACTTAACCAACGCTCCAGCCACATTCTACACTCTTAAGAACCTACTATTCAAGGAGTATTTAGACAAGTTTGTGGTCATCTACTTGGACGATATTGTCGTCTACAGCCGAACACTTGAGGAGCATAGTGAGTACCTTCGAACAATCTTCAAAGTTCTTAGGGAGAATACTTTGTTCGTGAAAAGAGAGAAGTGCTACTTTACTTAGACAGAGATCTTATTCTTGAGGCATCGAATCGACAATGGTTCCATTCGAATGAACAAGTCAAAGGTGCAAGCTGTGGCAGAATGGAGTACTCCAAGGAAGGTGCCAGAGCTGAGATCCTTCCTTGATTTTGTGAACTACTATCGGCGCTTCATAATGGGGTATTTGAAGCATGCAACTCTACTGACAGAGTTGCTGAAAAAGGAGCAGCCTTGGAGATGGTCCGACAAATGTGAAGCGACATTCCAAGACCTAAAGGTTGCCGTTTTGAAAGAACATGTGCTCAAATTGCCAGATTATGGGAAGCCCTTCAAAGTCCATACAGATGCTTCAGACTTCGCTATTAGGGGAGTACTCATGCAGGAGAGCCACCTAGTGGCTTATGAAAGCCGTAAGCTCAACGAGGCCGAGCGACGATATCCAGTGCACGAGAAGGAGATGACAATGGTGATCCACTATTTATAGGTGTGGCGACACTATCTTCTTAGATCGTGATTTGTACTGAGGACAAACAACATTGCTTTGAGTTACTTTTAGACTCAAAAGAAGCTCTCTCTAAAGCAAGCATGATGGTAGGACTTCCTAGCGGAATTTGATATGGTAATGGAGTACAAGCCCGGAAAAGCAAATGTCATAGCCGATACATTGAGTCGGAAGGTGGAGCGAGTGAATGCTATACAACTGGAGGGCAGAGGCCAAGCAAGTCAGTTGTACTCCAACTTCTTTTCTCGGATCAAGGATGGACTGTTCAGTGATCCTCAGGCAGTAACCTTGATGCAACTAATTCAAGAAGGCAAGGCACGACGATTTTGGGTCCAGGAGGGACTCGTCTACACCAAAGGGAATAGAGTTTATGTCCCTTAAGTCGATAATTTGAGGCATGAACTCTTGAAGGAGTGTCACGATTCCCTTTGGGTAGGACATTCAAGCATTCAACGAACATTGGCTCTCATGGAGAGGGCCTTCTATTGGCCGAAGATAGGGACAAATGTGGAGGAATATGTTCGAATGTGCCTAACTTGTCAACAAGATAAGGTGGAGCAGCGGAAGCTGGTGGGACTTTTAGAGCCGTTGCCCATACCAGAAAGGCCATGGGAGAGCATTTCTCTAGACTTCATATCAAGCTTGCTAGTAGTAGGGGGACTCGGATCGATACTTGTGGTGGTTGACCGATTTTCGAAGTATGTAACCTTCATTGCTGCATCACTACACTGTTCAGCAGAGGAAGCAGCGAAGCTAATGATGAAGAATGTGGTAAAGTATTGGGGAGTCCCGCATAATATCATAAGTGATCGAGATGCTTGGTTTCTGGGACGATTCTAGATCGAGCTATTCAAATTATTGGGGTCGAAGCTATACTTCTCCATAAGTCTCCACCCCCTGACGGATGGCCAAACTTAGAGAATAAACTCGCTCCTAGAGCAATATTTTCGGCACTATGTGAGTGCCAACCAACGAGATTGGGTGAAGCTGTTGGACATAGCTTAATTCTCCTACAACCTGCAGCGAAGCTCTGCGTCCAACAAGAGCCCCTTTGAGATCATCACAGGACAACAGTCGTCGACTCCTCACACTTTGGCTATTGGATATACAAGGAGTAGTCCATCCGTATATCACTTGGCAAAAGAATGACATCGAAATGCAGATATTATGTGGGCCTACTTGGAGAAGACGACCAGAAAGATGAAGAAGTGGGCAGACTTGGGAAGGCGACCCCAGGAATATAAAGTCGGTGATTTGGTGTTGGTGAAGCTCCAACCAGCATCACTCTAATTCTTTAGAAACAAGGTACATAAAGGATTGGTACGCAAGTATGATGACCCCTTCCCAATTATCAGTAGGGTGGGCAATGTCTCCTACAAGTTACAACTATCGGCATGGCTCAAGATTCATAATGTTTTCTATGCCAGTAACTTGAAAGCATACCACTTCGATCCATAAGATGCTTCCCGAGATATTTCAACTCGACAACCTCCCACCAGAGCCTCTTACGAGAAACGAGTTGAGAACATTTTAGCGGATCACAAGATAAAGCTACCCAATGGAGCTGAACAAATCGAATACTTGATGAAGTGGCAGAAGCTTCCCAGAACCGAAGCCAGTTGAGAGCCAAAAGATGCTCTCTAACATGAAGAAGCAACCATCAAAGCTTACTAGCAAGCTTCGACAAGGGCGCTGATAGTTTAAGTGGGGGAGAATGTCACGAACGGTCGTTGCACACTCGTAGCAACTTCATTCAACGTTCCATTCGTCGCTTGCCCATGCATGTACATATTCTTGGTAGTCTATTTTACCATGTTTTGGTGTGTTTTTCCTGTAAAAATGTAAGAAACAGTAGCTCGCTGTACTACAGAATAATTGCTTGCATCTGCCCAAAAACCCCTAAAACAACTCCGTTTTTATGTGTCACGAGCTGATTTCTGCAGCCTACAGCCACCCCAATTTTGTTAGCCATCTCAGCACCCAGGAACCCCCCCAGGTGGCACATGGCTAGATGGGTCTTCGGTATAGTATCGGGCGTTGAACACTTTCACAAGTTTGCACGTTAATTTGATGGAAACTTGCCTTCGCGCCCGGCACTCGGGGAGTAGTTGTTTACGGACTTGCAGCTGCTCATTCACCCTTCTAAAGTCCTTGTTTTCCTCCTCTCTTTCTCTGCTTTCCTGCACTCCAACTGCTCATTCAATTGCTTGTAAAGCTTCCCTCTTCGTGAGACGTCGGGACTTGTCTGCCGCTCGTTCCAACAACCAATCAACTTCTATTTTACAGGTCCTACGAGACCTGCAAGAGATTGTAGCTCGGTTGACCCTTTGCGGATGTGTATGTCACAAGGGCGCCTCAAGACTTAGGCAATTCCAGCTAATTCTGATCGAAGTGGGCGCAAGGGTACTTCTCGACTTAGACAACTTCAGCTAAGTCCGTGTTTGCCGCAAGGGTGCCTCACCACTTAGGCAATTCCAAGTAAGTGCGTGATAGATCATCGCACAACGGCCAAGTACATAATTATGGAAAATTTGATCTTGTTTTGTTTTCTGCTGCACATGAGATGTCAATTTGTCGATTTTCCAATAATGATATCAGAGCCAGGTTCGTCGTGCGATGATTGGCTTATAAACTATATGTGTTGTGTTTGATCGTGTAGAATTATTTTACACATTTTTGCTATGTTTGACATGGTTTTCAGATCTCAAAAGTGCTTCATCTTGCTGATGAAAGGTGCTTTAGAGTGATCCTTCTGCATCAAATTTGTTGACGCAAATAAAGGAGGTAGAGGCAGCAACTATTACTACCCGGTGGATCGACCAGAGGCAGTGCACGCGTAAAAGTTATGAACGAGCCGTTTGTCCATCGAAGTAGCGTCGACAGGCATTGTGCTCGCATGCGCACGAGGCAAGTTGCACGGAGGGGTTGCCCACTACCGGTGCGCAGTAGGCTACGGCCACTAGTGTGCAACAAGCTGTAGTGGCTGTGCGCTGCGTGTAGACCGTCAATGTGCAAGTGAGGCAATTGCCCGCTGCCTGTGTAAGGTAGCAGCGCTGTTTGTGTAGGGCGGCTACAAGCGACGGCCACTGCTTGAGGCGGGGCTGCACAGCCTGTGGATGCACCACAAGGCGATAGCCACACTGCCTGGCCGAGGCGACGCGGGGCGGCCACCGCCCCTGCGCATGCTGTTGCGCGGGGGCACAAGTGGCAGCCACCAACCCACGGCAACCGCCTCTATGAGGCGGCGCGGGGCGGCAACCGCCCCTGTGCTGCAAGGGGGCGGCAACCGCCTCTGCACAGAGGCGACAACAAGCTCGTGGCGACACCTGCTAATCGCCAATGGTGAGGCGGCAGCACTCAAGGCAGCGTCGCATGCCTTCCAAGGGGCTGCTGCACGCCTAATAGTTGGCGACCGCAAGAAATTATGACTGCCACACGCTTGCCAAGCGGTGCGACCGTAGCAGAGAGTCGATGGCCGTAAGAAGTTACGACCGTCGACTTTGTCTGGGGTGGTTTAGGAAAAAAAGATAATTTTACCCTGGTCAATTTCCAAAATTCTAAAGCATGTCCTGCAAAAATTACGAAAATACCTCTGACATTTTTGAAAATTTTTTGCATGTCCCTGATTTTATAATTCTAGTTATTTAAAGGTTTAAGTGACTATTATTATTTATCTAGTAATCCTACATGATAAATACATGTGATATGTGATGTGGGAAGATGATCATGGACTTTGTGATGTGTATGTGATAATTGAGGCCTACGAGCCTTCATTTTTCTTTGATTGTCAGGTCTGCATACTTGTAATTATGTTGTAATTATACGAAGAGGTGCAACGGAAGCCTAGAGGTGGTAGCGGGACTCTCGAGGTCGATTCAGACGATCGCGACGCATGAAGATGCGTCGAGGTGCCGATAGATCCGACGATGACGAGATGATCACCGGGCATGGAGATATACTGATATGCATATAGATCATGATGTAAGTGATTAGGCCTACTAGCTCGGGCCTGATCATATTAGGTTGAGGTCCATGATCATCTGGTGTGCTTGTGCATGTGATTGCTATACACATACTAGATAAGTATATATATATATATATATTTGCATGTGATATAAATATATATTAAATATATATGTATATGACATATCATATCACGAGACCGAATCTAAAACCCCTCCTATGATAATATTAAGTCGGTAAGCATGAGGCAATAAGATTGATCCACGTGGCCTTCTATCGTTATGGGCAAGAACCGATTCCCGACGTAGGCTGAGTTGGTCGAGTCCCTCGAGGCTCACCTATTTTGTATCTCGCTATCTTGTCTATGACATGAGATATTACCGGTGACCTGAGGACATGGTATACTTGGTCGAGTCCCTCGAGGGCATATCACCGAATCAGACTTATCTTGTAACGATGGTGATGACTTAATTGGACATCATGGTTGGTCGAGTCCCTCGAGGGCATATCACCGAATCAGATTTATATTATAACGATGGTGATGACTTAATTGGATATCATGGTTGGTCAAGTCCCTCGAGGCCATGATGGTTCGAAGGTCGAATATGATAGAAATCACAAGGAGTTATGATTGGCAAGAGCTACCTACCTTTTGGGCTTAGTGTGATTGGTTGAGTCCCTCAAGGTTACACTAAAATGCCGATTGGATCCCGATTCCCACTAGAAGTCTACTAGAGACTTCCGTTTCACGTGCTAAGGGTGTTGTGTGACTTGCTAGAAAATTAGTGGGAGTGCGTCAAGATAGAAGTCTATATCTTGATTGTTTATTTTTCTACGAAATCGGCATGTTATTCACTTATGCTATATCTCCTGTTTATCATAAATATGTCACCATCAGACCCTCTACGTGACATACTTGATGTCAACTGTTTCACTAGTCCAAACTATGCAAATTGGCTCCATAACCGGAGAATAGTTTTCATAACAAAGAAAATCACATATGTCCTAGATACGGTCATACCCCAACCTGAGGCAAAAGCTCCTCAGGAAGAGTTTGCCTAATATGCAAAGTATATAGATGATTCCACTCTCGCTCAGTGTTATATGTTAGCCTCTATGACTCTTGAGTTACAAAGACAACATAAAAACATGAATGCTCAATCCATACTCCTACATCTCCGCAAATTGTTTTAGGAGCAAGGAAGAACTCAGCAATATGAGATATCCAAGAGTCTCTTCCGTACTAGGATGACTGAGAGGATAATGGTTCAGAACCATGTCCTAAAGATGATAGAGTGGATTGAGAAACTCACAGGTCTAGGGATAGTCCTAGATGATAACCTGTGCATTGATCTTATACTTCAGTCCCTACTGGATTTCTTTTCTTAGTTCATTATGAATTTTAATATGAACAAACTTGAGGTGACTCTCCCTGAGCTCCTCAATATATTAAGGGAGGCAGGAGTACAATCAAGAAAGAGAAACTAGTTCTCTATGTTGGTGAGACTAAAAAGAAAAGAAAGACTGGGAAGACCCTTGAGAAGGGCAAGGGTAAGGGCAAACGGGGTAAGACAAAGGTTGCCAAAATTGATCCAGCAAAGCATAAAGGCCAGCGCTTTCACTACGGCTAAGATGGGCATTGGAAAAGGAACTGCAAAGTGTATCTTGCAGAAAAGACAAAATAGAAGTTTGGAGAAGCTTTATGTACATTCATGATTAGTCTCCATGTGTCAGATACTTGTGATAATGCATGGGTATTGGATACCAATAGTGCTTATCACATATGTAATTCATTGTAGGTTTTAACAAGGCTTAGGAGATTGGCAAAAGGCATGATGAATCTCAAGATGGGCAATGGAGCAAGAGTTGCTACTATTGCTATCAGCGAGGTCACTTTACATCTGCATGATGGAGCTACTATTGCATTAGATGCATGTTATTTTGTTTCCTCTATTATCAAAAACATTATTTCCTTTTCATGTTTCACATTAAATGGTTATAAAGTATTTTTTTAAGAACAATTATTGTTCAATTAGTCAGGATGATGAGATCATCATTAGAGGAACATTGCATAATGGTTTAATTATATTGAATACTGCTTTATATATCATGAATGTAAGCATATCCAAGAGGAAGCAAACTGGAAAGAGTATTAAAACTCTTCGATCAGATTGAGGAGGAGAATACTTGAGTACAAAATTCACCCAATTCCTCAATGACCATGGGATTCTATCCCAATGGACACTTCCTTATACACCATAGCTCAATGGTGTATCAGAAAGAAGGAATCACACATTATTAGATATGGTGCAGTCCATGATAAGTTTTGCTGACTTACCTATCTCATTTTGGGGATATGGCCTAGAGACCGTAGCTTACCTTCTGAATAGAGTTCCATCTAGATCGGTAGTGTCTACACTATATGAGATATGGAGAGGGAAGAAGTCCGATCTTAAGGTTGTTAAGATTTGGAGCTGCCTTGCCCATGTTAAAAGATACGATCCCGATAAATTGGAATCTAGGATAGAATAGTGCAAGTTTGTGGGATACCCCAAGGAAACTTGTAGTTATTATTTCTATCACCCTGGGGACCAAAAGGTCTTTATTGCTAAAAGAGTAGTGTTTCTTGAGAAGGAACATATTCTTGGCGGAAACAGTGAGAGCATGATAGAGTTGAGTGAGGTTGAAGAACCTAGCTCAAGCACCATTCTAGAGACCATGTCTGTTCAGGTATTTAACACACAAGTTCCAACTTTACGTAGGTTTGGTAGAGTGTCACATCCTCTTAAGAGATATGTGGGACATATTAGTGGAGAGGACACTCAGGATATTGATTCTTAGACCTACGAGGAAGCTATTATAAGCATAGACTCTGGAAAGTGGCAAGAAGGCATAAATTCTAAGATGGAATCCATGTACTCCAACAAAGTTTAGAATCTTTTTGATGCACCTAAGGGTATCGTACCCATTGGCTGCAAATGAATCTTTAAAAAAAAAGATTGCGGTAGATAAAAAAATGGAGACCTATAAGACAAGGCTAGTGGCTAAGGGATATCGTCAAAGGTAAGGTGTTGACTATGACGAAACCTTCATACCCGTAGCTATGCTGAAATCCATCCGAATTCTATTACCCATTGTATTATGACTATGAGATCTGGCAAATGGAAGTGAAAATTGCATTCCTCAATGACAACCTCGAAGAAGAAGTATATATGATATAACCTGAGGGGTTCATGTCCAAGCAAAGTCCAGATAAGATGTGCAGATTACCTAAGTCCATTTATGGACTAAAGCAGACTTTCCAAAATTGGAACATAAGATTTGATGAGGTGATCAGATCTTATGACTTCGTTAAGAATGAAGATGAGCCTTATGTGTACAAAAAGGTAAGTGGGAGCGCTATCACTTTCTTGGTGTTATATGTGGATGATATCATAATAATTGGGAATGATGTAGGAATGCTTTTCACAGTAAATGTTTGGCTATCTAGACACTTCTCCGTGAAGGACTGAGGATCTTTTACTAGTATATGGAGGAGATAGTCTTCAGATTGAAGGCTACATAGACTCAAGTTTCTAGTCTGATATTGATGATAGCAAGTCGAATTCAGGGTATGTGTTCACCCTGAATGGAGTAGTAGTAAGTTGAAAGAGTTCCAAATGAGAGATTACTGTTGACTCAACTATAGAGGCAAAATACATTACTGTGATAGAAGTAGCAAAAGAGAGTATCTAGATGAAGAAGTTGCTAGTCATATGTGCCCTGCAAGCCAATCACATGAGTGATGACACTTGTGACTTGATATGTACTTTTTCTCTTTACTTATTATTAGGTGTTTTATCACTTTATCTTACATGTTGCATATATTGTGATGTCCTTGGATCTGTGCAATGGGAATCGGATCATGATGAGATCACGATAATGAGACCGATTCACTTTTAAACACAGACTCTAAATTATCCTGGTCATAGGTTACTCGAGAAGGACATCGAGATAACCGGATAGACTGGAGTGCTGTATACTCATCCATATAATGGAGGTAGTTGGTCTCATAGCTACTCGTGTGGCGACACTAAGGGTACAGTGCAGGTGCTCATTGGGGAATGAGTTCACTGATTGATCCGCCTACGGAATGCTAGATGGTTATTGATACCTCACATCAAACAGTAATTTTGTAGTCCCAGTAGTGTATCTGGTCCTTAGACTTGAGACACCAAGGATGTCCTGTATGAGTACTCCACTCTTTGATACCGGACTTATAGGTTCGAAAAGTTCCAGATCTAATACAACCGGCTATTGGGAGTGGTAGCCAATCTTACGAGGGCTATTGAGTGTCAATAGAGGATTATCCGCTCTCGGTATCATGAGAGGAATATCCCATGTATTCTTGTTTGAACAAATCCTTGGCCAAGGTTATTCGGATTGAGAGAGAAAGAGTTCTCCGGGAGAATTCGACAAGAGCAAGACTTGAGAAGAGACCGTATGGGCCTGACAGCACCATGCCTAGTATAGGGTCTTTGGGATATTATATGGATGAGGAACTATAGATACATGGTAACTGAGGATAGATAGGTCCAAACGATTGGATTCCCCTGTATCGTTTAGGGGCCGCGGCGTAGTGGCCTGGTACGTCCGCAGTCGATGAGTTGGGCAAATTATTATAGAGATAATAATTCACTAAGTCAGAAGGAGTTCTGACAAGTATGACTCACGGCCAGCTCGATATTGGGCCTAGAGGGTCACACACATATGATAGGTGTTGCGACGAATAGAGGTTCAGATATGAGATATCCGCTGAACCCCCTATCTTATTGGATATCCATTAAGCCCCTAAATTATTGGATCCTGAGATGAGATCCAATAATTGCTAATAAGAGATTATTGAGTAGAGACCCACTAATCTAAGAGGCTTGGGTAATTGGATGGAGATCCAATACCCAATAGGGCAAAAGATCCATTTGGGTTTTCAAGGGGTCTCTATAAATAGGAGGGAATCAAAGCTCTATAGGTTGAGGGTGTTTTTTGGTAGCCACTTCCTGTTCTCCTCTCCATAGAGAGAGAGGTGCATCGTCGCAGTTCCTGTCGTGTAGATACCGCTAGAGAGGAGGATGCTTGACCTCCTTCATCCTCTCTAACAGATCTGTAGGGATTCAGGGATATACGATCTCCCTAGGTACTTTCTTTTACACGTGCAGTTTTTCACGGATTTGTTTTGACGCACCGATCTTCGCACGATGACGAAAACTTTCTATGGGAAATATGGGGTTTTTTGTTTTCTGTTCTTCCGCTGCGCGTGTGATGTCGCTCCCCTAACAGATTTCCCAACAGAAGTTTATACAGATTTGGGAATCATTTTAGCGTCAAACTGATTCCCATATATTGCAACATAACGGGGCGATCGATCAAGCTAAGGAACCTGGGTCTCATCAGAAGTGTTCTGAAGAGATTCAACTTGATCAAAGAGATCGTGACCTGAGGAGATGTAGTAGTGGAAAGAGTTTCATCCGAAAATAACATTGCAGATCTATTGACAAAGCCATTGACTTAGATTATATTTGAGCATCACAGAGGTCTGATGGGGATCAGACATATAGGTGATTGACATTAGGTCAAGTGAGAGATTGTTAGTTATAGGTGCCCTACAAGCCAATCACATGAGTGATAGCACGTATGACATACTATGTCGATCTCTTTACATATTATTACTGGTATTTTCTCACATTATCTAGATGAATATTATGATATCCATGGATCTGTGCAATGGGAATCAGATCATGATGAGATCACGATAATGAGACCCATATACCTTTAAAGACATCCTAAATTATCCTGGTCATAGGTTACTCGATGAGGACATTGAGATAACTGGATAGATTAGTGTGATGTATACTCGTCTATATGATGGTGGTGATTAGTCTCATAGTCGCTTATGTGGGGACATTAAAGGTACAGTACAAGTGCTCATTGGAGAATGAGTTCACTGATTGATCTGCTTACAGAATGCTGTATGGTTAATGATACCTAATATCAGACAACGATTCTATAGTCCCAGTAGTGTGTCTGGTCCTTAGACTTGAGACACCAAAGATGCCTTATTTGAGTACTTCATTATTTGACGTCGGACTTACAGGTTTGGAAAGCTCCAAATCTGATACAACAGGTTCTCAAGAATAGTAGCCAACCTTATGAAGGCATTTGTGTGTCAATATAGGATCATCCATTCTCAGTATAATGAGAGGAATATCCCGCGTGTGCTCGCTCAGGCAAAATCCCTGGCCAGGGTCGTTCGAATTGAGAGAGAAGGAGTTCTCTAGGAGAATCTAATTAGAGCAAGACTTAGACAAGATTTTGTATGTGCCTAACTTTACCATGCCTAATATACGGCCTCTGGAATATTAGATAGATGAGAGACTATAGATACATGGTAATCGAGGACACACATGTCCAATGGATTAGATCCCCTTGTACTATATGAGGATTAGGCATAGTGGCATAGTATGTCTATAGTCGATGAGTCGAGTAAATTATTATGAAAATAATAATTTACTATATCAGAAGGAGTTCTAAGTCAGAAGGAGTTTTGAGTCAGAAGGAGTTTTGATGGAAGCGACTCACGGCCAACTCGGTATCGGGCCTAGAGGGTCACACACATTAGGTGGATGTCACGACGAGTAAAGGTGCAGATATAGGATATCTGCGGAGCTCCTATTTTGGATCCTATGGATAAGATACAATCGGATAATTGGATAGAGATCCAATGTGAATTGGATAGAGATCCAATGTGAACTGGATAGAGATCCAGTATGAACAAGATCCATTAAGGATAAGCTTCCTGCACCTCTATAGATATGAGGAACTCCCTGGTTCATAGGCTAGAGTTATTGGTAGTTGCCCTTCCTATTCTCCTCGGTCTCCTCTCCTCCTCCTTGGCTCTGATAACCTTGTGGTGCACATGGAGAGGGAGATCCCACGGTGAATTAAGGAGCATCATTGTTGTCCATTGTGTGGATTACCACTAGAAAGGAGTACGCTAGTGCTTCTTCATTCTCTTCATCGGATTTGGAAATTTCGAGGATATACAGTCTCCCCAAGTAACACTTCTGACATAATACATGTAGTTTTTTGGATTTACGATTTTTCGCGCACCAATCGTCGCACAATGACCAAGTACGTAATTATGAAAAATCTAGTCTTGTTTTGTTTTTCGCTGTGCATAAGATGCCGATTCGTCGATTTCTCAACAAAGGTCTAGGTTGATTCTTATGGACTAATATAGCCTGGGTGTCGTATGCCTAGACAATCCCTGTTAGGATCGGTTTGGCACTAAGAGGGGAGGGGGGGGGGGTGAATTAGTGCAACGGTGAAGATTACATCAAATTCATGATTTCAAAAAATCGTTTCATACAATAAAAAATCATTTCGATGAAAGCCATATCGGAAACATGTTTAACTTAAAGACATTTATAAGAAAGTGATGAGAAAGTGGAGCAAGTAAAGTGAAATGGTTTGCAGTAAGTATAAACAACAAGAAAGTAAATGCAAACTGATTTTATAATGGTTCGGTCGTCCGACCTACGTCCACTCTTGATTCCTCCTTCGTTAAAGCTACTGGCTTTTACTATTAGTCTTCTTTCAATCGAGTGACGACTAACTACCCTTATAACTCAATTCTCCTTTTACAGGTTCAGGAGTTAACTTTTACAAGACATCTCACCCCTCTATTGAACTTAGCCAACACATAGAGCTAGAGGGAAGGATTTCTCTCAAGATTTCAATAGTGTTTTTTCTTCTTTTTTTTTCTCAGTTAGTATGTATTTAACTAAGGATGAGAGGGGTATTTATAGGCCTCAAAGATATTCAAATTTGAAGCCTAAATTTGAATCACCTCGGTTTTCAAGGTGTTGACAGTACCACCGCTTGTGTTGGGCGGTACCATTACTTGGTACACTAACATTGGGTGGTACCACTACCTCAGTCTGACGGTACCACCACCCAAACTACTGGACACTAGGTGGTACCACCACCCAAGTAAAGCCTCGGCTATTGATCCTATGTAGTACAATCGCCCAAACCATCTGGGAAACTGACCCTTGGGTGGTTCCACCACCCCAGTCTGGCGATGCCACCGCTAGACAGGGTTCAATAACACTATTTGGGCCTTGAGTCTGGCCCAAACTTATCTGAGTACTGACCCAATTGACCCATAACTAAGTTGGCCCATTTCCAACCCAATTAGACCTAATCCTACTTCGATCTAAACAATTGTTACAAAGCGAATCAATATGTTCGGCATGTCATTGGTCCATTGGCGCTTCATCCGGTTCTTCGGTGCATCATCCTCTCTTGTGGCCTATTGCCCAATTGGTAGTTGTCCTCTGCAACTCTGATCTCCTTGGCGTAACTTCACTCTTCTTGGCCCGATGCTCAAATCCT
Source organism: Musa beccarii (assembly GCA_024322285.1). Taxonomy (NCBI): domain Eukaryota; kingdom Viridiplantae; phylum Streptophyta; class Magnoliopsida; order Zingiberales; family Musaceae; genus Musa; species Musa beccarii. The sequence goes on along the minus strand of CM044395.1, from coordinate 32,334,808 downwards.
TTATCCGAAGTCTTCTGCCGATATATCGATCGATCCTTCGCTCGACATCCAATCTTCCGATATGTTTTCCTCCGGCCCAACATCAATTCTTCTTGTTTCAATTATCTAAACCTGATCGAAAGTAGACCTGCATGACTCAAAATATAGTTAGATTAAAAACATAATCAATTGGTTTCATATCAAAATCTAAGATTCAATAATCTTCCCCTTTTTGATGATGATAACCAATTAATGATGGAGTTTAGACAAACTCCCAGAGTTTAAACAAACTCCCTATATCAATTTATTATATTGATAGAACATTTAGATTTTAAAAAATCCAAGCAACATGTCATCAAAAAATCATATAATTTTTTTAAAATATTTAATACATCATACAATGCGTACAATGCATGAAATCATAAATATACTTCTCCCCCTTTGTCATCAACAAAAAGGAGAAGTTGCATTTAGCAAGTTTTTGAGATATACAAATTTTACAACATCAAGCTAGCAATCATTTTACAATATGCAAGTATAGCAAGTTTCAAAAATGTTCAATCTGCTTCTTCTTGAGATGTGCAAGTTTGTACTTTGCTTCTTTTAAGATAGGTAAGATAGCACTTCTTGGAGATGTTTCAAGATGACAAGTTCATTCTTCTCTTTTAAGAAGTGCAAGCTAACAAGTTTTTTTTTTTGCAATGATTGAGCAAGCAATTTTTGCTTCCTCAATCATGTATGCAAGTTAGCAAATTTTACGATACACAAGCTAGAAAATTTTTGATTTAAGCTAGCAATTTTTCTCCCCCTTTATCATTGTAAAAAAAAGGGAGGAAACAAAGGCTCAAAATATTTCAATCATGAGGCATACAAGCCTTAAAGAAATCATGTCATGAATACCAAAAGACATTAAGTCATCAAGATCACATTAGAAAGATATTTAAAAAATATATATCGCAATCATAAATATCGATAAGTGATTCATTTGAATGTATCATTTCATTAGTAAAATAATCATATGAGAACTTGATTATTGCATAAGGAATCTCAATTCATCATGATTCATAAAGATTAAGTTATGATTCTAAGAAATCAAAAGAAAAAGTCATGAATCATTTGGAAAAAGTTCTTTTAGATGAATGATATGAGAACATGTAATAGGAGAACTTGATTTATAAAGGATTTCATGTTATAGGTATTGAAAAATCAAGATCATGATTTCATAAAAAAAATTTCAAGCATATAGTTTTGAGAAATAAAAATCATGATTCATAAAACTCATTCAAATCATCAAAATCACTTTCCAGATATTAAAATATAACAAACATAGATTCATCATTAAGGATCTCTTATGACAAAAACTCGATAAGATAGAGATTGAGAAAATGCATTCCCTTTTTATTTGTTTCAATTTATGCATTGATTTCATATAAACATGCCTTTGTCTTTTTATGCTAATTCAAATAGAAACTTGTATCGATGATTCACAAGTTTCATCATAAAAATCATTAAGACACATTAATCCAAAATACAAGACTTCAAATCATAAAATCAAGCATGATACAGATATTTATTGTTAAAACATTCAAAAACACTTTCAAGAGATTTATAATATGCACAGATTCATTCATCTTTTATCGAAAAAATAAAAAACTTTAGACATAGAGAAATTTTCAAGAAATATACATTTCCTTTTTATGATTTATTTCATATGAGTATGCTCATGTTTTTCATATAAATAACTAAAAATATAACACATTATTTCAAAACATAAGATTTCAAATTGTCAACCATTTTCATTATATCTTAAAAATCATCAAGATAAACATTCATAGAATTAATCTTGTTAGGTGTACAAGCATTATCACAAATCATCTAATCATTATTCATAATTTTTTACCTTTAAAAAATACTAGAAAGAAAAGCATGATATAATTTTATAATTTTTTTATTTACTACAAACTAAGTTAAACAACTCATAAAAAAACATCAAGTAATTTTATAATAATATAAAAATATTTTGGGTGAGTTATTTACCTTATTGTCGAAAGCCGTCAAAGCACAATTCACGACTTTATCTTCGGATGCACTTTATTCTTCTTGGAGTGCTTTCTTCTTCTTTGGCATCTTCTTCTTTTTAAGTTTATTTTTCTTCTTAATTTTTGTTTTATAAATTTTTTAAACTTTATCATCAAAAGTTCAAGGTTCTCGTCATCATCACTTGAGCTTTCGTTCGAGTGGTCTTCTATAGTTCAAAGTCCCAAATCCTTTCTATTCTTTGAAAGGTGGTTCATATATTAATCATGTTCCAAGAAGTTCATTTCATATGTCATCAATGAGTCAATGAATTTTTCAATAGAAAAATTATTTAAATCTTTTGTTTCTTTTATCACCGTTACTTTCGGATCTCCCCTTTTTGGAAGGGATCTTAAAATTTTATTTACAAGTTCAAAACCCGAAAAAGATTTACCAAGGGCTTTTAGACTATTGACAACATCCATGAAACAAGTGTATAGTCTCACTCGGTGCCATTCGAAAAAGTTCAAAATCATGGATCAAAATATTTATCTTCGAGTCTTTGACTCTACTAGTGCCTTTGTGTGTGACTTCAAGATTGTGTCAAATGTCAAAAGTCGTTTAATAAGTAGAAATCCGATTAAACTCATTTTTATCCAAGGCATAAAACAAGACATTCACAACTTTTGCATTTAATGAAAATGATTTTTCTCAACGTTATTCCATTCATTCATAGGTTTATAGGGTGTTCAAAAATCATTTTCAATAATGTTTCATAAATCTAAATCCAAAGAAAGCAAGAAAACTCTCATTCGAGTTTTCCAATTGGTGTAGTCTGTCCTATTAAACATGGGAGGACGAACGATGGAAAAACCTCTTGAAATTCTAAGAGCTATTTTTCTTGGGTGTAAATCCAAATGAGAAATACCGAGCTTTGATACTGTAACACTCCTAGTTAGTCCAAAAGTCCCACATCGAAAGTTGGTGGGACTAAGATTGACTTATATGGGCCTGATGAGTGTACTACTAACAACTTCAGCTTAAGCATTTTGGCTAGTGGTTGATAGGCCAAAACGAAGCTGATAAGCTAGTTAGCCCATCAGGCCAGGTCGTGACAGATACCAACTGTTAGGATCAGTTTGACACTAAGAGGGGGTAAATTAGTGCAAAGATGGTAAAGATTACGTCAAATTCATGATTTCGAAAAACCATCTTGTACAATGAAAAATCATTTCGATAAAAGTCATATCAAAAACATGTTTAACTTAAAGACGTTTATAAGAAAGTGATGAGGAAGTGAAGCAAGTAAAGTGAAATGGTTTGCAGTAAGGATAAACAACAAAGAAAGTAAATGCAAACCGGTTTTATAGTGGTTTGGTCATTCGACCTACGTTCACTACCGATTCCTCCTTCGTTGAGGCTATCGGCTTTCACTATCAGTTTTCTTTCAACCGAGCAAAGACTAACTATCCTTACAAATCAATTCTCCTTTTATAGGTTCAGGAGTTAACCTTTACGAGGCCTCTCACCCCTCTCTTGAACTTAGTCAACACTTAGAGCTAGAGGGGAGGATTTCTCTTAAGATTTTAATAGTGTTTTTTCCTCTTTTTTATTCTCAGTTAGTATATCTTTAACCAAGAATAAGAGGGGTATTTATAGGCTTCAAGAGGATTTAAATTTAGAGCCTAAATTTGAATCATCCTGATTTTAAGGTGCTAGCGATACCACCGCCTATGTTGGGTGGTACCACCGTCTCAGTCTGATAGTACCACCACTAAAACTACCTAACACCGGGCAGTATCACTGCTTAGTCTGGCGGTACCACCGCCCAAGCAAAGCCTTGACTATTGATCCCGAGCGGTACCACCATCCAGACCACCTAGGAGACTGAATCTTGGGCGGTGCCACTGTTAGACAAGGTTCAACAACACTGTTTGGGCCTTGAATCCGATCTAAACCTATCCGGGTATGGGCCCAATTGACTCCTAACTAAGTTGGCTCATTTTCAACCCAATTAGACCTGATCCTACTTCGATCTAGATAATTATAATAAAATGAATCAATTTGTCCGACTTGTCATTGGTCCATCGATGCTTCATCTGGTTCTTTGGCCTATCGTCCTCTCTTGCGGTCTGTTGCCCAATCGACAGTTGTTCTTCGTAACTTTGATCTCCTTGGCGCAACTTCGCTCTTCTTGGCCCGATGCCCGAATCCTTTGTCAGAAGCCTTTTGCCGATACGTCGATCGATCATTCGCTCGACGTCCAATCTTTTGACATGTTTTTCTTCGGTCTATCATCGATTCTTCTTGCTTTAATTATCTAATCCTGATCGAAAGTAGATCTACGTGACTCAAAACATAGTTAAATAAAAAATATAATCAATTGATTTCATCATCAAAATCTGAGATTCAACAATCCCAACTATGAACATGATAGTGGGTCGATCAAACTCGTCACGCTGAACTACCGCTAACATCATATAAGTTGCTAATAGTCAAATTAATTTTATACTAAAAAGAAGTTTATATATATCTTATGAGGTTTGTTTGTCCCCATTAGATATATTTCTTAGATAAATGTAGAGACATCATGACACAGTGTCATGATGCAATACAGACAAGGTGTTTGATGCATCACGGTTGTCGGTTCTTGTTTTATGATGTTTTATCTGAGATATGTATTGGGCTGAAAACACTATTGCCAACTCTATTTTTGTCGGTTCTTGTTTTATGATGTTTTATCTCAGATATGTATTGGGCTGAAAACACTATTGCCAACTCTATTTTTGTTTGTTATTTATGTTTTTGCTTCATGTTATCATTAGTTAATACTTGAAAACGTTTTTGACTATACGGGGTTGTGCTAAACTAGAAATAACATAAAACAATACGGTTCTTATATACCACAAATTGATTTCTAATTGATGACCTAGTGGTACAAAACATCAACTATCTTAGCACTATGGAACCTCATAGAAGGCATCAAGGTGGATGTGGTTTTGTGTCTTTAGCATACTCGTTTTTTGCTTGACAAAATACTAAGTGAACATTTAACCTACGTATACTTTCGGGCTTCCTTTGTATGTGCTTATTCATCACATTTTTAAGATCCTTTCATGCCTAGGAAAAGTTAATTGCTTTGTGTTGCTTTGAATTTCAATTATCTTATCCTTTTTTATACAACAATAATAAATTCTAATATTTTCTTCACTCTACAAGTTTTTTTTGGACTACACAAGGTTAAGATCTAGAATGATGCTTGGGGATCAGTATAACTTGGGTGCTGCATGCCTTGGATAATTCCAACTAACGATGTGACAAATGGTTGATCCAACTCATCACATTGAACTACTGTTAACATCATATAAGTTACTAATAGTCAAATTAATTTCATACTTGAAAAAAAAAAGTTTATAGAAAATAATCAAGTCCTTTGAGAGATATTTTTATTTCAAAGTATTAGAGTATTTCAATTAACTACTAATTTTCAAATCGATTTGACCTATTCATTTAAACCTATAAATAAATAATGTTTAATATAAATAAATATTTAAAATAATAAAAAATATATATAATAATATGTTTTATTATTATATTTTTATAATATATTTCTATTATAAGATAAAAAATATTTTTATTTGTGAATAACTAGGTATCGTTTCACTACAAGATAAAATAATAAAAAATTATTTAAGATTATAGGTAACATAATTAATATTAGTGGTATAATAAAAGACTTCAAAAACTTTAATAAGAACTATAAATAAAAATTTAAATACTCTAAGTATATGACTAGGTAAAAGATATATAACCAACCTTAAATAGTTAAAAACTTATGATTATATTATTATTAGTATTATTATATATTTATGTATTTTAAATTTTATATAGTTTTACATGATTTATTTTATTAATTCAATTATATATAAAAAGTATATATTTATATTTATTAATACTATAATATTACTTTAAGTCGGTTCGAACAAATGATTTAAACTGATTGGAAAATTTATGAGCGCTTGAACTGAATTCAATTGAAGTAAACAAAAAGGAAAGTGCCTTTGAGGATATTTCGTAGAAAAGAAAATAAAATGAGAATATTCTGCGAGAAAACCCAAAAATGGGATTTTGTAGGGAATTCGCCAAAATTACGAATTGTGGGTGGGGGAGTGCGATACGGCCGAGCGGCATTCACTGATCGCCTGTCTCAGCCCATCCGCGGAACAGGGTTATCTTCCATGACGTCATCTCTACCGTAATGGTTCGCGTTCCCTGTCTCGAATAGGACACGGTGGCTAAGATCTCCTTTTTCCTCTATATCGTCGGTCGCGGGGGTGGTTTCGGGTCGGAGGAGCTCGGTCCGAAGCGACAGAGGGAAGGAGAAGAGGAGGTCGATCTCGGGATCCGATCCGATCAGCCATGAGCCTCTTCGGCCTCGGAAGGTACCGCTCGGCCCCTTCACGTCTCGTTTTGCTCTTCGATCCGAATTAGGTTGCGCAATTTCTTGATTTGTTCTTCCCCTTTTATCTTTTTGTCCTCATATTTTCCTGTGTCTAGTGGGCAAGGAATTGTGGGTCAGTCGTTGGGATCGTTTTTGGATCGGTGATGATTCTTGATGATTGGAGGTCTGATTTTGATCGCTTGGTTGAAAGTAGGAAGCCGAATTGCGGTAAGATGCTGTGTGGGTTTGATCAAGAACGCGAAGCGCTGGGTTAGAGTCGCAGAGTATTATCATGAGGTTGAAGTTTTGCCATTGTGGGAGTGTAGGAACGGTGTCGCTTAAAACTTGGATTTTCTTTCAGCAAAATAAGGAATAACCTTTAGAACTCTATAGATTCAGCGTTCAAGTCACATGCACTTTGAATATGGAAGCTGGGAGATTGCGTGTTATTTACCTTTTTTTTTTAAGTCAATTTTTATTGGAATTCCATGATAAAAAGTAGTTTTTACATGACCTTGAAACCGGCCAATGCCAGTAGTCAGTTTCTGCAAGAGCGGATCAAAATCCAAAAGTGAGATGAATTTACATTGTGGCAAGGTGGAGACGAAATCTTTTTGGGCATGCAATAAATATTAGGATCCTGGAGTAAAGGGCTTTGTCAGAATCATACGGAACTTCGTTAGCCAATCGGTGACTTTAAATTTTATGATTGCCCCATCTCTTATATTTATTTGCTCTTTCCAGGAACCAGAGGACTTTTCGACCTAAAAAAAGTGCACCATCTGGTAGTAAGGTAGTCTCTTTCTATGTTATCTGTTTCATGTATAAATGTGTGACTATAAACGTCAGTTTTCTCATTTCTGTAGGTCTACATAATACATTGGTGTTCTTTGAATTTAAAATTCTCACTTGGGACAATTCTTTGCATCAAAATATTTTACTTTCTCGACTTCCATTCAGTGTGATTCTCAAAATGATCTCATGCATTTATATCCTACATATGAAATTTGAATCTTATACAATCTTGTACTACATATGAAATTTGTTACAAATACCAATCTTTATGTATGCATATGAACATAATTATTCTGCCAATAAACCTGTGTTGTGGTGATTTATTTATTTGTACAACAAATGAGCTTTGTCTTTTATTCTTGAGCATATCCTTTTTGCCCTTTGGTGGCATATCCTGGTGGAAGAAAATCTCTCAAAAATAGAATGACTTAGGTGGGAAAGTACAACAATTGTCACTTCTTTCACTGGACAAGAGATTCCACTTAAATGATGCTATTTCTTATCCTTTAGGAAAGGATTTGTTAAAGTGGAAGCTCTTGTGACTCTCCATTTACAATTCTGCTTACCTAAACACTTACTGTAGTCCATGGTATGGTATAAGACAACTTCCTAATTTGATACAGGACCTTTTAGGTGTGATATCTTAGATAACTTCTTATTAAGATGCTGGGAGAACTATGAATGCAAGGAGGCAGCTCATCCTAAATTTTTTCCATCTTTTGTTGACCCAAGAGGGACTCACTACCCAAGATCAATCATCGGTTAGATTGAAAGTGAACTCGGAGGAGTGTCACAATGCCACAGAGGCGATCTACCGATCACGAAGAAGGGATGCAGATCTGCAGACAACGGATAGGTGCCCAGGCCGCGGTGCCAGCCCTTAGAGTAAGGTAAGCCTTGGACTTAGAAGTGAATTTTGGAGGAGGGTCAGTGGAGGAGGAGAATGCATTGGCAACTCCATGTACCAAGACAAGTGAAGGGCGTGCTTGAGAACTTCGTAAGACCGATGTCAAGACTTTCCACAAGGACTTGGTCGATGCAAGAGTGCATGATCAACTCTGAGGAGAAGTGGAAACCTAAGTGCTTTGAAGCAGTGAGAACTCCCACCTCCATCCTGGCTCTTGGGAAGACCCTTCAAGACAACTAATGGAAGAAGATTCGATGGGCAAATTTTGCGGAGGAAGGACACGAAAACTTGAAAGGTTGCGAGGTGATGCTCGTTAAAGCTCAACAAAGCATCTATCCATTCGATGGGTCTTGCTGTCATGGGAGCCAAGGGCGATCGCAAATAGGAGCGTAATATCGAAGATCCAACAAAGAAAAGAAGTTGCGGCGTCTTGTCACGGACAAAATTGTAAACGGCTTGTTCGATGTAATGCTTATGCTTGTCCCTTTGTCCCTTTGGGTTGTCATATAATGTAAAGCTTGTAAAGGGCTTGCCAAAGGCAAAATGCCCATATTTAGTGAGTTTGGCGCCATTGTAGGCTTGTCCATAAAAGTATGCGTCGAGGATTACTTGTAATAGAATTCGATGTAGTGGACCAAATCTATGCCTTTGTTGTGCAAACTGCTCGAGCTTGTGATATCCATTGTTGGAATGTGCATCTAAGCTATAAAGTGTTTACTAAAAGAGTGGCTTTGGATCCCGTGTTGAGCGCTTTCTCTCTCGCCTTCTCTTTTGTAGGTCCTAAGGGATTGTAGGAGATTTGGGTAGGTGACCTTTGCCAAATGCTATTTTTAAGTCATTTCATCAGTTGTTGTGTTAATATAAATGATATCATTTTCTCATTTCTGTTTTACATTGCTTTGAATTTAAAATTCTTCATGATTTGTTTATCAATCAAAATTAGATCAGATATCTTCATTTGAGATGAACAGATCAATAAACCTGTGTTGTGGTATTTATTTATTTGTACAACAAATGAGCTTTGTCTTTTATTTTTCAGCTGTTTTGATTTCTTGGAATCAAAAATAGAATGACTTAGGTGGGAAAGTACAACAATTGTCACTTCTTTCACTGGACAAGAGATTCCACTTAAATGATGCTATTTCTTATCCTTTAGGAAAGGATTTGTTAAAGTGGAAGCTCTTGTGACTCTCCATTTACAATTCTGCTTACCTAAACACTTACTGTAGTCCATGGTATGGTATAAGACAACTTCCTAATTTGATACAGGACCTTTTAGGTGTGATATCTTAGATAACTTCTTATTAAGATGCTGGGAGAACTATGAATGCAAGGAGGCAGCTCATCCTAAATTTTTTATCTTTTCACCTGCAGGGAGCCCAACTCCGGAAACACATTGATGCAACTCTAGGTAGTGGAAACCTAAGGGAAGCAGTGAGACTCCCACCCGGGGAGGATTTGAACGAATGGCTTGCTGTCAACAGTAATGCTCTTTCCATCCTTGAAAATGGATGCTTCTAAGCATTTTGTGGTTCTTTTTTTTTGGATGTGTTGCAATTGACCAAATGCTATTTTTAAGTCATTTCATCAGTTGTTGTCGTAATATGATATCATAGTTTTATGCAGCTTCATGATTTGTTTATCAATCAAAATTAGATCAGATATCTTCATTTGAGATGCAGATCATGTGGTTAAATTCTTCTCTTTTATTTTTCAGCTGTTGATTTCTTCAATCAGGTGAATCTGCTTTATGGCACACTCACAGAATTCTGCACACCTGAGAATTGTCCTACAATGACTGCAGGTCCAAAGTATGTAACATAAGACGTATATTCTATTGTATTTAATTTGTTGAAAGCTGTGCACTTTTTATTAGTGAGTAGTGCTGTATAGTAGGCTTATCATCATCCTGCACCGTGACAGTTTTGACTGTATGGTTGACCAAGCTGTATGGTTGAATACTCCACTATGTAGTTTCTTTTATATGCAAAAGTTTTCATAATTTACTTTTGAATTAAGTATTATTGTTTGCCTGTCTGAGTTGTCAATAGTTTATGTGCAATGAAAGCATGCTTTTAAGAAATGAAGGTGTCTTTTCACTTTCAGCCAGTTATTATTCTACTATGATTTTAGTAGTTTGACTTTGAGAATCACTAGACTTCAGGACCATCATCAGCTGATGTCCTGGTTAATGGTGTTTACTTAGGTTTCTTTAATTCTTTAATCCTAAAACCTTTATATGATTGTTTTTGGTTTAACTTTCAGATGGTTAATTGTTAGAACCCTTGCGGATTCTAAGCTTGGGGTTGATCTCTTTAAGGGATCGGCCTCCTTGGAACTCTATAGGGGTTCTTTCCTCCAAGTTGTTGCTCAAAGGTTGCTAAAAGGATTGATCTATTCATTAAGAAAAGAGGATGAATACATGGCTACTTATAGGGCTTCTAAACCCCAACTCCTAATAGGACTCCTACTTCTAATCAACTCCTAATACTTCTCCAAGAAGCAACCTCCAACCGGCCTATCTAGGGGTGGCCGGTTGCTTACCAATTCTTAATCCAACTCTAACTTAACCCCACCTCAACCAACCCCTCTTTAATTAAAATAAGGGGTAGCTAACTAGGATTACACTTGCCTTATACTTCCCTTAAAATATCTTCCTCCAAACTAATCCTAACCTAGCCGGCCTCTTCACCTCTTTAATAGGGGTTGGCTAGATAGGATTTACATGAATGCCCTTAGGATTTACATGTTTGCCCCCTTCAATGAAACTAAATTAGGACTCTTCTAGCTAGAGTCCTAACATTAATGTTGAGCAGCTGAGCTTAGAAAATGAACGTAAGATTAAGATTTAGGTTGTATAATCATCTTTCTTCATTCGTTTGTTCTAATTTGCCTATTTTCATCCTATGTTGTTGTCTTTTCAAGTAAACCTTCCATTGGTGATGCTGATGAAATCGACAAATCTTGGAAGATTGACTCTTAGACTAGCCCATATTACCATCTTTTGTCACCTTGAAGTGAAATAACATTCATAAAATTCTTGTGATGATAAACAATCCCATGACACTTAACATAGTTGATGGTATGGCAGTCTGGTTACAAACTTCTTTATGTAAAATTAGGGTCTTGTATCCTGTTAATAATCACTTCTTGTCAAAGAATACCTATGGAAAACATTATATCTTATCTTTTCAGTGGATCTTCCATATCTAATTCACTTTGACATAAGGAATTTGTAAGTCATTGATTCCATATCTTTATTAGGTATCATCTCCGGCAGCAAATACATTAGAAATGTTTAATTGTTTACTTGTCCATGCTTTTGAAAATATTCTTGATTGCCTTTTTACTACTGAACCTGTAATACTTGTCAGTTTTGCTTTCTTAAGAATTGGTAACTGTAATACTCATCTAAGGCAGTCTCCTAGATAAGGAAATTGCAACCAAATTGGTCAAGCACTGTTCGAACCTGAAAAGGTTTCTTGTCACGATCCAGCCTGAAGGGATAATTGACCGATTACCTTTGTTGAGTTTGAAATACTGGTCCAAAATGTGTAAGCATAATTTAATAAAAATAGTCCCATCAACCCCTTATAAGTCAATTCAAGTTCTTACCCTCAAGCCAAACTGGATGTTCCAATCTCCACACTCAAGACGCGCCTAACATAGTCCAAAATTAGACTTGGTCTGGTGCAAATGAGCTGAATATATTGTTATATTGAATTTGAGAACGAAAGAATTCACTTTTATCATATAAAAGCTGTCTCACTTTGTGTCGCCTGTTATATTAGTTGCTTTAATGTCAAACATCTGTTTATCAGCAGACTTGAATATTCAGGTATGAATATAGATGGGCCGATGGTGTACAAATAAAGAAGCCTATTGAAGTGTCAGCACCGAAGTATGTGGAGTACCTCATGGAGTGGATTGAAGTTCAGCTTGATGATGAGTCTATATTCCCTCAAAAGATAGGTTGGGCTATTGAGACAAATTAACCTGATTTTTCGCAAGTGAATTTCAATTCTCCGTTAAGTGTACAAAGTTATTTACTCATATAATCTCTATTATTATGTAGGTGCACCTTTCCCTCCAAACTTCAAAGAAGTTGTAAAGACACTTTTTAAGCGTTTATTTCGGGTTTATGCCCATATATACCATTCCCATTTTCAGAAGATTGTCAGCCTCAAGGAAGAAGCACATCTTAACACCTGCTTCAAGCATTTCATTCTTTTCACATATGTAAGCATTTTTTTCTTCCTTGTAATTGTCTGTGTTTCTTGCAACTTAATGATAGCTCCTTGACATGCCCATAAATTCAGATAGTACTTAGAATTATGATTTGTGCAACACTTTTTTAGCATCTGCTTTTCTCTTCTATATGTTATGACAAACTCAAACAACTTTGTAATATAGACATTATCGATATTGTCCAATTTCTTAAAAAATCTGGAGAAACTCATGACATTCTAGTGAATCTCATTAGTGAAAACTAATTAGTCTTCAGGCAACACTCAATTATATCTAAATTGTCCATATACAATCATTTTAATCTTCCATACTCCTATGGATCTAACCAAAAATTTTCAGAGGATGTACCATTTATCTGGATTGGATATTCTTAAAGATCGAGCCCCTTTTTTTCAAGGTATTATATAGATTAGCTGGTGTTGTTAGTCCTCATTCTTTTTCTTTGGTCCTTTGTTATCCTTCTGCTACTGTTACTGACACAGGAGATGGATATGGTTTTGTACCTAGGTTGATGGTTTTGGTTTAGGGTGTATAATGAATTCCAGAATGTTTACATTGAAAGGATAACAACTGTGTATGGTATCCTCAGAATGGTAGAAAATTTCCTAACTAATAAAATCATGATGTGCAACTTGAATGACTCAAGATTTATCAGCCTCTTGCCCTCCTGACAGAATGGTGGTGAACTTGCTTCTCTTTTCCAAGAAACAAAATTATATTTCTCTAGAAAGGAAACAACTACAAACATGACCATGCTCCACACAGCACAAAATGGAATACAACACAGGATGCCAGTCATCCTTCCGAAACCTACTCATTTTATAGTTTTTAACAGACATGGCAAGCCAATGGGCAATTCTATTTGCACTTTCTGAAAGCATGCACAACTTAACATTCAGATAAAGACTCCAGAATGAGGACAGACAGATCAAGGTGGCTTTTCCTCCGTTGTTATGACTTTCACCTTCTCCTCCGCATCTGTCTCTATGATAGTCCCTTGAATGCTTTCTTTTCGTGCAGCTTTCAATCTCTGCTTAATAGCAGTTATCTCATTCAACTAGCAGCTCCCCTCAGCAAATATAAGAAGTCCTGCAATGATGCAAATCCCATTAGAAAATCTGATCAGAAAACCAGCACCCCCTCTTTGCTCCGTTAGTTGATCTATTTCAAGCTTGTGTCATATCTTTTCCCTGTTTTCTTCAGACAGAACATCAAATCTGCTGTTCATTACATATGAAACAACTTTGTATACAATAGATGAGAAACCAGCCCTCTTTTTATTAAAGGTAATGTCATTCTTGACCTTTCAGATCAACCATAAGCAGTAGGCAATCATAGCTCTGAGGATCATCCCAGGCTCTTTGGGTGAGTCCTTACCTTCTCTCAACCATGCTTCCGGTTCCCAAAATATTTAATATGAAGTCAAACACAATAAGTTATTTAGCCCAGTTTGTGGCCCAATGTAGCCCAAACCTTTCTAGCAAAAGGGAAGTCAAACAGGATATGGTCCTGATCATCCCTACCCTCCGGTACAGAATTTTCTTAATATGAAAGTTTATTAATAATATTATTATATGCAGTAAGTTCTTTTTTTTGTTATTTAGATGGGAACTAATAAATACACTTAAATTCTCAGAAAAAAAAGGTGGAGTTCCCTACTCAAGCATCCCTTGGTATCGTCCGAGTGAGGTGCTTCAAGTAGGCATGAATCTAGCATCGGAAGAACGGTGTTTTACTATTCTGATGATTAATAGTCTAGTAGGATAGTATAAATAAGAGATGGTATCTTCTGTGGTTTGGTTCTTTCTGCAATGTTTCACCAACTGTTCAAATAAGATTCTTTGTTATACAATAGTGATTTTCTACATACTAAAAGGACCAAGTACTTGAATGGAGGTTAAAACGCAGAATGAATGAAAACTAAAAATGGAGAGGTGCCGGTGAAGAAGGATGGGAGTTGGGGTTATAATGTGACCACAAAAGAAGTTTTGAGTGGCAGATATCATCTTGATGATTTAGAAACAAGGGCCAAAAGGTGCAAGCAGTCCAAATTGAAAGAAGCCATGGTTGGTGTGTAAATGTTAGTAACTTTTGGTGCGAAGCGGTTTTTAGCCACAAAAGGACAAAATTAGTGGTTAGAGGAAGATCTACTTGAACAATATCCAACATTTCTTAGACATGGAAAGAAGTCATTCTTGAAGAAAGTAAGATCAACCATCTTGCCAAAGAGCCACAGCCTGAGTGCTTTGTTTAGGCATGGGAACTTATGAAAAGGCGTGGTGAATTTGAGAAGAATAATTACATTCTGATGTGCTGGGAATTGTTGTGTTAATGTTCTAGAATACAATTATGGAAAACTTGTTTTAGTTAGTTCAGACATGTCCTGAGAAGATTATTTGATGCATCAACACAGGGATGTGCCTTCCAATTTAAAGTTTCAGGAGGCAAATGGTCAAACAACAAGTCATACCCTTGGCAGATCTATAAATGACCTAAATCCGGCCATATCTTACCTAGTCCGAATCACTTGTTCAACCTTAAACTATGTTATGAGCTAACTTTTTTAGCTCACCTGGAGGAGGGATCTTTTTCTTAAAGTACTCACTACTGAGAAACATGAACCTTCATTTGGTGACTCAATTATATAAATAAATGATGGTGACATAGTAGATTGCAATCGGCTCAGAGTGAAAGTGTTAAAGTAGTAGTAGCTGCTCTTATGACGGACAGTCTACCGGGATGAAGTTTGAATTTTTTTTTAAAAAAGTTCCAATGGTTTTGAAAATTTTCAAAAAATTTCCAGGTGTTCTTCCAAATTTAGAATGGCTCCCTTTTCATGCCCAGTTTGTATTCAAGTTCTATCCATCCTTCTTCAATCAAGAATTCCCAGTCTGAGTTGTGAAGCTATTGTTCACTTTGGAATCATTATGTTTCGAACCATTACTTGCTGTTGCATGAGAATGCATTTCTAACTAAAAGCCCATATATATATATATATATATATATATATATATATATATATATATATATATATATATATATATATATATATATATATATATATGCCATTAGATGCAATGCATGTTCCAGTGGCTAATATCTTCATGTGATTGTTTGTACAGGAGTTTGGGCTAATCGACAAGAAGGAACTCGCCCCACTTCAGGAGCTTATAGAATCCATCATTGTTCCATATTAAATTTGTATATTCAGGGGCGTATAGAATGCTGTTAATTTTAAAAGCTAAGTCATCGTCGCTGTAATCTTTTTTTCACTCAAGTGTTTTGATGTATTGGTGAATAAATGCTAACCATTAGCATGTGACTCTCTTCTCTCCAAACAAAACAAAAAAAAAAAAAAAGAGTTGCCAGGCATGGCATCAATTTCTTGGTACTGCTTTCAAGCTTATCGGGTGGAGGAAAAAAGCTTCATTATATTCCTTTCTTTTAACGTGTTTATGCTCTACCGTATAAAATGTTGCTAATACAGATTCTAAGTGGACATCCGAAAAATCTATATAATGAAACCTCAAACTATTAATTTTTGTCGAAGTTGTTAAACGTTCGAGGTGGAGGTGGGGACGGCCTCAAAGGGTTTTGATCGATGTCTTTGAAAGATGATGTGCGCATTCTTTTCGTGTGAATCATGTGGTAACAAGGCAGCTAACGGGCTTGCTATTTTTGCCAGGACTCGTTTTGGGAGAGAGATGGACCTTCGGATCTCGGCTTTTCAGGTAGTAGCGATGCAATGGGATTGGCTACTCTGTTTTAATGTAAGTTTCCTACAAAATCTTTGACCCTTTGTGTTGGCTAATATGTTAGGTATAAAGAATTTCATTTTGGTTGAACATCTTCTAAGCATATACAGAGAAGAAAGGAAAAGAACACCATCAATGACTTTTGCCTTGACCAAACAATATAAACAGGTTGCATTAGGATTAAAAAAAAAAAAACAAAGGATAAAAAGAAAGCAAACCCAGATACCAAAAACCTGTACAAACACTACATTTCCAGACCAAGGAAGAGCTTATGGAGCAGCAAAAATAAATTAAAAAAAAAGAAAAAGAATTACAATATGTTTGGTACTTGCAAAGCTAGTTTTAGCTGCAACTCCTTGATCTTGGAGCAAAACTCAACCTTCTGATCCTTGTAGCTCTGAAGCAGGAAATCTTTCCCTTCAATTACCCCCTTCAGTTCGCTTACCTCTGTCTTCGACATCTCAACTTTCTGTCCATCTATTTCTCCTTTGTCCCCTCCACTATGACGCAACTCCAAATCATTGACGCTATCAGCGTAGCCGTTTGCCAGCCCATTTGCAGATTCTGGATGCCAGTTTCCTGCCACTATGAGCTTGTCGGGAGATGTCACCTCCGCAACATGATGGTCGGCGATAACCTTTCTTAATCGGCGGACCTCTCTCTCCGAATTGAACAAGTCTTTATCGGCAGAATCGAGCTGGCTCTGGAGATGTGCAGTTTGGGCTCTTTGAATATGCAAACAATTCTGCATGTCCGTGATCTGGGCCTGCATCTCCATGATCATTTCATCTTGTTGCTTCAGCTGTTGGCGTAGTTTTTGTATCACTTCTCTCTTGCTGTAGATGTCAGATCCAGACTCTGAGATACATGAGTCTGAGCAGTTTGAGTGGTGGAATGGCTTCCAGGGGAGCTCCAGGCGATCAGGGGACGATGCTCGCATTATGCCCTCGACAACTTTGTTGGTTTCAGCTGCTGGGATTTTCACCAGTGGAAGAGAGAGAGCTGCTTCCATTGCTATTGGACTTTTGGGTCGCTTGGCATCCACTCCAACTCTTGAAGTCTCTGCACCATAACATGAGCTACTAAACACACAAATTCCCTAACTCTGATTTTATCTTTGGTCAGAATAGTAGAACAACTTCAGGAATAACATGACATCCCAAAAACAGGCATCCAAAAAGCCAGATACTAAATTTGAAACAGTCCAGACTACAAGGATCCAGTTTCTCAGGCACACCATAACTAACACTAAATCAATTTACGAACATAATGTTACCAATTGCAACAAAACATCAGGAGAAAAGACATTAGAAAAAAAAAAAAAAAAGAGCTGCCTTTAGATATTACTACGAGTTTTTGCTAAGAATTCTGTGCACCAAATAAATAATAGGTTGTTTGCTAAAAATTTTGTGCATGAAATAAATGCATTCAACTTCAATGTAGCAAGCCTTGAAGGCTTCTTAATGGACATCCTGCAACATGAACAAATACAAAATTCTTTAAAGAACATTTCTTTGGATGAGTTAACAATAAAAGAGGTATTAAAATATTACCAAATTCTTAGTGCAAGGGCAATGTTAGTAAAATGCTGCTTTTATATATATATATATATATGTGTGTGTGTGTGTGTGTGTGTGTGGATGTACGTATGTATGTTTGTGTGTATGTGTGTGTATATATATAAAGAATGGCTAAACCAATTAGTAAATAATTAACTGGAAAGCAATTCAGCAACACTGAATGTTTCAACCCATATCTTTTTGGGTGTTCTGTTACTGGATATCCAAAATGATCTTTCTGAACAAGTAGGTACCAGTTCATACAATGTGTGCTGCCACTCATATACCAGTTTGATCTAGTTAGGTAATGAACCATGGTGCACAAATGGCTTGAAGCAATTCCAACTCTATCTGTCCAATTAACTTAGACGGCTAGGAAATGGAGCATCTCCAAAGCACTGGTGAAAATACTAGACTTTTTGCCAACAGTCTTGTATGTGTTTTTTTCATTATCTTCCTTGTCTACTATCTGTTTCTCCTTTTTCTTCCTTTTAATTCTTTTTCCATGCATGGATATATGTTATGTAAAAAGGGAATCCTTGTTGCCTAATATACTTCATCCTCTCTTATTTTCTTCACCCTGTTTCCCAAGAAGATATATGCTTGTCCTAAATCAACTGAAATGACAAGACATTGTCCATGAGGTTCACATTAGCTTTTAAATGATTGCCGATACTTGATACAACAGTAGATAAGATTCCATGATGATTGATAGCTCATCAAGGAAAAATGGATACATAAAATGCATAACTGAATTCCACCATACTCCTGTGGATGATGATCCAGATAAGGAACTTCAGCAATCCTCATTCTCAGGAGTCTTCTGTGGATGTTGACGATGGCTGACTAGCCGCCAAAGTATGGAGAGACCAGGTTCTTAACTTAGATTAAGCACTCCTTCAAAACCCTAGGTCATCACTCAGATTAAGCACTCGTTCAAAACTATCTCTGTTGTTCATTTTGGGTAGGATTGACCAGGGAAAGGGAAGCCGTTACCTAATAGGTCTATAAACAGATATGTTCTTGGTGGCATTGAGAAAAAGCAAAAATGAATGAGCTTTGTACAGCAAGGGTTATCGCCTCTTCCGACTTATAATACCTAGTTTTCATTTAAACCTGTCTCTTCAGTGTGTTTCTCTTTGTGGCCATATTGTGTTTCTCTTTTTCTCCTGTATTGTTTGCCCTAAATCAGATATTGTCTCTTATTTCATCAAAATTACAATGGCCACAAAATGACAGTTTTAAATAAAATAGTGTATCTTATTTTTCCCTCAGTAATTGCACATGCAAAATGATAGCATACAATGCACTCAAGTCCATTTAATCAGACTTTTGTCCAAATCCAATGATTAATATCTAGAAAGAAACAACTGGCCATGAAACTAAGCTACAACAGCAATTCATGCCAGATATCCAACGGTATGGCTACATTCAAACTTAAAAAAAAAATCAATCCATCAATTTCAACCTTGTATTAGCAAAACACCAAGATTGGACTATTTTGGCAAAATGATAATAGCAATCAATCACAGAAAAAAGATGCACTTAATTTTGTCAATAGGTCTATGTCCATCGCATAAGATGAAATGGAGAGATTCTGATAGGACCCTAGCAGGGTTGAGTCCTACTCAACCAAGTAGTAGCTAATAAAAACCCTGTGAGAGTGTAATAAACCCCACCTAGCCACCTCTATCCTATAAAGAAGAGTGGCTAGGGTTTACATTTGGGCATTTGGGTTTCTTAGCCGCCGCCCCCCCTTTACTGGGCCGGTTGGCTAAGGTTGAGGGTAAAATGGGTAGTTCACTTAGGAAACAACCCCTAGGGCTACGGTTTGGAGTCCTATATAAGCATGTAACCTCCACCTCTTTTACATAAGAAAAGATCAATCTACTTTGCAGCCACAAGGCCGACTACTTGGAGGGTGGAACCCCTATAGCGTTCCAAGAGTTGATCCCCCTCAAAGGTCAATCTACATAGAATTCCTCGGGGGTTCTATCATCTGGTATTAGAGCAGCGATCTTGCTGCTTTTGCTGCCATCCTTGTTGCCCACCATCAACCAAGCAATTCCCACAATTGCTCTTGACGTCGCCGTCTCCACCGTCATCTTTTGCCATAGATCAAATCAATCTACTGTCGCCACCTCCGATTGCATCAGAGATCTGGTATTCTCCTATCACCAATACCTTTTGCTGCTGTAATTTTTCATTCAAAATACCTAAAAGAAGTATTGCTATCTATCCTTTGCTGCGAATTCCTTTCGTCACAAAAGTTATCATCTTTGCGAACGAAGGATTGATTTCAGTTGGATATTGCTGCCTTTAAACCGATCTATTTGCTATCCTTTTTTAATGAAATTTCTTGTGCACTTTATAGATCTTGGCTTTCATCTGTGATTGATCTATTGTGGAATTCATCTTTGAAACGTTCCTGTGTTGCTGCAAATTTTCGTCGCAAACCGCTGAAATCGTTCGACGAGAATTCTGCCATCGCAACTTGCACCAATTTCCTTGCTGTTATGCTGCCGAAATTTTCCTGATCCAATTTGTCATCATCGCTGTTATCTAAACCGCGAATTTGCTATCAAATTCCCTCCTCAAATCTCAAAATTTTTGCTGGAAATTTCGTCGAGAAACCGCTGTTTCTTCGACGACAATTCTGCTCTTACGAGACAGCACATATCTGCAGCAACTTCTACCGAATTGCTATAGAAATTTTCTTGATCCAATTAGTCATCATCGCTATTATTTAAATCGAGAATTTGCTGTCAAATTCCCTCCTCAAATCTTGGAATTTTTGCTAGAAATTTCATCGAGAAATTGCTGTTTCTTTGATGACAATTCTGCTCTTACGAGACAGCACATATCTGCAGCAACTTCTACCGAATTGCTATCGAAATTTTCTTAATCCAATTTGTCATCATTGCTGTTATCTAAATTGAGATTTTGCTGTCAAATTCTCTCCTCAAATCTCTGAGTTTTTGCTGAAAATTTCGTCGAGAAACCGCTGTTTCTTCGACGACAATTCTGCTCTTACGAGACAGCACATATCTGCGGCAACTTCTACTGATTTTTGCCAAACCTTTGCTGCCATCTACCACATATGTAAAACCCTCTTCCCTAACCTTTATCCACTACCATCACAGCCCTAAAATTCTATCAAACCGCACCCAAAACAACCACAAAACAATCCTAAACCGCAGACTACATCCTCCAATCCACCAACCCTTTCGGCCACCACTTTTCTTAACCAATACATGCCTTTAACCCGACCACAAAAGAGAGATCTTAATATTACAGATTTGGAGGCATATACTATGGCATCAGAGGAGACAATCAACGCTAAATTCGAAACCTTCGAGATGCGAATAGAGGATAAGATTCGAACTCTCTTTGCCGAACTCAGTTTGGGCCGATCACCGAGCCCGAACAAATCACATCAAGGAGAGAGCTCTAACAGAAGAGATAACTTCCAAGAGAGGGGAGACTCTATGACCAATCCTTACTATCCACGCATGAGGGTGGACTTCCCTAGATAGGAAGGAGACCCGATTGGTTGGATCTTGCGCGGGGAGTGATATTTTCGGTACCACAAAATCACGGACGCATCTATGGTGGAAATTATAGCTATACATCTTGAAGGGGATGCCATACAGTGGTTTGATTGGTTTGAACACACTTATGGAGTCCTCTTATGGCGACAATTCAAAAAAGGACTACTGATCCGTTTCGGACCAACCGATTACAAGAACATTGACGGATAACTAGCAAAGATTCGACAAACCTCCACCATTCAAGAGTATCAAACCAAGTTTGAAAGGTTATCTAATCAAACTCGTGATTGGTCAGAAAAACAGCTATTGGGAACGTTTATTGAGGGCTTGAAGCCGGAGATCCGGGGAGAAGTTAAAGCGCGACAACCGTACACGCTTATGGCAGCTATCTCTTTCGCACGACTTCAAGAGAAGCGATTGAACCACGAAGCCCGAAGGACTAGGGTCACTCCTCGACCAACAATAACGAAGCCCTCAGCCCCCCCTACTGTCAGCCGAGTTCCTGCACCAATAAAGTTGACAAGAGAAGAGCTTTGGGAGCGATCTGCAAAGGGGTTATATTGGCATTGCGACGAGCCGTGGAGTCGCGAGCATCGTTGTAAAAAAAGGAGACTTCTTGTGATTGAACTAGTGGAAGAAGAGGTCACTGAACAGCTAGAAGAGAGCCTTGAACATGAGGAAGAAGATGTAGAAGAGGAGCCACAACCGATCGACTTTATGGTACACGCGTTAACCGGCTACTCAAATATGCAAACAACAACCGATCACTATTCTCAAACAACAACCGATCACTATTCTCATCGATACGGGCAGCACTAATAACTTCTTAAACGGTAAGGTTGTTGCTCGGATGGCGCTCCACATCGAAGGTTATAGCAAGTTCGACGTAAAGGTCGTCGACGGCCGAATCCTAAAGTGCGACCAAAGATGCCCGCAGGTGAAACTATTACTGCAAGACCAAGAAATTGTTGCCGACTTCTTCCTCCTACCAATTGATGATTATGAGGCTGTGCTGGGCATAGAATGGCTAACGACGCTAAGTGACGTCTCTTGGAACTTTTCTAAGTTAATTATGAAATTCTATTGCAAAGGCAAACAGGTCATCCTACGCGGGAAGCGCGGAAGCAATGTAATCACCGTTTTGACCCAACGAATGAAAAAATTTTTGCACAAAATAAATGGTGGCTTTTTTATGCATCTCCAGCAGCAACTAGAGGGGAAGAAAATAGTTATTGAAGATCAAAATCTCGCCCAATTGCTTGTTGAATTTGACGACGTTTTTGCTGAACCGCATGGTCATCCTCCTACTTGGCAACATGACCACCGAATTCTAATTCTTCCGGGCAAACCACTAGCGAACACTCGATCGTACCGCTATCCTCACCTCCAGAAGGATTAAATTGAGAAGATTGATAAGGAGATGCTCGCTATTGTGCACGCAGTAACGAAGTGGAGACCCTACCTGATCGGCCGGCGATTTCAAATTAAAACTAACCATAGAAGCCTCAAGTACTTTTTAAGCAGAAGATATCATCCTCGGAGTAGCAAAAATGGATAACCAAACTTCTAGGATTTGATTATGAAATTATTTACAAAAAGGGAAAAGAAAACGTTGTTGCAGATGCACTCTCATGGCTACCTGAGCAAGCTAAATTTTCAGCCATCTCTCTTCCTACCACCGGCTTCATCGAGGACATTAGGGAGGAATGGAAGAAGGATCAAGAGACCAGCAACATCATTAAAAAATTAGAGGATCCAAGTGCAATAGCTCACTATACTTGGGATTCGAAGGATCTACGCTATAAAGGTCGTATTGTACTTATACCCGACTCCCCTTGCATCAAAGTCATTCTGCACGAAATACACTCCACACCTTCAGCAGGGCACTCCGGATTTCTGAGAACCTACAAAAGAGTAAAGCAAAATTTTTATTGGAGAGGGATGAAAAAAATTATTTCTAAATACGTGGCACAATGTGATGTATGTCAACAGCAAAAGAGTGAAACAGTGGTGAGTCCAGGAAAACTACAACCACTCTCCATGGACTTCATCGAAGGGCTGCCACCTTCCAAAGGTAAAAGCACGATTCTCGTAGTGGTTGATTGACTTACAAAATATACTCATTTTTGTGCTATGCGAAAACCCTACACTGCTGCTAGTATTGCTCAGATTTTCACAAAAAATATTATTAAACTGCATGGGATGCCAAGGTTCATTGTAAGTGATCGAGATAGGATCTTCACTAGTAAATTTTGGACCAAGTTATTTCAGTTGTAGGGCACCAAACTCAAGATAGCATAGCATATCAGGTTCATATCATCCACAAATTGGTCGACGGCCAAACAGAGGTGGTGAGGCAGTGGTATCAGAGGTCGTGCATCGATATCGGTATATCTCGGTAAAAAGTCGAAATCTAGGGCGATGTACGGTGGTACTTCGGTGTTTCACTAGTGCCGGCCGAAAGGAGTGGACGAAATGGCTCCCATGGGCCGAATGATGGTATAATACTACGTATCATTCCTCAACAAAATGTACCCTATATGAACCATTGTTTGGTCGAACAGATGTTTAGAGACGCCTGTGTTCCACCAAGACCAAAAGTATGTAATTGGCTCGGGCCAATGGTAGATCAAAATTTAATTCTACAAAATGACAAACTCCTACAATGCTAAAGGATAATCTCTCTACCTCTCAATCAAGCGAATTGAAGAACAAACTCCTACAATCGCTAAAGGATAATCTCTCTACCGCTCGCTTCAAGCACAAGCGAGCACACGAAGAAAGCAGAAATTTTCAATAGGAGATTGGGTTTATCTTCGCCTACAGTCATACAAGCAACTCTCCATCAACACACGAGCCTCCATGAAGCTATTCCCACATTTTTATGGGCCCTATCAAGTCACAGAGCGTATTGGAGCCGTGGTGTATAGACTTAAATTGCCTGAGGATGCTAAAATCCACCCTGTCTTCCACGTGTCATGCCTGAAGCTCAAGTTGGGAAAACACGAGTCACCCTAGATTCAATTACCCAACACCACTGATGATGGAGATATTCAAGCCCAACCACAAGCCATCCTCGACCGTAGAATCGTGATGCGTTGCCGATGTCTCTCTACTGAAGTACTGGTGCATTGGAATAATTTACCATCCGAAGATTCCATATGGGAATCATATAAGGAGCTAAAGACCTGGTTCCCTGAGTTCATGGAACCTCAGCCTTAAGGACAAGGTTGATTTGAAGAGGGCGGGCTTGATAGGACCCTAGCAGGGTTGGGTCCTACTTAACCAAGTAGCAGCTAATAAAAACCCTGTGAGAGTGTAATAAACCCCACCTAGCCACCTCTATCCTATAAAGAAGAGTGGCTAGGGTTTACATTTGGACCTTTAGGCTTCTTAGCTGCCGGGCCCCTTTTACTGGGCCGGTTGGCCAAGGTTGAGGGTAAAATGGGTAGTTCACTTAGGAAGCAGCCCCTAAGGCTACGGTTTGGAGTCCTATATAAGCATGTAACCTCCACCTCTTTTTAACAAGAAAAGATCAATTTACTTTGCAACCTCAAGACTGACTACTTAGAGGGTGGAACCCCTATAGCGTTCCAAGGGTTGATCCCCCTCAAAGATCAATCTACATAGAATTCCTCGAGGGTTCTATCAGATTCACTAAGATAATGGTGCGACTACTTACAGCCACCCATGTCAAATCACTAGAACTACAAATATAATAACTGGGATGGCCTAACATTAATGTGTCAGCATATATACAAATGTACAATAATGAAAATTAGGGTAGCAAGCTAAGTGAACATCTACACCATAATAAATCTTATCAAACTAATAATCTAAGAGTTGTGCATCAAATTATATTGTTTAGTTAAAACAATGTTTTCTCTTTGCTCTTCTATATAGAAATAAATTTAGATCAAGCAACATACCCGAAAGAAAGTGATAATGATTATCCTCATCTTGAGCAAAGTGATAGAGATTATGCAAATTGCAAGCTCTTGATCTTCTGTCAGCAGTAGATTTTCTATTTTCTGAGTGAATAACTTAGATTGTTAACAGTGAGTAGGATCATGAATGGATATAGGATCAAGTAAGAATTAGAAATTTTGACCTTTGTTTGCCTCATCATGTCGTTTGTTATCAAAGGCCCGTTTCAGTTGGCATCCAAGCTTAATTGAAAGTGTGCTCAACAAGGCACCACCTACAACAAATACCCAATTTGGGCCCTCACCTTGAAGAACATTCATCTTTTGAGTTGCTTGAGAGGCTCCAGTCCCATTTGTATTTGATTTCATCTATCAAGGAAACAAAGTGTTGGAAGAAAAATGATTTATAAGTTAACACTATACATGCACCAAAGTCCAGTATTTTAGGATAAGCAACTAGTTCAGAAGATAATGGAGAGGCAGATGTTATTCCCTATGAAAGATACAACTTAAGGCAAATGGAGAGTCATTCCAAAGGGCTAGTCTGCAAAAAGAATATATAACCAAAGCAAAAAATCATACATGAAACAAATAACCTTTCTCTTTCATGATGTTGCAACAAAAGGTCAGTAACTACAAATAGACAAGAAAGGATGTACAACAGACAGATGTATCACTGGTGAATAATGGGCAGCCATACAAGATCATTATTATAAAAAGCAGTAACCAAGCTTAGGTACAATGATCAGGTAGCAGAAAGACAGATTGTTGGTTTGGTTTTGGCAACATAGAAACAAAAGCAAGCAGAATAACTAACTGCGCTAGTACTTATCATATATTTTTCCGCTTTCCCACAATTCTCTTCTCTCTTCCTTTTTTTAACTCTCATTTCATGCCAAATCATACAATATCTTGTAAAGTACATGTCAAAAATCAGACTCAGTATCAGACGTTACCACAGCAACAGTGTAATATCAAATATTAGTTATTTGCTCCCTTACTTTTTCCCTTTTACAATCATGATTAACTTCATTGCCATTGTTTTCTTTCCAAATTGAGTATGTTCAAGACTATTACTGTCACCATCATATACCCGGTACAAGATTGATATGCTAAATCACTGGCCTCAACCTTTATTATCGTACCTTGGTATTAAGACACTCATTCTACCTATAAGTATAATAATCCCGACTAAACCCATGCAATTTATTGGTCTCAATTCCAACAGGTGCTATTTATATTTCTTTCTAGTTCCCAAACTCTCATAAAGAAGTTCTTCAAACAGGGTTTTGAAACCCATAACCTAATAATAAAATGCAACTATTCTTGCATAATACAATGTTTCCAATTGGTAAGTCTCGTAATCCTGGGTATAAACATTCGCGAGAGAACAAAGGTACAGGCTGAGTAGATCTCCGTTACAAAACAATGTTGCAACCTCTTTGGTAGGTAAGACCAAGAAAATGGTGCAACAATCAGGACTTGTCAATTATGTGCATACCCATGAAACTCCAATCCACCAAAACAAGTTCCACTGCAAGCAAAAAAAAATCTCTTTCTTTTAGAGAGATTTCTACTTACAAAAAACCCTAAGCCACCTCTAATATATAAATTGTTAACACCAATCGGATCAAAAGCTCCACTTTTAACTTAGACTTGCTGATCCACCTCCTCAGCTGTTTTACCCACGGGAGGTAAGTCGATGATTCGAAGAATAATCAAGATGCTCTGAGGAGTGCAGCAGGTGGAAATCATCTACAAACGAAAAGAAATCGATCGGCGAACCAATCCGCACCCAAAGAATCGAGCTTCCCACGGCAAACGGAATAAAAAAAAGAAGAAAAGAACGCAATTATATTGTAACCACAAACGAACGTCAGAAGCAAAAGGGAAATTTGGACTCCAAATACCTCATTCGAGCTAGATGGGCGAGCGAGAAACGGATCCCTCTCTCTTCTCCTCTTTATATTTCTCTCTCTTTCTGCTCCACTATTTCCTACGCTCGCGGACCGGACCACACTCTGGAGTCGATGGTTACTTCTGTTGCGCCTTTTGTGGTGCTCCGGTGCAACCGAATCACGCTTTGTTGTCTCTGCTGGGGGGGCTTTTGGACGTGATGGTTGGCGTGCGGCAAATGGCGCGCCCTTGTTGGCTCGCTCGCGCGGGGAGGGGTGGGAGGAAGGAGGGCGAGGCCGGTGGTGTTCCTTGTTTCGTCGACTCGAGCGCGGCCGGCCCCGTGTGTCGCCCCTGTGCCCTAGCGAGCCGTCTCCGCCCCTGCGGGCCTTCAGCGCTGGCCCTCACGCAGGCCTTTCACCCACGAAGCCCACGGGGATGTCATGCTGACCTCAGTTGTGGGCTCCACAACTCGGCGTCAAGTGTTTTTGGGGCAACTCTTTCGGGACCGCCGAAGGAAATCTCAAGAGGCTCGCATCTTAAAGCAGACATCGGCAGTTACGACTCCCTTGATTCCCACTGTAAGATCCGTGCAATGGCACCTCGCGCTTCCCCCCACCCCTTGATTCTCTTGCAGCAGAGAATTCCTCAAGAATCGAACTTCATTGCACTCATCTTAAAGCAGATATTCCACTTACAATAACACGCATTGCCAACAATCTCATGGAATAAAGGAACATAATTATCCATGATTTTTTACGGCATGAAATAAAAGATACTCAAATCTTGAGTTCAACTTCATCAATCATCATAATAATCGAAGGTATTTACAGAAAAGAACCGATTTCATAAAGGGATCATCTCCACAATTAATTCTGATAATTGTCACTAAAATTATGCATCTATAAATATCAAATAAGAAACTCAAGAAGCTCATAAGAACTAAAACACGTAGTTTTAGCCAAAAATAATTTCAAAACTGTGTAATAATATTTATCATGATGCTCCTGCAGCTGCCTCATTGTTCTCCTCGTCACCTCGTTCCTCCTTTGCAAACTCCTCGATCAGATTGCATTGTCTCCTACTCAAATTCCTGCATGATAGAGAGAAAAAAAAAATCTGGAACCTGCCAGCAAGCAAGCTTAGAGCAAAGACGTGATCAGACTAGAGAAAGAATTTTACGCTGGTATGGTGACACTAAAATGAACAAATTGGTCTCCGTAGAAGGAATTGCTCCTCGTCTTTATTCCTGCAGACCAACTGCTGGTAATAAGCTTCCACAACATTTGTTTTCTTTCACATGAAAATGGATAAACTAGTAAGTAGCACTAAGTTTAAAATCTAGAAATGCGATGCTTAGAAGTCGAGTAAATTTGGTGAGCACATGCCGGTTACTGTTACCTTTCCCCTGTAAAACAACCTTCTGACCAGGCTTAACCTGTAAACAAGAATATTCAGCACTCATAACATCATATGCTTAATGTCATTTAGATGATGCGACTTGAGATCTCATTAATGGTCAAAAGGCTGAACGATGCATCTGACAAACCTTAAGAACCACATCCCCTGTGAGAGTTGGTACTTGAATAGTTCCTCCTAATATTGCCTGAAAATTCAACATCTTGTTAGTTTGATGCCCGTCTCGAGCAAATAATACGTTCCTCAAAATATCGGTTTTGTGCAATTAATTTACAGAATGAAGTTAGTCAAGACATGCTTGTTACAGCTGCACATCGTTGTAATGAAAATAAAAAATGATTTGTTTTAACTACTTGTGTAATTTAGCATTTGCCCTATTTTTAGGGTTTGCTGTACTTTCTCCTGTTTCTCCTTCAAGAATGAACCAAGCAGTGCTGTTTTTTTTTTAATCTTGAATATTATCAATTTGTCAAACACAGAACATTCAATTGGAGCAGAACCAATTCAAACTAGCCACACAGAGTATGCATTATAATAGTTGATGATAAATGATAAATGATAAACGATGATGATATATATTAAAAAAACACAGTTCTGATCAAACAAAAACATCAGACATTAACATAAACATGGTTTCCAATGTCGACTCTATGCAGAAAGCCACCAATTAGTTTCTTACCGACCAATGCACAAAAGATCAAAAGCAGAAAAATGGTTCCGGGGTCAAAATATAAATGGATCCTTCCTATAACCTAATGGAATGGAATGGACCCACTCAAAACCCATTCGAATACCTAAAATATGCATAAATATAAAGTTGCACATCAAAGCAGTATATACCTGGGTTATACTGAGGACGGCATCAACATAAATATTAGCTTTGTCCCTAAAAAAAACAGGATCCTCCCAAACCTAAAATAGGATTCGAGAGAGTTAGCATGTTCATCTCTAGTTTAATGAAGACAAGCATTATAAAAAAGTTACCTTGATAGTAACATAAAGATCACCAGGTTGCCTGGTATCAGGATCACCACCACCACTTCTGTAAACTTTTATAGTTTCATTGTCATCCACCCCTTCATTTATATGCAACCAAATAAACAATGTATCACATTGTTTGAGGATCATAGTAGGGTATGAATAAGCATAGACAGCATTGCACTGTTTAAGTCTTCTCTGTTGTAGCAAGGAAGCTGTGCTTGGTAAGTGGTTAAATGTTAGCACATTGAATCAATCAGTATTTTGACCATAAGTGGGTCTCCTCAGGGACGGCAAACAACTCATTCACATTGCTCCTTTTCAGATGAAAAAAAAAGGAATTAAGAAATCTTTCAGACATACCAGCCATCACATCCAGCTTGACTGACTTGGTTCCTCTCACAACTTTTTGTCCTTTGCATAACTTGCAGAGGCTCTAAAACATTAGAAGAAATGTGTTCAGAAAGCATATTAGTTTTCTTAGGACAATTATAAATTGCATAATGTGCCTACAACATGAAAATAAGGTTCCTACAAAATACATATGCATTGTATAAAAAATCTGAAAATAAGCAATGTTTTCTCAACCACAAGAAAGTTCTTATGACCCTTCATTACTTCGAGCTGCCACTTTAACCCTTTGGGTGTTTAACATCAAGTTGGCAGCCAACTACCTTGTGAAACATCCAGGCTTCAAAACTAAATATCATGCAAACAACATATACATATCCATGCATACATTTTATATGAATATGCACTTTCATATATATATCTGCAGCAAAAAGATCAGACACTTATAAACACAATAGTACTTATGATGATCCACTCAATAAACAAGTTGGTTGACTCCTAAACCGTATTGAGTAGTTCCTTTTCATCTTCTCGTGTTCCTTCTCTTGCATAATGGTTTACGTCTCATGCCATCTACCTTGAAGGATCATCTCCTAATAACCTTCAAACAAGTCTGTGAAGCATTTCTCACAACACTTATTCAATGAAAACACTGGTTTAAAGTTTCATCTTCTGGTTTAGACAAACCATGCAAGATTTTTCTTTACCTGGCTTTCTTGATATATTTCTCACTGGCAGTTTCTACCAAAGAACACTTCACCATTCCTTAAGTAGAAATAAGTACAAGTTCTCATTGTAATTCCAACACTTCAAAGAAGCATGCAGAAGAGAAGTTGTTCATTTTCTGAGTAAAGCAAGACAATATTTTATATCTCAAAACAAATTTGTGTATGTAATATGTTCTACCTTTACAGTTTGCCCAAAACCTCCGCAGCGTGAACATGTGGTCTGCAACCTGAAGGGACCAGTTTGCATGAAAATCTGCAGTCATATGAGAGCATGACAGTTAACTGTAGCAAAACATGCTACATAAGAAAGATCAACAGAACAGAATTATTCATAACCTAACCATTCCCGAGCCTCTGCAGGGCCAACAAGTTTCAGGTCTAGTTCCAGGAGGGACACCACTTCCACCTACAGAAAAGTGATGGTAGTATGTCAATAGCATCACTATATGTTGGTTAAATCAAATTTCATATTTGGACCACTGAAAATGGTAGGCTTTCTTGAAAGGACAATGTCATACCACAAGCTCTACAGTTTACAGGAGCTTGAAATGTAATTGTTTTTGTGCATCCTTGAACTGCTTCCATGAATGATATTTCAAGAGAAACCTACCAAAAATTGTCACAGAGATATACAGCCACGTTATTTATTAGTGGCATTAAATATACCAAGAATTAACTGGAGAAAGAGAGAACCTTGACATCTTGTCCTCCATAGTCATCATCTCTGAACATGTTGCTAAAGAACTGGTTACATGAACGGAAGAAACAATCAGACCATATTACTAATATTGGTTAAATATCATGCATAAAAAACTAGGAATTAGTTCAGACTTTGACAACTCGAAATGTGCTTCCAAGAGTAGCACATTAATCTGCAAATGCAAATTTACAACTCAGACGACACCTTAGACCACACAAACAGGTTACCTTAATCACCATCGCGTTACTGAAGTTCAAGATTTTCGAAAGCCACTAACAACCGAGGAAAATAGGTTCAGCTTTCAGGCGTACCAAGCCTTATCAGCCATTAGGTTTATATACATAGCTTACACATCCACAGGCATGTATGATAGTAGCAATGTAGTATGGCATCCATCAAATAAGGAGAGACAATATGCATAACTAAGTGATGCAGTGTCAAGCATGATAAAGAATTTGGTATGCGACAGACTAACATGATTACATGGATTATGCACCGACAGATGCAATTGAAGAGATTCATAAATATGAAGTGAAAGGTAGACTACATAGTGCCATTAAAAAATAAAACTACACTGAAATCACTATCAAAAGTAAGTAAAAAACAGAATCTTGTTACACAATAAAAGTTAATCACACTATGGAAAAGTTGGGTGACTTAAAAAAGACCTCTAGAGTGGAGAAGGGACATAATTTTCAAACAAATAGGGTTGTTATATGTCAAACAATTGCAGATGCGACATTTAAATGGTGTATTACTGTCTTATAGCTATCTCAAAAAGACAAGGAAATTTATCTCATGACATTCAGATTAAATAAATGTACTATGATAAGCTAAACAAGGGCATTAACTGCAGAGAGAAATATCACTGAGGGAAGTCTACATACATCATTCATGCTGAATTCGCCTTCAGCATATCCAGCATTAATGGCCCCACCAGGGTCACCACCTGAAGCAGCTTGTTCAAACACATTGGGACTGACCTGATGGGCACCACATTATAAATATTGGACCAGCAAGAAGGGTGCACAGCTATTGAATGGACTCAGCAAATTGCACTAGCTCAGTAAGAAGCATAAATGTTTTCTTTTCAGAATGCAGAATAAAAAGCAACAGTGATTGAACTAGCTGATGTTGAAGTATAACTCAATTTTTTTGCTTTCACTAGGAAAACACCTATAGTGTTCCATTTAGTTTCACTTTTTATTCATTGGCCGGAAAGATGCCAGCAGAATCCATCTCTAACCTAATTAACACAGTTCTTCTGTCCAAATCTCAAAGAAGATGGAGCCAGTATAAATTATTTTTTGATGAAAATTTTATTTGTGACTTAAAGATAATATCCTTTTCAGCAGTGGATATGCATATACTGTTTTGTCTTCTTCTTAGATTCTCTATCTCTCTTGCTCTCTTCATTCTCCTACTTTCATGATCTCTTCTATCTCATCTTGTTCAGTGTAACTTCTTTTTCTTGTATTTATTTGTTTACTCTGTGCACTATCTGTATGAGAATATTAGGCACATTTAGTAAACCAACCAACAAAATCAACTGCACTAAAACATTCATCAAGTAAATAATATAGCAAACATGCCATTCAACTTTTTCTTCCTTTTTCTTGAAGAGAAGGGGCGACACCTGGTCATGTAGCCTTCGTTTATCCTCATCTTTCAGGACCTGAAAAGGACAAATACATCTTCTTTTTTTTCATAGTTTTGACAAATAGAACATCTAATTTTCCTATCAAACTCTGGCAACTTTTTTGTCATGTGTGCTCAGAACATATCCAGGGTTAACCTCATATGCCCACTGAATTTCCTGGAACTTTCTTTCTGCATCAGTGTCATCCTTGTTTGTGTCAGAATGGAGTTTCTTTGCAAACTGCATACAAAATATATGCCTGATATTATAGTATTTAGGGAAAGGACATGCCCCATGATGTAGGACAAAGCAGGAAAAGAACAAATATTAACTTGCACATACTTGTGCATTATTCTTCCTGCAAATACTCCCAGATAAGACAAAGAAAAACATGTTGATCATCATCGATCAAGAAATGCTGCAACTAATTCAAATTTTAACTTAGTTTTGTTACTTTCAAGAACAGCAACCTATCAAAAACCTTCATATCTGCAACCTGGCCAATGTGCATCATTAGATTTTGTTTTGAGGATGTAGTCGCATATCATTTGTTAATAAACATGATACATCAAATCAAGGACATCCCTAGCAAATATAAATGATGACACAATAAAGAAGGACAACATAAAAATCTATTTAAGCTCCCCTGATAATAGACATAGTAATTATTTGAGTTTTGGTAAACTCGAGCTTTTCCCAGTGCACCAGACAAACATATGAAAATGCTGCAAAAAGAAAACACTTGCCTATATTTTAGATTAGCTTTTTAAACCTGTAACTTAGAAAGAAAAGCACAGGCATGCACCTATTAAATAATGAAGTATCACTCTTATTTTAAGATAATGACAAATCATCAAGGACATCATAATCTTGTATAACTTGTAGCAGTGAATTCTAGTAAACAAGTGGAGTGCATATAGATAGGCTAAATGAACTACCATCCTCGAAAATGTTCATGAAATTTCAATAAGTTCAAAAGTCAACATGTGACCCCAATGACCAATTTAGCATGTTACTCTTTACCATAGGCTCCTAGTGCAGCCATGAATCGGATAGTCTGGTGATGCTCAACTAATTCATTATAGAAGCGCATAATATTTTTATTTTAAGTGCATCGTAATGATCTTTAACATAGTGAAGACAGCAAGAGATGTGATGTAATGCTATTCAACATATAAACAAAACCGAAAACTGCTCGTTTGTAAACAAAAGCCAAATCAAATTGCAAACTTAATATTGTGCGAGCTAATAACTACCGTCCATAGGCTCATACACAGGCAGAATCCACAATCATTATCAGTACGCTCTGTATCAAAAAACCTACCCCGTAGTAAGTTTTCTTGATATGTGAAGCACTCGCATCCTTGCTAACACTGAGCACATCATAATAATCCCTCAAAGACAATAATTGTGTTCCTAAGCATCAGAAAATGAAAGAATATAAACAAAAAAGAAAAACAATGAGAAAAAAGATTCTATTCCTAGTTCATCCAAAAGAAAGGGATCATTATGCTTTGCCATGAAATGATCTTCTAGGACAAAATTGCCCGTGAAAATCACCATTCAATGTTCCACCTCTCAATCTCACTGCAAAACTCCGACTTTTTTATAATTCACCCAAGAAAAAGAAAACAAAACAAAAGAACAATAGAATTGATAAGAAAATAAGATATTGGCCATCCCCAACTCCAACAAAAGACAAGAATCACGACAAGAGCTCGACTCACCAACTTCGAACCTTCCATCAACAGAACTCCGAGAGAAACTGCAAATTCCCGAAGCCAGCACGCGAGTGGAGTCCCCAGCGGCAAAAAAGATCAAAAAGCTTACACCTTTTGTATCGAAACACGTAGAACGACGAAACACGGGGGAAGTAAGGATCTCACGGAACCGACCGGGGAACCCTCGATGCGATTCGATCTGAGGGCCCTCCGGGCGAACCAGAAGGCGATCCTGGCGCCGCTGGGCCTCATCTTCGCGAACTTCGTCTGTGCTCCGGCGTCTAATGACTCGGGTGACGGGCGTTCAGAGTCGGAGACCGAGACCCAGTCCGAGCCCGTCGGAAGCGAGGGTGGCGCGAGCGCAAAGACGGCGTTCGCGATGAAGCCGAGCCAAACGTATTAACGAACTTAGGAACTCGGGTTTCAGCAGCTTCGGGATTAGGGAGGGCAATGTCCAACTCACGCGTTCGAAGAAAACCTGCTTCGGGATTACGTGGCAAGGGTGGGACTCGCCTAATCTAAGGCCCCGGCTTCCTCCCTGGGTGAGGTTTGGGGGTCACGTGAATTGGCGTACGAAGTGACCGTAGGAACTCGGAGTCTTTGATTTGATTTCTCTCGCGGGACTGAATGACCGTGCGAGACGCACCCGCGTCCTAATCAACTAACTTAATTGGACAGAGAAATTGGG
Source organism: Musa beccarii (assembly GCA_024322285.1). Classification (NCBI taxonomy): domain Eukaryota; kingdom Viridiplantae; phylum Streptophyta; class Magnoliopsida; order Zingiberales; family Musaceae; genus Musa; species Musa beccarii. Next base: position 32,299,514 of record CM044395.1, on the reverse strand, counting down.
GTCCTGTGGGGACCCATCAATCATCCTCTGATGGTGCACCGACGGGTGACGTATGAAAGTTTCATGGATCGGGTGACGACGTGACCTTCGGAACTTGGAGTCTTGCTTCGTCTCTCTCGTGGACCTTAATGGGCCGGCCCATTAGAACAGCCTAATGTCTTCGGACATCTAATTGGATTGGATTGGATTGGATTACTAAATTGGCGCAAACTAGTTTGCACATTCATGGCATATATTAGATATAAAGTAATTTTGACTTGCTCACACCTTTACAACATAATAAATATGTGATTATCCACTCTGATGCCTCCTTTCATATGCACTCATTCGGCTAAAACATTGGAATTGTCATATCCAAAACACTTGTGATGTTTTATTTATTCTTTGTGCTTTGGTCTACATGAGGTTTAGGAACAGTTAGTTACATTTTTCTTCTAAGAAATTTTTTCCAAATAATCATTTGAAAATCAAGTTTACTATGAGAATGTATGATATCGGCTAATTAACCTATCAATTTAGTTTAGTCCATACCATTAGTTAAAATATTTAGACTGAAATTGATAATAGTACACTCGTCATATTCTTATAAGTCAATTTTAATTTTATCCATTTGCAATGTAAAAATAATCGAGATGTTATAAAATGTGTCTTAAATTTTTTATAATTATTTTTATGTCATTATATGGGTTGATATTGAGCAAAAGCAGGGTATCCCAAAGGATATTATTTATTTGTTTCTCTTTTCTAATGATCGATTGAAAATATTTGTGCATATAACAACTTAATTTATTTCACCCAATTAGTATAGAAAAATACTATTAAGATGTGATGTTGACACGATGATTATATCATCCAATGCTAGCCAAATTTGAGTCATGAGATTCATATATTTTATTTTTCTCCTTAGGAATGAAGATGAAAAAGGTAACATTTTGCTCGAAAGAGACAAAATCAAAATTGAATACAGTCAAATAGTATTAATTTAAAATAATAAAATCAAAGATAAAAAATAATTAAAAAATAACAGCAATATTTTTAACATGGTAAAATCCTCAATTAATTGTGGAAAATATACAAGATAATTTAGAAGGAATTTACTATAAAAATAAAAATACAATATTCCCTTTAATATAAGAAGAAACAAGATAACTTCTCTCTTATCATAGGAGAAACAGAGGAAAAGAAAAATATTACAAAAGAAAAACTGAGGAATCAAACAGGGAAGAAAAATAATTCACTTCTCTCTCTCTCTCATGCTCAAGATGACTTGTTCTCTCTCTCTCTCATGCTCAAGATGACTTGTGTTGTATGAGTTCCCCAAAAGAACTCAGTTCTTGAACGTAGACATCGCAGAGGAGATCAGAGTTGCACGGGATGTTGCCCCTCCCAACAGTCATATAATTATTATTTTTAAGGGTATTTTTTAATTTTTTAATTAAAAATATAAAATTAAAAAAAAATATTTGCCCCTTCTAATAATTACTACTTTTGGGACATTCAAAAATAAAAATCTAAAAAAAAACCTATTTTGCTTCTTTACACATTTCTTAAACATGGCTAATCTCTCTCATATGATCTCTAATGGCTCTCTCCCTGATCCCGGTAGCAAGTGGAACCCACCACTTCATCGAGGAGCCTTTTGAAAGCTTGGCTATGACAATCTTGGAAAGTTAACGCATCAACATCGAATTGAAGTTCGAGAAACTCAATACGGTAGCCAAAGTAAAGTTAGAAATCTTCAAGGTGTATTTAAAGTCTGAAACACCGATAGCTCCTTCCTGGTCATCTATAACTACTATGACCAAATTTTTAAAATTAAAAAAGGTTGATATGGAACTTTTTGTCAATATATTAAGAAGAAACTTTCAATATATGCTGGTATGGTAAAAAAAATAAAAATAAAAAATAAACACAAATTTTTAGGTACCCCACTAATCCTACTTTTCACTTTTTGTTGAAAAAAAAAATCTTGAAACATTAGCTAGATTAATTTTCTTTGAATATTTGTCTCTTTGTTTTGGTGAAAAAGTTTTTTTTGTCGATTATTGTTAAGAGGCTTTGAATCTTGCTACCTAACATGTTCCTTAAACTATTCTTACCCGTATTTTACATAATTTTTAGAAAAAATAAAAAAATATTTTGAGCTTTTGATGATTATTTTTTATTTATGCTAATATTTGTAAATGCACTCCTATATACTCCTATATGAGAATCACATATCATTGGATTAATAGTGATTAGATCATGTAAAAATGAATAATTACTTCAGAGTTTTTGATGAATGTCATGCTGGTGATAATATTTATAGAATGATAAAAACTATTTTAGAAGAGTATTATTTAATTTTAAATTTTTTTCAAATGATTTTGACAATGTAGTGGCAAATACCATTTTTAATTCGGAATTATAAAAAAATATATCAATTGTCTTTTGGTGGTGGTGTTTTTTTTTTTTTCATGTTAGGTGATCGTGTCATGTCTTAAATTTATGTGTACAAGAAGGTTTATGATCTCTTGAAACTCTTTCTTCTCCAATTAAGCAAGTCATATTATTCTTTTGAGGTTATCCAGAAGTAGTGAAAGAGTGAGATAGATTTTACAAATTAAATGATATAAGACTCAAAAGAATTCTTAAAAATGTTTCTCCTCGATAAAATAATGTTAGATATGTTACTTTCAGTCTTTTGAGTCTAAAAAATTATTTGGTACTTTTATTACAAATAATGTTAGATAAGTTACTTTATATCCATAACATTGGAATATTTATGAAAGTATTTTAAAATTTTAATTTTTTTAATGATGCCATCTGTAATTTATCTGGTGTTTATTATCCGATTGCTCATATTTTTTAGTTGTTTGTATAAATATTATTGGGGCTACAGAAGAATATCAATATGATAATGATTTAAATATGACTATAATGGCCATAAAATCAAAATGGATAATTTTTTTAAAAAAATTCTATCGATTTATTAAGTTGCTTGATTAGATGGCCCGAGTGATTATTTAATTACTTATTATGAAAGTTTAGAAATAGAAGTTGATATTGATAATAAAATTAGAAAAATAAAAAAACTGATCATTAACTTATATGATCATTGTAGTTCTAGTAGACAACAAACTATCTTTAAAACTTTTCTATTTATGGATCAAGTTAGTGGGAGTGGTAAATGTTGGAAAATTCAGGGGCGACATCTCATACGCAGCGGAAGAATGAAAACAAAACATCTTAGATTTTCACGAAAATGTTTCATCGTCGTGTGAAGATCGCTGTGTAAAAACAAATCTGTAAATTAGAAAAACTACGTATATAAGAAAGATCATACCTAGGAAGATCGTATATTCTTGAATTTCTATATATCCGTTGGAAGGATGAAGAAGGTCAAGCATCCTCCTCTCTAGTGGTGATCTACACGATAGGGGTTGCGAAGATGCTCCTTTCTGTTGAATCTCAGATTTTGATGATGAAACTAATTGATTATGTTTTATTGTCTAACTGCGTTTTGAGTGACGCAGGCCTACTCGATCAGGATTAGACAGTTGATGCAGGAGGAATTGACGTTGCGCAGGAGGAAATCACATTAGGATATTGGACAATCGGTAGAAGGCTTCGGGCGTCCGGCATCAGGCCAAGAAGAGCGGAGTTGCACCAAGGAGATTGGGGCTGTGGAGGTTAGCTGCCGACTGGGCAACAGGCTACAAGAGAGGATGATGTGCCAAAGTATCGAACGAAGCGTCGATAATCTAATGACGTGCCAAGTAGCAGAATGGCAATTCATGTTGTAATAACTATCTAGATCGAAGTAGAGTTTTGGCTTGTGTACAGGATTAACTACGATAACGTTGAAGACATAAAGCGAAATAAAGTTTTGGAGTCAAGTGCGATGGATTGTTAGGAGTTCGAGAGTTCGACGAAAGTCCAAAGATTCGTCGAAGTGCTGTTGGAATTGGCCGAGAACAAGTAGAGAGCTTGTCAAAGGGTTTTCGGAAGTTCGCCGGAAGGTTCATCAGAAGTTTGTAGAGCTCACCGAGAAAGATCAGAGCTTGCCGAAGAAGCTTGTCGGAACTCACCAAGATCATCGTGAAGTCTAAGAGCTTGCCGGGAGTCCGCAGAATGATATCCGAGGGTTCATTGGAAGACTATCGGAAGTTCTCCAGAAGCTCACCGGAGAAAAAGATTTGATGTGACAGACTTTGTAATAGCTCAGGAAATGTCTTTAATTTCATAGTTAGTACATAATTAGGGTTAAAATTATATGTTAATCCTTTAACCTTGTTAGGAGCCAATTGGGCCCGGAATTAGATCGGTTTGGGCAAGGTTCAAAGCCCAACCAGGAGTCTTCAACGTGCTAGAGGCACCGCTAGACTGGGGCGGTGGCACTACCCAGGTCTAGCTCCCCAGAACATCTGGGCGATGGTACCATCCTGGGGCAGTGGTACCGCCTAGTATACTGACAGGAGCAAAAAGCCTGGGCGATGGTATCGCTCAGCATTGGCGGTAGTACCGCTAGTACCCCTGAAATCCCGAGTGATTCAAATTTGGGCTTCAAATTTGAATCCTCTTGGAGTCTATAAAAATCGCTCTCATCCTTGGTTAGACCAAACAAGCACATACACTTTAAAAGCAAGAAATTGCTATAGAATTCTTTTTAGAAATCCTCTCCTCTAGACTTCACTTGTATTCAAGTTAAAAGAGAGGAGAGAGTGCTTGTAAGGGTTACCTCCTAAGTCTGTCAAAAGGAGAGTGCTGTAAGGGAGCGAATCCTTACCCGTTGGAAGAAGGACAACTAGTGAAAAAGCTGTTGGCCTTAAGTGAAGAAGAATCGGGAGTGGACGTAAGTCGTATGATCGAACCACTATAAATCGGTTTGCATTTATCTTATTGTCATTTACATTACTGCAAACCATCTTCACTTTGATGCTCTACTTCCTTATCTCCTTCTTATGAATTACTTCAAGTTTAAAGCATCTTTCGGTATGGATTTAATCAAAGCATAATTTTTATCGTATGAAGTTTCTAAAAGCACGTTTTAAATCGCCGAATCTATCGTTCTTTACCGCTGCACTAATTCACCTCCTCTCTTAGTGCTGCTCTCAATCTCAACAATTGGTATCAGAGCCTCGTTATTTCTTATTCAGATTCACACCCATGAGAAATGACTCTTCAAGGCTTTCAAGAGGGTTTTTCAATTGTTCGTCCTTTGTTCTTTAACGGTTTGGACTACACATATTGGAAAACTCGAATGAGAGTTTTCTTGATTTCTTTAAATTTGGATTTATGGAGTGTTATTGAACACGATTTTCAACTTCCCTCTAAACCGACGAACGAATGGTCAGACTTAGAGAAGAAATCTTTTTCTTTAAATGCAAAGGCTATGAATGCCTTATTTTACACTCTAGATAAAACTGAGTTTAATCGGATTTTTACATGTGAAATAACTTTCGATATTTGGTACACTCTTGAAATCACACACGAAGGAATGAGTAGAGTCAAAGACTCGAAAGTTAATATTTTGATGCATGATTTTGAGCTTTTTTGAATGAAACCAAGCGAGACTATATGCGACATGTACACCCATTTCACAGATATTGTCAATAGTCTAAGAGCACTTAGTAAATATTTTTTGAATTTTGAACTTATTGACAAGATTTTACGATCGCTTTCGAAAAAATGGGATTTTAAAGTAATCGCTATACAAGAAGCTAAAAATTTAAATGATTTGCCTATTGAAGAACTAATTGGGTCTTTGATGATCTATCAAATGATACTCTTGGAACATGTTGGACATGATGAACATTTGAACCATCTTCCAAAAAATAGGAAGGATTTAAAATTTCAGATAAATAAATACCACTTGAGTGATGACTCAAGTGATGAGGACAATGATGAACTTGAACTTCGAACACCAAAGTTTAATAAGTTCATTAAATAAAAATTTAAAATAAAAAATGAACTTGAACAAAAGAATAGACCACCAAAGAAGAAGAAGAAGGATTGTCAAGAAGAATCAAGTAAAGAAGAAACAAATTGTGCTTTGACGATCTTTGACTACGAGGTAAGCAACTCAACTCCCTTAATTTATTTTAAAATTACATGATGTTTTTCATGAGTTCCTAATTTAGATAGTAGGAAATAAATAAATTATTTTAAAAAATTATATCATGTTTTTCTTTCTAGTATTTTTGAAAAGTAAAAAATTAAAATGATACTTGCATGATTGTTGACAATGTTTATTTAAATCCATGATTATCTATCTTGATGATTTACGTATGACTTTTCATGAATGATGTATGATTTCTCACACTAAGCTAAATCATCTTATTATAACAAATAATAATAAAAGAAAGAATGTTAGAATGAGTTTGATGATGCATTGTGAAATCATGCTTAATGGGTGTATCATGCTTGATAACATGAAATCTCACATTTTGAAATAATGTGTATGATGAATCCATGAATCTTAATGGTTATGATGATACTTTCGGTTTTAAATATGATGCATGACATTTGACACAAAATTAATTATCATGATAGTCACTGTCACATATTTCATGATAATGCTTGTATACCAAATAAGATTAAAAGATAGAAGCAAGCATATACAATTTCATTCTCATCATGATGTGTGGCTTTTATATAAAAATTTGAACATGCTTATATGAGATCAACCATATAAAATAAAATACATAAAAATTGAAGATGTAATATCATGATGTTTTAGGCGTTTGGTCTTGATGGTTTTATGACAAAATTTTTAGACGTCGTGTCCTATTTTTGGTCTTGATGATGAAACTTGTGTTTTGGTTTTGAAATTAACACACATCATTTATACAAAAGAATTGAGCATGCTTACATGTAATCAAATCTATGTTGCTTCTCATAAATTTTCCGAATGAAAGATTTTGATGATAATTTAGGATTGATACAATGATGCATGTCTTTATGAAATAAATTACAAAATTAAAAGACTTAACCCACATTGCTATCAATAAACTTTCCAAATGAAAGAAAAGTGGTCATAATGATGCTTTCATCTCTAAATGTGATGCTTGACATTCTTATAAAAATTTGAACATGCTCACCTTAATTGAAACACATAAAAAAGGGGGAAGTAAAATGTATTATCATGATGAATCAAGTCTTTTGCTTAATGATTCTCCATATATATATTCTTAATCATTTTTATGGCAAATTTTTTAGATGACATGTCATATTTTTAGTTTTGATGATAAAATGTGTGTTATGATTTTATACATGATACACATATGCATGCTATGAATCTCTTGAATTATGAAAGAAATTTTGATGATGGTTTAAATGTATGAATAAGAAATCTTTGTCCTTTATTTGATACATGAAATTTCTTGATGATTAAATAATTCTTGAATGAGTAAAAGAGATCGATATCCTGAAAATAAAAGAATTATCAGTGGAATTAAAATGATAGTATCATGCTTGATGATCTTTTTGATGAAGTTTGCCACTCGCACTTGAACATTGATATTTGCATTGATTTGGCAAAATTTTGAACATTCCCATATGAGATCAATTGCATGAAATGAAAATGCATTTTCTATCCTGTTGAAATTAATGAACTCATTTCATGAATCATGTGAATCTCTTGAATCAATTTTGGAAAATGCCGCATACTTAATGAGTTACGATTTCATGATCTTTATGACAAAATTTGTGTTTTCATCTTGAATGTTGACATTTCCTTTTAAGAAAAAGGCATGCTTAAATAAATTTAATCAAAAAGGGAAAATGCTTGTTCCTTGAAATTTTTTTTTTATCCCTAGAGTTTTTTATTTTTGGATGAAAGACAAATGATGAATTCTTTTATGACCTTGTATAAATCTCGAAAGTAATTTTAATGAAGAGCTTGAAGTTGACGAATTGAATTTGAATTTTTACTCATGACTCTTCTTTTGATCTCTTGGAATCATGACTTTTTGAGATATTTGTAATGCTTGAATCAAGCTCTAAAAGATTTTATTTTTCTATAAAGATATTGAATCAATCTTGAAATTATAACTTGAAGTTCTTTATAAATCAAGATGCTCTCCTTCCGTTTTATCAAAAGAAAATTCTTTAAATGAAATGTAACTTGTCTTTTTATTTTTTGGAATTCAATATTTGAATGCATGAATTGATGATCTTGATTTGAAACTTGAAATTTTCTTTTGATCTTAATGACTTGATGTTTCTTATGCATAATCATATTCTCATTTGATTCTTTTACAAATAAAATGATACATTCAAATGAATTACTTATCAATATTTACAATTGCGATACATATTTTTGAAATATCATTCTAATGTGATAACTTCAGATGTCATTTGGTGTTCATGACATGATTTCTTTATGGCTTGTATGACTCATGATTGAAATATTTTGAGCCTTTGATATTGATATGTTTTTATATCATAATTCTTTTATATTGATTGTATACTCCTTATCATAAACTGAAAAATTGATATAAAAGAAATTTGCTTTATAATAAATCAAAGAATCATGAATTGATCTATGAGAATGATATATTTTTATGCATCATGATTCTTGGTTATATGCATCATGTGATGATTGAAAGATTGATGTATATTTTTATTGATGCAATTTTTTTTGTAAAGAAAATTTTTATATCATTGCTTCCTCCCTTCTTTTTGACAATGACAAAGGGGAAGAAATTGCTAGCTTTGCTAGCATGCAAAAGAAGCAAAACTTACAAGCTTACACTTCTCAAAAGAGAATAAAGAAATTGTAAAGTTGAATATATTTTTTAGTTTACATGTTTAAAGTGATATAAACTTTACAAAATTGCTAGCTCATTGCAAACAAAAATTGCTAGTATAAATATCATAAAGAGAAGCAAAAGTTGCTATCTCTCAAGTTGCAAAAAAGAGCACTTACTATCTCGAACATCACAAATATTACTACCTTGCAATTTAAAGAGAAGCCAAGTACAAACTTGCATAAGAAGCAAGTAAAAATGGCCATGCTTAATCCTATAAACTTGTCATAATTGAATGTTTGAATATTGAATATTGATGAAAATCTAGCTAGTGTGATTATAAAACTTGCATATCTTTTAAATTAGCTAAATGTTACTTCTCTTTTTTGTTGATGACAAAGGAGGAGAAATAGATTGATAAGTTCATGTAATGTAATAATGATTAAATATTTTACATATTTGTATGATGTTTTTGATAAAATATGATGAATGTTGCTTAGATTTGAAATAATCCAAGGTTTCTATTAATGATATATTGATAGGGGGAGTTTGATTAAACTCCGAGGAGTTAAGGTTAACTCTATTAGTCATCATTAGTTGTCATCATAAAAAAGGAGGAGATTATTGAATCTTGGATTTTGATGATGAAACTAATTGATTATGTTTTATTATCTAACTGCATTTTGAGTGACATATGTCTACTTGATCAGGATTAGACAGTTGACACAAGAGGAATCGACGTTGCATCAGAGGAAATCACGTCAGGATATTGGACAATCGGTAGAAGGCTTCGGACGTCGGGCATTGGGCTCAGAAGAACAGAGTTGCGCCAAGGAGATCAGGGCTGCGGAGGTTAGCTGTCGACTGGGTAATAGGCCCAAGAGAGGATGATGTGCCGAAGTATCGGACGAAGCATCGATAAGCCAATGACGTGTCGGGCAACAGAATGTCAATTCACGTTGTAATAACTATTTAGATCGAAGTAGAGTTTTTGCTTGTGTGTAGGATTAACTACGATAATGTTGAAGATATAAAGCGAAACAAAGTGTCGGAGTCAACTGCGATGAATCGTTAGGAGTTCGAGAGTTCAATGGAAGTCCAAAAATTCATCGGAGTGTTGTCGGAATTGGCCAAGAACGAGTAGGCATCTTACCAAAGGGTTTTCGGAAGTTCATGGAGCTCGCCAAGAAAGATCAAAGCTTGCCGAAAAAGCTCGTCGGAACTCGCCAAAATCATCGTGAAGTCTAGGAGCTTGCCGGGAGTCCGCAGAATGGTATCCAAGGGCTCATCAAAAGACCACCGGAAGCTCGTTGGAGAAAAAGACTTGATGTGACGAACTTTGTAATAGCTTAGGAAATATCTTTAATTTCGTAGTTAGCATATAATTAGGAATAGGATTAGGTGTTAATCCTTTAACCTTGTTAGGGGCCAATTGGGTCCGGAATTTGATCGGTTTGGGCTGGGTTTAAGGCCCAACTAGGAGTGCTATATGCTGTCTAGCGGTGGCACCGGTAGACTGGGGCAGTGGCACCGCCCAAGTCTAGCTCCCTAGAACATCTAGGCATTGGTACCGCCCAGACCAGGCGGTGGTACCACCTTGGGGCAAAGTGCTCGGGTGGTGGTACCGCCTAGTACACTGATCATGTCAGTGTGTCAAGCAGTGGTACTACCCAGTACACTGACAAGGGCAAAAACCTTGGGCTGTGGTACTACCCAACATTGGTGGTAGTGTCGCCAGTACCCTTGAAATCTGGGGTGATTCAAATTTGGGCTCCAAATTTGAATCCTCTTGGGGTCTATAAAACCCCCTCTCATCTCTGGTTAGAACAAACAAGTGCATACACTTTGAAAGAAAGAAATTGCTATAGAATTTTTTCTGGAAATCCCCTCCTCTAGACTTCACTTGTATTCAAGTTAAAAGAGAGGAGAGAGTGCTTGTAAGAGTTACCTCCTAAGCCCGTCAAAAGGAGAGTGCTATAAGGGAGCCAGTCCTTGCCCATTGGAAGGAGAACAACTAGTGAAAAAACTGATGGCCTCAAGTGAAGAGGAATCGGGAGTGGACGTAGGTCATATGACCAAACCACTATAAATCGGTTTGCATTTATCTTATTATTATTTATATTATTGCAAACCATCTTCACTTTGATGCTTTACTTGCTTGTCTCTTTCTTACGAATCACTACAAGTTTAAAGCCTCTTTCATTACGGATTTAATCGAAGCATAATTTTTATCGTACGAAGTTTCCAAAAGCATGTTTTAAATCGTCGAATCTATCGTTCTTTACCGCTACACTAATTCACCCCCCCTCTTAGTATCGCTCTTGATCCCAACATTTTCTAGGGAGAGAAAAATAGGATGTGGCTACCAAGGAGCCTTAGCCTATCGACCTTTGGTTCCCTCTTATTCACAGAGGTCTCATATTAACCCTAATGGATCCTACCCTATTGGGTATTGGATCTCCATCCAGTTACTCAAGCCTCTTAGATTAATGGATCTCTACCCAATAATTTAGCTCTTATCGAATCTTATATATAGGATCCAATAATATATGGGCTTATTGGATATCCAATAAGATAAGGGCTCCGACGGATATCTCATATCCGAACCTCTACTCGTTGTAATACCTACTATATAAGTGTGACCCTCTAGACCCAATATCGAGCTGGCTATGAGTCATACCTATCAGAACTCCTTTTGACTCAGTGAATTATTATCTCCATAATAATTCACTCTGACTCATCGATTACGGATGTACTAGGCCACAACGCCATTAGTCCTCAAACGATACAGGGAAATCCAATCATTTGGACTTATATGTCCTTAGTTATCATGTACTTATAGTCTTTGATTCATCTAATATCCCAAAGACTATATATTGGGCTTGGTATTGTCAAACCCATACGGTTTTCACTCGAGTCTCACTCTAAACAGATTCTCTCGGAGAACTCTTTCTCTCTCAATTCGAATAACGTTGACCATAGATTTGTCTAAGCAAGAACACATGGGATATTTCTCTTATGATATCGAGAGTAGATGATCCTCTATTGACGTTCAATTATCTTCGTAAAGTTGGTTACCATTCTTGAGAACCAACTATACCAGATTTGGAACTTTCCAAACCTGTAAGTTTGACGTCAAAGAATAGAGTACTCATACAAGGCATCTTTGGTGTCTCAAGTTTAAAGACCAAATACATTACTGAGACTACGAAATCCTTGTATGATATCAAGTATCAATAACTATCCAGCATTCCGTAAGCGGATCAATCAGTGAACTCATTCTCCAATGAGCACCTGCACTATACCTTTAGTATCCCCATACAAGTAGCTATGAGACTATCCACCTCCATCATATGGATGGGTATATAGCACACTAGTCTATCTGGTTATCTCTATGTCCATCTCGAATAACTTATGATCAGGATTATTTATGGTCTATATTTAAAGGTGAATCGGTCTCATTATCATGATCTCATCATGATCCAATTCCTATTACATAGATCTAATAGCATCATAATATATATATCTAAATAATATAAGAAAATACTAATAATCATAAGTAAAGAGATTGACATAGTGTGTTTCAAATACCATCACTCATGTGATTGGCTTGTAGGACACCTATAACTAATAGTAAAATCTATAAGAGAGAGAAATTATTGTTATAAAAAAATAAAAAACCAAGAGGATCATCAAGCTTAAACTCTAAGATTGATATGTATTTAACTTCTTTTGACTTTAGTGATTATCAGTATAGAGTTTCCTATTTTTAAACAATGGGTGCAATACATAACAATCTTTTCAATTTTAATGATGGTTGTGATGCTAATACCTAACAACCCTAGTATCAATGATAGTTGTGAGGACACATTGGATAAAACTCGATTGAGCATGACCTCGCGAGTCAGTTGAAGTTCAAACATGCATCGACGATTTAACCAAGGTGGCAAAACGGAACCAAAAGATTATTCGCAAAGACAACGACTATCTATTCGACATATTAACCGAAAGGATGTTTGAAGTATCCGACCTCGAAAGCGATTAAATATTTTATAATTTTATTTATTTTTATATCAATTTTATTTTGATGTCGTCACACTCATTATAGTTATACATTCATTTTCTTAAATTTTAAAAATAAAATTATTAAAATTATAAATTCTAATTTTTAAATTAAAAAAAGATGACGGCTTGTCGATTTGATTATAGTTCCAGTTTAAAAATGAAAATTAAAATTTTAAAATTTATTATTATCCTACAAATAGTATTTATCACGCCGTGGAATATGGACCAATGTTAAATGCTTGGCCCTTTAATAATAAAGCCAGTGGAACACTTTTAGGGCATCGCCATGACGATGAGAGGGATATGAGAGAGCAGTTGTGGTTTGCGTGTGTTTGGCCCCGATGACGTGGGATGGAGGCGAAGGGGGGAACGTTGACAAACAAACAGACGGCATGGGAAGATTCCAAAGGTGCTTGGGTTTGTTCTCATGCAGGTTTTGTGGTTCCCCTGCGTTTGCGCGTTACCCGATAAGAGGGAAGAGCGAGGAAGGCATGGCCGGTGTTGGTGATATCTCTTGGGAGGACTTTGCCCAATTACCCGATAATTTTTTATTTTTTTTGTGAAAAATAAATGATGAAGACGATATTTGATCCATATGGTCCCAACCATACGTACAAATCAAATACATATAGAGCAAATATGAGAGGACTACGGAATATTAAAGAACGGGTGGCAACAAAGCCCCGCCTTTCAATTCCCCCGTTCTACAACATGTGTATGACAACAGAGCCCAACGACACCACTCATCTCCCTCCACACACATCTCATCCCCACAGCACAATCTCCATCCACAGCTGATGAACTCACCATGGCATTGTGACCTAGATATTTACCAGAGAGGAGTTGAATCGAAGATAAAATGTAGAGTATTGTGTGGAAAAGGTTTCTTTTGATCGCTTCAAGTGTAATGATCCATGTCCATCGTCGAGGTCAGGATATATAGCTTACATGGAAGCATGGGGAAGAAGACGGAGGAGGTAAGCCACTTGGGTGACGTCATCCCACAGTCCCAACTTTCTCTCTCTTCATAAAGAGGCGAGTTGGCCGTGGGAACGAAGGTTGCCCACAACTCTCGCTGCCTCTCTCCGACCACCATGGCCGACGCGGCCTGCAAGCGCCACAAGCTTTCTTCCTCCAGCGTCTTGCAAGAAGAGGAAGAGGAGCAGCCGCTGCTGCCTGGGCTGCCCGACCACCTGGCTCACCGCTGCCTCTCTCGTCTCCCCCCTCAGCTCCTTTTCGCCGTCTGCCGACAGTGGCGCCGCCTTGTGTACTCCCCTTGTTTCCCGCCCTTCCTGTCACTCTATGCTGTGGTCTGCCCCTCGGACGACGGCGGCGCGTCCGCAGACGACGACCCCATCGGTTTCTACACCTTCGACCCGCTCTCTGCCAAGTGGAGCCCGCTCCCGTCCCCGTCCCCGCCGCCGCACACGCCACTGCGGAGCTTGCTCCTGCGGCATCCATCCTTCATCGCCCGAAGCCTCCCGGTGCAGTCCGTCGCAGCCGGCGGGCACCTCGTAGTCCTCGCGGCCACCAATCACCGCCTTCTCCCGGCCTTCCCCCGGCCGCTGGTCTTCCACCCGACCTCCCGAAGCTGGCGCCTCGGGCCGCCCCTCCGTGCCCCGCGCCGCTGGTGCGCCGCCGGGTCGGCAGGCGGGGTGGTCTACCTCGCCTCCGGCGTCGGCACGGGCTACAACACCGAGGTGGCCCGCTCCGCCGAGAGATGGGACCCGGCCGCCCCTGGGGCCGTCTGGGATCGGGTGGCTCCGGTCAGGAACGGGCGGTTCAGCCGGGAGGCCGTGGAAGCGGTGGCCTCGGAAGGGAAGCTCTGTATGGTCAACGTCCGGGGACGAGCCGCGAAGGAGGGGGCGGTGTACGACGTCCGGTCGGATCGGTGGGAGGAGATGCCGGCGGGGATGCTCGCAGGATGGACCGGGCCAGCGGCCGCGGCGGAGGAGGGCGGCCCGATCTACGTGGTGGACGAGGAGCGCGGCGCCCTCAAGGCCTACGACTGGGGGGCGGACCGGTGGGTGGTGCTGGCGGAGTCGGAGCGGCTGATCAGGGCGGCACAGTTGGCGGCCGGAGGGGGGAGGGCGTGCGTGGTGTGCGACGGCGGGGCGGCCGTGGTGGTGGTGGACGTGAAGGCGAGGCCGGGGAGGATGTGGACGGTGGAGCCCCCGAGGGGGAAGAGGGTGGTGGCCGTCCACGTACTCCCCAGGATTTGCCACGGTGCAGTCACGGCCGACGGTTCCGCAGAGACAACGTAAACCATGTTTTCTTTTCCTGTTATTTTTCATTTTTCTCAAAAATATATATATTTTTTGTGGCTGTTAAAGATGGAGGAAAAAAACAAGTAAATCAATTGAAATATTGGCACCAAAGCCATGACCAGATGCACAGTCGTATATATATATATATATATATACGTATACATAATAGCAGCCATGAAATTAACTCCTAAATCGAAAAACACATGCTATGTTCTTGGACATGATGAACACGAAGTGAACGATCGCCGTCTATGTCGACATGCCCGGCGACAGAGGAAAGAAAGGCTTGTTTTGTTGTCTTGGGACCGTGGTGAGTCGCATATGCGGTTACGGCGGGATCCACACGTTCGATCCGCAGTTTTCGTTTGAGATTGGCGGGATCCAAGGTTCGTATCGGCTGTCGGTACGCTTTTGAGGGTGCGAAAGGCGGAGAAAGCGTGATGTCTTTGACTCGTAGCGATCCCAAATATGTTTGGGTTCGAGGCATCGTGCCGTCGTGGCTAAGCTTAATCTCGAGTGCGTGCCGCATATTGGTCAAAATGAATGCTGATCGAGTTTATATGATGGACGATTGAGATCACAATTGCCTGGATATGAGGAAGGAATCATGTGTACCATATACATACAAATATGGAAAACATTCAAACCTGACATGCAACAAAATCCTACTCAGCCACAGCAATTCAATCGTGACACTAAGAACCCTAGTCGATGGAAAATAACAAAATTAAATACAGATCATTTTAGGATAAATTCTTGGATTTTTTTTTTTGAAGTTTTCTTGGGAGGTATCCTTTCCGAAAGGACTTCCCTATTTGATATAATTCTTGAAATGCCCTCATGATAAAATAACAAAAGCAATATCTGGGTTCTGTGAACCGATCCACAATTCTCATGTATAAGATTTATAATATCAATTATATTATTTTTTTAATAGATATAAAATGATTTTAGCATATCCATCAAAAAGACTATAATAACTAAGCAACTGAACTCGAAACCCAACAACAATTAGCTCATCTAAAAAATAAGATGTCAAATAAGTTTCTAAATTGGTCCGAATAAGAATAAGCAAACAAAGATACTTTTACATTAAATATATTATTTTTAAATAAACTTGTAATGTTCTTGACACCTCCACTAAGACTTTGAAAACCTGTCAACCTAATGAAAAACACTGACTAAGACTAATGAACTCAAAACCTAATACAAACTAGCTCATATACCAAAAAAATAAAAAATAAAAAATAAAATTTCAAATATGTACCATTATTAATTTACGGATAAAAATAACCAAGTAGCATTATTTCTATGGCATCTTTTATATAGGCTTATTTTTTACACATCCACTGAAACACTAAGTCTATTCCAAAACTAAAACTGATTCATCCTATAGATTGATCGACACGAGTAGGTACTACTCCAATTATTTTGTTAGCTAATATTTAGGGATTATAACAAATAGAGAATACCTTTGAAGAATATGAAAAATAGAACACCTCGCAAAAAAAGCCTAAAAAGAATTTTTTTTCAAAAAACTCACCCCTCATTTTATTAAAGAACCCAATAATCTAATAAATGATATCAGTAGAAAGAATAATTAGTTTTCTTCCTGTAATTACTACTCTGAAGATGAAAAGTCAACGGAGGTAGCCATGGTTTTCCATAACCATCTAATCTCACGTCTCCATTAACGTGCCCCCTATCATTGTTCTTTTCCTGTTCTTCCTTTTTTTTTTTTTTTCTCACCTGTGATTAGTGTAACTATTGGATCTCGTCTGTCTTTCTGCAGAAACAGCTTGATTGCTATAGGAGATCAAAATCACTATGGAAGATGGCAACAAGCCAGTTAAGCAGAATGAAAAAAATCAACCCAGGCCATCATACTATTTGTTAATACATTATATGCCACTATTAGCTTGAGCTGGTGTAACCACAGAAATAATGATTAGGCCTTTCTTTTACAGCTATTTGGTGTTCACTTTAGGAGTTCTTGTCATGTCTGGTGCCTAAGCAAGCTGTTAAACCATTCAACACAATTATAATAGTTCAATCTAACTAGGAAATAAAAATGTAATCCGATTTGAAGGTCATACAGCTGCCGATTCTTCAAATCTTTCATACATCTTATTACAAAACACTGAATACCTAAGATAACAAAACTAATCTGATTCTTCCCAAGGGAATAAATAGCAAAATAGAAGCTCTAAGAGCTATCAATGAACATCGAAAGATAGCTAAAGAGGTAAGCAAATACAGCACCAAAAATACCTTATTAAAATTAGAGACCACCAGCTACTCCAACTATAAAACACACTAAGCATCTCAATCTTGATATATATTTTTATCAAAACAATAAGGTACATGCCTGATTCAATGCATACATGCAAATATATCAACACAAAAAAATAGTTCTATTATGATTTAAATAAAAATAATGACAAGCTAATACTGTTAGGGATCGAGCGGCACTAAGAGGGAGGGGGGTGAATTAGTGCAGCGGATAAAACGATAGATTTTTCAGCGATTTAAAACAAACTTCGGAAATTTCGTACGATGAAAGCAACGTTTCGTTTGAACCCGAAAAGATTGCGTTTTAACTTTAAAGCATGCGTACGAAGATGAAAAGGAAGTGGAGTACGTAAAGTAAAGGCTTGCAGCAAAGTAAAGAAATAAAACAGAAATTTAAACACTCACACAATCAAGACGCAGCGATGTATAGTGGTTCGGTCAAAGTGACCTACATCCACTTCCGAAGCCTTCTCCGATGAGGCTCCCTTCTTCTACTACCAAATCCTTTGAATGAGAAGGATCAAATACCCCTCTTACAACCCTTTACAAGTGGTTCACACTCTTACAAGATTTCACAAGAAGAATGAGGTGAACACTTAGCAAGAATGAGACTTTTCAAGACTTAAAACTAAGATTCTAACTTCTCAAAAGGGTTCTTCTTTCAGCTGAGAAAGAAGGGGTATTTATAAGCCTCAAAGTGATTCAAATTTGGAGCCTAAACTTGGAGCAAAAAATTTGAATCTTTTGAATTTTTTCGGTACTGTCAGTCACACCCAGGCGGTGCTACCGCCTCGTTTTCCAGGCGCTGGGCGGTAGCACCAGTGCTACTCCCGACCAAGCGGTGCTACTGCTTTGCTACAATCTCTCGAGCTCTGATGCAGGGTTCTGATGCAGACTCTGATGCAGAGCTCTGGCAAAGACATGCACGTAGCATGCATGCATCTTCTTTGTCTTCTTTGGCGGTGCAACCGCCAAAGATGATCACGTAGCGTCCAAAGCATGCATGCACACACATGCTTCTTTGAGCACAATAGTCTGCTGGGCTCCACCGCCCAAAGATAAATCTACATTTGGTTTGGGCCGAAAACTTGGCCCAAACCGGTTCCGAACAAGGCCCAATGGGCCCATACTTGGGTTAAAGGATTAACCCCTAATCCTAACCCAAATTGATGTGCTAACTACGAAATTAAAGACATTCCTAGGCTATTACAAAGTTTGCAAGTCAAGTCTTCCGCCGAAGCGAGCTTAGGCGAACTTCCGGCGGTCTTAGACGATCCTCTGGAAACCATCCCGCGGACTCTCGGCAAGCTCTCGGACTCCACGATGATTTTGGCGAGTTTCTCCGAGCTCCTTTGGTAAGCTCCGATCTTTCTTGGCAAGCTCCGCGAACTTCCGACAAACCTTCCGGCGAACTTCCAAAAACCCTTCTAAGCTCCTACTCGTTCTACCGGTTCCTGCAGAAGACTCCCAACGAATCTTCGGACTTCCGTCAAACTCTCGAATTCCCAACGATCCATCGCACTTGACTTCGGCCCTTGGTTTCGTTTTACGTCTTCATCCCTTTCGTAGTTACTCCTGTACACAAACAACAAACACTCTACTTCGATCTAGATAGTTATTACAACGCGAATTGACATTCATTTGCCGACTCAAGACGTCATTGGTCGACGCTTCGTCCGATCCTTCGGCACATCGTCCTCTCTAGCGGCTTGTTGCCCGATCGACGGTTGACCTCTGCAACCTCGATATCCATGGCGCAATTCCGCACTTCTTGGCCCGATGCCCGACGTACGAAGCCTCCTGCCGATAGTCGACCGAACCTCCGGCTCGACATCCAATATCCTGACGTGATCACCTCCGACGCAACGTCAATTCCTCCAGGCGTTAATTTGTCTAATCTGATCGATAGTAGACTGCGTAACTCAAAACGCAGTTAGACCACAAATCACACTCAATTAGTTTCATCATCAAAATCCGAGATTCAACAATCTCCCCCTTTTTGATGATGACAACTAATTGATGACTGACGGAGTTAACCAAAACTCCCCGGAGTTTAACACAAACTCTCCCTATCAATATGCCATTGATAGAACACTTGGATTATCCCAAATCCAAGCAACATTCATTTATGTAGTGAGAAAACAACAAACCATCATGTAAATATATAAAATATTCAATCAATGCATGAAGTCATCAATCTACTTCTCCCCCTACGTCATCAACAAAAAGGAGAAGTTGCATCATAGCTAGTTTAAAAGATATGCAAGTTTTTACAACATACTAGCTATCAATCATATCATACAACATTTTTGCATAGCTTTGCATTATAACATCCAATCATACCATTCAATCATAGCAAGTTTCAAGGATGGGCAATGATGGTAATTTTTACTTGCTTCTTGAGATGTGCAAGTTGCACTTTCTTTGCTTCCTTTGCATGTTCTAGCTAGCAAAATTTTTCTTTGCAATACATAAGCTAGTAATAATTTTTCTCCCTCTTTGTTTTGTCAAAAAGTGGAGTACAAATAGCCAATGCTTTGATCATGACAAAATAACAAATTTACAATATGAATTTTTAGCATATTAAGTCATGAATTCAAGGGAGTCAAAAATCAAGATATGAGATAAAAAGATGATAAGCAAGCAATCAATAATGATAAGCAAGCTAACATACTTTGCGATACGCAAGTTAGTTTCCTTTTAATTCTTCTCTTTTGTAACTAAATTTCACCTTTGCAAGCTATCAACTTTTGTTTGCAATGAGCTAGCAATTATGTATGATCATTTTAAACATATATGCTAACATTTCATTTAAACATACAAACATAAAGGCATGTAACATTTCAAATTTTTGAAGTTTTGCATTTTGCTTCTTTTGATATAGTATATTTGCATCCTTTGAAATAGCAATCATTCTTCTTCTTGTGAAATTGCAAGATAGCAATTTTTCTCCCCCTTTGTCTTTGTCAAAAAGAAGGGAGGACTAAATGGCTAAAAATTTCAATCATTATACAAGCTATTTTTCATATCAATTAAAAGTTTGCATCAATAAAATTATACATCAATTGTTCAATCATTACATGATGCAAATAAGACAACAATGCAAAGAAATCATGTCATGACGGATATCAATATATAAATTCAACAAGGATCACAACCAAAAGATATCATTCATGATTCATAATTTATCATAAAGAAAATCAAATATTCAATTTACCACACAAGGTAAAGAAATCATGTCACTTCTAGGATCATGAAATATATGACATCAAGGCTCATGATCCATTTGAAAAAATATAGCACAAAGAGTAACTAGATTCATGTATAAGAATTCCAAGTATCAAATATCAAAATATCAAGACTTGGGTTATGACAAAGCTCATTCAAGTTCGAATCATCAAAATCATTACCATAGTTTGTGAGATTCACAATTGATATAAACTTGAATTATTTTCCTCTTTAGTAAATGATAAAAAAGTAATTATTTTCGAGATTCAAAATGCTAGCCATCATGACAAGTGATACATCAAAAGTCTACATCATTATTTCAATCAACAAGTCATGAAGCATACAAAGTAGTATTGAAACATGAGAGAAAAGTTCAAATTATCAAATCATAATCAATTCATCGAAATCACTTCTATAATTTATGAGATTCTTAAGATATCATGAAATCATTAATCTCGATAAGATAGTAAATATAATTTCTTTATGTTTCATATAAGTATGTCTTTTGCCTTTATATGCCAAATCAAAATATTCAAAACCGGAAGACAAACTTCATTATAAAAATTGTCAAAACAACGCATTGTTTCAAGACATGAGATTTAACTTATCATGATAATGTGTTTCATTTTGTTTCAAACAAGTGTGCTCATATTTCAAAAGATGAGTATCAAATTTAAGACCAAAACATGAGTTTGTCATCAAGATATGATATCACAAAGTCATTAAGCATGATAACAAACTTTTAATATTTTCATTTCAATGATGATTTCATAATGTATGTTCAAACATTTATATGGAACCCATCATTGTAGAAATTCAAAACATAAGTTTGTCATTAAATCCATCAAGATCATATGCATCAAACATCGTGATAATACATTTTCTCATCTTTATGAGTTTCAATTTAAGTGATTTGATCTTTCATAAGAATGTTCAAATTTTTCATATGAAAATGTCATACATCATATTCAAAAACGAAAATATCATCAAAATCATTTTAATTCTTTCTTACATTAGTTATAACAAGATGATCGATGCTCAAATTTTTGGTAAAATCATGTATCATTTTATAAATCTGAAAAATAATTTTCGTCATGAAAATCATCAAGTCCAAATGTAATACACGGCAATATTAAAATCACATTTCTTTCATTTGGAAAAATTTATGGGTTAGGTCTTTATAATTGATTTCATGAAGATATGTATCATTTAAAAATTTCATCATAAAAAAAGATTAATCGAAGATAGAAGTTTTTAAATCAACATCACTTCAACAACTCATGCATGATATAAAATCATCGAGCATCATGTTTAGAGACAATGTAAATCATCAAGATACTCAAGCATGGTTTAATCCTAAACATTATCACAAATCTTACAATCGTCATTCATATTTTTACTTTTCAAAAATACTATAAAGAAAAACATAATATAATTTCAATTTTTTTTTAATTTCTAAAAACACAAGAAAAGCATAAAAAAAATTTCTACTAACTAAGTTAAGCATTCATGGAAATCATCAAGTAATTTTAAAATAATTCAAGGAAGTTAAGTTACTTACCTTATTGTCGAAGCCTATTAAAGCGTAGTTTGCTTCTTCTTTCCTTGATTCTTCTTGGTGAGTCTTCTTCTTCTTCATTGATCTCTTCCTTCGTTCAAGTTCATTGTTGAGATTTTTGTTTAATGAACTTATTAAGATCGATTAAAGGTTCAAAGTCCTCTTCAATGTCCTCATCACTTGAGTCATCACTCAAGTGGCATATCATAGTTCGAAGTTCAAAAACCTTCTTGTTCTTTAGAAGGTGGTTCATGTGTTCATCATGTTCATCATATTCATCATGTTCCATTTCATAGATCTTTAAAGACCCAATGAGTTCATCAATAGAATAATTATTTAGATCCTTTGATTCTTGAATCGCCGTTATTTTAAGATCCCACCATTTTGAAAGGGATCTTAAGATCTTGTTAGTGAGTTTAAAATCTGAAAAACTTTTACCAAGACTTTTCAAGCTATTGACGACATCCGTGAAGAGCTCAAAATCATGTCGTCGATAGATTCGCTTGGTGTCATTTGGAAGAGCTCAAAATCATGCAACAAGAGGTTTACTTTCAAGTCTTTAACTCTACTAGTTCCCTCATGCGTGATTTCAAGAGTTCGCCAAATGTCAAAAGCCGTTTCGCATATAGAAATCCGATTGAACTCGTTCTTGTTCAAAGCGCAAAATAAGGTATTCATAGCCTTTGCGTTTAAAGAAAACGACCTTTTCTCCAAAACCGACCATTCGTTCGTCGGTTTAAAGGAAGGTTGAAAACCATTTTCGATGATGTTTCACAAATCCAAATCCATTGAAAGCATAAAAACTCTCATTCGAGTTTTCCAATAAGTGTAGTCCGATCCGTTAAAGAACGGTGGATGAAAAACCGAAAAGCCCTCTTGAAAATCATTTAGAGCCATTTCTAACGGGTGTAAATCCGAAAGAGAAAGAACGTAGCTCTGATACCAATTGTTAGGGATCGAGCGGCACTAAGAGGGGGGAATTAGTGCGGCGGATAAAGCGATAGATTTTTCAAATGATTTAAAACAAGCTTCGGAAACTTCGTACGATGAAAGCAACGTTTCGTTTGAACCCGGAAAGATTGCGTTTTAACTTTAAAGTATGCGTACGAAGATGAAAAGGAAGTGGAGTACGTAAAGTAAAGGCTTGCAGCAAAGTAAAGAGATAAAACAGAAATTTAAACACACACAATCAAGACGCAGCGATGTATAGTGGTTCGATCAAAGTGACCTCTATCCACTTCCGAAGCCTTCTCCGATGAGGCTCCCTTCTTCCACTACCAAATCCTTTGAAGGGGAAGGATCAAATACCCCTCTTACAACCCTTTACAAGTGGTTCACACTCTTACAAGATTTCACAAGAAGAATGAGATGAACACTTAGCAAGAATGAGACCTTTCAAGACTTAAAACTAAGATTCTAACTTCTCAAAAGGGTTCTTCTTTCAGCTGAGAAAGAAGAGGTATTTATAAGTCTCAGAGTGATTCAAATTTGGAGCCTAAACTTAGAGCAAAAAATTTGAATCTTTTGAATTTTTTTCTTTGTCACACCCTGGCAGATCGACACACCCAGCGATGCTACACCTCGCACCAGCGGTGCTACTGCTTGATTTTCGGCACTGGCGGTAGCACGGCTCTACAGCTGCTTGACAGGCGGTGCTCTCTTACAGATCTCTGATTACTACATTACTCAGATTCTGATGCAGACTCTGATGATATGCACGTAGCATGCATGCATCTTTCTTTGGTCTTCTTGGCGTAGCACCGCTTAGCGACACCGTGCTCTGCCCCAACCAACCAGCGGTGCTACTGCTCACTACTCGATCTTAGACTCTGATGCTCGGATTCTGATGCAGACTCTGACACCATGCACGTAGCATGCATGCATGCATGCATCTTTGCTAGTCTTCTTGGCGGTGCTATGCTCCGCCCAAAGAAATGCTTTGGTCTTCTTTGGCGATCTTCTTGCCAAAGATGCATGCACGTAGCATGCATGCACGCAGCGAAGATGCATCTTCTTTGGCGGTGCAAACGCCAAAGATGCATGCACGTAGCCCAAATGATGCATGCATGCATGCACACATCTTCTTTGAGCACAATAATGCCGGGCTCCACCGCCCCAAAACAAATCTACATTTGGTTTGGGCCGAAAACTTGGCCCAAACCGATTCCGAACAAGGCCCAATGGGCCCATACTTGGATTAAAGGATTAACCCCTAATCCTAACCCAAATTGATGTGCTAACTACGAAATTAAAAACATTCCTAAGCTATTACAAAATTTGCAAGTCAAGTCTTCTTCCGTCGAGCTTCCGGCGAACTTCCGACGATCCCTCGAAAACCATCCTGCGGACTCCCGGCAAGCTCTCGGACTCCACGATGATTTTGGCGAGTTTCTCCGAGCTCCTTTGGCAAGCTCCGATCTTTCTTGGCAATCTCCGCGAACTTCCGACAAACCTTTCGACGAACTTCCAAAAACCCTTTGGCAAGCTCCCTACTCGTTCTCGGCTGGTTCCGGCAGCACTCCCAACGAATCTTCGGACTTCCGTTAAACTCTCAAACTCCCAACGATCCATCGCACTTAACTTCGGCCCTTGGTTTCGCTTTACGTCTTCATCCCTTTCGTTGTTACTCATGCACACAAACAACAAACACTCTACTTCGATCTAGACAGTTATTACAACGCGAATTGACATTCAGTTGCCTGGCACATCATTGGTCGACGCTTCGTCCGATCCTTCGACACATCGTCCTCTCTAGCGGCTTGTTGCCCAATCGACGGTTGACCTCCGCAACCTCGATATCCATGGCGCAATTCTGCACTTCTTGGCCCGATGCCCGATGTACAAAGTCTCCTGCCGATAGTCGACCGAACCTCCGGCTCGACATCCAATATCCTGACGTGATCACCTCCGGCACAACGTCAATTCCTCCAGCGTCAACTGTCTAATCCTGATCGATAGTACACCTGCGTAACTCAAAACGCAATTAGACCACAAATCACACTCAATTAGTTTCATCATCAAAATCCGAGATTCAACAAATACTATTCTAACTATCTAAAAGTTAAATATATGTGAATTTTTAAGATAAGCTCCTCATTTTATTTTATTTTTTTTCCCAAAAGATGTCCTCACTTTTTGCTTTTTTGAGTGCCCCTTTCTCTTAATTCCTAAAACATTCCCTTAAGAAGACATCCACAATAATTCTCACCCTTTCCTTTGAACCAGTCCATAGGATGATTCAGTCCAATCATAATGTTTTTAATAAGATTATAATGTTTTGCTACTTATATAATAAATTTATATAAAAATACTATAACTAATAACGATGATTAAAAAGACAAATACAAATTAGCTTATCACCCTTTGTGGGATCTCAAATAGGTATTTTTATTAATTTAGAATAAGAGCATGAAAAAAAAATTGACTTTATTGTCAGTTACTAGCATTTTATAATCCCATACAAAAACACCTTTGTTTCATAAGACCATACAAAGACATTGTAACTATACCATATAACCTTATGGATCGATCCAATGCAAAGGATGGCAAGCCCTTTTCAGATATTTTGTTAGGATAATTTTCAGGACTAAGGGAAAGGGGGCACTAATGGAAAAACAAAAAGAACACCTCTTGGGAAAAGCCCACTATCTGTAGTTAAATTAAGAGTAGCTAACTCAAATGGAAAAATAACTTGATCTTGTAAGTTCAGAGAAGTGATGGACACAATGGTTTGAAAATGTTAATAGAAATGTGGATTAACTCATTTTAATAGAGCAGAGCAAAAGGATGACAGATAGAGAGCAGATATTGCAATCGAAATTGTCTTACTAGCTCACAAAAAACAAAGTTAAATAGAAATACTGCTTAACTCATTTTTGAAAAAGAAGTTCATCAATGCACATTAACAGGCATTGTGACTGAGTGAGAGAAAGAGATGCAAAATAGGCTAACAAAAGTAATCTATCTCTTTCCTCATGAACTCGCCTGGTATTATATGCGAAGCGACAAGGAACCATGAGGAGCATTACATCGGTGAATCCTCTCTCAGGTCTTACTAGACTTTCGCTTACGATGTGGTCATCGATCCTAAAGAAGTCTAATCTTGACATTAACAACAACTTTATTTTCTTACGACTTACCTCACATGTGGTGTAGATGACAGATGGCTCAATTCATTTCCAACATATGAATATTGGTCAGACATGCATATTTTAATAAGCTTGACCTGAAGAAGATTTGAAGACACATTCTTTTACTCTGAAACCATATTAAATCTTTTATCAACGTAATTCTATCTAAAACCCGGTGAGACATGATCTATATTAAACATTTAATTGCATGCACTGCAATTGTATTCACAAGAATGTACCACAAATTGGGATGGAACTTTAGGAACATATATCTACTGCCTAAACTGGATTCTGAATATGAAGAACCCCACTTGATCCAGAATTTTTTGGACAAGGCTATAACTCTGTAAATATAGCTCGAAACAACTCAATCAAAATCAGAAAAAGGCGAACTCAATATCTAACACCTTCTACAACCAATTGAGGCGAAGCAACTAAATATAGAAGCGAACCCCCAAACCCAGTCACCAACCTAAGATCTGAATCAGATCAGACAACTAAAGAAAGGAAAGCGTTAAAGCTTCCTCCATTTATGCAAGAAAATTTCCCGGAATAGGTAGAAGCTACATCTCGGAGAAGGAAAACTCCCAACAAAATCTAAAGAGAGAAGAACGAATCAGACCTTGGGATGCAAGAAACAGGACGGGCTGGCGGGAGGTCGAGATGGTCGCGTCTCCGCCTCCGATTCAGTTGGTGCAAGGCGGGATCCGGCTCCTCCCGCCGCAGGATCGAAGCGTTCCCGACCTGCACCAAGCGAACCAGAGGCGGCCATGACTACAAAATCCTGATCGCCTCTTCCTCTTCCTCCGGCGGCGAAGGGCGACTCCTCGGAGCAAAAGGCGGAACGCGTGCTAACGCGGCAGACGACGCCATCCCTTCGGCGCCACTTATACCTAGAACGGGCGAAAGAGATCGTGACACGTGGTGCATCACCTGATGTAGCAAGACGTGTGACAAGCTGTCAAAGCGCGCTCCAGCTTGAGTATTAATGAGTCACTCACGATTTGGTTATCACTGTGTCGTATATTAATGAGAGTGGTTTCAGTCTGCTAACTGCCTCAGCTCTCCACAGCCGCAACGTTAGGCGAAGGAAGATAAGCATGGAATCTGAAACCATGCAAAATGCATGCAGCTGCTGCAGGCTGACAACCTCAATAGTCGGTGCAGGGCAAGCTGATACAATGGAAATGTAAACGTCAAAGCATTGTAAATAGTAAAGTAAAAAATCTTATATGCTATCATGCTCCGTAAGATAATACTTCTGTCAAGGACGCTAATCTTGGACCGATATAATGAAAATAGTTTACGAGCAAAAGGTTTCGTGAATGAGTCTGCTAGTTGGTCAATCGTGTGTATGTGAGAAACACGTAGTTGATATCGGATAACTTGATCTCGCACAAAGTGGAAGTCGATAGCAATATATTTTATGTGGGAGTGGAATATTGGATTGATGCATAGGTAGGTAGCTCCGACATTATCACAGTAGATTGTAAGAGTAGGGTCGGAGTTGATGTTGAGTTCCTTAAGCAAATTCGTGACCCAATTGAGTTATGTAGCAATAGTGGCGATGACACGGTATTCATCTTTAGTCGTTGACCGTACGACTGTCTTTTGATTTTTAGAACTCCAACTGATTGGATTAGCTCTAATGAAGATAATATATCCCGATGTGGATGTTTTATCATCGAAGTTTCCTACCCAATCAGCATTGGTAAAAACATGGAGATGTAATGGAGAGTGTTTGCTGAGAAAGAGACCATGGCTGAGAGTCCCTTTAAGATATTGCAAGATTCGTTTGACTGCAGACCAATGCATGGTAGATGACCAATGCATAAATTGTGATAACTTGTTGACTGCAAATGAGATATCTGGATGGGTGAGAGCTAAGTATTGTAAGGAGCCAACTACTTGGCGATATCGAGTAGGTTCCGTAGTAGGACTACTATAACATAATTTGAGTGATTAAGTAGTAGAGAGAGGAGTTGTAACTTCTTTTGTGTCTTGCATATTTGTCTTCGATAATAATTCTTAAATATATTTTCTTTGTAATAGGAAGAGACTTGAAGATGTAAATGTTGTTTCTACACCTAAAAAGTAACTCAAGGTGCCTAGATCTTTAAGGGAGAATCGATCTACTAATTGTTTGATGAATGCCTAGATCTCGATAGAATTATTACTTGTGACAATAATGTTATCTACATACACCAGAAGATATATGGTGCCTCCATTTTGTCATCGTAGAAATAACGCTATATCAGACTTAGAGTTGTAAAGCCAATTGAAGTCAAAAACGAGCCAAGTTTATTGTACCAGGCTCTTGGAGCCTAACAAAGTCCATAAATAGCTTTTTGTAGTTTGCAAACATACTTTGGATATTGAGGATTGAAAAAATCAAGAGGTTACTGCATAAAGACGTCTTCAGTTAGAGTCCTCTATAAAAAGGTATTATTAATATCCAATTGTTATAATTATCAACATTTAGTGGTGGCCAAACTTAAGATAAGTTGGATTGTTGTGAGTTTAACAATGAGACTGAACGTCTCAGTGAAATCAACACCAGGTCGTTGATGAAACCCTTTGGCAACTAGCCATGCTTTATATCTGTCAACGGATCTATCAGGATTTCACTTAATTTGAAAGACCCATTTATACCCAATGATATTTTGTGTATAGTAAAAGGGTACAAGGGTCTATGTTGAGTTATGGAAGAGGGCATCATATTCTTCATACATAGCCTGACGCCAGTGTGGAGATTTTTGGGCTTGAGTGAATGTTGTGACCTCAATGGTCTTATGTGAGGATTCTATGATAGTATGTAAGTCAAGGATTTAACGTGGTTTAAAAATACCGCTCTTGGAGTGTGTTGTCATTTGATGTTCGAAGGCTATAGGATTGTGAGGTTGTGCTGTTAGTAGATGTGGTGGAGAGTCATTGACACGGGTTAGGTCAGGTTGAGATATTTCAGTGTCATTGGGTTTAGGAGTAGATAAAGACAATGATTGTGTTCCTGAATGTGTGGCCTCATTAATGGGAAAAACTTGAGATGTAGGGAGTGAAGAAGTAATAGAAGGAATAAGAGATACTGAACTAGAGTAGCAATAGATTGTGGATCCAAAGGGGAAGAACTGGATGGTGTCATGGGGGTCTCATCTAATAGGGTCGAAGGTATACTCCAATGATGAATTATTGGCGGAGTGCTTGTACAACAAGAGACTTATGGGTGTTGAAAGGAAAGGTAGATTCCACAAAAATAATGTGACATGATACAAAGACTTGTTGGGTTTGAAGATTATAGCATTGGAAGGCGTTATATTCAAGAGAGTATCCTGTGAAAACACAAGGCTTGGATCTTGAGGATATCTTGTGGGAAGCATAGGGACATAACCATAGATAACATAGACAGCCAAATACTTTAAGTTTCTGAATGTTTGGAGATTTGTGAAATAGCATTTCAAATGGGGATTGATAATGTAAGACTGGAGTAAGCATATGATTAATAAGATAGACTGTAGTTTGAAAGGTTACTGACCAGAAGGTTGGAGGCATAGAGGCTTGATGTAGAAGTGTAAGACCTGTTTCAACTATATGTCGATGTTTGCGTTCAGCAGAACCAACTAGTTGAGGAGTATGTGAGGGTGACTTGAGGTGTTATATGCCACAAGCTGAAAGACAGGATGTCAAGGCTTGATATTCACCTCCACCATCAAAGTAGACTAAAAGAAGTTTTCAACTAACTTTCTAAAGTTGATAAAGACTATCAAAACGTCAGATTTATGGTGAAGAGGGTACAACCATATGTACTTAGTGAAATAATCTACAAAAATGATATAAAATCTGAATTTGTCAAACATCTATATAAATAATTTCAAATGGTTTAGAGCAAGATATGGAAGATGTACCAAAGGGTTGTCTATGACTTTTATTGCTGAGACAAGTATCACAATGAGTTACAAAGTTACTTGATTTAAAATTGGGAAGAGAATAATAAGAAATAAATTTTTTGCTGGATAAGCGACGAGGGATGACCAAGACAATAATGCCACAAATCAATTGAAGCTGCAACCGAAGAGTGGACAGTGGGCTGGTTTATTTGTGGAGTTGATGGCCATTCGTAAATATTATCTCTATTCTGGCCTTATTCAAATCCTTGACAAGAAAAAAATTAGGAAAGAATTCAATAGAAGTATTGTTGTGTTTGTAGAATTGAGAAACAGAAATGAGGTTTTGCTTAATGTGAGATGTACACAGAACATCATCGAGTGTAAAACTTGTGGTATGTAAATTAAGCATTGTGGAACCAGTATGGGTAATAGAAATGGCTTTACCATCACCGATGATGATATCTTCATTACCGCCATAATTATTGGGGATGAACAAATTCTGAATATCAGAAGTGATGTGATGAGATGCGCCAGTGTCCATAATTTAATTAGGTTGATTTGTAGCCGGTGTAGTCATGAGATTCACTTGAGGCCATCGTGATGGAGCAGAGAGTTTGAGTCGAGACCGATAGACTTTCGCGAAGTGTCCGACTTTATCACACAGTTGGCAGACAATTCTTTGTTGGGTTGTGAGGTTGGGACACCAGGGCTAATGGTTATTGGAGTTGCCACCTTTGTTGATATTCGTCTTGTATTGGTTGCTTTTCCTCTTAGACTTTTGACTAACTTGAGCAGTGATGGTTGGTCTGACCACCTTGTCCTCGTGCTTCAAGTATATCTCGTAGTCAGTCAATTTGTCATAAAGTTCTTCGAATGACATCGGTGAGTCGCATGCTCGAATTACGACTGTTAATTCCTTGTACTCATCTCCGAGGCCATTGAGGTTCTAGATTAGCACTTCCTTGTCACAGAGGGAATGTTCTATCAAAGCCAAGTCATCGATGATAACTTTGATATTTTGTAGATAATCAGTAATGGTACTTCCCTCTTGTTTTGTTTTCATTAGACTGGACAGAAAGCTGAGCTTGCGAGTACATGAACGATTTGCTAAGGTTGTTTGTAACTTATACCATACTTTTACAGTAGTTGCACACGAAGATATCAATGGTGCGACGGATCCAACAACTGAAGCTTGAATAGCTTGGAGGATGAGACGGTGGTGACGTAACCATAGTTTATGAGCTAGATTTGGTACTGGACTGGATTCTCCGGGGATGTTCATCATTGCTGGTGGACAACTGAGAGAACCGTCGATGTAGTAAATCATATCTAAATAGGAGATTAGAAAATTGAAATTGCCAAGATGCGTAGTTGCTATCTTTTGATAACTTAAAAGGGATTAGCGTGGCAACATTGATGGAGATAAGTCCTGTATGTGGAAAAGTACTATGATTCCCTACAGAAACAGTAACTGGAACATCAGAAGTAGAGGATGAAGACATTCTGAGTATGTATACTAATCCTGAGGGCTTAGAGTTTGTGATAGAACAGTATAGATCTTTACTGGAGAAGAAATTCAGGTGCTCAGTTGTCGATGGTTAAAGAGTGATGATTGCAATCAGAAAATCACAATTGGGTTGTAATTTGGAGATATAGAATTATAGCTAGTAAATGCTGGGCTTTATCCTAGAAAAGTTGGGCTATAGGCAGGTGATGCAGGACTGTATGATGGTGAAGTTAGGTTATACTAAGATGATGTTGGGCTATATGAAGGTGATGTTGGACTATAGGATGGAGAAATTAGATTGTAAACTAGAGAAGTATGGCTATAGCCACAAAGGAGCCCAATTGGGAGATGATGCAATGTAGATTGGGCCCAACAGATGATGCAGCCCAGCAGGATGGTTGCTTAGTGAAGGTGCGATAGTGATTGGGAATCAGCGACGATGAGGAAGAAGAAGAGAGCAGCTCAGTAGCCCACGATCAAAAGATCGCAGTTACTGATGAGAGAAGTGTCGCAGTTCTGCTGTAGATCAAGGCTGCAGTCGGTACAAATCTGCAGAAGTACTGAGATTGTTGACGGGCCTCTCAACTCATTCACGTGGTAATGTTGATAGTGTACTTCACACAGAACGGTCGATAGAAGAAGGCCTCCTTGGACACTAGGTAGCAAGCGCTGAACTGGTCGAGGACAGCTTCGAGTCCCAGGTCTGGAAGGAAGATAACCCGGATGATGCCTGCGAAGTCCGATGCCGTGAGCAGTGAGTTGCCTCGCTGTGACAACTGTAGTGGCGAGGCAGAGTAGCAGAGGAAGGTCTGCTCACTATTAAGCTGGAGCGTATGCTTGATGCAGCACCATCACTGAATCTAAGCCATGGGCAGAAGGTGTAGCCTCGAGGAGCAGTTCTGGAAGATTTGACAACAGAACAGTTTCGCTCAAGAATCAGACGAGGGAGGCGACGAAGAAGCTGAAATCATCTACTTTGTCTTGTAGTGATTAGATCTCGACCGCCTCCTTAAGCGCCACCCGTCTAGTTTGATTGGTGTGGATGGTTGTCTCTAGAGAGCAGCAGAGCAGTGAGGACAAGTAGAGAGCGGCTTGCGACCGATGGTAGCCACCGGAGGAAGGAAAGCAGCAATTGATCTCAGCCGAGATTTGTTGGCGGAGAGCTATTCACTGTTCTTCCTTTGAGAGTGTTGTCCATGGGAAAGAGACGAAGGGGAGATGCAGCATTGCCAGGAAACGAGAAGGGGAGCTGCATTGAAGAA
The DNA here is from genome assembly GCA_024322285.1 of Musa beccarii. Classification (NCBI taxonomy): domain Eukaryota; kingdom Viridiplantae; phylum Streptophyta; class Magnoliopsida; order Zingiberales; family Musaceae; genus Musa; species Musa beccarii. Next base: position 32,266,592 of record CM044395.1, on the reverse strand, counting down.
AGGAGCTGCCTTTGGAGCACCAGAGTCAGTAAGATCACCTTTGACTTCTGCTCCTTGCGTTCTTCACATCGCCTGGAAGTCAGCCACATGGCACCCCTATTTGGAACGGCGCCGTCTTGTGCAACGATGTAGATAACGTCAGCCTTGTGATAGTGGAGAAGCGGTGGGTGGTGGAGTAGAGCAGTGATCGATAGAGAGGAGGTAGGTAGCATTTCGTCGGAGTTCCATGATATCGGTGGGAAGGATCGACGACGATAGAGAGGACAGAGAGGATGTAGGTAGCATTTCGTCGGAGTTCCACGATATTGGTAAGAAGGATCGATGGCGGTAGAGAGGAGATAGGGAACTTCTGGAGGTGACTGTAGTTGTTTGAGGCTCGGTACCCAACGACAAAAAGAGCTTACTCTAGGCAAGAAGCTCTGATATCATAATAGAATAGAAATGTAAACGTGAAAGCTGATTACAAATAGTAGAGTACGAGACCTATTTATACAGATTTGGAGGAAAGATTTTTCTCAATAACGCAGCAAGATTTTAAACAGTTTTAAAAAAATCTTATCTGCTATCACAAGCCTAAGTCAGCCAGAATGATTCCATTGGTGAGAGAGAGAGAGAGAGAGAGGGGGAGCGAGGGCCACAGCTACCACGGATTTCACTTTGTTCTTCACCTTTAGCAGATTCTCTGACGCCATTAAATTGCAACAGGATGGGGGAACCCTCGGTCTCTCTCTCTCTCTCTCTCTCTCTCTCTCTCTCTCTCTCCCTCCGTCAGAGATGGAAAAGGGGGGTCTTGTGGGCTGCGAGAATACTTAGACTGATCGATCATGTTGCGTTATATTTTATTATATTGATATTTTAATTGAATTCTGAATAAAATTTATCAATCATTATGAATTTGATGAGAGTGATTATTGATCTTTTCTATATATTTTACCTTATAAATAAAACCTTGTAAGGACCATATCATTATAGAGATTTTTTTTCGGACCTTTTAATAGATTTTTTATTTCATTAATTAAGTGATCTTAAAAAGTAGGAAAGAAGAAAGAGTCTAACTTCTTTTCTATGTACAATGCTTGGCAACATCCAAGTTATCCTGTTAGTTATTGTATTTAAAAAATATGCATATTTTGTTTGTGATTTATGATATTTAATTTAAATCATAATATAAATTTTTTGTATAATAGTTTTATTTCTTATAATTGATATTAGAGTTATATCATTAAAATTTAAATTATTGTAGATCATTAAAGAATTTAGATCTGTCTCATATCTATTTAAATTATATCAAATTATTATTGTTTCTATTTTGATCGTATAATGCTTGCATCGTAAGATCATATTACATCGCATCCTGCCTTTAGCATGTCATATGTATTTGTGCCTATCTTTCCCTCCATATTGTTCGCATGCTTATGGGTGTTAGAGGTTTCCCTCATGCTCATGAGCATAATTAAAGGCAAAATTGTTGTATTCGGGCATTTGAAAGATACTACTCAATTTTGATCAGCATCTATCGTTGGTAGCTTATTATTGACGGAGACATAGCGAAAAGTGGTGGCCTGCTGTGATTATTGGCCATGCATTGGGTAGTGGCGTTGATGCATGCGACAATGCTGCAACCGTAGAAGGTCACTGCCCTCATGTCTAAAATAAGAGATATTACAATACTATGCGATGACCCTATTGAGGGAGACTGCCACACAAGTATCGCAATAGAAAAGATCATCATAGTCGATGGCATCATAGGAGCATAGAGGGGTCATAACGAGGAAGCCCCATGAATGTCTTGCATGTAGGAGTTGTTGACCTCAGTAAGAATCACAGCTTGGTTTCGATGGGTTACAAGTTGGTGGAGGTGGCAAATGGTCATGATGTGGAGGGCGACGACCTTCCTCAATCATTGACCCTATAATGTGCCATAGGTACATAAGTAATAGTAGTGGAGGGCTTTGCCAACAACTACGCATGAGGCACGATGCAATCGCAAGGAAGGTATCACATCAATGGTGATGAAGGGCCGTGGGTGCTGCCATGTTGGTAGTGGTGGAGCTCGACATAGGTATGTCGAGTGACAACGTTGATTGTTGTGCCGTCGGGCATTGGTCTTAGTCGGCGATGTTGAGGATTGTGAGGTGGTTCATCACACAATTGATTAGATGACGATATTGCTGAGTGACCATAGGGGTCTAGTCTGCATAGTCCTATTTGGATTCTACGGATCGCAATGCCTTTAGGCATCATGGTAGAAGAATCCTAGGGTTCGCAAAAGCGATGCTACCGAGGTGCAAGCGGCCATGCAATGTTGCGATTAGTTGTATTATAGTGGGAAGAGGGCTCAACGGGCTGTTGGGCATCGCTGCAATAGAACTTGGCATCATCGATGATGCTTCACCGTGAAAATAGCCACAGAACCAATGACAACTCTATTGAATCTCGAATTTTGATGATGAAACTAATTGATCATATTTTGTTTATCTAATTATGTTTTGAGATATATAAGTCTACTCTCGATCAGGATTAGATAATTGACGCAGGATAAATCAGTGTTACGTCGAGAAAATCACGTCAAGAGATTGGACGTTGAGCCGGAGGTCCGGTCGATAATCGACAGAAGGCTTCAGATATTGGGCATCGAGCCAAAAAGAGTAGTGTTGTGCCAAGGACATCGAGGTTGCGGAAGTCAATCGCCGATTGGGCAACAGGTTGCAAGAGAGGACGGTGCACGGAAGAACTGGACGAAGCGCCAACCAATGATGTGCCGGGCAACAGGAGATTGATTCATATAACTAACTAGATCAAAGTAGAGTTAAGGTTTATGTGTGCAGTATTAACTACGATAACGATGAAGACATAAAGCAAAACAAAGTGTCATAGTCAAGTGCGATGGAATCGTTGGGTGTTCGAGAGTTCAACGGAAGTCCAAAGATTCGTCGGGAGCATAGTCGGAGCTTGCCGAGAAAGATCGGAGCTTGCCGAAAAAGCTCGTCAGAACTCGCCAAGATCAATCGTGAAGTCCAGGAACTTGCCGAGAGTCCGCAGAATGGTGTCCGAGGGTTCATCGAAAGACCGTCAGAAGTTCGCCGAAAGCTCACCGGAAGAAGTCTCGACTTTTCAGACTTTGTAATAACTTAAGAAATGTTTTTAATTTTATAGTTAGCACATAATTAGAGTTAAGATTAGGTGTTAATCCTTTAACCCTGTTAGGGACAACTGGGCCCGATATTGGACTGGTTTGGGCCGGGTTTAAGGCATAACCAGAAGTGCTGGACCTAGACTGGGGCGGTGGCACTACCCAGGTCCAGCTCCCAGAACATCTCGACAGTGGTACTGCCCTGGGGTAGTGCCTGGGTGGTGGCACCGTTGGTTGGGCGGTGGTACCGCCCAATACATTGACCGTGTTAGTGTGTCAGGCGATGGTATCGCCAGATTGAGTGGTGGTATCGCCCAATACACTGACAGAACCAGTGTACTGGTAGTGGTATCGCTAGTGTTGAGTGGTGGTATTGCCAGCACTTGATGCTAGTCATATGTGCCCTGCAAGCCAATCACATGAGTGATGACACTTGTGACTTGATATACATTCTTTCTTTTACTTATTATTATCAGGCATTTTATCACTTTATCTTATGTGTTGCATATATTATGATGTCCTTGGATCTGTGCAATGGAAATCGGATCGTGATGAGAACATGATAATGAGACCGATTCACCTTTAAACATAGACCATAAATAATTCCGGTCATAGGTTACTCGAGAGGGACATCGAGATAACCGAATAGACTAGTGTTCTGTATACCCATCCATATGATGGAAGTGGCTGGTCTCATAGCTACTTGTGTGGGGACACTAAGGGTACAGTGCAGATGCTCACTAGGGAATAAGTTCACTAATTGATTTGCTTACGAAATGCTAGATGGTTATTGATACCTTATGTCAGACAATGATTCCATAGTCCCAGTAGTATATCTAGTCCTTAGACTTGAGACACTAAGGATGTCCTGTATGAGTACTCCACTTTTTGATACCGGACTTATAGGTTTGGAAGTTCCAAATCTAGTACAACTGGTTATTGGGAGTGGTAGCCAACCTTACGAGGGTTATTGAGTGTCAATAGAGGATCATCCGCTCTCGGTATCATGAGAGGAGTATCTCATGTATTCTTGCTCGAACAAATCCTTGGCCAAGGTTATTTGGATTTAGAGAGAAAGAGTTCTCCGGGAGAATCCGACTAGAGCAAGATTCAAGAAGAGATCGTATAGGCCTGACAGCACCATGTCTGGTATAGGGTCTCTGGGATATTAGATGAATGAGGGACTATAGATATATGATAACTGAGGATAGATAGGTCCAAAGGATTAGATTTTCCTATATCGTCTGGGGACTGCGGCGTAGTGGCCTAGTACGTCCGCAATCGATAAGTCGAGTAAATTATTATAGAGATAATAATTCACTAAGTCAAAAGGAGTTCTGATAAGTATCACTGATGGCTAGCTCGATATTGGGCCTAAAGGGTCACACACATATGGTAGGTGTTACGACGAGTAGAGGTTCGAATATGAGATATCCGTTGGAGCCCCTATCTTATTGGATATCCATTAAGCCTCTGAATTATTGGATCCTTAGATGAGATCCAATAATTGCTAATAAGAGATTATTGGGTAGAGACCCACTAATCCAAGAGGCTTGGGTAATTGGATGGAGATGCAATACCCAACAGGGCAAGATCCATTAGGATTTACAGGGGGCCTCTATAAATAGGAGGGAACCAAAGCTCCATAGGCTGGGGGTTCTTTTTGGTGGTCACTTTTTATTCTCCTCTCCCAAGAGAGGAGCATCGTTGTAGTCCTTGCTATATTGATACCGCTAGAGAGGAGGACGCTTGACCTTCTTCATCCTCTCCTACAGATCTGTAGGGATTCAGGGATATATGATCTCCCTAGGTACTTTTTTTTACACATGTAGTTTTCGCGAATTATTTTTGACGCATCGATCTTCGCACGATGACGGAACCTTTCGTGGAAATCCAAGGTTTTTTTTTCTGTTCTTCCATTGCGCATGAGATATCGCCCCCTATGGATTTCCCAACACTTGGAAATATGGAATGATTTGGCCTTCAAATTTGAATCACTTTAAGGCCTATAAATACCCCTCTCATCCATGGTTAAAATACACAACTAAGAACGAAAAGAGGAAAAATTCTATTGTAAACTTGAGAGAAATCCTCCCCTCAAACTCTAAGTGTTGAAAATGTTCAAGAGAGGGGTGAGAGGCTTTGTAAGGGTTACCTCCTAAGTCCGTCAAAAGGAGAGAGTTGTAAGGGAGTCAATTCTCGCCCGTTGGAAGGAGGACAACTAGTGAAAAAGTCGGTGGCCTCAAGAGGAGAGGAATCGGGAGTGGACATAGATCGTATGATCGAACCACTATAAAAATCCTGATTTGCATTTACTATTATTCTTTATATTTCAGTAAACCTTATTTACTTGCTACTCCACTTCCTCATCTCCTCCTTACAAATCATTTTAAGTTTATATGCAATCAAAATCGGATTTTATCGAAACGAAGTTTTCAACGTACGAAGTATTCAAATCATTTTAATCACCAAAATTTATCATTCTTAACCGCTACACTAATTCACCCCCCCCTCTTAGTGTCGCTCTATATCTCAACAATTGGTATCAGAGCCTCGTTATTTTTTTTTTGAATTCACACATATGAGAAATGACTCTTCACGGCTTTCAAGAGGGTTTTTCGATTGTTCGTTTTCTGCTGTTTAACGGATCGGACTACACATATTGGAAAACTCGAATAAGAGTTTTCTTGATTTCTTTAGATTTAAACTTATGGAATATCATTGAAAATGATTTTCAACTTCCCTCTAAATCGACAAACGAATGGTCAGATTTAGAGAAGAAATCTTTTTCATTAAATGCAAAGGCTATGAATGCCCTATTTTACGCTTTAGATAAAAAAGAGTTCATTCGGATTTTTATGTGCGAAACAGCTTTTGATATTTAGCGGACACTTGAAATTATGCACGAGGGAACTAGTAGAGTCAAAGACTCGAAAGTAACCTCTTATTGCATGATTTTGAGCTCTTCCAAATGGCACCAAGCGAGTCTATCGGGGACATGTACACCCGTTTCACGGATATCGTCAATAGCTTGAAAAGTCTTAGTAAATATTTTTCAAAATTTGAATTCACTAATAAGATCTTAAGATCCCTTCCAAAAAGGTAGGATCCTAAAGTAACCGCAATACAAGAGACTAAAAATTTAAATGATTTTTCATTGGAAGAACTCATTAGCTCTTTAATGACATATGAAATGAGTTTCTTGGAGCATATTGAACTCGATGAACACATGAACCACCTTCCAAACAACAGGAATGATTTGACACTTCGAACAAGAGAATGCCACTTGAGTGATGATTCAAGTGATGAGGATAATGTTGAGAACGTTGAACTTTTGACATTAAAATTTAAAAAGTTTATTAAACATGAATTAAAGAACACAAATGAAAAGAACACCAACTCTTGCTATGAATGCAAGAAACCGAAACACTCCAAAGATGAGTACATAAAAATGAAGAAGAGAAAAGCACGCAAAGAAGATGAAGATGCAAACTACGCTTTGACGAGCTTCGACTACAAGGTAAGCAACTCAACCAAAGCCCCTTTGCTTTATGAAATTACTTGAAATTTTTCATGAGTGCTTAATTTAGAAAATAAAAAAAATTAAAATTATTTTCAAAAATTAATCATGAAAATTATATTGTTAAAGTTTCATGTATGTTATGATTCAAAATTTTGAATAATGTATGCAACATTATGGGTGATAATTAAATGATGTGTGATAATGCAAGTTCATGCATATGATTTTCGTATCGGTTTTCAGTTCCAATCTTGATGTATGGTTTTGACATAATAAATCAATTAGCATGATTATGTTTGTACACCTAATAGGATTAACCCATAATTGTGTATTTCGGTTTTCATGTTTTTATGATGTCATGCATGATGATTTGAAGGTATTATATTTTGACGATGAAACTCATGTTTTGGTCTTAAACATGATACTCATCTTTGCATGTTCTAAATCTCTTGAATTGAATTATCATTGGAATTAAAATGATGATATCATGCTTGATGTTTATGATTGCAATATATTCTTGTTAAAATACCTTTTGGATATAATCCTAGTGATGTATAATTTGAATCATGTTTGATGATCTTTCATCCATCTTGAAATAATTTATGATAAGTAATGCAAGGTATTCCTTCACTCGATCTCTAAATATCTCGAATGCCTAATCTACGATAATGTGAAGAAGATATCTTTTGATTGAGTCTTACCTTCTTCATGATAAAAAAATTGATCATTATCGATACACAAGTCCTTGTAACCTTTGCAAATCTTCTTTCATTTATCATTTGAAAATTTCCTATATCTATGATCACTCTCTATCCATTTAAAAGGTTTATTTTCAATATCTCTTAATAACAACACTTCATAATTCGATGAGTCATTTCTTTTTGTCGCATAATTATCATGTGATTGGAAGTAATAAAATGACATCACTGTGAATGGGAAACAACAAAGCAATTTGATCAAAATAAAGTGTTGCAGACCTCCCTGAAAAGTCTAAGTCAGGGTGCCAATGGTGGCACCACTAGGGCTGGCGGTAGCACCGCCTGGGCATTCTGTTCCCAGGCAGTGGCATCGCTCAGTTGGTGGTGGCATCGCTCAGTTGGTGGTGGCACCGCTCAAGAGCCCCCTTCTATAAAGAGGACTTAGGGCCGGCGGTGGAACCGCCCCCAAGTCTTGAGGCTGCTTCCAAAATCACCTCCCACCCTCTCTAAACTTCATCTTCCCTCTCAAGAAGACCAAGAGAGGCTTTCATCCCCTTGAATCTTATATCAAGACCTTCACTTCTTAAGAAACCTCATCCAAGGTAACATTTGATTATCCCTCTTTGTTTTCTCAATACATGACTGCTTCTTTAAAATTTTTTTGTTCTATCATCATGTTTAGATAAATGGATCCTAGGAGATCATCTAGGGATAAAGGGAAGAGGAGGCAAGGAGATTCATTTGACCAATCCCTCTTTAGCTCAAATGAAACAGCCCTTAGGTACCATAATCTTGAAACAAAAATAGTACACAAGAGAAAACATATTAATTTAGATGAACTAGGAAACCCAGAGCCCATTAGGTGGTTTGTCGAATTGGATGTCTTACCCATCTTACAAATTAACGAACCAATTTACCATAGATTAATTAGATTGTTTTACGTTAATTTGAGTTTAGATGATGATGATAATATGTCAATCTACCTATTAGGAAATCAAATTTCAATTACGGACAACACAATATGTGACCTAATTGGAATCTTCGAAAAAGATAGAGGTTGCTACTTTAGAGGATAATGGGATATGGATGCAATCAGAGTAACCTACTCTGAGGTTTTAGGGACCATTTTTGGAAATCTCAACCTAGCTATAGTCCCTAAAAGCTGTGAGCACTTATTACCTTTTAGCTCTAAGATCTTCCATCACATCATTATAAGTATCTTAATTCCTAAATAGTATCACCATGATGAGATTAGTCAAATGGAGTTAGGTACCATGTAATAGATAATATCTGGGCAAAATAATTATTTTGGATACCTAATTCGATAACATATGTTAGAAATACTTTCTAAAGACTTAATGTTATCATATGAGGCTTAATCACTAGAATACTACATGCATATAATATTAGAATACCACCCGACGAAGAAGTGATAAAAGTAGTTAGATATAACATTATAAATAGAAACATGCTTAAGAGACTGAGGTGCATTTTTAGAAATGGAATATGGACTAGGCAGTCTAAAAGGACTGATCCAGCTCCCCCCCTAGTAGAACAACATGAAACACTAATTTTTAGGGGTAGTGAATCTCCTCCTCCTAGTCCCTTTAGTATAACACCATCAGAATCAGCACTTGCTCCATTTACTGAAGATCCGATCATGTCAGAGATAAATCAGATCAAATCATAGCAAGCTAAAATTTTGAGTGAAGTATAACAGATAAATCAAAAGTTAGATCACTTGTATAGGCACTTCGGTATTTCACTTGAGGAATAGTTGTTGTTATGTATCTTTTGACTTTTGTTTTGTAAACCTCTATGCTATTGTGGTACACTTTTAAGATTATCCTAATACATGATGTTGTATGTTTATTTTTCAAATTGTTTAAACTTCGGTTTTGATAGTCTCAACTTGTTATTATTTTCGGATTTTTGATGACATCTCTTCGATATCATATTTTGAATGGAGCTCTCATTTTTTTTCGATCGTAATATTTTAATGAAGCTATCATTGTCAATTGTAATATTTTTAATCTTGATGAAGCCTTAATGATGTTGTAATATTTTGGATGATTTGGTATCATGATGTTGTTCTCCTCCTTAAAATGATAGATCTTAATGGTGTAGTAAAATGGATTTTATAACTTGCATTTCATATGAAGCTTAACATATGCATAAATTAATGTCATGAATTTTGCTTAAAAATTAAACTTTTAAATGTTCATTTTGGATTTTTATTCTTGTGCTAATCTTTACAATTCAAGATTTTAAGATTTAATATCTCTCACCTCATGTTTTCTATGAGAATACCAAGTTGAATCTTTCTATGAAATTTTTTTGATGTTGATATGTTTCACTTTGTGAATTCATAAATGCTAAGTTAAAGCTTTATGAATTTTGACATCTCTTTCTCATAGATTTTACCTTACAATTGATATGAAATGTTTGATGAATGACTTTAATGATCTATCCTTCCACTTTATAATTTTATCCTTGGATTTTCAAAATTACATCTCAAGCCTTTCATCCTCTTTCATGTATGAATCTTTCATAACTTGATAAATGATGATTGATCATTTTTTAAATTTTATAAACATGAATTAAACTGATGATTAAAATATTTTTTGGATTTATCAATTGAGGATAACTTATTTTGCATTATAATTCAACCAAGGATAGTTCATCGGAACTCGCTAAGATCAATCGTGAAGTCCAGGAGCTTGCCAGGAGTCCGTAGAATGGTATTCGAGGGTTCATCGGAAGACATCCGGAAGCTCGCCGGAAGACCACCGGAAGCTCGCTGGAAGAAGTCTTGACTTTGTAGACTTTGTAATAACTTAGAAAATATCTTTAATTTCATAGTTAGCACATAATTAGGGTTTGGATTAGGTGTTAATCTTTTAATCCTGTTAGGGCCAATTGGGCCCGGTATTGGACTAGTTTGGGCCAGGTTTAAGGCCCAACTAGAAGTGCTGGACCTTGCTTGGCAGTGGCATCGCTAGACTGGGGTGGTGGCACCACCCAGGTCCAGCTCGCCAGAACAACTGGGCGGTGGTATCGCCCTGGGGTAGAGTGCTTGGGTGGTGGCACCGTTGGTTGGGTGATGGTACCGCTTAGTACATTGACCATGTCAGTGTATCAAGCGGTGGAACCATCAGACTAGGCGATAGTATCGCCCAGTACACTGACAGAACCAGTGTACTAGCAGTGGTACTGCTAGTGTTAGGCGGTGGTACCGCCAGCACCTGAAAATCTGAGATGATTCCAAATTTGAATCACTTTGAGGCCTATAAATACTCTCTCATCCATGATTGAAATACACAACTGAGAACGAAAAAAAGAAAAATTCTGTTGTAAACTTGAGAGAAATCTTCCCCTCAAACTCTAAGTATTGAAAAAGTTCAAGAGAGGGATGAGAGGCTTTGTAAGGGTTACCTCCCAAGCTCGTCAAAATGAGAGAACTGTAAGGGAGTCAGTCCTCACTCGTTGGAAGGAGGACAACTAGTGGAAAAGTTGGTGGCCTCAAGAGGAGAGGAATCAGGAGTGGACGTAGGTCGTATGACCGAACCACTATAAAAATCCTGGTTTGCATTTACTATTGTTCTTTATATTTCAGCAAACCTTATTTACTTGCTACTCCACTTCCTCATCTCCTCCTTACAAATCATTTTAAGTTTATACGCAATCGAAAGCATATTTTATCAAAACGAAGTTTTCAACATATAAAGTATTCGAAATCATTTTAAATCACCAAAATATATTATTCTTAACTGCTACACTAATTCACCCCCCCTCTCTCCCCCTCTTAGTGCCGCTCTAGATCCCAACAAAGTCATCCATAGTAGAGTGGCACCGCTAAATGATCATTGGATATGAGATTATATTAACCATGCATGATAGAGAAGTCACCCTTAGAATAGGGATTTTGACTTAGTTAAACTTAATTTTGACCATGTCAAAATTAATTTTGACAAAACTTTACCCCTAATTAAATTATGATTGTAGCCCATTTTGACCATTGTGATCCCAACTCTTACCTTAATTAAATATTTATTAGATTTAGATCTAAACAACTTTTATTTTTGATGAATCAAATCTAACTTTTAGTTGATGAAATTTGACCAAATTGGTTAATTTGATCAATTTGTTCTAATTTATATTTTATCTAATTATCATATTAGGTCAATAGGATTGTAATTATAAACTGATTGGGATAGGCTCAATTTAGGTGGTCCATTTCTGGATTGCCCAATTTATTGTAGTTCAATTATTGGATTGCCTAATTAAATATGAATAATTGGCTCATTTAGGACCTTTATATAATTATAAAAAATATATAAGTTATAGTTTCTCATATGACATTTTAGTAAATTTTTTATTGCCTATGGTATTTAAATTTTAATTATTATTATTGAATATTTATGTAATTATTCACATACATATATTTTAAATTATGAAATTATATTTATTTTTTTAATATAAAAGCATGATTTTTATTATAATTATTATCATCATATGAGATTTTATGCTAATAAAAAAATATTTAATAATTATTATATATTATTTTTTTATTGATTAGTACTATATAATTAGATTAAAAAAATATTTAATAAATATTATTTATAACTTACATCATGAGGTTTTATCCAACTAGTAACTACTAAAGTGACCTAGGATGATACCTTATGGGGTATAAATCATAATAAATATTTTATTATTTATAAAATATTTAAAATATATTTTATATCACTGTATTAGTTTTGTAATCACCAAAGTAGCCTAGACTAATAGATTTATAAAATTATATTAAAGATTATTCTTATATGGCATTAGGAAAAATAATTTTCATAATGATCTATATAATTAGAAGATTAGAATAATCATAAAGGAGAATCTATTTTGAATAATTATATGATAAGATAGAATGATACTATTTTGGAAGTCCTTTTAGTTTATAAATGTATATAAAATATAATAATACCATAAGAATAATATTAGTTCTTCGTAATAGTAAGATCTTGTGTGAACACTAGATGTGTCAATATTTTATATAAAAAATAAAGATAATATTAATAGTTCAGTATTTACTAAAAAGCTTAAATTATTAATATTACAGTATTTTATTATTATGTTTTTTTATTATAGTATATTTTTTGAATTAATTTTTTTATAAATTACTTGAGCATGTGCAATTTACATTAAGAGTTAGATATAAGCCTTATTTGGTGAAAGGATCATAGACTTAATTTTTAAAATTTTATAAGATAAATAATTAAAACTAATGATTAAAAAAATCTAAAATATTTAGTTTTAATAATTACTAACAATATTTAAATTTATTATAGAATATAACTAGCATATTGGAATATTAAAGGATTGATTTAAAATTATTGATAAATCATTAACTAGTACTTTAATAAAAAAATAGATTACAACTTAGTATTATAATATTCAAAGAATTTGATAGGACCCTAGCAGGGTTGGGTCCTACTCAATCATATAGCAGCTAATAAAAACCCCATGAGAGTGTAATAAACCCCATATAGCCGCCTCTATCCTATAAAGAAGAGAGGCTAGGGTTTACATTTGGGTCTTTGGGCTTCTTAGCCATCGCCCCCCTTGTTACTGGGCCGGTCGTCTAAGGTTGAGAGCAAATTGGGTAGTTCACTTACGAAGCATTCCCCAGGGCTAGGGTTTGAAGCTCTATATAAGCATGTAGCCTCCATCTCTTTGGAATAAGAAAAGATTAATCTACTTTGTAGCCATTTGACCAACTACCAAGGAGGGTGGAACCCCTATAGCGTTCCAAGGGTTGATCCCCCTCAAAGATTAATTTCCATAGAATTCCTCTAGGGTTCTATCATTTGGTATAAGAGCAGCGATCTTATTGCTTTTGCTGCCATCCCTACCACTCACCATCAACTAAGCAATTCCCACAATTACTCTTAACGTCGCCATCTCCACCTTCATCTTCTGTCGTAGATCAAATCAATCTACTGTTGTCGCCTCCAATTGCATCAGAGATATGGTATTCTCCTACCACTAATATGTTTTGCTATTATAATTTGCCATTCAAAATACCAAAAAAAAGAGGTCTTACTATCTATCCCTTGCTACAAATTCCTTTCACCACAAAAGTTATCATCTTTGCAAACGAAGGATTGTTGTAGAAAATTTTAGCCGCATATTGCTGCCTTTAAACCAATCTATTACTATCCTTTTTGAACAAAATTTCTTGAGCACCTCATAGATCATCTTGGCTTTCATCTGGGTTTGATCTATTATAGAATTCATCTCTGAAACATTACTGTGTTGCTGCAAGTTTTCGTCACAAACCATTGAAATTTTTCGATGAGAATTCTGCTATCTCAACTTGCACCGAATTCTTTGCTGTTATGCTGCCAAAATTTTCTTGATCCAAGTTGTCATCCTTGTTGTTATTTAAATTGAGATTTTGCTGTCAAATCCCCTCCTCAAATTTCTAAGTTCTCGCTAGAAATTTCATTGAGAAACCATTATTTCTTCGATGACAATTCGGCTCTTACGAGACAGTGCATATCGACAGCAACTTCCACTGAATTATGTCAAATCTCTACTGCCATCTACCACAGATCTAAAACCCTCTTTTCTAACCTTCATCCGCTACCATCACAGCCCAAAACTCCATCAAATCGTAAACCCAAACCACACCCAAAATAGCCACAAAATAAGCCTAAACCGCAGCCCACATCCACCAATCCACAAACCCTTTCGACCACCACTTCCCTCAAACAATACATACCTTTAACTCAATAACAAAAGAGAAATATTAATATTACAGATCTAGAGGCATATACTATGACATCTAAGGAGGCAATCAATGCTAAGTTCGAAGCCTTCGAGACGCGAATGGAGGAGAGGATTCAGACCCTCTTTGTCGAACTCAGTTTGGGTCGACCACCGAGCTCAAAGAAATCACATCAAGGAGAAAGCTCTAATCGAAGAGATGACTTCCAGGAGAGGGAAGGCTCTATGACCAATCCCTACTACCCACGCATGAGGATGGACTTCCCTAGATGGGAAGAAGGAGACCCGATTGGTTGGATCTCGCGTGCAGAGCGATATTTTCGGTACCACAAAACTATGGATGTATCTATGGTGAAAATTATGGCTATACATTTTGAATGGGATGCCATACAGTGGTTTGATTGATTTGAACACACTCATGGAGTCCTCTCATGGTGACAATTCAAAGAAGGATTACTAATCCACTTCGAATCAACCGATTACGAGAACATTGACGGACAACTAACGAAGATCCGATAAACCTCTACCATTCAGAAGTATCAAACCAAGTTTGAATGGTTATTTAATTAAACTCATGATTGGTCTGAAAAATAGCTATTGGGAATGTTTATTGAGGGCTTGAAGCCAGAAATTTGGGGAGAAATTAAAGCGCAACAACCGTACACGCTTATGGCAGCCATCTCTTTGGCACGACTTCAAGAGGAGTGATTGAACCATGAAGCCCGAAGGACTAGAGTCGCTCCCCGACCAGTAGTACCGAAGCCCTCAACCCCCTCTATTGTCAGCCAAGATCTTGTACCAAAAAAGTTGATAAGAGAAGAGCTTCGGGAGCGATCTACAAAGGGGTTATGTTGGCATTACGACGAGCCATGGAGTCGTGAGCATCGCTGTAAAAAGGGGAGAATTCTTGTGATCAAACTAGTGGAAGAATAGGACATTGAACAGTCAGAAGAGAGCCTTGAACATGAGGAATATGTGGAAGAAGAGCCATAATCGACCGACTTTATGGTACACGCGTTAGCGGGCTATTCAAATCTGCAAACGATGAAAGTTGGAGGTCTTCTCAAACAACAATCGCTCACCGTTCTCATTGACACAGGCAGCACAAATAACTTCCTAAACAGTAAGGTCGCTGCTTGGATGGTGCTCCACATTGAAGGTTGCAACAAGTTCGACATAAAAGTCACTGACAATCGAATCCTAAAGTGTGACCAAAGATGCTCGCAAGTGAAACTATTATTGTAAGATCAAGAAATTATCGCTAACTTCTTCCTTCTACCAATTGATGATTATGAGGTTGTGTTGGGTATAGAATGGCTAACAACACTAGGTGACATCTCTTGAATTTTTTCAAATTAATTATGAAATTCTACTACAAGGGCAAATAGGTCATCCTACGCTGGAAGCGCGGAAGCAACGTAACCACCGTTTCGACCCAACAAATGGAGAATACTCTTTTTGTTAAACTATCAAAGTGCAGCTATCTCTAGCAAAAAGTAGAGTACCTTGGGCACATAATATCAGAAGGAGTGGCAGCAGACCCAATAAAAATCGAGGCAATGTAGAGCTGGCCGAAACCTACAAATGTGAAATTACTGCATGGGTTCCTTGGACTAATGGGTTACTACCGAAAATTCATGAAGAACTATGGGAAGATTAGTGCACCCCTCACTTCTCTACTGAAAAAAGATGCCTTCTAATGGTCGGATGAAGCCTCCTCTGCCTTCGATAAACTTAAGACAACCATGACGACGACGACGCCGGTGCTAGCATTACAAGATTTTAGCCGACCCTTCATCATTGAGGCCGATGCATCTAGAGTCGAAATTGGAGCTATTCTCATGCAAGAGGGTCAACTGCTCACATACACTAGCAAGGTGTTGTCTTTCTCTCATAAAAAAATTTCTATCTATGATAAGGAGATGCTCGCCATTGTGCACGGAGTAACAAAGTAGAGACCCTACCTAATCGGTCGGCAATTTCAGATTAAAATTGACCATAAAAGCCTCAAGTACTTCTTGGAGTAGAAGATATCATCCCCAGAGTAGCAAAAATAAGTAACCAAACTTCTAGGATATGATTATGAAATTATTTACAAAGAGGGAAAAGAAAATGTTGTTACTGATGTGCTCTCACAGCTACCTGAGCAAGCTAAATTTTCAGCCATCTCTCTTCCTACCACCGCTTCCTTGAGGACATTAGGGAGGAATGGAAGAAGGACCTAGAGACCAGCAACATCATTAAAAAATTGGAGGAGGATCTAGACACAATAGCTCACTATACCTAGGATTCGATGGATCTACACTACAAAGGTCGTATTGCGCTTACACCAAACTCTCCCTGCATCAAAGTCATTCTGCACGAAATGCACTCCACACCTTCAGCAGGACACTCTGGATTTCTGAGAACCTACAAAAGAGTGAAGCAAAATTTTTATTAGAGAGGGGTAAAAAAATTATTTCTAAATACGTGGCACAATGTGATGTATGTCAATAACAAAAGGGTGAAACAATGGTGAGTCTACGGAAACTACAACTGCTACGCATACTGGACTCAGTGTGGACTAACATCTCCATGGATTTCATCGAAGGGCTACCACCTTCCAAAGGTAAAAGCACAATCCTCATGGTGGTTGATCGACTTACGAAATATACTCATTTTTATGCTGTAAGAAATCCCTACACTACTGCTAGTATTACTCAGATTTTTATAGAAAATATTGTTAAATTACATGGGATGCTAAGGTCCATTGTAAGTGATCATGACAGGGTCTTCACTAGTAAATTTTGGATCGAGTTATTCCAGTTGTAGGGCACCAAACTCAAGATGAGCATAGCATATCATCTACAAACTAATGGCTAAATAGAGGTGGTGAATAGGTGTTTAGAGACGTACCTTCGGTGTTTCGCCAGTGACCAACTGAAAGAGTGGACGAAATAGCTCTCCTGAGTCGAATGGTGGTATAATACTATGTATCATTCAACTATAAAATATACCCCATATGAAGCATTGTATGGTCGGCCAGTCCCTATGATTTCAAAGTATGTAATTAGCTCAACCAAGATAGATCAGGTCAACCAAGATCTAATTAACAGGGACGAACTCCTACAACTGATAAAGGATAATCTCTCTATCGCTCAAGCCAGAATGAAACAGCAAGCCGACACTCGATGAAGCAAAAGGAAATTTTCAGTAGGAGATTAGGTTTATCTTCGCTTACAGCCATACAAGCAGCTCTCCATCAACACATGAGCCTCCATGAAGCTATCTCCATGTTTTATGGGCCCTATTAGATCATAGAGCGTATTGGAGCTGTGGCATATAGACTTAAATTACTTGAAGATGTCAAAATTCATCCTGTCTTTCACGTGTCATGTCTGAAGCCTAAGTTGGGAGAACACGAGTCACCCCAGATCCAACTGCCCAACACCACTGATGATGGAAATATTCAAGCCCAACCACAAGTCATCCCCGACCGTATAATCGTGATGCGTCATCGATGTCCCTCTACTGAAGTACTAGTACATTGGACTAATTTACCACTCGAAGATGCCACATGGGAATCATACGAGGAGCTAAAAACCCAATTCCCTGAGTTCATGGAACCCTAGTCTTGAGGACAAGGCTGATTTGAAGAGGACGGGCTTGATAGGACCCTAGCAGGGTTGGGTCCTACTCAATCATGTAGCAGCTAATAAAAATCCTGTGAGAGTGTAATAAACCCTACCTAGTTGCTTCTATCATATAAAGAAGAGATGTTAGAGTTTACATTTGGGTCTTTGGGCTTCTTAGCTGCCGCCTCCCTTGTTACTGGGTCAGTCGGCTAAGGTTGAGGGCAAATTGGGTAGTTCACTTAGGAAGCAGTCCCTAGGGCTAGGATTTGGAGCTCTATATAAGTATATAGCCTCGATCTCTTTGGAATAAGAAAAGATCAATCTTCTTTGCAACCATTTAACTGACTACCAAGGAGGGTGGAACCCCTATAGCGTTCCAAGGGTTGATCCCCCTCAAAGATCAATCTCCATAGAATTCCTCTAGGGTTCTATCAGAATTCTATGATATGTTCTCGTTATCATTTATAATGCTATAAGACTTAAACTCAGACGAGTCATTCATGTGTAATTTATTTTTAATTCTCTTCCTTCTTTGCTTGATTTATTAAAAAATTAATATAACAAATAAAAGATAAATAATATTTAAATAAATATTACTAGTATATTTAAATAAATAATATTTTTAATTTTCTCCCTTCTTTAATTGATTAGTATATGTGTTTAGGAAGAATTAAAATTAAAATAAAAAAAACTCATAATATTTTGAATACTATTTGAGGAGTGGATAATAATAAAAGGTTAAATCATAATTTATCAAATAAATTACCTAAGTTTATAAATGCTATATATACTCATAAAAATATTCATTATTAAAGTGCTATTTTTATAATAAGAATATGAAAAGGACTATAAGGTTTGATTTGAAAGGAAAATGCGAAGAGGACTATAATGTTTATTTGACTTATTAAAAATTTAATATAACAAATAAAGGGTAAATAATATTTAAATTAACTAGTATATGTATTTTGAAACAATTAAAATTAAAATAGAAAAGAGTCATAATATTTTAGATACTATTCGAGGAGTGGATAATAATAAAAGGTTAAATCATAATTTATTAAATAAATTACCTAAGTTTATAAATGCTATATATACTCATAAAAAATATTCATATTAAAGTGCTATATATTCTTAAAAAATATTTCTATAATAAGAATGTGAAGAGGACTATAAGGTTTGGTTCGAAAGGAAAATATATATGCTGGCCTTTATATATTTCAAATCAAATATTATAAAAGTCCCTTTGAATTAATCCTTTAGCTCATATTACAAATAATATGTAGGAAATTATTTTAACTTAAAAACTAAAAGAGCATGAATCAATTATTATTATAGAAAATCATCTTGAAACTAAAGCGATAGTAATAGATACTTATTGTCTACGTCTAGAGATGATTCATTTGATAGATCTTCTGGATATATGTTATGTTCATATAATTCTAAAAGTTTAATTTCTTCATCTACAATTATTAGGATATTATCTTTCTTTTAGTGGTGACAAACTCAGTATATTTATGATTTAATTAAAGTTGGTATGAAATTTTGTATGATAAAATATATAGAATTAATGTGAATGTTGAGTTTACAACTGCTCTACAATCAAATATTAACATAAAATGTAGTTTCACAAACTTCTTGATTATATATGCATATATTTATAAACCACTAATATTTTTTATGTTTTAATAGAGAAAGATATTTCATCATATTTATAATAACCTATTGATATATAATTATGTATATCTAGTTCATATAAGGTTTTAAATTGTTAACACCTTTAGGTGTATATGATGAGTCGAGTGACAATTAGATATAAAAGTTAAAATTATCAAATTCAATAAGAGTAGTAAATTTTATAGTAGACATGATAAGTCTAATCAGAATCTTGATCCTTTTGCTAGATATCTAAAATATAGTATATCGATTGGAGTCATAATCTTGAAATTTAATATTGATAAGATACATGTTTACACTTTCTTATCATTTTCTATTCGAGAAATTATTATTCCTCAAATCATTGAATGATTTGATGAAGGTGAACAATGATAAACTCTTATATGACATTGATATCACTATTGATAAACTTATAGAATAATCATAATAGATAATTTTAAAAAAATCTCAAAGAGAAACTAGACCTATCATTTTTTATGATTATGTGATTATCTAAAAGAATTAGACTATAATATGAGAATCAAAGAGATGTCTTATTATTTTTATAAGCTATGAAAGTAGCAAGTCTAAACAGTGGTATGATACAATAAAAGAAAAGTGAAAATCAATGAACCATAATAGTATTTGAAAACTCATTAAATTATCATATAATTATAAAATAGTTAATTATAAAATAATATTTAAGATTAAACATAACTCAAATGATAATATCGAATGATATAAAGTCAGACTTATAGTTAAAAGTCTTACTTATAAAGAAGACATCAATCATAATGAGATTTTTTAGTTTTTCTAATATATCCATTAAAAATTATCATGACATTAGTACTTCATTATGATATTGAGTTACATTAGATGAATGTGAAAATAAATTTTTTAATAGAATAATCTAAATAATTCTTAGAGAAAGAAAGGAAAGAAAAATTTTGGTTTACAAAATTTGAAGATCTCTTTCTGATCTTAAATAAGCTTATAAGATAATGATATATAAAATTTTATATATAGATAAAATTTATTATTTTAGTTTTATATATATATATATAAAATTTTATTTATTAACAGTGATTTTAGTTTATTGCATGGAACCAACGGAATTCTTACTAAAAATTTTAAGATGATTGATTTGTTAGTTACAGATGCCTTGCAAGTTAGTCACGTGAGTGATAACACATGTGACATGTTACATAATTTTTTTGATTATTATTATTATGTTATTTTCTTATTTTATATTTTTTAATTGATATATTATGATATCCATGGATTTGTCCAATGAGAATTGGATCATGATGAGATTACGATAATGAGACTAATTTGCCTATAAACATAGACCCTAAATATTCTCAGTCATAGGTTACTCGAGAGGGACATCGAGATGATTAAAGAGACCGGTGTACTATATACCCGTCTATATGATGGAGGCAGCTGAACTTATAGCTACTGTGTGGGGATACTAGGGATATAATTGTTGGGAAATCTAAGGGCGACATCATATGCGTAGCGGAAGAACGAAAAAATAAAACATCCTAGATTTCCACGAAAGGTTCCGTCGTCATGCGAAGATCGATGCAAAAAACAAATCCGCAAATGAGAAAATACGTGTGTAAAAAGAAAGTACTTGGGAGATTGTATATCCATGAGTTTTTGTAGATCCATGGGGAGGATGAAGGAGGTCAAGCATCTTTCTCTCTAGTGGTATCCACACGACAAAGACTACGACGATGCTCCTCTCTAGAGAGAGAAGAATAAGAGGTGACCATCAAGAAAAACCTCAGCCTATGAGCTTTTGGTTCCCTCCTATTTATAGAGGCCCCCTATCAACCCTAATGGATCTAGCCCTATTAGGTACTGGATCTTTATCCAATTCTCAAGCCTCTTAGATTAATGGGTCTCTACCCAATAATCTAGCTCTTATTGGATCTCATCCATGGGATCCAATAATATAGGGGCTTACTGGATATCCAATAAGATAGGGGCTCCGGCGGATATCTCATATTCGAACTTTTACTCGTCGTAACACCTACCATATATGTGTGACCCTCTAGGCCGAATATGGAGCTGGTTGTTAGGGATCGAGTGGCACTAAGAGAGGGGGGTGGGGTGAATTAGTGTAGCGGTTAAGAATGATAAATTCGGTGATTTAAAATAACTTTCAAAATCGTACGTTGAAAAATATGCTTCGATTAAATCTGCAATGAAAGATGCTTTAGAAATAAATTGATTCATAAGAAGGAGATGAGAAGGTAGAGCATTAAAGTGAAGATGGTTTACAGTAAAGTAAATTACAAGAATATAAACACAAACTGATTTATAGTGGTTCGGTCATACGACCTACGTCCACTCCCGATTCCTCTTCACTTGAGGTCACCGGGTTTTCCACTAGCTATCCTCCCAACGGGCGAGGATCAACTACCTTACGGCTCCCTCCTTTTGACGGGCTTAGGAGGTAACCCTTACAAGGCCTCTCACCCCTCTCTAAAGCTAGATCACACTTTAGAATAAGAGGAAAGGTTTTAATACAATTTCAATAAAGATTTTCCTTCTTCTTTCTTAGTTTTTATGTGTTTTTGAACCATGGATGAGAGGGGTATTTATAGATCTAAAGAGGATTCAAATTTGGAGCCCAAATTTGAATCACTTTTGGTTTTCCCGGTGTTGGCGATGCCATCACCTGTCAGTGTCAGGCATTGACAGTGTACTGGGCGGTGCCACCGCCAGCCAGCGGTGCCACCGCCTGGGCTTGCTGCCCAACGGTGGTACCACCACCCAGCCCGACGGTGCCATCGCTTGGGCTCTCGGGTCCTGGGTAGTGTCATCGCTTGGGCTCTCGGGTCCTGGGCGGTGCCACCGCCCGGGCATTTCCAGCTCACTGGTTGGGCCTTAAACTCGGCTCAAACCAATCCGTTATCGAGCCCAATTGGCCCCCACTTGGTTTATAGGATTAACACCTAATCCTAAATCAAATTATGTGCTAACTATGAATTTTAAAGATATTTCCTAAGCTATTACAAAGTCCACAAGTCAAGACTTCTTCCGACGATCTTCTGATGAACCCTCGGAAACTATTATGTGGACTCCCGGCAAGCTCCTGGACTTCACGATAATCTTGGCGAGTTCCAACGAGCTTCTTTGGCAAGCTCTGATCTTTCTTGGCAAGCTCCGCGAACTTCCGACGAACCTTCTGGTGAACTTCTAAAAACCCTTCGGTAAGCTCCCTACTCGTTCTCGGCTAATTCCGGTAGCACTCCCAACGAATCTTCAGACTTCCGTCGAACTCTTGAACTCCCAACAATCCATCATACTTATCTTTCGGCACTTTATTTCGCTTTACGTCTTCATTGTTATCGTAGTTAATCTTGCACTCACACAAACAAAAACTCTACTTCGATCTGGACAGTTATTACAACGCGAATTGATATTCAGTTGCCTGGTACGTCTGTTAGGATCTAAAAGGCACTAAGAGGGGGGGGGTGAATTAGTGCAGCAGATTAAAATCGTACTTTTGAAATCGATTTTACAAAAATATAAGTTCGTAGGAAGATTTCGATTTGACGAAAGAGAACTTGAAAGTAATTGCTTGAGTAAAGAAAATAACAAGGAACTAAACAACTTGCAGCTAAGTAATGAAATGATTCAAAAATGTAAACACTCACACATTCATAAACACAATGATGTATAGTGGTTCGGTCAAATGACCTACATCTACTCTTGAAGCCTTCACGATGAGGCTCCGCTCTTCCACTAGCAAATCCTTTGAAGGGGAAGGACCAAATACCCCTTTTACAACCCTTTACAAGAGGTTCACACTCTTACAAGATTTTTCAAGAACAAGGAGGAGGTGAACACTTAGCAAGAGACAAGACTTTTCAAGACTAATCAAAGACTTTAACTCAAGATTTTAACTCTCAAAAGGGTACCCTTTCAGCTGAGAAAGGGGGGGGGGTATTTATAGATCCAAATTGGATTCAAAATTGGGCTCCAAATTTGAAATCAAATTGGAGTTCCCGGTTCTGGTGGTGTCAGAGGCGGTGCCACCGCCTGTGTTAGTCTGCTGACTAACACACAGGGGCGGTACCACCGCCCCAGCCAGGCGGTGCTACCGCCTGTGTCTGTGTACAGGGGCGGTGCTACCGCCCCAGCCAGGCGGTGCTACCGCCTGGCCTATTCAGCCAAGGCTGAATGGGCTCTGTTTAAGGCCCAACTCGGCCCAGTAGAGGCCCGGTTTGCCCCCACTGAATTTAGGTAGGATTTTTTCTAAATCCTTGCTCTACTCAAGTGCAAACTACGAACTTAAAAACATAACTCAAAGTAATTTGACCCGACACTCTTTAAGTCAACTTCCGGTGAGTTTTACGGTGAGTTTCCAGCAGGCTTCCGATGCTTCCTTCGGATTACTTCCAGCGGACTCCCAGCATACTCCCGGATTGTATGGCGAGCTCAACGAGTCTTCGGTTAGCTTCCGAATCTTCCCGGTAAGTTCCACGAACCTTCGACGATCTTTGCGATGAACTTCCGAAAACTTCGGTAAGTCCCTGATTCGATCTTGGATGGTTCCGGCAACACTTCCGATGATCTCTCGGACTTCCGATGAACTCTTGAACCCCCGACGGACTTGACCTCGGTAAATCGCTTTATGTTTTCTTCCCATCGTAGTTGTTCCTGTACACTTATCTCAACAAAGTAGATTAGAACAAATATTTCACCAATTGACTTCATCATCAAAATCTGAGATTCAACAATCTCCCCCTTTTTGATGATGACAATCAATTGATGATGGAGTTACTCTTAACTCCCCCTATCTATATGCCATAGATAATAAAAATTGCTTGAATTTAATTTTTGAATTCAACACAATAAGTTTAACATATGAAAGAAAAACTTCATGATTTACTTAATGATGACAAAGTCGATGTTGGACATTCATCATTAAGATGTCAAACAGGTATCAAATGATATCAATGAAGTATACAAAATAAAAACATGATATCAAGAACCTAATTAAGCATTTTAAGCATATAACTTGCAATAACTTGTAAAGCATGGGAAATGCATATAACTTTCAACGTATTGCATTCACATATTATTTCTCCCCCTTTGTCATCAACAAAAAGGAAAAGAGGGATTCATATTATGAGTGCGCACCCAAATATATGTAACAATAAAGGATGTCCGAAAAATATCACAAAAGGAAATCATTCAGAAATCCGAATATCATTCCACAGTGCCCAAGAAGATGTAGTGAAGATAATACAACATATATGTCAAAGCTGCATAGATGTCAAAGTTGCACACAAGTTTACAATATTCAAAAAGAAAATACAACAAACTACTCCTTAGGAGGAATGGCAAAGTGCCTATACATGTGATCTATCTTTTGGTTCATCTTTCGCATTTCCTTCAAAATTTTAATTTGCTATAATTTTACTTCATTTAACTTTCTCATGATCGGATCGTCAGAAGGTGAAGCTGAAGCTAGCACTGATGGAGCTGCATCAAAAGGATCAGGAGGAGGAGATTCACTTCCCCTAAAGACTGGTGTTTCGGGATGGTCTACTGGTGGGGGAGGTATATCACTTCTCCTAGGTTGTCTAACCCCTATTCTATGCTCGAATGTACACCTAAGTCACCTAAGTAGTTTCACGTCAATGATGTTAAATCTGTCCACTTGTATTACTTCTTCATCAGGTGGAATGCAAATATTATGGGCATGCAATAGTTTAGTTATTAATCCCCCATATGGTAACATTGATCCTTTAGAAAGGACTTCTATCATTTGCTACCGAATTAGGTATCCAAAACAAAAATTCTGTCTGGTCATGATCCAATATATGGTACCTAATTCAGTGAAACTGATCTCATCATGATGAAACTGTTTAGGAATGATAATGCTTACAAGAATGTGATGTAAAATTTTAGAATTAAAAGGTAACAAATGTTCACAACTCTTGGGGATTATGCCTAAGTTTGGATTTGCAAACACGATTTCTAAGGCTTCAGAGTGGGTGGCTCCGATTGTGTCCATGTCCCATTTCCCTCTAAAATAACATCCTAACTCTTTCTCAACAATTTCAATTAATGAGCATATAGTACTATCAAATATTTGGATCTCATTTCCTACAAGATAAGTTGATAAGCCATCATCATTCATGCTTAAATTAGCATAAAATAATTTAATCAAGAGTGGATAAATAGGTTCAACAACTTGCAAAATGGGTAAGGCCTCTAAGTCCGCAAACCACATAATGGGTTCTAGGTTCCCTAATTGATTCAAATCAACATATTTTCCTTTATGAATGGTTCTACAAACAAGTTCAGAAAATCTAAGGGAAGCTTCTTTTGATTTGAACAAAGATTGGTCAAATGAATCTACTTCCACCCTTTTTCCTTTGTCTCTTGATGATCTTTTAGGAGCCATTTCTATTAAGGATAGATTAATAATCAATTGAAAGGAAGGAATTAAACTAGACAAGAAAAGGAGGAGAAAATTTTTAGTTTTTATCTTAGATTGTTCCTTTGAGAGGTAGGGAGCTTGAATCAAGGAAAGATCCCCTTCTTAGGCTTCTAGAGGGAAGGAATGATGCTTGGGAAGTTTTTAGAGGGGTGTAGAGAGGTGAGAAAGAGAGCTCTTGGGTTAGGGGGCGGTTCTACCACTGGCCCTAACTCACCCCTTATATAATGGGTGTTCGGGTGGTACTACTCGCCCAAATAGTGAAGGCTCTACTTTGACTGGGTGACTATTTGCAGGCGGTGCTACCACCGGTAGCACAAAAATCCTATTTTTTTTAATAATTTTTTTAAATTTGTTTTTAGAGATGGGATGAAGTCAAAAAGAATTTGATGAAAAGAAATCCAAGAGGAAGGATAAAAACCAAAAATATTTGGAATCAAATCGATGAAAATCAAAATTTCAAGGAAAGATATCATATAATAAAGCTCACTTATTAGGACAATTTAACATGCCTAATTCCCTTCTAATAAAATCAAATTATTCCTCATTTAAAGGTTTTGTAAAAATGTCCGCTAATTGATGATTTGTATCAATAAATTCAAGGGTGACATCTTTACTACTTACATGATCACGTATAAAATGATGCCTAATGTCAATGTGCTCAGTTCGAGAGTGTTGAATCGGATTTTTAGTTAGACAGATAGCACTCGTGTTATCACATTTTATAGGAATGTTTTTTAAATAAATTCCATAGTCTTCTAGTATATTTTTCATCCAGATAACCTATGCACAACATGCACTTGCAGCTATATATTCGGCTTCTGCCGTAGATAGTGCAACCGAATTTTGTTTCTTGGAAGTCCAAGAAACAAGTGCATGTCCTAGAAATTGGCATGTTTCGGATGTGCTTTTTCTATCTATTTTACATCCACCAAAATCCGCATCTGCATAAGCTCTCAAATCAAAGTTATCGGATTTTGGATACCATAATCCAAGATTAGGAGTCCCTTTAAGATATCTAAGGATTCTTTTAACAGCTTTGAAGTGAGATAGCATAGGATTAGCTTGGAATCTTGCATATAGCCCTACACTAAACATGATGTCAAGTCTGGTTGCAGTGAGAAAGCAGGCTACCTATCATGCCCCTATAAGTTTTTTGATCAAAACTTTCTCCATTTTCATCCATATCTAATTTAGTGGAGGTGCTCATAGGAGTGCTAATATCTTTTGATCCATCCATGTTAAATCGTTTTAACAATTCCAATGTGTATTTTGATTGATTTAGAAATATACCATCACTTAGTTACTTGATTTACAGTCCTAAAAAGAAATTTAGTTCTCCCATTAGGCTCATCTCAAATTCATCACTCATATTCTTAGCAAATGATTCACATAGTGATTTATTAGAAAAACTAAAATAATATCATCAACATAAATTTGAGCAATAAGAAAATTATTTTCAAAGTGTTTAATAAACAATGTAGTATCAACCTTGCCTTTAGTGAAATCATTTGAAATTAAAAAAGAACTAAGCCTCTCATACCAAGCCCTAGGAGCTTATTTTAGACCATATAGAGCCTTAGTTGGCTTAAACACATGGTTAGGAAAAAGTGAGTTTTCAAATCCGGGTGGCTGTTCGACATACACTTCTTCGGAAATAAAACCATTTAAGAATGCACTTTTGACATCCATTTGAAATAATTTGAAATCATTACTACTAGCATAGGCAAGGAGCATCCTAATGGCTTCTAATCTTGCCACCGGAGCAAAGGTCTCTTCGTAATCGATACCTTCTTCTTAGTTGAAACCTTTGGCCACTAGTCTAGCCTTGTTTCTAACCACGATACCGTATTCATCTTGCTTGTTTCTAAAGACCCACTTAGTACCAATAACTAAGTGGTCATTAGGTCTAGGAACAAGCTTCCATATCTCATTCCTCTCAAATTGATTCAATTCTTCTTGCATTGCGATAACCCAAGAATCATCTTTCAAGGCATCAACAATGCATTTTGGTTCAACTTGAGAAAGAAAAGCAGCATGGGCACAAAAATCTTTGAAAGAAGAGCGAGTTTGAACCCCTTTCGATGCATCTCCTATAATTAACTCCTTGGGATGAGCATCTACATACTTCCATTCCTTGGGTAAGAAAGTTTGGGAAGAAGATGCATCCAAGTTGTCATTTTGAGGAGAGGGTTCATTCAAATTCAAATTATCAAGACCAAAATCATCATCAAAATCTTTCTTCTTAAATTCGAAAATTTCATTAAAAACCACATGAATAGATTCTTCTATAACTAAGGTTCTTTTGTTGAAAATACGAAAAGCTTTAGAAACGGAAGAATAACCAAGAAATATGCCTTCATTGGATTTTGCATCGAATTTTCCTAAGGCATCCTTTTCATTTAAAATAAAGCATTTACAACCAAAAACTTTAAAATAAGAAACATTGAGTTTTTTATCATTCCATAATTCATATGGAGTTTTAGATAGGGATGGTCTCACTAGAACTCTATTTATAACATAGCAAGCCATATTCATGGCTTCGGCCCAAAAATATTTTGGTAAATTATATTCATTTAACATGGTTCTAGCCATTTCTTGCAAACTTCTATTTTTCCTTTCCACTACTCCATTTTGTTGTGGATTTCTTGGAGTAGAGAAGTTATGATTATATCTGTTTATTTCACAAAAATTTTGGAAGTCATGATTTTGAAATTCACCTCTATGATCACTTCGAATTGATGAAATCATAAAACCTTTTTCATTTTGAGTGAGTTTACAAAATTTAGAGAAACATTTGAAACAATCACTTTTGTGAGCCAAGAAATAGGTCTAAGTGTATCTACTATAGTCATCCACAATTACAAAGGCATATTTGCTACCTCCTAGGCTTGTTATGTCAATTGGTCCAAATAAGTCCAAATGGATCAATTGCAATGGTCTAGTGGTGCTAATTTGATTCTTTGATTTGAAACTAGTTTTTATTTGTTTTCCTAGTTGACATGCATCACATACCTTGTCCTTAACGAATTTCATGTTTGGGATTTCTCTTACTAACTCTCTAGATGAAATCTTAGAAATTAGTTTCATGCTTGCATGGCCTAATCTCCTATGCCAAAGCCAAGCATCATCATTCAAAACCGAAAAATACATTTCATTACTTAATTCATTAATATTTATACTGTAGACATTGTTTTGTTTTAAAGCAATCATTGATATGTCATTGTTTGGTTTTTCAATGATACAAACATTAGATTCAAATCTAACAACATAACCTTTATCGCATAATTGACTAATGCTTAAAAGATTATGTTTTAAACCATCAACTAGCAATACATCATCAATTAAAAAACTTGATTTGTTACCTATGGTTCCCTTGCCAATGATTTTACCCTTGTTGTTATCTCCGAAGGTGACATACCCTTCTTCTTTGCTAGTGAGCATAAAGAAATGAGATAGATCTCCGGTCATGTGCCTTGAGCATCCACTATCAAGATACCATTTCTTGCTCCTAGCTTGTGAGTTTGTCTACAAAAGAGGATGGTTTTTAAGTACTCATTTGATTTTGGGTGCCTTACAAATTGATCTACTTAATTTGTAATTTAACATTGAATTGTTTATGGTTCCTTTAGGAACCCATATCAATTTTTGTGGACTAATTTTCTTGAATGGACATTTGTAAGCAACATGTCCCGTTTTACCACAAAAATTACATTTCAAATGGGGTGATACATGCAATGTAGGACCTTTAATGAAGGTGGTGGGATTTTGGTGAGAACCACTCACAAATCCGATTCCACTTCTATTTCCGACGTGACCCTTGTTAGCAATGATCATGTCCAAGCCCTTGCTACCGACCTTAAACTTGTTTAGGGTCTCTTTGAGTAGCAAGTTCTCCCTTTTTGTTGCATCTAAGTGTTCACACTTAGAGCATGGGGGTAGAGAAGGGGTTTGAAGACTATTGAACTTACTTTGTAATAAAGCATGCTCTTTCTTAAGCAAATTGAACTTCTTACTAATAGTTCTACATTCATCAAATAACTCATGAAAAGCAATAGAAAGTTCATCGAAAGATAACTCTTCATTAAATAACTCACTAACCTCTTCTCCTAATGCCATTAGCGCGAAGTTGGCCTCCTCTTTGTTGCTAGCTTCTTTAACCTCTGAGTCACTTGAATCATCCTACGTGGCCTTCAAAGCTTTTTTCTTCTTGAATTGCTTCTTCTTGGCTTGAGGGCATTCATTCTTGAAGTGTCCCAGCTTCTTGCATTCGTAGCAAATAACTTGGTCCTTTTTGTGTTCAAATTTATTTTTTGTGTCATTTTTAAATTTGTTCTTTCTTATAAATTTCTTAAACTTTCGAGTTAAAAGTGCAATGTCATTGTCACTGTCCTCATCACTTGATGTTCCTTTCAAGTGGTCTTTTTATGTTCTAAGTGTCATATCCTTCCTATTCTTTGGAAGGGGGTTCTCAAGCTCTTCATGAGCATGGCACGTCATCTCGTAGGTCATTAGAGACCCAATAAATTCTTCAAGTAGAAATACTTTAAGATCCTTGGCCTCTTGAATGGCCGTAACCTTTGGATCTCAACTCTTTGGAAGAGATCTTAAAATTTTAGTTACCAATTCAAAATTAGAAAAACCTTTACCAAGAGCTTTAAGTCCATTGATGACATCCGTAAAGCGGGTGTACATGTCTCCAATGAACTCATTTGGTTTCATCCGAAAAAGTTTATAGGAATGCACAAGAATGTTAATTTTGGACTCTTTCACTCGGCTAGTGCCTTCATGAGTGATTTTAAGAGTGCGCCAAATATCAAATGCCGATTCGCAAATAGAAACCCGATTAAACTCATTCTTATCAAGCGCACAAAACAAGGCATTCATAGCCTTTGCATTGAGAGCAAAAATCTTCCTTTCCAACTCATTCCACTCACTCATCGGAAGAGAAGATTTTGCAAAGCCATTTTCAATAATGTTCCAAAGTTCGAAGTCTATAGAAATGAGAAAAATCCTCATACGAGTCTTCCAATACGTATAATCTGACCCATTAAACATAGGCGGACGAGTAATGGAGTGACCCTCTTGCATACCGGAGTAGGCCATCTCTCTTGGGTTTTAAACCAATATGAGAGCAAACCTTGCTCTGATACCAATTGTTAGGATCTAAAAGGCACTAAGAGGGGGGGGGGGGTGAATTAGTGCAGCGGATTAAAATCGTACTTTTGAAACCGATTTTACAAAAACACAAGTTCGTAGGAAGATTTCGATTTGACGAAAGAGAACTTGAAAGTAATTGCTTGAGTAAAGGAAATAACAAGGAACTAAACAACTTGCAGCTAAGTAATGAAATGATTCAAAAATGTAAACACTCACACATTCATGAACACAATGATGTATAGTGGTTCGGTTAAATGACCTACATCCACTCTTGAAGCCTTCACGATGAGGCTCCGCTCTTCCACTAGCAAATCCTTTGAAGGGGAAGGACCAAATACCCCTTTTACAACCCTTTACAAGAGGTTCATACTCTTACAAGATTTCTCAAGAACAAGGAGGAGGTGAACACTTAGTAAGAGACAAGACTTTTCAAGACTAATCAAAGACTTTAACTCAAGATTTTAACTCTCAAAAGGGTACCCTTTCAGCTGAGAAAGGGGGGGCATTTATAGATCCAAAGTGGATTCAAAATTGGGCTCCAAATTTGAAATCAAATTGGAGTTCCTGCTCTGTGGTGTCGAGGCGGTGCCACCGCTGTGTCGATCTCATTGATTGACACACGGGCTGGTACCACCGCCCACCAAAGCGGTCTTTGCCGCCTCTGTTTGTGTCTGAGGCGGTGCTACGCCTTCAGCCGGGCGGTTCAACGCTGCCCATTCACCAAGGCCGAATGAGCTCTATTTAAGGCCCAACTCGGTCCAGTAGAGGCCCGGTTGGCCCCCACTGAATTTAGGCAAGATTTTTTCTAAATCCTTGCTCTACTCAAGTGTAAACTACGAACTTAAAATCATAACTCAAAGTGATTTGACCCGACACTCTTCAAGTCAACTTCCGGCGAGTTTTACGGTGAGTTTCCAGTAGGCTTCCGATGCTTCCTTCGGATTGCTTCCAGCGGACTCCCAGCATACTCCCAGATTGTATGGCAAGCTCAACGAGTCTTCGGCTAGCTTCCGAATCTTCTCGGTAAGTTCCGCGAACCTTCGACGATCTTTGCGATGAACTTCCGAAAACTTCGGCAAGTCCCTGATTCGATCTTGGATGGTTCTAGCAACACTTCCAACGATCTCTTGGACTTCCGATGAACTCTTGAACCCCCGACGGACTTGACCTCTGTAAATCGCTTTATGTTTTCTTCCCATCGTAGTTGTTCCTGCACACTTATCTCGACAAAGTAAATTAGAACAAATATTTCACCAATTGACTTCATCATCAAAATCTGAGATTCAACAACGTCATTAGTTGGTGCTTCGTCCAATTCTTTGGTGCATCATCCTCTCTTGTGTTTTGTTACCCAATCGGAGGTTGACCTCTGCAACCCCGATATCCTTGGCGTAACACGCTCTTCTTGGCTTGATACCCGACATCCGAAGCCTTCTGTCGATTATCGACCGGACCTCCGGCTCAACATCCAATATCCTGACATGATCACCTAGCGCAATGTCAATTCCTCCAGCATCAACTATCTAATCTTAATCGATAGTAAACTTATGTAACTCAAAATGCAGTTAGACCATAAAACAAAATCAATTAGTTTCATCATCAAAATTTGAAATTCAACAATCTCTCCTTTTTTTATGATGATAACTAATTGATGACTAACAGAGTTAACCATAACTCCCCGGAGTTTAACCAAACTCCCCCTATCAATATGCCGTTGATAGAATACTTAGATTATCCCAAATCTAAGCAACATTTATCACAAATTATGAGAATCATCAAATCATCATGCAAATATATAAAATATTCAATTCAATACATGAAGTCATCAATCTACTTCTCCCCCTATGTCATCAACAAAAAGAAGAAGTTGCATCATAGCTAGTTTAAAAGATATGCAAGTTTTACAATCATACTAGCTAAATTTTCATCAACATTCAATATTCAATCATAGCAAGATTTTTAAAGATGTCCAAGCATACCAATTCAACACTTGCTTCTTGTGCAAATTTGCACTTTACTTTTCTTGAAATTGCAAGGTAGCAATTTTTTGATATTCAAGTTCTTTTGGTAGAACCCTCCGCGGATTCTAAGCTTGGGGTTGATCTCTATAGGGGATCGGCCTCCTTAGAACTCTATAGGGGTTCCTTCCTCCAAGTTACTGCTCAAAGGCTACTAAAAGATTGATTTCTTCATTGATTAAAAGAGGATGAATACATGGCTATTTATAGGGCTTCTAAGCCCCAACTCCTAATAGGACTCTTACTCAAGACTCCTACTTCTAACCAACTTCTAATTAGGACTCATTCTCTAGTAGGATTCCTAATTCTAATAGGACTTTTTCCCTAATAGGACTTCTACTTCTAATAGGACTCTTTTCCTAATAGGACTCCTACTTCTAATAGGACTCTTTTCCTAATAGGACTCCTACTTCTAATAGGACTCTTTTCCTAATAAGACTCCTACTTCTAATAGGACTCTTTTCCTAATAGAACTCTTGCTTCTAATAGGACTCTTTCTCTAATAGGACTCCTTTCCTAAGAAGTAACATAACCCTAACCTAGCCGGCCTCTTCACCTCTTTAATAGGGGTCAGCTAGATAGGATTTACATGAATGCCCTTATCAATGAAACTAAATTAGGACTCTCATAGCTAGAGTCCTAACATCTTTTCCTCTTTTGTAGGCTAGCAAGATAGCAAGTTTGCTCTTTGATTTCTTTGTGATATGCCAAGCTAGCAATTTTCTTCCTCTTGAATGAGCTAGCAAAATTTTCATTTAAGGTGCAAGCTAGCAATAAACTTTCTCCCCCTTTATCGATATCAAAAAGAAAGAGAGGATCAAATATGATGATATAAACTTTTCACATAAGTTTACATAAAAAAGTTTACATCAATCTTCAAATCATGATACAAATATATCAATATAATGGATCAAGTCATGGTTCGTGATTCATCATAAAAGATATCAAGAAGAACACAATTTCTTTTACTTCAATATTCAAATCATGACAAGTGATACATATCAAAATTCTATATGAATATTTCAATCATCAAGTCATGAACCATACAAAGAAGTATTGAAGCATAGGAGAAAAAATCGATTTAAGCATACAATCAAGTTCAACTCATGGATACCAATGCTAGCATATTTTGCATGTATTTTTATGCCATGATAGAAAGAATAAATCAATGATTCAATCATATCATGTAATGAAAGATATCAATATGAAAAATCAACAAGGATCAAAAGATATCATTCATGGTTTATAACCAAGTTATGAAATCTATCATCAAAATCGAGTTATGAAGATTAATTTATCATTCAAGTAAACACTTAAGGTACTTTTTAAGATGCTAGCAATTTGTGATATGTTAATAAGTAATTTTTGCTTGTCCTAGCCAAATTCTTCTTGTGATGCACAAGCTAGCAAGCATTTGCCTTAAGCTAGCAACTTCTTGTTTGCAATGAGCTAGCAATTTTGTAAAAATTATAACATTTAAACATGCAAGCTCATGAGTAAAAAAAAAAAAATGCAACATTGCAATTTCTCATCTTGAGAAGTACAAGCTGTCTTTTTGTAAGTTCTAGTTAGCTATATTTGTCATTTTCTCTTATGATATACAAGTTAGCATGCTAACTCCCCCTTTGTCATTATTAAAAGAAAGGGGAGGATTAATGTTTCAATGAAATAATTTTGCATCAATCAATATTTCAATTTTTACATGATGCATTCAAAACAATAATGCAAAGAAATCATGTCATTCCTATATCATGAAGGATATGATGAGTAGGCTTTAGAAGAATATGATTCATTTGAGAATAGATAGTAAAACAACTTGATTCATGCTTAATAGTTTTCATCAAGATTACATTTTAAAGGAAATTCCAAGTATATAGATGTTAAGATATCAAGACTTGGATTGTGATAAAACTCATTCAAGTTTGAATCATCAAAATCATTAACATAGTTTATGAGATTCATAAATGACATGGATTTGAATTGTTTTCCTCTTTGGTAAATGATAAAAAGAAGCAATCAGGAAAATATTTTGATTCACAAAAATATCTCAAGTCAAGAATTTAAAGTCATGATTTCAAGAGATCAAGAGAGGAGTCATAAAATCATTCAAACTCATTTTGTCAACTCGAAACTCATAATCAAATTATCAAAATCATTCTCGAGATTCAAGAGACTTATATGAACATAGTATACATGGATTCATCATTTGTCTTTTTATGCCAAATCAAAATAAGTATTCAAAAATGAAAGGCAAGTTTCATGATCAAAATCATCAAGACAAAAATATAACACATTATTTCAAGACATGAGATTCAATTTATCATGATAATGTATTTTATTTTAAATTATTTGTTCTATATAAGTGTACTCATGTTTCAAAAGATGAGTATCAAATTTTAAAACAAAATATGAGTTTGTCATCAAGATATAACACCTTTAAATTCTCATGATATCATAAAATCATTAAGCATGACAACAAACTTTTAATATTTTCATTTCATCATTATCAATGATGATTTCATAAGGTATGTTCAAATATTTATATGAAAGTAATCATTGTATAAATTCAAAAATAAGTTTGTCATTAAACCCATTAAGATCAAAAGCATTACGTATAAAGCATCATGATAGTGCATTTTCTCATTTTTATGTGTTTCATTTTGTGCAAATTGTTTTCATAGGAGCATGCTCTTGTTTTTTATGTAAATGATGTGCATCATGTTTAAAACACAAAAAAAAAATGATATAGAAAGCATGGAATTTGTATTATCACATATCATGTGATTATCATCCATATCATTACATACATCATTCAAAATCATAACATGCATGAAACAATATAATAATTTTTTTTATAATCAAAATTTTTAAATTTTCAAAACCGCTAAAGGGAGAAGCATTATATAATTTTTTAAAATAATTTTTATTTCCTACCAACTAAATTAAGCACTCATGAAAAGTTCAAGTAATTTCATAAAGCAAAGATAAAAGCATTTCGGGTGAGATACTTACCTCATTGACGAAGCCCATCAAAGCCCAATTTGCCTCTTCTTTACTTGATTCTTCTTGGTGAGCCTTCTTCTTCTTCATTGGTGGCCTCTTCTTTCATTCAAGTTCATTTTCAGTTTTAGATTTTTATTTAATGAACTTGTTAAAATGCATTGTTATGTGTTCAATGTCCTCATCACTTGAGTCATCACTCAAGTGGTATTTAATTGTCCGGAGTTCCAAATCCTTCATGTCCTTTGGAAGGTGGTTCAAGTATTCATCAAGTTCCAAAAGACTCATTTCATACGTTATTAATAAGCCAATGAGTTCTTCTATCGGAAGGTCATTTAGTTTTTTAGCTTCTTGTATTGCGATTACTTTAGGATCCCACCTTTTTGGAAAGGATCTTAAGATCTTACTTATGAGTTCAAAATCTGAAAAAAGATTTACCAAGAGCTCTTAGACTATTGACGACATCCGTGAAATGGGTATACATGTCACCTATAGTCTCGCTTGGTTTCATTCAAAAAAGCTCAAAATCATGCAATAAGAGGTTTACTTTTGAGTTTTTGACTCTACTAGTTCCTTCGTGCGTGATTTCAAGTGTTCGCCAAATTTTAAAAGTGATTTCACACGTAGAAATCCGATTGAACTCATTTTTGTCTAAAGTACAAAATAAGGCATTCATAGTCTTTGCATTTAAAGAAAAATATTTTTTCTCTAAGTCCGACCATTTGTTCATCGGTTTAGAGGAAATTTGAAAGTCGTTTTCAATAATATTCTATAAGTTTAAATATTGAGAAATCAAGAAAACTCTCATTCGAGTTTTCTAATATGTGTAGTCCAATCCGTTAAAGAACGGAGGACGAACAATCGAAAAACCCTCTCGAAAACCATTAAGAGCCATTTCTCGCAGGTGTAAATCCGAAAGAGAAATAATGAGGCTTTGATACCAATTGTTAGGGATCGAATGACACTAAGAGAGAGGGGGGGGGTGAATTAGTGTAGCGGTTAAGAATGATAAATTTGATGATTTAAAATAACTTTCGAAAACTTCGTACGTTGAAAAATATGCTTCGATTAAATCCGCAACGAAAGATACTTTAGAAGTAAATTGATTCGTAAGAAGGAGATGAGAAGATAGAGCATTAAAGTGAAGATGGTTTGCAGTAAAGTAAATTACAAGAATATAAACACAAACCGATTTATAGTGGTTTGGTCATACGACCTATGCCCACTCCCGATTCCTCTTCACTTGAGGCCACCGGCTTTTCTACTAGCTATCTTCCTTCTAACGAGCGAGGATCAACTCCCTTATAGCTCTCCCCTTTTGATGGGCTTAGGAGGTAACCCTTACAAGGCCTCTCACCCCTCTCTAAGGCTAGATCACTATTTAGAATAAAAGGGAAGGTTTTGACACAATTCCAATAAAGTTTTCCTTTCTTCTTTCTCAGTCTTTGTGTGTTTTTGAACCATGGATGAGAGGAGTATTTATAGGCCTTAAGAGGATTCAAATTTGGAGCCCAAATTTGAATCACTTTTGGTTTTCCCGGTGCTGGTGGTGCGACCGCCTGTCAGTGGCGATGCCACTGCCTATCAGTTTCAGACACTGACAGTGTACTGGGCGGTGCCACCGCCTATGCTTGCTGCCCAGTGGCGGTACCACCGCCCAGCTCGACGGTGCCACCGCCTAGGCTCTCAGGTACTGGGCGGTGCCATCGCCCAAGCATTTCCAGCTCATTGGTTGGGCCTTAAACTCGGCCCAAATTAGTCCATTATCGGGCCCAATTAGCCCTTGGTTTATAGGATTAACACCTAATCCTAAACTAAATTACATGCTAACTATGAATTTTAAAGACATTTCCTAAGCTATTACAAAGTCCACAAGTCAAGACTTCTTCCGGCAGTCTTCCGACGAGCCCTTAGAAACCATTATGTGGATTCCCGGTAAGCTCTTGGACTTCACGATGATCTTGGCGAGTTCCAACGAGCTTCTTTGGCAAGCTCTGATTTTTCTTGGCAAGCTTCGTGACTTCCGATGAACCTTCCGGCAAACTTCCGAAAACCCTTCAGCAAGCTCCCTACTCATTCTCGGCCAGTTCCGACAGCACTCCCAACGAATCTTTGGACTTCCGTTGAACTCTCGAACTCCCAACGATCCATCACACTTGTCTTCCGGCACTTTGTTTTGCTTTACATCTTCATCATTATCATAGTTAATCCTGCACTCACACAAACAAAAACTCTACTTCGATCTAGATAGTTATTACAATGCGAATTGACATTCAGTTGCCCAGCACGTCATTGGTCGACGCTTCGTCCAATTCTTCGTTGCATCGTCCTCTCTTGTGTTTTGTTACCCAATCGATGATTGACCTCCGCAACCCCGATATACTTAGCGCAACACGCTCTTCTTGGCCCGATGCCCGACGTCCGAAGCCTTCTACCGATTATCAATCGGACCTTAGGCTCGACATCTAATATTCTGACGTGATCACCTGACGCAACGTCAATTCCTCCAGCATCAACTGTATAATCCTGATCGATAGTAGACCTGTGTAACTCAAAACGCAATTAGACCACAAAACATAATCAATTAGTTTCATCATCAAAATTCGAGATTTAACACTGGCCGTGAGTCATACTTGTCAAAATTCCTTCTGACTCAGTGAATTATTATCTCCATAATAATTTACTTGACTCATCGATTGCGAATGTACTAGGCCACTATGCCGCAGTCCCTAGACGATATAGGGGAATCTAATCATTTGGACCTATCTGTCCTCAATTACCATGTATATATAGGCCCTCATCCATCTAATATCCCAGGGATTGTATATTGGGCATGGTGCTGTCAGGCCCATACAGTTTCTAATCGAGTCTCGCTCTAATCAGATTCTCCTGGAGAACTCTTTCTCTCTCAATCCGAATGACTCTACTAAGGATTTGCCTAAGCAAGAATATATGAAATATTCTTCTCATGATACTAAGAGTGGATGATCCTCTTTTGACACTCAATTACCTTCGTAAGGTTGGCTACCATTCCCGAGAGCCGATTGTACCAG
The DNA here is from genome assembly GCA_024322285.1 of Musa beccarii. Classification (NCBI taxonomy): domain Eukaryota; kingdom Viridiplantae; phylum Streptophyta; class Magnoliopsida; order Zingiberales; family Musaceae; genus Musa; species Musa beccarii. The sequence continues at coordinate 32,227,491 of CM044395.1, read as the reverse complement.
ATCTGAAACTTTTCAAACCTGTAAGTCCGACGTTAAAGAATGGAGTACTCATATAAGACATCTTTGATATCTCAAGTCTAAGGACCAGATACACTACTAGGACTATGGAATCGTTATCTGATGTAAGGTATTAATAATCATCCAGCATTCCGTAAGTGGATTAATCAGTGAACTCGTTCTCCAATGAGCACCTGTACTGTATCCTTAGTGTCCCCACATAAGTAGCTATTAGACTAACCACCTCCATCATATGGATGGGTATATAGCACACCAGTCTATTCAGTTATCTTGATGTCCCTCTCGAGTAACCTATGATCGGGATTATTTAGGGTCTGTGTTTAAAGGTGAATTGGTCTCATTCTCATGATCTCATCATGATCTGATTCTTATTGCACAGATCCAAGGATATCACAATATACATATGAATAATGTGAGAAAATGTCAATAATCATAAGCAACAAGATTGACGCAGCGTGTTACAGGTGCCATCACTCACATGATTGGCTTGTAGGGCACCTAGAACTAACAATCTCCCACTTGACCTAAAGCCAATCACCTATGTGTCTGATCCCCATTAGACCTCTATCTAAGACAATTTGAGTCAATGGTTTTGTCAATGGATCTACAATGTTATCTTCGGATGGAACTCTTTCTATTACTATATCTCTTCGGGCCATGATCTCTCTAATAAGCTAGAACCTCCTTAGAACACTTCTGATAAGACTTGGGTTTTCTTATTTGAGCAATTGCCTCGTAGTTGTCGTAATATAAGGGAATCAGCACCTCGTTGCTCGGCACGACTCCTAAATCTTTGATGAACTACTTCATCTAGACTCCCTCCTTTACTACCTCTACTGTAGTAATGTACTCTGCCTCTATGGTTGAGTCAGCAATAGTATCTTGTTTGGAACTCTTCCAGCATACTGCTCCTCCATTCAAGGTGAATACCCTGAATTAGACTTGCCATCATTGGCATCAGATTAGAAGCTCGAGTCCGTGTAGCCCTCAACCCTGGGCTACTTTCTCCATATACCAGTAAAAGATCCTTAGTCCTTCTCAAGTATTTAAGGATACACTTTACTGCTTTCCAGAACTCAAAGTCTGGATCTGCCTGATACCTGCTCGTAACACTCAGAGCATACGCTATATCAAGCCAGATACATAGCATAGCATACATGATAGACCCTATCACTGAGGCATAGGATATCCTATCCATATGTGCCCTTTCTTAGAGCCTTTGGGGATATACTCTTAGAAAGTAATAGCCTATGTCTCATCGGTACGAGACCTCTCTTGAAATTTTTTATGCCAAATCTTTTGACAATGGTGTCTATGTACCTAGATTGGGACAAGCCAAGCATCCTCTTGGATCTATCTCTATAGATCTGAATCCCCATTATGTAGGATGCTTCCCCTAAATCCTTCATGGAGAAGTGTCTGAATGTCCAAGCCTTTATTGTAGAGAGTATTCCTACATCATTCCCAATGATTAGGATGCCATCCACATATAATACCAAGAAGGTGATAACGCTCCCACTTACCTTTCTGTACATACAAAGCTCATCTTCATTCTTAACAAAGTCATAAGATCTGATCGCTCATCAAATCTTATGTTCCAACTTTAGGAAGCTTACTTCAGTCTATAGATGGACCTAAGCAACCTGCACACCTTATTTGGACTATCCTTAGACTTTAATTCCTTAGGCTGTATCATATACACTTCCTCGAGGTTGGTATTGAGGATTGTAATTTTTATGTCCATTTACCAGATCTCATAGTGTGCTACAAAAGCCAATAGAATTCAGATGGATTTTAGTATAGCTATAAGTGAGAAGGTTTCATCATAGTCAACACCTTGGCTTTGACGAGAACCCTTAATTACTAGCCTTGCTTTATAGGTCTCTACTTTTTTCATTTACTTTGATCTTCTTCTTGAAGATCCACTTGTAGCTAATGGGTATGATACCCTTGGGTGCATCAACTAGGTTTCAAACCTAGTTGAAGTACATGGAATCCATCTTTGAATTCATGGCTTCTTGCCACTTCCCAGAGTCTATACTCGTAATAGACTCCTCATAGGTTTAAGGATCAATATCCTCAACACCCGCTCCTTTGATATGTCCCACATACTCTTAGGAGATGGGATACTCTATCGCACCTACGTAAAGTCAGAACTTGTGTGCTAGGTACCCAAATAGATTCTAGCTATGGAATGGTGCTTGAGCTGGGTTTTCCAACCTCGCTCAACTCTATCATGCTCCCACTGTCTCTACCAAGAATGTGTTCCTTCTCAAGGAATACTACTCTCTTAGCTATAAAGACCTTTTGGTCCTTGGGGTGATAGAAATAATATCCACAAGTTTCCTTGGGGTATCTCACGAACTTGCATCGTTCCATTCTGGATTTTAATTTATCGGGCTTATGCCTTTTAACGTGAGTAGGACAGCCCCAAATCTTAACAACATTAAGATCGGACTTTCTTTTCTATATCTCATATGGTGTAGATACTACCGACTTAGTTATAACTTTATTCAAAAGGTAAGCTGTGGACTCTAGGGTATTTTCCCAGAATAAGATGGGTAGGTCGGTAAAACTCATCATGGACTGCACTATGTCTAACAGTGTGTGATTCCTCCTTTCAGATACACCATTGAGCTAGGGTGTATAAGGAGGTGTCCATTGGGACAGAATCCCCTAGTCCTTGAGGAACTAGGTGAACTCTGTACTCAAGTACTCACCACCTCAATCTGATTGAAGAGTCTTGATACTCTTTCTAATCTGAACCTCTATTTCATTCTTATACTTCATCAACTACATATGTTCGTACCTAGAGAAATCATCAAAAAAAATAATGAAGCAGGAATAATCACTTATGACCTGAGTTGACATGGGATCACATACATCACTATGTATTAGTACCAACAACTCAATGGCTCTCTCTAGTTCTGCTAAATGGAGAGTTAATCATCTTTCCATGAAAGCAAGGTTTGTAAGTCGCATATGACTCATAGTCAAATTGATTCAAGTATCCATCTGTCAACAACTTTTGAATCCTTCCCTCATGGATATGTCCTAGCCTACAATGTCATAGGTTTGCACTGTTCACCTCATCTCGTTTCCTCCTGGACTCACTTATATTCATGATATGTGGAGTAGTATCTAGCATAATCAAACTATTATGTAATGTTCCTCTCATGATGATCTCATCATCCTTAATAACTGAACAACTATTGTTCTTAAAAACTACTTTATAACCATTCAATGTCAAATATAAAATAGAAATAATATTTTGACGATACAGAGAACAAAATAATATGCATCTAATGCAATAGTAGCTCCACCAAGCAGATGTAGGGTGACATCGCAAATAGCAATAGCAGCAACTCTTGCTTCATTGCCCATCTTGAGGTTCAACTTGTCTCTCATCAATCTCCTAAGTCTTGCCAGAACCTGCAATAAATTACAGATATGAGAAACACTATCGGTATCTAATACCTATGTGTTATCATATGAGTCTAACAAATAGAGACTAATCATGAATGCATATCTGAAGCTTCTCTAAGCTTCCATTTTGCCTTCTCTACAATGTACTCTTTGTAGTTCCTCTAATAGTACCCGTCTTTATTGCAGTGAAAGCACTTACTTTTATCCTTTTCCGGGTCTTCTTAGCAACCTTTGCTTTACTCGGTCTGCCCTTGCCCTTGTCCTTCTTAAGGGACTTCTCTATCTTCTTTTTCTTTTTGATCTTACAAACATAGAAAACTATGAAAAGAAATCTAAAAGGTTCTAAAGCACAAGATCCACACACAGGTTATCCTCTAGGACCATTCCTAGGCCTGTGAGTTTTTCTATCCACTCAATCATCTTAAAGACATGGTTCTGAACTGATGCCCCTTTAGTAATCCTAGTGCGGAAGAAACTCTTCGGTATCTCATATCATTGAGTTCTTTCCTATTCCTCAAATAATTTACGGAGATGTAGGAGTATGGATCTGGCATCCATCTTTTCATGTTGTCTCTATAACTCAAGAGTCATGGAGCCCAACATGTAACACTAAGCAAGAGTGGAGTCATTTATGTACTTTACGCAGCGAGTGATCTCATCCTCGCTTACCCTTTTCTTGGGCGTAGGCATCACTATATCAAGGACATACATGATTTTCTCCACTGTAAGAACTATTCTCAAGTTACGGAGGTAATCAATATAATTTGGACCAATGAGGCGGTTGACATCAAGTATACCATATAGAGAGTCTAATAGCGATATTTTTTAAAAAAAATAAAGATGCAACAACAAATAAATAACATACAAATTTTATAGAAATATAAATAATCAAGATATAGACTTCTATCTTGACGTGATCCCACTATTTTTCTAGCGAGTCACGCGACACCCTCAGTACATGAAACGGAAGTCTCCGGCAGACTTCTAGTGGGGATCGAGATCCAATCAACATCTTAGTGTAACCTCAAGGGACTCGACCAATTACACTAAGCCTAAAAGGTAGGCAACTCTTGCCAATCACAACTCCTTGTAATTCCCATCTTGTTCGGCCTCCGAACCACCATGGCCTCGAGGGACTCGGCCAACCAAGATGTTCGGTTAAGTCATCACCATCGTTCTAAGATGAGTTTGATTCGATGATATACCCTCAAGGGACTCGACCAAGCATACCATATCCTTAGATCACCGGTGATATCTCTATGTCATAGATAAGATAGTGAATCACGATATAGATGAGTATCGAGGGACTAGATAAACTCAACTTACATCGGGAATCGGTTCCTACCTATAACGATGGAAGGTCACATGGGTCAATCTAATTAACTCACGTTTACCGACTTAATATTATCGAGAAAGGAAATTTTGATTCGGTATCCTAATATAGCTTGTCACACATGTACAAATATAATATATATCTACGCATGTAAAAATATATATAGTAGGTGTATAAGTAATCACACATCACATGAGTAATCATACTAAATGACCATGGACCATATCCTAATATGATCAAGCCCAAGCCAATGGGCGCAATCACTCACATCAAGATCTATGTGTGCATCGGTGCATCTCCATGCCCTATGATCGTCCATCTTGCTTCATCGATTCCATCAACATCTCAACGCATCTCCATACGTCAGATCGTCCATCTTGACCTCGTGGGTCCCACTATTGCTTCCATGCTCTCGCTGCGCCTCCTTATGTAATTACAACATAATTACAGGCACGTAAGCCCAACAATAAATAAGAAAAATAGAGGCTCGCAGGCCTCAATAATAATAAAAATCACATCATACACATACATCACATCACACGGTCCATAATTATATATCTACATCATACATCAAATGTACATGTTATTATATAGGACTACTAGATAAATAATAATAGTTAATTAAATCTTTTAATTAACTAATAATTTTTTTGAAATCAGGGATATACAAAAAATTTTAGAAATCTAAAGGGCATTTTGGTCATTCGGCTAGAAGGGACCCCTCTTATGGGCGTCGCCCTCCTTGAGGGCAGGTCGCCAACAGGCGCTATTACCCTAGTGGGTGCAACACCTACTGGTGTCCCCGCCCATGCAGGCGCAGCACCCACAGGCGTCGCCCATATGGCCAACTGCCTACGGACGAGCACGTGCCCGCAGGTGCTTTTGCCAATGGGCGCAATGCCCACTTGAGAGGCCGGCAGTCGCTTACAGGTAGGCCACCGGGCATTGGCTATCGCATGCTGCACGCAAGCCGTCGGGCGCCGATTGCCGCATGCATGCAGAAGGCAGCCAAGGCTGCTATCCGCCTGCATGTTGGCCACTAGGCACCGGACACCAGGCAACAACAATTGCTACCCTTTTCTACTTTTGCGTTAATGATTTTGATGTCAAAACACAACATATGCAGTTAAAATCTGATTTTCGCATAAATAACCTAGCCTTGATACCATTGTTGGGAAATCCGAGGGTGACATCATATGCGTAGTGGAAGAATGAAAAAATAAAATATACTAGATTTTCATGAAAGGTTTCGTCATCATGCGAAGATCGGTGCACAAAAATAAATCCATAAATCAAAAAACTACGTATGTTAAAAGAAAGTACCTATGAAGATCATATATCTCTGAATTCCTGTAGATCCGTAGGATGAATGAAAGAGGTCAAGCATCCTCCTCTCTAGCGGTATCGACACAGCAGAGACTATGATGATGCTCCTCTGTGGAGAGAGGAGAATAAGAGGTGGTCACCAAGAAAAACCCCAGCCTATGGGTATTTGGTTCCCTCCTATTTATAGAGGCCCCTATCAACCCTAATGGATCTAGCCCTATTCGGTATTGGATTTCTATCCAATTACATAAGCCTCTTAGATTAATGGATCTTTACCTAATAATCTAGCTCTTATTGGATCTCATCTATGGGATCCAATAATACAGGGGCTTATTGGATATCCAATAAGATAGGGGCTCCGATGGATATCTTATATCCGAATCTTTACTTATCGTAACACCTACCATATGTGTGTGGCCCTCTAGGTCGAATATCGAGCTAGCCGTAAGTCATACTTGTCAGAACTCCTTCTGACTTAGTGAATTATTATCGATTGCGGACGTACTAGGCTACTACGCCGTAGTTCCCAGACGATACAGGAGAATCTAATCCTTTGGACCTATTTGTCCTCAACTATCATGTATTTATAGTGCCTCATCCATCTAATATCCCAGAGACTGTATATTAGGCATGGTGCTATCAGGCCCATACGGTTTCGAATCGAGTATCGCTCTAATCGGATTCTCCCGGAGAACTTTTTCTCTCAATCCGAATGACCCTAGCCAAGGATTTACCTGAGCAAGAACACATAGGATATTTCTCTCATGATACCGAGAGTAGATGATTCTCTATTGACACTCAATTACCTTCGTAAGGTTGGCTACGATTCCCGAGAACCGATTGTACTAGATCTAGAACTTTCCAAACCTGTAAGTCCGGTGTCAAAGAATGAAGTACTCATACAAGGTATCTTTGGTGTCTCAAGTCGAAGGACCAGAAACACTACTAGGACTACGGAATCGCTGTCTAACGTGAGGTATCAATAACCATCCAACATTCCGTAAATAAATCAATTAGTGAACTCATTCTTCAATGAGCACCTGTATTGTATCCTTAGTGTCCCCACACGAGTAGCTATGAGACCAGCCACCTCCTTCATATGGACAGGTATACAGCACACTAGTATGTCTGGTTATCTCGATGTCTCTCTCGAGTAACCTATGTCTGGGATTATTTAGGGTTTATGTTTAAAGATGAATCGGTCTCATTATCATGATCTCATCATGATCCGATTCCCATTAAATAGATCCAAGGACAGCATAATATACATATGAATAATGTGAAAAAATGCTAATAATCATAAGCAATGAGATTGACGCAGCATGTTACAAGTGCCATCACTCATGTGATTGGCTTGTAGGGCACCTATAACTAGCAATAGTGCAAGTACTTATTGAAGAATGAGTTCACTGAATGATCCACTTATGGAATGTTGGATGGTTAATACCTCATCATTAGACAGTAGTTCCATAATCCCAATTGTGTATTTGGTTCTTAGATTTGAGATACCAAGGATGCCCTATATGAGTACTCCACTCTTTAATATCAAACTTATAGATTTGGAAGTTCCAAATTTAGCACACATAGTCATCGGGAGTGGTAGCCAATCTTACACGGGTAATTAAGTATTGATAGATGATCATCTACTCTTGGTGTCATGAGAGAAATATCTCATGTATTCTAACTTAGGCAAATCCCTGGCTAGGGTCATTCAGATTGAGAGAGAATGAGTTATTTGGGAGAATCCAATTGGAGCGAGACTCGAGTAGATTCTATATGAACCTAACAACACCATACTCGATATATGATTTATGAGATATTGGATATATGAGGGACTATAAATATACACAAACTGAGAGTATATAGGGCTACTGGATTATATTGCTAGTCATAGGTGCCCTACAAGCCAATCACATGAGTGATGACATGTGTGACATGCTACGTAGTTTTTTTACTTATTATTCTTGACATTTTCTCACTTTATGTTTTCTATTGCACATATTGTGATATTTTTGGATCTATGCAATAGGAATTAGATCATGATGAGATCATGATAATAAGACCAATTTGCCTATAAACACATACCCTAAATATTCCCGGTTATAGATTACTCGAGAGGGACATCGAGATAGCCGAACAATCGGTGTCTTGTATACCCATCTATATGATAAATGCCGCTGGTCTCATAGTTGCTTGTGTGGGGGATACTAGAGATATAGTATATGTGCTCATTAGAGAATGAGTTCACTTAATGATTCACTCACGGAATGTTGGATGGTTAATGATACCTCATCATCAGATAGTAGTCCTGTAGTCTTAGTTGTGTGTCTAGTCCTTACACTTGAGACACTAATGATGCCCTATGTGAGTACTCTACTCTTTGATATTAGACTTATAGGTTTGGAAGTTCTAGCTCTAGCATAATCGATTATCGTGAGCGGCAGCCAATCTTATAAGGGCAATTGAGTGTCGATAGAGGATCATCCACTCTTGATGTCATGAGAGAAATATCTTATGTGTTCTCACTCAAAAAAATCTTTAGCTAGGTTTATTCAAATTGAGAAGGGAGTTCTCCGGAAGAATCTGACTAGAGCGAGACTCGAGTAGATTCCATATAGGTTTAACAACATCATGATCGATGTACGTGTTAGTTATAAGTACCCTACAAGCCAATCACGTGAGTGATGACACTTATAACACACACTGTGTCAATCTCTTTATTTATGATTACTAATATTTTATTACATTATCTAGATGTATATTGTGAGGTCTTTGGATTTGTGCAATGGGAATCGGATCGTGATGAGATCATGATAATGAGACCGATTCACTTTTAAACACAAATCCTAAATAATCCTAGTCATAGGTTACACGAGATGGACATTGAGATTACTAGACAGACTGGTATATTGTATACCTGTCCATATGATGGAGGTAGTTGGTCTCATAGCTACTTGTGTGGGGATACTAAAGATACAATGCAGGTGCTCATTGGAGAATGAGTTCACTAATTGATCCGCTTATGAAATGTTGTATGGTTAATGATACCTAATATCAGACAACGATTCGTAGTTTTAGTTATGTGTCTGGTCCTTAGACTTGAGACACCAAGGATGTCCTATATGAGTACTCCACTCTTTGATACTGGACTTATAGGTTTGGAAAGTTCCAGATCTAGTACAACCGGTTATTGGGAGTGGTAGCCAACCTTACGATGGCTATTGAGTGTTAATAGAGGATCATCCGCTCTCGGTATCATGAGAGGAATATCCCATGTGTTCTTGCTCGAACAAATCCTTGGCCAAGATTATTCAGCTTGAGAGAAAAAGAGTTCTCCGGGAGAATCCGACAAGAACAAGACTCGAGGAGAGACCGTATGGTCTTGACAACACCGTGCCCGATATAGGGTCTCTCGGATATTGGATGGATGAGGGACTATAGATACATGGTAACTGAGGACAAATAGGTCCAAAGGATTGGATTCTCCTGTATCGTCTAGGGCCACGGCGTAGTGGCTTGGTACCTCTGTAATCGATGAGTTGGGTGAATTATTATAGATATAATAATTCACTAAGTCAGAAGGAGTTCTGACAAGTATGACTCACGGCCAGCTCAATATTAGGCCTAGAGGGTCACACACATATGGTAGGTGTTGCGACGAGTAGAGGTTCGGATATGAGATATCCGCTGAACCCCTTATCTTATTGGATATCCATTAAACCCTTGAATTATTGGATCCTGAGATGAGATCCAATAATTGCTAATAAGAGATTATTGGGTAGAGACCCACTAATCCAAGAGGCTTGGGTAATTGGATGGAGATCCAATACCCAATAGGGCAAAAGATCCATTAGGCTTTTCAGGGGGCCTCTATAAATAGGAGGGAACCAAAGCTCTATAGGTTGGGGGTTTCTTTTGGTAGCCACCTCCTGTTCTCCTCTCCCTAGAGAGAGAGGTGCATCGTCGCAATCCCTACCGTGTGGATACCGCTAGAGAGGAGGATGCTTGACCACCTTTATCCTCTCCCACAGATCTGTAGGAATTCAGGGATATACGATCTCTCTAGGTATCTTATTTTACACGTGCAGTTTTGCGGATTTGTTTTTGACGCACTGATCTTCGCATGACGACGGAAACTTTCTACAAAAAATCTGGGGTGTTTTGTTTTTTTTGTTCTTCTACTGCTCATGAGATGTCACTCCCTTGATGGATTTCCCAATAGTGGTATCAGAGCCAGGTTGTTCGTGCGAAGATCAGATCTTAAACTGCGTGTGTTGTGTTTTGGATCTGCTTTTGACGCCAAAATCGTTGGCGCAAAAGGGCCAGGAAGGGCAGCAACTGTTGCTGCCCTTGCTGCGCTCGTGTAGTGGCCGCAAGGTTGCTTGCAACCTTGCTGCCTACACAGGCAGTAGTCGCCGATAGGGTGGCGGTTGTTGCAGGTGCAATAAGGGTGAGAGATTAGGGTTTTAGGGCAAAAGATGATTTTACCCCTTTAGAATTTTAAAAATTCTAGCCCTTTTGATAGAATTACTAAAATACCCCTCGAAATTTTAGAAATTCTAGATTCTGTCCCTTTTGACAGAATTACCAAAATACCCTTTTGGTCGAATTACCAAAATACCCCTTTCAAAAATTCCCTTTATGTCCCTGATTTTAGAAAAATAAATATGTTAATTAAATAGTTTAATTAACTATTATTTTTTTATCTAGTAGTCCTACAAAATAATATATACATGTGATGTATGATGTGGACAGATGATCATAGACCTGTGATGTGATGTGTGTACATGTGATTATTATTATTGGGGCCAGCGAGCCTCTATTCTTTTCTCATTTATTGTCAAGCCTGCGTACTTGTAATTATGTTGTAATTACATGATGAGGCACAGCGGTAGCATGACTCACGAGGTCGAGACGAACGATCCAACGCATGGAGATGCGTTGAGATGCCGACGGATCCAATGAAGCGAGATGAACGTTCATAGGGTATAGAGATGTGCCGAAGTACACATAGATCTTGATGTGAGTGATTGGGCCTACTGGCTCGAGCCTGATCACATTAGGATGTGGTCCATGATCATCTAGTGTGATTTCTCATGTGATGTGTGATTAGATAAACCAACTAAATATGTATATATATATATATATTTACATGCGATGTAGATATATATATTAAATACGTATGTGTGTGACACATTATGTAGGAGACCAAATCAAAAATCCTCTCCATTAATAATATTAAGTCGGTAAACATGAGGTAATTAGATTGACCCACGTGGCCTTCCATCGTTATAGGTAGGAACCGATTCCCGGTGTAGGTTGAGTTAGTCGAGTCTCTCGAGACTCACTTATATCGCGTCTCGCTATCTTATCTATGACATAGAGATATCATTGGTGACCTAAGGACATGGTATGCTTGGTCGAGTCCCTCAAGAGTATATCACCGAATCAGACTCATCTTGTAACGATGGTGATGACTTAACCGAACATCATGGTTGGTCGAGTCCCTCGAGGTCATAGTGGTTCGAAGGCCGAATAGGATGGGAATCACAAGGAGTTGTGATTGGCAAGAGTTGCCTACCTTTACGGGCTTAACGTGATTGGTCGAGTCTCTCGAGGTTACGTTAAGATGCCGATTGGATCCCGATCCCCACTAGAGATCCGTCGGGGGTCTCTGATTCACATACCGGAGGGTGTTGTGTGTCTCGCGAAAAATTAGTGGGAATACATTAAGATAGAAGTCCTTATCTTAATTATTTAAATTTCTACAAAGTCTGCATGTTATTTATTTCTGCTACATCTTTTATTTCAAAAAATATCATTTTTAAATCTTTTATATGGCATACTTGATGCCAACCACCTCACTAGTCTAAATTATATTGATTGGCTTCACAATCTGAGAATCGTTCTCACGGTGGAGAAAATCGTGTATGTCCTTGATACAGTGATTCCTATGCCCGACGAAGGGGCAAGCGAGGATGAGATCACTCATTATATGAAGTACTTAGATGATTCCACTCTTGCTCAGTGTTATATGTTAGCCTCTATGACTACTGAGTTACAGAGACAACATGAAAATATGGATGCTAATTTCATACTCTTGCATCTCCGCAAACTGTTTAAGGAACAGGGAAGAACTCAGCGATATGAGATATCAAAGAGTCTTTTCCATGCCAGGATGACTGAGGGGACACCAGTTCAGAACCATGTCCTTAAGATGATTGAGTGGATCGAGGAACTCACAGGTCTAGGAATGGTCCTAGAGGATAACTTGTGTGTGGATCTTGTGCTTCAGTCCCTACCAGATTCCTTTTCTCAGTTCATAATAAATTTTAATATGAATAAACTTGAGGTGACCCTCCCAGACCTCCTCAATATGTTGAGAGAAGCAGAGAGCACCATCAAGAAAGAGAAGCCGATTCTCTATACTGGTGAGACTAGAAAGAAAAGGAAAGCTGAGAAGACCCTTAAGAAGGGCAAGGACAAGGGCAAAATAGGTAAGGCAAAGGTTGCCAAGAAAGACCCAACAAGGACAAAGGTCAATGCTTCCACTACAGCATAAATGGGCACTGGAAGAGGAACTGCAAAGAGTACCTTGCAGAAAGGGCAAAACAGAAGCTTGCAGAAGCTTCAGGTACATTCATGATCAGTCTCTATTTGTTAGAATCTTATAATAACACATGGGTATTGGATACCAGGAGTGCTTATCATATTTATAATTCGTTGCAGGTTCTGGCAGGACCTGGGAGATTGAACAGAGGCGAGATGGACCTTAAGATGGGCAATGGAGCAAAGGTTGCTGCATTGGCTGTTGGCAAGGTCACCTTACATCTACCTGGTGGAGCTATTATTACATTAGATGCATGCTATTATGTTTCTTCTATTATTAAAAATATTATTTCTATCTCATGTTTGACAGTTATTGGATATAAATTAGTTTTTGAGAATAATGGTTATTCAATAATATTATATGATCAGATCATCATGAGAAGAACATTGCATAATGGTTTATTTATGCTAGATACAGCTCCACATATCATGAGTGTAAGTGCATCTAAGAGGAAACGAGAAGAGGTGCACAATGCATATCTTTGACATTGCAGGCTAGGTCACATCCACGAGGGAAGGATTCAAAAGTTACTAAAAGATGTATATCTAGATCCATTTAACTATGAGTCATATGCGACATATGAACCTTGCCTTCGGGGAAAAATGACCAACTCTCCATTTAGTGGAACTGGAGAGAGAGCCACTGAGTTACTAGAACTCATACATAGTAATGTATGCAGTCCCATGTCGACTCATACCATAGGTGGTTACTCCTACTTCATTACTTTCACTAATGATTTTTCAAGATACGAACATGTGTACTTGATAAAGTACAAGTCTGAAGCTTTTGAGAAATTTAGGGAATATAAAAATGAAGTGGAGAATCAAACAGGAAAGAGTATTAAAACCCTTCGATCAGATCGAGGAGGTGAGTACTTGAGTATAGAGTTCACCCAGTTCCTCAAAGACTATGGGATCTTATCCCAATGGACACCTCCTTATACACCATAGCTTAATGGTGTATCAGAAAGGAGGAATTGTACGTTGTTAGACATGGTGCATTCCATGATGTATTTCGCCGGCCTACCCATCTCATTCTGGGGATATGCCCTAGAGACCGCAGCTTACCTTCTGAATAAAATTCCAACCAAGTCAGTGATGTCTACTCCATATGAGATATGGAATGGGAAGATGCTTGATCTTAAGATTGTTAAGATTTGGGGCTGCCCTGCCCACGTTTAGAGACATAACTCTAATAAGTTGGAATCCAGAATAGAATGGTACAAGTTTGTGAGATACCCCGAGGAAACTTGTGGGTATTATTTCTATCACCCTGAGGACCAAAAGGTCTTTGTAGCCAAGAAAGCAGTGTTCCTTGAGAAGGAACACATTCTTAGTGGAGATAGTGAGAGCATGATAGAGTTGAGCGAGGTTGGAGAATCTAGCTCAAGCACCATTCCAGAATCTGTTCAGATACCTAGCACATAAGTTCCAACTTTATGTAGGTCCGATAGAGTATTCCATCCTCCTGAGAGATATGTGGGACATATCAGAAGAGAGGATGTTGAGGATATTGATCCTCAGACCTACGAGGAGGCTATTATGAGCATAGACTCTGGGAAATGACAAAAAGCCATGAATTCAGAAATGGATTCCATGTACTCCAAGGTTTGGAACCTAGTTAATGCACCCGAGGGTAATGTACCCATTGGCTGCAAGTGGATCTTCAAAAAGAAGATTGGAGTAGATGGAAAGGTAGAGACCTATAAAGCAAGGCTAGTGGCTAAGGGGTATCGTCAAAGACAAGGTGTTGACTATGACGAAACTTTCTCACCTGTAGCCATGCTAAAATTCATTCGAATTCTATTGGCTATTGCAGCACATTATGATTATAAGATCTAGCAGATGGATGTCAAAACCACATTCCTCAATGGCAACCTCGAGGAGGAGGTGTATATGATACAGCCTAAGGGATTCGTGTCCAGGGATAACCCAGATAAGGTGTGTAGGTTGCTTAGGTCCATTTATGGATTGAAGCAAGCTTCTTAAAGTTGGAACATAAGATTTGATGATGCGATCAGATCTTATGACTTCATTAAGAACGAAGATGAACCTTGTGTGTACAGGAAATTAAGTGGGAGTACTATCACCTTTTTGGTATTATATGTGGATGACATCCTAATCAATGGGAATGATGTAGGAATGCTCTCCACAGTAAAGACTTGGTTATCTAGGCACTTCTCCATGAAGGCCTTAGGGGAAGCATCCTGCATATTGGGGATACAGATCTATAGAGATAGATCCAAGAGGATGCATGGCTTGTCCCAATCCAGGTACATAGACACCATTGTCAAAAGGTTTGACATGAAACATTCCAAGAGATGTCTCATACCAATGAGACATGGAATATCACTTTCTAGGAGTATGTCCCCAAAGACTCTTGAAGAAAGGGTACACATGGATATGATGTTATATGCATAAGCGATAGGATCTATCATGTATGCTATGCTATGTACCAGGCTTGATATAGTGCATGCTCTGAGTGTCATGAGTAGATATCAGGTAGATCCAGGCTTGGAGCATTGGAAAGTAGTAAAATGTATCCTTAAGTACTTGAGAAGGACTAAGGATCTTTTACTGGTATATGGAAGTAGTAGCCTTAAGGTTGAGGGCTACACGGACTCGAGCTTCCAGTCCGATGTCGATGATATCAAGTCTAATTCAGGGTATATGTTCACCCTGAATGGAGGAGCAGTATGCTGGAAGAGTTCTAAGCAAGACACTACTGCTGACTCGACCACAAAGGCGGAATACATTGCTGCGGTAGAGGTAGCAAAGGAGGGAGTCTAGATGAAGAAGTTTATCACAGATCTAGGAATCATCCCGAGCAGCGAGGAGCCGATTCCCTTATATTGTGACAACTACGGGGCGATTACTCAAACAAGGGAACCCGAGTCTCATCAGAAGTGTTCTGAGGAGGTTCCAACTTATTAGAGAGATCGTGGCCTGAAGAGATGTAGTAGCGGAAAGAGTTCCATCCGAAGATAACATTACAGATCCACTGACCAAGCTATCGTCTGAAATTATCTTTGAGCATCACAGAGGTCTGATGGGGATCAAACATGTTGGTGATTGGCTTTAGGTCAAGTGGGAGATTGCTAGTCATATGTGCCCTGCAAGCCAATCATATGAGTGATAGTACTTGTGACTTAATATGCACTTTATCTCTTCGCTTATTATTAGGTGTTTTATTACTTTATCTTGCGTGTTGCATATACTGTGATGTCCTTAGATCTGTACAATGGGAATCGGATTGTGATGAGATCACGATAATGAGACCGATTCACCTTTAAACACAGACCCTAAAGTATCCTGGTCATAGGTTACTTGAGAAGGACATCGAGATAACCGGATAGACTGGTGTGCTGTATACCCATTCATATGATGGAGGTAGCTGGTCTCATAGCTACTCGTGTGGGGACACTAAGGTTACAATGCAGGTGCTCATTGGAGAATGAGTTCATTGATTGATCCACCTACGAAATGCTGGATGGTTATTGATACCTCACGTCAGACAGCGATTCCGTAGTCCCAGTAGTGTATATGGTCCTTCGACTTGAGATACCAAGGATGTCCTGTATGAGTACTCCACTCTTTGATATTGGACTTATAGGTTTGGAAAGTTCCAAATCTAGTACAGCCGGTTATTGGGAGTGGTAGCTAACCTTATGAGGGCTATTGAGTGTCAATAGAGGATCATTCGCTCTCGGTATCATGAGAGGAATATCCCATGTGTTCTTGCTCGAATAAATCCTTGGCCAAGGTTATTCGGATTGAGAGAGAAAGGGTTCTCCGGGAGAATCCGACAAGAGCAAGACTCGAGGAGAGACCATATGGGTCTGATAGCACTATACCCGGTATAGGGTCTCTAGGATATTAGATGGATGAGAGATTATAGATACATGGTAACTGAGGACAGATAGGTCCAAAGGATTGGATTCCCCTATATCGTCCGGGGGCTACAGCGTAGTGGCTTGGTACGTCCGCAGTCGATGAGTTGGGTGAATTATTATAGAGATAATAATTCACTATATCAAAAAGAGTTCTGACAAGTACAACTCACGGCCAGCTCGATATTGGGCCTAAAGGGTCATACACATATGATAGGTGTTACGATGAGTAGAGGTTCAGATATAAGATATCCGTTGAACTCCCTATCTTATTAGATATCTATTAAGCCCCTGAATTATTGGATCCTGAGATGAGATCTAATAATTGCTAATAAGAGATTATTAGGTAGAGACCCACTAATCCAAGAGGCTTGGGTAATTAGATGGAGATCCAATACTCAATAGGGCAAAGATCCATTAGGGTTACAGGGGACCTCTATAAATAGGAGGGAACCAAAGCTCTATAGGCTGAGAGTACTCTTGGTAGTCACCTCCTGTTCTCCTCTCCCCAGAGAGGTGCATCGACGTAGTCCCTGCCGTGTGGATACCGCTAGAGAGGAGGACGCTTGATCTCCTTCATCCTCTCCTACAGATCTATAGGGATTTAGGGATATACGATCTCCCTAGGTACTTTCTTTTACACATGCAAGTTTTAGCGGATTTGTTTGATGCACCGATCTTTGCATGACGACGAAAACTTTCTATAGGAAATATGGGGTGTTTTGTTTTTTTTGTTCTTCCGCTACGTATGAGATGTCGCTCCCCTGACGGATATCCCAACAGTGGGCACCGAGGGCGAGGCGACCAATGCAGCGCTCGGTGCAGAGATGAGGCTTTGGGCAATGTCGAAGAAGACGCCGACGTAGGGAGAAGGAGGCTGTCGACTATGACAAATAGATCATGGGAGAAGAGGTGGACGCTCAGCTCGTTTGAAGTCCACCGATGTGGAAGATCGACAATGGCAGAGAGCAGCCACCGAAGTACGACCGGGGAGGGGGAGGGTGGGGATGTTATCGCTGGAGGGAGTGCCAGTGAGTTGTTGTGATTAGAAGGGTGATGCAGCACCTGTGTCTCCTTTGGGAGCATCGTCCACAAGGGAGTGAAGAGGATCCAGGGAAGACGTTAGCAGCGTGACATAGACAGCAATAACAGGGAACTTGCATCGATTGTGTGAAGGGCTCTGTTTCACCATAGAACAGCGAAAGGCAATGGGCGGTTGAGGAAGTAGCGGCGGCTACAGCGGTAGAGGACAAGGTTGCGGCTATGGCTGTAGAGGGGAAGAAGTAGCAATAGGCGATAAAGGGGGAAAAGAGTAGCAGCGGTGGTAGTTGCTGTGAGAAGAGGAAGCGATGATGACAACCGGTGGCTGCGACGACGGCAACAGAGAGTGCTCTGCTTCTATCGCACCGCAGAAGGGAACGCTAGTGCTACAATGGCTCGGCGACTGGCAGCGGTGGTGGCACGACTAGGAGCAGCAGTGGTGGTAGTCACTGTGATGATGGTGCGGTTGGGGTAGCGCTGTTGAGGGCTCGCTGTAGTCACTGGGAGGCGATCGCGCGTCTGCGGTGGAATGGGGCACTAGTGACCACGCAGTTGCAGCGAAACGGGCCATTGGCGACCATGCGGCTATGGCAAAACGTGCGCAATTGAGGGGGGTGGTTCGTTGGTCAGAACAACGATAACGGCCTTTCTTCTTCCTCGGCTTCTTCTTCTTCTGTCGAGGATCGTTGCCGTCACACTGCTCTCGACTGGGAGGCACGACGGCTGCTATTATGGCCCAAGGAGAGGCGACAAGGGGGTGGTCATTGGCCAAAAAGTAGCAGAGAGAAAGCTTTCGCCCATGGAAGCAGAGAAAGTAGGGGGCAAGGGGGAAGATTCGGTGAGGAGCTTGCTCTAGATAAGGTACTCTAATACCATGATAGAATAGAAATACAATTGTGAAATGCTCTATTGCAACCAATACACTTCGAGGTCTATTTATACACATTTAAGAGGGAGGATTTCCCTCAACAAAGCAGTAAGATTTCCTCATGCAGTTGAGGAAATCTTATCTGCTATCACTCCCTAGGTAATTTTCTTATACGTAGTTTTTTTATTTTGTAGGTTTTGCGCACCAACTTTTGCACGACAATAAGAATATTTTTTTCCATAGGAAATCTATGATTTTTTATTTTTATTCTTCCACTATGCATATGATGTCATTGCATATTTCCCAATAGTAGTATTAGAGCCAGGTTGCTTATACAAAAGATTAGCTTTTAAGCTACATGTGTTGTGTTCAATCATGTAAGAATTATTTTGTGCGATTGCAGTGATTTTTTATCGTAGATATCAAATCTATGCTGCAATTTTTTATCTGTTATAAGGTGTTTTACAGAAGACTTTTGATATCAAATATGTTAGAACAAAAGAGGAAGAAAGGGCAACAACTATTGTTGCCCCTTAGATTGGCCAAAGGCTGCTTGTAGCCTTGGTCGAGAGCAGCAGGAATGAGACTAGCAAGGCTGATCTCAACCTACTGCATGGTAGCCCCTACAACCAGGTTTCTGTTAGGATCTAGAGCGACACTAAGAGGGAGGGGACGGGGGTGGTTGGTGAATTAGTGCAGCAGATAAAAATCATAAATTCAAAACGATTTTGAAAAGAGTTGTGCATTGAGAAGTTTCGGTTCGACAAAAATGATTTCAGCAAAGTGATTCGAGTGAATATGATAAAAAGCAGATAGAAGGAGATCAAGCGATTGCAGCTAAGTATAGATTGAAATGCACCAATTTCAAACTCACACATCAAGAGAAGTACGCAGCGATGTATAGTGGTTCGGTCAAATGACCTACGTCCACTTTCGAAACCTCCTCCGATGAGGTTCTCGACTTTCACTATCAATTCTTCTTGAAAGGGAAGGACTAAGCACCCCTCTTACAAACTTTTATAAGTGATTCACACTCTCTTATAGAACTTTTACAAATGAGATTTGGGTGGTGAACACTCAAGCTATCGAGTGCAATTTTGTTAGAGCTTTAACTCAGTTTTTATCACTTCTCAATATACTTAGCCAGCTGAGAAGTAAGGGATATTTATAGACTCAATTGGCTTCAGAATTGGAGCCAAAAAGAGTCACATTCTAGATTTTCATATACTAGCGATACCACCACCAGTTGACCCTAATCTGTTAGTGTACTAGGTGGTACCATCGCCTAGTTTAGTGGAACCACCACCTGACAAGGTCCTAGGACTCTGTGGAGGGATGGTACCATCGCTTGTCAGGCGGTACAATCGCTTGTCAAGCGATACCGTCGCTTGTCAGGTAGTACCATCGCTTGTCAAGCGGTATCACCATTGACAAGTAATAACTATCAATGGTACTACCACTGACCTAGGGTGGTACTACCACCTAGACCACCTGGGAACCAATTCCAGGGGCGATGCCACTATCAGACATGGTCTAGCACTATTGAATGGGCCTTAAATCCAGCCTAATTCAGTCCAATTAAGGCCTAGTTGGCCCCTACTAGGATTAATTATGATTATTATTTAATTTTAACCCTAATTACATGCTAAATATGAAATTGAGACATATTTCAAAGCAAATTATGATCCAGTGACGTCGAGTTTTCTTCTGGCGAGCTTTCGACGGACTTCCGACACACCCTTAGATATCTTCCGACGGACTCCCAACAGCCTCCTGGACTTTATGGTAGTTCGACGAATCTTTTGGCAAGCTTTCAAACTTTTCTTAGTGAGCTTCGCAAACCTCCGACGATTTTTTCGGCGATCTTCTGAAACCTTCGGCAAGTACCCGATTCATTCTCGGCCAGTTCCGGTAATACTTCTGATGATCCTTCAGACTTCCGACAGACTCTCGAACTCCCAACGTACTTGACTCTGACAATTTACTTTATGTCTACATTACTATCATAGTTAATCCTACACACTTATCTTAATAATATGAATTAGATCAAATAACATATCAATTGACTTTATCATCAAAATCCGAGATTCAACAATCTCCCTCTTTTTTATGATGACAATCCATTGATGACGGAGGTAACCTTAATACCCCCTATCTATATGCCATATTTTGATAAAGGAAACACTTAAATTCAATCTCTTTAAATTCAAGCCGAAACCGATAAGTTGTATCTGTTGAACTTATTATCATGCTCAACAAGCATGATCTTTTCATCCATAAATACGAAACTTCATATTTTTCACGATGTTAAGGCATGACATCTATTTTCAAGTTCAATGTCGAATGTGTTAGGGATCGAGTGGCACTAAGAGGGGGGGTGTGAATTAGTGCAACGAATAAATACGATAAACTTTCTGCGATTTAAACCAACTTTCGAAAACTTCGTACGAAAATAATATGTTCCGATTAAACCTAGTTTCGATTGCGTATAAACTTAAAAGCATACGTAAGAAGATGAAGAGGAAGTCGAGTAAGTAAGGCAGCAAAATGAAGATGGTTTGCAGTATAGTAACTTGCAAGAAAGTAAATACAAACTGATTTATAGTGGTTCGGTCATGCGACCTACGTCCACTCCTGATTTCTCTTTGCTTAAGGCCATCAGCTTTCTACTAGCTATCCTCTTTCTAACGGGCAAGGATGAACTCCCTTACAGCTCCTCCTTTTGACGAGCTTAGGAGAAAACCTTTATAAGCACTTGCTCCTTTCTTTCGGTGAAATACAAGTGAAAACTAAGGAGGATTTTCTAGAGAGATTTAAGCAATGTTTTCTTGCTTTCAAAGTGTTATGCTTGTTACATTTCTTATGAGAACACCTGGGATATTTATTGACCCCAAGAGGATTCAAATTTGGAGCCCAAATTTGAATCTCTTTCGTTGTTCCTAGTGCTGGCGGTGCCATCGCCTGTCAGTGGCGATGCCACCGCCTGTTAGTTGTCAAACTGACAGTGTACAAGGCAGTTCCACCGCCCAAGGCAGCGGTGCCACCGCCCATGCTCTCGGGTGTTGGGCGGTGCCACCGCCCCAGCCTAGGCGGTGCCACCACCTAGCTCTCGGCCACTAGGCGGTGCCACCACCCAGCTCACTGGTCTTGGGCGATGCCACCACTCAGCTCTTTTTGGCACATTGGTTTGGGCCTTAAACTCGACCCAAACCAGTCCAAACCAAGGCTCAATTGGCCCATACTTGGGTTATAGGATTAATACCTAATCTTAACCCAAATTAACATGCTAACTATGAAATTAAAGACATTTCCTAAGCTATTACAAAGTCCGACAAGTCAAGACTTCTTTTGGTGAGCTTCCGACGAACTTCCGACGGTCTTCCGATAAACTCTCAGAAACCATTCTGCGGACTCCCAATAAGCTCCCGAACTTCATGATGATCTTGGCGAGCTACAATGAGCTTCATTGGCAAGCTCCAATCTTTCTTGGCAAGCTTCGTGAACTTTCGACGAACCTTCCGACGAACTTCCGAAAACCCTTGGGCAACCTCCCTACTCACTCGGCTAGTTCTAGCAGCACTCCCAACGAATCTTCGGACTTCCATCGAACTCTCGAACTTCCAACGATCCTTCACACTTGTCTTCCTGCACTTTGTTTTGCTTTACATCTTCATTGTCATCGTAGTTAATCCTGCACACACACAAACAAAACTCTACTTCGATCTAGACAATTACTACAATGCAAATTGACATTCAGTTGCCCAGCACGTCATTGGTCGGCGCTTTGTCCGATTCTTCAATGCATCATCCTCTCTTGCGGCTTGTTGCCCAATCGGCGGTTAACCTCCACAACCCAGATATCCTTAGCGCAACTCCGCTCTTCTTGGCCCGATGCCCAACATATGAAGCCTTCTGCTGATTGTAGACCGAACCTCTGGCTTGACATCCAATATCCTGACGTAATCACTTCTGGCACAATGTCAATTCCTTCAGTGTCAATTATCTAATCCTGATCGATAGTAGACCTGCGTAACTCGAAACGTAGTTAGATCACAAAACACAATCAATTAGTTTCATCATCAAAATCCGAGATTCAACCATCTTCCCCTTTTTGATAATGACAACTAATTGATGACTAACGGAGTTAACCGTAACTCCCTAGAGTTATCCAAACTCCCCCCAACAATATGTCATTGATAGAAACTTTGGATTATCCCAAATCCAAGCAACATTCATCATAAGTAATGAGAATAATCAAACCATCATACAAATATATAAAATATTGAATTCAATGCATGAAGTCATCAATCTACTTCTCCCCCATGTCATCAACAAAAAGGAGAAGTTGCATCATAGCTAGTTTTAAGGATATGTAAATTTTACAACACAGCTATTAATCACATCATACAACATTTAAGCATAGCAAGTTTCTCTATATTCCTTTGAGAAGTGCAAGCAAATTGTATTCAAAGATGTGCAAGTTGCACTTTCTTTGCTTCCTTTGCAATATTGCATGCAATTTTATAATTTCTTTCTTCTCATTTGAGAAGAGCAAGCTTGCAAGTTTTGCTTTCTTTAAATGCTAGGACTTTTGTATTCATTTGTAATATGGAAGCTAGCAAAAGCCTTCTCCCACTTTATCAATATTAAAAAGAAAGGGAGGATTAATACTTCAAATAATCTTACATGAGATTCAACAATAATTTGTAACAAAGATGCAATCAATTTTGTTGAAAAAGTGAAGTTAAGCTAGATTTTTGCCTCTCTCGAGATAGCAAATTTTTGCTTCTCAATGTTTAAGCTAGTAAATTTTTCTCTTTTGATGCACAAGCTAGCAATTTAACTCTCCCTTTATCATTATTGAAAAGAAGGGAGGAACCAATTGATTAATTATAAATTTACATCAATTAATATATCAATCATCACATGATGCATATAAGACAACAATGCAAAGAAATCATATCATGAAGGATATCAATATGTAAATTTAACAAGAATCAAAACCAAGAGATATCATTCATGATTCATAACTTTCTTTTTAGCAAGATCAAGATTCATATGTATCAATTTTCAATTCAAGATAAATGGTATACAACCAAGAATCATAATACATAAAAACATAGCATTCTTATAGATCAAGTCATAATTCTTGGATTCATTATAAAGCAAATTTTCTTTTATATCATCACGTAAAGCATGCAAGCCAAAATAATCATGTCATTTCTAAGTCATGAAAGCTATGACATCAAGGCTCATGATTTATTTGAAAAGATATAGCACAAAGAGCAACTTGATTCATATATAGGAATTCTTAGTATCAAATATCAAGATATCAAGATTACGAATTCATAAAAATTCAAGTATTGAATTCTGAGAAATCAAAAGATAAGTTACATTTCATTTAAAGAATTTTCTTTTGATAAAACGAAAGAAGTATAGTAAACGATCTTGATTTATAAAGAACTTCAAGTTATAATTGTCAAGATCATAATTTCAATAAAAATTTCTTTATAGCAAAGTGAAATCTTTTAGAACTTGATTCAAGCATTAAATACATCTTAACAAGTCATAATTCCAAAATATTCAAGAATCACTAAAAGAAAAATCATTCAAGTTCAATTTAACTATTTCATACTTATCATTAAAATTATTTTCATAGATTCATATAGATGGATTATTTAGCACATCATCAAAATCTCATTCATAATTCAAGTGATTCACAAACTATCATAAATGAATTCATCACTTGTATTTCATGAAAGATCAAAATTTTCAAAAAATCATACATTTATGATTTGCATTGATTTCATATAAACATGCCTTTGTCTTCTTTTATGTTGAATAGAGACAAGCATGAATGTTCAAGACATAAAGGCTAAATCTTATAAAGCAAATTGTCAAGCATGATTTTAAATATTTATTTTCAAGCCATGATAAAAAGAGTAAATCAAAGATTCAATCATCTCATGTCATAAATTCCAAAGGACATCTTAAGTTTTCAACATCACATTAAAAAGATATTTCAAAATGATATATCGATAAGTGATTCATTTGTATCATTTCATTTGAATTCATGATTCATTTGGTAGGTTCTCCTCTTTAGAAAATAGAAAAAGAATTTTAGGAGAATAAAGTAAATTAAGG
Source organism: Musa beccarii (assembly GCA_024322285.1). NCBI lineage: Eukaryota > Viridiplantae > Streptophyta > Magnoliopsida > Zingiberales > Musaceae > Musa > Musa beccarii. Next base: position 32,202,836 of record CM044395.1, on the reverse strand, counting down.
GTGATAGAACATGATTGAAACATTTAACATGATTGAAGCATGATTCATATTTAAAATGTATCTTATATCGTAAATACGAATCAAGCAATTTTCAAATCTGAAATTATCCTCAAAAATCACATTCAATAAATTCATACATGACAAGCATAGATTTATTGAAGAATCGATAAGATAGAGGATTGTATTTCATTTTTATAAATTTCTATTCATATGATTTGCTTGTTATAAGCATGCCTTTGCCTTAAAATAAAATGTCAACATTCAAGACAGAAAGGCAAATTTTGCCATAATGATCATTAAGTCAAATCACATTAAGTAAGTGGCATTTTTCAAAATTGATTCAAGAGATTCATATGATTCATGAAATGAGTTCATTAATTTCAATAGGATAGAAAATGCATTTCCATTTCATGCAATTGATTCATACAATCATGTTCAAACCATCATCGTATAAATTTCAAAATATACGTTTTGTCAACAAAACCATCAAGACAAAATATAACATATTATGATATTCAATTTATCATGATAATATGTTTCATTTTAAGTTGTTTGTTTCAAACAAATGTTTTCATGTTTTAAAAGATGAGTATCAAATTTTGAAACCAAAACATGAGTTTGTCATTAAACCCATTAAGATCATAAGCATTACATATAAAGTATCATGACAGTGTATTTTCTCATCTTTATGTGTTTCAATTTAAGTGATTTGATCATTCATAAGAATGTTCAAAAAAAAATTTCATATGAAAATGTCATGCATCATATTTAAAAACGAAAACATCATTGAAATCATTTTAATTATTTCTTTCATTAGTTATAACAAGATGATTGATGCTCAAATTTTTGCTAAAATCATTTTAATTTTATAAAGGTGAAAAATAATTTTCATCATAAAAACCAAAAGTCCAAATATACATTATTCCAAAATGTAGGATTTTAATCATCATCATTTCAATTCCTCATTAAGCATGATACAAAAAATTTAAAGATCAAGCATCATGTTTAGAAGTAAAATATAAAACATCAAGATGCATATGCATGAATTAATTCTAGGCAATATCACGAATCATGCATCAAAAACTGATAGGAAAATCATAAACATTCATGGAATTAATCTTGTACACAAATCAAGTGATTATCACCCATAATGTTGCATCAATCTAAATTTCAAAACATAACATGCATGAAGCTTAGTTTTTAACTTTTAAAGGTGCTAAAAAGAGAAACATGATATAATTTTTGAAAAATAAATTTTATTACCTACTTTCTAAATTAAGGACTCATGAAAAACATCATGTAATTTCAAAATAATTCAAGGGAGTTAAGTTACTTACCTTGTAGTCGAAGCCCGTCAAAGCACATTTTGCCTCTTCGTCATTTGATTCTTCTTTGCGCTTCTTCTTCATCTTTGGTCTCTTCCTCCATTCAAGTTCATTGTTTATTTTAGATTTTTGTTTCATGAATTTATTAAGATTTAGTGTTCGAAATTCAAAGTTCTCAATAGTGTCCTTATCACTTGAGTCATCACTCAAGTGGTATTTCAAAAGTCAGAGTTCCAAAACCTTCTTATTCTTTAGAAGGTGGTTCATATGTTCATCATGTTCAAGAGTCATTTCATAGGTCAATAAAGATCCGATTAGTTCTTCAAGTGAATAAATATTCAAGTCTTTAGTCTCTTGAATAGTCATTATTTTTGGATCCTAACTCTTTGAGAGGGATCTTAAAATCTTGTTAGTGAGTTCAAAGTTTGAAAAACATTTACCAAGAGCTTTTAGACTATTGACAACATCCGTGAAACGGGTGTACATGCCGCCAATAGTTTTGCTTGGTTTCATTCGAAAAAGCTTAAAATCATGCAATAAGAGGTTTACTTTTGAGTCTTTGACTCTACTAGTTCCCTCGTGCATGATTTCAAGTGTTCACCAAATTTCAAAAGCCATTTCATACGTAGAAATCCGATTGAACTCATTTTTGTCTAAAGCGCAAAATAAAGCATTCATAGCCTTTGCATTCAAAGAAAAATATTTTTTCTCTAAGTCCGACCATTCGTTCATCGGTTAAGAGGGAAGTTGAAAATGATTTTCAACAACGTTCCACAAATCCAAATCCATTGAAAGCAAGAAAACTCTCATTCAAGTTTTCCAATAAGTGTAATCCGATCCATTAAAGAACGGTGGACGAACAACCGAAATGCCCTCTTGAAAGCCATGAAGAGCCATTTCTTACGAGTGTAAATCCGAATGAGAAATAACATGGCTCTGATACCAATTGTTAGGGATCGACTAGCACTAAGAGAGGGGGGGTGAATTAGTGCAGCGGATAAATATAATAAAATTTCTACAATTTAAACCAACTTTTGGAAACTTTATACAAAAAGAATATGTTTCGATTAAACCTGGTTTCGATTGCACATAAACTTAAAAACATATGTAAGAAGATGAAGAGGAAGTTGAGTAAGTAAGGCAGCCAAATAAAGATGGTTTACAGTATAGTAAGTTGCAAGAAAGTAAATGCTGTTGGGAAATCCGTCAGGGGAGCGTCATCACATGCGCAGCGGAAGAACAGGAAACAAAACCCCATATTTCCCGTAGAAAGTTTCCATCGTCGTGCGAAGATCGGTGCGTCAAAAATAAATCTGCAAAACTGCACGTGTAAAAGAAGATACCTAGAGAGATCGTATATCCCTGAATTTCTACAGATCTGTGGGAGAGGATGAAGGTGGTCAAGCATCCTCCTCTCTAGCGGTATCCATACGGCAGGGATTGTGACGTTGCACCTCTCTCTCTGGAGAGAGGAGAACAGGAGGTGGCTACCAAAAGAAACCCTCAGCCTATAGAGCTTTGGTTTCCTCCTATTTATAGAGGCCCCCTGAAAATCCTAATGGATCTTTTGCCCTATTGGGTATTAGATCTCCATCCAATTACCCAAGCCTCTTGGATTAGTGAGTCTCTACCTAATAATCTCTTATTAGCAATTATTGGATCTCATCTCAGGATCCAATAATTTAGGGGCTTAATGGATATCCAATAAGATAAGGGGTTCAGTGGATATCTCATATCCGAACCTTTACTCGTCGCAACACCTACCATATGTGTGTGACCCTCTAGGCCCAATATCGAGCTGGCCGTGAGTCATACTTATCAGAACTCCTTCTGACTTAGTGAATTATTATCTCTATAATAATTCACTCAACTCATTAACTACGGACGTACCAGGCCACTACCCCGCAACCCCTAGACGATACAGGGGAATCCAATCCTTTGGGCCTATCTGTCCTCAGTTATCATGTATCTATAATCTCTCATCCATCTAGTATTTTAGAGACTCTATACCGGGCATGGTGCTGTCAGGCCTATACGGTCTCTCCTCGAGTCTTGCTCTTGTCGGATTCTCCCGGAGAACCCTTTCTCTCTCAATCCGAATAACCTTGGCTAAGGATTTATTCGAGCAAGAACACATGAGATATTCCTCTCATGATACCGAGAGCGGATGATCCTCTATTGACACTCAATAGCCCTCGTAAGGTTGGCTACCACTCCCAATGACCGGCTGTATTAGATCTGGAACTTTCCAAACCTATAAGTCTGGTATCAAGAGTGGAGTACTCATACAAGGCATCCTTGGTGTCTCAAGTCCAAGGACCAAATATACTACTGGGACTACAGAATCACTGTCTGACATGAGGTATCAATAACCATCCAGCATTCCGTAGGCGGATCAATCAGTGAACTCATTCTCCAATGAGTACCTGCACTGTACCCTTAGTGTCCCCACATGAGTAGCTATGAGACCAGCACACCAGTCTATCCGGTTATCTCGATGTCCTTCTCGAGTAACCTATGACCAGGATAATTTAGGGTTTGTGTTTAAAGGTGAATTGGTCTCATTATCGTGATCTCATCACGATCCGATTCCCATTACACAGATCCAAGGACATCATAATATATGCAATACGTAAAATAAAGTGATAAAATGCCTAATAATAAGCAAATAGATAAAGTGCATATTAAGTCACAAGTGCCATCACTCATGTGATTGGCTTGTAGGGTACATATGACTAGCAATCTCCCACTTGACCTAAAGCCAATCACTAACATGTCTGATCCCCATCAGACCTCTGTGACGCTCAAAGACAATCTGAGTCAATGGCTTTGTCAGTGAATATATAATGTTATCTTCAGATGGAAATCTTTCCACTTCTACATCTCTTCGGGCCACGATCTCTCTAATAAGTTAGAACCTCCTTAGAACACTTCTGATGAGACCCGGGTTCTCTTATTTGAGTAATCGTCCCGTATTTGTCGCAATATAAAGGAATCGGCTCCTCATTGCTCGGGATGACTCCTAGATCTGTGATGAACTTCTTCATCCAGACTCCCTCCTTTGCTGCCTCTACCGTAGCAATGTATTCCGCCTTTGTGGTCGAGTCAGCAGTAGTGTCTTGCTTAGAACTCTTCCAGCATATTACTCCTCCATTCAGGGTGAACACACTCTGAATTAAACTTATTATCATCGACATCGGATTGGAAGCTGGAGTCCGTGTAGCCTCAACCCTGAGGCTACTACTTCCATATACCAGTAAAAGATCCTTAATCCTTCTCAAGTACTTAAAGATACTTTTTACTGCTTTCCAGTGCTCTAAGCCTGGATCTGCCTGATATCTGCTCATGACACTCAGAGCATGCACTATATCAGGCCTAGTACATAGCATAGCATACATGATAGATCCTATCGCTGATGCATATAGTGTCATATCCATGTGTGCTCTTTCTTTAGGAGTCTTTGGGGACATACTCCTAGAAAGTGATATTCTATGTCTCATTGGTATGAGACTCTCTTGGAATTTTCCATGCCAAACCTTTTGACAATGGTGTCTATGTACCTGGATTGGGACAAGCCAAGCATCCTCTTGGATCTATCTCTATAGATCTGTATCCCCAATATGCATGATGCTTCCCCTAAGTCCTTCATGGAGAAGTGCCTAGATAACCAAGTCTTTCCTGTGGAGAGCATTCCTACATCATTCCTAATGATCAGGATGTCATCCACATATAATACCAAAAAGGTGATAGTGCTCCCACTTAATTTCCTGTACACACAAGGTTCATCTTCGTTCTTAACGAAGTCATAAGATCTGATCGCCTTATCAAATCTTATGTTCTAACTTCGGGAAGCTTAATTCAATCCATAAATGTACCTAAGCAACCTGTACACCTTATCTGGGTTATCTCTAGACATGAATCCCTCAGGCTGTATCATATACACCTCCTCCTCGAGGTTGCCATTAAGGAATGTGGTTTTGACGTCCATCTGCCAGATCTCATAATCATAGTGTGCTGCAATAGCCAATAGAATTCGAATGGATTTTAGCATGGCTACAGGTGAGAAAGTTTCGTCATAGTCAACACCTTGCCTTTGACGATACCCCTTAGCCACTAGCCTTGCTTTATAGGTCTCTACCTTTCCATCTACTCCAATCTTCTTTTTGAAGATCCACTTGCAACCAATGGGTACAATACCCTCGAGTGCATCAACTAGGTTCCAAACCTTGTTAGAGTACATGGAATCCATTTCTGAATTCATGGCTTCTTACCATTTCCCGGAGTCTATGCTCATAATAGCCTCCTCGTAGGTCTGAGGATCAATATCCTCAACATCCTCTCTTCTAATATGTCCCACATATCTCTCAGGAGGATGGGATACTCTATCGGACCTACATAAAGTTGGAACTTGTGTGTTAGGTATCTAAACAGATTCTGGAATGGTGCTTGAGCTAGGTTCTCCAACCTCACTCAACTCTATCATGCTCCCACTATCTCCACCAAGAATGTGTTCCTTCTCAAGGAACACTGCTCTCTTAGCTATAAAGACCTTTCGGTTCTCAGGATGATAGAAATAATACCCACAAGTTTCTTTGGGGTATCCCACGAATTTGCATCGTTCTATCCTAGATTGTAACTTGTCAGGGTTGTCTCTTAACATGGGTAGGGCAGTCCCAAATCTTAACAACTTTAAGATCGAGATTCTTCCCATTCCATATCTCATATGGAGTAGACATCACTGATTTAGTTGGAATTATGTTTAGAAGGTAAGCTGTGGTCTCTAAGGCATATCCCCAAAATGAGATGGGTAGGTCGGCGAAACACATCATAGAACGCACCATGTCTGACAGTGTGCGGTTCCTCCTTTCTTATACACCATTAAGCTGTGGTGTATAAGGAGGTATCCATTGGGATAATATCCCATAGTCTTTAAGGAACTGGGTGAACTCTATACTCAAGTACTCACCTCCTCGATCTGATCGAAGGGCTTTAATACTCTTTCCAGTCTAGTTCTCAACTTCATTTTTATATTCCCTGAATTTCTCAAAAACCTCAAACTTGTACTTCATCAAGTACACATGTCCGTATCTTGAGAAATCATCAGTAAAGGTAATAAAGTAGGAGTAACCACCTATGACATGAGTCGACATAGGACCATATACATCACTATGTATGAGTTCCAGTAACTCAGTGGCTCTCTCTCCAGTTCCACTGAATGGAGAGTTGGTCATCTTTCCCCGAAGGCAAGGTTCGCAAGTCGTATATGACTCATAGTCAAATGGATCTAGATATCCATTCTTCAGCAACTTTTGAATCCTTCCCTCATGGATATGACCTAGCCTACAATGCCAAAGATATGTATTGTTCACCTCTTCTCGTTACCTCTTAAACTTGCTTACACTCATGATATGTAGAGTTATATCTAGCATATATAAATTATTATGCAATGTTCCTCTCGTGATGATCTCATCATCTTATATTATTGAACAACCATTATTCTCAAAAACTAATTTATATCCAATAACTGTCAAACATGAAATAGAAATAATATTTTTGATAATAGAAGGAATATAATAGCATGCATCTAATGTAATAATATCTCCACCAGGTAGATGTAAGGTGACCTTGCCAACAGCCAATGCAGCAACCTTTGCTCCATTACCCATCTTAAGGTTCATCTTGCCTCTGTTCAATCTCCTAAGTCCTGCCAGAACCTGCAACGAATTACAAATATGATAAACACTCCCGGTATCCAATACCCATGTGTTATCATAAGATTCTAACAAATGGAGACTGATCATGAATGTACCTGAAGCTTCTGCAAGCTTCTATTTCACCCTCTCTGCAAGGTACTCTTTGCAGTTCCTCTTCCAGTGCCCATCTTTGCCGCAGTGGAAGCACTGGCCTTTGTCCTTTGTTAGGTCTTTCTTGGTAACCTTTGCCTTACCCATTTTGCCCTTGCCCTTGTCCTTCTTAAGGGTCTTCTCAGCCTTCCTTTTCTTTCTAGTCTCACCAATATAGAGAACCGACTTCTCTTTCTTGATGGTGCTCTCTGCTTCTCGAAATATATTGAGGAGCTCTAGGAGGGTCACCTTAAGTTTGTTCATATTAAAATTCATTATGAACTGAGAAAAGGAATCTGGTAGGGATTGAAGCATAAGATCCACACACAAGTTATCCTCTAGGACTATTCCTAGACCTGTGAGTTTCTCAATCCACTCAATCATCTTAAGGACATGGTTCTAAACCGGTGTCCCCTCAGACATCCTGGCACGGAAAAGACTCTTTGATATCTCATATCGCTGAGTTCTTCCTTGTTCCTCAAATAGTTTGCGGAGATACAGGAGTATGAAATTAACATCCATATTTTCATGTTGTCTCTGTAACTCAGTAGTCATAGAGGCCAATATATAACACTGAACAAGAGTAGAATCATCTAAGTACTTCACATAATGAGCGATCTCATCCTCGCTTGCCCTTTCGTCGGGCGTAGGGATCACTGTATCAAGGACATACGCGATTTTCTCTACCGTGAGAATGATTCTCAAATTACGAAGCCAATCCGTATAATTTGGACCAGTGAGGTGGTTGGCATCAAGTATACCACGTAAAGGATTTGAAAGCGACATTTTTCTGAAATAAAAGATATAGCAGAAATAAATAACATGCAGACTTTGCAGAAATTTAAACAATTAAGATAAGGACTTTTATCTTAATGTATTCCCACTAATTTTTCATAAGACATACAACACCCTCCGGTATGTGAATCGGAGACCCCCGGCGAATCTCTAGTAAGGATCGGGATCCAATCGGTGTCTTAACGTAACTTCGAAGGACTCGACCAATCACGTTAAGCCCGTAAAGGTAGGCAACTCTTGCCAATCACAACTCCTTGTGATTCTCGTTCTGTTCAGCCTCTGAACCACCATGGTCTCGAGGGACTCGACCAACCATGATGTTCAGTTAAGTCATCACCATCGTTACCATATGAGTCTGATTCGGTGTATACTCTCGAGGGACTCGACCAAGCATACCATATCCTCAGGTCACCAATGACATCTCTATATCGTAGATAAGATAGCGAGACTCGATATAGGTGAGTCTCGAGGGACTCGACCAACTCAACCTATACCGGGAATTGATTCCTAGCTATAACGATGGAAGGCCACATGGGTCAATCTAATTGCCTCACGTTTACCGACTTAATATTATTAATAGAGGAGATTTTGGTTTGGTCTCCTAACATAATATATCACACACATACGTATTTAATATATATATATATATATATATCTAGTAGGTGTATATCTAATCACACATCACATGAGCAATCACACCAAATGATCATGGACCACATCCTAATGTGATCAGGCCCAAGCCAGTGGGCCCAATCACTCACATCAAGATCTATGTGTACTTCGGTGCATCTCTATACCCTGTGATCGTCCATCTCGTTTCATCGGATCCGTCGGTATCTCAACGCATCTCTATGCGTCGGATCATCCGTCTCGGCCTCGTGGGTCCCGCTACCGCTACGCCTCCTCATATAATTACAATATAATTACAGGCACGTAGGCCCGACAATAAAAGAGAAAAATAGAGGCTCGCATGCCCCAATAATAATAATCACATGTACACACATCACATCACAAGTCCATGATCATCTGTCCATATCATATATCACATGTATATTTTACTTTAAAGGACTACTAAATAAAAAAATAATAGTTAATTAAACTATTTAATTAACATATTTAATTTTTTGAAATCAGGGACATAGAGGAAATTTTCTGAATACCCAAGGGTATTTTGGTAATTCGGCCAAAAGGGTATTTTGGTAATTCCATCAAAAGGGATAGAATCTGAAATTTCTAAAATTCTGAGGGGTATTTTGGTAATTCTATCAAAGGGGATAGAATTTGGAATTTTTGAAATTTTGAGGGGTAAAATCGTCGTTTGCCCTAAAACCCTAATCCCTCACCCTTACTACGCCTGCGGCCGCTGCCACCTTGCCGGCGGCGCCCCTGCGAGCGGGCGACGGCACCGCCGCCGCCCTGCCTGCGAGCGCCACCGGCGCCCACAGCGCGTTGCCCGCGCGTGCCTTCAGCGGGCGCCCCATGCCCCTACAGCACAACGCCATCGCCAGTGGCGGAGCGCCCTGCTGGCTGCCTGACGCGCCCTTGTAGCGCTACCCCTCATGCCCCTCTGAGCGAGATCGTCGACGCAGTAGCGCTTCGCTTCTTTGCGCTGCTGCGGCCAGTAGCTTGTCGGCGGCTGCTGCTTGGTAGCGATCAACAAGGCTGCAAGCGACCTTGCGGTCGTTACGAAAGACGCCGCAAGCAAGGGCAGCAACAGTTGCTGCCCTTCCTGGCCTTTTGCACCAACAATTTTGGCATCAAAAGTAGATCCAAAACATAACACACGTAGTTTAAGATCCGATCTTCGCACGAACAACCTGGCTCTGATACCAGTGTTGGGAAATCCGTCAAGGGAGCGTCATCACATGCGCAGCAGAAGAATAGGAAACAAAACCCCAGATTTCTCATAGAAAGTTTCCATCGTAGTGCGAATATCGATGTGTCAAAAATAAATCCGCAAAACTACACGTGTAAAAGAAGATACTTAGGGAGATCGTATATCCCTGAATTCCCGCAGATCTGTGGGAGAGGATGAAGGAGGTCAAGCGTCCTCCTCTCTAGCGGTATGCACACGACAGGGATTGCGACGATGCACCTCTCTCTCTGGCGAGAGGAGAACAAGAGGTGACTACCAAAAGAAACCCTCAGCCTATAGAGCTTTAGTTCCCTCCTGTTTATAGAGGCCCCCTGAAAATCCTAATAGATCTTTTGCCCTATTGGGTATTGGATATTCATCCAATTACCCAAGCCTCTTGGATTAGTGGGTCTCTACCTAATAATCTCTTATTAGCAATTATTGGATCTCATCTCAGGATCCAATAATTCAGGGGCTTAATGGATATCCAATAAGATAGGAGGTTCAGCGGATGTCTCATATCCGAACCTCTACTCGTCGCAACACCTACCATATGTGTGTGACCCTCTAGGCCCAATATCGAGCTGGCCATAAGTCATACTTGTCAGAACTCCTTCTGACTTAATGAATTATTATCTCTATAATAATTCACCCAACTCATCGACTGCGAACGTACCAGGCCACTATGCCGCAGCCCCCAGACGATATAGGGGAATCCAATCCTTTGGACCTATCTGTCCTCAATTACCATGTATCTATAATCTCTCATCCATCTAGTATCCTAGAGACCCTATACCGGGCATGGTGCTGTCAGGCCCATACGGTCTCTCCTCGAGTCTTGCTCTTGTCGGATCCTCCTAGAGAACCCTTTCTCTCTCAATCTAAATAACCTTGGCTAAGGATTTGTTCGAGTAAGAACACATGGGATATTCCTCTCATGATATCGAGAGTGGATGATCCTCTATTCACACTCAATAGCCCTCGTAAGGTTGGCTACCACTCCCAATGACCAGCTGTACTAGATCTATAACTTTCCAAACCTATAAGTCCAGTATCAAAGAGTGGAGTACTCATACAAGACATCCTTGGTGTCTCAAGTCTAAGGACTAGATACACTACTAGGACTACGGAATCATTGTCTGACATGAGGTATCAATAACCATCCAGCATTCCGTAGGCGGATCAATCAGTGAACTCATTCTCCAACGAGCACCTGCACTGTACCCTTAGTGTCCCCACACGAGTAGCTATGAGACCTGCTACCTCCATCATATGAATAGGTATACAACACACCAGTCTATCTGGTTATCTCGATGTCCTTCTCGAGTAACCTATGACTAGAATAATTTAGGGTTTGTGTTTAAAGGTGAATTGGTCTCATTATTGTGATCTCATCACAATCCGATTCCCATTGCACAGACCCAAGGACATCACAATATATGCAACACGCAAAATAAAGTGATAAAATGCCTAATAATAAGCAAATAGATAAAGTACATATTAAGTCACAAGTGTCATCACTCATTTGATTGGCTTGTAGGGCACATATGACTAGCAAATGCAAACCGATTTATAATGGTTCGGTCATGTGACCTACGTCCACTCTCGATTCCTCTTCGCTTGAGGCCACCGGCTTTCCACTAGCTATCCTCCTTCCAATGGGCGAGGATGAACTCCCTTATAGCTCTTCTTCTTTTGACGGGCTTAGGAGGAAACCCTTATAAGCACTCTCTCTTTTCTTTCGGTGGAATACAAGTGAAAACTAAGGAGGATTTTCTAGAGAGATTTGAGTAGCATTTTCTTGCTTTCAAAGTGTTGTGCTTGTTACATTTCTTACAGGAACACCTGGGGCATTTATAGACCCCAAGAGGGTTCAAATTTGGAGCCCAAATTTGAATCTCTTTCATTGTTCCCGGTGCTGGCGATGCCATCGCCTATCAGTGGCGATGCCACCACTTGTCAGTTGTTAGACTGACAGTGTACAAGGCGGTTCCACCGCCCAAGATAGCGGTGCCACCGCCCATGCTCTCGGGTGCTGGGCGGTGCCATCGCCTAGCTCATTGGTCCTGGGCGATGCCACCGCCCAGCTATTTTCAGCACATTGGTTTGGGCCTTAAACTTGGTCCAAACCGGTCCAAACTAAGGTCCAATTGGCCCCTATTTGGGTTATAGGATTAATACCTAATCCTAACCCAAATTAATATGCTAACTATGAAATTAAAGATATTTCTTAAGCTATTACAAAATCCGACAAGTCAAGACTTCTTCCGACGAACTTCTGGCGATCTTCCGATGAACCCTCGAAAACCATTCTGCAGACTCCCGGCAAGCTCCCGGACTTCACGATGATCTTGGCGAGTTCCAACGAGCTTCATTGGCAAGCTCCGATCTTTCTTGGCAAGCTCCGCGAACTTTCGATAAACCATCCGGTGAACTTCTGAAAACCCTTTAGCAAGCTCCCTACTCATTCTCGGCCAGTTTCGACAACACTCCCAATGAATCTTCGGACTTCTGTCGAACTCTCGAACTTTCAACAATCCATCATACTTGTCTTCCGGCACTTTGTTTTACTTTATGTCTTCATTGTCATCGTAGTTAATCCTGCACACACACAAACAAAACTCTACTTTGATCTAAACAATTACTACAACGTAAATTGACATTCAATTACCCGGCACGTCATTGGTCGGTGCTTCATCTGATTCTTCAGCGCATCATCCTCTCTTGAGGCTTGTTGCCCAATCGGCGGTTGACCTCCGCAACCCCGATATCCTTGGCGCAACTCCGCTCTTCTTGGCCTGATGCCCGACGTACAAAACCTTCTGCCAATTGTCGACCGAACCTCTAGCTCGATATCCAATATCCTAACATTATCACTTCCAGCGTAACATCAATTCCTCCACCGTCAACTGTCTAATCCTGATCGATAGTAGACCTACGTAACTCAAAACACAATTAGATCATAAAACACAATCAATTAGTTTCATCATCAAAATCTGAGATTCAACAGAATGATGATGAAAAATCATTATTTCGATAAAAGATACCAACTAAAATTTTGAAATGTAGCAAGGATCAAATGATATCAAAATAAAATATACAATTCCAAAGCATGATATCATTTTACGATACATCATGAAATGATAACTTATCATATCAAAGAAAGATACCAAATTTAAACATGATATGATAACGATTTTATAAAAATTAACATGCATGAGCCATTTGCGATGCATGCGATACGCTTCATATAATTGCGATACATTGCGATGCTTTTAAAGATAGCAATCAATTTTTGATACAAAGCATGGCAATTGCAATACGATACATACAAGACATTTATAAGTCATCAATTCATTTTGCCATATTCTTCTCCCCCTTTGTCATCAACAAAACGGAAGTGGGCCCTGATGCTAAATATTATGATTGGAGTTTTTGAAAAATGACAAAAAGGAAGGATAAATACATAAGAAGAATAATGAAAAGTGATTTGTTCATTCTTATTGAAAATTCATGTCTATAAAATCATAAGATAGATCATCAAGGCCAAAATTCACAAGAATTTCTAAGAGCTTATGAAATATTCATACATAAAAAAATCAGCATTAAGGCATAATAATTCTTGAAGCATAAAAGTGAATCATTCAAGTCATTAAAAAGCTTACAAGAATCATTTCTACCAAATGAAATTAGTGAAGTAGAAAGGAAATCATTTGAATATAAAATTCATAAAACTCATGATAAGAATTATGTGTTCATTCAAGAAGGATTGAGATGAAAAGTTCAAGAGGCAATTTGATTAAAAATTCAAGCCATAAAATCATTAAGTGAAAAGATAGATTATTGAAGCCAAGATGTTCATCAAACATTTCATCAAGAGCTCATGACATTCATTCAAGAAAAAATTCGTGAGGAAGAAAAGAAGGATCATTTAAGCTCAAAACTCATGAAAAACTCATCCAAAAATTTTATAAGGGGCTAACTTGGTATTCTCATAAGAAAGAATTCAGGAAAGCTAACTTGGCATTATCATTCATCAAGTTGAAAATAATCAATCAAGCCATTAAAGCTCAAGACATAGAATTTTGCACAAGAGTTAAAAAATTCATTGAATTCATATGAATGAAATCCGAAGAGAGTATTCAAATAATAAAAACTTGAGAGCTTCTTCTTTATACAAAGTTCATGACATTAACATATGTATAGTTCCATGTGTCATGAAAACAAAATCAACAAACTTCAAATGATATGAAAGTGTGAAAAAAACATGAAATCCATTTATTCATACCAATAGGAGTAGAGGGAGTATAAAATCGGTAGAATTAATTTTACTAAGTCATTAAAAGGGCATGATATTAATTTAAAAGATCATCAATGAAGAATCATGTACATGATGCTAAAATTATTAATCAAAGAAGGAAGAGTATCAATGTAAGGTCGGAGAAGGATAAAAATAAGAGCTCCATTCAAAATACTATATCGAAAAGATATCATCCGAAGTTCGAAAAGATAATATCAAGATGAGTTCATGAAAATTTAAGTTGAAAAATTTTGGAAAAGAAACATATAACACCCTCATGTATTAGGATAATTTAGCACGTCTAATTCTCTTCTAATGAAGTTAAATTGTTCTTCATTTAAAGGTTTTGTGAAGATGTCTACTAATTGGTGTTTTGTATCAATAAATTCTAGTGTAACATCATTATTATTGATATGATCTCGTATAAAATGATGCATAATGTCAATATACTTAGTTCTAGAGTGTTCAATGGGATTTTTGGTTAAACAAATAGCAATTGTGTTATCACATTTTATAAAAATATTATTTAAATGAATTTCATAGTCTTCTAATGTATTTTTCATCCAAACTACTTGTGCACAATATGCACTTACGGCTATGTATTCGACTTTGACCATAGATAGTGCAACCGAGTTTTATTTCTTGGAAATCCAAGAAATAAGTGCATGTTCTAAAAATTGGCATGTTCCGGATATGCTTTTTCTATATATTCTACATCCGCCAAAATCCGTATCCGTATAGGCTATTAAATCAAAGTAATCAGATTTTAGATACCATAATCCTAGATTAAGAGTTCCGTTAAGATATCTAAGGATTCTTTTAACAGCATTAAGATGAGATAACTTAGGATTAGCTTAAAATCTAGCATAAAGTCCTACACTAAACATGATATCCGATCTAATTGCGGTGAGATAAAGTAAACTACCTATCATTCCCTTATATGTCTATTGATCAAAATTTTCTCCACTTTCATCCATGTCTAGCTTAGTATAGGTACTCATAGGAGTGTTTATGGCTTTTGAACTATCCATGTTAAATCGTTTTAATAATTCTAATGTATATTTAGTTTAATTAAGAAATATATCATCACTAAGTTGTTTAATTTACAATCCTAAAAAGAAGGTTAGTTCACCCATTAAACTCATTTCAAATTCATGACTCATACACTTGACAAATGATTCACATAGTGATTCATTTGTAGAACCAAAGATAACATAAATTTGAATAATAATAAAATTATTTTTAAAATATTTAATAAACAATGTAGTATCGACCTTACTTTTAGAAAAATTATTTAAAATAAGAAAAGAGCTAAGTCTCTCATACTAAGCCCTTGGGGCTTATTTTAACCCACAGAGAGCCTTAGCTAATTTAACCACATGATTAGGAAAAAGAAAGTTTTCAAAACTAGGTGGTTGTTCAACAAACACTTCTTCGAAAATAAAGTCATTTAAGAAAGCACTTTTGATATTCATTTGAAATAACATAAAATTATTACTATTAACATATGCAAGGAGCATCCTAATGACTTCTAATCTAGCCACAAGAGCGAAGGCCTCTTTGTAATCGATACATTCTTCTTGGTTGAAACCCTTGATCACTAATCTAGCCTTGTTTCTAACAACGATATCGAATTCATCTTGCTTGTTTCTAAATACCCATTTAGTACCTATAACTAAATGGTCACTAGGTCTAGGAACAAGCTTCCACACCTCATTCTTCTCAAATTGGTTTAATTCCTCTTGCATTGCGATAACCCAAGAATCATCTTTCAAGGCTTTGTCAATGCACTTAGGTTCAATTTGAGAAAGAAAAGCAACATTGGTACAAAAATTCATAAAAGAAGAATGAGTTTGAACTCCTTTTGATGTGTCTCCTATAATTAACTCCTTTGGATGGCCATCTACATACTTTCATTCCTTATATAAGGAAATTTGGGAAGAAGATGTATCCAAGTTGCTATTTGAAGAAGATGTTTCATTCAAATTTAAACCATTAAAATCAAGATCATCATCAAAATCATTTTTCTTAAATTCAGAAATTTCATTAAAACTAACATGAATAGATTCTTCTATAACCAAGGTTTTGTTAGAACCCTTACAGATTCTAAGCTTGGGGTTGATCTCTTTAGGGGATCAGCCTCTTTGAAACTCTATAAGGGTTCCTTACTCCAAGTTGCTGCTCAAAGGTTGCTAAAAGGATTAATCTATTCATTAAGAAAAGAGAGTGAATACATGGCTATTTATAGGGCTTCTAAACTCCAACTCATAATAGGACTCCAACTCCTAATAGGACTCCTACTCAAGACTCCCACTTCTAATCAACTTCTAATACTTTTCTAAGAAGCAACCTTCAAACTAATCCTAACCTAGCCAGCCTCTTTACCTCTTTAATAGGGGTCGGCTAGATAGGATTTACTAGGAAATCGTGAATCGGCATCTCATGCGCAACAAAAAACAAAAACAAGATCAAATTTTTCATAGTTAAGTACTTGGTCGTTGTGCGACTATTGGTGCACAAAAAATTGTAAATCCAAAAACTGCACGTATCATGTAAGAAGCGTTACATAGGGAGATCGTATATCCCCGAAATTTTCAAATCCGATGAAGAGGATGAATGAGCGCTAGCGTACTCCTCTCTAGTGGTAATCCACATAGCAGATGCAGCGACGACGCTCCTCAGATCACCGCTGGATCTCCCTCTCTTAAGGGTCTTCCCAGCCTTCCTTTTCCTCTTGGTCTCACCAACATAGAGAACTAATTTCTCTTTCTTGATAGTGCTCTCTGCCTCCCTCAACATATTATGGAGCTCACGGAGAGTCACCTCAAGTTTGTTCATATTAAAATTCATGATAAACTAGGAAAAGAAATCTGGTAGGGACTAGAGTATAAGATCAACGCACAGGTTATCATCTAGGACCATTCCTAGACCTGTGAGTTTCTCAATCTACTCTATCATCTTCAGGACATGGTTCTGAACCGATGTCCCCTCAGTCATCCTAGTACGGAACAGACTCTTGGATATCTCATATCGCTGAGTTCTTCCTTGCCCCTTAAACAGTTTTCAGAGATGTAGGAGTATGGATCAAGCATCCATGTTTTCATGTTGTCTCTATAACTCAGGAGTCATAGAGGCTAACATGTAATATTGAGTGAGAGTGGAATCATCTATATACTTTGCATATTGGGTAAACTCTTCCTAAGATGCTCTTGCCTCAGGTGGGGGTATGATCGTATCTAGGACAAATATGATTTTCTTTACTGTGAGAACTATTCTCAGGTTACGAAGCCAATCTATATGGTTTGGACCGGTGAGGCGGTTGGCATCAAGTATGTCACGTAGAGGGTCTGATGGCGACATGTTTCTGATAAACAAGAGAAGTAGCATTAGTAAATAACACGTAGATTTCACAGAAAAATAAACAATCAAGATATGGACTTCTATCTTGATGTGCTCCCACTAATTTTTCTAGCAAGTCACGCGACACCCTCAACATGTGAAACAAAAGTCTCCAGCAGACTTTTAGTGAAGATCGGGATCCAATCAGCATCTTAGTGTAACCTCAAAGGACTCGACCAATCACATTAAGCCCAAAAAGGTAGACAACTCTTGCCAATCACAACTCCTTGTGATTCCCGTCATGTTCGGCCTCCGAACCACTATGGCCTCGAGAAACTCAACCAACCATGATGTCTAGTTAAGTCATCACCATCGTTATAAGATGAGTCTAATTTGGTGATATGCCCTCGAGGGACTCGACCAAGCACACCATGTCCTTAGGTTATCGGTGACATCTCTATGTCATAGGCAAGATAGCGAGAAGCAAAATAGGTGAGCCTCGAGGGACTCGACCAACTCAGTCTATGTCAAGAATCGGTTCCTACCTATAACGATGGAAGGCCACGTGGGTCAATCTTATTGCCTTATGCTTACCGATTTAATATTATCATAGGAGGGGATTTAGATTCGGTCTTGTGATATGACGTGTCACACACATACATATTTTATATATATTTACATCGTATGCAAATATATATATACTTTTCTAGTAGGTGTATAGCAATCACATGCACAAGCACACCAAACGATCATAGACCTCAACCTAATATGATTAGGCCCGAGCCAGTAGGCCTAATCACTTACACTATGATATATGTAAATATCGGTGCATCTCTATGCCCAATGATTATTCATCTCATCATCGTCGGATTCACAGGCACCTCGACGCATCCCCATGCATCACGATCGTCTGAATCAACCTCGAGGGCCCCACTGCCACCTCAAGGCTTCTGTCGCTCCTCTAAGGTAATTACAAAATTACAAGCATGCAAGCCTAATAATCAATGAAAAATGGAGGCTCACAGGCCCCAATAATCATATACACATCATATGATCCATGATCATCTTCCCACATCACACATCATATGTATATATCATGTTGGATAATTAAAAAAATAATAATAGTTAATTAAACTTTTAAATAACAAAAATTTTGAAATCAAAGACATGTCAAAAATTTTGAGAAATATCAAGGGTATTTTGGTAATTTTGATAGGACATGCCTTGGAATTTATGTAATTCACAAGGGCAAAATTATCTTTTACCCAAATACCACCTCCCGCTATGGGCACACCGCTTGACAGGCATGTGGCGCCAATCCGGCAACCACAACTTCTTGCGATCGCCGCCTAACATGCGGTTGCCGCCTCGTGCATGGGGGGGCCATCGCCATGCGTGCAAGCGACTGCCGCCTGTAGTCGCCCTGCACAGGCAGCGGGCAGCTACCTCACGAATGGGGCGGCCACCGCCATTGCAATGTCGCTTCGTGCGGGCAGTGGGCAGCTGCCTCACACAAGCGGCAGCCACGAGCTGGCGGCCGCAACCTTTGTGACCACTGCCTTGTGCAACCACCCTGCACGCAGAGGCAGTAGCTGCTACCTTGCACAAGGTGGTGAGCACCCTCTCCGTGCAACTTGCCTTGCATGCACAGGCAGCCTCAACCTTTGAGGCCGCTGCCTTATGCGTGCAGGCAGTTGCCACCTTGCACAACAGTGGCCGCAACCATTGCGGTCGCCGCCTTGCATGCACAGGAGTTGTTGCCATGCACGGGCGGCCACAACAGTTACGGCCGCTGCCTTATTCGTTCACGAGCACAACAGCCCACTCGTAACTTTTGCATGCGCACCACCTCCTATCGATCCACTGGGCAGCAACAATTGCTGCTTTTATCTCCTTCATTTGCGCCAACAAATTTAACGCAAAAGGATCGCTCTAAAGCACATTTCAACAGCAAGATAAAGTGCTTTTCAGATCTCGGAAACCACGTCAAACATAATAAGAATGCGTAAAATAATTCTATGCGATTAGACACAACATATGTAGTTTATAAGCCAATCATCACACGACAAACCTGGCTCTGATACCACTGTTGAAAAATCATGAATCGACATCTCATTCGCAGCAAAAAATAAAAACAAGATCAGATTTTCTATAGTTAAGTACTTGATCGTTGTGCGACGATTAGTGCACGAAAAATCTTAAATCTGAAAACCACACGTATCATGTAAGAAACATTACCTAGGGAGATCATATATCCCCAAAATTTTCAGATCCGATGAAGAGGATGAAGGAGCACTAGCGTACTCCTCTCTAGTAGTAATCCACACAGCGGATGCAATGACGATGCTCCTTAGATCACCACGGGATCTCCCTCTCCACATGCACCACAAGGCTGCTAGAGCCAAGGAGGAGGAGAGGAGGCTGAGGAGAATAGGAGGGGTCAGTACCAATAGCTCTAGCCTATGAACCAAAAAGTTCCTCCTATTTATAGAGGTACATGAAGCTTATTCTTAATGGATCATATTCACATTGGATCTCTATCCAATTATCCAATTGGACCTCTATCTATTTGGATCTTATGCAATCATCCAATTGGATCTCATCCAATCATCCAATTGGATCTCATCCAATCATCCAATTGGATCTCATCCAATCATCCAATTGGATCTCATCCAATCATCCAATTGGATCTTATCCATAAGATCCAAATTAGGGGCTCTGCAGATATCTTATATCTGCATCTCTACTTGTCGCAACATCTACTTAATGTGTGTAACCCTCTAGGCCTGATACCGAGTTGGCCGTGAGTCACTCCCGTCAGAACTCTTTCTGACTCAGAACTCCTTCTAACTCAGAACTCCTTCTGATATAGTGAATTATTATCTCCATAATAATTCACTCGACTCATCAACTATAAACGTACTAGGCCACTACGCCACAGTCCCTAGATGGTATAGGGGGATCTAATCCATCAAACCTGTGTGTCCTCAATTACCATGTACCTATAGTCCCTTATCTATCTAATATCCCAGAGATCATATATTAGTCATGGTAATGTCAGGCCCATACGGAATCCTGTCCGAGTCTCACTCTAATTAGATTTTCCCGGAGAACTCTCTCAATCCGAATGACCCTAGCTAGGGATTTTGCTTGAGCGAGCACACGCGGGATATTCCTCTCATGATACTGAGAGTGGATGATCCTATATTGACACTCAATTAACTTTGTAAGGTTGGCTACCATTCTTGAGAACTGGTTGTACCAGATCTAGAGCTTTCCAAACCTGTAAGTCCAACATCAAAAGATGGAGTACTCATACAAGGCATCTTTGGTGTCTCAAGTCTAAGGACCAGACACACAACTAGGACTACGGAATCGCTACCTAACGTTAGATATTATTAACTATCTAGCATTTTGTAAGTGGATCAATCAATGAACTCATTCTCTAATGAGCACCTGCACTGTACCCCTAGTATCCTCACACAAGTGACTATGAGACCAGTCGCCTCCATCATATAGATGAGTATATAACGCACTAGTCTATTGGGTTATCTCGATGTCTTTTTCGAGTAACCTATGACCAGGATGATTTAGGATCTGTGTTTAAAGGCATATTGGTCTTATTATCGTGATCTCATCATGATCTGATTCTCATTGCACAGATCTAAGGACATCATAATATTCATCCAGATAATATGAGAAAATAACAATAATAATACACAAAGAGATCGACGCAACGTGTTACAAGTGTTATCACTCACGTGATTGGCTTGTAGTCCACCCTCATGCAAAGCTGAAGCATGTCCGAGGGCTATCTCTCCTTCTCTGGAGACCTCTCTAAACTATCTCCTTGCTGAAATTTGGTTGCACTCGGTGGTTGTCCAATTCCAAATTCTGCAAACAAAGTGTGCAATTTGTCCTCCAAGCATAATTCAAGCCATGATTCAATCCGAGATTCCAATGCTTTAAATTTAACATCAATTGGATCTTGAGAAGTCATAGCATATGCCTGTAGATCAGAGATGTCTCTGTCTTTTTTCTGTTGATGGGTTAATGACATGGGGTGGTGGAAGGTTCGAATAATAGATCAGTTATAGAAGGGTTCGGCTGTAATAGTTTACTGTTTTGGGCTACGGTTTTTGACGCTATTATGGTTATGAAAATTGGTTATGATGGCTGCATCTTAAGGCTAGAGGGATGCCCTAAAGACATCTTAGTTGGTGGCAGTAAGGTGGTTAGGGTTTGGTAGGTTACGAAGAAGAAAAAGGATAAAGGTGCAGCACTAGATTTTTCACCGAAAAAATCCAACAGTAAATATGTAATTTTTTCCTAGCAATTCTCAATAGAGATTCAAGTAAAACTCAAGGAAATCTACTAGTAAAGGAGAGGTAATGCTATTACAAATTTTGTAGAAGGAAATGACAACAAGAGGTTTGGCAAAATTAGGATCACGGAAAGGTATTACATTAGATTTTTACATCTAAAGTGCAGCAGTTTGGACGTAAAAGATCAGTCGTTTATATTAAGAATTTTTTGATGAAACCAAAGGAAAATCCACTATTAGAAAGTGTCAAAGCCGTTGTAAAAATTTCATAGAGATTTGGACAGAAAAAATGCAATAGCAAGATAAAAAAAATAGTGCTATGCGGTTAGAATTTTGCAATGCATCTTTCGTCATAGAGATGAAAACTTTACGACAAAAAGTTTATGCAACAATATAGGAACAATTTTATTTTTTGGATTTTTTGAATAAGTATAACTAAATTGCAATAGCAATAAGGTAGGAAACTAGAACCTGTTGTAATTCACGGGGAGATCAAAGGATAATCCGCGGTGGTGGAGATGATGGTGGAATTCAGTGACGATCGTTTAAGAAATTATGGGAATTGTTTGGGCGGCTATGGAGGGCTGATGGATGGCTATGGAAGGGCAGCTAGATGCCAAGAATGCTGCTCTAATACTAAGTGTTAGAACCCTTACGGATTCTAATCTTGGGGTTGATCTCTTTAGAGGATCGGCCTCCTTAGATCTCTATAGGGGTTCCTTCCTCCAAGTTGCTACTCAAAGGCTGCTAAAAGGATTGATCTATTCATTAAGAAAAGAGAGTGAATACATGGCTATTTATAGACTTCTAAACCCCCAACTCATAATAGGACTCCAACTCCTAATATGACTCCTACTCAAGACTCATACTTCTAATCAACTTATAATGCTTCTCTAAGAAGCAACCTTCAAACTAATCCTAACATAGCCGACCTCTTCACCTCTTTAATAGGGGTCGACTAGATAGAATTTACATGAATATCTTTATGATTTATATGTTTACCCCCTTCAATGAAACTAAATTAGGACTCTCCTAGCTAGAGTCCTAACAGGTTCTTTTATTAAAAACATAAAAAATTATAGAAATAAAAGAGTAACCAAGAAAGATGCCTCCATCGGATTTTGCATCAAACTTCCCTAAGGTATCCTTTTCATTCAAGATAAAGTATTTACAACCGAAAATTTTAAAATAAGAAACGTTTGGCTTTTTGTTATTCCATAATTCATAAGGAGTTTTGGAGAGAGATGGTCTTATTAGAACCCTATTCATGATATAGCAAGTCGTATTAACGGCTTCAGCCCAAAAGTATTTGAGTAAACTATGTTCATTTAATATGGTTTTTGTTATTTCTTGTAAATTCTTATTCCTTCTTTCTACTACTCTATTTTATTGAGGATTCCTTGGAGTAGAGAAATTATGATTATATCCATTAGATTTATAAAAAATTTGGAAGTCACGGTTTTGAAATTCACCATCGTGATCACTCCGAATCGATGAAATCATAAAACTCTTTTTCATTTTAAGCAAGTTTACAAAATTTAGAAAAACATTCAAAGCAATCACTTTTGTGAGTCAAGAAATAGATCCAAGTGTATCTACTATAGTCGTCTACAATTACAAATGGCATATTTGCTACCTTCGAGACTCGTTGTGTCAATTGATCCAAAAAAAATCCATATGGATCAATTACAATGGTCTAGAGGTGCTTATTTGATTCTTTGGTTTGAAACTACTTTTTATTTATTTTTCTAATTAACAAGCATCACACACTTTATCTTTAACGAACTTAACATTAGGAATGCCTCTTATAAGTTCTTTAGATGTGATTTGAGAGATTAGTTTTATGCTAGCATGACCTAATCTCTTATACCAAAGCCAAGCATCATCATTCAAAGCCGAAAAGCATATTTCATTGCTAAGATCAACAATG
Organism: Musa beccarii; assembly: GCA_024322285.1. NCBI lineage: Eukaryota > Viridiplantae > Streptophyta > Magnoliopsida > Zingiberales > Musaceae > Musa > Musa beccarii. The sequence goes on along the minus strand of CM044395.1, from coordinate 32,179,125 downwards.
TTTATGGTGTAGATATTATTTTATTTTAATGCAATCATAGATGTATTGTTGTGTAGTTTTTTAATAATGCAAACATTATATTCAAATTTTATGATATATCCTTTATCACACAATTAACTAATGCTCAAAAGATTATGTTTTAAGTCATCTACTAATAATACATCATCAATTAAAAAGCTTGGTTTGTTACCTATGGTTCTCTTGTCAATGATTTACCCATGTTGTTATCTCTGAATGTGATATACCTTTCGTCTTGGCTAGTGAGCTTAGAGAATTATGATGGATCTCCAGTCATGTGCCTTAAGCATCAACTATCAAGATACCATCTCTTGCTCCTAGCTTGTGTGGGTGAATATGTCTACAAAAGAGGACGGTTCTTAGGTACCCATTTGAACTTGGGTACCTCAAAAATTGATCTACTAATCTTGTTATTGTGCATTAAATTTCTTATGATTCCTTTAGGAGCCCATATCGATTTATGTGGACTAATTTTCTTAAACGAACATTTGTAAACAACATGTTCGGACTTACAACAAAAATTATATTTTGAGTGAGATGATACAAAAATTGTATTTTGAGTGAGATGATACATGTAGTGTAGGTCCTCTAATGAAGGTGGTTGGATTTCAGTGAGATCTCACAAATCCAATTCCACTTCTTTTTTCGACATGACCTTTGTTTGCAAGGATCAAGTCTAAGCCCTTGCTACCAACCTTAAACTTATTTAAGGTCTCTTTAAGTAGCAAGTTCTATTTCTTAATTACCTCTAAGTGTTCACACTAAGAGCATGGAGGTAAAGAGGGAGTATTAAGTTTGAAACTATCAAGTTTATCGACTAAGAGAGCATGCTCCTTTTTCAATGAATTAAACTTTTTACTAATAGTTCTACATTCATCAAATAATTCATAAAAAGCATTTGAAAGCTCATTATAAGATAAATTTTCATTAACTAAATCGTATACCTCTTCTCCAAAAGCCATTAAAGTGAAGTTAGCCATCTCCTTGTTGCTTACTTCTTCATCTTCGAAGCCACTTGAGTCATCCCATGTTGCCTTTAGGGCCTTCTTCTTCTTTGGTTGCTTCTTCTTAGCTTAAGGGCATTCACTATTGAAGTTGATAGAACCCTAGAGGAATTCTATGGAGATTGATCTTTGAAGGAGATCAACCCTTATAATGCTATAGGGGTTCCACCCTCCTTGGTAGTCGGCCAAATGGCTGCAAAGTAGATTGATCTTTTCTTGTTCCAAAGATATGGAGGCTACATGCTTATATAGAGCTCCAAACCCTAGCCCTAGGGGCTACGTCCTAAGTGAACTAACCAATTTGCCCTCAATCTTAGCCGACCGACCCAGTAACAAGGGGGGCGATGGCTAAGAAGCCCAAAGACCCAAATATAAACCCTAGCCTCTCTTCTTTATAGGATAGAGGCGACTATGTGGGGTTTATTACACTCTCATAGGGTTTTTATTAGCTGCTACATAGTTGAGTAGGACTCAACCTTGCTAGGGTCCTATCATGCCCACCCTCTTCAAATCAGCCTTGTCCTCAAGGCTAGGGTTCCATGAACTCAGGGAACTGGGTCTTCAGCTCCTCGTATGATTCCCATGTAGCATCTTCAAGTGGTAAATTAGTCTAATGCACTAGTACTTCAGTAGAGGGACGTCGACGACGTATCAAGATTTTACGGTCGAGGATGGCTTGTGGTTGGGTTTGAATATTTTCATCATCAGTGGTGTTGGGCAGTTGGATCTAGGGTGACTCGTGTTCTCCCTTCTTGGGTTTCAAGCATCACACGCAGAAGATAGGGTGAATTTTGGCATCTTCAGGTAATTTAAGTCTATACGCTATAACTCCAATATGCTCTATGATCTTATAAGGCCCATAAAAACGTGGAGATAGCTTCATGGAGGCTCGTGTGTTGATGGAGAGCTGCTTGTATGGCTATAAGCGAAGATAAACCCAATCTCCTTCTAAAAATTCTCTTTTGCTTCGTCATGTGTTGGCTTACTATTTCATTCTGGCTTGAGCGATAGAGAGATTATCCTTTAGCAGTTGTAGAAGTTCGTCCTTGTCAATAAGTTCTTGGTCGACCTGATCTATCTTGGCTGAGCCAATTACATACTTTGGAATCACAAGGGCTAGCCGACTATGCAATGCTTCATATGTGGTATATTTTGTAGATGAATAATACGTAGTATTATACCACCATTCGGCCCAAGAGAGCCATTTCATCCACTCTTTCAGTTGGTCACTAGCGATACACCGAAGGTACATCTCTAAACACCTATTCACCACCTATGTTTGGCCATCAGTTTGTGGATGATATGCTGTACTCATCTTGAGTTTGGTGCCCTATAATTGGAATAACTCAATCCAAAATTTACTGGTGAAGACCCTATCACGATCACTTATAATGAACATTGGTATCCCATGTAATTTAATAATATTTTCTATGAAAATCTAAGCAATACTAGCAGTAGTGTAGGGATTTCGTACAGCACAAAAATGAGCATATTTCGTAAGTCGATCAACCACCACGAGGATTGTGCTTTTACCTTTGGAAGGTGGCAGCCCTTTGATGAAATACATGGAGATGTCAGTCCACACTAAGTCCGGTATGGGTAGCGGTTGTAGTTTCCCTGGACTCGCCACTATTTCACCCTTTTGCTATTGACATACATCACATTATACCACATATTCAGAAATAAATTTTTTCATCCGTCTCCAATAAAATTTTGCTTCACTCTTTTGTAGGTTCTCAAAAATCTAGAGTGCCCTACTGAAGGTGTTGAGTACATTTCATGCAGAATGACTTTGATACAAGGGGAATCAGGTGTAAGCATAATACGACCTTTGTAGCGTAGATCCCTTGAATCCCAGGTATAGTGAGCTATTGCACCTGGATCCTCCTCCATTTTTTTAATGATATTATTGGTCTCTGGGTCCTTCTTCCATTCCTCTCTAATGTCCTCAAGGAAGCCGATGGTAGGAAGAGAGACGGTTAAAAATTCAGCTTGCTCAGGTAGCTATGAGAGCGCATCTATAATAATATTTTCTTTCTCTTTTTTATAAATAATTTCATAATCAAATCCTAGAAGTTTGGTTATCCATTTTTTCTACTCCAGGGATGATATCTTCTGCTTAAAAAATACTTGAGGCTTTTATGGTTGGTTTTAATCTGAAATCACCGATCGATCAGGTAGGGTCTCCACTTTGTTACTGCATGCACAATGGTGAGCATCTCCTTATTATAGATAGACATTTTTTGATGGGAGGGAGATAACGCCTTGCTGGTGTATGTGAGCGGTCGACCCTCTTGTATGAAAATAGCTCTAATTTTAACTCTAGATGCGTCGACCTCAATGATGAAGGGTCGACTGAAATCTGGTAATGCTAGCATCGACGTTGTCATCATGGCTGCCTTAAGTTTATCGAAGGCAGCGGAGACTTCGTCCGACCATTGGAAGGTATCTTTTTTCAGTAGAGAAGGGGTGTACTGATCTTCCTATAGTTCTTCATGAATTTTCAGTAGTAGCGTGTTAGTCCAAGGAACCCATGTAGTAATTTCACATTTATAGGTTTCGGCTAGCTCTGCATTGCCTCGATTTTTGTTGGGTCTGTTGCCACTCCTTCTTCTGATATTATGTGCCCAAGGTACTCTACTTTTTGCTAGAGAAAGCTACACTTTGATAGTTTAACAAAAAGAGTATTCTTCATTCGTTGGGTCGAAACGGTGGTTACGTTGCTTCCGCGCTTCCCGCGTAGGGTGACCTATTTTCCCTTGTAGTAGAATTTCATAATTAATTTGAAAAAGTTTCAAGAGATGTCACCTAGCATTATTAGCCATTCTATGCCCAGCACAGCCTCATAATCATCAATTGGTAGGAGAAAGAAGTCGGCGATAATTTCTTGGTCTTACAATAATAGTTTCACCTGCGGGCATCTTCGGTCGCACTTTAGGATTCGACCATCGATGACCTTTATGTCAAACTTGCTACAACCTTCGATGTGGAGCACCATCCAAGAAATGACCTTACTATTTAAGAAGTTATTTTTTCTACCAGTGTCGATGAGAATGGTGATCGATTGTTGTTTGAGAATGCCTCCAACTTTCATCGTTTAAGGATTTAAGTAGCCAGCTAATGCATATACCATAAAGTCAGTCGATTGTGGCTCTTCTTCCACATCTTCTTTCTCATGTTCAAGGCTCTCTTCTGGCTATTCAATGACCTATTCTTTCACTAGTTCGATCATAAAAATTCTCCCCTTTTTACAGTGATGCTCGTGGCTCCATGGCTCGTTGCAATGCCAACATAACCCCTTTGTAGATCGCTCCCGAAACTCTTATCTTGTCAACTTTTTTGGTGCAGGAGCTCGGCTAATAGTAGGGGGCTGAGGGCTTCGGTACTACTGGTCAGGGAGTGACCCTAGTCCTCTGAGCTTCGTGGTTCAATCGCTCCTCTTAAAGTCGTGCAAAAGAGATGGCTACCATAAGCATGTACAACTATCGCGCTTTAACTTCTCCCAGAATTTTCAGCTTCAAGCCCTTAATAAACATTCCCAATAGTTGTTTTTCAAACCAATCATGAGTTTGATTAGATAATTATTCAAACTTGATTTGATACTCCTGAATGGTGGAGGTTTGTCAGATCTTCGCTAGTTGTCCGTCGATGTTCTCGTAATCGGTTGGTCCGAAGCGGATCAGCAATTCTTCTTTGAATCGTCACCATGAGAGGACTCCATGAGTGTGTTCAAATCAATCAAACCACTGTATGTCATCCCCTTCAAGATGTATAGCTACAATTTCCACCATAGATGTGTCCGTGGTTTTGTGGTACCAAAAATATCGCTCTGCATGCGAGATCCAACCAATCGGGTCTCCTTTTTCCCATCTAGAGAAGTCCATCCTCATGTGTGGGTAGTAGAGATCGATCATAGAGCCTCCTCTCTCCTGGAAGTCAGGTCTTCGATCAGAGCTCTCTCCTTGATGTGATTTCTTTGGGCTCAGTAGTCGACCCAAACTGAGTTCAGCAAAGAGGGCCTGAATCTTCTCCTCCATCCGCTCTCGAAGGCTTCGAACTTAGTATTGATTGCCTCCTCAGATGCCATAGTATATGCCTATAGATCTGTAATATTAAGATCTCTCTTTTGTTTTCGGGTTAAAAGGTATGTATTATTTGAGGGAAGTGGTGGCCGAAAGGGCTTGTGGATTGGTGGATATAGGCTGCGGTTTAGGCTTGTTTTATGGCTGCTTTGGGTGTGGTTTGGGGGCTACTATTTGATGGAGTTTGGGCTATGATAGTAGTGGATGAAGGTTAGGGAAGAGGGTTTTAGATCTGTGGAAGATGGCGACAGAGATTTGACAGAATTCAATGAAAGTTGCTGCCGATATGCGCTGTCCCGTAAGAGCAGAATTATCATCGAAGAAACGACAGTTTCTCGACAAAATTTCCAGCGGAAACCCAAATATTTGAGGAGGGGTTTTGATAGTAGAATATCAGTTTAGATAACAACAAGGATGATAAATTGGATCAAGAAAATTTTAGCAGCAGATAGGTAGAAGTTGCTGTGGATATGTGCTATCTCGTAAGAGCAAAATTATTGTTGAAGAAACAGTAGTTTCTCGATGAAATTCTCAGGAAAAACCCCAAGATTTGAGAAGGGGATTTGATAGCAAATTCTTGGTTTAGATAACAGCAATGATGATAAATTGAGTCAAGAAAATTTAGGCAGAATAGCACCAAGGAAATTGGTGCAAGTTGCGATGGCAGAATTCACGTCGAAAAATTTCAGCGGTTTACGACGAAAACTTGCAGCAACACAGTAATGTTTCATAGATGAATTCCATGATAGATCAATCCCAGATGAAAGCCAAGATGATCTATGAGGTGTTCAAGAAATTTCGTTCAAAAAGGATAGCAATAGATCGGTTTAAAAGTAGCAATATGCGGCTGAAATTTTTTGCAGCAATCCTTCATTCACAAAGATGATAACTTTTGTGACGAAAGAAATTTGCAGCAAGGGATAGATAGTAAGACCCATTTTTTTTGGTATTTTTAATGACAAATTGCAGTAGTAAAAGGTATTAGTGATAAGAGAATACCATATCTCTGATGCAATTGGAAGCGACGGTAGTAGATTAATATAATCTACGACAGAAGATGAAGGTGGAGACGACGACGTCAAGAGCAATTGTGGGAATTGCTTGGTTGATGGTGGGCAGCAGGGATGGCAGCAAAAGTAGCAAGATCGCTGCTCTGATACCAAATGATAGAACCCCAGAGGAATTCTATGGAGATTGATCTTTAATGGGGATCAACTGTTGGAACGCTATAGGGGTTCCACCCTCCTTGGTAGTCGACCAAATGGCTGCAAAGTAGATTGATCTTTTCTTGTTCCAAAGAGATGGAGGCTACATGCTTATATAAAGCTCCAAACCATAGCCCTAGGGGCTGCTTCCTAAGTGAACTACCCAATTTGCTCTCAACCTTAGCCAACTAACCCAGTAACAAGGGGGACGGTGGCTAAGAAGCCCAAAGACCCAAATATAAACACTAGCCTCTCTTCTTTATAGGATAGAGGCAGCTAGGTGGGGTTTATTACACTCTCACAGGGTTTTTATTAGCTGCTACATGGTTGAGTAGGACCCAACCCTGCTAGGGTCCTATCATAAGTGCCCCGGCTTCTTGCATTCATAGCATATTACTTGTTCCTTTTTTATTTCAAGTTTGTTTTTAGAATCATTTTTAAATTTATTCCTTCTCATAAATTTTTTGAATTTTCGAGTCAAGAGTGCAAATTCATCATCAAGTTCCTCATCACTTGAAGATTCTTTCAAGTGGTCTTCTTGTGTTCTCAATGTCATATCCTTCCTGTTCGGAAGAGGGTTCTCGAGCTCATCATAAACATGGCATGTCATTTCATAGGTCATCAATGACCTAATGAATTCTTCAAGCGAAAAATTTTTAGGTCCTTGGCCTCTTGAATGATCGTAACTTTTGGATCCTAACTTTTTGAGAGGGATCTCAAGATTTTAGTTACAAGTTTGAAATTAAAAAAACCTTTTCAAAGTGTTTTGAGTCTATTGACGACATCCATGAAACGGGTGTACATGTCTCCGATGGACTCACTTGGTTTCATCCAAAATAATTTGTAATAATGCACCAAAAGGTTAATTTTGGACTCTTTCACTCGGCTAATACCTTCATGAGTGATTTCAAGAGTATGCCAAATATCAAAAGCCGATTCACAAATCAAAATACGATTAAACTCATTTTTATCAAGTGCGCAAAACAAGACATTCATAGCCTTTGCATTAAGAGTAAAAACCTTCTTCTCCGATTCATTCCATTCGTTCATCGGAAGAGAAGATTTTTGAAAGCCATTTTTAATAATATTCCAAAGTTTAAAATCCATGGAAATAAGAAAAATCTTCATGAGTCTTACAATAGGTGTAATTTGAACCATTAAACATAGACGGACATGTAATTAAATGACCCTCTTGTATGCTGAAATACGTCATCTCTCTTGGGTTTTAAACCAAATGAGAGTGACCTTGCTTTGATACCAATTGTTAAAATCTAGAGCGGCAATAAGAGGGGGGTGAATTAGTGCAGCAGATAAAAATCATAAATTCAAAACAATTTTAAAAAGAGTTGTGGGTTGATAAGTTTCAGTTCGACGAAAATGATTTCAACAAAGTGATTCGAGTGAATACGACAAAAAGTAGAGAGGAGGAGATCTAGAGATTATAGCTAAGTATAGAATGAAATACAATAATTTAAAACTCATACATCAAGAGAAGTACGCAACGATGTATAGTGGTTCGATCAAATGGCCTACGTCCACTTCCGAAACCTCCTCCGATGAGGTTCTCAACTTCCACTATCAATTCTTCTTGAAGGGGAAGGACCAAGCACCCCTCTTACAAACTTTTACAAGTTATTCATACTCTCTTATAGAACTTTAACAAATGAGACTTGGGAGGTGAACACTCAAGCTATCGAATGTAATTCTACTAGAGCTTTGACTCAGTTTTTATCACTTCTCAATGTGTTTAGCCAGCTAAGAAGTAAGAGATATTTATAGACTCAATTAACTTCAAAATTGGAGCCAAAAAGAGTCACATTCCGAATTTACGGGTACTAGCGGTAACCGCCTATCAGGTGGACTCTATGGAGGGGCGGTACCATCACCTGTCAGGCAGTACTATAGCTGACAGATAATAATTGTTAGTGGTACTACCACTGACCTGGGGCGGTACCACCGCCAGACAGTCCAGCACTACTGAATGGGCCTTGAATCTAGCCTATTTCAGTCCAATTAAGGCCCAATTGACCCCTACTGGGGTTAATTAAGATTATTATCTAATCCTAACCCTAATTATATTCTAACTATAAAATTGAGATATATTTCAAAGCAAATTATGATTCGGTGACATCGAGTTTTCTTCTAGTGAGCTTCCGACGAACTTTCGGCCGAATTCCGACTCACCCTCAGATATCTTCCGATGAACTCCCAGCAACCTTTCGGACTTTATGATGAGTTCGACGAATCTTTTGGCAAGCTTCTGAACTTTTCTCAGTGAGCATCGTAAACCTCCAATGATTTTTCTTGCAAACTTCCGAAACTTTCGACAAGTCCCCGATTCATTCTTGCTTCCGATGATCCTTCGGACTTCTAGCGAACTCTTGAACTCCCAACGTACTTGACTCTGGTAATTTACTTTATGTCTTCATTACTATCTTAGTTAATCTTGTACAATTATCTCAATAATATAGATTAGATCAAATAACTTATTAATTAACTTCATTATCAAAATCTGAGATTCAATAGTTTCTTGGCTGTAAGGAGCACCCCGGGCGGCTAGGGTTTCCTGGCCGTAAGGGCTACCCTAGTGGCGATTAAGGCTGTCCTGCAACCAGGGTTTCCTAGCTGTAAGGGACTCTTTGATGGCTAGGGTCTCCTAGCTATGCAAGGCAACCCTATGGCCTAGGATTCCTGGCCACAAGGGAGTCCTTAGTGGTTGAGATTTCCTAGCCACATAGGGGACTTCCTACCATATGAGGATACCCTATGGTAGGGTAACTCCATAGGGCAGCAAAGTAATTAATTAAATAATTTAATTAATTATAATTATTATTATCTAGTAATCCTACATGATGATGATGTGTACATGTGATGTATGATATGGATGGATGATCATGGACCATGTGATATATGTATACATATGATTATTATTATTATTGGGGCCTATGAGTCTTTATTTTTTTTCTCATTTATTATCAGGCCTATATGTCTATAATTAAGTTGTAATTACATGAGGAGGCGCAGCGGAAGCGTGGAAACAATAACGAGACCCATAAGGATGAAATGGACGATCGCGATGCACACAGGGTATGAAGATGCACCGTTGCATACATAGATCTTGATGTGAGTGATTGAGCCCACTGGCTTAGGCTTGATCACATTAGGATGAGGTTCATGATTATCTAGTATAATTGCTCATGTGATGTGTGATTATATATACACCTACTAGATACATATATATTTGCATGCGATGTAGATATATATTAAATATGTATGTATGTGGCATGTCATATTAGGAGACCGAATCAAAAATCCTCTCTATTAATAATATTAAGTCGGTAAATGTGAGATAATTAGATTGACCCATGTGGCCTTCCATCATTAGGTAGAAACCGATTCTCGATGTAGGTTGAGTTGGTCGAGTCTCTCGAGACTCACCTATATTGCGATTGGCTATCTTATCTATGACATAGAGATGTCACCGGTGACCTGAGGACATAGTATGCTTGGTCGAGTCCCTCGATGGTATATTATTGAATCACTCATCTTGTAACGATGGTGATGACTTAACCGAACATCATTATTGGTCAAGTCCATCGAGGCCATGGTGGTTCGGAGGCCAAACAAGATGAGATTCATAAGGAGTTGTGAATGACAAGAGTTACTTACCTTCATAGACTTAATGTAATTGGTTGAGTCTCTCGAGGTTACGTTAAGACATCGATTGGATCCCGATTCCCACTAGAGATCCGCCAAGAGTCTCCGGTTCATATACCGGAGGGAGTTGTGTGTCTCATGAAAAAATTAATGGGAGTAGATTAAGATAGAAGTTCTTATCTTAATTATTTAATTTGTATAAAGTTTGCATGTTATTTATTTCTGCTACATCTTTAATTTCAAAAAAATATCGCTTCCAAATCCTTTACGTGACATACTTGATACCAACTGCCTCACTGGTCCAAATTATATGGATTGGCTTCGTAATTTGAGAATCATTCTTACGATGGAGAAAATCATGTATGTCCTTGATATAATAATCCCTACTTTCATGCACTTAGCTGGAATTGCCTAAATGGTGAGGCACCCTTGCGGCAAGCACGGACTTAGTTGAAGTTGCCTAAGTCGCGAAGTACCCTTGTGCCCACTTCGATCAGACTTAGATGGGATTGCCTAAGTCTTAAGGCACTCTTACGACATACGCGTCCGCAAAGGGTCAGCCGAGCTACAACCTCATGCGGGTCCCGTAGGACCTGTAAAATAGAAGTTGATTAGTTTTTGAAATGAGCGATGGACAAGTTCCAACGTCTCGCAAAGAGGGAAGCTTTACAAGCAATTGAGCGAGCACTTGGAGTGCAGGAAAGTAGAGAAATAGAGGGGGAAAATAAGGACTTTAGAAGGGTGAACGAGCAGCTGCAAGTCTGCAAACAACTACTCCCCGGGTGCCAGGCGCGAAGGCAAGTTTTCGTCAAGTTGACTTGTAAACTTATGAAAGTGTTCAATGCCCGACACTTCCCCGAAGCCCCATCCAGCCCTGTGCCACCCAGGTGGTTCTAGGGTGCTAAGATAACTAACGTTTTGGGGGCGACCGTGGGCTACAAAAAATAGGCTGTGGTATACGAAAACTGAGCCATTTTGGAGTAGTTTTACTCGATGCAGTGAGTGATTGTTCTGCTACACTGCAAGCTACCATTTCTTATATTTTTCCAAGGAAAACACACCAAAACTATGGCAAAATAGACTGTCAAGGATATGTACAAGCATGAACAAGCGACGAACGGTTCGTTGAATAAAGTTGCTGCGAGAGTGTGATGACTGTTCGTGACATTCTCCCCCACTTAGACTATCAGCGCCCTTGTCAATGCTTGCTGGTAGGCTATGATGGTTGTTCCTTCATATCAGAGGGCATCTTCTGGTTCCTAACTAGCTTTGGTTCTGGGAAGCTTCCACCACTTCACCAAGTACTCAATCTGCTCAGCTCTGTTGGGTAGCTTTGTCTTGCGATCCGTTAAAATGGTCTCAACTCGCTTCTCGTAGGAGGCTCTGGTGGGGGGCTGTCGAGTTGAAATGCCTTAAGAAGCATCTTGTAGATCGGAGTGGTAGGCTTTCAAGTTGCTGGCATAGAAGGCATTATGAATTTTGAACCACACTAGCAGCTGCAACTTGTAGGAGACGTTACCCACCCTACTGATAATTGAAAAGGGTCCATCATACTTGCACACCAATCCTTTGTGCACCTTGTTCCTAAAGAATTAGAGTGATGCTAGTTGGAGCTTCACTAACACCAAATTGCCAACTTTGAATTCCTATGGTTGCCTTCCCAAGTCTGCCCACTTCTTCATCTTTTTGGTTGCCTTCTCCAAGTAAGCCCACGCAATATCTACATTTCGATGCTATTCTTTTGCCAAGTGATATACAGATGGACTACTCCCTATATATCCAATAGCCAAAGTATGAGAAGTCGACGGCTGTTATCCTGTGATGATCTCAAAGGGGCTCTCGTTGGACGCATAGCTCCGCTGCAAGTTGTAGGAGAATTGAGCTATGTCCAACAGCTTCATCCAATCTCGTTGGTTAGCACTCACATAGTGCTAAAGATATTGCTCTAGGAGCGAGTTTATCCTCTCAGTTTGGCCATCCGTTTGGGGGTGGAGGCTTATGGAGAAGTATAGCTTCGACCCTAATAATTTGAATAGCTCGGTCTAGAATCATCCTAGAAACCGAGTATCTTGATCACTTATGATATTATGTAGGACTCCCCAATACTTCACCACATTCTTCATCATTAGCTTAGCTGCTTCCTCTGCTGAACAGTGTAGGGGTGCAGCAATGAAGGTTACATACTTCAAAAATCGATCGACCACCACAAGTATGGATCCAAGTCCCCCTACTGTCGGCAAGCTTGATATGAAGTCCAGAGAAATGCTCTCCCACGGCCTTTCTAGTATGGGCAACGGCTCTAAAAGTCCCACCAGCTTCCGGTGCTCCACCTTGTCTTGTTAATAAGTTAGGCATGTTCGAACATATTCCTCCACATCCATCCCCATTTTCGGCCAGTAGAAGGCCCTCTCCATAAGAGCCAATGTTCGGTGAATGCCCGGATGTCCTGCCCAAAGGGAATCATGACACTCCTTCAAGAGTTCACACTTTAAATTGTCCACTCGAGGGACATAAACTCTATTCCCTTTGGTATAGATGAGTCCCTCCTGGACCCAAAATCATCGTGTCTTACCTTCTTGAATCAGTTGCATCAAGGTTACTGCCTGGGGATCACTGTACAGTCCATCCTTGATCCGAGAAAGGAAGTTGGAGTGTAGCTGACTTGCTTGGCCTCTACCCTTCAGTTGCATAGTATTTACTCGCTCCACTTTCCAACTCAACACATCGACTATGACATTTGCTTTTCTGGGCTTGTACTCTATTACTATATCAAATTCCGCCAGGAAGTCCTGCCATCGTGCTTGCTTTAGAGAGCTTCTTTTGAGTCTGAAAGTAACTCAAAATGATGCTGTCCGTCCTTAGCACAAATCGCGATCCGAGAAGGTAGTGTCGCCACACTCGTAAATAGTGGATTACCGTTGTCATCTCCTTCTCGTGCACTGGATACCGTCGCTCGGTCTCGTTGAGCTTCCGGCTTTCATAGGCCACTGGGTGACCCTCCTACATGAGTAATCACCCAATAGCGAAGTCTGAAGCATCTGTATGGACTTCGAATGCCTTCCTATAGTCTGGCAATTCGAGCACCAGTTCTTCCAAAACAACAGCCTTTAGGTCTTGGAATGTCACTTCATATTTGTCAAACCGTCTCCAAGGCTGCTCCTTTTTTAGCAACTCTGTCAGTGGAGATGCATGCTTCAAATACCCAACTATGAAGCATCGATAATAGTTTATAAAACCAAGGAAGGATCTCAGCTCTAGCACCTTCCTTGGAGTTCTCCATTTTGCCACTACTTGCACCTTTGATTTGTCCATTCGAATGGAACCTTTGTCGATTCGATGCCCCAAAAATAAGATCTCCTTCTAAGCAAAGTAGCACATCTCCCTTTTCACGAACAAGGTATTCTCCGTGAGAACTTTGAAATTGTTCGAAGATGTTCAATATGCTCCTTAAGTGTTTGGCTGTAGATGACGATATCGTCCAAGTAGACGATCATAAACTTATCCAAATACTCCTTGAATAGCTGGTTCATGAGAATACAAAATGTGATCAGAGCGTTGGTCAAACCGAAAGGCATCACCAAGAACTCAAACGCTCCATACCTGGTCACACAGGTAGTCTTCGCTTCATCACCTTCAACAATACGCACCTGCCAATACCCCGACCGAAGGTCAAGTTTTGAGAAATAATTTGCTTTGCTCAACTGGTCAAACAAGTTCGCAATGAGTGGGATGGGGTACTTGTTCTTCACCTCACCTTATTAAGGGCACGATAGTCGACGCATAGTTAGAGACTCCCATCTTGTTTCTTCTGGAAGAGAACTGGAGCTCTAAATGGTGCTTTAGAACTACGGATGAGACCACCGCTTAGCAGTTCATCTAACTACTTTCTAAGCTCTGCCAACTCGGAAGGGGACATACGGTATGGTGGTCTCGCTGGAGGCTTCACTCCTGACTCCAACTCAATATGATGATCCACGCCTCTACGTAGTGGCAAAGTTTTCAGCAACTCAAGTGGCATAACGTCTGTGAACTCCTTCAGAACATTTGCCGCTATAGCAGGTTCCTGAATAGCCTCCTCGTCAAGTGGTTCTAGCTTCATAGCCGCCACGAATGTTACCTCTCTTTTGCATACCCCTTTCTTTAGTTGCAATGTTGATAGTTGTTGGGGGTCCTTATTTCCTCCCCGAGAGACGAGAACTACATAGGGGTTATCACCTCCCATCAGACATAAAGAGTTTAGGAACGGCATTGGCACCAACATCGCGACACGCATGAACTCCATTCCGAGAATTACTTGGAAGTCGTCCAATGGCACAGCCATTATGTTTGTGCTCCCACTCCAAGATCAGATCTTGATAGGGACTTCCTTTGCTAGCCCGGAGATCCGCTTAGCCTCCAAGTTCACCGCCTTCATTCGACTTGGATTCTTCTCCAAGGTCAGTCCAAGTCACCTTGCTTCTCAGTCGGCAATAAAGTTGTGGGTAGCGCCCGTGTCCACCATTGCCCGGGTGGTTTGGCCATTGAGCTTGATGTCCACATACATTAGCTCACTGCTTTCTGTCTTTTATTACTTCGGCTTCATATTCTCCCCCACTTGACCCCACAATGCATTCAACAAACGCATCACTCCCATCCGGGGTCCTTGCGACTCCCCGTCATCGCTACCAGATTCTGAGCTACTTGAACTGAGAGCAACCGCCTTACCCTTGTCTGGCTTGGGGGGGTGGATAGAAGCCGACAAGGCATTGAGTGCCTACTTCTGTGCACTCCCACACCCTATGGGGTCCTCCGTACTAGAAGCATCTGCCAGATCTTGGGGTCTTGCCTTTCAAGTTCGGCCCCTTTTGAAAACTCCTCTTCCTTTGCTCGCCCTCAGGTTCCTACCCAGAAGGATGTTTTAGATGGCGATTTTCTGACAACTATTTCTTCTTCCTCGAATCCTCTGAAGAAACAAAGTCAATGAGCCTTTCTGCGGCTGCAATTGCTCCGATCACATTGGTGACATTCCGTTGATGAAGTTCATGTTGAGCCCATGGCTTCAGACCGTCAAGAAAGCTAAACAACTTATCTTTTTCGGACATGTCTTGAATGTCTAACATCAGTATAGAAAATTATTTCACATAGTCCCGAATGAAAGTCGTTTGGTGGAGTTGTCTCAACTTCCTTCTTGCAACGAACTTAGTGTTCTTGGGTAGGAATTGAGTTCTCAATTCTCGCTTCAAGTCTTCCCATGTGTCCACTCGGCACCGACCTTGTTAAATCTCCTCCCAGCGAGTTCTCTACCAAAGTTTTACATCTCCGTTCAGATACATGGTCGCTATCGAAACTTTGGTGTCCTCAGAGTCTGGCCTCATGGCTCGGAAGTATTGATCCATATCAAACAGGAAATTCTCAAGCTCCTTAGCATCTCTAGCACCCTCATAACAACGTGGGTCGAACGTTTTAAAGCTTTATATTGGCGTAACGTGGGTGTTGCTCCCTCTTGCATTCAATGCCCTTGTGAGAGCTGCCATTTTGGAAGTGAGTTCCGTCACCATCTCTTGCAAATGTTGCACAAAGTCCTTGGTGTCATCCGTCAATCGATCGACTAGGGCTTCAACCTTGTCAATCAGAGATTCAGCTTCTTGTGAGCTCTCTACACCAAGAAGCCTATTTTGGTCTTGGTAGAGTTCCTCCAAGCTTGCTTCAAGAATATCCAAGCGGGTTTCTGCCGCTATGATCCTCTCTCTATGGCTCTTTTTCCCGCTTGGTGCTCCAGATTGTGCCTCCTCCGCTCGTGACAAGTAGCCAACTTCTCGCTCATCATGTTCACTACCCCACTCCTCTTAAGCGGCTCTAGTAGTGAGGGAGCGAGTTTGCACATGCAGCCCACCTGCGGTTGCTTGGGGCAACTGACCGGCTTGCCCCATCTTGCTCGATTCGCCGCGATATTTTACCATGGCAAGATTGTGAAGTTTCTTCGTTACTTGCTCGAATTGCTTGCCTGCTCTGATACTACACTGTCATGCACTTAGCTAGAATTGCCTAAGTGGTGAGGCACCCTTGCGGCAAGCACAGACTTAGCTGGAGTTGCCTAAGTCGCAAAGCACCCTTGTGCCCACTTCGATAAGAC
The DNA here is from genome assembly GCA_024322285.1 of Musa beccarii. Lineage (NCBI taxonomy): Eukaryota > Viridiplantae > Streptophyta > Magnoliopsida > Zingiberales > Musaceae > Musa > Musa beccarii. Next base: position 32,163,047 of record CM044395.1, on the reverse strand, counting down.
TTAGCTGGGATTGCCTAAGTCTTGAGGCGCCCTTGCAACATACGTGTCCACAAAGGGTCAACCAAGCTGCAACCTCATGCAGGTCCCGTAGGACCTGTAAAATAGAAGTTAATTAGTTTTTAAAATGAGCAACGGACAAGTCCCGACATCTCGCGAAGAGGGAAGCTTTACAAGCAATTGAGCAAGTACTTGGAGTGCAGAAAAGCAGAGAAAGAGAGGGGGGAAATAGGACTTTAGAAGGGTGAATGAGCAGCTACAAGTCCGCAAACAACTACTCCCCGGGTGCCGGGCACGAAGGCAAGTTTTCGTCAAGTTGACATATAAACTTGTGAAAGTGTTCAACGCCCGACACTACCCTGAAGCCCTATCCAGCCCTGTGCCACCTGGGTGGTTCCAGGTTGCTGAGATGGCTGACGTTTTGGAGGTGACCGCAGGCTGTAGAAAATAGGTTGCGGCACGTGAAAACAGAGGCATTTTGGGGTAGTTTTGCCCAGTACAATGAGCGATCATTCTGCTGCACTGTAAGCTACCATTTCTTACATTTTTCCAAGGAAAACACACCAAAACTATGGCAAAATAAGCTACCAAGGATATGTACAAGCATGAACAAATGACGAACGGTTCGTTGAATGAAGTTGCTATGAGAGTGCAACGACCGTTCGTGACACTACGCCCGATGAAAGGGCAAGCAATGATGAGATCGCTCGCTATGTGAAGCACATAGATGATTCCACTCTTACTCGGTATTATATGTTGGCCTCTATGACTCCTGAGTTACAGAGACAATATAAAAATATGGATGCCAATTTCATACTCTTGCATCTCCACAAAGTGTTTGAGAAATAGGAAAGAACTCAGCAATATGAGATATTGAAGAGTCTCCTCCACGCTAGGATGATTGAGGGACACCGGTTCAGAACCATGTCCTTAAGATGATTGAGTGGATAGAGAAACTCACATGTCTAGGAATGGTCCTAGAGGATAACCTCTGTGTGGATCTTGTGCTTCAGTCCCTACCATATTTCTTTTCTCAGTTCATAATAAATTTTAATATAAACAAGCTTAAGATGACCCTCACATAGCTCCTCAATATGTTGAGAGAAGCAAAGAGCGAAAGAGAAGCTAGTTCTCTATGCTGGTGAGACTAAAAAGAAAAGAAATGCTGAGAACTCCGTTAAGAAGGGCAAGGGTAAGGGCAAACCGAGTAAGGCAAAGGTTGCCAAGAAAGACCCAATAAAGATACAAAGGACAGCACTTCCATCGCGATAAAGATGGGCACTGGAAGATGAACTACAAAAAGTACCTTGCAAAGAGGGTGAAACAAAAGCTTAGAAAAGCTTCAGGTACATTCATGATCAGTCTCCATTTGTCAGAATCTTATCATAACACATGGGTATTGGATACCTGGAGTGCTTATCACATCTGCAATTCGTTGCAGGTTCTAGTATGACCTAGGAGATTGAAGAGAGGCAAGATGGACCTCAAGATAGGCAATGAAGCAAAAGTTATTGTAATGGCTATTGGTGAGGTCACCCTACATCTGCTTGGTGGAGCTATTATTGCATTAGATGCATGCTATTATGTTCATTCTATTATTAAAAATATTATTTTCATTTTATGTTTGATAATTAGTGGATATAAATTAGTTTTTGAGAACAATGGTTATTCAATATCATTAGATGATGAGATCATCACGAGAGGAACGTTGCATAATAGTTTATTTATGCTAGATATAGCTCAACACATCATGAGTGTAAGTGAGTCTAAGAGGAAATGAGAAGAGGTGAACAGTGCATATTTGTGGCATTGTAGGCTAGGTCACATCCACGAGAGAATGATTCAAAAATTGCTAAAGGATAGATATTTAGATCCATTCGACCATGAGTCATATGTAACTTGCGAACCTTGCCTTCGTGGAAAGATGACCAACTCTTTATTTAGTGGAACTGGAGAGAGAGTCATTGAGTTGCTGGCACTCATACATAGTGATATATGTGGTCCCATGTCAAATCATGCCATAAGTGGTTATTCCTACTTCATTATTTTCACTAACGATTTCTCAAGATACGGAGATGTGTACTTAATGAAGTACAAGTCCAAGGCCTTTGAGAAATTTAAGGAATATAAGAATGAAGTAGAGAATTAGACTGGAAAGAGTATCAAAACCCTTCGATCAGATCGAGAATATGAGTACTTAAATACAAAGTTCACCCAGTTCCTCAAAGACCATGGGATTCTGTCCCAATGGACACCTCCTTATACACTACAGCTCAATGGTATGTGCGAAATGAGGAATCGTACACTGTTAGACATGGTTGAATCTATGATGAGTTTTGTTGTCCTACTCATCTCATTATGGGGATATGTCCTAGAGACCGCAGCTTACCTTCTGAACGAAATTCCAACTAAGTCAATGGTGTCTACTCCATATGAGATATGGAATGGAAAGAAGCCCGATCTTAAGGTTGTTAAGATTTGGGGCTGCCCTACCCACGTCAAGAGACACAACCCCAACAAGTTAGAATCCAGGACGGAATGGTGCAAGTTCGTATAATACCCCAAAGACACTTGTGGGTATTATTTCTATCATCATGAGGGCGAAAATGTCTCTGTAGCCAAGAGAGCAGTGTTTCTTGAGAAGGAACACATTTTTGGTGGAGACAGTGGGAGTATGATAGAGTTGAGTGAGGTTGGAGAACCTAGCTCGAGCACTATTCCACAGCCAAAGTCTATTCAGATACCTAGAACACAAGTTCTAACTTTACGTAGGTCTGATAGATTATTCTATCCTCCTGAGACATATGTGAGGCATATCAGAAGAGAGGATGTTGAGGATATTGATCCTCAGACCTACGAGGAGACTATTATGAGTATAGACTCTGGGAAGTGAGAAGCCATGAATTCAAAGATGGATTTTATATACTCTAACAAGGTTTGGAACTTAATTGATACACCCGAGGATATTGTACCCATTGGCTGCAAGTGGATCTTCAAAAAGAAGATTATAGTAGATGGAAAAGTAGAGACCTATAAAGCAAGGCTAGTAGCTAAGGGGTATCGTCAAAAATAAGGTATTAACTATAATAAAACTTTCTCACCTGTAGTCATGCTAAAATCTATTCAAATTCTATTGGCTATTATAATACACTATGATTATGAGATCTGGCAAATGGACGTGAAAATTATATTTCTCAATGGCAACCTCAAGGAGGAGGTGTATATGATACAACATGAGGGATTCGTGTCCAAAGATAGGCTATATAAGGTGTGCAGATTACTTAGGTCCATCTATGGACTGAAACAAGCTTTCCGAAGTTAGAACATAAGATTTGATGAGACGATCAGATCATATGACTTCGTTAAGAACAAATATGAGCCTTGTGTGTACAAAAAGGTAAGTGGGAGCGCTATCATCTTTTTGGTGCTATATGTAGATGACATCCTGATCATTGAGAATGATGTAGGAATACTCTCCATAGTAAAGGTTTGGCTATCTCTATACTTTTCTATAAAGGACTTAGGGGAAGCATCCTGCATATTGGAGATTCGAATCTATAGAGATAGATCCAAGAGGATGCTTGGCTTGTCCTAGCCCAGGTACATAAACATCATTGTCAAAAGGTTTGGCATGAAAAATTTCAAGAGAGGTCTCATACCAATGAGATATGGAATATCACTTTCTAGAAGTATATCCCCAAAGACTCCTGAAGAAAGGACACACATAGATAGGATACCTTATGCCTCAACGATAGGGTCTAACATGTATGTTATACTATATACTAGGCCTGATATAGAGCATGCTCTGGGTGTCACGAGTAGGTATCAAGCAGATCCAGGCTTGGAGCATTGGAAAGCAGTAAAGTGTATCCTTAAGTACTTGAAAAGAACTAAAAAAACTTTTACTAGTATATAGAGGAAGTAGCCTCAGGGTTGAGGGCTACATGGACTCGAGCCTTCAGTCCGATGTCGATAATAGCAAGTCTAATTCAGGGTATGTGTTCACCTTGAATGGAGGAGTAGTGTGCTAGAAGAGTTCCAAGCAAGACATTACTACTGACTTGACCACAAAGGTAGTGTACATTGCTATGTCAGAGGTAGCAAAGGAGGGAGTCTGAATGAAGAAGTTCAGCACAGATCTAGGAGTCATGCCGAGCAGCGAGGAGTCGATTCCCTTATATTGCAATAATAACGGGGCGATTGCTCAAGCGAAGGAACCCAGATCTCATCAGAAGTCAAAGCACATTTTGAGGAGGTTCCACTTGATAAGAGAGATTCGCCCAAAGAGATATAGTAGTGGAAAGAGTTCCATCCGAAGATAATATTACAGATCCACTAACAAAATCATTGTCTCAGATTATCTTTAAGCGTCACAAAAGTTCGATGGGGATTAGACACGTAGGTGATTGGCTTTAGGTCAAGTGGAAAATTGCTAGTCATATGTGCCCTACAAATCAATCATGTGAGTGATGGCACATATGATTTGACATACACTCTTTTTACTTATTATTATTATTTGATATTTTATCACTTTATTTTATGTGTTGCATATATTGTGATGTCCATGGATCTATGTAATGGGAATCGGATTATGATAAGATCACAATAATGAGACCGATTCACCTTTAAATATAGATCCTAAATAATCCTGGTCGTAAGTTCCTCGAGAAGGACATCGAGATAACCAGATAGATTAGTGTGTTGTATACCCATCTATATGATGAAGGTGGTTGGTCTCATAGCTGCTCGTGTGGGGACATTGAGGATATAGTACATATGCTCATTAAAAAATGAGTTCACTGATTGATTCGCCCACGGAATGATGGATGGTTGATGATACATTATTATTAGATAGTGATTTCGTAGTCCTAGTAATGTATCTAGTCCTTAGACTTGAGACACTAAGGATGTCCTGTATGAGTACTCCACTCTTTGATATCGAACTTATAGGTTTGGAAGCTCCAGATCTAGTATAGCCGGTCATTGGGAGTGGTAACCAACTTTACGAGGGCTATTGAGTATCAATAGAGGATCATCCACTCTTGGTATCATGAGATGAATATCCCATATATTCTCGCTCAAACAAATCCTTGGCCAAGATTGTTCGGATTGAGAGAGAAAATATTTTTCGGGAGAATCCGATTAGAATGAGACTCGATGAGAGACCATATGGGCCTGACAACACCATGCCTAGTATAGGGTCTCTAGGATATTAGATGGATGAGGGACTATAGGTGCATGGTAACTGAGGACAGATAGGTCCAAAGGATTAGATTCTCCTGTATCGTCTGGTAACTACGGCGTAGTGGCCTAGTACGCCCATAGTCGACGAGTCAAGTGAATTATTATGAAGATAATATTTCACTAAGTTAGAAAAAGTTCTGATAAGTATGACTCATGGCCAGCTCGATATTGGGCCTAGAGGATCACACACATATGGTTGGTGTCACAACGAGTAGAGGTTCGAATATAAGATATCTACCGGAGCTCCTATCTTATTGGATATCCGTTAAGCCCCTGAATTATTGGATTCTAAAGATAAGATCTAATAAGAGCTAATAAGAGATTATTAGGTAGAGATCTACTAATCTAAGTGGCTTGGGTAATTGGATAGAGATCCAATACCCAATAGGGTAAGATCCATTACGGTTAAGTTGACATGGGACCTCTATAAATAGGAGAAAACCAAAGGCTCATAGGCTAGGGTTTCTTTGCAGCCACCTCCTATTCTTCTCCCCCTCTCCTCCTCAGCTAGCAGCCCTAGTTTGGAATGTGTGAACAACAAGAAGGGTCGGCCCCTTCTTAATCGCGTAGTATGCGAAGCGAGGAGATTTGGGCAACGATTTTAGGAGCGTCGTCGTAGCCCCTGCCATGTGGATTATTGCTAGAGAGGAGAACATTTGAACTCCGCCATCCAGTTCTATAGATTTGCATGAATTCAGGGATATACGATCTCCCTAGGCAATTTTCTTACACGTAGTTTTTTGATTTTATGGGTTTTGTGCACCAACTTTTGCACAATGATAAGAACCTCTTTTTCTTGAAGAAATCTATAATTTTTTATTTATGTTCTTCCGCTGTGTATATGATGTCATCGTAGATTTCCCAATAGGTCACACACATATGATAGGTATTGCGACGAGTAGAGATTCGAATATGAGATATTCGCTGGAGCCCTCATCTTACTGGATATCCAATAAGCCCCTGAATTATTGGATCCTATAGATGAGATCCAATAAGTGCCAATGAAAGATTATTGGATAGAGATCCACTAATCTAAGAGACTTGGGTAGTTGGATGGAGATCTAGTACCCAATAGGGTACGATCCATTAGAGTTGGTTGACATGGGACCTCTATAAATAGGAGGAAACTAAAGGACCATAGATTGGACCCCTTTTGGTTACCATCTCTTATACTCCTCTCCCCCTCTCCTCTTTAGCTAGCAACCCCTGTTTAGGGCGTATAGACAACAAGAAGGGTTGACCCCTTCTTGATCTCACGGTGCACGTGGAAAGGATGTTTATGCAGCGATTTGAGGAGCGTCTACGTAGCCTCTGCCATGTGGATTATTGCTAGAGAGGGTGACAGTTGTCCTCCTTCATCTTCTCTCATAAATCTATAGAAATTAAGATATATACGATCTCCTTAGGTAACACACATCCCTTAACACGCATGGTTTTTCGGTTTTTCGATTTTGCATGTTTTTATGCACCAATCTTCATACAACAATAAGAAACTATTTTTTATGAAAATTTAGGATTTTTATTTTTTGTTCTTCCACTATGCATATGATGTTGTCCTAAGTTTCCCAACATGAGTTCTCTCAGGTGAGATCATCTTACGTCTTACATAATTTTTGATTTCACGAGTTCTTGGGTCTCAATTGTCGCATATGATTTGATATAAATTTAATTTTAGGAAACCAATTTATGTGTATTTTTTTTGCTATGCATATGATGCTCTCCTAGGTTCCCAACATGATATGATTAAGACAACCCATCTTATTGATAAGGAGATATTTAAGGATATATCTTAATAATTGTCTAGACTATCTCAAAAAAGATTTATTAATAAAATCTTGAAGAGATTTAGTACATAGTTTTATATAGCAAATGACAAAAGTATAAAATTTAGTCAAAGCCAATATTTTCTAAAATTGACTTAAAAAGAATAAAATAAAATAATAAATAATAAATATTTCTTATGTATAGATAATTAAAAGTCTATTATATACTCATGCATAAACTAGACTAAAATATCAGTTTTACAGTTGGGATAGTAAGTAGATATTAGAATTACTTAAAAATAAAATATTAAAAAATTACAAAGGAATGAAATAAGAAATCTACATAAAGACTATATGCTCGTATAAAGAAAATTAGATTAACTTGAAATGATAATATTTTCATATATTAATTTTATAAATTACCTCAATAGTAGAAAGTGTACTTTATGATTTATGTTTACGTTAGCTAGAGGGTTAATTTACAAAAATAGCATAATGCAAATTACATTATCCATAGTAGAAGATAAATTCGTGGCATGCTTTAAGATCACTAATCAAGTTTTATAGCTACGAAATTTTATCTTATAATTTGATATAGTTAGACTCAATTGTGAAGTCGTTGAAGATATTTTGTATCATCTTATAATAGTTTTCTTATATAAAATGATAAGTATTATAATGATGTTAAACATATTAGTATAAAATACTTGATGATTGGATAATGAGTTCAAATATAACTAATATCAACTAAAAACTTGAGTTTTATTGTATTAATTGCTGATTCATTTACTTAGGCCCTACAACCTAAAGTATTTGAGAAAATATATTTTTATGATTGAGTTTGTAAATAACCTATAAAAGATATGATGATATATGTTTAAGTGAACATTATAATTAATATTCTTGTTGACGTAATTAAAATTATTTATTTTTATTATCTTATTTATATTTATGTATGTATATTTTATGAATGAATATGATAATAAGATTATCTTGATAATATAAATTATAAATATCATTTAAATTGTATTAGAAAAGATAATAATATTATAATACGTAAAAAGAAGTATATCATTGATAATATATAATCACTATGACTAGACTAAGAGAAAAAAAATTTGTACAATGTGACGATCCATTAGACATCAGAGATATCCTATTAATTATCATATTTAAAAAATATACATATTTTACTTTTGATCTATTTAATCTTAGTACAAAAATTTCGATCTATGATTTTAATCTTGATATAAAATTTTTATCTGATGATTTTATTTCTTTAAGTGCCGTTGTTGCATGGATGATTCCAACAACATAGAGATCCTCTAATAGGAGGTGAAATGTTGTATATGCTTGGAGATCAACCGGATATGGAGCTGCAATCCAAGTCGATCGCGGTGCCGTTCCGCGCGGAGAAATTGAGCGGACATGAAAGGTGAATCCTAAACCTCACGGAGAGAAAGAGGCCGGCCCTCCACCGGGTCCTCGCGTGCCCATCGAGGTCGAATGGCACGACGCCCCGCCTCAGCGCCACCTCCATGGCCTCCATGGCCTTCTTGTCCAGCGGGATCGGCGACGACTGGAAGCGATAGTTGAGTTCGGAGGAGCTGTTCTTGGCGACATCGAGCGGGTCGGCCCGTAGCTCCGCGACATCGATGCCGTGGAAACGGAGAAGGAAGCTGAGGTCGGAGAAGCCGGCACGGGCCCTGTCGTTGTCGTTCTCCACCACCACATCGAGGGCCATCTGAATCTTAAGCAGCCCTGATGGGTCGTAGTCGAGATGGTTGAGCTGCGCGTAGGCCACCTTGATGTAGGGCATCTTGGGCTTGTAGACCATGTAGATGACGAAGACGACGATGCCGGTGATGATGACGGCCGTTGCTACGATGGCACACACGATAGCCAGCATCCAGATTAGGGGATTGGTGCGCTGCCCCTGCCGCGTGATGAGCTTTGGCATCGGGAATTTTGACAAACACCATGCAGGCGAGTGTAGCTGCTGCTGCACTTTAGCGTTTCTTATGGGATCGCCGAGGTTTGGTATCTCCTTTTCTTTAGTATTCCAAAGAAAGAAAAAAACCATTCTTGCCTTGTGATAGCTAACTTATCCTGTTGCCTTTTGAGACACCACCACTGGTTACAATTCAACTGTATCCAACCTTTTTGGCTTCATGTCTTCCTTTCTCTACACTCTTGCCCTCCATTACATGATGGCTGTTGCTGCTGCTGCTGCTGCTGCTGCTGCTGCTGCTGCTGTGGAGTTTTTGAACAAAGGCATATATGTAGGGTAGGCCTTCTAAACGGCGGTCAAAGAAGGGGTTTACCATTCTCACAAAACGTTGGAAATGAACGCAACGCTTATTTAACGAACTTCTAATAGCTCGTCCTCTTTGAGCCAACAGCTGCAAATGGCTTCGATTAAACTTGCGAACGTCTTAAAAAAGACGATGTTGAGAGTGGGATTTGAACCCACGCCCTTTCGGACCAGAACCTTAATCTGGCGCCTTAGACCAACTCGGCCATCTCAACTTTGGTTAATGATCTCTTTCTTTTATTGATTTAAATAGATAACTTGATCTGCTCCTAACAACCCAACCAACTAAATATAGACAAGCAATACAGATGATGATAATAATATACATATATATTAATTAATTTTGAATCAAGTCCTCAGGTTAATCATATCATAATATGTGTGAGATTTCAGTTAGTGCTATCTATGGCATCTCAATAAAATTACAAAGAAATTTTCATTATACTAAACGGACACAAAATATATATTGAAAAAAACAAACTAACTCAAACCGAAGTTCTATCAATTATGTGTAAAATGGAATAAACCTCAACAGGGACATTAACCACGTGCCCTACTTATCGGATCTAAGGCACACCTAATGTTCATTGTAAATTATTAAAATTTTACTTCCTATGTTAAAAGTAAAAAAGGAAAATGATCAGTATATATTAAGAGATTATAATGTCTTTTACGCCGGTGCAACTCAGTGCCTGAGATCAGAACACCTCGACATGAAACAAAGTGATTTGAATCGATACTTGCTCTGTCCTGCTTTCTGGCCACACCCATTTTATTGAAATGGTACAATTACTCAATCCGATTCATATTTGGAATCATCTCGATTACGATGGCGATGATGACGATGATGATGATGATGTTGGTGTTTTCTTCGATGATGATAATGATCCGAGTCATGACTGTCAGACGCATTAGGATCTAAATGACTTCCCTTGTTATACTTGCTTGCTGACTTCTTCCTCCTTTGCCTGTCTGTTTCAGTATCAGCAGATGATGAAGATTCGCGACAATGTTGTTTCTTATGCTTGCTCTCCGAATCCCTCATTTCCTTGTCAACTTTGACTTCTGAATCAGTCGACATCGATGTGCGTGTCTGATGTTTCTTCTTATACCTGCTCTTAGATCGCTGCCTACTTTCTTTATCATTTTCAGATTCATAGGAGTCCAAGGATGAAGACTGATCACCATCATGACGTTTCTCATGTTCGCTATGAGATCTCGAAGAACGGTGCTTGTGCTTGTTTTTCCGCTTGGAATGCTTCTTAGATTTGCCTGCAGAGAAGTTGGAGAGAAGCGGAGGAATCTCGCCGCCACCCAGAAATCCTGAAAAGCAAGTCAAAGACAATACATAAAGTTGAGATTATATATGAAAAGAGATCATAGTAATTTGTACAACAAATTATACCTCCATATTCATCAAATATGTCTTCTGCCACTATCTGCTGGTTAGGATCATCCGGTCTGAAACCACCCCTAGGAGGGCTCATACCTGGTTTCTGTTTCAGTTCCCACTTCAAAGGCTGCAGATATAGCACATAATACTTAAATAACACAAAAAGAACCAGAAATCAAATGCCAGAACATGATATAAGCTAGAGTGAATATTCTGAATCACAACAGCTATATCACATGATGCATTGTGCTACACTTTGGTTACATATGAGACTACAATAATCCATAATTGTCTCAATAGCGTAGACACCATTGGTGCAAATTTCTCCACTCCCCACTAGCACACAATATAACTGCATATTCAAGGCCAACCACATAAGATTGCATCATCCTGGACAACTTAGCAAGAAGGCCTCTTATAATCTCCAGTTCCACTTATCCAGGCAAATGCAAGCTATATATAACTGAAGAGTCAACTTCAGTCTAAAATGACAACACAATTGACTGTGAATAGTCACCGACTTTTACTGGAAGTCAAGGCATGGCCACTACATGTAAGTATGATAATCAGCCAGCCACATAGGTCTAATTTCTTAAGGTATATAGATATTACACAGTCAATCAAGATACCTAGCCTAGAACAAAAGGTTAAGTTAGTTGACAATTATAAGTATACATTATAACCAATGATTTAAAAAATGTTAGGCACCAAAAGGCGCCAAAGTTCCAAAACAATCGAGATACTAGGGGTTCACCCGACTAAAGCAAGACGCTCTGAAATATAAAAATATATAATATAATTTAAAAAATATTTATTTAAATAAAAATATGATATTAAATTAAAAATATATTGTTAACAGTATATTACTTACTGTTAATAGTAGTTAGAGGGGGAGAAAAGAATTGTTAATAATAACAGAGGGGGATAAAAGGGTCATTAACAGTAAACACCAACAGAAAGTGGCATCAACAGTGATGAGAAGGCAGCAGTGAGAAGTTGGCAGCAGCAGCGGTGGAAGATTAGTTTAAGACAGCTACAGCAGCGCTGCGAATGGCAGCAGCGGCAGCAATGGAAGTTGCAGACAATAGCAACGGTAGCGATGGAAGCTGCGGACAGCAACAACGACAGTGGCGTAAGCTCCAAAGGGCGCCCGTCAGTGACAAAGGAACTTGTGGTCCTCTCCCTTGACAATGGAAGGAACTGCACACAAAGCGATAGCGAAAGGAAGCTATGGGCTCTTGCTAGGTCGTTGGACTCATCCGTCGACGACAAAGGCTCGATCTGCTACATCTACAGCGGAGGTAGTGGCAAAAAGCGTCGACAGCGGAGGTAGAAGTAGCACTAGGGTTGGCTCGAGATCACGCAGGCATGAAGGGTGGCTTTTGAGGGTAAGAAACTACATTATTGAACCGAACCAAACTTAAAAGTTTAGTTTGGTTTGCTTATTTTAACTGGGCATTTGCCCGAAGCGCCCGATGCTTGGGTTCGAGTGAGCACCTAGGTGGCACCTCATTGAAGCACGTCGCCTAGTTCACACATGAGGCGCTTGAGCCTTGCCTCGCCCGAGTGCTTAGGTGAGTGCTCAAGCGCCTATTTAAATCACTGATTATAACAGAAACATTGGTATATGTTAGTTTTCTTCAAAATATTTTGTTTTCCCTACTCATAGTTATATGCATAATCATCACTTGGACACATATGTCTTCATTATGATTTGCCATCCGACCCAAATCGGGTTTAGTTCGCTTTTAGGTCAAGCTCTTATCTGTGATAACAATAAGATTTTCTTAAAATTGTTGAGTTCCAAGGATTTTACATGCAACTACTCCTTTATAGAAATCATGTGAACAAATATGGTATCATCGCTTGTATATGCTCATACAAGCACACTACTCTGACATCTGATCGAAAAAAATGGGAATGGAGTGTCGCACTCGCAAAAGTTCAGAAGTTAAAGTGGCTATAAACAAGAGGAGACTGTTCAGGAGCTAAAGTGGCTATAAACAGAAGTTAAAGCTTGACAAAAATGAGATACAACATCTTTTTTACAGGGACAAACACCAAGAGCACAAGCTTTTTATAAAAAACAAACTCCATAACTCCAGGGTCACAGATTTAATTGCCAAGTCCAAACATGGAACTTACTAGAAAACCATTTCAATCCACAAATTAAAAGAAAATCCAGCCTTTAGTATAATATTATGTTTCTGGTGTTCTAAGTTTTCATTACATTCCAAATGGGAGCATTTGTATTTTTCACTAATAGCTTACTGAAAATCATGTCCTCATGCAATTCACCATCTTATACATTTGTAGACAAAAAGTAATAACATATCTCGTGTCTGAATGGCCAAGAAAAATTTTGAGGGAGAAATCCCCCTTGTGTTCTGATGTGGAGCAAACTAAGCAGCATGACAACAAAAAAGTCAAAAACTCAAGCAAGGAAGGGCACAAGTTAAAAGATGTCCTTTAAATTACATAATACTTTGACTTATTGTGAAATAAATCAAAGAGAGACTAGCTTAGAAAAAATATTAAAAATTTATTTAGTTTTGCGCCTATTTTTTTCATATAGCAATCCTCCAAAGCAGATATCAAAGCCCATTTTCAACAAATCAAATAATATATTACAAACTATACACCAACACAAATTCTTTTATTACAATGATACATCTAAATATGATGAAATTTATTCTGATAGATTCTCTCTATTTTATATTTGTAAAAAAGAAAGACATCTCCCTTTTTATTGTATTTAGGAGGTTGGGGAATGTATCCACTTAACATCTACCATCCACCATTGACAACACCATCTAATAATATCACAGAAAATCAATTATTATAATGCCTTTAAAGAGAACCATTAAAGCACAACTTGTCCAAAGCTGTATTTTATTGTATAGTCCTTTAGGGATACTACCCTTCAAAAGGTTATGTAAGTTATAAAAGAAAAAAGAAAGAAATACTATACTTGCCTCAGAAGAATCTGTCTGTGCCATTATAGCTGTGAGAGGATCATCTCTCTTCAGCCGACTCTCTTCATTGGGCATTATGACATCTTTCAAAGGGCATTCACGATCACCACTTTGGTGACCAAAGGTTCCGCACCTTACACATCTTACGTTGCGAATTTCAACTCCAAATGGTTTTATCCTCACAGGTACACCAGTCTCTAGCCTGCAAGGCCAAAGAGCAGATATTCCATTAAATCAACTGCAAATTTAAACAGGGCTTCGTTTCACTAACAGGGATTCATACCAATTAATGATAAACAAAAGAGAAAAATCCAACCAACATAATGACTTTCAACAATTGGGGTATTGTTTTAAATAAGATAGAATTCTCGACTAAAGAAGTGATAAAAAGATCAATTAAAACATAATTAAAGGGGCATATAAACATATTCTATCATTCCAATCAATATCCCCAATGCAAAGAACTAAAAAGTGCACCTTGGGGCATTTTTCAACACTTCAAATTCTTCTTCTGTTGGTAAAGACCGACCAAAGACATCTTTTGGTCTTGGCTTCTTATCTCCTGCCTGACTCTTGGTAGCTTTCATATCAGGCCTACAAGGAAAGACACTTTCAGCAGAATATAAACCCTCTTAATGATACAGATGCTCAAATAAGTTGATCAATTTCCGCTTGAAGAATAGATAAAAGAACATGAAACTTTTGCAAAACTGTGGAAAATGAAAAAGATACTTTATTGAGCTGGTTCCTTCTGTAGGGTTCTGCTCTGTGCTAGTTTGACCCAATCTCTTCTGTTCATCTGCAATCTCTGCAGCTTTGGCACTTTCTGGGTTATAACCAGGTGGTCTGACATACATGAAACTCACAGCTTTCATCATCTCCACCTGAATATATAATTAAATAGGTGATTTTATTCAAACACAAGTGGCATTTTCGCATGAGACATTAGAAGAAATAGAAACTTTAATCATTGTTGAAGATCACAAATATGATAATTTGCTGAACATTTGATTCTGCTGAAGAATGAGTCCCACCCAATTTTTACATCAGCAAACTTCTCATATTTGTACCTGAGATTAACCCCATCCATTTCTAAAGCTTCTAGCAAAACGAGAAGCTAAACAATCAATTAACCCAATGTTATTGTGAAACCAATTTGTCCTGAACTGTTTAACTAATTGAATTGCCAAAGTTCTACAATTTGCCACTGTCATTGATCAAATGGACCCATTTCCAGGACTGTGCGACAGGCATATATTGCCAGTTAGACTGTCATTGGCACTCAATTTTGTTCTGAGTGAGAAAATGAATTGCATGATTCCTATATTACTGGTTTGACCAATTTATCAATCTAAGAGTGCCAAAATAAGAAGCATTAGAAGGAAGAAACAAGAGAGGGCAGAAGAAGATAAAAAGAAAGAGTTTCACATGGAAGAAAGAAAACTGTATTGACATACAAGCCAACAATAATTAGCAATTTGCTACTCTTACATAAATGATATAGCAAATTGCTGAACCCAGATACCTCAGTCAATTCCTTGATTCATGTATCTACAAATCATGTAAAAAGGAATCACATTCTCTTGTAAAATAATGGTTTTGATTTTTGAAAACTTCAAAATTTTGAAATCCCAACTAGATTAACATACCACCATTGACATTGTCAGCATGGTTCGATCATGTTCATTTCACATTTGACTCTGTTTAGTATAATCAGCTTCTTAATTCAATATTGTTTTTACAACAAACAGATTCTAGTGGGTTACGGGCAGGGATTGCAGTACTGACCCATACCGCTTGGTACGGGCAGTATATACCGGTTCGATATGGGACAGATACGCGGACCACCCTCTACCGAGCGATACCATAACCGAACCCCATATCAGGCGATATGGGGTCTGTACCAGGCGGTACTGATCAAAATCTGATCGTTACCGACTAGTATAAGTTAATAATAGTCGAATTTCGATCGTTACTGGCTGAGATTGCCGTACTTCAAATGGTCAAATTGACTATTTGGACCATAGAAAAGTGTTTAAAATCCTTTCCTCCCCTTTCTTTCAACTCATATCACTCAACCTCTTCAACTCTCTCAAATTCATTCTCACTCAAATCTAACAATTCAAATCATTTCTTTGTACATAATTCAATATTAACAGAAGGACGATTTAGAATATACTACAAAGCTACTCCTCGAAGCCCTAAAAAGATGTGTCACTATTCTTTCCTAATTTAGATTATTTTTGCTAAAATTATATTAAATTTATATTTATTTTCAACTTAAAAACTGTAATATAATTTTTTTCTATTTTTCAAATATTTTTGGAGCTTTTTCTTTTTTGGGCATACCCATGCATACTGTACCGACCGAAATTACAAACCTTGATTATGGGTATGACTTTATATGTTTGGGAGGATCTTTGAAGAATTGGTACGATCCTGATTAATTGCAAGTTCACCATAGTTGAAACACGGGCTCCATAGAAACAAAAAGAGGAAAAATCCTCAACTCTCACAAAGAAGACAAAAAAACCTCCCATCAGATTCCCCTTAGCCACAGCATAAAATCCTATTAACCATAAGAACAAGGATATACCATGAACAAAAGAAAGACCCTCCTATTACTCAAATTTAATGCTATCATTTTGCTACCTTTAGTTTTTCTTCCTCTTGAACTACTGAAGAATGCAGCAATTAGCTCATCCTTGTGCTCTTACAACAAAACCATAACGGGAGGAAGCTCAATGATATACTGGACTTGATGGAGAAAACACTCATCTTGTACCGTACATATCTAATTTTTTAATATTTCGCATGAAGATTTTTTTTTTTCTTTCTTTCTTTTGCGAAGGATAAGTGGTGAAGGCGGATCGAAGCCCAAGACCTTGTGATTAACCATCAAAGTCTCACCAATTAGGGTATATAACACCTTTGCGAAGATGAAAAATTGCAAAGCACCAAGAAAAAGGCAGGAGGAAGAAAAACAAGATGGAACTGTGAGGGCTATGTCTTGACTTCACGCGGAAGCAATAGGCCAACACAAACAAAACATGCACTTATCTTCTCTTGCTCATTTAGGACTATCTAGGAAGGTTCCATGTCGATTAATCGAGAAGAAAGGGTTGAGGTTACCTTCTCCTTCTCTTTCTTGGAGAAGAGAGCCGTCTGCCGAAAGAACTCTTGCTCCTGAGCAAACTGCAAGGAAAAACACCCAAGAAGGGATCATCGATCCGCGCGAGGCGAGGCGTCATGAAACATTCGAAAGATTGCAAACATAGGTCAGGCGACGGGCAAAAGGTGGAGGACGGGGGTCAACCTCGCGGGCGACCTCGTCGGCGCGACGGGCGTTGTTGGCGTGGGTCTGCTCGGCGATCCACTTGCGGCGTTGGTTGGGGTAGGAGAGTGGGTGCCAGGGCTTCTGGTTGAGGTAGGAGTGGCTCCACGCCGTGCCCACCTTCGTCTTATAGTCCACCTCAATCCCGCTCTCCGACGGCCTCTTCCCCAACCTCCCCCCTCCGCTCCCCGTCACGTCCTCCTCCATCTCCCTCCTCCCCGGGACCAAATCAGAAACCCTAGCTCGAACGATGGAATGAGAAACGAAGCTCAATATTTAGAAGTGTTTTTTTCATGTACTATTGACGACTCTTTACTAATTTCTTAAAAAATAATTTATAAAAAAAAAAGATGTAAGAAGAAGATGAGAAAAAAGAGGAAGAAAAGTAAGAGGAATGGTATTTATGTTTAATTAAGAAAGAATAATTTTAAATATTAAAAATTTTTAAAATGAGATTGTAAACAGTAGGAAGAGGATTATAAACTGTAATCTCTAAAAAAGATTTTTTAAAAAAAAGAAGAAGAAAAGACAATGCAAAAAGAAGAATCCAATGTGAAATAAATGTATTAGGAAGGGGCTTTTCTGTGAATAAGAAATTGGAAGGCATAGCTTGATTCGAACATAACTATTAAGGATCAAATCATCGAGTTGAATGGTACATAATGAAAGATAAAATTATGAACTTCAAAATTGTTATATTTTCAATGGATTCAGTTCGGATGGAATCGATTAATCAAACCAAAAAGAAAAACTCTTATCGAATATAACAATTCGATCAAATAAGTATTGGTGGTATGTAAGTGCCGTAGTTGATGTTACAATTCGACCAAATAATTATTAACTTATTGAATGTAAACTATTAATTTAAAATATTGAGACTCACATTAAAATTATTTTATTCATTTAATCCTTATTAATCCATTAAAATCTTTTTCCATATGACTAGATCAAATGAGCTACAACAGCACTTGACGTCTTCCACGATTGAATCATGTCCACAACAAAACCATTAACATAAAACACGTGGCACGATGCGATTGCGATTTGATGACATGATGTGTCTTCCAACTCCATCACGGAAAGCCTCCTACTTCTCAGACTTCTCATTACAACTTGATCTTGGATCTGAATCATCAATTACCGTTGGCCACATACTCCATTTGCACATACGAAGTTAATTATAACACCACTAGTTAGTTCAATATTCTTACAACGAAAGTGAGTGAGACTAAAATTGACTTATATAGATCTGATGAATATATTATTAATAATTTTAATTTAAGTATTTTGATCGATGATTGATAGACCAAAACGAAATTGATATGCTAGTTAACCCATCAAGCGGGATCAACTTTTGGTATAAGAATCGATCTAGTATTCGAGCATGATGAGATAGGCTTAGTAGGAAAAGACTATCTGTGGATGAAGTTAGAGAACTCATCACAATATATAGCCATCACTAGGTTATGCCTCACATACACCATACGTTTAAGTGGGAGAGATTGTAACACCCTTAGTTAGTCCAATAGTCCCATGGAAGGTTTTCCCACTTCCTCCTCTATCAAAAATTAAAAATATATAAATCAAACCCTATATAACAAACATCTTAGGCAAGCATTCCATGCTAGCTAGTATGCAACATTAGAAAAGCTTGCACACGCTATGCGATGTGTTCTTTGTTCCAAACAAGACTACATCCTCTGCTTTTGGTCACTCACAAAATGTTTTGAGATCCAATGTAATATTTGCATTTTTTTGACATGAAGATCTTAAGATAAAATTGTCTTTGAGATTTTACATCTATGACATGAGAACATATGAAGCAAATTCCAAAATAAATAGGTGAATTCAGTTTATATTTTGGTTTTCTCATTGGCATCTCTTCTGACAGCAAATTTGGATATCAGATATGATGGAAACACCAGAAAAAAAAAATTTACATTTTTGCACACAGAAAATTATCCCAATTTTGAGTTTATACCTCTACATTTTTTATGAACCATCTTGAGATCATCAAAGACCCCAACCTGTGAATTGCCTGAGGTGATCAGCACTTCAGATGAACTGTCTGGAGCAAACTGTTCTGAGTAATACTAACCATTTTCCCCGTGCATCTAAACAAATACTACATTATCTTATTGGCCTGCAAATATTCTCTTCATTTGACATAGGAATGAAGATTTACCTGGAACCCAGTGATCTTTTTTGCATGCGGCTTCTTTTTCCGGTTCCTTATATCTATCTGACGTTCTTCAGAAAGCTTACAATCTGTAGCATATCACAGAATAAAGTATTGTTTCAGAGAGTAAACCAACCACGCAAATGAGGAACCCAAGATGATGGTTCATACTAGAGGTATTGTAGAGCCGGCATCTCCTCTTGTGAAAGCCAACTATAACACCCTTCCAAAGATGGATTACACCCAATTACCAGCGAAAAAAAATACCTTTCATATCTGGCACGATAGAAATGAAGAAAACAAAGCATTGACAAAGTTCTGGAAATGCAGATATCATGTCCTTGCACCTGACCATCTCATGCAGCAGCAACCATCTCATGGAGATCACTCCAGTCGACAACTTGGATTTTGCCAGGAAAATTAGTGACATTTATATGACACTAGATACAACAAATATGATGATCTATTGAATAGCAAGAACGATAAGGTAAAATTCTGGTTGGTTGCCATACCATAATCATTGTGTGCAAACAACTTTAGGCATGCTTTACTTGCCATATCCCATGGTCTTACAGTCTTGTCCATTGATGAGGATAACAAATGCTGCACTCAAGTTGACACAACTATTCAGAATACCAGATTGATTTTTAGATGAAGTCTTCATCAGTATGTTTGCATTACATGATTAATGATTTTGCCAAAATCGAAGAAGACAGATAATCCAACAGTAGCAGTTTCATTTTGGCTTAGTTTTTACAGGCCAATGAGTTGGATTCACATTTTACTTGGAGGCCATAATCATCATTCTTTGGCATCAGATAACAGGTCTAGTTCCAAGACATGGTGTCTCCATCACCTATCCAGCCTCAACACAGTTGCTATATGGCAACTTCATCTGCCAAAATACCTTTCAAAAACAATGATTGAATGAGTAACCTTTCTGGAGGTAATAAATAGATCATCTTTCTTAACTTTACTAGTACAATCTAAAACAAACCCTGGCATGAACTAAACTCCTAGTAAACACTTACCTAAGCTCTTTTAGTTAAGGGAATTCTTCTTCCATGTATGATTTCTCCCAGCTTAATAATTCATGCCTTACCAAGATGAATTCCAAATACATATTTCATAGCCAAAAACAAAGTTAGCTATTGTTCTTAAAGCAGAGGAGAAACTGTATTTGCTAACAATAAATTCCACTTATAAAGTTCCAACTTTTTACTTACTGAAATGATATGACCCTGTCGTTGCTGTAGTGCTCTCAGCGTTGCCATCACCCGGTTTCACTGGACGCATGAGTTCCTTGACGATCGACGAGAATCCAAGGTCATAGTGTCACGAATACTATCGACTGATGAGTTGACCCGATTGGTTCACTGTCGAAGGTGCAAGCTCATCTTGGTATCTACTCCTCACTGATGTGGCAGATCGACGAGGGAGGTCCGTTGGTAAGACGATTCGCCTAGGGTGATTTGACCTTGGGACGAAGAGGCCGAGTAGAGGAGCAAACGTCTCCCTTGTTGCAGGGCCATCTCCTCGTGACGAGGTCGTCTCTTAGCCGTTGGTAGTCTTGTACAACAAGTTGACGCCAATGGCTCAGCCCCTTCGATGCTTAAGTCAATGTAAAGCGAAAGGAGAGAAGGACAACAGTATAAGCTGTATAATTGAGTGAGTCGAGAGAAACCCCCAACTTAAGCTGGGGTATGATTTTTATACCTATGCGCTTGGCAAGGGTCGACGAGTCTCCATCGTGGCCACTCACCCGATGGGATGAAGGTGTCAATGTCGACGGCTTGTCAATGTGTAAGCTGTGCTGGGAGGATTGTCAGGACCATGCCTAAGGTCAGGCTTCCTTCCTTCCTTTTTGTTTAGGTCGAGTACTAAGGTTGGGCCATGCCACCGGCTCGTGGTGTCTCCACTTCATGAACGTAGATCGGATGACTTGGCGTCTTGCGGGGAGCTGCTGACTTAGAGGGATGTTCACTTACATGGCTGAGGAGCTGGGAAGGGACAGGATTATATCTATCACGAGGAACCGTACGAACTCCTCCATCGTGATATGCAGCCCAGTCTGGCCGTCGTTGAGCTTCCCGTCCGTGCCGAACTCACTGACCACGAGTTCCTTCCCCATGTCGAGATTCTTGATCCGGCAGGCCTCGTCGGAGGCGAGCACGAGGGCGCCCCCGTCATCCGCTTCTCTGATTCCGGCGTTTCCGGAGCTTCGTCGGGCGCCGTGGTCCTGGAGGGAGGGGGGGCCGAAGGCGGCGCGCGCCAGGGCGGGCTCGGCGTGGAGAGGCGCTCGCTTCGTCGCCAGGTCCGCGTCGTATAGGCATCTGGCGACCACCGGCTGGCTCGTGGACTGGTCGGAGGAGCGGCCGCCGCATTCGCCACTGGAGCCGCGGCCGGCGGTAGCGACTCCGGGCTGTGGGCGCCGTTGGCGGCAGTGACGTCGATGGCCTTCCGGCTGCTGCTGGTGAGGAACCGCAGGGTGGCGGGGAGGTCCTTGTTTCTGGCGAAGCCCATGCCCTGGAGGAGCCGGCGACGGCGCTCCTCGATGGAGGTGGGCTCGGCCATCCAAACGTCACAGTCGAAGCCGCCGTTGTCTGTTGTCTCTTCCCTTGTCATGGTCCCCGTCGTCCTCGCGGTGTTCGGCAAGGAACTCCACTAGAGAAAACGCAACGCAGCGGAAGTCGCAGGGCGGGCGACGGAGATGCGGACGCCATCATCCTCGCCGTCCTCAGAGCCGGAGAAGGCGAACCTCGAGGCGACACGATCAAAGGACTCATGGTAGCAATCATCCTCTGACACCCTTTTTTGTCGAAATGGACTGCGGTCTTCCTGTTTCTTAGAAACTCTTCGTAGATCATAAAGTCGCTACGGTTCGTCCCAAATAGCCAAAAAGATCAATAGACAGATGGATGTAGAAAGGGGCTGGTCACACATAACTCTTAGCCGCCATCCATAGCTACGAAACAACACATTCAGGTACTTTTATGTATTTTACATTTCTATATACTTTTTCTAATGTCAAAGACACAAAATGGAAGGATGTCAGCAATAAGTTGCATTGATTGTCGAATACCTCCCCAAATAAATATCGGTTGCAGAGACACACAATGGGAGGATGCAAACAACGAGCATCTGTATATGAAAAACTATCATAATAAACTGGTTCTTGCTACAGTCAAACAGGAAGATGGCTACACCAAGCATGCAACCAATGTTATTATGAAAGTCTTCAAAGCAACTACATGCATCACGCCACAGCTTCAACTACAGGTCGAGCAATTTGACTTGGCTTTGTTAATAATGGACGCAAAGCACATTTCTTCCGCTTCGGATCAACAACATATAACAAGCCTCAGGATGACCTACATAGTAAACAAGTTAGTTTGGGTTAACTTGGCCTCAAATTTGTGGATAAAAAATACCCTGAAGATCTTGAATGCATCAAGATTTTGCCTCTTACTGAGTGTGATAGCTCCATAATGTTTTGAAAAAGGAAGCAGCTATGTTAAATAAATATTCTAAAGCATAGTCCAACAAACTTCTTGCCATTGATATTCATTCATATTCTTGTACTAATTATTTAGGCGACAAATATAAGTAAACAAGAACCACAATAGGCTTCACAATATAAGAAAAGAATAGGTATATGCTCAAACTAAAGAGAACTAAACTATATGATCCTATGTAAAGACTTTGCTGAGTATAATGAAATGGCCAATTTAATAGACATACAACACTCACCATATTTAAGCACCCAATCACCCTCATCGCCGCCTATGACGGCCTCCATCTTCAGAATGGTGACGTCTGTCTGCACGTTCAGCTTGGTGATGCCAGCTGGCATCTTCAGAATGACGATGGCGGTCTGCATCTTCAGTGTGGCGCCACCGACCAGACTCTTCAGTGTGGCGACGCCGGTCAGAATCTTCTGTGTGGCGGCGCCGGTCCGAATCTTCTGTGTGGCGACGCCGGCCAGAATCTTCAGTATGGCGCCGGCCAGAATCTTCAGTATGGCGATGCTGACCAGAATCTTCAGTATGGTGATGCTGGTCAGCGTCCTCAGGGTGCTGATGTTTATCTTCATCCTTTCCTCTTTTGATATCATTTAGGTACTGCTTGTTTTCATTATACCTTCGGCTCCCATACTCATCTACATATTCTTTTGCTTGTTTGACATCAAGATTCTTCACAACTTGGACTTCTTCCCTCTTCCTATCATCGTAGTCCCTATCATTCCTGCTCTTCCTCTCCTTCCTTCTCTCATCTTCTGCTAAACAAGTCCTGAACTTTGAATTATGGACTTCAGAAGCAAGGTCATCATCAGCTTTTCTTTTTCTTCTTGTGTCCTGTCTGCCATGGTCATCAAAATCCTTGCTTACTCGCTTTGGCTCAAATCTGTCATTCGTCACATTTCTCGCTGAAGCATTCAAGTGTTCTTTCTTAGTATTGCTATCACCAGTTCGATGGCCATCTCGACTTCTTCCACTAGTATCCTGTCCGTCACTTGTAAACTGGATCATTTGTTCATCTACAAGAGATTTCTGCTGGTTTACATTCTTGTGCTCCACTTTTCTACCATCATCTTTGTATGTTTTTCTGTGACGTTGTTTTTCCTGGCTGTCATCACTGCTATCATCAGAATATGTGTCACTGCTGGACTCAGAACTCTGACTTTCACTGTCCTCAGATACCGAATCCTGATTCCTTCTAAATTCTCTACGTTTCTTCATCCTTCTGTGACTATCATCTGTACCACTATCGGTCTCAGAACTCTCATCTGTGTCATGTCGTTGCCTCTTTCTATTATCATCTTCTGCTTTCCCCACATAATTCTTTATTGATTTACCATGTCGACTAGCAGATAAGTTTCTGCCAGTATTGTCCATGCCACTATCAGTCTCAGAACTTTCATCATCTGTCTCATTCTGCTGCTTCTTTCTACTATTATTCTGTGCTTTCCCTTTAGAAAGCTTTCCTGATTTACCATGATGAGCAACAGATGACTTCCTGGTAGTATCTTTCTCTCTGCTATCAGAATCAGAAGTATCCTCGATATGCCTTTTGGAGCTTTCACCTTGTTTCACTACAATTTGTCTTTTCTTGTTGATGTTGACATCAGTATCATAACCTGAATCATCAGAGTCATGTCTTCTATTCTCTGTATGTCTTCTGTATTTAGTATTTATCTTTTCACTCTCAGTGTCTGAATCGGGCATTTTGTACCTTCTGCTAGATTTTACATATTTCGCCATCTTTACTCTGCTGCTCTTTACATCATCAGTATCATCTTCTAAGTCCTCAAAATCATGCCTCCGACTTCTAGTTTCATGCTTCCGATAGTCGATGGTTTCTTTCTTTTTGCTTGCAGTAACAGAAACATGTTTGCGTTGTCTTTCCCTCTCCCTCTCGTGTTTCCTTTCCGAATCAGTTTCTGAATCTGAATCATCAGAATCATGCCTTCTGCTTTTTGCTCGTCCTCTAATAGGTTTCTTCCTGTCAGGTTCACTTTCAGAATCTGAACCCGAGTCATGCCTCCTATTCTTTTTGATGTTTTTTTCTGTCTGTCTTCGAGCAAAGTCCCCATCCGAATCACTTTCAGAATCAGAATAATCAGATTCTTCATTTTTAATGCTTGTTGCCTTCTTGCTGCTCCTTACAGCTTCAACATCTTTAGGATTATCTCGTTGAGTACTTTTTCGATGCTTCATCCTTTCCTCGTCATCATTTTTTCTGTAACTTTCACTGTCAGAACTATCCTGATATTTTCCCTTACCAATACCTCTTTCCTGGCGCTTTGGCACATCGGTACTTGATTTCCTGCTATCATTCTTTATTTCAGCCATCTGTTTTTCTTTGTTATTCTCCCGCTGTCTGTCTTCATATTTATCTCGTTGTTTCTCAACACCCTTCAGATCCATTTTCTCTTCTTGATGTTTGTCATCAACAAACTCTCCTGGCTCTAAGTCTTCCTCCTCATCCTGCTCAATTTGTTCATGTTCAGATGATTTCTTCTCACTTTTAATGCCAAGAGCTTCCCGCAGTGTTTCCAATTGTTTCTCCTTTCGAGCAGCAATATGATGGGTCTGTGTATTGGCAAATCTATAATGAAACCATAATTAGATCCATTCTGACCATTTTTGACACTTCAAATCATTTCTCTCCTACCGATAAAAAAAAAACGAGAAGGCACAGCAGAAACACCATCAAAGGTATCAGACAAAAGTAGAGCATACTTAAATATATCCATAGGAAAATGAGACATGAACAGCATAAATGGACAATTCAAATTTTTTCCCACTTTTCAACTTTGCCCTGAATAAAGACACTGGGGGACAGTTCATACATCAAAGCCAATCTGGTCCACCATTCTAGTACTAACAATACTTTAGGATCAGTACAGTAATATTGCCACAACATGAGTTGTTAAAATTACAAAATTTTGCTCATCCTCCAAACACAAATCTAATACCAATTGAACTCCAAACATATAGCGTTCTCATTCAATGTTCAAAATTCCATCTATTTATATGTCTAGTTTCTAGCTTTTAAGCATGAGCTTTGGCATCTATTACTCGTGGACATGCAATTCTGAGGTACACAGCTCTGTGAAAATTTTTCTTGGATGGCAGAACAATAAACCATATATCGATCATTTCTAGCATTGTTTTCATTCATTCCAGAACATTGTGGTTGCAGGATGGTCCGTCACAATTTCCTCATGGGTTTCTTAGACTTACAGCACCTTAATTGTACTCAGTTAAACAGCCAAGAATAAATGTGAAGCTAATTATAATGAGTGAATCAAAATCCATGCAGTAGTTTGTTGGCCTAGGAATAGTTCGCCTATTTATCTTCCAGGAAAAATCATGAATTCCACAACAAAAGCAAAAAATAAATCTGATTACAAATCCAGATAAAAATTTATACTTTTATCTTTATATTAGTAGCATAGCAAACAAGAAAAGTACCTAAAAATTAGGTCAGACAGGTATAATCTTGAATAGAAACAAAGACAGACAACAAGAACAAATCAAGAAAAACAAGGCGGGAAATCAAAACCTCTTGTTTGGAAGAGGAGGACGATCCTTGCGACGACCACCGCTGCCATCCTCAGCAGCAGCGGCGGCAGCGGCTTCGGCCTCGATGGTTTTCTTGGCCTCCTCAAGCTTCTCGGAGATCTCGGCCTCGGTATACCCCTGATCGGCGAGGGTCTCCTCGAGAATCAGGAGCTTCAACTGGATCTGGCGCTTGCGGTCGTGCTCGAGGATGTCCTTGTTGGGCTTGCGCACGGCACCCTCAGGCTGGGATTCGGACGCGGAGGCAGCGTCGAAGCGGGCGGGGGGCTGCCGGGGCTTCACGAAGAACTTGTTCGATTGGATGTAGCCATTGGTGCCCGATCCCCGCGGGGTCTGAAGCCCGATCCCGTTGTACATCGCTTCCAATTACTCTACGGAGAGGCCGATCGGTGGATGCAAACCCTAGGAAAAGAGTATGGAAAGAGATCGGGAAGGACGAGAGACGAGGTGGAGGAAAAGAAGGGAAACCCTAGAGACGAAATAACGCGAATTGGGATCGCAGGCGGCGCCCCGAATTATTGTGCCCCTTGACTGGGTTGATGGATATATGGTATTTCCAGTTCAGTTAAGCCGGCTTTGCACCGGGTTCTGCCAAGCCGAACACGAATCGGGCCTTGGACCGGTCCAAGTATATTTAAAAATATAACTTAATACCAACGTATTGCCCATTAATTTTATTTTATTAATAGTATCTCACAATATATACATATATATTACTCAAAGAAAAAATTTCTATGTCTGGTTTCGATTCATTCTTATGAAAAGAACGCTTATTAGGATGTGTTCGATAAAATCTTTTCAACGATCAAATTAGTGTTTATTCATTGTAGCTAAAAAAATCTATAAAGAATTTGATTATTTAGTATCGGTAATGGTAAGTTCCAAATATAGAATATTCTCTTTGATGTCATGTGACATGACAAATCTGGTTTATATATTGTCAAATTAGTTGATTGGACTGCATGCGTTAGAGCTACCGAAAATTTTCGATCCACGCTGGAGTGACACCCAAATAAAATCCACTGTCAGCATTTGTTGCCTTCCGTTCAAGCCAGCAAGGCAAAGATTTAATATAAAGGAAAATTTCAACAACTCATGAGTGGAAGAACAAAACAAAGAAAAAAGTCAGCCGCTATGGACAGATGAGCATCACAAAAGGCATTACAAAATGAAGAAGAGAAGTTGTTCTTCCAGCTACCAAACTTAAGCAGGGCTGCTAACAAGAAACCAGATTTATCTAAGCAGTAAGGCAAATAACAACACACACACACACCATTTCTTCTACTTCAGACTGTCCAGTAATACGATGAATACACAGACTGCCTTTTCCTTTTTTTCCCCTCTTTTCTTTACTTTGTAATTTTCATCATCTTGCTCCCTATTTCAGTCGGTGGTCATTGGTTCGGACATGCAACATCGAAAACGTGCTTTGCGGACAGCGCCCACTATCTCTATCTCTGCAGTCTGCAGCATTCTGACGACCTCGGTGAAGGGAGGACGTGCATCAGGGTTTGCGTCCCAACAGCGGGTCATGATCTCACCGAGTGCCGGAAGACAATCATGTGGTATGACTGGGCGAACACTCTTGTTCACGACAGCAAATGCTGCCTGCACGGCCGTCATGTTCTGAAAGGGAAGCATTCCAGTTATAAGCTCCCACAACACAATGCCAAAGCTATAAACATCGACTTTCTGATCGTAAGGTCTATGCTGTATCATCTCTCTGCATCCAAGGAAGATCGTTAGTCCAATTCACAGCGAATGCTTACCAACAAAGTAGAAGAGAACATGACAGATTCTTTAGTTATAAGAAAACACTAATGAAATTATGTGTCAGAAGTTGACAGGTCAGTATTTCTTTCCAAGATCACTTAGGAATCAACACACAGTGTACCTGGTCTGAAGAACTCTCTGCTCGTATACATAAAAAAAAAAGTTACAGTAGTAAAGGCAGTAAAAATGTTAGTCCTGCTTGGCTGACGACCATTTTAGTGCAGCAGTATGTGTTTTCACATCTACTCAACCAACCAAAGAACAGCTTTTGCCTAGTGTATCATATACCAAATAGGTTTGAACTTCCTTTTAATAAAATCTATGGTAACGTAAGCAAGCAACAAAATTTCAATTATATAGTGAAGCATTGATGTCAAGAATCTGACAAATAAGCAAATGAGGCACCAAATCATCTGCACTAGGTTAGCCATATTATGATCAGAACACCAACTTAGTACATTGATATATTTATTGGAGAAAACAAGGGTTTGTCGAGATGGGATAAAAATGTCAGGCCTTCCACGGGATTCCAGAGAGAGGTTAATGCAGTTCATCACAGTTAACTACATTTTTTTGAATGAGCAGCATACATAATATAATATTTTGACAAAATAATATTCAAGTAGTGTGCAGTGTGTTTATTCTCGTTTGCTTAAAAATACCAGCTAACTGCATTATCAAAATTTTCTCATAGCTTGAAAAGAAAAATATAGTAGCTATGGTTCTTCAGAAATGAACTCTCTATAACTGCTGAACTTTTTCTCAAGACCGTTAGCAAAAGATATGGGAATCTGCTTGATTGATAAAATTTGAAGTTTCCAATCCAATCAAGTCTAAACAGTGTCCAATCTATCAGATAGAGGCTAAATGAAATCTAATGTAGTCAGAACCAGAAAGCTACTTAATTCCCACAACCAAAGGAAAGCGTGATCACAGGTGTAGAATCATCCTAGAGGTTGATCTGCAAATGCATAGCTTTGCATATAAAAATTTTGTGCTAGCTCATGCAAATGGCAGTCTATAAATTGGCTACAAACAGGAGAGGTTCCAAATCTAACCTGACGCTAACACTTTTAAGTAGCAAATAACAACCAGTTGTGACCGAGGAACAATGAACTTACAGAGGATGAGAGCGAAGCAGTCACTCTCAAAATCAAATGCATGTTCAAAAAAATACTGAATCATGTCAATGTTGGCTAAATTTCATAATGGATCAATATCATTAGTCTAGGAATTTCCAACAAACACATATGTAAGAATACCTGGGATATCAAAGAACAGATTATAATGTGAAATAAAGTTTATAATATACAGTGTACAAGTCTACAGGTTCTTAAGAAGAGAATTTACAATAAAAGGGCTCACAGAAATCATGGATACGATATGGCCACGGAGTAAAAGTCTCATGTGCAAAGCTTACGCATTCACCGGTGGGCACAACATAAATGTA
Organism: Musa beccarii; assembly: GCA_024322285.1. NCBI lineage: Eukaryota > Viridiplantae > Streptophyta > Magnoliopsida > Zingiberales > Musaceae > Musa > Musa beccarii. The sequence continues at coordinate 32,133,540 of CM044395.1, read as the reverse complement.
CTCTGTCATGCCAAGACCCTACTAGCGTTTTTCCTGGTGAGATGTCAAAGCAGGACTAGCTGTGAGAGGTAAAATTTGATGCAGTCCAGTGCAACTATTTCATGTCATGTACTGGACACATAATATACATGCATGAGTATGCTCATGTATATTTCAATCTTAAAAAGCATATCTTGTGGTATTATTAATCTTCAAATGTGATAATTGTGATATAGAAACCATATGATTTGATAACTTTAAAGAATAAAATGTCATATGCTTTGCTCCCAGGTAACTCGATGAATAATGGCAAAGACTTGCAACTTTTGGAGTAAACCATAGGATGAGGCCTACCTCCCACATAAATAATTGCATTAAAGCATTTCAACTGAAGAGCCAATTACACAACAAATGCTCAAAGAGAAGATGACAGTGCACAGCTCATCTCGCAAAGAAAATGCTAGATGTTTTTTAACTAACATGTAGAGGTCACATGATGTTGCTAAATGAACTTTTGATACTTGTGAATCCATAATTATCAAAAGCATGTGAACTCATCACATTGGAAGCCAACAGCGACAACAAAAAGAAAGATGATATTTTAAATTTTGATTTGCATCAGTTACTCTGTAGTTGACAAGAATCCTTTGAAATTGTCTTATAGGCATGCATTCATTAATTTTGAAGTTATGCAAGCCAAGTTCATTTTCAGAATAAAAGAGAAGTAAAAAATTGTTTCTAAAAGTAAGTTCAATTTATAAGCTAAGAGAGTAATATTAATATTGACTTGAGCAGATTGCAAGTATTTTGAAATTTGGAGTTTAATCTTTTGACTATTATCACCTGGTTGAAAAAACCTAAGCAATGTATTTCAAGCAGTTGAATCAGACAACCAATATGAGCTCACTTGTTTATAGAGAATACCCACCTATAGCCTGTTTTAGAGCAGTATTCAACAGATTCAATTGTAAATTCAGATATCTCATATTTACCAAAATGCCATATTAGGTTTAACAAATTTTACTTCTGGTTCTTCCATGAATATTACAAGACATAGAAATAATAATATACCTGCAAACAGAGCACAAAGAATGCTGTTCTTGCTAACAGAGCACTAAGAATGCTGTTCAAATAAAAAAAAAAATCATCTAAAACCTCAAACAAAAGCATGGGGGGAGGCATCTGATCTACAAGCATAGCAAAGTAATTTTCTTATCTGACAATGTACTCTGATTCTCTGTAATGGTTTTATTACCTCATATTTCATGAACATTTATTAATTATTCAATTTTTTCCTAAAAGAAGCATCTCATTTATAATGCACCTGCTCATTTATGAACACAAACATGTTAGTTGTTGTTCCCAGTGACATATATGGTATATGCTTGCACCAAGAAAATGAATTGAGTTATTAAATAAAAGGATAAGTATGTCAGGGATCCAGTTTATCACTATTTAAGAAACAAAGTTGTATGCCAACTTGCTGAGAGGTCCCTGAATCAGAGAAATCTATTTCCAACAACTAGAAACTACAAAATTGGTTTACTAGGGTTAAAAGGACAAGATCTAGTCCAGTAAAGAGAATCTATAGGATATTTTACCAAGGATGAAGAGGATCAGATATGGTCCAATCCATATATAAAGATTCTTGATTTGAATCATTGGTACTTTAAAGGTGTTAATAGGCAAGAAAGTTTTATTAATCTGATCCATAAGAAAGCCAATAAAATTCTTATTATGTTCCAAGGCACAATATCAATTTAGAAAAAGTACTGGTAAGCTCCTCACTAGAAACTCACAGCTTATTATGTCAAATAGAGATCTGGCTGACGCATATCTAATTGCAGAACTATTTTACATGGGATAATATTCTGGGTATGATTAACATTCTCAGTTAATTTGTACACTTCCTGCTTCTCAGTAAAATATATTACTGAATCTGTTGCATTACAGTACCAGTTAACTATAATGTATACATCCACATACACTAACATGCATTAACAAATAAAATAGTACATGCGGGACACGTATACTACCATTTTTGGTATCCATCAAGTAGAATTGCATGGATGCATCAATCCATACCCCAAAATAAGTTATAGCATGCATATGTTGATAGCATACGCATACAGATGATCATAAATAAGCACATCAAAACCATAAGCATAAGTAGCCATAATAAAAGATTTAGAGTACCACTGATCATAGCCACATTATGACATATTGTTGCTTTACATGACATTTTCCAGGGGTATATTGCAGAAAGGAGAGATGACAATGCATATGGATACATGCCTTTGCCAAGAGAATAAAAGAAGGACACAGGTTTGCAACCATGTATTATACAACAAAGTCCATGAAAAGAGAACAACAATGAATTGCATTTATCTGAAAAAAAAAAATCAGAACAAAAGTGAAGCAAAAATATGAACCTCCCTACTAACTATTTGATAGGTCAAACATGTAGACTTTCCTAATAAGTTTTTGTATATTATTTAATGAATTCCACTAAGACATACTGTCCTGTATCATAATGAATGAACCAATTACAGGACACGTACATGACAAAGCGAGTGGCTGGTACTCAAGTGACGATTGTGCTCAGAAAAATACTTGAAAAAGCACTCCGGGGGAAAAGGCCAAATAAGGGAATCAAAGTAAGAAGTATGACAAATGCTGAATTCTTTGGTGGAAATATCGCTGGTATCTTAAACTGATGGAATTCAATTATACAGTATGATCATGCTTAACTGGAATATTTTTTTCATCAAACTTATCTTCCATGTTTCATGTCTGATCAGCTTTCTCAAAAGGTTCTTACAAAAAACAACAGAAACATGATATTCAAAATTCATTCTTATATGCAACTGTCTAGGTAAAGTTCCTAGCATAACCTATGAAGGCACAGATAAAAGCTTGTAAAAACTCAGAGTGAGAATAGAAATTATTCTAAAGATATTTATGAAGTCCAGCACTTCATCCAAATGTAATGTAAGACTTTGTTTAACCCAAATAGAGAAAATAAATCAAAATTAGCAGCAAAAGAACCTTATTTTTCCGGAATCTTAACTATTGAATTTCATCTGCCTAAATTTAGAAGCTTCGCTTATAATGTAAATACATGGAAAGCAATTTTAATTGAGTCTCTCCTGAATTTCAGTAGAACGTCAAGCAGAACCAGCACACAGTTAGCGACAAATGCTTCTCAAGAATTTCTCATGATGACACAACTAGAAAGTAACAGTATTCACTTACGGAGCCATCCAGCGGTACGTTCCAGTCTCCGGTGTCATCCCTTCAGTCTTCACTTCAATACGAGCCACTCCAAAATCAGCAATCTTTATGGATTTGTCCGTGAATATCAGAAGGTTGTCTGACTTGAGATCCCTGTGTATAAATCCTAGCCCATGCACATAGGCCATCCCCCTTGCAACATCAAGAGCCTGCCGTACTGCCAGCCTAAGTGGCACCGACCTGTTTTGCCTCTTCATCAAGAACTGCCTCACGGACCCTCCCTTGGCATACTCGGTAACAATGCACCACACAACAGGCTTCCTACATGCCCCAACCAATCTCACTATATTTGGGTGCTTCAGAGTAGCCAACATCATAACCTCTTGCACGAACTGCTGCTCCATCAACTGTGCTCTCTCTGGGTCATTCTCCGGCCTCTCGAGCAGCTTAATAGCGACATCTTCTCCATTGTAGGTGCCCTTGTAGAGCTTCCCAAAAGCCCCCTGAGCAAAGGGCATTCCCATGTTGAGCTTATAAAGATCGATAGTCCACTCCTCGTAACCCTGTAGGGTCTCTGTCGGGTGTTGTGTATCCATCAGGGCCTGTACCAATGCATCATCCGTCAGGCCCGGATTGACCCTGCCTGGTCGTATGACGCTGTGGTTGACGGAGTAATTCGGGGTGGGAACTTGACGGAGCCCGGGGTGGTTAAGGATGCCAGTACGCGAGTCACTCGACCCGACACTACTGGCGTCCCTCGACATGGCCATGGACCCGCCATTGACGCTAGTTTGCATACTGTTGATGCTGTCAATCGACATGTTGGAGCCCTCCCCAAGCTTCCGGTAGTACGCGGTATCGTAGAAACTGCTCCCAATATCGATCCCCCCACCGCTTCCCAAGATGCCGGGAAATTTGGGGCCTTCCAACATCTCTAATACAAAAAACTCTCTCCGATGCACGAAAACTCAATTTTCACGCAGACCCTCTAAATTCAAGCTTCAATGCAAATCCAATAACCTAGAATCAAATCATTCTTGGTAAGGGGACTCGTCTCCGCCGCATTTTGCACCCAAAAATCTTAACTTTCTACGAAATCCATGGACGTAAACAACAAAAGAACAAAAAATCCACAGAATCAACCACTATTTACGCTCCTTCCAAGAATCACCGATCAAAAACTAGTCCGATTGCCTCCCGAATTCACCATAGCTACACCCCAACTCCAGGAAGAAAGAGTTCACGGGCGAAAACAGAAGCAAAATCACAGACGAGAAGAGAACTCCACGAGTCACGAAAACCAACCGATCTAGGGCGAAGGGCGACGGATTTCGACGAGACTTACCTCGATCGAGAGGGGAGAGGAGAAAGGGAACCGAAGCCGAAGTCAGAATCGCGGGGCAGCAAGGCGAAGATCGGGGAGGGAAGAGGTAGCGCGACCACCACCTTCCACCCTTTTCCTTACGGAGACGGGGAGCGACGACGACAACGACGACGAAGACCAGTAAGCGGAGGAGGAAGGAGCAAGTCGTTTGCTCCGCACACTCCTTTGCTTTCCTCTCGGTCCGTTCTCGGGCTCGTCAAAAATGACACCCTCGCGACGGGGGTTTATTTCTCGCGTTATTTATCGTTTTTTGGGTGCATCTTTATAAATATTTGCCTTCTGGACCGCGTGGTCGGCGGTCGCCGTTTCGGTAAAAACTCGTCTCCTCGCGATATAATGGCACCACCCGATCCCCGCCCCGTGCATATTCCCGAGGATATCCCGTAGATTTCATTCGCCGATTATTTCCAATTTATAATCTTATCCGCAATCATTGCTCCGATTATTACTCATTGCTTTACCGTTTAAAAAATATATTATTAATTTAATTTCTCATTTTGGGAACGAAAAAGTTCAATGAAAACAGAATAAATGCAATATTTGCTGCTTAATACTTTAATACTACGGGAACATTTATTACAATATATATGCGAAAGTTGGGCTCCTGGTTTGTGCTTGGATGACAATAGTGGGACCAATCGGGACCCGCCGTGGCGCCACGGGAACTTGCAATGAAAAGGCAGGTGGGGGAGGGGGGCGACCGGAAAAGGTGGAACAAGGACGGACCAATCCGAGCGAGACAAGCAGCGGAAGGAAAATGATGTCATGCTGTCGTCCGACGGACCGAATCGCCCGTCAAAATGTGTCGGGACGACGTCATGTCAGCAGCACGAGTTGAACCACCGCTGGAGACGTCACGGATAGCTCGGTCAGTCGCCTCGGACATGACTGGACACGCAACTGGAAACACGAGTTGCTGACGTGGCACGTCTGGAGAGAGCTGTCGTGTCTGTGTATCGTGCCTAAATCGCGCGCCAACGCGGTTATACGCGCGATGGTTCTGTCGCTCCAGGCAGCTGCCGTCCTGGACACAACGCGTCAGGGGTTACGAATGGGAAAGGAGGGAGCGAGGGGAGGACGGACAGCGTACTCGGCCAAGTTTGGTTACTCGGAGAACCACCGCCCTAAATCTGCGCTACACCTCATAAAGACGAGCCGACAGCACAACATACAGGAGGCATCTCGAGATGGAGAAGACAAACGTCTCCTGCTGCTTCAGAGGAGAGAGAGCCGGAGACAGGCATTAAGAGGAGGGGAAGAGTCGGTGACCTCCTCTGAATCGTATGCTCCTGTAAAACCTGCTCTTCATCTTCTTTGCCATAGCAATCTCTTCGGAGATGGCTGGTCTGCGAGACGGCAGCAGGAGAGGAGGGATGAGCCCGGCGACGGATGGGTCATCGTTGCCGGTGGTCGCGGTGGCCGTCGACAAGGACAAGAGCAGCCAAGGCGCGCTCAAGTGGGCCCTGGACAACGTCGTCGGCGCGGATCAGTCCATTCTCCTCGTGCACGTGAACACCAAGGCTTCATGTAAGCTCACTGCATGCGGTCGTGGTATCATCCGTAGCAAACTGCTCATTCTCTGTGTGATGCCATGCAGCCGGGCCACAACAAGACGCGGCGTCCGCAGCCAAGGAAGTACTTCTTCCCTTCCGATGCTTCTGCAGGAGAAAGGATGTGAGTCAGCTCTGTTCGCTTCTGCTGTCACAACATTGAACTCTAAACGCACGGATTAGAAACTTTAGGCTCGGTTTGAGCGTCGAACAGGTTAACTGCAAGGATATCGTACTGGAGAACACCGACGTCCCGAAGGCAATCGTGGACTTCGTCTCACATGCCGCGATCGAGAAGCTGGTGGTGGGAGCATCAAGAAGCGGATTCGTGAGGTGATCTTTCCATCCCCAAGCACCGCTGCTATCACGAATAGAACGAGTGCTTACACTTCAACATGTTGCGCTCAGATCATTCAGAAGCATAGACATCAGCACCAACATCTCCAAGAACGTGCCTGATTTCTGCACCGTTTACATCATCACCAAAGGGAAGGTGTCGTCCGTGAGGAACGCCGTCCGTCCAGCACCGGCTATTTCGCCTTTACTGGTTAAAATCCAAAGCCAAGCGACGCATGCACCTGGTCCCCTGGATCACCGCAACAGAGGTATATTCTGCTGCAATGTTATTAGCTAGTTGCTTCGATGAAGGAAACTAAGCTCTTCCTTTCTGCCAGGTGATGCTCCGTTTGAGACTTACAATCTGTACAAAGATACCGAATCGATGAAGTAAGAGTTTCCTCCACAACGCCCTCGGCCAACATCTTCTTCTCCTCCCATCTCACCATTTCTGTCTTCACGGCTTGGCACAGGTCACCGTTCAACAGGGGAATGCAGTTCCTGACAGCAAGGTACAGTTCAGAGACCATGTCCGGTAGCGACATATCGTTCGTGAGCAGTGGCAGGCCAAGTTTCGACCGCGCCTTCCCTACGAGGTCTTCCTACATGTCGTCAGATCGCAGCTTTGAGTCGGTGCAATCACCACGAAGGTCGGTGGGGGCTTACTCATCTGGGACCGGGGTCTCGTCTCTGTCTCATGACAGCTTCTCGTCCGAGGCATCGGTACGTGCATTCCCCGTAAGTTCGAGTACAAATGCTCGCAGGAAGCATAACACCTATCTTGGAATTTACAGGAATCTATCGAGGCGGAGATGAATAGGCTGAGATTAGAACTCAAGCAGACAATGGACATGTACAGCACAGCCTGCAAAGAAGCCCTCTCGGCTAAACAGAAGGTGTGTACCTGCGAGAGCCACCGAAATCGAATTACTCCACTGACTGACTATTGATTCTGCCATAGGCAATGGAGCTCCATCGTTGGAAAATGGAGGAGCAGCAAAAACTAGAAGAAGCTCGACTGGCAGGAGAAGCTGCTTTGGCTCTGGCAGCACAGGAGAAGGCGAAGTGTAAGGCAGCCGTGGAGGCAGCTGAGGCTGCCAAACAGATTGCGGAGTTTGAAGCACAGAAAAGAATGGATGCAGAGATGAGGGTGCTCAAAGACTCCGAGGATAGGAAGAAGGCCATGGAGTGTCTCCCACAAGCGGACGTGAAGTACAGGAAATACACGATCGACGAGATAGAGGTGGCCACTGAGTACTTTGCAGAGAGCCGCAAAATTGGAGAAGGTGGGTATGGTCCCGTCTATAAATGCTATCTCGATCACACGCAAGCTGCCGTGAAGGTGCTGCGACCAGATGCAGCTCAAGGAAAGCTGCAGTTCCAGCAAGAGGTATGGATCTTAAACGCTGCATACGAAGATGGCGAGTCCCGCAACAGACAGAGATTTGAGTGTGAGTGATTTCATGAGCAGGTGGAGATATTGAGCTTCATTCGGCATCCGAACATGGTTATCCTCCTCGGCGCTTGCCCGGAGTACGGCTGCCTGGTGTACGAGTACATGGCGAACGGGAGCTTGGAGGACCGGCTGCTGCGGCGGGGGAACACGCCACCCATCCCCTGGCAGCACAGGTTCCGCATCGCGGCGGAGATCGGCACGGCCCTGCTCTTCCTCCACCAAACGAAGCCGGAGCCGCTGGTTCACAGGGACCTCAAGCCCGCGAACATCCTTCTCGACCAGAACTACGTGAGCAAGATCAGCGACGTCGGCCTGGCCCGCCTGGTCCCGGCGTCGGTGGCGGACCACGTGACGCAGTATCGGATGACGGCCACCGCCGGCACGTTCTGCTACATCGATCCCGAGTACCAGCAGACGGGCATGCTGGGGACCAAGTCCGACATCTACTCCTTTGGGATCCTGCTGCTGCAGCTGATCACCGGGAGGTCTCCCATGGGGCTGAGGCACCTTGTAGACCGGTCGATCGGGAAGGGAACGTTCGCAGAGATGTTGGACCCATCGGTCCAAGATTGGCCAGTGGAGGAAGCGCTGTGCTTGGCGAAGCTGGCGCTGAAGTGCGCCGAGCTAAGGCGGAAGGATCGCCCGGATCTTGGAACGACGGCGCTGCCGGAGCTCAATAGACTGAGAGCCATTGGGGAAGAGAACATGCAGCAGGTTGTGCTTGGGAACAGCTTCCAGACCGCATCGGAAGTTTCCCTGCAAGTAAGATTTTAATTGTTATTTTTCTCCTCAGCCTCTAATTATAATCGATTTAAATACAAAAACCATTACATATAAAAAATTTAATCAAGCAAAACACTAAGATTAAATATATGATATGTAATTTTAGTAATATTAGATGATAATGCAATCAAGCAAAAAATAATAATAATCAAGCAACAGTATGATTAAATATATGATAATGCAATTGAAATGAATGAGTAAGAAGTTTCAACATATATACTATTTTAAATATATCGGATCAATTAATCAACATGAGAAGTTTAATTAAATATTATTTGCATAGTAAAAATTAGATAATTAAAAGTAAAGAGTAGTATTCACAGTTCTGTGTGAATACTTATATCACCAAGATGAGAATATTGAGATACATATAAGGGGTTAATATGAAAAGTAAAAAAAAAATTATTTATGCTAGGCATATTTTGGATGAAAGAAAAAATGAAGAAAAATCATTTAAAAATGATATGATATGAACATATGTGGATAATATTAGTGGCATTATATAATTAAATATTATCAAGTTAATTAATAATTTTATTTTATTCATAAAATTTGATGTTTGAAAAGAATCCATATAATCGATTTCATATAGTTGAAATATTACAACATATTATTGTTATGGTTATTTTTCTTATTCTCATCCAAGTAAGTTGGCTAAGTCAACTTTGCTATGTAACTGTAGATAATAATGTCAATAAAAGCATAAAAAAAATTATCGCCATCACTCAAAAAGAAAAACAAATAATATCAAGCTAGAATTCATTATTACCACGACAATAATAAAGAAAATAACAAGTCGTAAAGTCTCAATCTAATGATCACTAAAGTAATTAAGCAGACAGAAATATTAGTGTTTTTTTGCTTCACAGAATTATTTCGTTGTCCGATTTGTTTTCTCGTCGCTTAGGATATGGGAAGTGGCGCTCTGCAAGTGCCGTCGGGATATGACAACTCAAGAAGCCAATACAGTGGATCAGACATCGTCGGAAGATGATGCATGGAGCGCTTCGCGTTCGAGAGCGTTGGATGAATCAGCGTGGAGCGGTCACTACACATGACAGGCTGCTTCTGCTTGATGATAACAGCAAGAGCTGTGCGTAGTAAGCGTCTGTACCTGTGCTACTACTACACATGGTAGGGTGAAACCCCAAATGTTCCTCTTAAAGTGCATGCACTACTGTTTCATTGATATTATTTCCGCTGGAGTTTGTGTTGGTTCGATGAACAGCTGAAAGCACAATAAGCTCAATCACGTCAGTCTCACGACTGTTTAACATTGTCATGTCTTGTGTTATTATACCGTCACATGTTTCTACATCTGGGGATGGGGAAATATATCGACCTCCAAGAAAGAAAGAGGCGGACATGCAGTTGAAAGCTATAAAAGATGTCAAGCTTGACGAAAATGAAACCCATTGGAGTGTCATGTTATATGCTGCTGGGCATATTTCTTGTCATGATTTATTTTCGATTAGAACAACGTAATCCAAAATATTTAATTATACCCACGAAGTATTTGTAATCCTATTAATCTTTTTTACATTTGAACATGAGACTAAGTTAGAGGTTTCCTAATCTCCCCTCACTTCGGAGGTTTACATCATAGTAAAAGTGGATATAACGTAAAATCAAAACTTTTTTTATAGCATCATAATTTAATTTCACATTAAAAATTAAAAAAAATGGAATAAGCCGATTTGATAATCGTGCTATATAATTAACTTTGGTTCGAAATTTATTTGATAATTAAAAATTATCTAACTGAATCAGTTATCTCATCCAATTGGATCGTAATAAATAATAAAATAATTTTATTTTAAAAAAATTTATCCATCCATTAATAAGACAAACATAGGAGGTGCTCAAAAGAATAATACGTTTGAGACCAGAGCAGAGGTAATATTAAACTAACAGTTATCCCTTCAAGTGGGATACCAAAACTTAAGCTGCCTCTCTATTGTCTTCAAATTCATCATATCACTTGGTCACCCATACCAATGTGTTTGATGTGGGTAATAATGATGATGGGATATGAGCCGACATCACTTGCCCTCGGATGACGTCCTCTGGATCGCGCTTGGCCAACAGCTCACAGGGTTGACCAATCAGCCTGACAACGTCTGGCTGAAGCAGGACGAACACCAACCGAGGCATGCCACCATCCTGCAGAAGTCAGGCCCTCCACATAGCGTCAGACACTATCAGAGGTACGACCCTGCCCCTTGCAAGTAGACACATCAGGAAATAGTAACCCTCCCTATATAAATCCCGACGCTCGGGAAGACAAGGGGAGGCTGGCTGAGACTAGCAAAAACCCCATCTGAAACCATCAAATTAACTTAATCGTCGGAGGGGTCGGGCAGAGCTTTCTCGACCCGACCTGTGTGTAAGACCGAAGACAAAGTGTGTGTCGAAGAGCCCCCGTCGGCATCGTCAGACTCCAGGGTCGATTGAGGAGGATCTCAGCGCATTCGGACCCGAACCCAGCGACGTCGGCCCTGAGGCCACGGCATAAAGTTGTTGACACTAACAGATTGACGTTAGAAGGAGGGCCGATGTCAAGCGATCAACAGGTCGACCCGGGTGAACCCATAGCTGCGAGGCCACACCTGACCGGGGCTCCGGGGAGAGGCTCCTCCCATAATGAGCCTCGAGCCGAGGACCCCATCGCGACTTCAGAGCACTACTGGCGATTGTTCAACGACCTGGGTTTGTCCCCGCCCGATGACGCCGCGATCGACCCGTCACCCGTATCGTCCGAGGCCTTTCAGGACCTCGCTTGTCAAGTCCAAACTCTAACTAGGATGATTCAGACCATCATCCTGCTCATTCCTCAACCGACAGCTGCTTGCAGCGCACCCTTTGTGCCGGCCAGAGCCGCCTGTCCTGGACCACCCGGCACCTTCGGCACTCCCCGCCTTGCCTTGGATGCAACGGATCCCGCTCGAGGAACAGGCGTTGGAAGACCCGAGCAACTGCCCGGATCCCGAGGTGTTATCTTCGGATTCAGCGGACTCCCTTCGAGTCCAACTGCGCTCCGTTAGCCAGCGACTAGACGAAGTGCAGAGGGTAGTATGCAAGTCAAAGGAAGAGCCGGAGGAGAATGCACACCGGGGCTCCCCGTTCGCCCCTGAGAAACAAGATCAACCAGTCCCCCCGAACTTCTGGCTTCCCCCCCTCGACGCATACGACGGTGCCACTGACCCAATGGACCATGTGGCCACCTTCCGTGCCCAAATGGCACTGTATGGCACCTCAGATGCCTTGATGTGCAGAGCGTTTCCCACAACACTGAGGGGGCCAGCTCGTGCATGGTACAACGGCCTGAAGGCCGGAGCGTTCTCGTCCTTCGACTAGCTCGCAAGGGACTTTGAGCTTAACTTCCTAGCTTATGTCCGACCGAAGCCGTCCGTTGCTCTGCTCCTCAGAGTCAAAAGGAGGACGAGCCCCTCTTATTTTGTAAATCATTTTGCCACGAAAATCCAAAAGCTACCGGACGCTCATCCTTCTTTGTTAATACAGGCGTTTATGATAGGGCTGCGACCTTCCAGGTTCTTCTGGTCCCTTGTGGAGCGTCCCCCTACCATAGTTCCGGAGATACTCCAGCGGGCCAACCAGTACATCGCGACGGAGACCTAGATGGCCGAGAAATACGAGGAGCATAAAAGACCTCGGTCGAAGACCACACGGGTGCAACAGACTCCCACCCCGAGGAGCAGGTTAGACAGGCCTGATTTGCCGACGTCAAGGTCCCCTATCCCCGCCTTGGGCACGTCCAGAACGGAGATCTTTCTCCAAATAAAAGAAAAGGGGTTGCTCAGAACCCCTAACCTGATGAGGAGCCCCCCGGAGCCGCGGGACCGGTCTAGGTATTATCGTTTTCACTGGTAAAACGGACACGACACTGAGGAGTGCTGCGATCTGAAGCGACAGATCGAGGAGCTCATTCGTAGAGGACACCTTGGCCGGTACCTCCATCCGGATAAAGACCTTTCGCCACACCCCTAGGGTCCCGTCGAGCGGCAGATTGATGTAATAACAGGCGGCCCCGCTTCCAGAGGGAATAGCATGTCCGGGCGGAAGGCGTACGCTCGCGCGATCGCGAGAGAACACCCAAGACGTGGGCTCGAGCCCGAGGTCACGTTCCCGACTGAGGAGGTCGTGCGACTCAAGCACGACGACATGTTGGTAATAACCGCCAGGATTGCCAACACCCAAGTAAAGAGAATCATGATTGATACTAGGAGCTCAGCCGACGTACTGTATTTGGACGCTTTCGAGAAGCTTGGTCTAAGCAAAGACGCCCTGGAACCATTATGCTCGGCACTCACCGGGTTCACCGGCGACTCGATCTCATCGATGGGCGTAGTCATCTTGCCCTTAACCCTGGGAGACTAGCCGAGATCGAAGACGGTGATGGCAACCTTCTTGATAGTCAACCTCCCCACTGCGTACAACGTGATCCTGGGTCACCCGACTCTCAACAAGTTCAGGGCCGTCATCTCCACTTAACACCAAACAGTAAAGTTCCCGACCCATGCAGGGGTCGGGGAAGTCTAGGGGAATCCCCGAGAATCCAGACGGTGCTACTTGACGACGATCTCGTTGCCCAAAAGAGCGAGGGCCGAACAACCCCTAGAAGATCCCAGGGAAACAAAGAGACTGACCCAATACCCCGAGCTGACGGAGTCCACTATAGACGTGCCCCTGTACGAAGGACGGTCAGATCGGACGATCAGAATTGGGTCAGAACTCCCCGAGCAAGAGCAGAAGTAGCTTGTCGACTTCCTACAAGAGAACACCGACGTCTTCGCTTGGTCACCAGTCGACATGCCGGGAGTCGACCGCAAGGTGGCCCAGCATCATCTGAGCATTTCGCCTGAGGCTCACCCAGTGAAGCAAAGACCTCGACGGCTTGCTCCTGACCGATAACTAGCTGTCCGAAGGGAGGTGGAGTGTCTCCTGGCAACAGGCTTCATAGAAGAGGCCAAGTACCCACTCTGGTTGTCCAATGTAGTCCTCGTGAAGAAATCTAATGGGAGCTGGAGGATGTGCGTTAACTACACCGATCTCAATCGTGCATGCCCAAAAGATTGCTACCTCCTCCTAAGGATCGACCAACTAGTCGACACTACCTCAGGGCATGCCCGCCTTTCATTCATGGATGCCTTCTCCGGCTACAACCAGATCAGGATGGCGCCCGAGGACCAAGAGCACACGGCCTTCCTCACCGATCAGGGAGTATACTTTTACAGGGTTATGCCATTCGGGCTAAAAAATGCCGGAGCTATGTACCCGAGAACCGTAAACAAAATGTTCGCCCAGCAGATCGGGCGGAACATGGAAGTCTATGTCGACGATATGATCGTAAAAAGCCGGGCGACCCTAATCCACCTCGCTGATTTAGTTGAGGCGTTTGCCACACTGCGAAAATATGGTATGCGCCTCAACCCCTCGAAGTGTGCTTTCGATGTCAGCTCAGGAAAGTTCCTCGGATTCATCATACACGAAAGAGGGATCGACGCCAACCCAGAGAAAGTCCAAGCGATCACTAGTATGCAGGCGCCTCGGACAATTAAGGAGCTACAAAGGCTGAACGGAAGACTCACCACCTTATCTCGGTTCCTCTCCCGATCAGGTGATCGATGTCTCCCCTTCTTCCAGGCCCTGAAGAACCTGAAGAACTTCGAATGGACTGTAGACTGCGAGGAAGCCCTCACCCACGTAAAGCAACACCTAGTCGGCCTCCCTCGCCTCGCTTCGGTCTCCTCTGGGGAGAAACTCAGCGTCTACTTGGCTACCTCCCTGCATGCGGTTAGCTCTGTCCTGGTCAAGGAGGCTTCTGGGGAGCAGCTACCAGTCTACTACACCAGTCATATATTGAACGGGCCTGAGGTGCGGTACCCACCGATCGAAAGGTTGGCGCTTGCACTCGTATTAGCGGCCCGGAAGCTGCGTCCATACTTTCAAACTCATCCGATAGAGGTAATCATCGACCAATCGCTCCGGCAAGTTTTGTGTAAATTTGACTTGGCAGGTCGCCTTCTCAAGTGGTCGGTGGAGCTCGATGAATTCGACATACAATACGTACCAAGGACTGCCATCAAAGCCTAGTCGGTGGCTGACTTCATCTCAGAGTTGACTCAGCCCGAAGACCAAAATCCTGAGCAGGTTAGGGCAGAATGGGTCCTACGCGTAGATGGGGTGGTTGGCTTGAAGGGCGCGGGAGTAGGGCTAGTGTTGGAAGCCCCCGATGGATGCTCGTTCGAGCGCTCCCTCCGCTTTGGCTTTAAGGCCACAAACAATAAGGCGGAGTATGAGGCACTCCTGGCCAGACTCAGATTGACCGTCGAAATGCAGGTGGATGCCATACACATCCTCACCGACTCGCAGCTTGTGGCTGAGTACCTCAGCGGCGTATACGAGGCCCGCGACCCAACCATGACAAAGTACCTGGCGGAGGTAAAAAAGCTGATCGCTAACTTTTCTGGCTTTACTTTATCAAGGGTACCGAGAGATCAGAACGAGTGAGCAGACGTGCTGGCCAAACTAGCTTAAAAGTCGTGTCCTGAGGTCGACCTCGAAGTAGAGGAGCTCCCTTTCCGCGTGATCGCAATCGTAGCCGTGGCCTCGGCCGACACATCGGCAACATGGGTGCAGGAAATGCTACGGTTTAAGCGGGACAAAATTCTCCCCGCCGACCCAGCCACGGCTCAGCGCCTACGTCGTACCCAAGCCTGGTACTGCGAAATGAATGGGCAGCTCTATAAGAGGTCGTTCTCGCGTCCTCTTCTACGGTGCCTGGACCCCGACGAAGCTCGATCGGTCCTGGCCGAGGTTCACGAGGGGATTTGTGGAGAACACATCGGCAGGCGAACCTTGGCGTACAAGATCCTTCGCCAAGGCTACTACTGGCCCACCATGAGCTGAGATGCGAAAACCTACGTGCAACGGTGTGGCGCATGCCAAAGGCATGCCCGGATGCCTCGGAAGCCCGCAGTCCCACTCACCCCCTTAGACTATGCGTGGCCCTTCGCACAGTGGGGGATGAACCTCCTCGGACCTTCCCACTAGCCTCGGGGCAATGGAGGTACATTGTGGTTGGGGTGGATTACTTCACCAAATGGGTCGAGGCCGAGCCACTAGCAACGATCACGGAGTGTTAGGTGGAGAAGTTCGTGTGGAAGAACATAGTGACTCGGTTCGGCCTCCCTAAGGTCATTATCACCGACAATGGGTCCCAGTTCGCCCGCGCCCGGTTCAAGGAATTTTGTGAAAACTATGGGATTCGGTAGAGATTCAGCTCGGTGGCCCACCCTCAGACCAACGGTCTGGCGGAGATAACCAACCGATCCATCCTGGATGGACTTAGGAGAAGAGCATTCGCGGCCCGATCAGCTTGGGTGGATGAACTCCCGAACATCCTATGGTCCTTGCAGACCACCCCCAAAACCACGACGGGAGAGTCTCCTTACTGCCTCGCGTTCGGCACCGAGGCCGTCCTACCACCCGAGGCAGTTATCCCCACCCATCGGATAGAAGGCTACGAGGAAGAAAGGTCGGCCGAAGGACTCCGAGCCGGACTGGACTTGCTCGAGGAACGACGAGCCAACGTGCACCTAAATGCCCTCTCTTATAAGAGAGCTATCACTAGGATTTATAACCGGAAAGTACATCCTCGATCGATCAAACTAGGTGATCTGGTCCTACGCAAAGCCAAGGTAAGTAACCCGACACGACCGCACGGCAAACTTGCTCCTAATTGGGAAGGACCTTATCGGGTCGTCGAGATTGTCCGAGCCGGCACATACCGACTCGCGAC
The DNA here is from genome assembly GCA_024322285.1 of Musa beccarii. Lineage (NCBI taxonomy): Eukaryota > Viridiplantae > Streptophyta > Magnoliopsida > Zingiberales > Musaceae > Musa > Musa beccarii. The sequence continues at coordinate 32,116,996 of CM044395.1, read as the reverse complement.
AATGGGCGGCCATCCATTGCCAAGGACGTGGAACGTGCAGAACCTTAAAAAAAATTTCATGTAGGAAGACCAAGCAAGACAACATGAAAAATCTGAACAAAAGTCTTTTTCATTTAAGCAAAAATGGGGTTACAAAATAGGACCACCATGACTTACAGACTGTTTACACCCGACCGACTCCTTGGACAAAATTACAAAAAGCCCGACCTACTCCTTCGGAGCTTCTAAGCTATCGTCGAAGGGGACCTCTTCGGGCATGTCGACGCCCAAGTCCTCAGGGAAGGACGTGAAGGGGTCTTCCGCAACTTCAAGTTTGGGGTGGCGTGCTTGGAAACGGGCTAGGGCGATCCGGTATCCGTACTCGTATGTAACTTGCCCTGTCGGTGTGAGCCCGAGTTGGAAGCCCTGCGATACCTTGTAGGCCTCGATTTGCTCCTTATTCCTCTCTGGCCTTTGACAGATCTCTTCGGCTAGGGCCTCGGAAGCCGTCCATGCCTCGGCGCGCGATCCTCCAGTTTCTTGGTGAGCGCGACCACCTCACCCTTCACCAGGCGAACCTCGGTCCGAGTCACCTTCAGTAACGCCTGGAGCTCCTTATTTTGCTGCTCGGCCTCCTCGAGCCCAGACTTAAGGTGCGTAGTTTTTGCCTCCAGATCTGATGTGCGTTGCTCGACAGCAGCTATCGCTTCGGGAGCCGCACCCGCACGGACCTCCTCGAGCTCTTTGCGCAGCTTGGCATTACGGTCGCTTAAGTTGCCGATGACTCGGCCCGCGTCCCACACGCGATCCATCAGAGCCATGGCGTAGTGTTGCCCCTGCATAAGGAAGAGTAAGGATGATACCATCCAAGTAACGACAGAAGGCATAGGGATGAGACTTACCCACAATAGTGTCTTGGCCGATTTTCCAAGTAGAACCTCGGAGGACGAGGTATACATCTCCCGAGCTATATCGGGATGAAGTCCTCCGCGGATGAACAAGGTCATGGAATCACCATCAGCCCACACTTGATCCCCGCGGGTCAGGTTCCCCCAGCGGGATACTAGGGGGTTGGACGTTGCTCCTTTCGAGAGGTCACCCATCGCGCGAGCCTGGTAGGGCTCCTCCTTAGAACGCGGGGTGAGTCGCCAGAGGTTGCGCATGGTGGGCGATCGAGGTGCTTTCCCTGTCCCCCTTTCCCCCCCCCACCCCCCCTCCCCACTCGGACCGGCCTCAGCTCACCCGCGGTTCGCACTCGCCCTATCGGGGTCGGCGGCGGCCCCGCCCGATCGGGCTCCCGCCGCGTCGGAACCCTTCAAGGCGCAGACCTTTGTCTTTTTCCGAGGCCGGCTAGCCTCGACCTCTAGCGGTGCTTCTCTCGAGCCAGTCTTCAGCTCGGTCGTTGGGCGCGAGGACGAAACTGACGATGATCGCCCCCCGCGGACAGACCGGAGATTCACCATCTCTACGAAAAAAAATAAACACAGACATGGGTTAGTATGCGGAACAACTTGTAAACTCCCTAAACTACCTACTGCGGGCATACCCTGAGGTGTCGGACTGAGGCTCGCCTCGACCAGCCACTCCTCGGTCATGTTTCAAATGACCTCAGAGGAGGGAAGAATCTCCTTGAGCCTCTGGAGGTCCCCGAACTCTTCGTCGCTTAGACCCGGGGCGGTGTTGTCGATCACACGTGCCACCCACCGGAGCCTAAAGCCCCAGTCCCTCATGCAGCAGACGTAGAAGAAACGCCCCTTCCACCCTTTGTTGCTGGAAGGGGCCTCGCTAACCTGGAAGCTCGGTCGGGTTGAAAGGTAAGAACCCCCCGCTCCCTTAGATAGGCGGAAGCAAGACAGGAAGAGGGCACGAGTCGGGGTGATGCTGGCATAGTGATATACCCCCAGGAATGCCACCAGATAGCGCTAAGAATTCGGCGCTATCTGCGATGACGAGATACGCCACCAGGATATACAGGAAGTAATGATGGGGTGCAAAGGGAAACGCAGCCCCGCCTCCATGACGTCTAGGGTTAGGGCGAAACCCTTGGGAATCGGGTCATACGCCCGTTGCCCTGGCTCAGGGGCAAGGAGGACATAGTCCTCCAGGATATTGTAACAATCCCGGAGGTCTCTGAGCGACGACTCGCTCACCATGGAATCGAGGTCGTGCGGCCACATCAGAGCTTCAAGGGCCTGTGCCACTTTTTCGTCAGAAGACGAGTCATGAGTCGGGGGTAGCGGGTCTTCCCCGACATTGTTAGAGGAGGGAGTAGAAGAGGATGGAGTCAAGGGAGAGGGGGAGGCCATCCCTACTGACCTTTGGAAAGGGAGGTGGGGGGCGTGACTCGAATAAAGATGGCCACAGGAATCGCAAGGGATGACTGAAGGGGGGAAGCAACGAAGTTCAGGAATGCGACGGGACAGATACCCAATAGGAGGCATGCAGGGAGGCAACCGCACGCTATTTATAGGGAAAATCCTGCCAAAACAGTGACCCTTCGCTTCACGAAAGTGGGCGATAGCCCACTGCCGCGCTTGCCCGCGAGGCACGTCGTTTCAGAAAGGCCAAAGGACACCCCACCATAAATAGGGCTTAACGTGGCAGCCGGGAGGCGGGCGGAGTAAACGCCAGAGCGCGGGCTTCTCGATCTCGATCCCCGAGAGCCCGCAACCAGACACATGGAATCGTTCCTCAAAGGCCTCACACAAGCAAGGGGATGCTCGGTTGCCCCCGTCCGACAGATCGACGAGAGGAGTCATCACCGCCCCAAGTAACTGCTCGGTTGCTCGAGGCCTACACCTCTGCGCGGTCCACCCGCCTGAGCCGTGTAACTTGGCCGCAACCTGCCCGAGGCCTACACCTCTGCGTGGTCCAGCCCGCTCGAGCCGTGTACCTCCGTCGCAGCTTGCTCGAGGCCTACACCTCTGGGCGGTGCACCCGCCTGAGCCTTGTAACTCAGCCGCAACCTGCCCGAGGCCTACACCTCTGCGCGGTCTAGCCCGCTCGAGCTGTGTACCTTCGTCGCAGCCTGCCCGAGGCCTACACCTTTGCGCGGTTCAGTCCGCTCGAGCCGTGTACCTCTGTCGCAGCCTGCCCGAGGCCTACACCTCTGCGCGGTCCAGCCTGCCTGAGCCGTGTAACTCGACCGTAGCCTGCCCGAGACCTACACCTCTGCGCGGTTCAACCCGCTCAAGCCATGTACCTCTATCGCAGCCTGCCCGAGTCCTACACCTCTGCGCGGTCCACCCGCCTGAGCCGTGTAACTCGGCTGCAGCCTGCCCGAGGCCTACACCTCTGCGCGGTCCTTCCCGCCCAGGCCATGTACCTCCGCTTCAAACAGCGAGCCCTACGCCTCAGTCAGCCCAAGTACTGCTCCACACGGTCCACCCGCCTGAGCCGTGTACCTCGACCACAGTCAGCCCGAATCCATATCTCGGCACAACCTAATCTTCCGACTTGTCTGCCTCGGTTGAAGGACGCTCAAATCATGTGCCTCGATCACATTCCACCCAGGACGCCAAACCAATAGCCACAAGTCGAGACCCTTTGAGAAACTTTCCCAACACCGATCAGAGGACAAACCGGTAGTCTCAACTGCCAGAAGCCAAGCCTCAGACCCCCCCCTAGTAAGAGTCGATGCATAGCTTCCTTCGAGGGGGGGAGAGAATGATATGGGTAATAATGATGATGAGATATGAGCCGACGTCACTTGCCCTCGGATGACGTCCCTTGGATCGCGCTTGGCTAACAGCTCACAAGGTTGACCGACTGGCCTGACAGCGTCTGGCTGAAGCAGGACGAACACCAACCGAGGCACGCCACCATCCCGCAGAAGCCAGGCCCTCCACATAGCGTCAGACGCCATCAGAGGTACGGCCGTGCCTCTTGCGAGCGGACACATCAGGAAATAGTAACCCTCCCTATATAAACCCCGATGCTGGGGAAGACAAGGGGAGGCTGACTGAGACTAGTAAAACCCCCCTCCAAAATCATCAAACTAATTTGATCGTCGGAGGGCTCGGGCAGAGCTTTCCCGATCCGACCCGTGTGCAGAATCGAAGACGGAGCGTGTGTCAAAGAGCCCCCGACATCGTCAGACTCCAGGGTCGATTAAGGAGGATCTCAGCGCATTCGGACCCGAACCGAGCCACGTCGATCCCGAGGCCATGACATAAAGTTGTTAACACTACCAGATAGAAAAAAACACAAAAACAAAATCAAATTCATCCACATTGAATTGACGAGTTCAACCCGATCTCATCAACCGGATTTAATTCATTAGCATGGGCAAAGATACCATTACGATCCAGAAGCACGGCAAATTTATTGTTGTGCCCCTGTTCAACCACCGGAGACCCGTCAGCCTAATTAATCCCGTTTGACCTATTCGGATTGCGCAAAGATTCGACCAATGTTGACCAAACATCGGTGAGGTTGAGGTATCATTCCTAGAAATCCGTCCGAAATCAAATACTGTATTTTTTTTATATATGAAGAATAAATAATGAAGATGAGTTTTGATCTTATTATTGTCCACTACTAAGAAGACGATATGATTTATATTCATCATCCAAGATTAAACCGTCAACATGTGATCATATAAATAATAATCTCTCTATTTCATATCGGACCATTTAACCATCTCAAAAAGTGATCGACGATTGACTTTAGAGTTTCTCGTTTTCTAAACATTCGTATAATCAAATCAATTCTTGAATTTCGATATAATTCAATGCAAAGTACATCGAATTGTCTTCTTTGAGTTTAGTTGGATGATTGACTCAGCTATTAACAATGTAGAATTTGAATGCTTCTGTCGTTGACATTAATCAGGGTAGAATGTGTGAGTTCATTAATTAGGATTCCTGTGATGTGGGGCCCTCTGTGGCCTCCAATAACAGTGTTCTCTGGAATTCCTCGGGTTCCCAGATTCCAGCCCCAAGACAAATTCCCGCTTGCGGTCTGTTACGTCCACAGCTGGGTCTTAACGCCATATCACATCCCTTACCCTGCGCGCGATCTTCACGTATGCACCCGGGATGTGGTGCTCCGCTATAGGGCCACGTAGCTGGAGAAGGTTATGGGGAGCGGAAGCTTGGGACGGAATAGATTCAGTCGATGCTTAATGTACGCTTCAAGGGTCCACATTCGTTGAATCCTGGTAGCCACCGGCGATTCAGTTATTATAACTGACTTCATAGTCTGCTCTGCTTTCCAACTTAGAAAACACGTCGCCGCATCGACCGGAAACCCGGCCGGGTTCATTGTACCATATCGGGAGATGACAAGCTCATGCGTTCTCCACGACACGCAGCCGAAAGTACGGAACTCTCCCTCAGCCTGCTACAGTAGGACAAGGGTTGTTTAGTAATTTTAGTGGTATGACGCGGCTTCGCCACGACTATAAAGAAGAGCCCCTCCCGACTTGGCTTCCTCGTCACCGAAACCCACGCAAAACCCATCCCCGGCTCTGAATCGATCCCTCGGCGACCTGAATTGCCGTCGGGTTCGATCCGTGAGATCGAGGTTTCTTTACCGTTTCCCGATTCGAAGAGGGCATCCTCAAATCTCGTATTCGGTGAGCCCATTCTTGCTTCATTGGTGGTTGTGGCATTTGGTGTTTCTGTTGTTCTATTTGATGTTTTCCGGGTCCGGAAGATTCGCGAGATGCAGAGGAGATGGGTAGAATAGCTCGTACTATTTTCTTTTGTTATTGCAACTATAAGCTCAGCTAAAAAGGAAGATTTTGATGTTCCTCCTCCTGTACGTGGAGTCATTACTGTTTTTTATTTTCTGTTAATCCTTCTAGGAACGGATGATTTGATCTTTAGAAACGTCGTGCAGTCCATTTTTGATGGTTCTATGTAGCAGATTATTTGTTTGCATTTAAAAGACCATGTTGTGATCTAATCTAATACAGTCATCATCGAAAGTTTGCTTCTTGGAGCTATTGAAGAGTTGCTGCTCAGTAGTTTCTTTGTGATGTCTAAAATGGATCCCAAATGCAGGGATTGGACGATGGTGCTCTGGGTTTTCGGCTATGGATCTCTGGTTTGGAATCCAGGATTTGAATTCGATGAGAAGATAACAGGCTTCATCAGGGACTACCGGCGTGTGTTTGATCTAGGTAAGGTCTTCGTAGAAGATAGGCAGCTTTTCCATATGCCAATATTAAAGGACTATACCGATCGATATGCATTGTGGCACGAATCTTATTTTGATATCCTTATTGCCAGCGTGCATTGATCACAGAGGCACACCAGAGTTACCAGCAAGAACCTGCACACTAAAACCTGAAAAGGGAGCAATTTGCGTAAGTAGATCCTTCCTTTCTCTATGACAGTTTACTATGCATGTCGATTTGGCCCAACTCCACCACCATTTTAGAGCACAACCTCCTACTAGTCTTTTCGGGTCCATGATGCATTCATGCTTCTAGTTTGTCAGGGTTAGATTACTTTAGTTTGGTAAGTCATGGGTTTAACGAAGGGAGAAAATTTATTATCATGTTTAATGTGCAAAAGGTCGATTGGGTGCATATTTTAGAGAAGTTGCCAGTCTTAATAAAAGCAATTTATGATGTTCTTGTTTTCTTGGAATGTACTTTTACTTCTTTTTTGTTCTCTGTTCTCATCAAGTGGTTACTTTTTGCAGTGGGGTGTTGCTTATTGTGTTAGAGGAGGTGCAGAAAATGAAAGAGCAGCAGTGAAGGTATAATTTGAGCACCATGCCTGAATTTCACTACTATAGATCATTTGATCATCTACCTCACCTTCAATTCCATTTTCAGTATTTGGAAAGAAGAGAATGTGAATACGATAAAAAAATCTCTGTTGACTTTTACAGGGTATGTATGTGTGTCCTCTTTCTAAAAAGTGATCTTTGGGCAGTATCCTCTCAATTTTTTCCTCTTTCTTATTTCTACTCTTTTTATATATAATGTTCAGGAAGGAGAGACCTCTGACCCAGCTGCAACAGGAGTTATAGTGTAAGACACTGACCGGTTGCCATATATATTTAATGGTTTTTGAACATTTCATACTGGGAATTTTTTGAAGCCACTTCGACTTGACATTTTCTATTGGTGTGCAATTGCAAATACTTGGAACTTTCAGATTTATATCAACAATGGATAAAGAAGCCAATAAATATTATTTGGGTCCAGCTCCTTTCGATGAAATGGCTAGGTGACTGATAATGTTCATATCTTTTCCACTCTTTTTTTTTTTTTGGGTGCTGCCTGCTGTTTATTTTAGTTATTGGTTTGATGGTCTGACTCAAGCTCATCCTACTTCTTCAGACAAATTGCTAAAGCCAGTGGCCCCTGTGGGAACAATAGGGAATATCTCTTTTTGTTGGAAAAAGCAATGTCTGATATAGGTAATCACATGCTTATTGGTTTTGCTCCATGACATTTCTTTAGGAAGCTTATACATGTTATCGGCAATCAATTCAGATGCTCATAGTCTTCTGAAATTAATTTAGCTTGGTGAGTTTGCATATATTTTGTGTGACCAATTTGCTTCTTGCATTGAATTTAAAAAACCGGAGTGATGTTTTAGCTCCTTTGTTGAGTATTTTGATATCAAGGAACCAGATGATAACTTGCAGCTTAGGTTTAAACTCCTGAAACTATAGGAATAATCGAAGCCAAAGACGTGTAATTTAAATATTAGGATCAGAAGTTGTTAACATTGCTATCTATTGCAGGTCACGAAGATGATTTTGTGATCGAGCTTGCAAGTAAGGTGAGGAAGGTGCTTGGTGGTTTGAAACAGAAGACATCTGTGGTCCATCTGCCTCTGCAGCCCCATACATCATTTTTGCATATCAAATCACTTCCAGAAGCCAGTGTTGGTGTTGACTCCTGACTTCAAATCTGGAACAAGCAGAAATATAGTTCATGAGAAAATAAATACACAAGCAAATAAACTGCTGCTTCTGTTTCCACAGGCAGAAGACCATTAAAACGTTCAAGTAGTATAGACAGCTCGTGTAATACCACTGATTGGGAATCTGTAGGAGGGTTCCCTGTATCAGATGAATGGGTGAGAGATTGATGCAATCCACTAGTCGTGTAGTTCTCTTCATTCTCAAGAAAGGATAAAACAGTATCTTTACTTGCTTTTTACCAGCGTTCTATAGAATGAATGCAACTGTAGTTATCCAATAAGAATAGTCTATTTGGTAATTTAAGTTCACCAAGTTGTTTTTACTTGATCAAGAGTTAAAACTGTTGAGATTTCTCATATGGAAGATTCAGACTACAAAACCCAAAGGTAATCAATTTATATTATCATTTCTGGTTCTGATCTTCGTTTGTAAAAGTTCCATAGGAATCTTTCACAATTTTTTGGATCTTGGTTCTGATCTGGATTGATAATTTGGATCCTGGAAATATCAATCTCTGATGTAAATGTTGTGTGTGTTCATCTTATCATTTGGCTTCAATAGCTAATGAATGCTATTTCTGTATCGAGCCATCTACTTCGCTGCACAACAAGCTTATTTAGGTACATTCTTCATAATCTTTTGAGCTTGTAATGATTAAATTACTTTCTAGTTCGACTACAATTGTTAGGGATGTTCTATTGATGGGAGAAAATAAAAGGATAGGTAACAAATAATAACTTTTGTCTATGAACAAATACTAGCAGGCCGTAACATAACGGAATTAAACAGAAATCACAATCAAATAGAACACCAAGATTTATGTGGAAAACCCCTTCAACGTGAAGGGTAAAAACCACGGGGCAAACCAGAGAAAATCCACTATAGAAATAATGAATGTATAATTCTCGAATCTCTTGCCCAAAACCCAAGCAACAATCACAAGAGAATAACTGGGATACAAGGATCACGTCATTGTGCACAATATCCAAAACCTCGCTCAAGCAATCACAGAAAAACTCACTGTAGATCTGATCTAACCTGAGATGAGAAACTGTTTGGATGAGTGAGAATAATTTCTGAGTTTTCCTTTCTTCTTCCCTTTCTTTTTCTCTTGTTTTTCTACCCTTTTCTCCTCTCTTTGAATCCCTAATGTTGCTACAAATTTCTGTCCCTTGCTGCGATGTTAATCTCCTAATTTCGCAGCCACCATAACCCCTATATATAATTAGAGATTAGGTGAATTAGGGTTTAAGGTTAATAAAGAGGAGGGCTATGGGTCGCTAAAGCCCATATATAACTGGGCTCTCACCCCAACAACCTCCCCTTCAGTCATAAGGAGACTATCCCATGACTCAGTGTAAATTCATGCCGACCAATTGTCGACACATCTCCTGCCTCTTTTGGTAAAGTCTTTGTTAACATATCTCGCTCCATTATCATCTGTATGAATTTTCTCAAGTTGCAACCGCTTCTCTTCAAGTACATTTCGAATCCAAGATATCTAACATCTATATGCTTTGACTTAGAATGAAAAACTAGGTTCTTACATAAATGGATGGCACTCACCGTCCAATACACCACATAATTTTCTGTTTCAACCCCAATTCTTGTAAGAATTCTTTCATCCATAACATTTCTTTACAAACCTCTCAGAGCAAAAATATATTCTGCCTTTGTGGTGGAGAGAGCAATACACCTTCTGTAACTGGATTGCCATGACACAACTCCCCCAAAAGTAAGTACAAAACCCGATGTAGATTTCTCTTGTATCAATATCTCTGGCTATATCTCAGATTCAGTAACTCATTAACACAGTGGTCCACCTCCAAAGCTTAAACAAACCTTAGAGCTTTCTCTGAGATATCTCAATATCCACTTCACTGTTGCCAGTGCTTTTGCTTGATTTGCAAGAAATCGCTAGTAACACATACTTCATATGCGATATCCGACCTCGTGACATACCATTGCATACATTAAACTTCCAACTCTGAAGCATAAGGAACCTTTTGCATTTTCTCCTTCTCTTCATCACTTGACGGACTGCTTCGAGCACAACTTGAAGTGACCTGAAAGAGGAGAACCAACTGGCTTTGCATTGCTCATACTAAACCTTTCTAATACCTTCTCGATGTATTTCTCTTGTGATAACCAAATCTTCTTGTTTTTCCTGTCACGAGAAATCTGCATGCCCAGTATTTGCTTTGCTGGCCCTATGTCCTTCATTGCAAAGGACTCACTCAGTTCCTTCTTCAACCTGTTAATTATACACATATCTTTCCCAAGGATAAGCATATCATCAACATAAAGTAAGAGAATAATAAAATCCTCACCAAACCGTTTGATGTACACATAATGATCTGAAGCCGTTCTTTTATATCTATTTTCAATCATAAATGAATCAAACTTTCTGTACCACTGTCTTGGAGCTTGCTTCAATCCATACAAACTCTTTCTTAACTTGCAGACAAAATTTTCTTTACCTTTAACTTTGAAACCTTTTGGTTGCTTCATATAAATTTCCTCCTCCAAATCACCATGAAAGAAAGCTGTCTTCACATCTAACTGCTCCACCTCCAAGTCCTGGCTAGCAAGCAATACCTGAGCAACACGAATAGAAGACATTTTAACAACAGGAGAAAAAATCTCTTCAAAGTCAATACCTTTCTTTTGACCAAAGCCTTTCACAACCAATCTGGCTTTGTACTTTGGTTGAGAATAATATTCTTGAGTCTTCAACCTGAAAACTCACTTGTTTTTAAGGCCTTCATTCCCTCATGGAAGTTGCACTAAATCATATGTATGATTCTTCTAGAGCATCCATCTCTTCCTGCATAGCAACTAGCCACATTTTTTTCTCGCTCACTTTCAACTACTTCCTCGGTAACTCTCTCGTTCACTCGCATCGATCAAGCATAACATACTCATCTCAGAGTATCTCCTAGAAGGTGACGTTGTCTTGAAGATCTTCTCAATTGAGGTTCTACGAAGTCGCTCCTCAACTTCTTCTTGCTCAACATGTCCTGTAGGTAGATTAATATCTGCTCTACACCATCTTCCTGCATATCTCCCCCATCACCCTGATATACTGGAGGAATAACTGGGTCACAATCTGCTAATTCTTCTGCATAAGTCTTGGCTGGTGCTTTCTTCTTCAAATCCTCAAGGGTTTGATCCTCAAAGAAGACCACATCTCTGCTTCTAAACACCTTCTCGCTTTTCGATCCCAAACCACGTCAGAACTAAATTGATCATGTGAGTAGCCAAGAAAAATACATTTTTTTGTCTTACCATCCAAATTGGACCTTTCATTATCTCGGAATATGTGCAAATGCACGACAATCAAATACTCTCAAATGCTTATAGGAAACATCTTTCCTCACCAAACATGCTCGCAACATCAAGATCTAGGGTGTATAGGAGATAAGTTGATCACATCAATCTGCAGCCTCAAAGCTTCATCCCAAAATCTTTTGGGTAGCTTTGCTTGTGAAAGCATACATCCGATCTTTTCCATGATGGTGCGGTTCATCCTCTCTCGCAATTGCATTATGCTTTGAGGTGTACTAGAACTGCCATCTCATGCTTTGGATGCCATGTGACCTGCAATAATCATCAAACAATCTGTATACTCACCACCATTATCTGATCTTATGCATTTCAACTGTCTTTCTGTCTCCCTTTCAACTCTGGCATGAAACTCTTTGAAGACACCAATAACCTGATCCTTGGTCTTCAAAGCATAAGCTCAAACTTTCCTAGAATAGTCATCTATAAAAGTAACAAAGTAAAGTGCACCACTGATGCCGGGAACATTAGTAGAACCATTAGGAGTTTTTGTCCTCAAAGGACCACATACATCTGTATAAACACGGTCCAAGACATGCATTTTTCTAGACAAAGCAGGACTAGCAAATAAAACTCTATGTTATTTACTAGCTAAACAATCAATACAAGGGTTCAAACGTATACCTCTGAGGTCAGGTAATACCACTTTCTTGGAAAGAGCTTGCAGTCCTTTCTCGCTCATGTGTCCTAATCGCCTATGCCACAACTCCATGCTGAAATCTTTCTCTGTGGCATTTAACTGTTCACCACAAGCTTTAACCTGCAACCTGTACAAAGTGTGATATTTCTTTCCATTAGCTATAACAAGAGAACCCTTACTGAGTTTCCATTGCGCTCTGTGAAACCTACTATCATAGCCTTCATCATCTAATCTTCCAACTGAAATTAGATTCAGCCTCAAGTCAACCACATGCCTTACATCCTTAAGTACCAATTTGCATCCAAGATTGGTCTTTATGTGGATGTCACCCATGCCAATGATGTTTGCTGTGCCATGGTTGCCCATCTTGACAACACCAAAATTTCCAGATCTGTACGTAGTAAAAAACTCCCTCCATGGTGTAGCATGATAAAAAGCTCCTGTGTCAATTATCCACTCGAGATCCTGACACACACAAGAAAAAATATCATCAGATGGAGACAAAATCAAATAATCACCAACCTGCACTGTAGCTGTGGTATTTTCTTTTGACTCTGTAGACTCCACTTCTTTTCCCTTTTTCTTGTTCTTCTTAGGCTGCTTACACTGATTCTTATAATGTCCTTTCTCACCACAGTTATAGCAAACAATATTTTTTCTTGATCTTGACTTGCTTCTACCTATGCGTGAACTGCTTCTATCTTTAGACCTTGACCTTCCTCTGTTCTCTGAGATAAGTGCCTGTGAATCAATCTGAGATACTGCGGAGGTCTTTCTTCTCAACTCCTCATTCAACAAACTGCTTGTTACTTGACTCATGGTAATAATACCATCTGGCACAGAATTACTGAGGGAAACCACTAGTGTCTCCCAACTTTCTGGCAATGAACTGAGAAGTAACAATGCATGCAACTCATCATCAAGAGACATTTTCATAGAAGATAACTGGTTAGTAATACTCTGAATTTCATTCAAATGCTCAGCAATAGAAGCACCCTCTTTATATTTTAGGTTCACAAGTTTTCTGATCAAAAAAGCTTTGTTGTCCGCTGTTTTTCTTTCAGAGAGACCTTCTAACTTTTTCCAAAGAGAATATGCAGAACTTTCAGTAGAAACATGATAAAAGACACTATCATCGAGCCACTGTCGAATAAATCCAACCGTTTTTTGATCTAATCTCTTCCACTCATCATCTGTCATAGTTGTGGGTTTTTCACTATCCCCTTGCAAAGGTCCATACAAATCTTTACAATACAAGAGATCTTCCATTCTTGGTTTCCATATCATCCAATTGTTTCCGTTCAAACTAATCATGCGAGAAACATTACCAGCCTCCATGTTCAAATACAAAAGTTAAATCACCAAAACCTTGTTCGATACTCAGCTTGATAGGAGAAAATAAAAGGATAGGTAACAAACAATAACTTTTGTCTATGAACAAATACTAGCAGTAGTAACACAAATGAGAATTAAACAGAAATCACAATCAAATAGAACACCAAGATTTACGTGGAAAACCCCTTCAACGTGAAGGGTAAAAACCACGGGGCAAACTAGAGAAAATCCACTATAGAAATAATGAATGTACAATTCTCGAATCTCTTGCCTAAAACCCAAGTAACAATCACAAGAGAATAACTGAGATACAAGGATCACGTCACTGTACACAATATCCAAAACCTCGCTCAAGCAATCACAGAAAAACTCACTGTAGATCTGATCTAACCTGAGATGAGAAACTGTTTGGATGAGTGAGAATAATTTCTGAGTTTTCCTTGTTTTTTTTCCTTTCTTTTTCTCTTGTTTTTCTGCCCTTTTCTCCTCTCTTTGAATCCCTAATGTTGCTGTAAATTTCTGCCCCTTGCTGCGATGTTAATCTCCTAATTTCGCAGTCACCATAGCCTCTATATATAATTAGAGATTAGATGAATTAGGGTTTAAGGTTAATAAAGAGGAGGGCTATGAGCTGCTAAAGCCCATATGGGCTGAACTGAGCTCTCAGCCCAACATCTAAGACTATAATTACTTTGTAGTTTCGAACTCTGTTGTTCCTGAGAATAGAATACATGTCAGCTATGATTAAATTCTTTGAGCATCACATCCAGGTATATAGCAAGAAGACACCGGCTGATGGCTGAAGCACTTATTTGCCAAGACAAGCAAGCATTACTTTCTATTGCTTTCAGATCGACCTGTAAAGGTGGTGTAGTTTGTATTATTGTAACTAATATCATGCTATTGTGTGAGGTACTACAGTATATACCTATGTAAAGGATCATTAAACTGAGCAATCGGGATACTTAATATATGTTGGATTTGTTCTTATTGCATTGAGAAGTGAGGAGCTTTGTTATAATTTAAAGACATACGCGTCAATTGCTTAAATGTGTTCCGTTGCATTTTTCTTGTACATGTGGTAGACAGGTGTCGGGACTCTACGGTATTGTTGTACGTGGTCCGCAGGCAATACTCTGTCCGTGTGATATGTTATTATGACATCCTTTTGTGGATATATATTTTTTCAACTCTGATTTGTGCTCTGTGGTGGGAAGAGTGAAATTTAGAAATCACTTTGGGATACTTTCTATTTTATTTCTTTTCTTTTTGCTGGTTATAGTTATAACATTTATTGTTATCCGATTGAAAACCGAGATTTGGGTTCGGTTCACTAATTAGATCGTTTGAAAAATATTCTTAATTTTTTATTTATTATAAAATTTGAATTTATCACGGCAGTATTTATGCCTTTTACACACTCTCTCTAACTATTTAGCATGTTGACTTCATCTGTATAATTAATTTTCATTATGTTATGACTTTTAATAATATTAATATATATTTTTCATATAATAGATATTTATGCTTTATTTATGGAAAAACACTTAAAACCGTAGATTTGACTCGTTGATCGACAGATTCAAATAATGACTTTGAGATTTAACTTATCGTTGATTCAATTTTGATTACCTTTTTTAAAATGATTATTATTTGTTACTTGGTCATTGTATTGGAAAAAGAGAAAAAAAAATCTTATTTCATCCCTGTTTCCCATTTAATGATATTTTTCTACAAACATTACAGCCCCGTTAAATCCCTTTACTTTCTGTGTTTAACTCACGTGAAAACAGTGGCAACTGAGGCACCAACCAGGGAAGACCGCCTTCGTATTGGCCATCCAATGTAGGACCCGCAGGACATCTACGGACCTCTCGTCTCAGAAGCCAGGCAAGAAGAACTGCTACAGGACCCCTAACAGCCGATCAACGTTAAATTCTAAGCACACAACACCTCGACGCATCACGCAGTACTATTAATTCGTCTACTAAGGACATCAATTTAACAACTGAGGGCCAACATGCAGCAGGCATAAATATGAGAGGTAAAAGTTACAGTTGCCTTTACTTTGATCACTCATATTCTATGCCGGCATATCATCAAAACCTGCATATGGCACCAAATTATTGCTACGATCTCAAAGCTCAAAGGTAGAAGAGCTCCCAGTCAGCTGACGGTCTTCTTCCTTGAATTCCTGCAAGTTTGAAGGACTCGAGCTGCAGCAGTTTTGTTTGTAAAATGAGATGATTGGTTTCTTCTTTGCACGCCGCAGATGGGTGAGCGGAAGATGAGTTGGAGATTCTGGACGAGGAGTGGTCACACCAGGCTTGCCATTCTGTAGTTCGGCGTGAGTAGGAGGACCAGCCGATGACAAGGGATTAGCTGCATGAATATGAACATTCAGTTCTCTTTCCCTATTCATGAACGTATTGAGCACAATACCAAGAGATGAAGCAGACAAGAATATAAATGATACAGGCCTTTGAAATGTGTAAAACAGTTTTGAGAAATCACCACTGGAGATCGTGGTTTTAGCATCAGACAGCAGATGATAAAAAGATGAAACAAAACATGCCTTATTGTAGACACTATTAATGGTGTATTACAGAAAAGGGATCGACACAGAAAACACAGCATGAGGTTTCAGAAAGGTCAAGACGTTAAGAAAATTGCTACATATGTACCACACATACCAAAACAAAAAATAGTTTGCAAGCATGACATTTGAATAGGGAAAAAAAAAGGCCACCAGAGACACGGCAGAAAATTGTCATAAAGATTTTTGACCTTCAGGTCTATGATGCAAAATGACTCCTTGTAACCTGAATGGGCGAATGGTAAAGCAAAAGCAAACACATCTACTAATTCAACAAAAAGATGGGCAGTATGTAAACAATGTGGCACATTCCAGATGAAATATCAGCAGATGTTCTTTTGATGTAGAAAATGCAGGGGAAAGGATTTGTCATAGCTAAATCAATGTGACTAGAAGAAGACTATATGACCATAGTAACATGAATGAGAACAATGGAATTGACTTCACCAGGTAAAGTCAGCAAAAACGATAAAATTTAAGAAAATTCTGGATTGTTGTTTGTAAGCTGACTGAACTACGGATGCATAGAATTTTTCAACATATTGATCCAAGACGCATCGTAAAATAGAAAAAAGAATGTCAACAAACATGTACTTGATATTTGAGTTAGTTTCCATCGACTGACTTAACGAGCATATCATGGATATAATTATAAGGTTATAGATGACATGGTTTGTAAAAGGTGTAGCATGCAATCATCCTCCATGGCTTCCAAAATAAGCATTTGAGCATAATGGCTGCATTCGATTGACACAACTTATTCTTCAATTTCATAACAGAAAGTGTTAGCACAACACCAGCGACTGCAGATGCTGATCTTGAAAATAATGAGGCTTTCAACAGATTCTAAAACTTATCAAAAGTTCACATACCTATACAAGTTTCAAGAGGCGTAGACATCATGCTTTCAGCATTGTCATTACTCGTGAGACGAGCAGGGCGTTTCCTAACATAGTTTTCCTGAAGAGGCTTCGGGATTAAAAATGAAAATTGAGATAGATTCACCCCATCTCTGACATACTCTGGATGTTCCATTAAGTACCTGCAAAAACAAATACATTTAATATTTTCCTATATGATCAACTTTAGACATTAGCATCCAGAAAAGTAAAATTTCTAATTAATAATGTGCTATGGAAAAAAGGAAGACATACTTTTCCACTTCAATCATTGAGCGGAGCCTCTTCCCAGATGGTGCAACATAATATCTAAAATCACCAAAAATACGATTAGATACAGATTTAATATTTAAAAAGAACTCAAATTATTCAGATATATGAAAAGCTTTCTTTGCTTTGATCACACTATGCAAATTTCCCTTATGATGTGGACTTTCCTCAACAAGACTTTATAGGTTTGATATTCTTAAAAGGAATGTTGATGGTCCAAGCTATCATGAAGCAGATATCTAAAATCTGCAGATCAAGTAGATCTTTCACAGTTTGACTTCATTAAAATAGAAACCAATATTTGAATTGGAATAGGTTGATCATGTTCATTGACAGGAAGTTACCTATTGAGGTAATGGTTCAACAAAAAAAACCAACATAAAATTTTGATTAATCCAAGAAATAAGTTAGCAGATTTGAGAATTCTGATTACTACAAGAAAGCAAAGAGTAACCCACAGCTGTTGTTATTAAATGAACCTCACCTGTATAAACCAAAATCCTATACCACAGCTACAGAGAATGAAGAACATATATATTGTGTATAAATATGTCTAGCCATAAACCTTATATACAAAATAAAAGAGGTAGCCCAGTGTTTAACACTCCTACAATTGCGAGATCTAGGAAATGTTGATGTACATAATTTTAGCCCTGCAAGCAGATAATTTGTTTCCTTGTGTCGAATTTTGGTCACCCAGATTGCAAGGAAGCAATCTCACTGTAGAATTAAGGCTCTCACATTAATCTCTAGTTCCACCAAATTTATCTCAAAAATAAAGGAGAACCAAAAAAGGTAATGGTGTTTTCCAGTAATTAGAAGGTAAGGAACCAAAAACGTATAAAATGGAATGGGTCAGCAATCAATAAGTAAAAGAAGCACAGTTTAACATATCATATGGTTTCATTGTTCATACTTTGTTAACTCCCCCTGTACAGTCTGCATGCAGTACATCTTCACTTCTAATTAATCAGGCATTAAAATAAAATTTCATATAACCAGAATTTTGGACTTGTAACATAATCAGCTTCAGGCCAAAAGCTCAGCCGGTTGTATCCTTGACAAGGATACACACAATTGTCCTGTTGGTTTGTTGCAGCTTACAGTCATCAAGTGGTTGGTTATACAAAAAATGAAGGAAAAAATTATCAACTTGATTTATGGAGAGGTGAAACCAGCTAATTGTGAAAGCATGATGGAAACAGGAATAAAAGTACATGTCTGCAAATCTGGTGCTTCCTTCACTCCGGATCCTAAGCAATCTTTCCCAGCCAGGAGGAGGTTGTGCAATGTTGGGCTTATCAATTGCCCAAAGCCTACTTCCATCTTGAGAAATATCAGTGGGATCATCACAGGATACATCAGAACGCCAATCACGAGCTCGGTCACAGACAAAAGGTTCTTGCAGTATATTTTCACGTATTTCTTCGTACTTCTCTTTTGTTGGAATAAGCCTCCACTTGAGGCATGCAGCACACTGGATTGTGAATGCTCCAACAGACGGCAAAATCCTACTAGAAGGATTTGATGCCAAAAAACTCTTGAAGGATGTATGCTCATTTTCAGTTGCATCAAGTATTGCAACAGAAACTTGACCTGGTTTACTAGTGTCTGGATTATAAAGCACCAACCGTTTTGAAGTATTTTCAGTTGGTGGAGTATCCACAGCAACATCACTTGTGGTAGAAACATCCAGTGACTTCTGATGTGTCATAGTTAATTCTCGCAGGAATCTAGTGTGTTTCCTGTTGACTTTGGTGGCAGCAACACCTAGATGGAATTGCATCTAAATTGGATCTGAAAATTCATAAATAAGACCATGACATCTTTCAAGCAATTGTGATTTGTGCGAAATAGCGAAAAAGCAACACACTCTGCTGTCAGAATTAAAAAGTGCAAATTCTTTTATAGACTGCAAAGTGTTGTAAGGCCATGTTTGTGACTTCCGCTTAAGTGAA
This sequence comes from Musa beccarii, assembly GCA_024322285.1. Classification (NCBI taxonomy): domain Eukaryota; kingdom Viridiplantae; phylum Streptophyta; class Magnoliopsida; order Zingiberales; family Musaceae; genus Musa; species Musa beccarii. Next base: position 32,098,081 of record CM044395.1, on the reverse strand, counting down.
GCTACAACAAGTTAATAAACAACTGACCTCTGAGGCTGAAACAAGAAACCGATACCAACCAATACCAGGGACAGGATAACATATATGCCAATCATAAGAATATAAGTCGTCATACTAACCTAGCCTAAATGTTACCATAAATCATGCAATCAAGTCGATTATTGGCTATATTGAGCAAAAAACTCATATTCATACTCGGATTACTCTTCTACCAATTATCAGCCCACAGAGGTGCTTAGTGTCTATGTGGAATGGGTACACAAAACAAAAGCTTTCTACAAATAATCCAAACATTGCTATTAAAAGCAGTTATATGTATAAGGTAAGAACAATTTGATGCAAGTTGAAAAGCACCTTAAAGAAGTTTGAATAATTGGTATATAATGACGAACAACTACTCACAGCACCATTACATCAATGCTCTGGTTGCTCTTGCCATCCACATTACATCATCAAAGACCTAAAGCCACATAATAAGCTCACCAAAAAAAAATAGTTTCTTCAACTTCTCTCAAAATTATGACAATAGCAAGCCAAAAAAGTAACCGAAATTGAAAGAAATAAAGAGCATCTTTTATCAGAATCTAAAGTTAGTTGTTTTGCCTAAAACGATCAAAAAGGAAGGAAAAAGTTTAGGCTTAGATAAAAAAGAAAAAGAGGGAGTCGCATGGATCTGGAGGAGAATATTCTTCGTAAATAAATGAAGGAATCCTCGCAATGATCAGATGCCCAAATGTCTCCTGCGTTTCCTACTGCTCTAATTACTTAAAGTTATGAGCATCTTTTATCAGAATCTAAAGTTAGTTGTTTTGCCTAAAACGATCAAAAAGGAAGGAAAAAGTTTAGGCTTAGATAAAAAAGAAAAAGAGGGAGTCGCATGGATCTGGAGGAGAATATTCTTCGTAAATAAATGAAGGAATCCTCGCAATGATCAGATGCCCAAATGTCTCCTGCGTTTCCTACTGCTCTAATTACTTAAAGTTATGAACTTTAACCCCCAACCAAAATCACAAACCCTAATCGCTAGCAACATTTGCACATACGAAGACAACTTTTTTCTAACTGCGGAGAAAAATCATAAAGCTAAAGCATTGTCAGATACCAAAGCATTGTCGCGTAAGTGCTAAAGTTACCATTTTAGAACTGGAAACCATCGGTGGACTTATCGACTGAGCAGAGGCAAGGAAAACCAACATGGGAATCCAAAAGGGCTTTGCTTTACCTTTGAGTGAGTGTGAAAGAGAGGCGTCGCTCGGACCTTGATGTGTACAGCAAAGTCGTAATATTTCCATTTAATGCGTTGCCCGTTTCTCGCGCAGCCGGAATCGTTTCAGCTTTCCATGTTCTCGAAACAAGAAACAGAAATGTTGCGGCAGTCAGCTCACAAAATACGAGGGAGTGGTATTCCCACAACACATGACATGGCAGCAAAACACGAAAAAAATACTTCCAGGTTTCCAAAAACGAAAGCAAAAACTGTTCCAAATATCAGCACATCGTGGTCTCCTCGGTCTCCGCGTCGGACTACGTTACACGAGGACGACAGTGGTCCGACGTGTACGCTCTCCGGCACCCTCCATACTGCTGCCCATGATGCTGCAGCGAAAGTGGAGACACAATTGTGTGCTGCTCCACGCGCAGTGGCACTATGCTCAAGGTCGCCATGTTTCCTTCTCTTCTGTATCTTGCACTGCACAACTGGTTCTCAATTCCTAACGATGCATCTGCCCGACATATGTCTCCTGCAGAGATGCTGTCTTCTTCTCGACTGTTCGATGAGCCATTCCTCAAAAGAACCCTGTCACAGTAACTAGAAAGAGTTACACTGCAAGAACAGAGCTTATGCAGAACACAGCTTCTTCACTACAACCTGACCACAACAACAGGGAAGCTGCTGTGTTTGGTGGAGGGTCTGGTGCGTTCGACTGTTCCTGCAGCTGGTGAAATCCGCGATCTCCGACGCCGCTTGGCCTTCCTTCTTGTTCTCTTTCGTGTTCGGCATCCATCAGCTCTCCTTTGGCTTCTTCACACTCCATTGGCTCTGGTTCATGCACAGTCGCGGTCTTTTCTTTGACGAACACCGCGAGCTCCCCATCCTTGCAGCAAACGTGCTTCGCAAAATCAAACTCACGAACTTTCGAATTCAACGATGATTGTCTTATATATATAGTTATTGTTGTTAGATTGAGGATATAGAACACAGTATCCTTTCCCTTTTCTTGGACAACAACAAGATATATGCTTCCAACAGAGCTACATGATACTTTCGATAAATCATCACAAGAAACGAAGCAAATTAGGGAAGAAGAGCTCTAAACGATGAGAGACAATTCAGCATCATAAACATATGGGATTGAGCCCATAGAAAGCGGAGGCTCGCTCTTACCGGGCTTCTGCTCTTCTTAGTCTTGGAGAACAGTGAGGAATCTGAGGGGTGGTGACAAATCATCTCGGGATCTTTCCTCTTCACCCTCGTGGGCAGATCGCTCGCCATCTCTGGGATTATTCGGACTTGATCTCGAAACAGCACGTGCCATTAAAGGCTCTCAATGATCGGCATTCAAGCAGAATCGTCCCAAGAAGGGGAGACGAATTGCCACGTGGCGTCGTTGGGCTAGCCGTGCTACGATGGGCTTTGGGCTTCGAATTAAGGACGGCAGAGGCCACGCCGGCGTCTGCTTGGACGGTAGAGTCCAAGAAGGTCCGGTCCGATTGGGATAATTGGGCCGGGCCGAGCCCAACTTTCCGTTGCGCCTTCTGTTGCTTATTCGCAAGGATACTTCTGAGAAGCTTCACTTGGGATCGGCTCTAACATAGTTGGTTCTGTCGGCTTCCTTTTCCTTGGGGTTAACGTTCGGGATTCGCGAGATGCTGTAAGCATCCATTGGTGATCTGTGTGGTTTCTTCTTCCATCACTTAAATTCTTGTCCTAATTGGTCAGCTATCGATTTAAATCATCTTCTTAGTGATTATTGTTCAAGGAATCTGTTTGTATAATCTCTACAATCAGTGGCATTGTCGAGTAATTTTCTTGGTGTCTCATTTTGCTTTGTATCATTAGATTAGGGTGAGTGATTTGTTTCTCTTTTTCTCAATCTTTATGCGTCTTGGAAGACCTGATATCAGCAAGATCGTAATCGAGTGATCTGATCCCCAACGTGCTGTTTTCCAGCGAAAGTTCTGTTGCAAAAAGCTCTGGCTTTTGTCTGAGAACATCGAGAACTAGTTTTCTGACAATGCAATTTTCTGTTGCTTTTTGGTATATATGATCATGAATTGTAATACTCAACTGTATCGTATGTTCAGAGCCTTTTTCACCTGATGAATGTGTTCAGCGATAATTTAACTCGTTACCTTGACGTTTTTGTCTTAACGTTATCTCAGTCGTAAGATTATTGAAAATAGAATTTGTCCTTCAATTATTTAGAAGAAAATCAGTTGTTGTAAGCTTTATAATCGGGTGAGTTCAAAACGTGTGATTTGCTTCTGGCCAGCTCTTTGTTGTTTATCATGCATTGGATACTCTGCTAATGGCTGAATAATGCCAAAATTTCATCTGGAAGTTGATTGAGAGGTGGGTTAGGTTCAAAGCCATCTTTAAGCCTGATTTGGTATATAGAACGTACACATTCAGGACTTATATAGATCAGGTTTAAAGCCTGATTCAAGGAGATGCTTTAAAGCTGTCTTTTACATAGAACTCATGAATTCAGGACTTATAGGGATAATGCTATATTACTGAATAATTTGTCCTAAAGTATAAGTCTGTAATAGTAGCACAATCTAATATTCCAGCTATACCAATTCTCTATAGGATAGGTTATGAAAATGAGTCTTACTAGTTGACTTGAAGGTTCATTGTAGTAAAATTTGGTTGACTTGTGTAAGAAAAACATGACTTCAGGCTTCTTAATTTGACTACAGGAGGCAAGTCTTAAACTGTTTTTGCACTATTTGAATATTTGCTAACAACGGTTTTCTTATATAGATTCTGAACCCAGAAAATGCCACCTTTTTTGAAGGATCAGTTTTGATGTAGTCAAATTAAGACCTGTGCAAAATGATTTATTCAAGAAAATGCTGCATCAAAGAATTACCCTTCTAAGAGGTTATATACTGACCTAATAACTAATGGATTGGACTCTGTACATTGATTTGAAACCAATGGATGAGACTCTGGTAGACTATTAGTACAGATCTTGAAGACCTGTACCCTTCTTCTGAAAATAGCATGAATGTTGCTCAAAAGAACAGTTAGAAGAAATCACATTGGCTACATTGTTCAATAAAGTATCGAGTCAAAAAATCCTTGATTTAATGACAATAAGATATCAGTGGACTTAATAGAATGAACAGAAGGAATAGATCCATCCATATGCAGATGCTACTTGGCCTAGGAAATTTGGTCCATCGTTGCACTAGTGTTTTCTTTAAATTAGTTGCTTCTGATATTTACTCAGGCTTAGATATGTTGTTCAACAACCTATAAAGAAAAAAATTCCTATTTAATTGACTGCTTTTTTGTCATGAGGAGCAGGAAGGAATGATGCAAACATAAGCATGCAACATAAAGCAATCAAGTATAGTTCAACCTTAAAAAATTTCCAACTGCTATTGCTTTTGCTACTAGTATTTTGCATACACCTCAAATCCCTAGGTATTTGCTCTTCGAAAAAGGTAGGAGGGAAAAGAGAATTTTTTTGGGGAGGAGAAGAATCATCTCTAGCCATTAGCTATCTATCTGCACACTGGTTTTGGTGGTTGATGGTACTTGGCAACCTTAGCTTTTGAAGAACAATAGCAAGGTCCTTCCTTGTTCTTCTCGATCACCTTCAATATGTTCTTAAACACGGACACCTCACATGGAATCCTGAGGACGCCTTCCTGCTGGAAGCCAAACTCCTTTTCTGCTTCTCCAAGCAAGATTCTGAAAGCTTCATGACCCAAATGGTCCATTGGGATCACAAATCTCTGCATCTCCTCTCCAACACAGATGGCTAGATGTCCCTTTGGGATGTCCCCAGGAAATGCTGATGAAGTGTCTGAAAAGGAGAGGGTCCTCTTCAGGAACTTGATGCCCTTGCTATTGCTTTTTGGTGCAACAGCAAGCTTCTTCCACTTCTTTACTATCTGTTGGAGCCTAACAATCTCCATGATCTTGTTGGGCTTCTCGGAATCCATGGAAGTGCTCAAGGAACAAGACACCTTGGTTGTTTGGTGGTGGTTTGGGATGAGATGGAGGGTGGTTCCATGAGGGTTTAAAGGAGTTAAGCGATCAGTTTAATACTCTCACTTACTTAATGTTCACATCCATTTCTTATTTATTGCTTTGTTTACTTATGGATCAGGCTCATTGATGCTAGTTCAACCCAAGCAGAACTCCATATCTAATAATTTAGGCTCTGACAAACTTTTGTGGTTTTCACGACAGAAAGCACACTTGAGCTAAATACCACTTCTGCTGAGGTTTGTTTCAACATAATCTTGTGTGGTTTGACTTTAGTTATTTCCTGCTGAAGATGTTTGTGCAATCTTCATGCACTGCTTGTTGAAGTTTTGCTACGTGGTGTCAACTGCAGAAATAACTAGCTTGGATGTGTTTTTTGTTTGATAACATGATTAGTAGCTTCGTGAAGCAGCTGTGTCCACTATAACCTCAGATAAGTGGTTTATCTGGTCAAATATGATGTTGATGGCATAGGGATGTGAGACCTATTCTTAGATGGTACTATTACTACTCTCCTCTGATGAGAAAAGATTAGTTAGTACGTTTCAGCATAGACATCATAATATAGTGCTAGTTTACTAATTCCCAAGTGTGAGATTTAGTAAGTTATGTGGAGCTTCCAGCGCATTGGTTGTGGGAATAGTAGGGATTTGTTGATGGCTGCCAATTCCAGTTCCTGGCATCAGGTACAACAGGATGCACTTGCTACTGAAAGTAGTAGTTCAAAAAGGATTAATATCTTCTTCGATGGTCAAAAGAAAACATCGTTTGTATTTTTTTGGATGCATCTCAGATCTCACAAGTTAATGTAATAGTTTTTTACAGTGTTAAGCAGCATTCCAGTTACACTACAATGATCCTACTAAAGCATGAGTTTCTAAAGAAGTCTCACTGACTTTGCATGATTTTTCTCAAGGAATATTTTATGTTTGTAAAAACAAACCTCTCGAATATGTCATAAAGCATTATTTCTATTGGTTTAGGTCTTTATGCATATATCTTTATCCATAGTAGAACTTGAAGTCAATGGATGCAGTTCTGACACAAATGTCTCTTGTTTAAAACTTTAGAAACTTGAGGTCATTTAATGCAATTCTGACTTAATATTCCTTCTGTTTAAAATTTATACATTGCATGCGGTCTTCAATGCAATTGCATTTGACTAATCTGTAACAGTTGCAACGGTGGAGTTGCAGCACTCAGCAATATTGCATTGGTGAGATTATTCAAACATACTTCTTCAGTCTATCATTCCAGTGACTGAACTAATTGATGTAAATTGACTCTTATTTAGTCTATGTACTTCCTTTTTTTGTTTGATGTGATGCACATGCTTTGACTAATCGTTTGTTTGTTTAAGACGATAATTAGAGTTTATTTTAGGCTTGAAGTTGTTTTCATGTGTCTGAGTCCCTGATTCACAATTGTTGTTCCAACATAACAGCTCTATAGATCTTTGATCTCTTATAGGAAAAAGAAATCGGTCGTTTCCTCATCGCTCCTATATATATCTCCATTATTTAGTTGTTGTATATAAGGTCTGAGCATCTTAAATAATAACTGTTCATCATGACGAGCATTATACTGCAATTTGATCTCCAAGAGGAATCTTGTTCGATCATTGAGCTTTAATAACTCACCGACCTTGTTGCTTTTCTAATGAAGGAAGACTAGATTTATATCAAGTGGCAAATGGAGAACTGCTTGATGGAGTCATCCCTCCTCTCCCGGGTCTTAGACCAAATAAATGTTGAAATGCTTAATCTGCCTTTTGAAGAAGATTTCTTGCAGGTTGGCAACTTCTGTTAAGGGGTTGTGCTAGCCACCTTGCTAAATGCAGATGATGAGTGATGATATGTGCCACAATTTGATGCACGACAGAAGGATTGAGGGCTTGAGTTAATGTGGCGAATTGGCATACTAAATTATCGGAAATTACTCTTTGACTATAGAGGTAAGACAACGTACGTTGATAATCACTGTAGCCAGTCTCTCTACTGGTAAGAGACTTCATGCATGAATTTTGGCCAATAATATTCTTTATCATACGTACCTACCACAAAATGGGCTAGTCATGGTCAGACCGTCAAGCTCTGATAAGATCCAACAAATGGCCAATTGGAGAACTTGTCAACTCCATAAGCTGGTAAGCGTACAAGCCTATGGAGTGTTTACACTACTGCTATAGCTGCCTATAGAGACCAGATCTTATGTTGCACAGGTGAATCACGTTGAATCTTGGATTTTGATAATGAATTCAATTGATAGTATTTATGAATTAATTCATATTTTAAGTGATGTAGGATTAGTTCCGATCAAGAAGAGACAATTAAAGTAGAAGAAATCAGATATTGGGCCAGAGTGGAACATGTCAGATGATTGGACGTCGAGTCGAAGGATCGATCGACGTAATCGGCAGAAGGTTTTGGATGATGAGTTCGAGCATCGGGTCAAGAAGAGCGAAATTGCGCCAAAGAGATCGGAGTTGCAGGGGTTAACTGGCCGATTGGGTAATAGGTCGTGAGAGATAATGATGCGCCGTAAAATTGAACGAAGTGCTGATGGACAAATGACATGCCGAACAATAATTGATTTAAAGCTTTATAATAATTATCTAGATCGAAGTAGTTTTAGGTGTAATTGAGTTAAAATTAGGTCAACTCAATTAGGGGCTAATTGGGCTCAAGATTGGGCTGTGTTGGGCCAAGTGAAAGGTCCAAATAGTGACCTAACAGGTGGGTCAAGCGGTGGCACCACCAGAACAGGCTGTGGAACCATTGGTGGCTCGGTTTCCACGACATAATCTCTGAGACAATGTCAGGCGGTGGTACCGCCCAATGTTAGAGAGCCTCAGCGGTGATACCGCCAGTACCCGGAAGACCCAGGATGAGACCAGTTTTGGCTTAAAGTTTGAATCTATTTGGAGCCTATAAATACCTCTCTCATCCCTTAAAAGTGAGAAAACGCTGTAGTAATCATTTGAGAGATCCCCTCCTATTGTTCTAAGTTTAGAATTCTATTTAAAGAGGAGTGAGTGCTTGTAAAGATTGTTCTCTTATAACTGTGAAAAAGAGAAGAGGGTTGTAAGGGTAGTTAGTTTTCACCCATTGAAAGAAGACTGTTAATGGAAGTCGGTGACCTCGACAAAGAAGGAATCGGAAGTGGACGTAAGTCGGATAACCAAACCACTATAAACATCGGTGTGCAATTTCTATTCTGCTTTTCATTTTCATTGTCATTACTTTCTAAGTTAATTGCTTAAGTTCACTTACTCTAAGTTACGCATACTTTCAATATCAGTTTTCATTGGATGAAAGATTTTATCAAAACGAAAGGATTTTAATCGAACGAAGTCTTCCAAAATCGGCATTTTTACCACTGCACTAATTCACCCCCCCTCTTAATATCGAACTTGATCCTAACAGTTGGTATCAGAGCTTCGTTATTTCTCGTTTAGTTTAACATGTAAGAGAAATGACTCTTGTCGGCTTTCAAGAGGGTCACTCTTATCATTTGTCCTCCTATATTCAATAGGACGGACTACACATATTGGAAAACTCGGATGAGAGTTTTCTTGCTTTCATTGGATTTAAACTTATGAAAATTTATCGAAAATGGTTTTCAAATATCTTTCAAACCAATGAATGATTTGGAAAAGAAGATTTTTTTTTGAATGCAGAAGCTATGAATGCTTTATTTTGTGCCTCGGACAAAAACGAATTTAATCGGGTTTCTATTTGCAAAACTGCTTATGACATTTGACACACACTCGAAATCATACACGAAAACACTAATAAAGTTAAAGATTCGAAAATTAATCTTTTGAGGCATGATTTTGAAGTATTTCAAATGGAACTAAGAGAAACTATTGGTGATATATACACTCGTTTTATAGATGTCGTTAATAGTTTAAAAAATCTTGATAAATATTTTTTTAATTTTAAACTTATTAATAAGATTCTAAGATCCATTCTAAAAAGTTAGGATATGAAAGTAATCGCAATACAGAGAGAAATGACCTAAGTGACTTTTCACTTGAAAAACTTATCGGGTCATTGATGACCTATGAAATGACTCATTTAGTACATGATGAATATGAGAACCACATTCGAAAGAACAGGAAGGATTTGACACTTCGAACAAAAAAATATCACTTGAGTAATAACTCAAGTGTTGATGATGACCTTGAACTCCTCACTATTAAATTTAAAAAGTTTATAAAACAAGAATCTAAAAATAAAAGTGAACTTAAAAATAGGAGGCCATAAAAGAAGAAGAAAAGACTTAAAGGCGACATGGGACAAATCGAGTGGATCCTAAGGCGAGGTGGCGAACTGTGCTTTGACGGCTTTCAACAACAAGGTAAGCAACTCAATCAAAACCCCTTTACTTTATTATGAAATTACTTGATGCTTTTTATGAGTTGCTTGATTTAGTTTGTAAAAAATAAAAAATTACAAAAATATATCATGCTTTTCTTTCTAGTGATTTTGAAAATTAAAAATTTTGAGCATGACTATTGCATATTGATTTCTTGCACTAAGCAAAAGAGTTAAACTCACTTAAAAAGTAAAATAACTTATCATTGGAATTAAAATAATTTTGAAGATACCTTATGAAATCATGTTTGATAATTTTAATGATGTAATGAAAATGTTAAAAGTTTTTATATCATGCTTGATGATTTTATATTATAGTATCATGCATGAGGATTTGAAGTAATGATGATTTGAAATCTTTTGTTATGAAATAATGTGTTATATATATTTTTGGTTTTAATGATTTTTATGACGAAACTTGTGTCTCGATTTTAAATGTTGATGCATGATTTCATAAAAGACTTAAGCATACTTAAATGTAATTAATCATAAAATTTGGAATTAAAAGAACTTTAGCCACTTTTAATCTTATAGGAATCAATCTACGTTGCTTTCAATAAATTTCCTGAATGAAAGTAAAGTGATTTTGATGATGATTTTGGATTATGCGATGGTGCATGACTTTCGTATGAAAAACTTGAGTATGCCTGTATGAAATAAATTGCATAAATTGAAATACATAAAAAGAAAATACATGTTTCTTGAAAATTTCTCTATCTCTGAAGTTTTCAATTTTTCAATAAGAGATAAATGATGAATCTATGTATACTATTATTAATGAATCTCTTGATCTATAAAAGTAATTTTGATGATTAGCTTAGAATTGACGAATTGAATTTGAATGAGATTTTTCGAAATGATTCATGAATTTTCTCTTGATCTCTTAGAATCATAACTTAATTTTTTTTATATATATGAATCATGATGAATTGAGATTTCTTATATATGAATCAAGTTGTCCTTTTTGCTATTTACCACCAAATGAATCATGATTGGTATCATTGTTATTTTATTTCCTATATTTCATTTTACAAAAAAAAGTATTTATGAATCATGATCTTGATACTTAATACTTAAGTTTTTTTATCAATATCTTTGATCTCCTAAAGTTTCTTTTCGTTATTTGCAAAAAGGAGATTTGTCAAAATAAATCATGTCTTTTGGTACTCATGACTTAATCCTTCATGATTTTTGATATTATATCCTTCATGACATAATTTCTTTGTATTTATGATTTGTATGCCTCATTTTATGATTGAAATATTAATATAAATTTTTGATATCTTTTATATGATAATTAAAGCATTGTTGTAAAAAGAAAAATTATATCATTCTATTCCTCCATTCTTTTTGACAATCACTAAGGGGGAGAAAGTTTTGCTAGCTTGTGCATCATAAATGAAAGCAAAGTTTACTAGCTCAGACATTCAAGGAAGCTTAAAAACTTGCTAGCTTACAAATCTTAAAAGAAGAAGCAAATTTGTTACCTTGCACTTCTCAAAAAAGAAGAAAGAACTTACTATCTTAAACATCGCCAAGAATTGTTAGCTTGCAAAGAAAGGTAAAACTTGCACTTATCAAAAAGAGAAGAAACAAAAGTTGCTAGTTTGAACAATGCAAAAAGAAGCAAAGAGTTGTTATCTCAAAAGAAGCAAAAGTACAAATTTACACATCTCAAGAAATAAAATTGCACATGTTTAAAACTTGTTATGCTTGCATGATATATTAATAGCCTATATATTGTAAAACTTACATATCTTAAAAACTTGCTAGATGCACTTCTCCTTTTTGTTGATGACAAAGGAGGATATATTAAAATTATGATTATTTATGAAATTCTTATGATTTTTTGAATTCAAAAGTTCTATCAATATAACAATATTAATAGGGGGAGATGGAGAGTTAAGATTAACTCCGTCATCAATTAGTTGTCATATTAAAAAAGGGGGAGATGATATCCAAAATCCGAGAACTTTAAATTAATCGCTTATGCTGATGCTGATTTTGCTGAATGTAGAATAGATAGAAAAAAAACATCTGGAACATATCAATTCTTAGGTCATACACTTGTCTCTTGATCTTCCAAGAAACAAAATTCGATTGCACTATCTATAGTTGAAGCTGAATATATATCAGTAAGTGCATGTTGTGCACATGTTATATGGATGAAAAACACATCAGAAGATTACAAAATTCACTTAAAGAATATTCCTATAAAATGTTATAACACAAGTATAATATGTTTAACAAAAAATCTCATTCAACACTTTAGAATTAAACATAATGATATTATGTATCACTTTATAAGAGATCATGTAAATAACCATGATGTAACTTTAGAATTTATTGATACGAAATATTAATTAGCTGATATTTATAAAACCTTTAAATAAGAAACAATTTGATTTTATTAGAAGAGAATTAGGCATGTTAAATCTTCCGAATACATAAAGTTTCTTGTATACATTCTTTTTCAGATTTTTTGATTTTTATAAACGGAGCTTTTATCGAGTTCATTTCCTATCTTCTTCTTCTTATCTCATTTGTGGATTTTTGATACTCTTGCTCCGTCACTTAATGATCTTTTCCTATAACCCCCTCATACTTACGAAAGAAGAAGTTTCAATCATGGACTTTTTGATACACTTGATTTTTGTGAGATGATCACTTACTATGAACCCCTTTTCTTTCTATCCAAAATAGAGATTTAATTCATGAATCTTGAATATTCACTTTTTTTTTGTGATGAATCCCTATCTTGATCACTTTTTTTTCTTAAATATTCTATTTACGAAAGTAAAATTTTGGTTCATGAATTTTCAATTCTCTTGTGATGTATTTCTCCCTTCTCCTTTTACTTCTCTTTTTTATATGACAAAGGGGAGATACTAAAAACTGCTTGTATATCTCAAGAAGAACTATGCACATTTAAAGAGAAGTACTAGCAAAAGTTGCTATCTTACAAATTTTTTTGCTTAATTTCATTTTTGCTAGCTTGCGTACTTCACAGCTAAAGAGAAGTACTAGCAAAAGTAGTGCTAGTTTGCACTTTGAAAAGCAAAAGTCGTTATCTTGCAAAGATCTTGCTAGCTTGTTATCGCAATGGTGTAAAACTTTCTTAAATGGTATTTGGTATAGTAATGTTAAAATGTTTGCACATTTTCTTTTTGTTGACGATAAAGGGAGAGATTGTTGAATCTCAAATTTTGATAATTAAACCAATTGATTGTGATTATGATCTAATCTGCGTTTTGAGTGATGTAGGACTAGCTTCGATCAGGAAGAGATAATTAAAGCAGGAGGAATCGGACGTTGGGTCGGAGTGGAATATATCAGATGATTGGACGTCGAGCCGAAGGATCGGTCGACGTATTGGCAGAAGGCTTCATGCCATGGGTTCGGACATCGGGCCAAGAAGAGCAGAATTGTGCCAAGGAGATTGGAGTTATGGAGGTCAATTGGTCGATTGGGCAATAGGTCGCAAGAGAGGACGATACGTCGAAGAATAGGACAAAGCGTCGATGAACCAATGACATGTCAGATAACAAATTGATTCAAGCTTTGTAATAATTATCTAGATCGAAATAGGTTTAAGGTATAATTGGGTTGGAATTGAGCCAACTCAATTAGGGGCCAATTGAGCCCAAGTTTGGGCTGTGTTGGGCTAAGTGAAAGGCCCAAACATTGACCCAAGAGATGGGTCAGGTGGTGGCACCGTCAGAATAAGCAGTGGAACCGTTGGTGACTCGGTCTCTAAGACACAATCTTCGAGACTGTATCAGGCGGTGTTACTATCAGACTAGGTGGTGGTGCCGCCCAGTGTTAGTACCGTCGCGGTACCAACATTGGCGGTGGTACTACTAGTACCTGGAAGATCCGGGATGAGACCAATTTTAGCTCTAAGTTTGAATTCATTTGGAGCCTATAAATACCTTCTCTTATCCCTGGTTAGCACATACAAGCACAAAGAATTTAAAAGTGGGGAAATACTATAGCAATCATTTGAGAGATCCTCTCACCTTGTTCTAAGTTTAGAATTCTGTTTAAAGAGGAGTGAGTACTTGTAAATGTTATTCTCATAAACCTGTGAAACGGAGAAGAGGGTTGTAAGGGTAGTTAGTCTTCATCCATTGAAAGAAGATTGTTAGTGGAAGCCGGTGGCCTCAATGAAGGAGGAATTAGGAGTGGACGTAGGTCGGATGACCGAAGCACTATAAACGTTGATGTGCAATTTCTATTCTGCTTTTCATTCTCATTATCATTACTTTCTAAGTTAATTGCTTAAGTTCACTTACTCTAAGTTATATACACTTTCAATATTGGTTTTCATTGGACGAAAGATTTCATCGAAACGAAAGGATTTTGATCGAACGAAGTCTTCCAAAATCGATGTTTTTACCATTGTATTAATTCACTCCCCCTTTTAGTGTCGAACTTGATCCTAACATATCAATGGGCACTATCTCTTACTCTCTAAGAACATCATCTGAAGTTTTCTTAGATTTGGCAGTCATTGTTATTATAGAGAATTTACATTCTTGTTTGGTTCTGAGAGCGAAGAAAAACGTGCACATTTCATGTTGGCAACTGACTCCACCTCCATCTTCTTTGCGGGGACCTTTTCCTGCATACTCATGGCAGAGGAGCACTCCTCAGCAGAAAACAACTTCTCGTGCATCATCATGCTTGAAAGATGGCAAAGGCAGCCTGAACGGTCACACAAGGTAAAAACTAGAAAAGCTCCATCTCCTCTGCACTGAAACATCATACTCTAAGAGAAAAAAAAAATGGAGCCATGCATCCACTTGAAGTATGAATATTGTTGATGCAAGATGTTTGAGCATTTGTTCTTGTTTGTTAAGAGGCACACTAGCAATGTCTTTTGCTGATGAATGTCGTCGCAGTAAACATTTTAGAGATGACAATCAAAACTTTGGACATAAGGAATCCTTTTCCTTATATACGGGTCTTTTTCAAAACAGGCTATAAGTTGAAATCCAATTATATCTATTATACATGTTGATTTCTATCATGCATCAAACCTAAATTGACTTGTTTACAAGAAGAGTGTACCTAGTGCATGAGGCTCCTATCATTATAGGATTTGGGAAGGGATAATGTATGTGGTCTCAACTTTAAATACCTAAAAATTTTATATTTTTCATGAAAAAAATTCATCCTAGGATATTTTTTTTTCTTATAAATTTGTACTCGAGAAGGTGAGAATTCTTGGAGAATCACATAAGAGGGTATACAAGGATAGAGAAGCTTGAGTTTGAGCTAATTCAAGAGGAGTTGTAGTTTATTCTTGCGGGGTAAAAAAAATTAGTGTTTCTTCATGAAAATAAGTAAGGAATGAAATTTTGTGGATCATGAGTTTGTTATTTTCTAGATTTGTATTTTTATTATCGATTCACTAGATTGTTCTTTTGGTGTCGAGGTCTTGTTGTTATACTTAATTTGTTATATCATACTTAAGATATATTAAGGAACATAACCTTTAAAATGTAACCCTTTGAATGTACCCTCTAATCCCTACGAATTGCAGATTTATTATACCAAGTGTGTGGAGAAATATATATTTGAAGAAATTATAATTGTGAAGAGAAAAGAAAAGAAAAAAAAAAAAACAGAAGAGTAACTGTGTGACGAGTGTCCTCCTGATGGCATTACTCCCGCACCATTCAATCAATCACTTGGAATCGGAGCTATCACTTATTCCCCTTAAAGATAAGTAGGAAGAAACAATAATCACAGTTCTTTCTTCAGATGTCATGCTGTGATGGCCTAATGTCCCGAGTGCGTTTACTTCAGAAATCAAAAGAGAAGGTAAGGCTCCGGAATCATTTGATCACCTAATGGGAGTGCGATCTTTGCCTCCCACACAAGCTTTTGTGCTCGACATTCTGCGGTGCAGTCTCTCTGACGCAGCACCTCAGCCTCCTTTATCTGGTGCTTCGGCCAGTCTAAAGAGGACGATAATTGAGCTTTGTGGTGGGGGCTTGAGGATAAGAATTGCGTTAGATGAGATGCAAAAGGGAAGTACTGCTAAGCACTGAGGTAGCAGAGGTGCCAATTATTGGCGGGCCTAACAGTTTTGGCACTGGGGTACCTCAGTGCTAGAAATCTGTGGGCACGAACGATAGGATAAGCTTGTTGGAAATCCGTGCAGTGTGATAATGATTTATATGATTAAGGACTGCTAGGTTATCCTTAGAAGCCAGATAAATATTACATACTATCAAGGATTGAAATAAAAGAGTAAGGTCACTTGATTACGAGGGAACAACGTGAGATTTCGATCTTTTCGTTCATATAACATCTGCATACGAGATTTGATGCGATATAACATCTCGGTACGATTGAGCTGAAACTCCGTGTTTCATATGATGCCCGTCTCTAGAATAACGATCAAAGCCTATCAACCTAGCTCTTAGCGCTGCTAGACGAGGTTGATCATCTAATTTATATTATATGTTTATCTCTTCACTATAACTATTTAATACAATTATAAGAATGACATATATATACTTCTGAATACTATAGATAGGAGCCGAGACTTTGCGCCATACTCCCCTTAACAGGCTTTCTAGACTTACAATAAGTGATCTCCCTCCAAAGAGATTATTTATGTGTAAAAAAAAAAAAGAGAGAGAGAAATAAGAAAATAATTGCTCTTTTTCTTTTATCCTTTTTGTTATGAACGGTTTGTCATCCTCTTATCGGACAACCTTTTGTCTTGAACGATCGAAGAAGGTTGCTGATTAATCTCTTACCCATTTTCTCTCTTTATTTTACATGCTTCTTCCTCTTAGAAGAGAGCACATGATCAATGCGGATGTACATGGGCAACTTGGATTGTGAAACACGTTGAACGTCAAAATAAACTTGGCTTGGTTCTATCCACTGATATACAAATAGATTGAGCGACACCCCTAATTGAACATATACTAAAGTTTTTAGATCGAATTAATCTCTAATCTTTGTTAACCCTAATTAGTATGACTCAAATGCATCTGGTTAAAATCTCAATATGGTATCAGAGTCATATCCAAAAATTGAACGGGTCAAAAAACTAAACGTAGTTGGAGATGATGGACCCACATATGTATTAGAAAAATATTAGGAATTATTTGTATGAGATAAAGATTGAAAGAGGACCAATGAGTGATCTTAAAATGCAAAAAAAAAATTTATATCAACTGAATGGTTTAACATTTGGATTGCAATAGTACTTAATCTTATGTGTGCTAATCATGCTAGTTTGGCTCAATGTAATTAAAATTTAAATAGAGAAAATGGAAGACTACAGTAATTTTGCGTCCAGGCTTCTCAGCTCTATTTTTAAGCCGACCTCTTTTCCTATCAATTTTTTTTTAAAAAAAATTAAATACACGAAGTACCTTATTTACATTTTCACGAATTATTTTGAGGAATTTTTTTCTTCTATTTTCCAGGCTTAGGACTCATATTTATTTTCATTTTTCAATAGGATGGATGTATAGCAAAGTTGAGGCATTCGTTACATCACCTGATACCAACATGTTCTCAAAGTTGTGACAAGGACGCAACTGCATGGAACATTTGGGAAGCACAAAAGAACTATTAAATATTTTGAACTTAACTAGGAAGCACAAAATATTTTGAACATTTGGTCACATCACATTTCTGAAAAGCTTCCACAAAATTAAAAGTAATAAGAACTTAACTATTTTGAATTGATAGCGACCTGACATGAGAGATTAAAATTTTTAAGTAATAAGAACTTAAATATAACAGTAAAATCACTGCTTTGCGACCTCACATGAGAGATTAAGGTTTTTGAAGTCACAGCTATTTGAATTCCTCGTCTTCCACAGAACCTACGTTTAGGAATCTAAAAACACTACCGGTTAACTCCTTTCCTTCTCCTTATCAAAGCGGAACCCACCACACTATGATTCGCTGAGCACCGATAGCAAGCAACTGGGCTTTATATGACCTACAATTAAATAAACGAGGCAAAAAGGATCCAACAGGTACTGATTTCATTGGCTTTGTTCTGATGCACTTGACTTTAGTGTGCTTTTCTTAGTAGGGCAACTCTCGGCAGCAAAAATCGTGGGAGCAGGTTCATGAGCTTTCTTTGCAGCATCCACTACTTGGGTGGTCTCCACAAACTCAACAAGTATTCGATCCTTGCCTGAAGCATCCGATACTTAGATGCTCTCCACAAACTAAGAAGGTATTCCTGCTTTAAGCATGTTTTCTCTTGCTTTCCTCTGGATATCTTTTTTAAGTCTCATGCTAATCTTTGATCTTGTGAACTTGTGCTCCTTCGAACGTGGCTTTTCTTCTGCAGTGTAAAGTCTTAGTGCTTGTTTCAGCGTTTTATCTGTTGTAATGGGGATGATAGATTCACAATGGCCAATGATTAATGAGGTGTTTATGACATCATATGCTTGTAGTTTGATGTCATTGTAAACTCAATTTTCTTGTGCATGTTGACATGGTTACTTCGAATTGCAATCTGGATTTGTATGATACATATTGCATATAATTTAACTGTAACACTCTTAGTTTATTTATATTTTTTCATGTCTATATGGATTTCATAAATGTATTATCATTATTTTGGGCTTAAATGTAGTGGGTAGTATTTTAGACTCAATAAAATGGTAGTTAAGTTATTCCACCGAGTCTAAGTCATGACGAATAATATCATAGCCAACTTACTCCAATAAAGGATTTGAGAAGAAAAGTATTATTGTCATAAAACTAGAAGTAAATTACTATACAAAATCACCATGTTGTGACGATAATATATATGAAATGCCTAATAAATATGGTGTTGAATACTTATCCAAAGAATTTATTTTTTTAATAGTCATAAAAAAATGAAAGATTTTATGATACTCCTGGAATAGCTTAGAGAGATTGGATTTTCTGTAGCATCAGTCTTAGTTATGCATGAGATGAGTACATGATAATGCATAGAAATCATAATATACACATTTAGAACAGTCATTTCACCAAATTTGTCATAATTTGTTTTGCTATTCTCTTTACATTCTTCAATTATTTCATGGATGTTAATTAACGAATTATTGCCGTCTAGCACAATAGGTAACAACACGCTTTAAGGGTAAAATTCACACACACACACACACACTAATGAATTATTGCCATCTAGCACAATAGGTAACAACAGGCACACACACACAAACACACCGACAGTATCGCTATCTTGCCTCCACATCTTTGTTTGGAATAAGTTCCTCCAAGAACACAATAATCTCTACGTCTAGCAACTTACCAAGAATGAGAATCAAATGCTACATGATTTTAGCATCCTCATGATCGAAAATGGCAATGCCAATTGTAACGAATAATTAGGATAGGCAATTGTTAGGAAAAAATTAGAAAGGTGGAGGTTTTCTCTTAATGGAGAGTGCGAGGATATGGGAAGACAAAATCATGGAACAAAAAGGCCTGTCCTTCGAGATCCTAATATTTCTGGATGATAAGAGTTGTAGAGGGTGCTTTCTTCCGCATCTTGATTAATAAAATAGGCACTTTTAATTTTCTTGGTTTGTGGTGGACATGAAGGCATGTGAGATCAGGAATTAGTTCTTTAAACAACCCGACAAAGTCTATTCAAACTTTAGGTTAGGTAGTACTATAAGTTATAACATGCATTTATTAGACTATGTGATCTTATCTATTTAGATAAGATATATTATAGAAATAATTAGATTCTGATTATGATTATTGATTAATAAAAAAATTAATTATAATATAATTCTTTAGGAGATGATCTTGACATTGATTAATAATAAAATAATTACTTATATTATATCTTTTATTCTTGCACCTACTAGGGATATATGATATGATATGTGACGTAATGTTACTAAGAGATTGGATATAAGTTAAATATTCATCAAATTTTTTTAATCTAATTTATGTTGAAATAATTTAATAATAAAATAATAATCATAATAATTATCGAATATTAATCATCATAAAAGAAAACTCATATAATAACTATAATCATGATAAATCATGTCTTGATGTAAAAAATAAATATTATTTCATAATTTTAAACATATTTATGTTAATAATTAAATAAATATCTAAGAACAATAATCGAAATTTAGTTATCACATGCAAAAAAAAAAACTATGATTATGCTATTGTTATGCAAAAAAAAAAATGCTAAAAACTAAAATCAAATAATAATATATCAAATTTATGATGGATATCTTTAGATAACATTCACAGTCTTTATCTGATTTACAAGTATATCATCGTCAGTTTCGAAAGTTATAACGATGTCGATCTACAAGGAAACTAGACTTACATTTTTCTCTCTTCTTATCCTTCACAAGAATGCTATTCCCATAGATCAAGGACTATGGAGAGATGAGAGAAAATCCGTGATCTTTAAATGTGACTAAAAAGAGATGAGAAAAGATTTATAATCTCTTAATAATACTATGTCACATATCATATTATAGGTTTTATCTGATTAGTAACTATTAAAGTGGCCTAAGATGATAGACTTATGTGATATAAATTATAATAAATATTTTATTACTTATAAGATATTTTAAATTATATTTTAAATTATTATATTAGTTTTGTAGTTACCAAAGTATAGATTAATAACTTATAAAATTATATTAAAGAATTACTCCTAAATTATATTAAAGAATTTCACTGCACTAATTGTTGATTTATTCACTAAGGCCTTACAGCCTTAAGTGTTTGAAAGAATAAATTCTTATGATTGGGTTTGTGAATAACCCATAAATGATAGGTGTGATAGGGATGATTTTGCCCCATGTTTAAATAAGGCTCTAAGTCACCAGTCCCAAAATAACATCACAATGTGTCCCGATGTGCCTCGCATTAATGACTAGTAATACTCGCTCTACCTTGTCAAGATCAGAGACTAAAATAATATTAAGAAAGGCTCTCTACACACTAACTCTGTCATACAACCTACATTGCTATCTTCTCTCCTTCGCTAACTTAAGCAATAGAGGGGCCCTTTCGAGCAACCCTTAGTGTCGACCTATCATGTAGAATCATCAATCGCCTGAAGACACCCACACGACCCAACCCCTAAGGAGGAACCCTGCAATAAGGAAGATCCTAGCCCACCTACTGGACCATCCCAAACCGGGTCCTCACCAATTGAATGGCTTCCGACTAAGTAGCCTCTGCGTTCTCACCTCATCAAATCTTCCACGTCAGCCAGGAAGAGGTACCTAGATGAGCTTGTACTTTCGGTAGTAAATCAACCATGCCAACTTACTAATCAATAGTATTGATGACCTATCACGATGATGCATATTTAAGTGGATATTATAATTAATATTCTTATTAAAATTATTTGTGATAGCAGATAATATTTCCTCAAACTGTATGAGAAAATCCCGTTGGTTTGTTGAGGAAAATCCTCCTGGTTATTGAGGAAAATCTTCTCTTCTTTCTCTCTTCTTATGTGTATAAATAAGACTCTATTGAGCCATATTCAATATACTTTTTATCTTTACAATTCACTCTAACATGGTATCAGAGCCGCTTGTCTAAGTGCAAGCTCTCTTTCTTTTTTTTTTCTCGCCGTCCGACGACAGCAATCGGTGTCTTGCAAGTTCGGCAAAAGCTATCCTCCGCTGCCATCCTGTAAGCTTCTCACCGACTCTTCCCCTTCGCCCTCTGCTCCCTCTGCTTCCTGCAGTGGAAGCTTTCTGCCATGTTGTCGCAGCGGCGGACCACCACTTTGATCGCGCCAGATTGATGGGGAAATAAAAAAGGAGGATAGACAATAAACAATAACTTTCGTCTATGAACAAATACTAGCAGGCCGTAACACAGCGGAATTAAACAGAAATCACAATCAAATAGAACACCAAGATTTACGTGGAAAACCCCTTCAACGTGAAGGGTAAAAACCACGGGGCAAACCAGAGAAAATCCACTATAGAAATAATGAATGTACAATTCTCGAATCTCTTGCCCAAAACCCAAGCAACAATCACAAGAGAATAAGCGGGATACAAGGATCACGTCACTTTGTGCACAATATCCAAAACCTCCTCAAGAAATCACGGAAGAATTCAAAGATATGATCTAACTTTGAGATGAAAACTGTTTGGATGAGTGAGAACAATTTCTGTGTTTTCCTTGTCTTCTTCCCTTTCTTTTCTCTTGTTTTTGCCCTTTTCTCTTCTCTTTGAATCCCCAAAGTGCTACAAATTTACGCCCCTTAACTTTGCGATGTTTAATCTACTAATTTCGTAGCCACCATAGCCCCTATATATAATTAGAGATTAGGTTAGGGTTAGGGTTAATAAGAAAAGGGTTATGGGCCATCGGTTGCTAAAGCCCATATAAATTGAAGGCGGGCTCTCGGCCCAACAACCTCCCCTTCACCCATAAGGAGGCTATCCCATGACTCAAGTATAAATCCATGCCGACCAACTGTCGACACATCTCCTACCTCTCTTTTGGTAAAGTCTTTGTAAACATATCTGCTCCATTATCATTTGTATGAATTTTCTGAAGTTGCAACTGCTTCTCTTCAAGTACATTTTGAATCCAGTGATATCTGACATCTATATGCTTTGACTTAGAATGAAAAACTGGTTCTTACATAAATGGATGACACTCTGGTGTCATCAATACACCCATAATTTTCTGTTTACCCCAATTCTTGTAAAATTCTTTCATCCATAACATTTCTTTACAAACCTCTGTGCGACAATATATTCGCCTCTGTGGTGGAGAGAGTAATACACCTTTGCAATCTGGATTGCCATGACACAACTCCCCCAAAAAAGTAAGTACAAAACCTGATGTAGATTTCCTTGTATCAATATCTCGGCCATATCTCATCTGATCTGTAACTCACTAACACAGTGGTCCACCTCAAAGCTTAAACAAACCTTAGAGCTTCCTCAAGATGTCTCAATATCCACTTCATCTTTGCTTGATGCTCTTTGCTGGATTTGCAAGAAATCGCTAGTAACACCCACTTTGCATATCGATGTCCGGCCTCGTACATACCATTGCATACATTAAACTTCCAATTCTTTGAGCATAAGGAACCTTTGCATTTTCTCCTTCTCTTCATCACTTGATGGACTCTGTTACGAGCACAACTTGAAGTGACCTGAAGAGAAAACCAACCAGCCAACTTTGCATTGCTCATATTGAACCTTTCTAATACCTTCTCGATGTATTTCTCTTGTGACAACCAAATCTTCTTATTTTTCCTATCACGAGAAATCTGCATGCCCGATATTTGCTTTCTTTGGCCCCATGTCCTTCATTGCAAAGGACTCACTCAGTTCTTTCTTCAACTCTTTGTCAATTGTATGCATATCTTTCCCAAGAATAAGCATATCATCAACATAAAGTAAGAGAATAATAAAATCCTCACCAAACCGTTTGATATACACACAATGATCGAAGCCGTTCTTTTGTATCCATTTTCAATCATAAATGAATCAAACTTTCGTACCCTTGTCTTGGAGCTTGCTTCAATCCATACAAACTCTTTCTTAACTTGCAGACAAAATTTTCTTTACCTTTGACTTTGAAACCTTCGTTTGCTCCATATAAATTTTCTCCTCCAAATCACCATGAAGGAAAATTTGTCTTCACATCTAACTGCTCCACCTCCAAGTCTGGCTAGCGGCAATACCTGAGCAACACGAATAGAAGACATTTTAACAACAGGAGAAAAAATCTCTTCAAAGTCAATACCTTTCTTTTGACCAAAGCCTTTCACAACCAATCGGCTTTGTACTTTGGTTGAGAACAATATTCTTGAGTCTTCAACTTTGAAACCCACTTGTTCTTCAAGGACTTCATTCCACATGGAAGTTGCACCAAATCATATGTATGATTCATTTGTAGAGCATCCATCTCTTCATGCATAGCAACTAGCCACATTTTGTTCTCGCTCACTTTCAAGCGCTTCTCTGGTAACTCTCTGGTTCACTTGCATCATGAAGCATCACATACTCATCTGTAGAGTATCTTCGGAAGGCGACATTGTCTTGAAGATCTTCTCAATTGAGGTTACTGTGGGAAGCTGCTCCTCAACTTCTTCTTGCTCAACATGTCCTGCGGTAGATTAATATCTGGTGTACACCATCTTCTGCACATCTCCCCATCACCCGATATCTTTGGAGAAACAAGCGGGTCACAATCGCTAATCATGCAGAAGTCTTAGGTGGTGCCTTCTTCTTCAAATCCTCAAAGGTTTGATTCTCAAAGAAGACCACATCTCGCTTCTAAACACCTTCGCTTTTACGGATCCTAAAGCTTGTAACAAATTGATCATGTGAGTAGCCAAGAAAAATACATTCTTTTGTCTTACCATCCAGCTTGAACCTTTCATTATCCGGAATATGTGCAAATGCACAACAACCAAATACTCTCAAATGCTTATAGAAACATCTTTTCACGACCAAACATGCTCTGCAACATCAAGCATCTAGGGTCAGTATAGGGAGATAAGTTGATCACATCAATTGCAGTCCTCAAAGCCTCATCCCAAAACCTTTTGGGTAGCTTTGCCTGTGAAAGCATACATCGATCTTTTCCATGATGGTGCGTCATCCTCTCTGCAATTGCATTATCTTTGAGGTGTACCAGAGCTGTCATCTCATCTTTGGATGCCATGTGACCTGCAATAATCATCAAACAATCTTGTATACTCACAACCATTATCTGATCTTATGCATTTCAACTGTCTTTCTGTCTCCCTTTCAACTCTGGCATGAAACTCTTTGAAGACACTAATAACCTGATCCTTGGTCTTCAAAGCATAAGCCCAAACTTTCCTAGAATAGTCATATATAAAAGTAACAAAGTAAAGTGCACCACTGATGCCAGGAACATTAATAGAACCATTAGGAGTTTTTGTCCTCAAAGGACCACATACATCTGTATAAACACGGTCCAAGGCATGCATTTTTCTAGACAATGCAGGACTAGCAAATGAAACTCTATGTTGTTTACCAGCTAAACAATCGATACAAGAGTTCAAACATATACCTCTGAGGTCAGGCAATACCTCTCTCTTGGAAAGAGCTTGCAGTCCTTTCTCGCTCATGTGTCCCAATCGCCTATGCTACAACTCCATGCTGAAGTCTTTCTCTGTGGTATTTAACTGTTCACCACAAGCTTTAACCTGCAACTTGTACAAAGTGTGACATTTCTTTCCATTAGCTATAACAAGAGAACCCTTACTGAGTTTCCACTGCCCTCTGTGAAACCTGCTATCATAGTCTTCATCATCTAATCTTCCAACTGAAATTAGATTCAACCTCAAGTCAACCACATGCCTCACATCCTTAAGCACCAATTTGCATCCAAGATTGGTCTTTATATGGATGTCACCCATGCCAATGATGTTCATTGTGCCATGGTTGCCCATCTTGACAACACCAAAATTTCCGGACACATGCGTAGTAAAAACTCCCTCCGTGGTGTAGCATGATAAGAAGCTCCTGTGTCAATTATCCACTCGAGATCTGACACACACACAAGAAAAATATCATCGAAGGAGACAAAATCAAATAATCACCAACTTTGCTTTGTAGAGCCGTGGTATTTTCTTTTGACTCTGTGAGACTCCACTTCTTTTCCCTTTTTCTTGTTCTTCTTAGGCTGCTTACACCAATTCTTATAATGTCCTTTCTCACCACGATTATAGCAAACAATATCTTTCCTTGATCTTGACTTGCTTCTACCTATGCGTGAACCGCTTCTATCTTTAGACCTTGACCTTCCTCTGTTCTCTAAGATAAGTGCCACTGAATCAATACGAGATCTTCTTGAGGTCTTTCTTCTCAACTCCTCATTCAACAAAGCTGCTTGTTACTTGACTCATGGTAACAATACCATCTGGCCTTGAAATGCGAGGGAAACCACTAGTGTCTCCCAACTTTCTAGCAATGAACTGAGAAGTAATAATGCCTGCAACTCATCATCAAGAGACATTTTCATAGAAGATAACTGGTTAGTAATACTCTGTATTTCATTCAAATGCTCAGCAATAGAAGCACCCTCTTTATATTTTAGGTTCACAAGTTTTCTGATAAAAAAAGCTTTGTTGCCCACTGTTTTTCTTTCATAGAGACCTTCTAACTTTTTCCAAAGAGAATATGCAGAACTTTCAGTAGAAACATGATGAAAGACACTATCATCGAGCCACTGTCGAATAAATCCAACCGTTTTTCGATCTAATCTCTTCCACTCATCATCTGTCATAGTTATGGGTTTTTCACTATCCCCTTGCAAAGGTCCATATAAATCTTTACAATACAAGAGATCTTCCATTTTTGGTTTTCATATCATCCAATTATTTCCGTTCAAACTAATCATGCGAGAAACATTACCAGCCTCCATGTTCAAATATAAAAATTAAATCACCAAAACCTTGCTCTGATACCAGTTGATGGGGAAATAAAAAAGGAGGATATGCAATAAACAATAACTTTCGTCTATGAACAAATACTAGCAGGTCATAACACAGCGGAATTAAATAGAAATCATAATCAAATAGAACACCAAGATTTACGTGGAAAACCCCTTCAACGTGAAGGGTAAAAACCACGGGGCAAACCAGAGAAAATCCACTATAGAAATAATGAATGTACAATTCTCGAATCTCTTGCCCAAAACCCAAGCAACAATCACAAGAGAATAACTGGGATACAAGGATCACGTCATTGTGCACAATATCCAAAACCTCCTCAAGAAATCACAGAAGAATTCACTGAAGATCTGATCTAACCTGAGATGAGAAACTGTTTGGATGAGTGAGAACAATTTTTGTGTTTTCCTTGTCTTCTTCCCTTTCTTTTTCTCTTATTTTTCTGCCCTTTTCTCTTCTCTTTGAATCCCCAAAGCTGCTATAAATTTTTGCCCCTTGCTGTGATGTTTAATCTACTAATTTCGTAGCCACCATAGCCCCTATATATAATTAGAGATTAGGTTAGGGTTAGGGTTAATAAGAGAAGGGTTAGGGTTAATAAGAGAAGGGTTATGGGCCATCGGTTGCTAAAGCCCATATGGGCTGAACTGGGCTCTCAGCCCAACACAGATCAGGTCTCCTCCCCTGCTTCCTCTACTTCCACGGGCGAAAGCTACCCTCTACCGCTCATCGATAGCGCAGGAGTTGCGTCCGACCACGTCAAACGAGCACCCCGTCCAGGCCTGCGAGGCCCCGTCGCCCGCTACGCCCTCCGGTCAGCCGCCTCTCTACTGCCGTCGCTGCCAGCGACCATCGACACCGCTGCTTCCTCAAACCCCCGCAGCCAGAGTGCGGTGTGACAGAAACAGGATAGTACCGCTGCTCTCAATCTCAGCGCTCTTCTTTGCCGAGACCACTCTCTCCTCTGTTGTCGACCTCCACCGAACGCACTCGTTCCTTGGTGTCACCTACTTCACTGCACCGCTCATAGCATAACCAATCCGGCGGGTTGACAGCGGTAGTATCCTCCTTCCTCACTGTCTAGCGACATTAAACACTGCTCTCCTGTGACCCACCAGAGCCGATTGCTTCCTCAAGGCACATCAAGATAGCTACATCCGACAAATTTCCCAACTGATTGATGCCATCGTCTCATCAAATGGCTTCATCAGCTTCATCGTCTACCTCTAACATCCCAGTCGTTGTACCTGCAGGGAACCATAGTATTTCTCAACCTTCAAACCTCATCACCATCAATGCAGTGGCACTCATTCCTTTCAAGTTATCCAAAAGCGAAAATTACGCATCTTGGCGTGCACAATTTTCTAATCTTCTATTTGGATATGACCTCCTAGGTTACATCGATGGCTCTCTCAATTGTCCATCTGAAGTCCTCAACATCCCAAGAGGATCCAGTCCAACACCAAATCCAGCCTACAAACTATGGTTACGTCAAGACCGCCTCATCCTCCAAGCCATTCAAGCCTCAGTTGCTAGGTCCGTTGCCCCACTAATATCTTCATGTACGACTACTGCAGAAGCATGGTCTAAGTTGCAAACCACATTGGCAAATCGCTCGCGTACTCGCATGCTCGGACTCTTATCCAATCTGATGAAAGTGAAACAATGGGGAAGTACTATTACTGATTACTTACAAAATATCAAAGTTATCATCGATGACTTAACTTTGATAGGTCACTCCCTTGGTGAAGAAGAAGTCATCATCCACACACTTAATGGCCTAGGGGATGAATACAAAGAACTAGTAGTAGCAATTCGGGCACGCGACTCACCAATATCTTTTGAAGAACTATATGATAAGTTGACTGACTATGAGATGTATTTGAAGTGCCATGGCAAGTCGCCTGAACCAACTATCATAGCTCAGATCGGTCAAAAATTCAAAAGGAAGAGCAACCAGGACAATGCGCAAGTCAACAAAAGCCTGGCTCAGCTGCCTCCCAAACCTATGAGTCCTAAGCAAACCTCTTCTCATCCCTATCATCGCTTTCAAGATGTCAACTTCAACGCTCAACAGCCCTGGTGTCCTGATCGTATCAGCCAACAACGAGTTGTCTGCCAGCTATGTGATAAAGTCGGACATTCTGCGAAAGTATGCCGGTCTCGACCCAAACCCCCTGCTCCATCACGGTGGCCTCAAGCGAATCTCATGACTACTCTGACCACTAGCCAATCTAATTGGCTTATGGACTCTGGAGCCTCTCATCACATCACGTCTGATCTTCAGAACCTGTCCATCTACAACACCTATGGCGGTAATGAAGATATCATCGGTGACGGTAAAAGAGTTCCTATTACTCATTCTGGTTCCACAACACTTAATTCACTTACAACAACATTTACACTCGATGATGTCTTGTGTGCACCTCACATTTCACGAAATCTCATTTCCGTTTCTTAATTCTGTAAACAGAATAATACCTCCATTGAATTCTTTCATGACTCCTTTCTTGTCAAGGATTTGAGCACGGGGACATCCCTAGTCCAAGGCCAGAATAAAGACAACATTTATGAGTGGCCATCAGCTTCACAACTTACCCAGCCTACTGCTCACTCTTCCGTTGCAGCTCCAGTTGATGTGTGGCATCGTCGTCTTGGTCATCCCTCCTCCTTTATCCAGTATAAATTACTTTCTCGTTATTCTCTTCCTACTTTTAAAACCAATAGCATTAATATGCATTGTGATGCTTGTCTTAGCAATAAAAGTCATTAACTACCTTTTGGAGTATCCTCCATATCTTGCTCTAAACCATTTGAAATTATTTATACATATGTTTGGGGCCCTGCCCCAACCCCTTCTTTTAACAAGTTTAGATTTTATGTCATTTTTGTCAACTATTTCACCAAGTACACATGGTTATATCCTCTCCACCACAAATATGATGTTTCAACAATCTTTACCAACTTTCGAAAGTTGGTCGAGAATTTCTTTCAGTTTTCAATCAAAACGGTTTACTCTGATGGTGGAGGCGAATGTCAAGCCCTCACATCTTGTCTCTCGGCTTGTGGTATACAACACCTCAAGTCACCCCCACATACTCCTCAATTAGTTGGTTCTGCTGAACGCAAACATCGGCATATAGTTGAAACTGGTCTCTCACTTCTACATTAAGCATCAATGCCTCCAACTTTTTGGTCAGCAGCCTTTCAAACTGCCGTCTATCTAATTAATCGTATGCTCACTCTAGTTCTACAATACCAGTCACCATTTGAAAAACTTTTCAACAAGCCTCCAAATCTTCAGAAACTCAAAGTCTTTGGCTGTTTATGTTATCCATGGCTACGGCCTTATACCTCACACAAACTAACACCCCGATCCAAGTCTTGCACCTTTATAGGATATTCTCTAGAATATAATGCTTTCCGTTGTTATGAACCCCAAACTCAAAGAGTCTTTATATCACGTCATGTTACTTTTGTGGAGTCTACTTTTTCTTTTCACAAATCTCCTACCGTGCAAGCTATTCCGACAAACATAAGTCACTGGGGTATCCCTCCGATCCCATCCCAAGAACGTCCTATAACACCATCCAGTCCCTTGCCTTAGGATCCACACTCTCTTGTTCTCCCAGTTCAACAACTTCTCACTCCCTCTATTTCTTCTCCTCTTCCTTCTTCACAAGCTTCTCCTACTATTGACGTAAAGCCCTCGGAAACACAACATTCTTTACCCTCTTCTGAACATAATGATACTGAAGTACCTCAGCCTGCTCCAACCTGTGTTAATGTCTCTCCACTACCTATACCAACAACACAAGCTACAGCTCCTACACATCCAATGATAACACGCTCCAAGAGTGGTATATTCAAACCACGTCAAGTCCTCGACCTACATGCTATCACAAAATCCTCTTCTGAGATCAATGAACCTACCACAATTACTCAAGCCCAAAAATCTCCACACTAGCGTAAAGCTATGTGTGAAGAATATGATGCCCTCCTCCATAACTCCACGTGAACCCTTGTACCCCCTCATCCTACACAAAATATCATCGGGTGTAAATGGGTCTTTCGAATTAAGCGGAACTCAGACGGATCTGTTGTTAGATATAAAGCACGTCTAGTAGCCAAAGGGTTTCATCAACGACCTGGAGTTGACTTCACAAAAACTTTCAGTCCTGTTGTTAAACCCACAACAATTCGACTTATTCTAAGTTTGACCGTCTCAAAAGGCTGGCAGCTACGACAACTATATGTTAATAATGCCTTTCTACAGGGGACTCTAACTGAAGATGTCTATATGCAGCAACCCCTTGGCTTCATTCATCATCAGTATCCAAGACATGTGTGCAAACTACACAAAGCTATTTATGGACTTCGTCAAGCTCCAAGAGCCTGGTATACTGAACTTGGTTCATTTCTGACATCAACTGGTTTCATCAACTCCAAGTCTGATACCTCGTTATTTTTATGACAACAAAATAGACACACAATATATCTTCTCATATATGTGGATGATATTATTATTACAAGCAATGATCTCTTAGAGATTCAAACATTCATAACACAATTGGCTGATCGATTCTCCCTCAAAGATCTTGGACCCTTAAGTTACTTTCTGGGAGTTGAAGCAATATTTACATCTTCAAATCTTCTCTATCACAAAGAAAGTATATTCAAGACCTATTATCCAAAACTAACATGCAGGATGCAAAAGAAGTTACAACTCCTCTCTCTACTAGTGAATCACTCAAATTATGTGATGGAAGTCCTGCTTCGGATGCTACTCAATATCGACAAGTACTTGGCTCTCACCTGTCTAGATATCTCATTTGCAGTTAACAAGTTGTCCCAATTCATGCACCAGCCATCTACTACGCATTGGTCTGCCGTCAAACGAATTCTGCGATATCTTAAAGGAACCATTCATTATGGCCTGTTTCTTTGCAAACACACCCCACTTAATCTCCATGCCTTTGTCGATGCTGATTGGGTGGGAAACTTTGATGATAGAACTTCTACGTCAGGGTATATTATTTTCCTTGGAGCTAATCCTATCAGTTGGAGTTCTAAGAAGCAAAAGACAATCGCATGGTCTACGACTGAAGCTGAATACCGTGCTATCGCTACAACTACTACTGAACTTAATTGGGTCACAAATCTCCTCAAGGAACTCAACGTCAACTTTACCCTTCCTCCTACAATATATTGTGATAATATTGGAGCTACCTACTTGTGTGCCAATCCAGTATTCCACTCACGCATGAAACACATCGCCATCGACTTCCACTTCGTACGAGATCAAGTTGTCAGACATCAACTACGTATCTCTCACATACATACAGCTGATCAACTAGCAGACTCACTCACGAAGCCTCTTGCCCGTAAACTATTTTCATTACATCGATCCAAGATTGATATTCTTGATAGGAGTACCATCTTGCGGGGGCATGATAGCGGATAAGATTTCCTCAAACTGTATGAGGAAATCCCACTGGTTTGTTGAGGAAAATCCTTCTAGTTGTTGAGGAAAATGCTCTCTTCTTTTTCTCTTCTTATGTGTATAAATAAGACTCTATTGAGCCATATTCAATATACCTTTTATCTTTACAATTCACTCTAACAATTTGCGTCTACCATCCTTTTCATATATATATACACACACATTATGATTAGATATGATAACAAAATTATTTTGATAAGATAAATTATATAGATCATTTTGGACTACATTATTAAGGGTTAATAATGTTGTGGTACATAGAAGTAACTATGACATTGATGACATATAATTGCTATGACTCATATTAGTAGTCAAACTTAATATAATATTATTATATTTATTAGACATATAAAATAGGCTAATAGCCTATTTTATAAAATATATATGTATAAAATATTTTTTTAATTTTAGAATATAATTAAATAATTTTTTAAAATAATTTTTATTTTATTTATTTTAATTTTAAATTTATTTTATATCTTACCAATTAATGACCAAGTGAGAGAATATTAGATTATATAATCAAATTATAGTAGAAAGAAAGATATATTATAGATATGATTAAATTCTGATTATAGTTATTAAGTAATAGAAAGAAAGTTCAATCATAGTAGGATTTCTCAAGAGATGATTTTGATACGAGGGACTCTTCTAATTAGTTATTTTAGACTCTCTACTCTCACTTATAAATAAATAGAACCTTCTAGGATATAACACAAGATATAATACGTGCATGATATTATTGAGAGACTATAGATCTTCTCTCCTAAATCACACGATGTCATTAAAAGATCATATATCTTTTCTCATCTTTTCTTAGACTTTAATTCAGATAAAGACTTTTTGAATAACATAAAAGACTTATTATTTAATTTTAATTTTTAATATTTAATTTTTTTATATAATAGTAGCATAATTTATATTTTTTAAATGCTTACAGCATCCTGGTGAATGAAAACGCACAGTATCAGCTACAGCAAATGTAGCAGCAGTACTACTGTAATGTTGTTTGCAGAAATCAAATCCTTGGAAACAAGATCATATCTTCCGTGGGAGAGGCACTTCTTCTGCTTCGGGAAGGGTACTTCTGGTGCTTGTGGATAGTGAGGCTTAAAGACTCACAGCTTAGGCCTCTCTGAAAATGCAAGTGCTTATGATGCAGGGCATCTAAGTGTTGCACATCTTAGCTTAGATGCCTTTATGCGAGAGAGAGAGAGAGAGAGAGAGAGAGAGAGAGAGAGAGAGAGAGAGAGAGAGAGAGAGAGAGAGAGAGATGTGTCAACATTGCTGGATTTTGGTGACAACACTGCCGAATCTCCCTTCTAAAACTTGAGTGAGGACTTATTATCAAAGATCTTGATATCTCCTTCATCATACTCCTGCCACCATCTTTCAATCGAATTACTTTGTTATTAGAGCTATCAAAACTTACTGTCACACACACACTCATCCAGTGTCACTTGCAGAATCATTTTTCCTTACTTCAGTCTTACATGTGTTGTCAGGAGAAGGTATCAAGATAAGTCTCTATTTGTTTCCTTGCTCGAATGATTGAAGGTTGTAATCATGCTTGAAGTACTTTCCTGTATCACTATGATGATGCACCTCCAAGAAAATTTACAGCCTCTGGATTTATCAACCTTGGTAAAGTATATATCAGGCTGGAACATGATATAAGTTAACTTCCTGTACATCACTTATTAAGCACACTGTAATGTTGCTTTAATGTTGATTGTGAGTGGGTAAGGAGAGTTGTATATCTTCACCCTTCTTGTGTCTTTAAAGTGGTTGTTTGAGCACAGCCAAGGAGTTGAAGTAATGAGCATGTATGAACAGTGTTAAGTAATTCAGTATAAGCTCAAATTACTGTGGAACTGTCAAAGTAATTGCAAATTGTGTATACTGAGAAGAAATAACTACAACTTACAATATGAGATCTCTCTCTCTCTCTCTCTCTCTCTCTCTCTCTCCATATATCACTGTTATGTGAAATTGTAAGTTTCACAAGGGTTCTCTGTGTTCTTTAGTTATCATTAGCATTTTTGTGTAACTTAGTTTCCATAATAGTTTTATTGATATTTCCCATTGATATACTGAATAATTTATGCTAATTGACATGTGTTTCTTGATCACACTTGCAATGAGATCGAACGTGCAGATCCATAGTGGCCAATTTAGAACATCTGCCCTTTTCTGTGCCTATATATAGATAGATATACCATGCACCCTGATGAGTAAATCCAAACTATACTTCAAGAACACATCTTTCTTATGCCACCACCATCGACCGTCATGGATATCACTTTCCATCGGAACAGCCTCATCCATCTTCTCTCTCAGGTTAACCCCTTCTGGATCCAATTCTTTTACTTCCTCTCTTCCTCTATCACCGGCTTCCTCCTCCTCAAGCTACTGCCTACGAGAGACGCGACGAGTAGGCCCACCAACGTCGACCTGCTCTTCATGTCCGTGTCGGCCAACACGGTCTCAAGCATGGACACCATGGAGATGGAGGTGTTCTCCAACTACCAGCTCGCAGTACTGACTCTTCTGATGGTGATCGGGGGAGAGGTGTTCATCTCCATGCTCAGTGTTCACTTCACCAAGATCAACTCCCAGATGAGCGATTCTGCACTGGATGCAGCCGGCATGGAACTCGCTACTCTCTCTGATCAAAGCCGGAGCTTGGACTTGAAATTTAGCTCTAGAAAGCACCTGTTCTTCGTGGTGTTGGGTTATCTCTTAGTAGGCCATGTGGCTGGTTTCTTACTCATCCTTGTTTACCTGAGACTTGTCCCGGAAGCCGGAGCTGTGCTTGAGAGAAAGGGAATCAACGCGTCCCTGTTCTCCATCTTCATCACCGTCTCTACCTTCGCCAACTGCGGCTTCGTGCCCACCAATGAGAACATGGTGGTCTTCAGGACCTACTCCGGCCTCCTACTGATACTTACAGTGCAGGTACTCGTCGGAAATACGTTGTACGCCTCGTGCCTGTGGGCGGTCATCTGGCTGTTGAAGAAGCTCACCAAGCGGCGGGAGTACGATTACCTGCTAAGTAACTACGGGGAGATGGAGTGCAATCACCTGCTTCCTGGCTCTCACGCACTGTACTTGGCTCTC
This sequence comes from Musa beccarii, assembly GCA_024322285.1. Lineage (NCBI taxonomy): Eukaryota > Viridiplantae > Streptophyta > Magnoliopsida > Zingiberales > Musaceae > Musa > Musa beccarii. The sequence continues at coordinate 32,063,411 of CM044395.1, read as the reverse complement.
ACCGTGGCTGGGCTTGTGCTAGCGCAGTTCGGACTGTTCTGCTGCATGGAGTGGACGTCTGAGATCTTGAGTGGGTTGAGCACGTATCAGAAGGTCGTCGGCGTCGTCTTCCAGTGCGTGAACTCACGCTATGCCGGAGAAACCATCGTTGACCTCTCTGCCGTTGCTCCGTCCATCTTAGTGCTGTTTGTGGTGATGATGTACGTACAGTGCTCTTTGTGGCTTCTTTAGTAAACTTAACCATAAGTTGACGGAGACCTCCGCACAAACAACAGTATGTGGTAGAGCCCACTTCGTCAGGTGACATCTTCAAAGAACATCACATGCAACAGCACCCGCATGGCCAACAGATAGGACCAACACAGAGTCTCCATTGCACGCGCACTCTTTTCCCATCTTTCCGTGCAGCAGTAGTGCACATTGGCCAATCCCACTTGTCGCACAAATATACTAACGAATTGATAATATGCATGTGTTACAGGTATATTCCTCCATATACATGTTTTCTTCCTAGAAAAGGTGATAAGCAGCTGCTCAGGGGCAGGGAAAGAAGCAGGAAGAAGCAAGGCCTGAGTTTGATCTTCTCGCCATTGTCTTATATTGCCATTTTTACCATCATTGCATGCATCACAGAGAGGAGACAGATCTCTGAAGACCCGATAAACTTCAGTGTCCTCAACATTGTTGTTGAGGTTGTAAGGTACGTGCCTTCTTCACAACTTTATTCCCCCCGAGAGAGAGAGAGAGAGAGAGAGAGAGAGAGAGAGAGAGAGAGAGAGAGAGAGAGAGGAACTTTGATGTCCACTTCAGCAGAATCTTTGTTCAGTTATCTGCTCTATCAAGCAGCTCAAACTCAACACCAAGATTGGATCGCAGGGTCTCAGCTGAAAACATCGGGCCAAAAGCGGCCATGGCTTTTCTCATAAAGCTCTACGGAGTAGCTCTTTTTATCCATAGCTCTCTTTTGAGTGCTTGTTTGGTTGAATCCCTTCTCTCTCTCTCTCTCTCTCTCTCTCTCTCTCTCTCTCTCGTGGACTTCCTGTGATTTAATTGGATACCTGATATCATGCGTCAGTGTCATCTTCTGCCCTAAAATAACGCAGTGCAAACTTGTGGCAGTGCATATGGAACGGTTGGGTTCACAACGGGGTACAGCTGCAAGCGGCAAGTGAAGGCGGACGTACACTGCAAAGATGTGTCGGCTGGGTTCTCAGCGAAATGGAGCAGCAAAGGGAAACTTGTGCTCATCGTTGTCATGTTATTCGGCAGGTTGAAAAGGTTCAGCATGAGAGGTGGCAAACATTGGAAATTTATGTAAGTCTAATCCATGCATGGAAGGTTTAAGTATTGACTACATAGATCTTATTCTTGTTAGTAAAGACAACAGCTATATAGATCAATTGTACCTTCATTTTAAGGCGTATTAGTCATTTGTTTTAGTGTTTTGGACATCTTCTACGAGCTTTTTTTTTTTTTTTTGTGTTTTGTTTGTTGGCCGATATTTGTAGAAATCCTAATAATATTCTCTAAGGATTAGAAATATAAATATGAAAAGAAAAATATTTATTTTATAAATATCCTTTGCATCACAAGGTATTGAGGAGGGAGGAAGAAAAATACTTTCGATTATCTTATAGTTCTTCTATTAGATAAAGAGAAATATGAGAGTAAGTATACTTTCCTATGTCTATGTAACTGTTATGTCGATTTTTTCTTTCTATTGTGTTTATCGTTGATCTTAGACTTCTACCTCTAATATGTACAAAGTCTGATTATTGTATTAGATTAATTAATTATATTATTATAGTGGATATTATTTAATTGAAGCCTTAGCGTGATGATACATCTATACTTGTGATATCTTGTATCTTGTCGAAACGTGACTTTCTTACCACGTGTATAAGTAATTGATTGATCAAGGAGAATTTCAATCAATTTAATAAAGGTGGTCATGATTATCAATCAATCTAATAAACTAGCGCAACCACCTAGAGTTAATAAAGGTGGTCATGATTAGTTTCCACTAACGAACTGTGTAATACTTTTCCTAGACATCCACTATAAAGGGGGACTCCCTTTTATAATCTGACTTCTTTAACTTAAGAAATGACTAGGGTATTGAAGAGATGTTATCAAGACTACCCTTCACTTAGTTTTATGGGAATTGGATATCTAGCTTTACAAATTTTTCTTAAATCGACTTAAAAAAAGAACTAGGTTAGATCTGAGTTGACCTCTAGCTCATGTAATCCAAAATCAACTTTAATAGTTTTGGTAGAAGTAGGGTCAATCTCCTTTTAGTTTGTTATTTTTTTTTAATCTTTTTCGTGGAACTTGGACACAAGAATTTTTCTCCTTTATTATTTTTTAACATCTCCCCTCCTTTTGCTAATAATTGTTTACTCGTCAAATATGTGGTGGTTGGCTTCTTGCAATAATTCTAAAAAAGTCACTAGATGTTGAGTAATGACTTTGTAAAAGAACCTTAAATGTTGGACACCACTAATATATGCATTAATGAGAATAGAGGTGGTCGGATCCGTAACTTGTTGGAATTCATTATTGAACCTTCTTATAAAATTTAGAGATTCTTTTTCTTCCAAATGGACAACTAGGATGGAAGTGGTAGGCTTCTTCAGGAACCTATATCTAATGAAACTAGACTCAAACTCCCTAACTAAATATCCAAAGGATGAGATCAACTCCGATAGTAATTTGGTAAACCACTCAATGTTGCTTATCTTAAGGTTGTTGGGAAAGAGAGTTTATAGTCTCATAAAGAGTTATCTATGAACTGAATATAGTTTTGAACTACTGACAATTGAAATGACTTAGATGGGGATGCGACTTGACTATTCAGCTCAAAATGGGTATAGGTGGTAGAGCAAGGGTAGGAATAGGAGACACAAATGCAGATAGAGTTTAATAAACTAATTGAGTAATCTAAGGAAGGTATGGAGCGATAATTTGGATTATCTATGTTAGAACTTGTATTTACTGAAGTAGTGTGAAAAATTTCCATGCGGATAGACATGGTTGCAATAGGAGGTGATTGGGTGAAGGCTAGATCTTGAAAAAGTCATAAAAAAAATTGGAGTCCTAAATAAGGAGAGGGTTTTGCTCGGTTGGGGCTCTCGTCAAATCCTGATTTGGGATCACCAAAATCGGAGGATTCAAAACAAGAGTATTTGAAGCTATTAGTATCCTTAAGTATCCTTCCAATTGAATTTGCATGAATACTTCATTATGGAAAGTATTGAGCGATGTGAACTCTCGCGAAGAAGGATGGATATGACCAAATACTTTCCTTTCACTAGGACCATGGATATGATACTAAAAAATGTTATGCCTTAAAAGAGCAAATTAAATATTTTGTCTGAAAGGAACACCTCAGGTGGTGAATTAGTGCTTTCAAAATAAAGTTTCGATATGAAAAATTTTGATCGAAAATTACATATCAAAAATGCGTTTAACTTAGAATGTGACTAGGGGTAGTAAGCAACTAACTCAGTTAGTAATAGCAAGGAAAAGTATAAAGCAAAATGCAAACCGGATTTATAGTGATTCGATCATTCCGACCTACATCTACTCTTGATTCCTCTTCCCTTGAGGTTATTGACTTTCACTATCGATTTATTTTTCAATGGACGAAGATCAACTACCCTTGTTACAATCCTTTCTTTTTTTCATTGGCTTAGGAAAGAACCTTCACACCTCTCTTTTACAAGAAAACCACACACCTCCTTAGTATGACCTCTTAATTAAAGGAGAAAGAGACTCAATATTTTTTAAAATAGTTTACACACTTCAAATCACAAGTTTTTATGCTTATACTAAGCAAGCATGAGTGAGATATTTATAGACCTCAAATGACTTAAAAAATGAAGTCAAAAATTTAAATTCTCAAATTTTCGGGGTATTGTTGATACTACTATCGGCGCTGGACAGTACTACCATCGAACAGAGCTTGAGAATCTAGGCTCTAGCGGTACCACTCTCAGCCTAGGCAATACTACCATCGCCCTGGTGGTACTACCACCAGACTTTTCAGAAAAATATAATCTATGCTTTTCGACTCTCAAGTGGTATTATTGCCTAGGCCTAGTAGTGCCACTGCCCAACCCAACCACAGGTCACTGAATTAGCCTTCCAATAGGCCCAATTCAATCCTAGTTTAGGCCCAATGGACTCATAATCAAGTTAACATGGTTACGCCCCAAAACCAACTCAATTAGATTCTAAACAACTTTGATTAAGACTTAACAACTTTAATTATAATCATAAAGTCTTTAGCATGTTGTCTAGTATGTCATCTATTCATCTGACACTTTGTTCAAACTTTCAACACATCGTTCTTTCCTTTGATGTATTTTCTGATCCATCGATATATTGGCCTCCCACAACATCCGATCTTCTTTGTGCAATATCCGATTCTTCTAGCCCAATGCCTGAACTCATGGCATGAAGTCCATCCTTTGGTACATTGACCAATCCTTTAGCTCGATATCCAAACTCTAACATGATGCTCTTTGGCCAATGCTTGATTCTTCTATTTCAACGATTTACCTTTTGATGGTTCAAGTCCATGATTGATGTTTCTCCTATACTACTTGTCTTAAACACTTACTAGTTTATAAACTCACCAATTGATTTCATCATCAAAACCTAGATTCAACATTAGTAGTATCTCTCAAGATCACAAAAACATGGGTTAAAGGGATTCTAATCAATACAGGGAGCGCTATAAATATATTAGACTATAATACCTTTCAAAAAAGTAGCTTGTCGGTCAAATATCTTCAATCCATCTCCTTCCCCCCTTCTTGCTTCATAAGATAGTCGATCACCCTAATAGGACCCATCTATACCTGTGTAACCTTGAGAAGCAAGGATTGCACAAAGACAATAAAACCTAAATTTCTAGTAGTCAATATTCCCTTATCTTATAACATTATCATTGGGCGATCAACTCTTAATTGAATATAAGTAGTAGTGTCGACCTATTGCATGACACTCAAGTTCCTGACTAGTTTAGGAGTAGGGTAGATCAAGAGCGACCCTAAATAATCCAAATAGTACTACCTAACATCAATCACCCTTCCTAAGAAAAAAAAAGATTACCAATCCAGAAAATTAATTTATAAGATCCCTCACTATTAACCCTATATCCTATGGCAAAGGAAATTTTAGAAGAAATTTCTCCAAACCTAGAATGACCAGATCGTATAGTTAAAATAGGGTCAACCTTGCCTCAAGAAAGAAAGATGAAACTTATTGACTTTCTACAATTGAACTCAAAAGTATTCACATAGTCAACTAATTGTTGGGAAACCTTAGAGAGCATCACATGCACAGCGGAAAGTAAAAACAAAAATTAGTTCTCAAAGGAAAGACATAGGATCGCCATGTGATGACCGAGAGCATAAAACTTAAAACAACAAAAACCACGTCAAGTGGTTGAGATGTTCTTACCTAGGAGAGATCGTATATCTCTTAAATTATAGATCTTAGTACTTGGATGAAGGAGCTATCGCAAACTGCTCTCTAATAGTGATTCACATAATGGACATAGCAATGACACACCTCCTCGTGCAGCAGGTTCTTTGCTTGTGATTGCGCGCTATCACGCAACAGTAGTCAAGAGAGGCCTCAACCATCTTGTTGTCCTCTCACACTATGGAGTGGCTCATGGCTAAAGGAGAGGATAAGGAGGAGGAGATAGGAGGCTAGCAACTATAGGGTCTAGCCTATGATCCTTTGAGTCCCAACTCATATTTATAGAGAGCCTCCTTTATTAAACTCTAATGGATCTTTCTTTGTGGGTATTTGATTCCTATCCAATAATCACTAGCTTAATAGATATTGGATCCTCATCTAATAACCACTTTAAGCTCTATTACGTCTCTCCCAATGATCCATTAAAATAAGGGTTTATTGGATATCCTATGTCTAATCCTCTATTTATCACGTTATCCACCATATATGTGTGACTCTCTCTAAGCCCAATATCAAGTTGGTTATGAGTTGCATCTGTCAAAATTTCTTCTGACTTGGTGAATTATTATCTTTATAATAATTCACTCAACTCATTAACTTTGGACATACTAGGCCACTATGTCATAGTTTCCAAATGGTACAAGGGGATCAAATCCATTGGACCTATTTGTCCTTAGTTATTGTATATCCCTCATCTATCTAATATTTCAGAGATTATATACCGGGTATTGTATTGTCAGGCATATACGAAATCTATTTAAGTTTCACTCTTATTAAATTCCCTCGGAGAATTCTTTATCTCTCAATCCAACTTTCACTCTTATTAGATTCTCTCAATCCAATTGACCCTGACTAGGGATTTGCTTAAGTGAGGATACACGAAATATTCTTTTTATAATACCGAGAGTAGATGATCCGTTATTGAACTCTAATTACTATCGTAAGGTTGGCTGTCATTTTCAATGACCGTTTGTATTAAATATGGAACTTCCATACTTATAAGTCTGATATCAAATGGAGTACTCAAACAAGGCATCCTTAGTGTTTTGAGTCTATAAGGCCAAATACATAATTGAGACTATAGAATTGTTGTTTGAGGATGAGGTATCATTAACCATCCAACATTTCATAAACGGATCATTTAGTGAACTTATTCTCAAATGAGCACTTATAATATATCCTTAGTATCCCCACACAAGTAGCTATGAGACCAATTACTTCCATCAAATCGGTCCATTCGGTTACCTTGATGTCTTTCTTAAATAACCTATGATAAGGAATATTTAGGATTTATGTTTAAAGGTGAATTAATCTTATTATCATGATCTCATCATAATCTAATTCCCATTGCCTAGGTCCAATGACATCATAATATATTTATCATATAATATAAAGTGAGAAAATGCTATTATTAATATTAACCAAAAGAGATTCTATAGCATATCACACATACCATCACTTATGTAATTAGCTTACAGGGCATCTATAACTAGCAATCTCTCACTTAACCTAAATTCAATCACCCACATGCTTGATCCCTTTCAAGTTTGGTGATACTCGAAAATAATCTAACATAATAGCTTTGTTAGTGGATTTGCAATATTATCTTTCGATGGAACTCCTTCTACTACTGCATCACCATGGGTTATAATATCTCTTATCAAATGGAATCTCCTTAGAACGTGCTTGGACTTCTGATGAGACCTGAGTTCCTTTGTTTCAGTAATCACTTTGTTGTTATCGTAATATAAGAGAATCGACTCCTCACTACTCGGCATGACTCCCATATTTGTGATGAACTTTTTTTTATATCTAAATTGCTTCTTTTGTTGCTCCTGTCATAGCAATATACTCCGCCTTAGTGGTTGAGTCAGTAATAGTATCTTATTTTGAACTCATCTAGCTTACTGCTCCTCCGTTTAGGGTGAACACATACCTTGAGTTGGATTTGCTATCATCGACATCGGACTGAAACTTGAGTCTATGTAGCCGTCAATCTTGAGGCTACTTCTTCTACATATTAGTAAAAGACCCTTAGTCATCTTCAAGTTCTTAAAGGTACATTTTACTATCTTTAAATGTTCCATACTTGAATTCACCTGAAACATATTCGTAATACTTAGAGTATGTGCTATATCAAACTTGGTACATAATATAATATATATGATAAACCCTATTATCGAAGCATAAGATATCCTATCCATGTTTACCCTTTATACAGGAGTCTATGAGTACATATTTCTAGAAAGTGATATCCCATATCTCATCGATATAAGACCTTTTTTTGAAATTTTTTATACTAAGCCTTTTGATAATGGTATCTATATACCTAGACTGGGATAAGCCAAGTATCCTCTTGGATCTACCTTTATATATCCGAATTCCAAAAATGTAGGATGCTTCCCCTAAGTCCTTCATGGAGAAGTGTCTAAATAACCAAGCCTTAATCGTGCAGAGCATTTCTACATCATTCCCAATGATTAGAGTGTCATCCACATATATCATCAAGAAGGTGATAGTGCTCCTATTTACCTTCTTATATATACAATTATATATACAAGGCTCATCTTCATTCTCAACAAAGTTATAAGATCTGATCGCCTCATCAAATCTTATGTTTTAACTTTTGAAAACTTGCTTTAGTCCATAAATAGACTTAAGTAATCAGCACACCTTATCTAGACTTTCATTGGATACGAATCTCTCAAGTTGTATCATATACACCTTCTAATTAAGGTTGCCATTAAGGAACATGACTTTCACATCCATCTGCTATATCTCATAATCATAGTGTGCTGTAATGACCAACAAAATTTGGATTTATTTTAGCATAACCACATGAGAGAAGGTTTTGTAATAGTCAACACATTACCTTTGATAATACCCTTTGGCCACTAGCCTTGTCTTATATGTCTCTATCTTTCCATCTACTTTGATCTTCTTCTTGAAGATTCATTTGCAACCAGTGGGTATAATACCCTTAAGTATATCAAGATTTCAAACCTTATTGGAGTATATGGAATCTATCTTGGAATTTATAGCCTCTTGCCACTTCTTGAAGTTTATAATTATAATAATCTTCTCGTAGGTCTAAGGATCGATATCCTCAATATCATCACCCTTGATATGTCTTGTTGGGAAATGTAGGGTGATATCACATGTGCAGTAGAAGAACAGAAAAATAAAATCCCAGAATTTCCTACAGAAAAGAAGGTTTTATCATCGTGCAAAAGATTAGTATGCAAAAACATGTAAAACTAAAAAATTACGCATATAATAAAATTATGTTACATAGAGAGATTGTATATCCCTGAGTTTCTATAAATCTATGCGAGAGAATGAAGGAGGTCAACTGTGTTTCTCTCTAACGGTGATCCGTAGGGTAGGGGCTACGAAGACACTCCTTAAATCGCTATACCAATCTTCTCTTCGCGTGCACCATGCAATTAAGAAGGGGCCATCCCTTCTTCCAGTCACACGCCTCCAACTAGGGGTTGTTGGTTGAGGAGAAGAGAGGGAAATGTGAATAGGAGGTGACAGCTAAAAGAGTCTTAGCCTATGAGCCTTTAATTCTCTCCTATTTATAGAGGTCCCCTATCAAATTAACCATAATTAATCCTGCTTGATTGGGTATTGGATCTCTATCCAATTATCAAAGCCTCTTAGATTAGTAGGTCTCTACCTAATAATATCTTATTAGCTCTTATTGGATCTCATCCATAGGATCCAATAATTTAGAGACTTATTTGATATCCAATAAGAAAGGGGCTCCAACGAATATCTCATATTTGAACCTCTATTTGTCGTAGTATATACCAAATGTGTATGACCATCTAGACCTAATATCGAGTTGGCCATGAGTCATACATGTCAGAACTCCTTCTGACTCAGTGGAGTATTATCTCTATAATAATTCACTTGACTCATCGACCATGGACGTATTAAGCCACTACGTCGTAGTCCCTAAACGATACAAAGGAATCTAATCCTTTAGATCTATCTGTCCTTAGTTACCATATATATATAGTCCCTCATCCATCTAATATCTCAAGGACCATATATCGAGCATGGTGTTGTTAGGCCCATATGATTTTCACTCAAGTCTCGCTCTGATCGAATTCTCTTGGAGAACTTTTTCTTTCTCAGTCCGAATGACCCTGGTCAGGGATTTGTTTAAATAAGAACACATAAGATATTCCTCTTATGATACTGAGAGTGGATGATCTTTTATCAATATTCAATAGCTCTCATAAGATTGACAGCCACTCTTGATAATCGGCTATACTAGATTTAGAACTTCTAAACCTATGAGTCCGATATCAAATAGTAGAGTATTCATATAGGACCTCCTTGGTGTCTCAAGTCTAAGGACCAAATATACCACTATCGGAATCACTATCTGATAATGAAGTATCATTAACCATCCAATATTCCATGAATAGATCAATCAATGAACTCATTCTTTAATAAGCACTTGCACTGTATCCCTAGTGTCCCCATATGAGTAGCTATGAGACTAGCGACTTCCATCATATGGACGAGTATACAATACACTAGTTTGTCCGGTTATCTCGATGTCCTTCTCAAGTAATCTATAACCGAAATTATTTAGAGTCTGTGTTTAAAGGTGAATCGGTCATATTATCATGATCTTATCATGATCCGATTCATATTGCACAGTTTCATGGATAATACAATATATGTAACAGACAATATAAAGTAAGAAAAAATATCAAATAAATAATAAGTAAAAAAAATACATATGATGACACACGTGTTATTTATAGGTGCCATACAAGCCAATCACGTGAGTGATAGCACATGTAATACGGTACGTTAATCTCTTTGCTTATGATTATTGATATTTTTTCACATTATCTGGATATATATTATGATGTCCCTGGATCTATATAATAAGAATCGGATCGTGATGAGATCACGATAACGAGATTGATTCACCTTTAAACACATACCTTAAATAATCCCAGTCATAGGTTATTTGAGAGAGATATCGAGATAACCGGATAGACTAGTGTAGTGTATACTCATCCATATGATGAAGGTGGCTGGTCTTATAGCTACTTGTGTGGGGACACTATGGTTACAGTGTAGGTGCTCATTAGAGAATAAGTTCATTGATTGATCCGCTTACGGAATACTGGATGGTTAATGATACCTGACATCTGATAGTGATTCCGTAGTCCTAGTTGTGCATCTGGTCCTTAGACTTAAGACACCAAAGATACCTTATATGAGTACTCCATTCTTTGACGTCAGACTTACATGTTTGGAAGTTTCAGATATAGTATAACTGATTCTCGAGAATGGTAACTAACTTTATGAAGATAATTAAATGTCAATAGAGGATCATCCACTCTTAGTATCATAAAAGGAATATCCCATGTGTTCTTGCTCAGATAAATCCCTAGCTAGGATCATTCGGATTGAGAGAGAAAGAGTTCTTCGAAAGAATCCAACTAGAGCGAGGCTTGAGTGAAAACCATATGGGCTTGACAGCACTATGCCCGATATATGATCTTTGGGATATTAGATGGATGATGGATTATAGGTACATGGTAATTGAGGACAGATAGATCCAAAGGAATGGATTTTTCTGTATCATCTAGGGACTGCGGTGTAGTAGCCTGGTACGTATATAGTCGATGAATCAAGTGTTACATGTTGGGTGATTCCACCATCCAGACTTAGCCTAGGAGGCCGAGCCTCAAGCAACTTCACCGTTAACCCTAGTGGTGCCATCGCTTGATGTGGCTCCATGTCACTGACCAAACCAACCCTGATTCAGGTCCAATTAGCCCCTAATTTAGTTAATAGGATTACCTCCTAAATCTAACTCAAATTAAGTCATAACTATGGCAATTAAGGCTAAAATCAAGCAATCTCAATTGTTCTTCTGGTGAATTCCTGGTGAACTTCCAGCGATCTTCCGGTGAACTTCCGATGAACTTTCGGTGAACTCCCGACAAGCTTTCAGTGAACTCCCGATGAACACTCGATGAACTCCTAGCAAACTTTCAACGAACTCCCAATGAACACTCCGTGAACTCTCGATAAACTCTTGGCGAACTTCCGATGAATTTTGACGAACTCTCGATCTTTGACTCCAGCCTAATATCTGATTTTTCGCTTTATGCCATTTTTATGATTGTAGTTAATCCTATATCGCTTTTCTCAACACATTGATTAGATCAATAATTCATCAATTGATTTCATCATCAAAATCTGAGATTCAACATGGATGACATCCTGATCATTGGAATGATGTAGGTATGCTCTCCATAATAAAGGCTTGGCTATTTAGACACTTCTTCGTGAAGGGCTTAGGGGAAGTATCCTACATATTGGGAATTTGGATCTATAGAGATAGATCCAAGAGGATGCTTGACTTGTCCTAGTCTAGGTGCATAGACACCATTATCAAAATGTTTAACATGAAAATCTCCAATAGATATCTCATATCTAGAGACATAGGATATCGTTTTCTAGGAGTATGTCCCTAAAGATTCCTGAAAAAAGGATACACATGAATAGGATATCCTATGCCATAGTGATAGGGTCTATCATATATGTTATGTACCAAATTTGATATAGCACATGCTTTGAGTGTCATAAGTAGGTATCAGGTAGATCCAAGTTTGGAGCATTGGAAAGCAGCAAAGTGTATCCTTAAGTACTTGAGAAGGACTAAGGATCTTTTACTGCTATATGGAGGAAGTAGTCTCAGGGTTGAGGGCTACACGAACTTGAGCTTCTAGTCTTATGTCGATGATAGCAAGTCTAATTTATGATATATGTTCATCTTGAATAGAAGAGCAACATGCTGGAATAGTTCCAAGCAAGATGCTACTATTGACTCGATCACAGAGGTAGAGTGCATTGCTACGGTAAAGGCAGTGAAGGAGGGAATCTAGATGAAGAAGTTCATTATAGATCTAAGAGTCATACCTAGCAGCGATGAGTCGATTCTCTTATATTATGATAACTACAAGGAGATTGCTCAATTGAGGGAACCCGAGTCTCATCAGAAGTATTATGAGGAGATTCCAACTTATTAGAGAAATCGTGGCTCGAAGAGATGTAGCAGTGAAAAGAGTTCCATCCGAAGATAACATCGTAGATCTACTAACAAAGCCATTATCTCAAATTATCTTTGAGTATCATAGGGGACCGATAGGGATCAAATATATAGGTGATTAGCTTTAGGTCAAGTGGGAGATTGTCAATCATAGGTGCCCTACAAGCCAATCATGTGAGTGATGGCACATATGACATCACACACATTCTTTTTGCTTATTATTTATTTGATATTTTTTCTCACTTTATATTACTTGTTGTATATATTATAATATCTATGGATCTATACAATGAGAATCGAATTATGATGAGATCACAGTAATGAGACCGATTCACCTTTAAACACAGACCCTAAATAATCCCGATCATAGGTTACTCAAGAGAGACATTGAGATAACTAGATAGACTAGCATGCCGTATACTCATCTATATGATAGAGGTAGTTAGTCTCACAGCTGCTCCTGTGGGGACACTAAGGATATAGTATAGGTGCTCATCGGATAATGAGTTCATTGATTGATTCGCTTATGGACTACTGGATGGTTAATGATATCTGACATCCGATAGTGATTCCGTAGTCCCAGTTATATGTCTGGTCCTTAGACTTTAGACACCAAAGATGCCTTATATGAGTACTCCATTCTTTGACATTGAACTTATAAGTTTGAAAATTTTAGATCTAGTACAGTTTGTTATAAGGAGTGGTAACCAATTTTACAAGGGCTATTGAGTGTCAATAGAGGATCATCTGCTTTTGGTATCATGAGAGGAATATCCCACATATTTTTGCTTAGATAAAATCCTTGGCCAGGGTCATTCGGATTGAGAGAGAAAGGTTCCTCAAGAGTATCCGATTAAAGCGAGACTTGAGTAAAAATCGTATGGGCCTTACAGTACCATATCTGATATATGGTATATGAAATATTAGATGGATAAGAGACTATCGATACATGGTATCTAAAGACAGATAGAAACAAAGGATTGGATTCTCTTGTACCATCTGGGGACTATGGCGTAGTAGCCTAGGATGTCTGTAGTTGATAAGTCGAGTGAATTATTATAAAGATAATAATTCATTTAGCTAAAAGAATTTCTAACAAGTATGACTCAAGGCCAGCTTGATATTGGACCTAGAGAGTCACACACATTTGGTAGGTGTTGTGATGAGTAGAGATTCAAATATGAGATATCCGCTTGAGCCCCTCTTTTATTGGATATCCAATAAGCCCTGAATTATTGTATCCTATTAATAAGATCCAATAAGAGCCTATAAGATATTATTGGGTAGAGACCCACTATCTAAGAGGATTGGGTAATTGGATGGAGATCCAATACCTAATAGGGTAGGATCCATTAGGGTTAAGTTGATAAGAGACCTTTATAAATATGAGAGAACCAAAAACTCATAAGTTAGGGCTTCCTAGCTACCATCTTCTATTCTCCTCTCCCCTTCTTGAGGAGTGTATTCGCAACCCCTACCATGTAGATTATCGCTAGAGAGGAGGATACTTGACCTCTTTTATCCTCTCCCATAGATATGTAAGAATTCAGGGATATACGATCTCCCTAGGTACTATCTTTCTTATGTATGTAGTTTTTAGTTTCATATATTTTGTACATCAATCTTTGCATGACGACGATGCCTTTTTGTGATTGTTTTATGTTCTTCTACTATGCATGTGATGTTGTCCCTAGATTTCCTAATATGTTGTATACCCATCCATATGATGGAGGTAGCTAGTCTCATAGTTGCTCGTGTGAAGACACTAGAGATACAGTGTAGGTGTTCATTGGAGAATGAGTTCATTGATTGATCCGCTCACAGATTGCTAGATGGTTGATGATACCCCATTGTTAGATAGCAATTCCGTCATCATAGTTATGTATCTAGTCCTTAGACTTGAGATACTAAGGATATCCTGTATAAGAACTCTACTATTTGATACTAGACTTATAGGTTTAAAAGTTTCAGATCTAGCATAGCTAGTCATCAGGAGTAGCAGCCAACCTTACAAGGGCAATTGAGTGTCGATAGAGAATCATTTACTATTAGTGTCATGAGAGGAATATCCAATGTGTTCTTACTCAAGCAAATCCTTGGTTAGGGTTATTCGAATTGAGAGAGAAAGAGTTCTCTAGGAGAATCCAATTAGAGTAAAACTCGAGTAGATTCCAAATGGACCAGAGAATGTCATACCCAATATACGATCTCTGAGATATTAGATGGATGAAGGACTATAGATACACGATCAGTGAAGATAGATAGGTCTAATAAATTGGATTCCCTTGTATCATCTAGGGACTATAGTATAGTGGCCTAGTACATCCATAGTCGATGAGTCAAGTAAATTATTATAAAGATAATAATTAACTGGGCCAAAAGGAGTTCTAATAGGTACAACTCGTGACTAACTCGATATTGGGCCTATAGAGTCACACACATATGCCAAGTGTTGCGATAAATAGAGGTTCGAATATAAGATATCTACTAGAGCTCCTATCTTATTGAATATCCAATAAGCTATTGAATTATTGGATCTTATGCGATCTAATAAGAGCTAATGAGATATTATTATATAGAAATTCACTAATCTAAGAGGCTTGAGATCTAGTATCCAATATGATAAGATTCATTACAGTTAAATTGACACGAACCTCTATAAATAGGAAGGAATTAAAGGGGCATAGACTAAACCCTTTTTGGCTACCATCTCCTATACTCTTCCTCCCTTTCCTCCTCATCCAACAGCCCAAGTTTGGGACATGTGGATAGTAAGAAGGCCGATCCCTTCTTGATCAAGTGGTACATATGGAGAGAAAGATTGTGTAGTAATTTAAGAAGCATCTTCGCCGCATCTACCATATGAATACTGCTAGAGAGGAGGACAATTGACCTCCTTCATTCACTTCTATAGATCTGGGATTTTATAAGGATATACAATCTCCCTGGGTAAGAATCTACCTTGATATATGTGATTTTTTACTTTTGTGTTTTCAGTTTTGTACACTAATCTTCACACGATGACAAAACCTTTTCGTTAGAAAATCTATAAATTTTATTTTCTATTTTTCCACTACACATGTGATGCTCCGTTCAAAATTTTCAACACGTATATCCCTGAAAACTTCTAGATATATAAGAATGGATAAAGGAGATCAACTATCTTTCTTTGTAGCATTGACCCACATAGCAGGTGGGGTGACAATGCTCCTTAAATCACTAAACAATCTTCCTCTCCATATGCACCATGAAGACTGCACTATGATCAAGAAAGGGCCGACCTTTTTTGCTATCCATATACCCCAAATTGGGGCTGTCAACTAAGGAGAGGGAAGGAGGAGAATAAAAAGTGACAGCCAGAAAATGTCTAGCCTATGCCCCTTTAATTTCCTCCTAATTACAAAGGTCTCTGTCAACTTAACCATAATGGATCTTGCCCTATTAGGAACTGAATCTCCATCCAACTACCTAAATCTCTTGGAGTAATGGATCTTTATCCCTAATATCTTATTGAGTCTTATTGGGTCTCACCCAAAAGATTCAATAATTTAGAGGCTTACTAGATATCCAGTAAGATAGGAACTCCAGTGGATATCTTATATTCAAATCTCTACTCGTCATAATACCTACCATATGTGTGTGATCATTTAGGCCTATTATCGAGCTAGCTTGAGTCATACCTGTCAGAACTCCTAACTCAATGAATTATTATCTCCATAATAATTTACTCGACTTATTGACTACGAACGTATCAGACTACTATGCTATAGTCCTCAAATGATACAGGAGAATCTAATCTATTGGACCTGTCTGTCTCAATTACTATGTATTTATAGTCTCTCATCCATCTAATATCCTAGAGACTATATATTAGGAATGGTGTTGTTAGGCCCATACATAATCTACTCGAGTCATGCTCTAATCGAATTCTCTCGGAAAACTCTTTCTCTCTCAATCTGAATAATCCTAGTTAGGGATTTGCTCGAGCAAGAATATATAGGATATTCCTCTCATGACATCGAGAGTGAATGATTCTTTATTGATACTCAATTGCCCTTGTAAGGTTAGCTATCATTCTTGATGACTAGTTATGCTAGATTTAGAACTTCCAGACCTATAAGTTTGATATCAAAGAATTGAGTACTCATATAAGACATCCTTTATGTCTCAAGTCTAAGGACTAGACACATAATTGGGATAATAGAATCGTTATTTGATAATGATGTATTATCAACCATCTAGTATTCTGTAAGTGGATCAATCAGTGAAGTCATTCTCTAATGAGCATCGACACTGTATCCCTAATTTTTCCACACGAGCAGCTATGAGACCAGCCACCTCTTATATATAGACAGGTATATAGTACACTAGTCTATCTGATTATTTCAATATCTCTCTCGAGTAACCTATGATTGAGATTATTTAGGATCTTTGTTTAAAGGCAAATATATCTCATAATTATGATATCATCATGAAGCAAGAAGAATCAATGTTAGGCCAGAGTGAAACATGTCAGAAGATTGGATGTTGAGCCAAAGGATCAATTGATGTATCGACAGAAGGCTTCATGCCATGAGTTTAAGCATCTGGCCAAGAAGATCAAATATTGCACTAAGGAGATTGGATATTGTAGGAAAACAACCAGTCGATTAGGTAATATACCGAAGGAGAGGACGATGTACCGCAAGGTCGGACAAAGTGCTAGATGAACCAATAACATATCGGACAATATGTGATTAATGTTTTATAATAATTATCTAGATTGAAGTAGTTTTAGCTCCAATTGAGTTGGTTTAAAATGAAATTAGACTAACTCAATTAGGAGCCCATTAGGCCTAAGTTGGGGTTGTTTTATGCCAAGAGAAAGACTCAATTAGTGACCCAAAAAGTGGGTCAGTCAGTGCACTACCAGAACAGGTGATGGAATGCCAGTGGCTCAGTCTTTGAGACATAGTCTCCTAGACTATTGTCACGAACGGTCGTCGCATACTCGCAGCAACTTCATTCAACGTTCCATTTGTCGCTTGCCCATGTATGTACATATCCTTGGCAGCTTGTTTTGCCATGTTTTGGTATATTTTTCTTGTAAAAATGTAAGAAACAGTAGCTCGCAGCGCTGTAGAATGATCACTCGCTGCATCTGCCTAAAACCCCCTAAAATAGCTCCATTTTTGTGTGCCGCGGGCTGATTTCTATAGCCCGCAGCCACCCTAATTTTGTCAGCCATCTCAGCACCCAGGAACCCCCCGAGTGGCACATGGTTGATGGGTCTTCGGTATAGTGTCGGGCGTTGAACACTTTCACAAGTTTGCACGTCAACTTGACGGAAACTTACCTTCGCGCCCGGCACTCAGGGAGTAGTTGTTTGCGGACTTGCAGCTGCTCATTCACCCTTCTAAAGTCCTTATTTTCCTCCTCTCTTTCTCTGCTTTCCTGCACTCCAAGTGCTCGCTCAATTGCTTGTAAAGCTCCCCTCTTCGTGAGACGTCGGGACTTGTCCGTCGCTCATTTTCAAAACTAATCAACTTCTTTTTTATAGGTCCTACGGGACCTACAAGAGATTGCAATTCGGCTGACCCTTTGCGGATGCATATGTCACAAGGATGCCTCAAGACTTAGGCAATTTAAGCTAAGTCTGATCGAAGTGGGCGCAAAGGTGATTCTTGACTTAGGCAACTTCAACTAAGTCCATGTTTGCCGCAAGGGTGCCTCACCACTTAGGCAATTCCAACTAAGTGCGTGACATTGTGGTATCAAAGCAGACAAGCAATTTGAACAAGCAGTAAAGAAACTTCGCAATCTCGCCATAGTGAAATATCGTGGCGAATCGAGCAAGACGAGGCAAGCCGGATTATTGCCCCAAGCAATCACAGGTGGGCTGCATGTGCAAACTCGCTCGGTCACTGCTGGAGCCACTCAAGAGGAGCAGGGCAACGAACATGATGAGTGAGAAGTTGGCTACTCACCGCGAGCAGAGGAGGTGCAATCTGGAGTGCCAACTGAGAAAAAGAGCCATTGAGAGAGGATCATAGCGGTGGAAACCCGCTTGGATGTTCTTAAAGTGAGCTTGGACGAACTCTACTAAGGCCAAAATAGGCTTCTTGGTATAGAGAGCTCACAAGAAGAAGCTGAATCCCAGATCGACAAGGTTGAAGCCCTTGTTGATCGACTAACGGATGACACCAAGGACTCCGTGCAACATTTACAAGAGATGATGACGAAACTCACTTCCAGAGTGACAGTGCTCACAAGGGCGTTAAATGCGAGAGGAAGCAACACCTAGGTTGCACCGACACAAAGCTTCAGAGTGCCCGACCTATATTGCTATGGGGGTGCTAGAGATGCTAAGGAGCTTGAGAATTTCTTATTTGATATGGATCAATACTTCCGAGCCATGAGGCTGGACTCTGAGGACACCAAAGTTTCGATATGTTAGAACCCTCCGCGGATTCTAAGCTTGGGGTTGATCTCTATAGGGGATTAGCTTCCTTGGAACTCTATAGGGGTTCCTTCCTCTAAGTTGCTGCACAAAGGCTGCTAAAGGATTGATCTATTCATTGATTAAAAGAGGATGAATACATGGTTATTTATAGGGCTTCTAAGCCCCAACTCCTAATAAGACTCTTACTCAAGACTCCTACTTCTAACCAACTTCTAATTATGACTCTTTCTCTAGTAGGATTCCTAATTCTAATAGGACTTCTACTTTTAATAGGACTCTTTCCCTAATAGGACTTCTACTTCTAATAGGACTCTTTTCCTAATAGGACTCCTACTTCTAATAGGACTCTTTTCCTAATAGGACTCCTACTTCTAATAGGACTCTTTTCCTAATAGGACTCCTACTTCTAATAGGACTCTTTTTCTAATAGAACTCCTATTTCTAATAGGATTCTTTCTCTAATAGGACTCCTTTCCTAAGAAGTAACCTAACCCTAACCTAGCCGGCCACTTCACCTCTTTAATAAGGGTCGGCTAGATAGAATTTACATGAATGCCCTTATCAATGAAACTAAATTAGGACTCTCATAGCTAGAGTCCTATGGACCATTCCCTCTTCAAATCACCTTGTCTTGAGGTGACGTTCTATGAATTCAGAATTTGATCTTCAAGTCGTCGTAGTTCTCCCAAGTGGCATCTTCTATTGGTAGGTTTGCCTTTGTATTAACACTTCAGTAGCAGGTCGTCATCGTCGAGTCACGATTCGTCGATCAATAATCACACTTGGTTGGGTCTGGAGCTCTCCTTGGGTAGTTATATTTGGTAGATGGCTCTAGACTGTCTCGTGTTGTCCCAACTTGAGCTTCAAACATGATACATGGAAGACTGGATGGATTCGGGAGCTGGCGAGTAAGTCTAATCTGTATGCTACTGCTCCGATGCGCTCCAAAATCTGGTAGGGTCCATAGAACCGAGGTGAAAGCTTCATAGACACTCTGGTTTGGATTGATGTTTGCTTGTATGGCTGGAGCCGTAGGAAGACCCAATCTCCTATTGAAAATTCTCTTTCACCTTTGTGTTGATCATATTGCTGTTTCATCCTTGCTTGTGCTGCAGTGAGATTATCTTTTAGCAACTTTAGCATTTTGTCTCTATCTTGTAGTTCCCTGTCTACTTGTTCTACTTTAGAGGTGCCCAACACATATTTTGGAATTACAGGGGGGGTCGGCCATACATGGCCTCATAGGGAGTACATTTTGTGGAGGAATGATAAGTTGTATTATACCACCACTCGACCCAGGGAAGTCACTTTGTCCATTCTTTTGATCGGTCACTGGTGAAGCATCTAAGGTATATCTCCAAGCACCTGTTCACCACTTCAGTTTGGCCGTCGGTTTGTGGGTGATATGCCGTACTCATCTTTAATTTAGTGCCTTGTATCTGGAATAACTCTGTCCAAAATTTGCTTGTGAAGACCCTATCACGATCACTTACAATAGATCTCGGCATCCTATGTAATTTTACGATATTCTCCATAAAGATTCGAGCAATACTAGAAGCAGTGTACGATTACGGATGGCACAAAAGTGAGCATACTTTGTAAGGCGATCAACCATGACAAAAATTGTACCTTTTCCTTGTGATGAGGGAAGTCCTTCGATAAAATCCATTGATATATCAGTCCATATTGATTCTGGGATGGGTAG
Organism: Musa beccarii; assembly: GCA_024322285.1. NCBI lineage: Eukaryota > Viridiplantae > Streptophyta > Magnoliopsida > Zingiberales > Musaceae > Musa > Musa beccarii. The sequence goes on along the minus strand of CM044395.1, from coordinate 32,042,672 downwards.
AGGTTGTAACTTTCCAGGACTTGCCACTATCTCACCTTTGTGTCGTTGACATATATCACATTGTGCTACAAATTCAGCAATAACATTTTTCATCCCTATCCAATAAAAATTTTGCTTAATTCTTTTATAGGTTCTAAGGAACCCGGAGTGCCCGGCCGCAGGTGTGGAATGCATCTCTTGAAGGATGGTTTTTATGCAAGTAGAATTTGGCACAAGCACAATGCGTCCTTTGTATCGCAAGTCCTTTGAGTCCCAACTGTAATGAGCCATAGAGCTTGGTGCTTCCTTTAATTTTTTTTTATGATTTTACTCATTTCCGGATTATCTTGCCATTCCCTCCTAATATCCTCAAGGAAGTCGCTGGTCGGAAGTGAAATAGCCAAAAATTCAGCTTGCTCGGGTAGCCGTGAAAGTGCATCTGCAACAACATTATCTTTCCCTTTTTTGTAAGTTATTTCATAATCATATCCAAGAAGCTTTGTTACCCATTTTTGCTGCTTAAGTTGTACCAAAAAGCTGCTGCATGCTTTGTACACAACTTTCTCCATTTGTTGTGTGTAAATTGTCGTTACGTCGCCCCCACGTTTCTCGTGCAAAGATATCACTGTTTCCCCTTGCTGTAAAATTTCATAATTAATTTCAAAAAATTCCAGGAAATATCACCTAATGTCGTCAACCATTTGATGCCAAGCACGGCCTCATAATCATCGAGAGAGAGGAGGAAAAAATCTGCAATTATCTCTTGGTCCTGCAGCAACAGTTTCACCCGTGGGCACTTATGATCACACTTCAAAATTCGTCCATCTGCGAATTTAACATCGAACCTGCTGCAATTCTCAATAGGTAAGGCCATCCGGACAGCAACCTTGCTGTTCATAAAATTATTAGTGCTCCCGGTGTCAATAAGAACGGTGATTGGTTGTTGCTTCAGAAATCCTCCCACTTTCATTGTTTGCGGGTTTGCATAACTGGCAAGGGCATGCATCGTAATATCAATTGGCTACTGTTCTTCATCCATGACCTCTTCCTCATGCTCTTGGACCTCCTCCACCCTGTCTTCAAGAGGTTCAATCAATAGGAGGCAGCCCCTTTTGCAGCGATGATCGCGGTTCCACGGCTCGTCGCAATGCCAACAAAGACCCTTTGCTGATCGATCACGTAGTTCTTCTCTTGTCAATTTTTTGGGCAGCGAAGGATGGCTGGAAGCAGAAGGGGGTTTATATGTTGAGGTTCTAGAAGTGGTTCTCATCCTTCGAGAATCTTGGTTGAGTCGTTCTTCTTGTATTCGGGCAAAAGAAATCGCAGTCATCACGGTACGGGGCTGTCGTGCCTTAACTTCCCCTTTTATCTCTGCCTTGAGTCCTTCGATAAATGTTCATAACAATTGATGGTCAGTCCAATCACGAGCAAGGTAAGATAGCTTCTCAAACCTGGTTTGGTACTCTTGAATCGTAGAGGTTTGTTGAATCTTTGCGAGTTGGCCGTCGATATTTTCATACTCCGTAGGTCCGAAACGGTTCAACAGTGCATTCTTAAATTGATTCCATGTCGGAGCCCCATGATTATATTCCAGCCAATTGTACCATTGAATAGCATCTCCTTCAAGGTGGATGATAGCAATCTCCACCATAGCATTATCCGACGTTCGGTAGTAGCGAAAGTAACGTTCTACGTGCAAAATCCACCCCGCTGGGTCTCCTTCTTCCCATCGTGGGAAGTCCACCCTCATGCATGGCTGAAGCATGTCCGAGGGCTGTCCCTCCTTCTTTGGGGTCCTTTCTAAATTCTCTCCTTGCTGTAGTTTGGTTGGACTCGATGGTTGTCCAATTCTGAATTCTGCAAACAAAGCACGCAATTTGTCTTCCAAGCGCGATTCAAGCCGTGATTCAATCCGAGATTCCCATGCTTCAAATTTGGCATCAATTGGATCTTGGGAAGCCATAGCATATGTCTGTAGATTAGAGATGCCCTTGTCTTTTTTCTGTTGACGGGTTAATGGCATGGGGTGGTGGAAGGTTCGGACAATAGATCGGTGATTGAAGGGTTCAGCTGTAATGATTTACTGTATTGGGCTATGGTTTTTGATGCTATTAGGGTTATGAAACTAGGTTATGATGGCTGCATCTTGAGGCTAGAGGGATGCCCTAAAGACGTCTTGGTTTGTGGCAGCAAGGTGGCTAGGGTTTGGTAGGTTATGGAGAAGAAAAAAGGACCAAGGTGCAATACCAGATTTTTCACCGAAAAAATTCCAGCAGTAAAGATGTAATTTTTCCAGAAATTTTCAAAAGAGATTCAAGTAAAACTCAAAGGGGATCTACTGATAAGGAAGAGGTAATACTGTAAAAAATTTCGTAGGAAGAAACGACAGCAAGAGGTTTGGCAAAATTGAGAATCACAGAGAGGTATTATAGCAGATTTTTAGGTCTAAAGTGCAGCAGATTAGACGTAAAAGATAAGTGGTTTTAATTGAGAATTTTTTGACAAAACCAAAGGGAAAACCACTGTTAGGAAGTGTCAAAGTCGCCGTAAAAATTTCATAGAGATTTGGATAGAAAAAACGCAGTAGCAAGATCAAAAAGGCAGTGCTATGCGGCTAAAATTCTGTAGTGCGACTTTCGTTGTAGAGATGAAAACTTTACGACGAAAAGTTTATGCAGCAATTATAGGAACGATTTTTTTTGGATTTTTTGAATAAGGATAACTAAATTGCAGCAGCAGTAGGGTAGATAACCAGAACCTGTTGCAATTCACGAGAAGATCAAAGGATGATATACGGTGGTGGAGATGACAGCGGAATTCAGCGATGATCTTCTAAGCAATTGTGGGAATTGCTTTGCGCGGTTGTGGAGGGCTGGTGGATGGCTGTGGAAGGGCAGTTAGATGCCAAGAACGCTGCTCTGATACCAAGTGTTAGAACCCTCTGCGGATTCTAAGCTTGGGGTTGATCTCTATAGGGGATCGGCCTCCTTGGAACTCTATAGGGGTTCCTTCCTCCAAGTTGCTGCACAAAGGCTGCTAAAGGATTGATCTATTCATTGATTAAAAGAGGATGAATACATGGTTATTTATAGGGCTTCTAAGCCCCAACTCCTAATAGGACTCTTACTCAAGACTCCTACTTCTAACCAACTTCTAATTAGGACTTCTTCTCTAGTAGGATTCCTAATTCTAATAGGACTTTTTCCCTAATAGGACTTTTACTTATAATAGGACTCTTTCCCTAATAGGACTTCTACTTCTAATAGGACTCTTTTCCTAATAGGACTCCTACTTCTAATAGGACTCTTTTCCTAATAGGACTCCTACTTCTAATAGGACTCTTTTCCTAATAGGACTCCTACTTCTAATAGGACTCTTTTCCTAATAGAACTCCTACTTCTAATAGGATTCTTTCTCTAATAGGACTCCTTTCCTAAGAAGTAACCTAACCCTAACCTAGCCGGCCTCTTCACCTCTTTAATAAGGGTCGGCTAGATAGGATTTACATGAATGCCCTTATCAATGAAACTAAATTAGGACTCTCATAGCTAGAGTCCTAACACGATAGCGACCATGTATCTGAATAGAGATACTAAGCTTTAGTGGAGAACCTGTTGGGAAGAGATTCAATAAGGTCGGTGCTGAGTGGACACATGGGATGACTTGAAGCGTGAGTTGAGAACTCAATTCTTGCCCGAGAACACTGAGTTCGTAGCAAGGAGGAAGTTGAGACAACTCCACCAAACGACTTTCATTCAGGACTATGTGAAGTAATTTTCTGCACTGATGCTGGATATTCAAGACATGTCTGAAAAAGATAAGCTGTTCAGCTTTCTTGATAGCCTGAAGCCATGGGCTCAACAAGAACTTCGTCGACGGAATGTCACTGATGTGATTGAAGTAATTGTAGCTGCAAAAAGGCTCACCGACTTTATTTCTTCAAAGGAGCTGATGAAGAAGAAACAATCGTTAGGAAATCGTCATAAAAAACATCCTCTTGGGAAGGAACCTCGGGGCGAATAAAGGAAAAAAAGTTTCCATAAGGGACTAAACTCAAACGGCAAGGCCTTAGGACCTGGTAGATGCTTCTTGTGCGGAGGGCCACATAGGGTGTGGGAGTGCCCACAAAAGCAGGCACTTAATGCCTTGTCGACTTCCATCAATCCCCCCAAGCCAGACAAGGGCAAGGCAGTTGCTCTTAGTTCGAGTAGCTCCGAATCGGATAGCGATGATGAGAAGTTGCAAGGACCTTGAATGGGTGCGATGCGTTTATTGAATGCATTGCGAGGTTAAGTGGGGGAGAACATGAAGCGAAAGTAACAAAAAGCAGGAAGCAGTGAGCTAATGTCTATGAACATCAGACTCAATGACCAAACCACTCGAGCAATGGTGGACACGGGTGCTACTCACAACTTCATTGCTGACTGAGAAGCAAAGCGGCTTGGACTAATCTTGGAGAAGAACTCAAGTCGGATGAAGGCGGTCAACTCAGAGGCCAAACAAGTCAGTTGTACTCCAACTTCCTTTCTCGGATCAAGGATGGATTGTACATTGATCCTTCAACAGTAACCTTGATGCAACTAATCCAAGAAGGCAAGGCACGATGATTTTGGGTCTAGGAGGGACTCGTCTACACCAAAGGGAACAGAGTTTATGTCCCTCGAGTGGACAATTTGAGGCATGAACTCTTGAAGGAGTGTCACGATTCTCTTTGGGCAGGATACCCAGGCATTCACCAAACATTGGCTCTCGTGGAGAGGGCCTTCTATTGGCCGAAGATGGGGACGGATGTGGAGGAATATGTTCGAATGTGTCTAACTTGTCAATAAGATAAGGTGGAGCAGCAGAAGCCGGTGTAACTTTTAGAGCCATTGCCTATACCAGAAAGGTCGTGGGAGAGCATTTCTTTGGATATATCAAGCTTGCTGGCAATAGGGGGACTCTGATCGATAATTGTGGTGGTTAATCGATTTTTGAAGTATACAATCTTCATTACTGCACCCTTACACTGTTCAACAGAGGAAGCGGCGAAGCTAATAATGAAGAATATGGTGAAGTATTGGGGAGTCCCGCACAATATCATAAGTGATCGAGATGCTCGATTTTTGGGATGATTCTGGATCGAGCTATTCAAATTATTGGGGTCGAGGCTATACTTCTTCACAAGCCTCCACCCCCAGACAGATGGCCAAATTGAGAGAATAAACTCACTCCTAGAGCAATATCTTCGGCACTACGTGAGTGCCAACCAACGAGATTAGGTGAAGCTGTTGGACATAGCCCAATTCTCCTATAACCTACAGCGGAGCTCTGCATCCAACGAGAGCCCCTTTGAGATCATCATAGGACAACAGCCGTCGACTTCTCACACTTTGGCTATTGGATATACAGGGAGTAGTCCATCCGCATATCACTTGGTAAAAGAATGACATCGAAATACAGATATTATATGAGCCTACTTGGAGAAGACGGCCAGAAAAATGAAGAAGTAGGCAGACTTGGGAAGGCGACCCTAAGTTGGTGAAGCTCCAATCAGTATCACTCCAATTCTTTAGAAATAAGGTGCACAAAGGATTGGTATACAAGTATGATGGCCCCTTCCCAATTATTAGTAGGGTGGGTAATGTCTCATATAAGTTGTAGCTGCCAGTGTGGCTCAAGATTCATAATGTTTTCCATACCAGCAACTTGAAAGCCTACCACTCCAATCCACAAGATGCTTCCCGAGGCATTTCAACTCGACAACCTCCTACCAGAGCCTCTTACGAGAAGCGAGTTGAGACCATTTTAGCGAATCATAAGACAAAGCTACCCAATGGAGTTGAATAGATCGAATACTTGGTGAAGTGGTAGAAGCTTCTTAGAACCGAAGCCAGTTGGGAGTCAGAAGATGCCCTCCGACATGAAGAAGCAACCATCAAAGCTTATAAATAAGTGTCGACAGTTTAAGTGGGGAGAATGTCACGAATAGTTATCGCACACTTACAGCAACTTCGTTCAACGTTCTGTTTATCGTTTGCCCATGCATGTACATATTCTTGGCAACCTATTTTGTCATGTTTTGGTGTGTTTTCCCTATAAAAATATAAAAAATAGTAGCTCGCAGCACTGCATCTGCCTAAAAACCCCCAAAATAGCTCCGTTTTTGTGTGCATGCGGCTGATTTCTACAGCCCACACCCAATTTAATTTTGTCGACCATCTCAAGACACCAGGAACCCCGGGTGGCACATGGTTGGATGGGTCTTCGGTATAATTTCGGGCGTTGAACACTTTCACAAGTTTGTACGTCAACTTGACGAAAACTTGCCTTCGCGCCCGGCACTCGGGGAGTAGTTGTTTACGGACTTGCAGCTGCTCATTCACCCTTCTAGAGTTCATGTTTTCCTCCTCTCTTTCTCTGCTTTCTTGCACTCCAAGTGCTTGCTCAATTGCTTGTAAAGCTTCCCTCTTCGCGAGATGTCGGGACTTGGCCACCGCTCATTTTCAAAACTAATCAACTTCTCTTTTTACAGGTCCTACGGGACCTGCATGAGGTTGCAGTTCAGCTGACCCTTTGCAGACGCATATGTCGCAAGGGCGCCTTAAGATTTAGGCAATCCAAGCTAAGTCTGATCGAAGTGGACGCAAAGGTGATTCTTGACTTAGGCAACTTTAGCTAAGTCCGTGTTTACCGCAAGAGTGCCTCACCACTTAGGCAATTTCAACTAAGTGTGTGACACTATATCAGGCTATGGTACCGCTCAACACAGGCGGTGGTACTACTAGTACCCTAAAATCTTGAGGTGTTTAAAATTTTGACTTCATTTTTAAAGCTATTTAGGGTCTATAAATACCCCAGCTCTTCTTACTTGGAACAACAAGAATAGAGAATGAAAACCTATAAAAACTCTGTTGTAATTCCTTGAGAATTCTCCTTTAGCTCTAAGTTTTAGTTTTAGTCTAAGAGAGGGGTGAGTGAATTATAAAGGTTATCTCTTAGACTTGTGATAAGAAAAAATTTATAAGAGGGTAGTTGGTCTTCGCTCAGTGAAGAAAGACCATTAGTGGATACCCGTGGCCTCGATGGAAGATGAATCAAGAGTGGACGTAGGTCACGATAACTGAACCATTGTAAAATTGGTGTGCCTTCTCTTCTTTGTTGTTTACCTTTACTGCTTACTAAGTTTGTTGCTCAATTCATCTTGTACTCATTTTAAGTTAAAGCACACTCGATATCAGTTTTTATTAGATGAAAGTTTTGATCGAATGAAAATTTTCAAATCTATGTAGTTTTTACGTAAACACTAATCCCCCCCTCCCACCACCCCCCTTCTCCCTTCTCCTCCCCCTCCTCTTAGTGCCAATTTTTGTCCTAATAATTGATATCAGAGCTATGTTACTCTCTATTTGGTTTAACAGCCAAGAGAGATGACATTTTTAAGCTTTCAAGATGGTCTTTCTATGACTCGTCCTTCTATATTTAATGGGACGGAATACACATATTGGAATACTCAAATGATATTTTTTTTATTTTATATAAACTTTAATTTATAGAATATTATTGAAAATACTTTTCAAAAGTTTGCCAAACCAATGAACAAATGAAATGATTTAGAGAAGAAGACTTTTTCTTTAAATGCTAAAATGATGAATAATTTGTTTTATGCTTTAGATAAAAATGAGTTTAATCGTATTTCTATTTGTGAAACTACACATGAGATTTGGCATACTCTTGAAGTCACACACAAAGGCACTAGTAGAGTTAAAGATTTTAAAATTATTTTTTTGACGCATAGTCTTGAATTGTTTCCAATGAAACCAAGCGAAACCATTGGAGATATGTATACTTGGTTTATGAATATCATCAATGGTTTAAAAAGCCTTGGTAAATATTTTTCTAATTTTGAACTTATTAACAAAATACTATGATCCCTTTCAAAATGTTGGGATCTGAACGTAACGACAATACAAGAGATAAATGACTTGAATTATCAAGTCATTAATGACCTATGAAATAACATGTTTAGAATATGATGAACATGAGAATAACCTTCCAAAGAATATAAAAGATTTGACACTTAGAATAAAAGAAGACCACTTGAGAGAAAACTTAAGTGATGGTAATATGATGACATAGAACTTTTGACAAAAAAAATCAAAAAATTCATAAAACAAGAAACTAAGAACAAAAATGAACTTAAGAAGAAGAAGACACTTGAGGTGACTTAAGATGAATCGAGTGCATCTGAAGATGATGAGGTGGTAAACTATGCTCTAATAGCCTTCAATGATGAGGTAAGTGATTCAATCGAAACTTATTTATTTTTGATGAATTATTAAGTGCTTTTCGTGATTTATTTGATGAATATAAATTAGTTAGTAAAAAATATAAATTATTGAAAAAGGATCATGCTTCTCTTTCTAGTGAACTTAAAAAATTAAAAAAATGAGTATGACAATTATATGCTAAAATCTTGCACTAAATGTGAAGAGTTAGACTTAGTTAAAAATGAAAATATATTGCTAAAATAAATGTTAAAAATTTAAAATTGGTAACAAATCATTGAACATGATTCTTGCCAATAAGGGTTATATTCGTAGAAAGGAAGGAATTGGCTTTGTGAGTAACTACACTCAACAAAAGCCAACTACTTTTGTTAAAGGACCCATATTGTATGTTACCTCTAAGGTTAAGTATAATTTTTGTGGTAGACATGGTCATTTTACTTATAAATATTTATTTAAAAATTATAGTTCGCATAAATTGGTTTAAGTTTCTAAAGAAACTATAAATGACTTAATGCCAAAAATCAAGATAGGTAGATCTTTTCATGAGGGACCCAAAGCTAAATAGGTACCTAGAACATACCCACCCTTCTTGTAGATATCTTTAAAATTGAAAGCTAGAAGCAAAAGATGATATTTTAATTGTGGATGCTCAAGGCTTATGACCGGAGATCCAACATACTTTTCAAACCTCACTAACCGAAATAATAAAAGAAAGATCATTAGAATTAGAATTATTAATAACAAATTTAATCTTTTGATTAAAGATGTTTTGTTGTTTAATGTATAATACTATTGATCTTGATGATTTACTTTGTGATGAAATATGTTTTTTGATTTTAAATGATGATACATGAATTTGACATTAAAGGCAAAGGAATACTTGTAAGAAATTAATCATATAAGTTGAAACTAAAAAGGGAATGCGTTTTTCTTAAAAATTTCTCAATCCTATCGAGTCTTCAATAAAAGCTTGATGAATCTATTTATATAATTTTGAATCTCTTGAAAATGATTTTGATGATTTAAATTTGATTGAGTTTTATATCCAAAATTTTCACTTGATACTTGAGATTTTTAATGAATCAAGATCTTTATTCTCCTATTTTTCTTTTTGCCATTTACTATAGAGAAGTTTTTATCCAAATCAAGATTTTGATTTCTCGATATTTATAACTTGAGATTTTTTTGTAAATCAAGATCTCTAATTTGATCTCCTATGATTCTATTTGCTATTTACTAAAGAGTATGTTTATTTAAATGAATCATGATTTCTCAGAATTCATGACTTCAAATTTCTTTTGAAGTTCTTTTACTATTTGATCTCCTAAGATTTCTTTTTAAGGAGATTTGTCAAAATGAATCATATCTTTTGGTATTCACAATTTGATATTAGTATCTTTCATGTCATGATTTATTTATCTCATATGACTTCCTTGTATTTATGAATTACATAACTCATCAAATTAATCATTCTTAATGCAAATTTATCTTTGTCATTAATATTTGTCATGATTTGAAAATTGATGTAAAGGGAAAAAATTTACAGCATTGTATTCTTCCATTCTTTTTGACAATGACAAAGGGGGAGAAAGTCTTGCTAGCTTACACTTTACAAAAAGAAGCAAAAATTGCTAGCTTGCTTATTGCAAAGGAAGCAAAAATTGCTAGCTTGTGCGTCTCAAAGAAAAACAAAAATTGCTAGCTTGCACAGTTTAAAGAGAAGTAAAGAGTTGCTCTTAAGAGAAACAAAAGCTTACCTATCTCAAGAAGCAAAATTTATAAACTTGCACATCTCAAAAGAGAAACAAGAAATGCTAGCTTGCACCTCTCAAAAGAGAAGAAAGACCTTACTAGCTTGTATGTTCTAAAGTGATAAAAAAAAGTTTTTAAATTGCTAAGCTTGCATATCTCTAAAAATTGCTAGTTGCACTTTTTTTTGTTGATGACAAATGGGGAGAAGATATGATGATGATATATAAGTTATGATAATCATACATTGTGTGATGAACGAGTTGAAAATGTAAATGTTTGTGTATCATGCTTGATGATTTTATGCATGTTATACATTGATTTGGAATCATGTTTATGATGATAATGCATAAAATACTCATAATTCTATGATTTTAAAAGTTATATCAATATACCATATTGATAGGGGGAGTTTAGTTAAACTCCATCATCAATTGATTGTTATCATTAAAAAGAGGAAGATTGATGAATCTTAGATTTTGATAATGATAACAATTGATGAGTTTATGATCTAATCCATGTTTTGAGTGACATAGGACTAGTTTTGATCATGAAGAGATAATTTGATTAAAACAGGAAGAATTAACATTGAGCCAGAGTGAAACATGTCCGAAGATTGGATATCGAGCCAAAGGATCGCTTGACATGTTGGCAGAAGGCTTCGTGCCATGAGTTCAGATATCAAGCCAAGAAGATTGGACATTACACCAAGGAGATCGGATGTTGCGGGAAGATAACATGATGATTGGGCAATATGCCAAATAAGATGACGATGCGTCGAAGGGCCAAATGAAGCGCCGGATGAACCAATGACATGCCACACAATATGTGATTAATACTTTATAATAATTGTCTAGATAGAAGTATTTTTATTTCTAATTGGGTTGGTTTATAATGAAATTAGACTAGCTCAATTAGGGGCCCATTGGGCCTAAGCTAAGGCTATTTTGGGCTAAGAGAAAGGCCCAATTAGTAACCTAAAAGGTGGGTCAAGCAATGGCATCACCAGAACAGGCAGTGGAACCGTCAGTAGCTCAGTCTCCGAGACAGTCTCCAAGACTGTATCATGCAGTGGTACCGTCAAGTGTTAGTGCTGCAGGCGATGGTACTGCCCATCACAAGTGGTGGTACCGCTAGTACCCCGAAATCTTAGGGTGTTTAAAAATTTGGCTCCATTTTTGAAGTCATTTAGGGTTTATAAATACCCTAGCTATTCTTACTTGGAACAACAAAAATAGATAATGAAAACCTATAAAAATTCTGCTATAATCCCTTGAGAATTCTCCATAGCTCAAAGTTTTGGTTTTAGTCTAAGAGAAGGGTGCGTGAATTGTATGTTGAATCTTGAATTTTGATGATGAAAATAATTGATAAAATTTATGATCTAATATGTGTTTTGAGTAACGCAGGACTAGCTTCGATCAAGGAGAGACAAATTGATTAAAGTAGAAGGAATTGAACATTGGGCCGGAGTCGAATATGTTAGAAAATTGGACATCAAGCCAGAGGATCGATCGATATATCGCTAGAAGGCTTCGTGCCATGAGTTTAAGCATCGGGCTAAGAAGAGCGAACATACGCCAAGGAGATCGAAGTTGCAGGTTTAATATGTTGCTTAGGTAATAGGCCACAAGAAAGGACGATGCATCGAAGGATTAGATGAAGCGTCGATGAACCAATGACATGCCGAACAATTGAGATTCATGCTTGTAATAATTTATCTAGATTGAAGTAGTTTAGGGGGCTATTTGAGTTAGTTTTAAATATAATTAGACTAACTCAATTAGGGGTATATTGGACCTAAGTTAGGGCTATTTTGGGCCAAGAGAAAGAGCCAAATAGTGACCCAAAAGTTGGGTCAAGCGGTGACACCGCTAGTAGCTCAGTCTCCAAGATAGTCTCCAAGATTGTGTCAGGCAGTGGTACAACTCGGTTTCAGTTCTATAAGCGGTGGTACCGCCCAACACTAGCGATGGTACTACTAGTTATTGAATCTTGGATTTTGATGATGAAATCAATTGATAAATTATTGATCTAATCTATATGTTAAGAAAAGTATGCAGGATTAACTATGATACCAAATAAGGCATTAAGCAAATATAGTGCCGGAGTCAAAGATCGGACGATTCGTTGGGAGTTTGAGAGTTCGTCAAGAGTTCGCTGAAAGTTCATCGGGAGTGTTGTCAGAATTTTCCAAGAAGCACATCAGGAGCTTATCGAACAGTACATCGAGAGCTCGCCGAGAAGTTCGTCGGAAGTTCGCTGAGCTCACCGAGAAGATCGGAGCTCGCCAAAAAAGCTCGTCGAAGTTCACCAAGAAGATCATTAAGAGTTCAAGGGCTTACGGGGGTCCATTGGAAGATCATTGAGAGTCCATCGGAAGTCCGTCGAAAGATCATCGGAAGCTTGTCGAAAGAACTTTTGACCTACCAGATTTACTTGCTTAAGTAGATATCTTAATTATCATAGTTATAGTGTAATTAGAGTTAGGTTTGAGAGGTAATCCTACTAACTCAGTTAAGGGCCAACTAGGCCCGAATCTGGACTGGTTTGGACCGGATTGCTAGCGTAAATAGTGTGTTGAACCCTGTTTGGCGGTGACACCACCAAAATTGGTAGTGGAACCACCTAGGGCTCAGTCTCCCAAGAGTCTGAGCGGTGATATCATCGATAGTTATTAATTGTCAAGTAGTGGTATAGCCAGACTAGATAGTGGTATCGTCCAGTTCTAATAACCGAGACTCTATTTGGCAATAGTACCGCTAGACTAGGCGGTGGTACCACCAAGTGTTAGAGTCCACTGGTGGTGGTACCACCAGTACCCCGAAAATCTAAAACAAGACTTTTTTTTGCTTCATTTTTAAAGCTAGTTGAGGCCTATAAATATCTTATACTTCTCAGCTTGTTGAAAACAGAGAAGTGAACAAAAGAACTGAGATTATAGTGAAATCGCTACTTGTAACCTTGAGAGTTCACCTCCACTGATTCTAAGTGTTAGAAATTTATATAAGAAGAGTGAGCAACTTGTAAAGAGATCTATAAAGGGGTGATTGATCTTTGCCCATTGAAGAAAGATCAATAGTAGAAGCCGGTGATCTCAACGGAGGAGATATCGGGAGTGGATATAGGTCGAAGGACTGAACCACTATAAATCTGTATGTTCTTTCCTTGTGCACTTTTCTTTTTTAGTTGCATTCTATTTTTAGCCTAACTGTAACTGCTCAACTTCTTCTCTACTCACTTATGAACGTGTTCAAAATTTAATATCTTTGCCAAAACGTATTTTCATTGAATGAAAATTTTCACCGAAATGGTTTTTAAATTTGATATTTTCAATCAACCTACACTAATTCAACCTCCCCCCCCCTTAGTGCCAAACTTAATCCTAACACTAGTACCCGAAATCTTGGGGTGTTTAAAATTTTAGCTCTATTTTGAAGCCATTTGAGATCTATAAATATCCTAGTTATACATGCTTGGAATAACAAGATAGATGACCAAAAACTCTGTGATTCCAAGGTTGTAATCTCTTAAAAGTGTAGAGTCCCTCCTCCTAGAGCTAAGTGGCAGTCCTAAGAGAGGTGTGTGAGAGAACACATGTAAAAGAGGGTTGTAAAGGTTCTCTCCTGACCCTGTCAAAAAGAGAAAGTGCTATAAGGGTAATTGATCTTCGTCTTTAAAAAAAAAAGATCGTTAGTAGACGCTAATGGCCTCGAGTAACGAGGAATCATGAGTGAATGTAGGTTAAGACAACTGAACCACTATAAAATCTAGTTTACATTTACTTTATACCTTTCATTCATATTGCAAACAAATTTGCTTGCTTAATATGCATACGAATATTTTAACTTTAAACGCATTTCCAATACAAGCTTTTATCAAAACGAAGTTTTTCAAATCAAATCATTTATATTGTAAGTATTAATTCACTCCCCCTCTTAGTGTTGACTTGATTTTAATAGTTCATATCAGAGCTATATTTTTTCTCATTTGGTTTAACACCTAAAGAGAAATAAATTTTTTCAACTTTCAAGAGGGTCTTTCTATCGTTCGTCCTCCTATATTCAATATGATGGACTACACATATTGGAAAACTCGAATGAGAGTTTTCTTGTTTTCTTTGGATTTGAATTTATAAAATATTATCAAAAATTATTTTCAAAAGTCTTCGAAACCAATGAACTTATGGAATCATTTGGAGAAAAAAACTTTCTCTTTAAATGCTAAAGTGATGAACACTTTATTTTACATTCTTAATAAAAATGAATTTAATCGAATTTTAATTTTTAAAATTATATATGAAATTTGGTACACTCTTGAAATCATACATGGAGGCACAAGTAGAGTAAAAGATTCTAAAATAAACCTTTTGATGCATGATTTTGAATTATTTCGAATGAAACCAAGCGAAACCATTAGAGACATGTACACCCATTTCATGGATGTCATCAATAGTCTAAAAGTCTTGGTAAATATTTTTTTTCTAATTTTGATCTTGTTAACAAAATACTAAGATCTCGTCCAAAAAATTGGGATCTAAAGTTACAGTAATACAAGAGACAAAGGACTTAAATAATTTTTCTATTGAAGAACTTATCAGATGATATATTTAGGATATGATAAACTTGAGAACAACTTTCTAAAGAACAGAAAGGATTTGACACTTTGAATAATAGAATACTACTTGAGTGATAACTCAAGTGAAGATGATAATAACCTTGAACTTCTCACTACAAAATTTAAAAGGTTCATGAAACAAGAAACAACAAACAAAAATGAACTTAAAAGAGGAAGCCACAAAAGAAAAATAAAAGACTCAAGTCAACATGGGACGAAACGAGCACATCCGAAGACGAGGTTGTGAACTACGCCTTAATAGCTTTCAACAATAAGATAAGATACTAAACCAAAACCCTTTTACTTTATTATAAAATTACTTAATGGATTTCATGAGTTATTTTTAAATTAGTAAAAAAATTATATAAAAATTGTATCATGCTTCTCTTTCTAGTGGTTTTGAAAAATTAAAAAAATGATAAACATGACATTTGCATGTTAATTCCTTGCACTAAGTATGAAAAGTATTATCATTGGAATTAAAATGATAAATCGAATCTTTTGTTTGAAGATGTGTTATTGTTTTAATATGTTATACTATTCATCTTGATGATTTCTTTTTGATAAGGCTTACTTTTCAATTTTAAACGATGATACATGGCTTTTGTATGGAAAACTAGAGCATGCTAGTGTAAGAACAAATTAGAACTAAAGAACTTTGCTATTTTTAATCTCATATGAATCTATCTATGTTGCCTTCATTGAATTTCCTGAAAAGTGATTTTGATGATAATTTTGGATTTTTTTTCATATGATTATTTTTACTAATAAGATGATATATCCAACTAAATCATTTATCGGTATTTATGACTTGATACATATTCTATATGAAACATATTTCTTGATTCTTGTATGATTCACTCCTTTAAGAGAATATTTATTGAATTGTGATCTTGATAACTTAAGATTTTCTTTATATGAATCAAGATCTCTTACTCCATATTCTCGCATGATTCTCTCATTTTATTAAAGAGAATATTTGTCCAAATGAATCATAATGTTTCCTTGTTTCTTTTTTAATACTCCCAACTTGAAATGATATGCTTTGATGGCTGAAATATTGTATTGTATGCATAAATTGATTTTTCTCTCATATTTCAATACTCCTTTGTATTTGTGATTTATATACCTCATGATATGATGAAAATTTATGATGTAAATTTATTAATTTTTATCATGATTAGAGTATTGATATAAAAGAAAATTTATACACTTTCCTTCTTTTTGATAATGACAAAGGGAGAGAAATACTTACTAGGATGCATATTGTAAAGAGAAGCAAAAAATTACTATCTCAAGAAATACAAAAATTTTACTAAACTTCACAGCTTGCAAAGGAAGTAAAGAATTTGCTAGCTTGCACATTTAAAGAAGAAGCAAAATCGATAGCTTACACTTCTCAAAAGAGAAGAACAAATTTGCTATCTTGCACATCTCAAGTGAAGCACAATTTACAATCTTGCATATCTTTAAAACTTACTAGTTTGTATGTTCTAAAATGATGTAAAACTTGCTAGTTACATTTTTTCTTTTTGTTAATGACAAAGGGGGAAAGGTTATGATGATCATGCATGGAATGATATATTAAAATTTTGATTATGCATGATTTTATGATGACATATTGCTTGGATTCATAATTTATTTATGAATTTATGTTTCTATTAATATGACACATTGATAAGGGGAGTTAAGGTTAACTCCGTCATCAATTGGTTGTCATCATCAAAAAGGAGGAGATTGTTAAATCTCAGATTTTGATGATGAAACCAATTGATAAAGTTTATAATCTAATCTACATTTTGAGTAATGCAGAATAACTTTGATCAAAGAGAGGCAAATTGATTAAAGCAGGAGGAATTGGACGTTGAGCCAAAGCGGAACATATTAGAAGATTGGACGTCAAGCCAGAGGATCAGTCGATGTATCGGCAGAAAGTTTCATGCCATGAGTTCAGACATCAGGCTAAGAAAAGTGGACATTGCACCAAGGAGATCGGAGTTATGGGGTCAACATACCGATTGAGCAATAGGTCGCAAAAGAGGATGATGCGAAGGATCGAACGAAGCGTCGATAAACTAATGACATGCTGGATAACTAAGATTTATGCTTATAATAATTTATCTAGATTGAAGTAGTTTATGGGGCTAATTAAGTTAGTTTAAATATAATTAGCTTAACTCAATTAGAAGCCCATTGGGCTTAAGTTAGGGCTATTTTGGGCCAAGAGAAAGGCTCAAATAGTGACCCAAAAGTTAGGTCAGGCGGTGGAATCGCCGGTAGCTCAGTCTCCAAGACTGTGTCAAGTGATGATACCGCTCAGTGTAAGTGCTGTGGGCGATGGTATCGCCCAGCACTGGTAGTGGTACAGCTAGTACCCTGAAATCTCAAAGTGTTTAAAATTTTGACTCCATTTTTGAAGTTGTTTCGGGTCTATAAATACCTCAGCTATTTCTGCTTAAAATAACAAGATAGAGGAACAAAAACTCTATGATTCTTAGGTTGTAATCTCTTAAAAGTATAGAGTCCCTCCTCCTAGAGCTAAGTGGTAGTCCTAAGAGAGATGTGTGAGGGAACACTTATAAAAGAGAGTTGTAAAAGTTCTCTCCTAAGTCTGTCAAAAGGAGAAAGTGCTATAAGCATAGTTGATCTTCATTAGTGGATACCGGTAGCCTCGAGTGAAGAGGAATCGAGAGTGAACGTAGGTCGGGACTATCGAACCACTATAAAATTTGGTTTCTATTTACTTTACGCTCTTCGTTCATATTGCAAATAGATTTATTGCTTAATATGCTTATGAATGTTTTAAGTTCAAACACATCCGATACGAGCTTTCATCGAAATGAAGTTTTCTAAATCGAATCGTTTTAATCATAAGCACTAATTCTCCCCCCCTTCTCTTAGTGCCAACTTAGTCCTAATATTGTAAATGTTATCTCTTCAACCTGTAAAATGGAAAAAAGAGTTGTAAGAGGGTAGTTGGTCTTCACCCATTGAAGGAAGATCATTAGTGGATGTCGGTAGCCTCGATGGAAGAAGAATCGAGAGTGGACATAGGTCACAATGACCGAACCACTATAAAATTAGTGTGTCTTCTCTTCTTTGCTGTTTACCTTTACTGCTTACTAAGTTTGTTGCTCACTCCATCTTGCACTCATTTTAAGTTAAAGCACACTCGATATCGATTTTCATTAGACGAATGTTTTGATCTAACGAAATTTTTTAAATCTATGTAGTTTTTACATAAGCACTAATTCAAACCCCCTCCCCCCCTCTCAGTATCGATTTTGGTCTAAACAATCATAATATATGATATATGTAACATATAACATAAAGTGAGAAAATATCAATAATAATAATAAATAAAAAAGATTCTACGGTATATTATACATGCTATCACTCACATGATTAGCTTTTACAACACTTATGACTAGTAGCAACTACGTTGGGTAGAGATAAAATATGTTGACCTGCTGAAGTAGTAGACAAATAAGAGGGTTAGTAATGGGAAAATGTGATTTCTTTATCCATTCCCCAACAAACACCATAAGAAAGCACAAAAAATTTGGTGCCATTCGGGAAATGAAGCCCCACCTCCGGTGCACCTGTGCTAGTGCAAAACATATGACAAGTACATTGGGTCAATCACCTAACCAAGCAGACACTAGCTTCAACTCCATTAGTATCTGATAAACCTCCTAGAGCATGTCCAAGTCGAAGGTCGACACCATAAAGTCCAAGTCAAAAGACTTCGTCTCTAATGGTGGAGCTACACCACCAAATGGACTTGCCTCTACCGAGGTGGGTAAGCCTCCACTAGAGTGGTCAACTCGGCCCCTATCGAGACCAAAGTTAAGGCAACTATAGGTATTTATAGAACCCAACAAAGTTGATTTCTCTACTTGGTCGTCTATTTGGTTCCAAAATGTTTTGAATAAGGTGGTACATGTGGCACCATCCTCTTAGCCCACGACACATGGCACCATTCCAGTGTCCTAAAGGTCAGACAAATAGTTGTAGAGATTATGATCGAATTTGCCATGACCTACATAATGATCATACGTTAATAAGTGATTCCATCAATGTAATATCCTTTATTTTTGAATTATTTTTAAGAACTTGTTTGTAATGTAAAGATCTATTTTGAATAGTTTATAAGGACCTATTTATAAATATGAGATCCTATTTATAAATATAGATAATTACAATGATTAAATTATAAAATATATAAAAAATTTAAAAAGGGTTTATTCGACTGCCTCTTACCTCTATTCCTTTAGCCTGAAGGAACCAAATGAGGTAGCACTGACGAAGAAAGGAAGAGAGAGAGAAGAAGAAAAAGAAGGGGAAATGTTTTGGCTTAGGAATTTTTTGGGATCAATTCCTTTTATGTGGGATCAAATCCTTATGAGGTAAGTATTCTAATATCTTTCTATAGTAAAATATTATCTTTATTTTATAGAATCCAGAAGGTCAAATAAAATAAATAAGGCCAATTAGATAAAAATTTGAACTAAATTTGAACTCAAATAAAGTACAAATAGAAAGAACTATGAATCTAATTTTTTAACAATCAAATATTATCAAGATCAGATCCTAGTACAAAATAAGACAGATAGGTTAGAATCTCGAAAATTTTAGATTCATACCTTTATAGCTCAACAAGGTTGATATCATTTACAGAGACATAACTCTTTAAAATACTCATAATTAAGATAAAATCAAAGATAAAAATTATTATAAAAAAATGTCAGAACACTTACCTTACAAGGATTTAATCTCAAATATGAGGAATTAATTTAAAAAAAAACCCTATACCACACCACTTCTTCTTTTTCTTCTGCTCGCTCTGTTTCTTTTTTTTTCTCCACTAATGCTGCCTCCTTTGATTCCTTAAGGTTAAAAGAATGGAGGTAATTTAGTCCCTTTTTATTAATTTGGTATCTTTTGTAATTTAGTCATTGTAATTATCTATATTTATAAATAGGTCATCATATTTACAAATAAGTCATTATAAATAATTTAAAATAGGTCCTTATATTCCAAATAGATCCTTATAAATAATTCAAAATTAAGAGATATTACATAAAAAAGTAAAAAGGGTTTCTTCCATCATGGTCTTTTAACTTTTATTGTGCTACCGCTCTTAACTTTCTAGCCCCTTGTGCACTACATACTTGGTCTTTTGACTCTTATTATGTTACCACACCTAGCCTTCCAACCCCTTGTGCACCATCATGTTAGGTCATTTGACCTTCATCATGCCACTGCAACTAGCCTTTTGGTTCCTTATGCACCATTGCACTTAGCCTTCTGACTTCTCATGCGCCACCATGCATAGTCACTCAACCCTTATCATGCCACCACACTTGGCTTTCCGGTCCCTCGTGCATTGTCATATCCAATCTTCTAACCCATAACGCACCACCTAGCATAGCTTTTCAATCCTCTATACGTTGTTGTCCCTAGCTTTCCTAAACCATTACACCATCGTTTAATGAGGTATTAACCTGCCTCGCCCTCACATGGGAGTCTAATAATTGGTGGAGCTATATTGTTATCATAATGAATCTGCATATTGTATCTCATCACTGTTGGGGATCACGAACGACACTAAGAGGGGAGGGGGGTCGGTGGTGAATTAGTGTAGTGGTTAAGTATGACAAATTTGGTGATTTAAATAATTTTAATAAACCTCGTATTGAAAGAATCATGTTTCGATTAAAACCATTTCAATTACATTTTAACTTAAAAATATATGTAAGAAAATGAAGAGAAAGTGGAGCAAGTAATGTAAAGGCTTACAGTAAAGATAAATAATAATAAGTAAATACAAACCAGATTTTTATAGTGGTTCGATCATCTGACCTACGTCCACTCCCGATTTCTCTTCACTTGAGGCCATCGGCTTTCTACTAGTAGTCCTCCTTCCAACGGGCAAGGACTAAGTCCTTTACAGCTCAATTCTCCTTTTCAAGTTTAGGAGATCAACTTCTTACAAACACTCTCTCCTCACTTTAAACTAAAAATAATCTAAGTTTGGAAGAGGAATTTCTCAAGTGAATTTTATAGCATTTCTCTACTTTCAAATTCTTTGTGCTTGTGTATTCAACGCAGGGAGGAGAGGAGTATTTATAGGCTCTAATTTGATTAAAACTTAGAGCTAAAAATCTTCATATCCTGGGTTTTTCAGGTACTAGCGGTACTATCGCCAGTGGGTTTTAACACTAGGTGGTATCACCACTCAGTCTGGCGATACCACCGCTAGAGCTATCTGACACTAGGTGGTACTACCGCTCAGTCTTTAAGATTGAGCCTACAAGCAATTCCACCACTCAACTGGAGGTGCCATCGCCTGACGTGACATCCGAGTATTGTGTGGGCCTTTCATTCGACCCAACACAGCCCTGATTTGGGCCCAATTAGCCCCTACTAGGGTTATAGGGATTACCTCCCAATCTTAACCCTAATTATGTGCTAACACTATGAAATTAAAGATATTTTTAAGCAACAACTTAATCCGACACATCAAGACTTGTTCTAGTAAACTTCCGGCAAACTTCTGATGAACCCTTGGACATCTTCCAATGGAATCTCGGTAAGCTCCCGGACTTCACGACGATCTTGGCGAGTTCTAATGAGTTTTCTTTGGTAAGCTCCAATTTTTCTCGGTGAGCTCCGTGAACCTCTAATGAACCTTCCGACGAACTTTCGACAAACCCTTCGGCAAACTCCCAACTCATTCTCGGCCAGTTTTGATAGCACTTTTGATGAATCTTCAGACTTCTGACAAACTCTCGAACTCCCAATGATTCGATCATATTTGACTTCAGCACTTCGTTTTACTTTATGCCTTCATCGCTATTGTAGTTAATCCTATACTCTAATTAAGCCTTAACTTTACTTCGATCTAGACAATTATTATAATGAATCAATATCTTATTACCCGGCATGTCATTGGTCGGTGCTTCGTTCGGTTCTTCGGCGCATCGTCCTCTCTTGTGACCTGTTGCCTAATTGACGGTTGACCTCTGCAACTTTGATTTTCTTAGTGCAACTTTGCTCTTCTTGGCTTGATGCTTGATTTCTTTGTCTAAAGCCTTCTGCCGATCATCGACCAAACCTTTGGCTCAACGTTCAATCTCCTGACGTATTCTCTTCCGACATAATGCTAATTCATCCTGTGTCAACTGTCTAATTCTGATCGAGAGTAGACCTACATGACTAAAAATATAGTTAGATCATAAATCACACTTAATTAGTTTCATCATCAAAATCTGAGATTCAATAATCTCCCCTTTTTTGATAATGATAACTAATTGATGACAAAGTTAACCTTAATTCTTAGAGTTTAACTAAACTCCTCATATCAATATGTCATATTAACAAAACCCTTGGATTTCAATAAATCCAAGTAACATATATCAAAAACATGTCATTAAAAACATCATGCAGATATATAAAAATATTCAATATAATATATATTATATAAAACCATCAATCTACTTCTCTCCCTTTGTCATCAACAAAAAGGAGAAGTTACTTCTAGTTATTTTAAAAGATATGCAAGGTTTACAACATTAAGTTAGTAAGATATATAATATTCAATCATAGCAAGTTTTTAAGTTTAAGTATAGTAATTTTTACTTGCTTCTTGAGATGTACAAGCTTACACTTCCTTTCTCACGATAGGCAAGATAGCACTTGTTTCTTCTCTTTTGAGAAGTGCAACTTAGTTTTGCCTTAACAAATTTTTGTTTGTAATGAGCTAGCAATTTTGTATAATTTACATCACTTTAAACATGCAAGCTAAATTTTCATTACAACATACAAATATAGAAGCATAACAAGTGTAAGATTATAAATTTTCTAAGTTTTGTATTTTTTTGCGTCTTTTGATATAGTAATTATTTGCTTCTCTTTAGATTGTAAGATTGCAATTGTTGGTAGTATTCATGATAGCAAGTTCTTTCATTGCAATGATCGAGCTAGCAAATTTTCCTTCCTTTGAGATATGCAAGCTAGCAAAAACTTTCTCCCCCTTTGTTTTTGTCAAAAAGAAGGAAAGAGTATAATTCTTTTCTCTTTACATGAATTTTAAAATTATGACAATCAACAAAAATAAATATTTATCAAGAGTGATCAATCAGGTATCAAAATTTTATATTCATGATTCAAAATCAATTTATGAAAATCAAGTTATGAATTCTATCGTCAAAATCAAGTTATAAAAGCCAATTTAACATTCAAGCTAATACTTAAGGTACTCTTTAAGATGTTAGCAATTTTGCAATACGTTAGCAAGTAATCTTTGCTTGCCCTAGCAAAATTCTTTCTTTTGTGATGCACAAGCTAGCAAGCTAACTCCCCTTTAGTTAATATCAAAATAAAGTGGAGGATCCAATGATATAGACTTTTACATCAATTATAAATTTACATCAATAAAAGTTTACAATAATCTTTCAATCATCAGATGATGCATTCAAAGAAGTATTGAAACATAGAAGAAAAATCGATGTAATGTTTCAATCAAATTCAAGTCTTGAATACCAATGCTAGCATATTTTCTTCCCCTTTTTTTGTCATAAAAAAATGAAAGGAGAGAGGAAGAATTCAAGCATACAAATGTTTCAATTATCATTTGAACAAATGAAGGATAAGGACAAGAGTCCAAAAGTTCATGAATCATTTCGAAAAATCTCCTTTTTAGCAAATGAGAGGTAGAAACATAGGAGAAAAACTCTCAATTCAAGTATAAAACATTTTGTCAAGATTACATTTCAAAAGAAATTCCAAGTATCAAATATCAAGATATTAAGACTTGGATTGTGATAAAGCTCATTCAAGTTTGGATCATCAAAATCATTATCATAGTTTACGAGATTCATAAATGACATAGATAGACTTAGATTGTTTTTCTCTTTAGTGAATGATAGAATGAAGGAATCATAGAGGAAAAAGATTTCGATTTCCATTAAAAATATCTCAAGTTATAAGTCCGAGAATTCAAGATCATGAAAAAGAAATTTTGAGTAAGGAATTAAAAATTATTGATTGATGTATTCAAACTATCATTACTCATCATAGTTTCAAGATACAAAAATCATCAAACATAATTCAAAACATTCATCATAATTTTCAACTCATTCAATTTTACAAATCATTGAATCATCAAAATCACTTTCTGAAAATTCACAAGATTCATAAAATGTCAAAAATGAATTTATTGAAAAAATAAAAAACTTTAGAGATAGAGAGATTTCAAGAAATATGAATTTTCTTTTTATGATTTATTTCATATAAGCATGTATTTGTTTTTTAATAGAAATAAGCATCAACATTCAAGACGAAAAGGTAAATTTCATAAAACAAATCATAATATACATTATCATATAAATCTAAAATCATCATCAAAATCTTTCATTCGAAAAATATATTAAGAGCAATGTAGATTGATTACATGTAAGCATGCTCATGTATTAAGACATTCATAGCCTTTGCATTTAATGAAAAATATTTTTTCTCTAAATCCAACTATTCGTTCATCAGTTTAGAGGGAGTTTGAAAATGGTTTTCAATGATGTTCTACAAATCCAAATCCAAAGAAAGTAAGAAAACTCTCATTCGAGTTTTCCAATAAATGTAGTTCGACCCGTTAAACAATGGAGGACAAACAATCTAAAAACCTTCTTGAAAGTCGTAAAGAGCTATTTCTCATGGGTGTGAATCCAAAAGAGAAATAATGTGGCTCTAATACCACTTGTTGGGGATCGAGAACGACAGTAAGAGGGGGGGGCGAATTAGTGCAATGGTTAAGTACGATAAATTTGAAATTTAAGCGATTTTGGTAAACCTCGTACGAAAAGAATCATGTTTCAATTAGAACTATTTCGATTGCATTTTAGTTTAAAAACATACATAATAAGATGAAAAGGAAGTGGAACAAGTAAAGTGAAGACTTGTAGTAAAGATAAACAATAATAAGTAAATGCAAACCAGATTGTTATAGTGGTTCGGTCATCCGACCTACGTCCACTCTCGATTCCTCTTCACTTGAGGCCACTGGCATTCCACTAGTAGTCCTCCTTCCAACGGATAAGGACTAAGTCCCTTACAGTTTAATTCTCTTTTTACAGGTTTAGGAGATCAACCTCTTACAAATACTCTCTTCTCACTTTAAACTAAAAATAATCTAAGTCTAGAGGAGGGATAACTCAAGTGAATTTTACAACGTTTCTCTACTTTCAAATTCTCTATGCTTGTGTATTTAACCTAAGGATGAGAGGGGTAGTTATAGGCTCCAATTTGATTCAAACTTGGAGCCAAAAACCTTCCCATCTTGGGTTTTTCAGGTACTAGCGATACCACCGCTAGTGCTGGCAATACCATAGCAGTGGGTTCTGACACTAAACAGTACCACCACCTAGTCTGACGGTACCATCGCCAGAGCTATCTAACATTGGACAGTACCATCGCTCAAATATATTGTCACTCGATGGTACTATCGCCCAGTCTAGGTAGTACCACCACCCAGACTCATTCTTGAAGACTGAGCTTACAAGCGGTTTCACCGCCCAACTGATAGTGCCACCACTTAACGTGGCATCCGGGCATTATGTGGGCCTTTTATTCGACCCAACATAGCCCTGATTTGGGCTTAGTTGGCCCCTACTAGGGTTACAAGGATTACCTCCAATCTTAACTCTAATTATGTATAAACTATAAAATTAAAAGATATTTTCTGAGCAACAACTTAATCCGATACGTTAAGACTTCTTCCGGCGAGCTTCTGGCAAACTTCCGATGGACTTCCGATGAACCCTCGGACATCTTCCGGCGGACTCCCGGTAGGCTCCCAGACTTCACGATAATCTTCATGAGTTCTAACGAGTCTTCTTTGGCAAGCTCTGATCTTTCTCGGTGAGCTTAATGTACCTCCGATGAACTTTCAACAAACCCTTCGGCAAGTGCCCAACTCATTCTCGACCAGTTTCAGTAGCACTTTTGACGAATCTTCGGACTTCCGATGGACTCTCGAACTCCTAACGATTTGATCGTACTTGACTTTGGTACTTCATTTCGCTTTATGCCTTCATCACTATCGTAGTTAATCTTGCACACTAATTAAGCCTTAACCCTACTTTGATCTAGACAATTATTACAATGAATCAACATCCTATTGCCTATCACGTCATTGGTTGACGCATCGTCCAGTTCTTCGGCGCATCGTCCTCTCTTGCGGCCTATTGCCCAATCAGTGGTTGACCTCCGCAACCCCGATCTCCTTGGTGTAACTCCACTCTTCTTGGCTTGATGCTCGATTTCTTTATCTGAAGCCTTCTGTCGATCGTCGACTAGACCTTCGACTCGATGTTCAATCTCCTGATGTGTTCTCTTCTGGTGCAACGTTGATTCATCCTATATCAATTGTCTAATTCTGATCGAGAGTAGACCTGTGTGATTTAAAACACAATTAGATCATAAATCATACTCAATTAGTTTCATCATCAAAATTTGAGATTCAACAATCACACTATAGGATCATACCCT
Organism: Musa beccarii; assembly: GCA_024322285.1. NCBI lineage: Eukaryota > Viridiplantae > Streptophyta > Magnoliopsida > Zingiberales > Musaceae > Musa > Musa beccarii. The sequence continues at coordinate 32,016,510 of CM044395.1, read as the reverse complement.
TTCGCTTTGCTACTACTTCTGGCACACTGGATCGAAAGGGAATATGTTGGAGGACCAAATCAGGCCAATCGAGTCAAGAAGACTGAGTTAGGCCAACCAAGTCAAGTAGGCTAAGTCACGCATACTGACTCATGCTAACTTCATGGGAAACTCGAGATTAGGTCTTCCGCTGCTCCCTATTTTTTAGCACCAACAAAGGATCTTAAATGAACAATACTTCCCAACCCGACTTCATGATGTTCTTTGGAAGTAGGTGGCATGTGTTATAGTGGATATGATTTGATTAACACTGTCAACATCATATGTTGCTAACACATTCACATTTGTGATACCTATGTGGGACGTGGCTTCCATACCACGTGTACGTCATTGATTGACATATGTCTGACAAAGAATTTTGACAAATGACCTAACAGTTGTCAACGATAATAGTTCCAATCGATCTAACAAACTAACGAAATCACTCATAGTTAGGAATGATGGTTGCAATTGGTTCCTACCAACGAACTATGTAAATCACCTCCTACACATCTACAATAAAAGGAAGTCATATATGTATGCTCAAAACATAACAAATAATAAATATTTTAGCTTGTTCTTTTAGTCTGACTTACCCGACTTGAGTATAGATTTGGACATCAGAGAGATTATTATGATTGTCCTCAACTTAGTTTTATAGGAATTGGACGTCGGACTTCACAGGTTTCTCTAAAACCAACTCAAAAAAGAATTAGATTAGATCTAAGTTGACTTCTGGGCAATCCAAAATATATCTAATAAGTATAATATTACAATTGGTCTAAGATGTTACATCATCAATGTCCAAAATCAATTATAATGTCAAATCTACAAGGGGAATCTTTACTCAATCATAATGCTTTGGCGCCCACTCACCTTTTTACGTCTCCACTTCAATCAAAGCCGTAATTGGAAGAAGATGAGATTTGACAATTGTAGAATTGGATCGAGGCAAGCAAAGCGATGTTGAAATATGCTTCGTGTTAGCCACATCAATCGAGTGATGATATGTGCCTCATTGCACGATCTAAGGCACTGAGTGGTGGACCTGAGAGCTCATACTTTTTTTGGGTCTTAAATGACATATCAAATAATGATTTGGAAAAAAAAAATAATTCAGAAAATTAACAATTTTTACATCTCTACTTCAATCAAAGCTGTACTTGGAAGAAGATGAGATTTATATAGACAATTGTAGAATTGGATCGAGGCAAGCAAAGCGATGTTGAAATGTGCTTCGTGTTAGCCACATCAATCGAGTGATGATATGTGCCTCATTGCACGATCTAAGGCACTAAGTGGTGGACCTGAGAGCTCATACTTTTTTTGGGTCTTAAATGACATATGAAATAATGATTTAAAAAAAATTAATTTAAAAAATTAATAATTTTTACGTCTCTACTTCAATCAAAGCCGTACTTAGAAGAAGATGAGATTTATATCGACAATTGTAGAATTGGATCGAGGCAAGCAAAGCGATGTTAAAATGTGCTTCGTGTTAACCACATCAATCGAGTGATGATATGTGCCTCATTGCACGATCTAAGGCACTGAGTGGTGGACCTGAGAGCTCATACTTTTTTTGGGTCTGAGATGACATATGAAATAATGATTTGAAAAGAAAAATAATTCAGAAAATTAATAATTTTTACGTCTCTACTTCAATCAAAGCCGTACTTGGAAGAAGATGAGATTTATATTGACAATTGTAGAATTGGATCGAGGCAAGCAAAGCGATGTTGAAATGTGCTTCGTGTTAGCCACATCAATCAAGTGATGATATGTGCCTCATTGCACGATCTAAGGCACTGAGTGGTGGACCTAAGAGCTCATACTTTTTTTGGGTCTTAAATGGCATATGAAATAATGATTTGGAAAGAAGAATAATTCAGAAAATTAATAATTTTTACGTCTCTAATTCAATCAAAGCCGTACTTGGAAGAAGATGAGATTTATATCGACAACTGTAGAATTGGATCGAGGCAAGCAAAGCGATGTTGAAATGTGCTTCGTGTTAGCCACATCAATCGAGTGATGATATGTGCCTCATTGCACGATCTAAGGAATTGAGTGGTGGACCTGAGAGCTCATACTATTTTTTGGGTCTTAAATGACATATGAAATAATGATTTAGAAAGAAGAATAATTCAGAAAATTAACAATTTTTACGTCTGTACTTCAATCAAAGCTATACTTGGAAGAAGATGAGATTTATATCGACAACTGTAGAATTGGATCGAGGCAAGCAAAGCGATGTTGAAATGTGCTTCGTGTTAGCCACATCAATCGAGTGATGATATGTGCCTCATTGCACGATCTAAGGCACTGAGTGGTGGACCTAAGAGCTCATACTTTTTTTGGGTCTTAAATGGCATATGAAATAATGATTTGGAAAGAAGAATAATTCAGAAAATTAATAATTTTTACGTCTCTACTTCAATCAAAGTCGTACTTGGAAGAAGATGAGATTTATATCGACAACTGTAGAATTGGATCGAGGCAAGCAAAGCGATGTTGAAATGTGCTTCGTGTTAGCCACATCAATCGAGTGATGATATGTGCCTCATTGCACGATCTAAGGCACTGAGTGGTGGACCTGAGAGCTCATACTTTTTTTGGGTCTTAAATGACATATGAAATAATGATTTGAAAAAAAAATAATTCAGAAAATTAATAATTTTTACGTCTCTACTTCAATCAAAGCCGTACTTGGAAGAAGATGAGATTTATATCGACAACTGTAGAATTGGATCGAGGCAAGCAAAGCGATGTTGAAATGTGCTTCGTGTTAGCCACATCAAACAAGTGATGATATGTGCCTCATTGCATGATCTAAGGCACTGAGTGGTGGACCTGAGAGCTCATACTATTTTTTGGGTCTTAAATGGCATATGAAATAATGATTTGGAAAGAAGAATAATTCAGAAAATTAACAATTTTTACATCTCTACTTCAATCAAAGCCGTACTTGGAAGAAGATGAGATTTATATCAACAACTGTAGAATTGGATCGAGGCAAGCAAAGCGATGTTGAAATGTGCTTCGTGTTAGCCACATCAATCTGAGTGTTGATATGTGCCTCATTGCATGATCTAAGGCACTGAGTGGTGGACCTGAGAGCTCATACTATTTTTTTAGTCTTAAATGACATATGAAATAATGATTTGGAAAGAAGAATAATTCAGAAAATTAACAATAAGACGCAAATCAAGAAAATATTTGATGCAAAATCTATGTGCTTCTACACTTGTTATCTATATTGTATAAGAATAAATTATAAGTTTTCTCAAATAAATTCAAATTTAAGATCAAACACATATATATGTATGTCCTCTCATATAGTCCTAAAAAATAAGTTTATCCTCTCTAGATCTATTTAGATTTTAGCAGTATTTAAAGTATGTTGTCTATTGGTTCCCCACCAAAATTTATAATTATATGACGTATTTATATAACAATCATACCATAATTTTTAGAATTTCTTTCTTCCAATAGAAGTCGTTCTATATATATTTAAATTATTAACAATCCAAGTATGCTTACTTTGGTGTTTCAAAAATACCTACCTAGTCCATACCCATAATTCTAAGTTTTTCCCAATGAAGAATATTTTCGCCTCGAAAACGTCACCCCCTTACGCACTGCTATCTATCAATTGGAGGAGATATATATCATTAACAACAATTCCTAACTTAGAAAATAATAACATATTTATTTCTAATATGAATCTCAATAATAAACAAAGCATATTGGGAGTAAGGTCCTATGGTAGAATTCCGTCCTGACCGTCCTTACCGTTTCCCAAGTTTGACCTTTAGGAAAAAAGATAAAATACCGAAAACAATCATGATTAGCTAGTTCTTATCACGGAGACACTGCACACCGAGAGAGCACTGTAAATGATCTCTTTATCATAGCCAGAGTCGAGCACCCACTACACCATTAGATTGCACACTAGATTCACTAACTACTTAGTGCCTTGAAAGCGATTAATCTTTATACAGCCTGCAACGAAATTAAAGAGAAGAGACATTGAAGATATCAAGCACTGGTTTCGTTAGGAACCCACCTCTCATGATCTCGCCCTAATGCCCACGACCTCGATGTGCTTGTCCTGGAAGAGAGACTCATATCAGCTCAAAATGTGGAAGAAGGGTCATGTGCTTGTCCACAGCATCAATGGCTTGACCAAATGAATTCTTTCCACAAGCTCCGGACGCATTTACTGGGCTTTCTGTTGATATAGATGTGTTATTTAATTCTCATGCTGATCTTTGATATTGTGCACTTGCATGGCTCCTTTTTCTAACGTAGTGAAGCAAATGTTACGTAGAAAGCCTGCTTTATGTCGGGCAGGCAGTTCAATTTGGGCTTTATCGATATATAGTCCATTCTTTTTATTTAACCTAAATCTTTTCTAATCTAAATTTTAATTATAAATAGAAAATAATGATGACTGTGAAAATAGAAGACCAAAAATCATAGCAAAAGGTAAACATTTGCAACAGCAAAAGGGATTCAAAGAGAGGATAAAATGACAGAAAAATAAGAGAAAAAGAAAGAAAAAAAGAAAGAGAAAAAGTCAAGAAAAATACAGAAATTGTTCTCATTCATCCAAATAGTTTCTCATCTCAGGTTAGATCATATCTATAGTGAATTTTTACTGTGATTGCTTGGAGAGGTTTTAGATATTGTGCATAGTGACGTAATTCTTGTATCCCAGTTATTCTCTTATGATTGTTGCTTGAGTTTTGGGCAAAAGATTCAAGAATTGTACATTCATTATTTCTATAGTGGATTTTCTCTGATTTGCCCTGTGGTTTTTACCTTTCACGTTAAAGGGGTTTTCCACGTAAATCTTGGTGTTCTGTTGGATTGTTACTTCCATTTAATTTCGCTGTGTTATGGTCTGCTAGTATTTATTCATATATAAAAGTTCTTCCTTGTTTGTTGACTCTTTTTATCCCATCAACTGGTATCAGAGCAAGGTTTTGATGATTTAATTTTTGTGTTTGAACATAGAGGCCGGTAGTGTTTCTCGCATGATTAGTTTGAACGAAAAAAATTGGATAATATGGAAACCAAGAATGGAAGATCTCTTGTATTGCAAAGATTTGTATGGACCTTTGCAAGGGGTAATGAAAAACTCATAACTATGACAGATGATGAGTGGAAGAGGTTAGATCGAAAAACGATTGGGTTTATTCAACAATGGCTTGATGATAGTGTCTTTCACCATGTTTCTACTGAAAGTTCTGCATATTCTCTTTGGAAAAAATTGGAAGGTCTCTATGAAAGAAAAATAGCTGGCAACAAAGCTTTTTTGATCAGAAAACTTGTGAACCTGAAATATAAAGAGGGTGCTTTTATTGCTGAGCATTTGAATGAAATGCAAAGTATTTCTAACCAGTTATCTTTTATGAAAATATCTCTTGATGATTTGTTATAGGTATTGTTACTTCTCAGTTCATTGCTAGAAAGTTGGGAGACACTAGCGGTTTCCCTCAGTAATTCTACGCCAGATGGTATTGTCATCATGAGTCAAGTAACAAGCAATTTATTGAATGAGGAGTTGAGAAGAAAGAACTCAGTAGCATCTCAGATTGATTCACATGCACTTATCTCGGAGAACAAAAGAAAGTTAAGATCTAAAGATAGAAGCAGTTCACATGTGGGTAGAAGCAAGTCAAGATCAAGGAAAGATATTGTTTGCTATAACTGTGGTGAGAAAGGATATTATAAGAATCAATGTAAATAACCTAAGAAGAGCAAAAAAAAGGAAAAAGAAGTGGAGTTTACAGAGTCAAAAGAGAATACCACAGCAGCTACAGTGCAGGTTGGTGATTATTTGATTTTGTCCCCTTCTGATGATATTTTTTCTTATGTGTGTCAGGATCTCGAGTGGATAATTGACATAGGAGCTTCTTATCATGCTACATCACGGAGGGAGTTCTTTGCTACCTATAGGTCTGAAAATTTTGTTGTTGTCAAGATAAGCAACCATGATACAGTAGACATCATTGGCATAGGTGACATCTGCATAAAGACCAACCTTGGATGTAAGTTGGTGCTTAAGGATGTGAGGCATGTGGTTGACTTGGGGTTAAATCTAATCTCAGTTGGAAGACTATATGATGAAAACTATGATAGTAGGTTTCACATAAGGTAATTGAAGCTCAGTAAGGGTTCTCTTGTTATAGCTAATGGAAAGAAATGTCACACTTTGTACAGGTTGCAGGCCAAAGCTTGTGGTAAACAACTGAATGCTACAGAGAAAGATTTCAACATGGAGTTGTGGCATAGGTGATTGGGACACATGAGTGAGAAGGGACTGTAAGCTCTTTCTAAGAGAGAGGTATTGTCTGACCTTAGAGGTACACGTTTGAACCCTTGTATTGATTGTTTAGCTGGTAAATAACATAGAGTTTCATTTGTTAGTTCTGCTTTGTCTAGAAAAACGCATGCCTTGGACCGTATTTATACAGATGTATGTGGTCATTTAAGGACAAAAACTCCTAGTGGTTCTACTAATATTCCTGGCATCAGTGGTGCACTATATTTTCTTACTTTTATAGATGACTTTTCCAGGAAAGTTTGGGCCTATGCTTTGAAGACCAAGGATCAGGTTATTGGTGTCTTCAAAGAGTTTCATGCCAGAGTTGAAAGGGAGACAGAAAGACAATTGAAATGCATAAGATCAGATAATGGTGGTGAGTATACAGGATTGTTTAATGATTATTGCAGATCACATGACATCTAGCATGAGATGACAGTTTCTGGTGCACCTCAGCATAATGCAATTGTAGAGAGGATGAACCACACCATCATGGAAAAGATCAGATGTATGCTTTCACAGATAAAACTACCCAAAAGGTTTTGGGATGAGGCTTTGAGGATTACAGTTAATGTGATCAATTTATCTCCCTGTACAACCCTAGATGCTGATGTTGCAGAGCATGTTTGGTTAGGGAAAGATGTTTCCTATAGGCATTTGAGAGTATTTGGTTGTCGTGCATTTGCACATGTTTCAGACAATAAGAGATCCAAGCTAGATGGTAAGACAAAAGAATGTATTTTTCTTGGTTACTCATATGATCAATTTAGTTACAGGCTTTGGGATCCAGAAAAGCATAAGGTGTTTAGAAGTAGAGATATGATCTTCTTTGAGGATCAAACCTTTGAGGATTTCAAGAAAGAGGCACTAGCCAAGACTTCTGCAGAAGGATTAGCATATTGTGACCCAGTTACTCCTCCAGTATATCAGGATGATGGGGGAGATGTGCAGGAAGATGGTGTAGAGCCAGATATTAATCTACCTGCAGGACATGTTGAGCAAGAAGAAGTTAAGAAGCAGCTTCCCACAGAACCTCAGTTGAGAAGATCTTCTAGACAACGTCAACCTTCCAGAAGATACTCTACAGATGAGTATGTGATGCTTACTAATGCAGGTGAACCAGAGAGTTACTAGGAAGCAGTTGAAAGTGAGCAGAAAAAAATGTGGCTAGTTGCTATGCAGGAAGAGATGGATGCTCTGTAGAAAAATCATACATATGATTTAGTGCAACTACCATAGGGAATAAAGGCCTTAAAGAATAAGTGGATTTTCAGGTTGAAGACTTAAGAATATTGTTCTCAACCAAAGTACAATGCCAGATTTGTTATGAAAGGCTTTGGTCAAAAGAAAGGTATTGACTTTGAAGAGATTTTTTCTCCTGTTGTTAAAATGTCTTCTATTCGTGTTGCTCTAGGTATTGCTGTTAGCTAGGACTTGGAGGTGGAGCAGTTAGATGTGAAGACAGCTTTTCTTCATGGTGATTTGGAGGAGAAAATTTATATGGAGCAACCAGAAGGTTTCAAAGTCAAAGGTAAAGAAAATTTTGTTTGCAAGTTAAGAAAGAGTTTATATGGGCAGAAAGTTTGATTCATTTATGATTAAAAATAGATACAAAAGAATGGCTTCAGATCATTATGTGTACATCAAACAATTTGATGAGGATTTTATTATTCTCTTACTTTATGTTGATGATATGCTTATCCTTGAGAAAGATATGTGTACAATTGACAAGTTGAAGAAGAAACTGAGTGAGTCCTTGCAATGAAGGACATTAGGCCATCAAAGCAAATACTGGGCATGTAGATTTCTCGTGATAGGAAAAATAAGAAGATTTGGTTGTCACAGGAGAAATACATCGAGAAGGTATTCGAAAGGTTCAGTATAAGCAATGCAAAACCAGTTGGTTCTCCTCTTCTAGGTTACTTCAAGTTGTGCTTAGAACAGAATCTGTCAAGTGATGAGGAGAAAGAGAAAATGTAAAAGGTTCTTTATGCTTCAGCAGTTGAAAGTTTAATGTATGCAATGGTATGTACGAGGCCAGACATCGCATATGCAGTGGGTGTTACTAGCAGATTTCTTGCAAATCCAAGCAAAGAGCACTGGGCGGTAGTGAAGTGGATCTTGAGATATCTTAGAGGAAACTCTAAGGTCTGTTTAAGCTTTGGAGGAGGACCCACCTGTGCTAGTGGATTACACAGATACAGATATGGCTAGAGATATTGATACGAGGAAATCTACATCAGGTTTTGTACTTACCTTTGTAGGGGGAGTTGTGTCATGGCAATCCAGATTACAAAGATGTATTGCTCTCTCTCTACCATAGAGGCAGAATATATTGATGTTATAAAGGTTTGCAAAGAAATGTTATAGATGAAAGAATTCTTACAAGAATTGGAACTGAAACAGGAAAACTATGTGGTGCATTGTGACAGCTAGAGTACCATCCATTTATGTAAGTATCAAACTTTTCATTCCAAGTCAAAGCATATAGATGTCAGATATTACTGGATTCGAAATATACTTGAAGAGAAGCAGTTGCAACTTCAAAAAATTCATACAGATAATAATGGAGCAGACATGTTGACAAAGACCTTACCGAAAGAGACACAGGAGATATGCCGACAGTTGGATGGCATGGATTTACACTAAGGAGTCATGGGATAACCTCCCTTATGGGCTGAAGGGGGAGGTTATTGGGCAAGCAGCCCATATGGGCTTTATCAACCCATAGCCCACTCTCTTTATTTAACATAAACCCTTTCTAACCTAAACCCTAATTATAAATAGGAGCTAATGGTGGCTGCGAAAATAGGAGATCAAAAATCGCAGCAAAAAGCAAAAACTTTGCAGCAGCAAAGGGGATTCAAAAAGAGGAGAAAAAGGCAGAAAAATAAGAGAAAAAGAAAGGGAAGAAGTCAAGAAAAACGTAGAAATTATTCTCATTCATCCAAACAGTTTCTCATCTCAGGTTAGATCAGATCTACAGTGAATTTTTACTGTGATTGTTTGGAGATGTTTTGGATATTGTGCATAGTGATGTAATCCTTGTATCTCAGTTATTCTTTTGTGATTGCTGCTTGGGTTTTGGGTAAAAGATTTGAGAATTATACATTCATTATTTTTATAGTAGATTTTCTCTAATTTATCATGTGACTTTTACCCTTCACGTTGAAGGGGTTTTTCATGTAAATCTTGGTATTCTGTTGGATTGTTACTTCCATTTAATTCTGTTATATATTACGATCTGCTAGTATTTATTCATATATAAAAATTCTTCCTTATTTATTGATTTTTTTATCCCATCACTTTAGTGCTCGTTTCAGTATTATATATTTTGTCGAGGAGATCACCCCATAACTGATCTCTTTATCAAAGCCAAAGTGGAGCACCCACTACACCATTAAATTTCACACTAGATTCACTAGTCCCTTGAAAGCGATTAATCTTTATATAGCCTGCAACTAAATTAAAGAGAAGAGACAAAGAAGATCTATCAAGCACTGGTTTCGTTGGGAACCTACCTCTCATGATCTCTCCCTACTGCGCACAACCTCGATGTGCTTTTCCCAGAAGAGCAACTGATATCAGCTCAAAATGTGGAAGAAGGGCCATGTGCTTGTCCACAGCATCAATGGCTTTACCAAAATAATTCTTTCCACAAGCTCCGAACGCATTTACTAGGCTTTCTGTTGATATAGATATGTTATTTAAGTCTCATGCTTATCTTTGATCTGTGCACTTGCATGGCTGCTTTTTCTAAAATAGTGAAGCAAATGTTACATAGAAAGCCCGCTTTAGTGCTCGTTTCACAATGGCCAATGATTGATCCTCAATGGCCAATGATTGAGCTGTTTATGACATCATACTGTTTATTGACCTGTAATTCACCATCTGACAGCAAACTAGGGTTGCAACTGTGAAGAAGCTTTAAAACCCAATTAGGGTTTTGGTTAAATGCACCCATATGTTTGTCTTTTTTTTTTTCTTTGTTCAAGCAAAGTTAATTGGACATTTAACTTTCAATTTTTTAAGAGCTTGTAGATTGATATTTTTTTACTCATTGTTCTAAGCTAAATTTCTAGTGCATGTTAACCTTGGACAAGTTAGAACACTATCATTTGATATATATATATATATATATATATATATATATATATATATATATATATATATATATATTTATTGTTTTCTTTACACTGTCGAACTACTTTAAGGATGCTAGTTAATTATTTAATGCCATAAAATGGATAAGTACATACTATAAGACTAAAGTTTAGCATTTATAATATTGCACACGAAATATATATCTGATCAGTATCTGCAACGCATGATTATATCTGATTTGTATCTGCAACACATGATTATAAGATTTGGCACATCATATTGTAATCGCCTCGTGTCCATATCTCTGCTAGGATAATTGTTCTTGGGCATAATGATCTACACATGTACAGGTATTCTTGCAACACACCAAGATTACGAGCTAAAATGCTACACGTGTGAATGGTCCATGCCAATAAACAATACATCAAAGTGGAATAAGCATTAAGACAGGCAAAAGGTTGCTGAAAAATAAAGCGAGAACATTTCCGGAGAAACTAAGAGGGTTTAGCATTTGTCTTGATAAGCAGTATAGAAATTGGGATGATAAGATGGTGAAAAGAGGCCTCTTCTTCCATATGCGAGATATTGACATAATAATATATATTGATCTATTAATTTTGTTAAGTTTGAATCATGAATTGAAAATATTTAAACACTTAAGTCAGTGTTAGTAGACTCATCTATTCCCTAAAAGTCCATTTAGATCTTCTCACGCTCTCATATCTTTCGATGTAACATTAAATAATAATATTATTTTTCACTTTCACATCTCATGTCCTCATCATGAAGTTGTATATGAGTCTCAACCGAACGATGATTTTACGTCTTGACATACCTTCTAATTTAACTCATTAATTTTATTGAATTATAATTACTTATCCAAAATACTTGAACCTAAGTCAAGATGACAGTAGACTTATCTATCAATCATAAGTCATTTGACTTTTTCTCCAATTTTGGTAAAGATTAAATATATAAGCAATGAAGTTGTAGAGAATACAAGGATTTTAATTTTGTTGTTTGTGGTGCACATGAAGGCATCTGAAATATGGAATCAGTGTTCTCAATCGGATTATTACATCAAAGTTATGTGGGTCTAAATTTTTATAGAAAATTCATCCTATATATATTTTACTTTCCTATTAAATTATAGTAAAATTTGAACATATGATATATTTATATTATGCATTTATATTATACTTTGGGCTTAAGTCTTTACGAAGGGTATTTCATGCATATAGTAAAATATATTAGAGTGGACATATGTCTCATCCTAGAAATCTTTAACTTTTTTTTTTAGAGAAAGTTATATGATATTCATATAAGGATGGATACTTATTACCATTCTATAAATTCATACCTATCATTTCTCTAAAAGGAACTATGTGGTAATAATCTAAGGATAAATACTTGTCTTCATCGTATGAATCTCTACCTATTTTTCGAGGTATGTGACACTCATCGAGGGATATTCATACTTATAAAAGCATTATAAACTTTATATTTTAAAATTAATAAATGAATTAATAAAGAGTTAAGAGCTTATAGTAACGAAAAACATTAGGTGAGATGTGTAAGTGAGGAGAAAGTCGAGGAATAGGATATATTAACTTAGGGAATATGATTAATTCAACCATTTGATTGTATCTTGTTTAAGACTAACTTTTGATGTGTATATATATGTGTATATATATATATATATATATATATATATATTATTAATTTTTTTAAGCCCTTCCACCCAATGTGAGTTTTCTCACCTCATTTTTTTTAATATGGTTATTTTATATTTATTTAGATTTATTAAATTATTATTTAAAATAATAAAAAAAATAATTAAGTTATGATTGAAAAGATAGTTAACATCCTCACTTGTCTTTTCCAAATTTTTGATTTCATCACCTCTCACTATACCTTTGATTTTTTTTTTTTTAATTATCCCACCCTACACCACTCACCACTGTTTTAGCTACTCTAGCATCTTGGTGACTGCAAATGCAGTTTGTCAGCTACACCAAATTTAACAGCAGCAGTGTCAGGTTCAATGCAGAAATCAAATACAAAAAAATTAAGATCGTCATCTCCTCAGTGGGAGAGGCACTTGTGCTTCAGTGGGAAAGGCACTTGTGCTTCTGGTGTGTGTGTGTATATATATATATATATATATATATATATATATATATATATATATATATATATATATATATATATATATATATATATATATATATATATATATATATATATATATATATATATATATATATATATATATATATATATCTCTGAATTCTGGTAGAAGTTGTTTCCGAATGTGTGCAGGAAGATGACAAACTAAATTTGCACCTCTGCCTGTGTATATATGTATACCTCCCCACCCACCCTAATAGCAGCATCCAAACCACTACCTGCAGGGACCGCCATGGCTGCCACGGCCATTACTTCCCATACGAAAAGCTTCATCCATAAACTCTCACGTGCCACTGAATCTATTCCCACCCTCGTCGCCTCTCTCTATCGATTTCTACTCTTTCAGGCTAACCCATTCTGGATCCAGTCCTGCTACTTCTTCTCTTTGTCTATGGCTGGTTTCTTACTTCTAAAGATACTGCCTCTGAGAGACGTGACGAGTGAGCCTACCAACGTCGACCTGTTCTTCATGTCGGTGTCAGCTAACACTGTCTCAAGCATGGACGCCATGGAGATGGAGGTGTTCTCCAACTACCAGCTCGTAGTTCTAACTCTTCTAATGGTGGTTGGAGGAGAGGTTTTCGTTTCTTTGCTTGGTCTCCACTTCGCAAAGATCAAGTCCCAGATGAAGGATTCTTCACTCGATGCATCTGGCATGGAACTCGCTACTCTCTCCGATCAAGCTGAGCTCGGACACCAGAAACCCAACCCGATGCCTCCCGACATGACAGTACTGGACATGAAATCTAGCTCTAGAAAGCACCTGTTCTTTGTGGTGTTGGGCTATCTCATAGTAGCTCACGTGGTTGGTTTCTTGCTCATCCTTGTTTACCTGCGACTTGTCCCAGATGCCGGAGCTGTGCTTGATAGAAAGGGTATTAATGCGTCCATGTTTTCCATATTTACGACGGTCTCTACCTTCGCCAACTGCGGCTTCGTGCTCACCAATGAGAATATGGTGGTGTTTAGGACTTGTTCTGGCCTCCTACTGATAGTTATAGTGCAAGCACTCGTCGGAAACACGATGTACGCCTCGAGCTTGAGGGCAGTCATCTGGCTCTTGAAGAAGGTCACCAAGAGGCAGGAGTACGATTACCTGCTAAATAACTACGGGGAGATGAGTTATGATCACTTGCTTCCTGGCCCTCATGCATTGTACTTGGCTCTCACCGTGGCAGGACTTGTGCTGCTACAACTCATACTGTTCTGCTGCATGGAGTGGACGTCCGACAGCTTAACTGGGCTGAGCACGTATCAGAAGATCGTCGGTGCCATGTTCCTGTCGGTGAACTCACGCTACGCCGGAGAATCGATTGTTGACCTCTCAGCCATCTCTCCTGCCATCCTGGTGCTGTTTGTGGTGATGATGTTAGTACACCCTTTTTTCCCATTAGATTATGAGATTTTTTTTAATTAGATAAGTTATATTATATAGGAAATTAGATTTTAACTATAGTTTATAAATCAATAAAAATGAAGTTCAATTATGATAGAATTCTTTATAAGATGACTTAATAATAATAATAATTTAATTATTTATCCTAGACCATCTACTCTCGTCTATAAATTTATAAATTGATAGGACCTCTTAGAGATTCAATGTGTGACATGATAAAAAATAGAAGAAAGATTATAGATATTCTTTTAGCTCTCTTTAGTCCATATTTCATTGTTTATAGTAATCTTGTGAAATGATAGGAAGAGATAAGAAGGCTAGTCTAGTTATCCTTATAAATCGATATTGCTATAGCTTTCAGATCGGATGATGATACATTTACAAATTAGATAAAGATTTTCTAAATAGTATAAAAAAACTATACGCATCTGAACTTCAATATATGATTATTTGATTTTAGTCCTTGGCATTAAAATTTTTTTACATAATAGAAGCATGATTTTAGTGCTTGAACGATTCGTCTATGTTATCGATTTATTTTTCTATCTTATTCATCTTGTCGCTTACTTGCAAGTGATGCAAAGTCCCTCGCGTTATATAGGTAAAGTCAGAGATGAGATGCTACTCATGTTTGATCGATGGGCTACCATCGATAGCTTGTTATTGGTGATAGCACCATTAAGAGCAATAGCCTCTAGTAGTCATCGGCCATAGACTAGATAGATGACTACTATAGTCAACGACTGTAGTGTCCAATATCCTTAGCAACATAAGTCTAATGATGGTGCAACTGTGCGTGACAATTGTAACCATGGGCAGCGGCTACCTTGAGTGGCATCGATGTTGCCTACGATGTTAGGATTTGGCTATAGACGATGCTACACACATAATAGTGCTACTTCGTGCGGTAACACAGGAAAGCAACAACCCTATTGGGCGTTGCCTTTAACCAATGGTTGCACAGCAAATATATCATGAGAAAAGACAGAAGTTCAACAACATTTGTTGGCCATGGTCGATGTCGACGATGCTGTCGAAGGCCATGGTTCACAATGACTGTGCGACAACTATAAGGGTCATCGGTTTGACACAAACACAGACACCGACACTACTAATGTGGGTCGTCTAGCGATTGCACAACGATCGAATGCCACATGATGGTGATGGATGGTGGCCCTATAAAGGAAATGCTACTGTAAGGATGTACGGTCGATAAAGACTTGCATGGCGGTGATAATCGCACATGGGAATGTAAGATTGATGAAGGATCAATTATGAACAATGATCGGTGAGCGACGACTACGTTGCGTCGCTGAACAGCAACTGATAAGGACTCATATGGTAGTGAAGATCGATCGACCATGGATTAAGGTTTTTTTCACCATTAAAAGACTATTTTAACCTTTTAAATTTTTTAATTTCAATCGGTGTCTCCTTAACAGTTTTGTCATTAGAATTAGATATATCCAATGTATGGTTCAATAAAATTATGGTTTTATTTTTCAAAAATTAAATATATTTTACTTATATTCTCAACTATAAAATTGATCAATTTGACCTACTTTATTAAAATTTTAATCGAAGCCCAATTTTAGCCCAACTTTTGAATAATTTGTTTAGAAATTGGATTTTAACTAAATCCAATTTTGATTGATTTGGTTGTTTCTAAATCTGGGTAGCCCAGTTTTGGCTTAATTTTGGCAATGTTTAATTAAGTAATATTGATTGTCTCAGTTAGGTCATTTATAGAATTAAAAAATATAAATTATATTTTTTTATAGTTTTCTCATATGACATATTGATAAACTTTTTGCTTGGAATAATTAAATTTCAATTAATGGTCTTGGATATTTATGTAGTTATTTACATGTATATATTTAAAATTATAAAATAATATTTATATTCACATTACGATAAACAATGAGGCCTACTATGGTGGAGCCCCAAGCCCGTTATGATAGGAAGAAGACCCACCATGATGAACGATGAGGCCTGCTATGGCAGAACCCTAAGCCCATTACAACGAGCAAAAGACCCACTACGATGGACGATGAGGCCTGCTATAGTAAAGCCCTAAGCCTGTTACAATGAGTAGAAGACCCGCTACAACGGATGATGAGGCTTGCTATGGCAAAGCCTTAAGCCTATGAAGGAGCCCCAAGCCCATTGATGGGAAGAAGACCCACTACGATGGATGATGAGGCTAGCTATGGTAGAGCCCTAACCCATTATAATGGGTAGAAAGCTAGCTATGGTAGATGATGAGGCCTGCTATGGTAGAGCCCGAAGCCCATTCTGACGACGGCTTGTTCGCCGATTTCCTCGGGCGCCGGAAATATGTTGCTTGGCGACTGAAGAAGAAGACCCGCTATAGTGGATGTTGAGGCCTACTATGGCGGAATCCCAAGCCCATTACGATGATAAGAAGACCCACTATGGCGGCTTCGGCGTGAGTTCGCAAGAAGAAGTGATGAGGTCTCAAGCCTTATGATGACACAAAGACTCCGTGCAACCCATGCCCAATACGATGGGAAGAAGACCCGCTACGACGAACGATGAGGCTCGTTATAATGGAGTCCTAAGCCCATTACGATAGGTAGAAGACCTGCTACGGTAAAGTCTTAAGCCCATTACCATAGGTAGAAGACCTGATATGATAGAGCCCAAAGCCTGTTATGACAAAAAGAAGACCTGTTACGATGAAGGATTAAAGCCCACTACTATGGAGCCCTAAGCCTGCTACGGTAGAAGGAAGACCGCTACAATGGTATCGTCAGCCCGCTATGGCAAACCTTAAAGCCCACTATGTTGGAGCCCTAAGCCCACTATGGCAGATGGAAGACCTACTACAGTGGATCCCTAAGCTCACTACAACGGGCAAAAGGCATGCTACAACAGAGGATCAAAACCCACTACGACAGAGCCCTCAAACATGGCACAATGTGCCCAAGGTGAATAAGTCAAGAAACCCAATCCACACCGCCATTAGCAATGATAAAGTATTAGGCGTGACATACCCTAGGTGGGCAAGTCAAGAAACCTAGCCCGTGACTTACCATATGCCCAAAAAATGAAGACAAAAAAGAAAAACTCTGACCCGATTAAACCCAACAAAACGAAATCACCAAAAGACGTGCCTTAAACTTCCATTGAAATCTTGAAGCATGCCTTCCAGGGGGGATGAATGATAGGAAAAGTAATAGCATAAGCATTGATTTGCCGACTCACCCAGCAAACTGCTACCACCTAGATGACAATATGGGTAGGAGAACCCTCATGCCTCCCTTCCCCTGCGATCGTCAATAGGGACACGACATTCCTCCATCTGCCATTTATGATTTTGGGAAAGACTACATGAGCCAACCACCAAGGGTATTAATCCCTGGAGACGTGTTAGGATAGGATCCTTTCAGAATGCTGCGAAGCACTTCGCTGTCAGAGGTACTTCGCTTAACCAAGGCCAAATGCCTTTTAATTTTCAAGCTTTCAATCATGTTTTATTAAGTTTTTCTAGTCCAGTAGAGCCAGATAGGGGCATATTTAAGATTTATTTATTTTATTAGGAGTCCAAGTCTTGATGGACTTAGGGGTGTAACTCTATAAATATAGATGCATTTATTTCTTTTCATCATCTATAAAATATTATTCTAGCCTTTGGCAAACCCTAGAAGGCCAATTTCCTCGAAGTGATTAAGGAAGCTAATCTCCTTTAAGTGATCATCTCCTTTTCTTCCTCTTCTTCTATGATAAAATCCTAGGGGTCTTATCATACGATATTAGAGCAGCAATCCTCGATGTTCCCACTACAATTCCTCACATCACATCTATGCCACAACCGTCATCAAGCCTTGCCCTCAAAATAGCAATCAGTAATAGCATCATATCTTGCTCGAGTAAGAAAGGGCCATCGTCGTTGACCACCCCCATGCTGATCGTCATTGTTTCCCATCCAACGGACCACCCTCTCGCTATTCCCAACCCTTGGCAATGTTGCTCTCAACTACGCCACCAACGTTGCCTCTCAGACTCGACTACAACATTTTCTCCATGCAATGATAGAAATAGGACAACTCCCCAAGCTAATCGTCTTTGCCTCCTAGCCATGCTATCGTCCCTGCTCCTAAGCCGCAATCCTTGGCATCTCCGTAGCAACTCCTCATGCCATGGCTGCTACTTTCTAACCGTGATTCTTGCCATCACCATAGCAACTCCTCATGCCACCATTGTTGCTTTCCGACTGTGATCCTTAGTGTCTCCATAGAAACTTCCCATGCCAACATCGTCGCCTTCTAGGCACGCCATCGTTGCTACTTTCCAACCGTGATCCTTAATGTTTTCGCACCAACTACCCACACCACCGTCCCTTCCCAACTACGCCACCATCACTATCCTACAATTGCTATTAGAAAACCTAGGGTAGCATCACATGCATAGTGGAAGAACAAAAAAATAAAATCTCAGATTTCTTATGAAAAAAGTTTTATCGTCATGCAAAGATTGGTTTGCAAAAATCTCAAAACCGAAATACTACGCATATATGAAAGATGTGTTACCTAGGGGATTGTATATCCATGAAAACCTACAGATTTATAAGAGAGGATAAAGGAGGTCAATTGTCCTCCTCTTTAGCGATGATCCATATAGCAGGCGCTGCAAAGACACTCTTTAAATCACTGCATAATCCTCTTTTCCATGTGCACCATGCGATTGAAGGAGCTAGCCCTTCTTGCTGTCTACACACCCCGAACAGAGGTTGTCGATTGGGGAGGAGAGGGAGAGAGGAGTATAGGAGGTGACAGCCAAAAAAGGTCTAGCCTCTGACCCTTTGATTCCCTCCTATTTATAGAGGTCCATATAAACTTACCTTAATGGATCATGCCTTATTGGGTATTGGATCTCCATCCAACTATCCAAGCCTCTTGGACTAGTATATCTCTACCCAATAATCTCTTATTGACTCTTATTGGATATCATCAATAGGATCCAATAATTAAGGGGCTTACTGAATATCCAATAAGATAGGGGTGCCAGCGGATATCCCATATTCGAACCTCTACTCATCACAACATCTATCAAATGTATGTGACCCTCTAGGCCTAATATCTAGTTGGCCGTGAGCTATTTCTATCAGAACTCCTTTTAACCCAATGAATTATTATCTCTATAATTCACTTGCCTTATAAACTATGAACGTAATAGGCCACTACACTGCAGTCCCCAGATAATACATGAAAATTCAATCCATTAGATATATTTATCCTTAGTTCTCATGTATCTATAGTCCATCTATCTAATATTCTAGAGATTATATATTGGGCATAGTGTTGTCAGGCCTATACGGAATCTATTTGAGTCTTGCTCTAATCGGATTCTTTCGGAGAACTCTTTCTCTCTTAATCTGAATAACCCTAGCTAAGGATTTGCCTAAGCAACAACATACAAGATATTCCTCTCATGACAATAAGAGTGGATGATCCTCTATCGACACTCAATTACCTTCGTAAGATTAGTTGTCACTCCCGATGATCGATTGTGCTATATCTGAAACTTCTAGAGTTATAAGTCTAGTATCAAAGAGTGAAGTACTCATATAGGATATCCTTGATGTCTCAAGTCTAAGGGCCAGATACACAACTAGGACAATGAAATTACTATCTGATAATGACATATCATCAACCATCCAACATTCTGTGAGTGGATCAATCAGTGAACTCATTCTCTAATAAGCACATGCATTGTATCTCTAGTGTCCCCACATGAGCAACTATGAGACCAACCACCTCTATCATATGGACAAGTATATAATATACTAGTTTATTTGGTTATCTTGATGTTTATCTTGAGTAACTTATGACCAGAATTATTTAGGGTCTATGTTTAAAGGTAAATCAATCTCATTATCATGCTCTCATCATGATCTAATTCCTATTACACAGATCTATGGACATCATAATATATGCAGTAGGTAATATAAAATGAGAAAAATATCGAATAAATAATAAGCAAAAAACATACATATCATTTCACACATGCTATTACTCATGTGATTGACTTGCAAGGCACCTATGACTAGTAATCTCTTACTTGACTTAAAGTCAATCACCTACATATTTGATCCCCATCAAAACCCTGTGACGCTCAAAGATAATGTGAGACAATGGCTCAATCAGTAGATCTGCGATATTATCTTCAGATGAAATTCTTTCTACTGCTACATTTCCTCGAGCCACGATCTCTCTAATCAAGTGGAACCTCCTCAGAACATGCTTAGACTCCTGATGAGACCTAGGTTCCTTGGCTTAAGTAATCGCTCAATTGTTATTGCAATATAAGGGAATCGGTTCCTCGCTACCCGATACAACTATGAGATCCATGATGAACTTCTTCATCTAAATTCCTTTCTTTGCTGCCACTATCACAGAAATGTATTTTCCTCTATGGTTGAGTCAATAGCATTATCTTGCTTAAAACTTTTCCAGTATACTACTCTTTCATTCAGAATAAACACATACTGTGAGTTAAATTTGCTATCATCAACATCAGAGTAAAAACTTAAAGTCTGTATAGCTCTCAACCTTGAGGCTATTTTCTCCATGTACCAGTAAAAGATCCTTAGTCCTTCTCAAGTACTTAAGGATACACTTTACTACCTTCCAATATGTCAAATCTGGATCCACTTGATATCTGCTCATAACACATATAGCATACGTTATATCGGGCCTGGTACATAGCATAGCATAATGATATATCATCTCACTAAGGGATAGGATATCCTATCTATATTTGCCCTTCTTTAGAAGTCTTTAGAGATATACTCCTAAAAAGAGATATCCCATGTCTCATCGGTATGAGACCTTTTTTGAAATTTTTCATATCAAACCTTTTAACAATGGTGTCTATGTACTTAGACTGGGACATGCCAAGCATCCTCTTAAATCTATCTCTATAGATTCGAATCCCCAAGATATAAGATACTTCCCCTAATTCTTTCATGAAGAAATGTCTAGATATCCAAGCTTTTACTGTGGAGAATATTTCTACATCATTCCCAATGATTAAGATATTATCCATATATATTACCAAGAAGGTGATAGCGCTTCTATTTACCTTCCTGTACAGACAAGGCTCATATTCGTTCTTAACAAAGTTATAAGATTTGATCACTTTATCAAATCTTATGTTCCAAATTTGAGAAACTTGCTTTAGTCCATAGATAGACTTAAGTAATCTATACATCTTATCTAGACTTTCTTTGGATAGAATTCCTTAAATTGTATCATATACACCTCTTCCTCAATGTTGTTTATCGAGGAACGTGATTTTCACATCCATATGCCAGATCTTATAGTTATAGTTTGCTACAATAGCCAACAAAATTTGAATAGATTTTAGCATGGCTACGAGTGAGAAGGTTTTATCATATTTGTTAAGATCGAGTCCAACACTAAGAGAGAGAGAGAGAGGGGGGGAGGTGGTGTGTATGTGAGGGTGAATTAATACAACGGTAAAAACATTCGAATTCGTGAGATTTTAGAAAACTATTTCATACGATGAAAACTTTCGATGATTAAGTCCGTATTGGAAATGCTTTAGCTTGAGAGTGAGTGTGAGGAAGTAAAGCAAATAAAGTGATTTGCAGTAAAAGTAAATAAACAAACATAGTAAGATATGCAAGCCAATTTATAGTGGTTTAGTCATCCGACCTATGTTCACTCCCGATTCCTCCTTCGTTGAGGCCATCGGCTTTCACTATCGGTCTTCCTTCAATAAGCAAAGACCAACCACCCTTATAGCTATCTTCTCTTTTTAAAAAGTTTAGGAGTTAATCTCTTATAAGCCCACTCACCCCTCACTCTCTTAAACTTAACCAACACTAAACTAAAGGGAAGGAATTTTGACAAGATTTTAACATAGTTTTTTTCTCTTTTCTCTCTCAATTAGTGTGTATCCTGACCATAGATGAGAGGAGCATCAACTAGGTTCCAAATCTTATTGGATTATATAGAATCTATCTCAGAATTCATAACTTCTTGTCACTTCATAATCCTTATTTTATCTCTTATAATGGTCCTGTGAAATGATAAGAAGAGAGCAAAAGATGAGTATAATTTTTTCTTATAAATCAATATCATTATAGCTCTCAAAACGAATGATAGTATACTTATGAGTATAATTTTTTCTTATAAATCAATATCATTATAGCTCTCAAAACGAATGATAGTATACTTATAAATCAGATAAAAAAATTTTAAATCGAATGATAGTATACCTATAAATCAGATAAAAAAATTTTAAATGATATCAAAAGGTACCTACATCTAAACTTTGAAATATGTTATCTGGTTTCATAATGACTCACACTTGTGGTATGAGGTGACACACAGGCGCACGTTAATGGATCGCACTCAAACTCTTGTCAAAAGAGAGAACCCTAGAGACTTAGATGTTCCATTTTCATGTATCATCCACAGCCCTGTTGAACTAATTTGCAAGACATCAAGAACTTGTTGAACTAACGAATTCACGAACTTAATTGTGTTACAGGTATCTTCCTCCGTATACTTGTTTTCTACCCAGAGAAGATGACAGGCGGCTCCTCGAGGATGGAGAAACAAGCAGGAAGACAACAGGCCTGGGTTTGATCCTCTCACCACTGTCTTCTATTGCCATCTTCACCATCATCATTTGCATCACAGAGAGGAGGCAGATGTCTCGAGACCCATTGAACTTTAGCGTCCTCAACGTAGTTGTGGAGGTGGTAAGGTACGTGCATCCCTTCTCTTCATGAAGCCTCGGAATCCCACTTTCTTCAGTTACCTGGACCTTTATCCTTTATGCAGCTCGAACTTACACCAAAAAGCAGTCATGCTACTCTCTCTCTCTCTCTCTCTCTCTCTCTCTCTCTGGAACTAACAGCTGTGTGAACATGTGGCAGTGCATATGGAACTGTGGGCTACACAACGGGCTACAGCTGCAAGCGGCAAGTGAAAGCGGACGTGCACTGCAAAGATGTGTCGGCTGGGTTCTCGGCGAAATGGAGCAACAAAGGGAAGCTTGTGCTCATTGTCGTCATGTTCTTCGGCAGGTTGAAGAAGTTTAGCATGGGAGGTGGCAAATATTGGCAGTTTATATAGTTGTTCTTGTATAATTTGTCTCGATCTCCAAGTCTCGTCCACAGTATTATGTCCGTAATTTGGACTTCCCATGATTTTTATTTTTGTGTAAGATTATTATATGTATAATATAATGTATGTAGATCTAGAATGATTTAGACCTCTTCAGAAGAATCCGATCAACTTAAACGTCTAAGTATACATGCATCAAGACCCATCTCCCATCGCATCAAACCATCATAATTCTACGAGACCTCATTGACTTCTCGTGTCATTTTGATCGTTGTGTTAGCTCCACACAAATCTGATTAATCCTGAGAATGTACGTACACGTACGTATCTTTTTCTTAGGAAGGAACTGAGAAGATTTGTATACACGCTGTGCAGCGCTTAGGGAAATGTGGGGTTCTCCCCAAGCCATGCTTACAACTCGTGTCAGGGAACCAGTTTGGGTCAACCCCGTTCGACCGGGTTGTACTGTTACCACCGTTTTCTTACAGTTTTGGGAGTTCACTTACGCCGCGAGGATCCCACGACACGTAGGACTCGGTCCCACTTAACGAATAAATCCCGACACGTCGTCGAGCAGCAAATGAAAGCAGTCGGATGAGAGACAGCTAATCGAGGCACAAACCGACAAGGAAGCCGCAAAAGTAAGACGTATCTTTTACGAGCAATACTTTTGTTACCTCTACTGATACCCACGGTGATACCTGCAATTTTATTGGACGCAAAAACGAGTTGACCTATTGGACTAGCAGTAATAACGGGGTCCGAAAAGTGTCAAGACTCGGTGGAATTCGTATGCGTTGCTTTTCTTTTTCTCCACCGGGCTGTGCGGATCCAAATCAACCTCCATTACCCGACAATGAAAAACCCCAAATAACCTCTGTATTGTACCATATTCTTTGAACTGCCATCTACCAAGATCGAGATTGGAATCCATGACAGGGGCATTTTAGTTATTAATGGGAAGAAACGAGGGCATTGAATCGGACCCGCTCTTTCCCATCCCTCATCTTCTGTACCTTTTGTCTTTTTGCCCTTTTCCTCTGCTTTTCTATTACATCCCATTGCTTTCCTTCGGACGTCGTATTGGACACATCGGCTTCCGGAGAAACGAAGGCAGGCGACGGCAACGGCGGGGAAATGAAGAAGAGCGCATCGGAGCTGGTGCTGGAGGCGTTCCTGCTGCCGGATGGAGGCGATGGCGGAGAGCGGAACCCCCCTCCGCCTCCGCCGCCGTCCTTGGAAGAGTTCCTCCTCCCTGGAGCTCTAGATTTCGGATTCGTCGATCGGGTGAGTTCCCTCTTTGATGATCCCTAAGATCTAATTGCGTCTGCTTCTTGTTTTAAGGCGTGAACCGAAGCAGGATGGTCTAAGTGGCAATTCGACTGGTGGTGGGCGGCAGCTACTGAGCAGAGAGAGCCAGGCGTGGTCTCACAATCTGACGCCCAAGCATTCTAACATATCGGTGAACATGGATACCCAATCCTCCATCTGTGGTATGCTTTCATGATCGTTCATTTCTGTTTCTTTCTTCGTGGAGATAACCTCGGAGAAGGACTGTGATCGCTCTTTAACAATACCTGGCTAGACGAGTATATAGTAGAAGAAAGAACTCATTACTAGTAGCAATGATATCACTCTAATTCTAAAAACATATTAACAAAATAAATTGAACCGAACATATTTAATTGGACTTTCTTTTAGGGGGTTTCACAAATCTATCATTTTCAACCTTTGGAAATAGCATATTTGGCCCTTCAAAATATTAAAATATCACATATATGTTTTTGTGAAATATTTAAACCCTACATATATGACATTCGCATTAGCTTTCGTCAAGAGTTCAGATTAACCAATACTAACCCGGTTTCTAATGAATTTGAAAAAGGTTTAAATTTCAAATATCTAATGTGCACTTAAATTTTCACTGGTTATTTGATTCATCATTTTAAAATTAAATTTAGACAAGAAAATACAAAAATTACTAATTTAGAAGGGATGCATATGCAAATATTTTTTAAATGAATAGCATTAATTGCAGTTCGACATCAATATATGCTGACGATCAATTGATAGGGGTAAACCAAAGTGATATACCTGTAAGTTTTTGAGTTTGGCAGGGATATGTATGTAAATCTCAAGTTTTTGGAAGGGCAAATATGAAACTCACTTACTTTTTATGGATATATTTGCAATCTTAACTTCTTTCTTTAAAAAAAAAGGTAGTAGTGCATAAAATTTTTGTGATATGCATATTCATTTAGTACCTAAATCCTTAACCGTGTTTATCTTAATTTTTGTGATTTCACTTGCCTACAATAAAAGAGTAATACATTAAGGACATTCACAAAGATTTGTTTTTTTTAATAATGTACGATGTTGGCAAGTTTGCCCCTTTTTTCTGTCTAGAGAACTATCTTTCAAAATTTGAGGTAATAATTTGTGACCCTTTTCTCTTTAGTAGTTAATCTATCCCTTTGTAGCTTTCAGGGATTAGGGCCTGAGAAGCTGTATCCTTTCAGATCTTAGAAGATATGGTAAATTTTCTCTGAGGAAAATGATGATGAGAAACTAAGTACAAAATTAAAGAAAAGTATCCCTCTTTTAGATAAAATTTACTACTATTTGAACTAGATGATATGTATTATATGTAATTATGTTTATGGGCACAAAAGATGCTAGGCTTATTAGTATTTTGTATACGTATTGTATAGAAGTGTATAATATGCAGTTATTGTTCCATTTTGCTCATCTTTAACGACCAAATCTGAGAATAAATTGAAATTGCCAGAATCTGAGTTCCATTTTTATCTTTTATCTAATCTTTCAATCTAGGGGGGAAAAAAAAAGACAACTGTTTAGTTTCATAAATTCTTTGAACCCAGATTCTTTGTCACTTCCTCAGAAAGTCTCTGGACATTAGGGTCCCTATGCTTGAGATGCTACTAGGATGGGCCCTTTTGGTGGATCTACAATATTGTTTATCTCGGGAAAGAGAGCCCAATGCCTAAACGAATTGCTTTATTTCCCCATTCTTTTCTGACATCTGACCAAGTAGTTAAATTCAATTAAATTTTATCTTCTTTAGGAAAATTCAATTGAATTGATTTAGAAAGCCAAGTAATTGTATAAAGAATATATGCACATGGAATGAGTTTGTAAGTTAAACAAAATAGCATTTTATGTCACTTGTGAATTCTGGTTCTACAACTAGATTTGCAAATTGGACCTTTTGTCTTTGGATTAGAAAAACCTACGTATAAATATTAAAAACTCATGAAACTTCAACATTCCAAAAGCAGGATTTCAATGCCTGAGATCTGAGGTTTCTACTCTATGAACAAACTGAAATGCTTGCTTCTATGTTTCAGATGGGACACCAACTTCATCTCATAAGCTCATGGCAAAAGCAAATCAAACTCTTGGGGGAACGAGCGGGTCTGAGCAATCAGATGAGGAGTCCCTAGAAATTGAGGGTGGGCCTTGTGAACAAAGCACAAATGCTATAGACATCAAACGCATGCGAAGGTAAATCAAGTACTATGGTTGCTTCATTTGAGAAGGTTTTTGACATTGCATTATGCTCAAAACAGTTATGTGCCTGGGCATGAAACAATCTATGTGTGCTCTCACCTCTCAGGATCATATTATTCTTGTTCATACAGAAAGAGAGAAATTGAGGTAAAGGGAAAAGACACTCATATGGTTCCCTTTGGCCATTTTGATTTGTCCATCGATTATATATTGATGATTCTTCTATTCTTCGTAATTATTGGTCTTCTCTTTTTCTTTTTACACAGATGACAGAACTCTACTTTCTATCCTCCCCATCTTTCTTCTTTCCCTCACTTATCACCTTTTCATCATTCTTCCTTCTTACTCAAGTATTATGTCCTACCCTGCTTTCCCTCTTTCCTTAACTTATTCTCCTCCACCCGTATTTCTAGGGAAGGACAATCTCGTCTCTTATTCATGATGAAGGGCAAACATGTATTCATCCATGAGGGGGTCACACGAAGGTGCTTTTTTGTAAATTAATAACAAAATATGGTTTTTAATATATCTGATGATATTTTCATCTATTGAGATTATAATGACTCAGGAATTTTGGAAGTTCCCATCGTGAATGCCGAAGCAGTTGCTGCCAAGTAATTATACATAAAGAACAGAACATGAAATGGAATAATTGAGAAATAAGGGTAAAAATCTTAATGTTGCAATAACTTAAGAGCGCAAAATGAAATTAGGAGAAAATGTTTTAATTGATTTGGGTGAGGTACTTTCAAGCAACAGAAATGTTTTAACACTTCAGGAGGTCCACTAGTTAGCAATAACTCTTTATTTAAATGGTTTTATCTATATCCAAGGTTTATGCAATATTGTCAATGCTGGTCCATCGTTTATGGTCTGACTGAAGTGCATAGCACGCAGGATGCGTAACTTGTAAAGAACAATAATCTATTCATTACTTATCAAAAGGAAAATGCAGTGAGGAATTATTTATTGTTTGTGATGTTCTTCTATTGTGGTTCTTGTTTCTAAGGATGGTGTCCAATCGGGAATCTGCTAGGCGGTCAAGAAAGAGAAAGCAAGCCCATCTAGCTGATCTTGAGTCGCAGGTAAACTTACTGAAAAGTTAGTCTTCACTTTCATGTTGTTTTAGTAGTAGATGTGAATACCCGAAGTATCTATGCATATTTTCTCTCTAAGAGCAAAATTTTCACAGCAGGGTTCCCTAATATTATGGAAACGTTACAATTGCTTTAATCTTTTAATGTTCATGAGCAGGTTGACGCATAGGGTAAATGAAAATGGAACTGTAGATACAAGGAAATCTGGAAACTTGCATCCTACAGCACTAAGTCATCCCTTTGTTGACCTTCCAGATTTGCAGTCTCAACAAAATTTTTAAGAGCATTTGACGATATCATGTCATTTATTCTCCAAATTCATCTTAAAGAACACTGTTTTTCGGGTTCAACACCATCCTATTTCATGCATGCAAACTTGTCTTACCTTCCTCCTTTCACAATAGCACACAATATCAGGTTGAGTCCCTTTATCAGATTCTGTCCTCCTTCCAAATTCACAGAAGTTCCAAAAGAACAAAGAAAATGGCTGGTTTTAAAATTTATGATTCCTAGATCTGGAAAATCTTCAGGAAATTCTCATTCATCTTGAACTGATTGTTAAAGGAGCTGATCAAGAGAAAAATGTATTAGTAAAAAATGTGTATGTTCAGGGCAAAAGTAAAAAATGTTTGTCATGATTTGTTAAATTGAATGATAAGTCTGGATCAAATTGATTTGAGTTAACCTATATCAGATTGGACATCAATTGCATCCAAAAGCTTATGCTTATTATGGGGATAAACTCAGTATATGTTATCTGACTCTTTCAATCCTTATTTCAATCTCTTTACATATGAATATTCTCCTAAAATTTATGCTTTTATTTTTGCCAGGTTGACCAACTTCGAGGGGAAAATGCATCACTATTCAAGCAACTAACAGATGCCAATCAGGAATTCACTGAAGCTGTCACAAATAATCGGGTTCTCAAGTCAAATGTGGAAGCACTGAGAATTAAAGTAGCCTCTTCTTTACTCCTACATATTTGATAGAAAAAGCTGGAATATAAATATTTGGCACACGGAAGTGGAATAAGCAAGAGAACTAATGCTCTGTTCAACTGTTGCAGGTGAAGATGGCAGAAGATTTGGTCACCAGAGGTAGTTTAGCTTGCAGTCTAGATCATCTCCTCCAAAGTAGTGTTGGGTCACCACAGTTCCTAAACCCTCAACAGCCATGTGAGGAACCATCAGATTTCCTCCCCACCATCGAATTCCAAGGAGATGACTCGAGCTACACTGGCATCCCGGCTGGTGGACGAGCTCAGAACGAAGGAATGGAGACTGGTGTTGCCAAAACTGCAGCACTCAGGTCCGGGTTGAGCGATGCAAGCATAGACAACCTACATAATAGAATTCCTAGTGAAGTGGCGAGCTGTGTGACTGACATCTGGGCGTGTGATTCCAACACAGGTACAATGCTCAAGTAGCATCCTAATCTTCCATGTACCACTGGTGAGGACTTTACATAATTTTGGTTTGTTTGTCTTGTCGGCTTTTAAGGAATGTTGGGATCTCGTCCTCCTCGTAATGATGTATGCTTATCCTTCTAAATATTAGTATACTGAACGGTGGTAATTATAAAAGTAATTAGCACTTTTACCATTGAAAGGTACTTTAGACTAATACTTGCTCCAAAAAATATATATATAGTAATTCCTCAACATAACCTCAAAACAAGATAGTGTTTTGTTCCATAAAAACTAAAAAAATACAGAACATGGTAAATAATTTTGGCTTTGGGATCTATAGCCCCATTTTGTCAAACAAGATAGTGTTTTTATTTTTTTTTCTAATCCTATAAATGTCCATGGGAGCATAGCTGGAGGCGATACTAGATGCAAGTGATGAGAGACATTTGAAGCAAGGGTGGAGGCCACATTGGGAGCGAGTGAAGGATGGTGCTATTAAATTATGTGGTTTCTATTAATCAGGTAAGATATATTATGAATATGATTAGGTTATAAATGTAATTATCAATCAATAAAAGTAAATATTAATTAGAGTAAAAAAATTTAAAAGATAATTTTGATGGAAGAGACTCTTCTAATTATTTATTCTAGATGGTCTGCTCTCACTTATAAAAAGCTAATACTTCCTAGGGATTCCAGGTAGATAAGAGAAGACGAGAATACATGACATTACTAAGAAATTATAAATTTTCTCTCATCTTTCATTGTCCCTAATGCGTCGCTCATAAAAATCCTATGAAAGATAGGAAGAGAAGAGAATATGAGTCAAATTTTCTTTACCAATCGACATCGCTATAGCTTTCGAATCTGACGATTGTGTGCTCACAAATCAGATAAAAACTTTCTAAATGGCATCAAAATGTATGCATCATAAATTTGATATATTGTTATTTAATTTCAAATTTTGATATTAAAGTATTTCGCATAACAAAAAATATAAAGATGGATTTTATGCTTACAATTGTTGAGTTTCGGATTTTGATGATGAAACTAATTGATTGTGTTTTATTGTCTAATTATATTTTAAGTCACGTAGGTCTATTCGATCAGGATTAGACAGTTGACACAGGATGATTCAGCGTTGCACCGGAGAAAATCATGTTAGGAGATTGGACGTCGAGCCAGAGGCCCGGTCGATAATCGGTAGAAGGCTTCGAACATTGAGCATCGGGCCAAGAAGAGTGGTGTTGCGCCAAGGAGATCGGGGTTGCGGAGGTCAACCGTCGATTGAGCAATAGGCTGCAAGAGAGGACGATGCGTTGAAGAACCGAACGAAGCATCGACCAATGACGTGCTGGGCAATAGAAGGTTGATTCGTGTAATTGACTAGATCGAAGTAGAGTTAAGGTTTATGTATGCAGAATTAACTATTTTAAAAATAAAAAAAATAAAGCGAAACAAAGTGCCGAAGTCAAGTACGATGGAATCGTTGAGAGTTCAAGAGTTCGACGAAAGTCCAAAGATTCGTCGAGAGTGCTATCGGAATTAGCCAAGAACGAGTAGGGAGCTTGCCGAAGGGTTTTCAGAAGTTCGTCGGAAGGTTCGTCGGAAGTTCGCGAAGCTCGCCGAAAAAGATCGAAGCTTGCCGAAGAAGCTCGTCGGAACTCGCCAAGATCATTATGAAGTCCAGAAGCTTATTGGGAGTCCGCAGAATTGTGTTTGAGGGTTCGGCGGAAGACCGTCGGAAGCTCACAGGAAGAAGTCTTGACTTCCCGGACATTGTTTAGCTTAGGAAATATCTTTAATTTCATATTTAGCGTGTAATTAGGGTTAGGACTGGGTGTTAATCCTATAACCCTAGTAGAGGCCAACTGGGCTCAGTAATGGATTGGTTTGGGCCGGGTTTAAGGCCCAACCAGAAGTGCTGGACCCTGTCTAGCGGTGGCACCGCCAGAGCGGTGGCACCGCCCTAGGTCCAGCTCCCCAGGATGTACCGGGCGGTGGTACCACCTAGTACACTAACCGTAGCAGTGTATCAAGTGGTAGTACCGCCAGACATGGTAGTGGTACTGTCCAATGTCAGGGTCAAACTGGTGGTGGTACCGCTAGTACCTGGTAAACTCAGGATGGAAAGGTTTTTTGCTCTAAGTTTGAATCAGATTGGAGCCTATAAATACCCCTTTCATCCCTGGATTGAACACACAAGCACACATACTTTAAAAGTGAGAAAACGTTGTTCAAATCACTTTAGAAATCCCTCCTCTAGTTCTCATCTGTATTCCACCGAAAGAGAGGAGTGAAGTGCTTGTAAGGGTTATCTCTTGAGCTCGTCAAAAGGAGAGATATTGTAAGGGAGTTCGTCTTTACCCGTTGAAAGGAAGACAACTAGTGGAAAGCCAGTGGGCTCAAGAGAAGAGGAATCGGGAGTGGACGTAGGTCGTATGACCGAACCACTATAAAATCGGGTTTGCATTTACTTATTATTATTTACATTACTGTAAGTCTTTACTTTACTTCCTTCACTTCCTCTTCATCTTCTTACGTGCGTCTTCAAATTAAATACAATCGAAACGCTTTGAATCGAAACGTTGCTTTTAATCGTATGAAGTTTTTGAAAGTTCTTAAATCGTTAAAATTTATCATACTTAACAGCTGCACTAATTCAAACCACCATCACCCCCTTCCTCCTTTTAGTGTCGTTTAAATCCCATGGTATCAAAGTCATATTTATGAAATCAAATATTTTAGTTCTATATGTTAGCATCTTTCACTCGTAAAAATATATTATCTGATTTTTATTTACAATGCATAAATGATTATTTTTATTCTCAATCTGTTTTTCTATTCTGTCTATCCTATCACCTACTTATGCATGATAGAAGGTTTCTCATGTCTGATTGATAACCATTATCGACAGCTTACTAATTAATAATAGTATTGTTAAGGCGACAGTCGTCAGTTGTGGGCGGCAATTGCGTATGCAACAAAAGCACTATAGATTGTGACAATTGTGATGTGCGCAATGGTTGAAGTGGTTGTGCAGCGACATTGTGTGCAACGGCTTCAACCATTATCATTGCATGCGATGGCTGTAGTAGTGTCATTGCATGCAGTGGCTACAACAACACCACCGCTGCCTAGTTATGCCGATTACAGCAATGCCAACTATAGCAAAATCTAATGGTCGTGATCGACATCACTGGACACTAAAGGCCTATAGATAGAGTCGTCGGGTGACGTATGTGTGCATAGCCGCACAGTGACAACCATGGGGGTCACTAAGCAGTGCATGCACACAGTTTGCACATGGGCAAGCCGATGGCACTCGAGTGATAGTCATGCACGGCAACAGTCGCACAAATGGAGTAGAATTAAGGTTTCTTTTTCAAAAAAATAAAAGGATATTTTTACCCCTACATAATGAGTAAAATTTTAATCTGTATCCTTTTGATAATTCTATCCTTAAAAAATCAGATATTTTACTTACACATCCTAATAAAATTATAGTTTTACCCTTCAAAAATTAAAATTTTCTAACTTGTGTCCTCAATTATAAAATTGATTAATTTAATTTATTTTAATCAAATATTTTGAACGGACTTGTTCATTATTGTATTTTGACTGCTTGATTAAATTTAAGTTTGATCAATTAAGTTTTGATCAAATTCGAAAAAAAGTCCAATCTTGAGCAACTTTGATTTTGATCAATTTTAATCTTGACCGACCTAATTGGGTAAATGGTTAGCCCAAATCTATCAGCACAATTTGGGTAGACCAATTATGAATCTGTCTAATTAAATAGGATTAATTGATATAAGGTTACATGCAAAATTAAAAAAATATAAAAAAAATAAACTATAAATTAAAAAAAATCATATGATATATTAATAAAATTTTGCATGTGATAAATAAAAATATATGTATTGTTCTTGGATATTTGTTTGATTATTCATATGTATAAATTTAAAATTATGAAATAAAACTTATTTTTCACGTAAAGATATGATTTATGTTTCATCATGATTATGGTTATCATATGAATTTTTCTTTATATTGATTAATATTCAATAATTATTATAATTATTATTAAACTATTTTAGCATAAATTAGATTAAAAAATTTGGTGAATATTATTCATATCTCATATTCCTAAGTTTTATCTAACTAGTAGCTGTCAAAGTAGCATGGGATAGTAGGTTTCTGAAATGTGAATTACAATAAAGATTTTTATCATTTATGAAATATTTTAAGTTATATTTTATAGAATTATATTAGTCTTATAATTGCCAAAGTGACCTAGACTAATAACTTATAAAATTACATTAACGAATTAATCCTAAGTGATATTAAGAAAAATAATATTCATAATGGCACACATAACTAGAAAATTTAGATAATCCCAAAAAGAACCTACTTGAATAATTATATGATAAGATAAGATGATACTATTTAGATATTACTGTAATTTAGAATTGTAGATTCAAAAGTAGCAATACTATTCTACTTTCATTGTATCAATCCTCCATAAATATTTTTATATAAATACTAGATACATTAATATTTTATCTAAAGGTGAAATAGAATTGATATCAATAGTTCAACATTTATTGAAAAAATTAAAATATTAATATTATATTATTATAGTAGTACTTTCTTTATTATATTTTGATAAATATTTTTATATTTTTAGATTAAATTATTATAAATAACTTGAGTATATGTAATTTACGCGAGGTGTGTTAAACCTTGATCAAACTCGTTGAAAGGATCATAGACTTTAACTTCTAAAAATTTTATAGAAAAAATAATTAAGATAAATAATCAAAAAAGGTTTAAAAAACTTGATTTTATGATCATTATTATTTAGACTTCATTACAATATACAACTAGCATACATTAGTTACTATATTAATGAAAAAACTACCTAAAATTTAGTATAACTATTTTTAAGAAATTCAAAATTATATCCTCTATATAACTGATAAAATTATAAGTTTAAGAACATTAAGCATAAATATAATTGAGTCCTTTCTCATATAATTTATTCTTAATTCTATTTCTTTTTAGTTTTGCTCTTTTAAAATTTATTATAATAAAATTAAAAATAAGTGAAATTTAAATAAGCTACTCATATATATGTTTGAAAAGAATTAAAATTAAAGTAAGAAAGACTTATAATATTTTGAGTGATACTTAAAGAGTGGATAATAATAAAAAAAAGTTGAAGAATAGATCACTTAAGTTTATAAATACTATATAAATTGATAAAAAAAAATTTAATAGTAAAGTACTATTTCTATGGCAAGGAAGATCATATGAAGAACTACATGTTTAATTTAAAAGGGAAATATATAAGTCTGACCTTTTACTATTTCAAATCAAATATTATTAAAAAAATTAATACTTGGTGGATTGATCAGTATGCTTCAACATATGTTGCCAATAATAGAAATTTAATTTATCATGAAAACCAAAAAAGAATAAAATATTCATTGTTATAATGAATCATTTTAAAACAAAAGCGATTGTAATTGGTACTTATTGTCTACGTCTAGAAATGATTCATTTGATGGATCTTAAGGATACATATTAGGTTCCTATAATTCTAGAAATTTAGATTCATTATTTGGAATTGTCAGGATATTATTTCCATTTTTGTTATTGTAAACTCAATATATTTATAATTTAATAAAAATAAACTTTTAAATTGAATGATTATAGATAATTAATATAAATCTTTAGTTTACAACGGTTCTATAATCAAATATTGAAATAAAATATAGTTTCATAAACTCCTTGAGATTATACATAGTTACATATCAAGGTTACTTTAGGTTTCTTATTTTAGTAAAAAGATATTTTATCACCTTTAAAAATTATCTATTGAGATATGACTATATAAGGTCACAAGCTATTAACACATATACGTGTACATAAATAAAGTTAAAAAATAATTAGATAAAAAAGTTAAAATTATCATATCTAATATAAATAATAAATTTTATAATAATTATGATAAACCTGATCATAATTTTTATTCTTTTGCTAAATTCTAAAAAAGTAGGATATTTATAAATAAGATTATTGAAAAGTAAAATCAGACTCTTATAGATATGATCAGAAGCTTAATAAATTATTCTTCTATATATGAATGAATGTGAGGAAAAGCTTGAATATGATTCCTAATAAATCAATTACATCAACGGAGTTATGGATAGATAGGAAACCCAACTTAAGGCATTTATATATTTGAAATTGTCTGCAAAGATAAAGATATTCAAATCATATAAAAATAAATTGGATTCAGGGATTATTCTAAATATTTTATTGATTATTTAAGAAATTTAAAATGATATAAATTTTATTGCCCTAGGGATAGTTAAATCTGATGATGTAAAATTCCTAAAAAATAACAAATTAGTGGAAGGAAAAAAAATTTAAAATTTAATTTTGATATTTAAAAAATATAGGTTGATATTTCTTTATCATTTTATATTCAAGAGATTGTTTTTTTTTTTCAAATCACTAAATAATTTGATAAAGATAAATAATAAAATAACATTACAGAATATTCACAATATGAAAGGAAAAGGATATCGCTAACTCCCACATAATATTGATATTGCTATTGATGAACTTATAGAATAATCACAATAAATAGTTTTGAGAATATCTCAAAGAAAAAAAGATCTATCATTTTTTTTATTAATATATGATATATCTATAAGAATTAAATTATAATATAGAAATCAAAAGGATCTCTCATTATTTTCACAAGTTATGGAAATAAAAATTCTAAAAAGTGGTATAATGCAATAAAAAGAGTTAAAGTTAATGGACCAAAATAATATCTAAGAATTCATCAAATTACCAAATAACAATTAAAAGGTCTTCCATAAACATAACTCAAAGGGTAATATCAAACGATATAATATGTAGACTTGTGATAAAAAAATTTACTCATAAAAAATACATAAGTCATAATAAGATATTTTTTCTATTTTTTTTAAATAAATTCATTAAGAATAACTCATTTTACATCATATGAAGTGAAAATAAATTTTCTGAATAAAGATTTAGATTTATATGGATTAACCTAAACGATTTGTAAAAAAATGAATGAAATATAAATTTTGGTATGTAAATTTAGAAAATATATTTATGACCTTAAATAAGCCTTTAGATAATGGTAAATAAAGTTTCTTAATATTATTGTTTCTTCATATTTAGAAAAATATTGTTGATTAGTATTTATATATGAAGATTAGTGAGATCAAGTTTATTATATTGGTCTTATATATGAATAATATTTTACATGCTCACTAATCTTGATTTATTGTACTCAACTAAAAATCTGACTAATAATTTTAAAATAATTAATATGAATGAGGCATCTTATGTTATATGTATTGAAATATTCAGGAATGATCATAATGATTATTAAGATTATTTTAAAAATGATATATTGATTAAGTCTTGAGAGGTTTAGTATATAGCTTTGTTCGGAAATGATAAAAGTAAAAAAAAATTAATCAAAACAAGTATTTTTAAAATAATTTTAAAAATTAAATAAAAAATATTCTTTATGCATTAATTGAAAGTCTATTATATGCTCAAAACTATATCACATCATATATCAGTTTCATAGTTAAATAGGGATAACAACACTAAGAGACTTTAAAGAAAATAATAAAATATCTAAAATAGATAAAAAAAAATTATACGCTAACATATATGAAATTAGATTAATTTAAAATAATAATATTTTTCAAGCATTGATTTTATAAATTATCTCAATAACATGAAGTCCATTTTATAATTTAAATCTATATCAGTGGAGGGATAATTTAAAATATATATATATAATAATATATTATTGTATTACTAACAATAGTTGATTTTGTGGCGAGACTACTAATCAAACTTTATGAATATAAAATTTTATTCAAGAATTTGGTATAGTCAGACTTAATTATCAAGTCGTTGAAGATACTTAGTGATATATTATAGTAATTTTCTTCTCTAAGAATGATAATTACTATTGCAACTCTATACATTATGGTATAAAATACTTGATGGTTAAAGAAAAAATTTTAAATAATTAATATCAATTAAGAACTTAAGTTTTACTATATTGATTATTGATCCATTCATTTAGCACTTATAACCTAAAGTCCATTCACCTAAGACCTACGGTCTAAAGTGTTTTAAAAAATATATTCTTATGATTTAGTTTATGAATAACTTATAAAAGATATTATGACACATATCAAAATAAATATTATAATTAATATTCTTATTTATGTAATTAAAATTATTTATTTATGTTATCCTATTCATATGTATATATTATGATTGAATGTGCTATTAGGATTATCTTAACAAGATAAATTACATAGATTATTTTGAATTATATTAAGAAGGACTAATAGCATTATAGTAAATAGAAATAAATATGATATTGATGATATATAATCGCTATGATTTTCATTCGTAATCAACCTTAATATGGTATTATGTTTATTGGACTTATTAGTCTATTTTATAAAATTTATATATAATTATAAAATATTTTTAAAAAAATTATTTCATTTATTTTACTTTTAAATTTTTATATCTTACTAATTATATAACCCTAGCTAATTAGATACAATATATAATGAATATAATTAGATCATGATTATCAACTAATAAAAATTAAAGATCAATAATCAAATTCCTTAGAAGAAAACCTTAATGGAAAGAACTCACTCATCACAACATGACCTCCCACGGATTTAAGACAAATAAGAGAAAACAAGGATACGAGAGAAAGATTACATATTTTCTTTCATCTCCTTTTATCTATAATCTATCATTCATAATAACCTTATGAGAGAAAGATTACATATTTTCTTTCATCTCCTTTTATCTATAATCTATCATTCATAATAACCTTATAAAAGATTAAAAAAAATGAAGATCGATATCGCTATAATTTTAGATCCGACAACTATATTCCCCCAAATCAGACAAAAAAAAAATTTAAAATAACATTGAAAGATATGTCTTATAAATTAAATCTATTGTTATTTAATTTTAAATTTTAGTACTCAAATTTTTTGTATAACAAAAGCACAAAGATAATTTTTATATTTACGAGTGCCACATCGAGAAAATAGAGCTAAGTGCAGGTGTGGGGGTGATGAGCATAGAAGGGTGGGTAAAGCCTCACGATGAGAAACAAGGACGATAGCGATGAATGAGAAAGCAATAAGTGAGCAAGACTATAGGAACAAAGGGCATAAATAAGACGATAAGGAAAGGACAAGTAATGCCTCATGATAAAAGCAAAATGAGTGGGCAAAAACAAAGGCGACAACAATAACATTTACAAAATTATACCTTGTGAGAAAAAAAAATAAAAAAAAAAAAAAAAAAAAAACCCATACATATATATACACACGCAAGCACATAAAAAATCCAATCAGAGAAAGTTAATGGTACAACTTACAGAGTGAGACGTAAGGAAGTTCATAGAAAAACCTCCACGAGAAGTATTATTTAAAAATCGACGAGAAAATGTAAAATGAGAACAAACAACCGGGAATAAGGCAAGAAATAATTGCGTGACAGAATACAATATTTATAATAGTATCTACAGTTAATTATTTACTAAGGATGAGGAAAATGATATAAAAAATAATTTGTACCATCAGCATTTGTTGATTTCCTAGTCAGCTGAAACCAATCGCCACAACATCGGACCAATAATTCTCAGTTTGTCACCACGTAAAGGTAACTACAATCACCAACCAATCAGGATGATTACCGCCAAACCAACATTAAATGCATCATGCTGTAACCAGAAAAGAGAACCAATATTTCCCAGTTGTCAGTCCACATTATTCTCAACCACAGGTCCAATTCAAAAACCTATTCCATTATATAATAAACCTAGTTAGCCCAAATCAGCATCGTCAATAACATGTTAAATCAAGAGGTGATAATAATAATAATGCAGGTGCATACCCTTTACTCCATGTAACCTACGCTAGACTCCTACAAAATACATGTACTATACCAGGTTTAAGGTTTACACTATAAATATACCCTCACCTTTAGCTCACAGCTGCTCCCAAGAAAATAACTGGGAGAAATCCAGCAGGTCTCACTAGGGAGCTTGCCTTGGTGAGTTAGCAGGGCCACCATGCAACTTTGATTCACCTTTCATGATTCAGGAGCAGCTGCGACCACAAAATGGTATAAACTTTTAGCAATGAACACAAAATTATAGCAAACTCAGGATATCTGGAAAAGCATTTTAACTTTGCAAAATTTATATTTGAAATAACATTTTACAGCTAGAGATTCTACTAAAAGAAAGGGTGATCTGCACAAATAGTCAGAGAATAGTTACATCAATTAGCATTGGTTTATTTAGGTCATAAAAAGATGCAAATCGATGTACTAGTATAAGAGATTTATAGATTGCACTAGCACTTAGTGCACACGGAGTATGAATAAAGCCCTTATTTAAAAATTGCATCACGTACAGACTGGGAGACACCTGCTAACAAGGTCTACATAGAATTGGGAGCCAGAACAAGGGCACTTTGTAGACCATCTTATAACATCTTTCATATTGGTTCAAATTTGCTAGCAAATTAATATGTAGAGCATGAATCTGTACCTTCACCACATAACTGTTCAACCCGAGCAACTATATGTTTCCCATAGGTGTATTTCTTCAGAGCCTGCAGATGAACTCTTATGCAATCCAGCAACATTTGACGTTGTTTATCAGTGCTTATTTCAAGAATCTTCTGGACCACATAATTTGCAAATTGATCCTTCATCATTACCTGAAAAAGGATGCCAAAGGTTGAACATAAGAACTGGGGATGGTAAACTTGGAAAGAACTCTACATCCCTAGTAGAGAAGAATCATTCTGTCAACCAAGCTGCATGGAGATCTTGTAAAACATCATCTAATCCACAAGAAATAACCGAAAAAGCTCTTGGAGTAAGAAATAGTCAATCAAGTCAATGATCAGGAACAAACTGTAACAACCTCAATTGGTACTAAGTTTGGTCAATGGTTTCCAGAAACGTTTTGAAGGATTTACAAAAAATTGACAATGATTTTAAATTGATAACATGGAGAAAAGAATTTTTTTTATTCCTTTTAAGATTGCATGCACACATAGGAGCATGTGTCTACTATTCTCCAATAACAATTTACTACAAGCATATTGCTGCTAGCTTGGAAACCACAAACATGGCCAAATGGAGGTGAAACCTTGTTGATAGATACTTTTGCAGAACTAGTGCACATGGAGTGTCTAAAACCAAATTAGGACCAGGACAACACCATATAAGCTAATTGTTGCATCATGCATGAGCCAACAAAATACCAGTTTGGCTCTAAGGCATGCATAGAATAGTATATATTTACCAAAATACTGTATATAGCAGTAATGGATAAATCAGACACAATATGTGGTTTAACATTTAGAAATAGTATGAAATGAACTCAATAGACCAAGATGTGACTATAAGTATAGAAAGACACTATTGCTTAAATTATGGCAAGGAAAAAAATTTGATGTTGACAACAATATGCTGCCCCAAAAAGTTTTGGAAAAGCCTGTGGCACTATGAAACCAAGTTTCCTGCTAGTGGAGATGAGCATTAGGTTCTTTTCGTGCCGTAAAGGAAAGCCATCTAGAGTTTTATCCTGAATACAGCACAATGGGAACAGGTAACAACAAGGTTCTCAAACTACGAGTCACAACAGAAAAGTTCACTTATCAAAGTCCAATTGGACAACAAACCATCAAACTAATGTATTTGCACATACCAGTAAATTATCATTTCCTTCATTATGTCCAACTATTTCCTTGATCAAGTGATCTCTTTCTTCAATATTACCATACTCCAAACACTTCTCGACAACATTTGAAGCAAATTTGTGTTGGCTCATCTGTACAATTTGCCCAAAAAATTTGCTGATGATTTGGCTTCTTTCATGTGGTTTTCCCCTCTCTAAAACATGCTGAAACCAACATAAATATGTCAGGATATGCCTGTCTAAAAGTTAAGATACCCTCTTACTAAGGCTTATGCTGGCAGCAACTACACAAAAATGAGAGAGACAAATGAAAGAAAAAAATACTGTAACAACACCTTGTCTCCTCTGGAGACCATCCAAATAGGTGAATTCAATTACAGGTAAATCATTAGATTATAAGATCAAAGACTCCAAAAAATGCTCACTTCTTCTTCCAAAAGTGGTCACTTAAAATCTACCGCCCAATGCAATGATGTCATTCAAGTAGCATAGTACTGAATTGAAGTATCCGTGCCAAGCTGGGCATGACATATTGATCAACAGACATAGTAGGTATTGTAGTCTGATTTAAATTCAAGAATTAAGCATAAGGTGTAAGATTTTCCCATTACCTTACCTGATGAATGACAATCGAATACTTAATTTGTATAGAAGAATGGGATGAACCAAAGGGAAAAGTGAAGTAACTCACTTGTGTGACATAATTGCCATACTGATCTTGTGCAAGCAGGCAAGCTGATTGCAAAATCTCATCCACAATCCATTGGCTTTGAGATTCATCTGTACAATGCTCGAGGACTCTCTACAAATAGGAGATGATATGCTTCAGAATATAAAAAGCAGTATGTACAAGTGATTGTAGAACCAAATTCTGCTTAGAAAATCATGAATTTTCTAACCTGGATCACACGGCAACCGTAAGGATGTGTAGAAAGTGTTACAACTTGACCACAAAATGCAGATATTATAAAACGAATTTTCTCTGTCAGTATACACTCAATGCACTTTTGAATCACATGGTTCCCATTCTGATCACAAACACATCTCATAACATTTCCATCGAGTTCTTGCACAAGCTGTGTTTTCTGAT
Organism: Musa beccarii; assembly: GCA_024322285.1. Taxonomy (NCBI): domain Eukaryota; kingdom Viridiplantae; phylum Streptophyta; class Magnoliopsida; order Zingiberales; family Musaceae; genus Musa; species Musa beccarii. The sequence goes on along the minus strand of CM044395.1, from coordinate 31,974,381 downwards.
TAAGCTCAATAACCTCAAGAGCCTGCAATTGGGAAAAAGAATTTAAAGGGCCTGCAAGGAGATGGAGCCAGAGGGAAACAAGAGGCTTAGAAAATTTCCCTACCCATCGAAAGTGTTGCTTCCGTCTTTAAACAAGATTAACTTGCCAAAACTAGTATAATCTTAAGCATTTAGCTCACTAACTTTAAAGGACTACCATTTTAAGAATCAAACTAAATGCAAAGGCAAACTTGATGTGAAGCATATATGCTAAAGGTCTACAATTTTAAGACCTCTCGATAGAAGCAGGAAAATAATGCATGGTTCTCTACGTGTTAACTTGGAACATCATGCAAAACTAAAAAGCAATAAACCAAAAATCATGATAGTATATTCTATTTTTCCAACAAGTGGATCCTCTTGCAAGAAGTAAATCAAAATTTTCTATGCAGTTAAAATACCCAGCCTAGACTTTGTATATCAAATTTCATGAATGATTATTAGCTTAAGAACTTGCTTTGCAATACAAACAACATAATTTGTTTTATTAATGCATTTTGAGAGTCAGTCTTGGCACAGCCTTGATAACCAGGTTTGAGTCACAAAAATAGTCTACTTGCAGGGGTAAGGCTGCACACATGAAACCTCCCCTGCTTAGATTTGTGCACATGCTATGTAGCATAGATGTACATCCAGGGCACAAGTTGAAGTTGATTACCATTTGAAAGAAGTCTCATCAATAATGTTGAAAAAGAATCAGAGGACTTCCATCATTGTATGATAGAAAGAACAGCAATGTAAGCATTTTTAGTTTCATAATTAAGATAATTATTCCCATTAGTGTCCAACTATAACATTAATACCCTATAAAAGAAAAAAACATAGTGCACGAGGTCACTGCCAATGCAGGGTCTCCCATCTCTGTCAGTAGAAAAACCATTTCAATAGAAAAGCAATCTTGCCATTGTACTAAGGCTTACCCTCTGATTAACACCTTGTTACCAGTTCATTAAATTCCACATAACCTTTATGTTGAAAGCCTGCCTAATCTGCATTATTAAAGGGGCATGGGTGAACATGCATATTCCATATTTCTTTCAATGCTACTATCTTTTAGTTTGAGACATTTATCTTGCTCCATACAACTCGATTTTATATAATCTTGCTTATGCCACTCTCAACGTTACTACCCTTCAATGTCATATAAATTGAGGGAACAACCTAAAAAATATTTTATGCTTGCTTTCTTGCCATTTCAAAAGGAAAATTATATGCTTTCTTTCTGGCAATATCAGAAGTTCCAAACTGTGCAGTGTACGTCTGTGAAATTCTCAGCTTTCGTAAATGGTTAACAGCTGAATAATTCAATGTAACTCAAAGAAAAAAAAAATCATTCGCTACCACTAAAACAAATCCATGGGCACCGGAAAAATGGACCTGAACTATGTTTGTTTTATTTTTAATATTTTCTGCTATGTACAAGGCAAGAAATAAATAGTAATATTCAGCATTGTGCAATCAGTAAACTAGATCACATGGTCTATTCCCATTAAGTCCATCTTCTATTGCATATGTCTAGTTTGCTTCCTACAAGACAATGTCAAATTACAGGAGAGCAATTCATTCATGCTTTATAATTAACCCATAATGAGAGAAGGCATGCATGCTAATAAGGACTATTATCCCTCAAAAGATTAAAAAAAAAGATAATTAGAATGATTGGTACTGATCAAGCAGACCAAGGTAAACTGGAAAGTAACTGTAATTGGAAAAATTGCACTAATTTCTATAGCTAGAAGTTTCTATAGCTATAAGAATGATTGGTACTGATCATGCAGAAAAGAAACTTTCCTGAACCTGTCTGAGAAAGATTTGCATTATTGAAATAGAATATTCTTTGCTGTCTGATAACAGAAATAAGCCGCATCTATGAATCCAACTAACATCATGCCAGATCTAGTTAACAAATTCAATGTCACTGACTTAAAGGTCACACTGGCCATTCATGTTATGTTATGCGGCCATACAATTAGAATTTGAGGTCCAACAAAGAAAATACATAAGATAGTGCTAAATAGACCTCATGCAAGCCAGAAAAAGATACCTTTTGAATCACACGACAACCATACATCTGCAGGCTCAAAGGCAAGACATTGCCAACAAGCTTCATAGCAAGCTCTTTCCTTTGTTCAGGATTCCCATGCTCAAAAAACTGAAAGGCCAGAGCAATCAATAGGAAAAGCCTCACATACTGACGAAAAGACTTGAAAGTACTTACACAAGAACCAACTTAGAAATTACAATATTTTGAAAAAAAATCACTAAAAGAGTCCACGACATGTTTAAAACACTATACCTTTTGAATGACATAATTACCAAATACATCAGTCATTAGTGAAGAAGCATGTGGAAGCACTTCCTTAAAAACTGATGCCTTCTCATCAAGACTACAAGTCTCTAACTTTTGCTGAATAAATCGACTGCCATGTTGGTCAGTGCTGAGGCAAAGAAGGATACGAAGGATATCATTTCATCATACAAAAAGTTCCAGTATTGCAATTAAGAAAATGGTCAGAATTAGAAAAAGACCAAATTGGAACTTGCCTAAATTCCACAATATGCCCAGCAATATCAGATAACTCAAATCTACGAGCTTTGTTGGACTTAAGCTCTTCAATAAAAGAGTCTGAATTTGAGTAGTCAGCATTCTCACATCTTCTTTGGCCTTGCCATCCAAATAAAGAACCAGCATTTCTTTCAGAACTGAATGGAAACTTAATGTTGCCATTTTCTATTCCTGAAATGCTTGCCCCAGCTACTGATGATCCTTGAAAAACAGGACTGACAAGTGGGGAGCTTGGAAATTGCATCAGGAAACTGATGTTTGGAGAGTTCTCATAGTAATTGGGACTAACACTGCCTCCTTTTATAGCACAAAGTGTATTGACACCGGCAACTCTTGCAGCCTGGGGCCTCTGATGAGGTAAATATGCAGAAGAAGCTGGAGCTGTTGGTAGATCACAAGAAACTGGTAAGCTTTGCAAAACACTTCCCATAAAGATCATTGAATCATACTGACCTGCAGTAGCATATGCATCCACAGAGGGATACTGATAAAAAGGCACATATATAGGATCTGGAAAGGGAGGCTGAATAGCTGGAGCCAGCTGCCCATATATCTTATACAAATGCTGCATGTCAACTCCAGATGCAACATTTCCCCCAGAAGAAACTCCAGAAGCTCTAGCACTGAAGTTTGCGCCCACAGCATTCTCAAAAGGCACTGGATTACCAGTGTGATGAGGATTAGCAGAAACAAGTGGAGTAACCACTGGGGGATTTAGTGCACATCCACTTATCCCGAAGTGGGAAGGATATAGGCTAGAAGATTGCATGTTGTGGTAATATGGAGTTCCATATGCAGCTCCTGTGACAAACAATGGAGAAACGCCAGAGGATTGCAACAAAGGCTGCACTTCAACAGAGGGTAGTTTGGGTTGTCCATGAGAATAATGGCACCCAGTAATTTGAGAATAGTGCACTCCTTGAGCATGAACATAAGACTGACCAGTCTGAACATGGCAAGACAATCTTCGTGCATTTATGCCAACTTGCTGCAAGAGTTGCTGAGATTGGTGACTTTTGTGGCCATCAGAAGATAGCCTTAGCTTCTTCATCTCATCTTCAATATTACCAAGAACTAGATTGACCACACCACGAGGTGAAATGCTGTTGTGTATATCAGTGCTGCCATTGATTGATTCATTTTGACCTGGGTGTAGATTAACTGTCTTCTCAGTGGATGCTGGGTATAGAACTGATACACAACCAAGATCGTCATTCAACATTGATCCAACCGAATGTAGGCATAGGTGACGTGTATGAGAATTGACAACAATGCTGGGTGTTGTTGTCTCTGAATTAGTCTTGCCAATTGAAGAATCATTCAGAGGATTTGTAAACTCATCTTGATTTGATGCTTGCTCTAGTATTATGCGGCTTGACTGATAAGAATGATCATCATACAGTGGATATGGAGTCTGAGAATAATCTTCCTGCAACATTAAATGCAACCAAGCTTCAAGAGGACCATAAAACTAACAATCACTATTCATGTATAACATATAAATTATTAAAAGAAATTTATACTCGTCAACCATAAAATTCAGAAATAATTCCAAGAGGACTTTATGTCCATTGTGATCACACAAAAAATTAGCAATAAAGTCACCTGATCACACCATGTTTATATAATACAACGTTTATATTTCAAGAAATTAACAGGACCGAAGAATTTCCACCAAGAAATACCCACACAATCCCACCAATCAGCATCTGTTGGGCTCAGGCAGTTGTCCAGTTGTCACAGCGTGTGCTAAAAACAGTAAGTACTCATATATAATGCTTAGCACATGCATGAGTACACAACTGGTTTAGGCATATGACAATGCAACACAATGGGCAATATATGCAACAAACCAACCATTCTAGGACCAGCATGGCTCAATACCTCAATATATATCATGATAAGTTCCAAAATCCAGCCTCTCAATATGCAGCCATATTTTCCTACTTTGTGTCACTCTTGGTGCATCCCAGCCTAGGAAAAAAAAAAATAGTTTGTTAGAATCTAGATTCAATTTTTTTATTTTTATGAATTTTGAATTTGTTTATATTTTTATGTTGGATGTATTATATAAGTCTTATTATTATTTTAGGCTTTCTTTCAAATGATGATAAGAAAAGATATTACTTTTGAGAAGTACAGGATGAGTTTGAAGAGAGATAAGATAAAGATCTCGTCTTATACAATCTTAGTAGTAGTTGAATTGTTAATTAGAAATAAAATCTTAAATGCTTACATATGTAAAACAAATATGACATGAATTTTTCGATGAGAAAAATTATATTTCTTCAAAGTGGGCCTACTATTGTGTTTTTGAGATAGATAATTTCTTCACATTTTCTTCCACTTCTGATCCGCGATCTCTTTCCACTGATCTTTTTACAACACAACAATCTGGTCCTTTTACTCCAATTCCACATATTTAGCCATCTTTCAAATATTTGTTGCTTCAGTTAGCTGCTTTAATTTCATGATAAATGCTACATCAAATTGGAACATAGATGTGAACTACCCCAACATTCAGTTTCTGTCACCTATTGTGGTCATGTCAAACGACTTCATGATGCTAACTAGGACTGACAAACATCATGTCAATAGAATTGGTTGCTTTAGAACTTAGATTACCTAAGAGAATGACTCTAAATTTATGTTGTTGGGAGTAAGGTTTTAAATTCCAGTGCAATACCAGCTCCAACAAGTCATGTCAGTAGGGTGCTGAGATATTTAGCGATATACCAACTTATAATGCTCAATTTCACTGGGAATAAAATATAATGTGTACAAATGCATAAGGTCCATAACTCATAGTTGGTTGAATTCGTAAATGCTGATGAACAGATACCATTCCGATTAGCATGTTAAAAAAAGCCTGAGCAAGTTTTTTGAGCATAGACAATCAGCAAATCATTTAGTTGGGGCCAGCCTATGCCATGCAATAAAAACAAAAAAGAAGGTATGCTAAAAGGAACAATCTTGAGATGCAAATGCACTCAACTAGATAAGAACAGGGGAAAAAACAGTTAAGAAGCCATAATAAATTTAGTTTAGCATTCAAATTACCTGTTCCAAATCTATAGGATTCACATGCCTTCCTGGTGAAAGAGGCCCAGGAACAACATCAGTTTTTTTGTCTGTCCAGTCGCCAGATTCAATTCCAGGTGACCTATCATCCTCGGGTTCCTCATTATGAGTCGAAAGGGCGGGTCGTGAGATAAAGAAAGATGCATTGCTGGTGTCATCAAATGAAGGCATTTTCCTATTGTCCCCAAACCCACCAATGTGTTGCATCAAATGTTGATTCTCCCAAGACATAAGGGGTGGAGGAACCCTCGGATTTAAATTCACATTTGTGCAGTAGTATGTGAGGCAAGCAGGATGAGAACGGAGTTGCTCTTCGGATTTACAGTTTTGGGCTGCATTGCTTAAGTTCACCAAGCGGCCATCCAAGTCGACAATCTGGCCTTTCATGATGTCAAACGCTGCAAGAGAACCTTCCATGCTAGGTGGAGCACTTCCACTTCGACTAAGGCCACTAGTGTTCTTGTTCCCATGGTACCTTTGTCCTTTATAAAGTAATCCCAAGTCTTCCGGTGCTAAATTACTTGATGATGCAAATTTTGATGTGTCCTTAGTAAGGGGCCAGTTTCCAGGACTATTACTCCCTATGAATCTCAATGGATTCTCTGTAGCCATTTATTTCAAGAAGCTGTTTGTTTCTAGGCAAACAGCACTTAGACCCCAAAGATATTCTGTAGATTCCTGGAAGTAAGCAAGTTATTTTCACCCTTTACTGTAATTCAGATGTCAACACCAGCTGATGAAAGGGCATTGCAACAACAGCTGCATAACTTCAGTGAAGCAGCTGACTTTCAACTAACAAATATACAAAATGATCAACTGCAAGTGACAAAAGAAAACACCAGGAAAATAAAATAAACATAAATTTTCTATTTGAATAAAATCAAGCATGGAACTAGAAAATAATAATAGTACAGTAAACCTGAAAATTGCTTCAGCTTTATCTACTGAAATTACAATAAAAAACACATACTCAAAAGTCCAAACATGCACACAAACGATAGGCAACTGAAGATAGACAAGAGGAAAAAGACCATCGAAACCAAAACTTAACTCCTTAGGCAAAGAGGTACAGTAAGCTACTTTTTTTTATATTAGTCAAAATTGGTAAAATAGCAACCAATTAATCAAATTTGTAACTTAAGAAAATTCAAATGACTCGATCAGAAACACACAGCAATGCACATATGATTCATCTGGTACAGTGGAGTTCTTTGCCAAAGCACCAGTAATATCCTGCTTAGAAGTTTAGATCTAAAATTTTGCTGATACAGGAAAAAAAACGATAAGCAGAAGTGCAACAAAAGAGGGCAAAGCACATAAGAATTCACCAAGCAAGCTAAAAATGGCAATTAACAATACTAGGCATGTAACAATCCATTTTTCTTATGCAATTAATCTATCCCCTGTGATTAATTTATCCAGAGCAACCACTGACAAGACCAAAACCATAAACACCAAGAAGATAAAATAAACATAAAATTTCTATTTGATAAAATCAAGCATGGAACTAGCAAATAATAATAGTACAGTAAGCCTGAAAATTGCTTCAACTTTATATACTGAAACTAACTCAGAAGTCCGAACATATATGTAGGCACAAAAACGATAGGTAACTGAAGATAGATAAAAGGAAAAAGGCCATCGAAACCAAAACTTAACTCTTAGGCAAAGAAGTACAGTAAGCTACTTTTTTTTTTTGATATTAGTCAAAATTGGTAAACTAGCAACCAATTAATCAAATTTATAACTTTAGAAAATTCAAATGACCCGGTCAGATTTGGTACTATTAGGATCAGAAACACACAGCGACGTACATATGATTCATCTGGTACAGTGGAGTTCTTTGCCAAAGCACCAGTCATAATCTGCTTAGAAGTTTAGCTGATCCAGTAAGAAAAAAAGGACAAGCAGAAGTGCAAAAAAAGAGGGCAAAGCACTTCAGAATTCACCAAGCAAGCTAAAAATGGCAACTAACAATACTAGGCATGTAACAATCCAGTTTTCTTATACAATTAATCTATCACCTGTAATTAATTTATCCAGAGCAACCACTAACAAGACCGAAACCATAAACTCAGCCCGTCGCATGTCTCATGATAAGACAAAGATTCATGTCGTGAACCCTTTTGTTCCCGGTCCATGACCAAGAAAACACAAAGGTTGAAATTTACCACTGCAAAATTCCCTGTAATCAAGAGGCTATAGCTCCAAATAAAAAAACCGAGTTCCAAGAATCGATAACCCTACCATCCTAAGCGTATTCTAAGAGAAAGCGTAAAGAAAGAGTCTAGAAACTTAACGGTCCGGACACAGAGAAAAGGAAACTTCAGGCAGATCAAGGTCCGAATGTCTCAACTAGATTCAAGAAACCGTAAACCGAACAGGAACACGAGATGATCATCGAACCCTAGAGCAGGAACGATAAGGCGACGGGAATCATGCAGAGGACCCATACCCCGTTCCGCACGTCGCCAGACCAAGCTTTCCCTAACCGCCATCCAATCTAAGAACAACAGCATTTCTCGCTCGGTTTGGCCCGATCAAGAGAGAAATCGGGCTGGGAAGTGGAGCAGACAGCGGTCTTCTTCCACCCTCTCACTCTCTCCTTCCGCTTCTAAAACCCTCGGTCCCCGGGCTTCCGGAAATTTCGTTCGGCCGGGAGGGCCCCAGATAACGTCAGTGGCCCGTCCCGCCTCGCACCGAGCCGTGGTTAGAGATGGTGGGACCCGACGATGTCTGCTCCAGAACCAAGGTTGTCTTTGTACGAGCCGACTTCTTAATTAATTGTGGTTAGAGATGGTGGGACCCGACGATGTCTGCTCCAGAACCAAGGTTGTCTTTGTACGAGCCGACTTCTTAATTAATTGTGGTTAGAGATGGTGGGACCCGACGATGTCTGCTCCAGAACCAAGGTTGTCTTTGCGAGCCGACTTCTTAATTAATTGTGGTTAGAGATGGTGGGACCCGACGATGTCTGCTCCAGAACCAAGGTTGTCTTTGTACGAGCCGACTTCTTAATTAATTGTGGTTAGAGATGGTGGGACCCGACGATGTCTGCTCCAGAACCAAGGTTGTCTTTGTACGAGTCGACTTCTTAATTAATTGGGAAGGCTTCTAATGCTGCGAAGACCTTCGGAAACCGCGTATAAGATGGATGATTCGGTCCCCTACGAGCGCCGTCATCGAGGAAGACCCTGGCAACGTGCGACGTAATCCACGAAGGGTGGTTTGGTAATTCCACCGAGGCGTCCCGGGGGAACAAAACCGCACCACTTGTGATTGTGACACGTGAGCGGCGCCAGGTGTCATGGCCGGAAGCCGCCGGCTGTCGTCCGAGCACACGCGTCGCGGCGCCTCCCCACGGCTTGTATGGCGTGGTCTCCCGCGGAAATGATTCGCGTAGCTCTACTACGGCCTTGCATGCCATGCCGTGTGTTTAGTCCGTGTACATGTTGTTTGTCTAAAATCGAGATCAAAAAATAAATTTATTTTTGGAAGCTTTCGTTAAGTTCTACTCTACTCTATGCGCCATCTTAAAAGTGGACAATTCCCCACGGCTCAAAGAGGGCACCAACGATGATAAGTATGGGCCCTATCGAGAATTAAAATAATATTTTTTTTTTTACCCCCTCTGGTGGAATGTGATGAAACGTAGCACATCATCAAGATATCCATCTCCAAAATCTTAAGATTTCCTCCAGAACGAGTAAACGCGAGAATCCTCGAGCCGTCAGCCATCATTGTTGCACCGCTGGATCGAACAAAACTAAACTTAGAAACGTTAGCCCAAGTCCAAAAGGGTGCCACCGATGATGGACTCACATGTGGTTGGATCCCACGAAGACAAAAGGGGCCCATAATACGATTTGAGTATTAGAAACCTCCGGTTGTCACACCGTTATTATCCATACATTTAGGCTGATTGTTTCGCTAGATTTGAGCCACGGTCATTTAAAAATAATATTACATCATATTAAAATTAATTGCACTGTGGATAGACTTGGAAGACAGTTGCTTGGATCCAATCACGGAATCAAGATACAAAAAGAGAAAAAGGAAGATCGCTGGTGGCAGACTTTATTGGGTGGGAGGAGCAGACGGACACATCTCGAACGGAGACTTCATTCAGGTTGCAGACTTTAATTGACATGATGTGGTTCCTCAAAACCCAAAAGTGCTCTCCTATTTTTAATGACCGAACCCAGCCAACCCCAGGCGGAAGGATGGTGTCCCACGAGCTTAAATTTTTGAAAAAGAAAGAAAGAAAAGAAGCATTGCTATCACCTTTTTTTAACTTGATAGCATGTATTTGAATAAGTGTTGTATGATTCTTGAATCAGTGGCGCACAAGAGTTTGATTATCCGACAATATTGATTATAATATGCACTCCAATTGCATATGCAGGTCGCCTTACTTTCGCAGAGGAACTTGAGATGTTAATCTCACCACATCCCAAATGACAAGGAAGTCGGAGCTGCGGAGAGGTGAATCAAACTCTTGAAAGAGCGTGGAGAACGCCAAGAAAAATCGGATGCCGCGTCGGAGTCACCATATCTCTGTGTGGCCTCCACCCGCGATTGATTCTATTCCCATAGCAGCCCCAATGAACATCTTTTAAGGCCCACCAATAGTCTGCTCTGAAGGACCAGAATCCGTCGAACAGTGCAAATCGTTCCACTTGCCTGATTTCCGACCGCAGCATAGTACCAGAATCGGAAATTTTCCGATCGGCAGCGCATGTCACATATGCTCTGTGAAATTTCATTGGCTATGCACGGCCAGCCAGAAGGATCAGATGCATTCCATGAATGCCAGCCACGCCTATATATTCCAGAAGATGCAGCAGAGAAGCTGCGAGATGGAAGGAGTGCTGTAAGCGAAGGGTTGCTTCCTGATACGAGGATGCTCGTCGAGGGCTTTGCATGAAGAGGCAGAGAGTGGAACGCAGCCAAGGATGACTTGCCGGTATCTGCTCTTCGAAGTGAGAGTGGTTAGTTTGGGTGCTGCCGGCAAGTTTGTCCTTGGCTACATTTGGCTCTCTTCTTCTCATGTGAGGCTTCCGCATGATTCCGGCCAACGCCAAACGTAGACGCTATCAACTTGCAGTGTCCGCATGGATTCGGTAAGCACCCGAAAATTTGGAGTCGGACTGCATCCAGGCAAAACGTCGGTGCCTATTGTCTTGACCTTGGGAAGTCGAGATCATGGGAAATAGTAGGCGAATTCTTGCAAATTGAATGGTTAAGATGTTAGAGGTGAAGAAAGAAGGAGCCAAAACATTGTGAACTCAGTCAGAAGAAGTAGTAATAGCTGAATGGTAGACAAGAGGAGAGCAGAGGCAATATTCAACGTTCATCCACCTGTGTCGGTGCTGCGCCAATTTCCAGTAACTTGTCGAACCACCCATATCTGAAGCATATACCGCAAAGGAGTGATAATAGGAAATGCTGCCGGAAAAATTTTAGATCACAGTACAAACTATGCAGAAAAGGTGGCAACTAATTTTGGGTTTTTAAGCACACAAAAAGGTCGGTGCGTGGAACATGAGCAATAAACATGGCTCAGCAATTTCAGTGTGACCGAGTATGGACGTCACAAAATCATACTACTTTTAATATGGTTTGACACGAAATATCCATGTGAGAATTTCTTCTTTGAATTTTTCAGCAAATCAAAGTGAACTTTAGATATTCCCTACGGCACTATTCGAAATCCAAAAAGCGAGAACTTTTCTACGAATAGACCTGATCAAAGCTGATGGAATCTTATCTCTTAAACAGAGAGCTGATTTCATCAAATCTAGGGCATCTTAAAAAGAAATTTTGCCTCCTGCTTTGTACGAGTGATGCTACTTTTTCCGGTTTCCATTTTCAAGCCATTCGTATTTCTTTCTGGGCCGCCTTGGGTTGTTGAAACGTGGGTTTGGACATCCTTCCCCCTCTGTTTGGAGGGTCGGTTTTAACTAAGAAGCAGCATTTCAGGCCTTCTTATAAAAACAAGGCAGATTATTTTCATTGACATGGCCTACTTTCGATCGGTGCTGATTTCCTTGGGCACCATCGCTTGCAATCTTCTGGAAAGAAAATGATATTGAGCTTAAATATAGCACTGTTACATCATTCACATTTGCTGGGAGGCTGGTGGACATGCAAGACAGCAATACAGGAACAATGATCAAATCAAAGAAAGGAAAGGAAAAAAAAAATAAAGAAAGGGAGTTTCATGTTATTTGTTCTTTGAGAACACAAGGGTTCTTAAATTAAAGAATGAGTTTCTTTACCACTACACTGATCTTTGTTTTTTTCTGTTGATTGATTACAACTCATAACTTGGCAGCTAGATATCAATACCTCTTAACTTATTTAAAAACTTTGATGATATATCATAAAATCCTAAACTCAAATTCCATTCTCGACACTTAATCTTTTGTGAAAAAAACAAAATTATTTCTTATGATTTTTTGAACTTCTTCCAACATTACCTCAAAATTTATTTAAAAAAATAAAATAATTAAACTGCTATTATAATATTTATTAATAAATTCATAACATTTGTAGTTACTGAAACATATCCAATCCAATTCAACGGGCTACTTTTGATGAAAAAAATATTTTTTATAACCCATTTAAAAAATTAAATTTAGAAAAACTTTATATTTAGAAAAAAAAAATAAAACCTTTTATGAAAAATATGAAAACCTAAGATGGTATGAGCTTTTTTCTTTAAAAAACCATTCTTTTACAATTTTTTTTAATGTTTTATATAGAATATATATATTCCAGAATGAGGAACTCTCATCATGACTTAACATTATTAAGGCATATAGAGCAGTGAACATTACTTACCAGGGAATCGTTGACAAATCGAGACCGTTCAATGACGCATGAGCTTGTTCATCAAAATTAATGAACCAAATTTATATGAAATCCTGAAAATTAATTTCCACGTAAGTCCAACTAGAACATCAACGTGAAAATACTCAAGTAAACTCACAGGTTGACCTGTCAAGAAGTTTCATACTTACCAATTCGAAACAAATCCATTCATAAACCCGTGAACGAATTCATCTATAAGTTTGCAAAAGACATATCCACAAGTCAACAAATAGTATAAACTAAATTAACAAGCATATAAATTAATGTACAAGCGATGGTGCCAACCTATGTTAATGCACACACAAAGTGAGATACCAAAATAGGATCACCAATCTTCGAGGAGCTGACCAGCAACATCCTTGTAACTCACCTTCTTCTTTACTGGATTTGCATCAACGTTTAGCTTCTCTTTCTCACCATCAACCTTCTTCACTGGGTTGGCACTGATATCTTGCTGCTGCTGTTTCTCACCTCCAAGACTGCAACTCTCGCCTTCCACGTTTCTCTGGCTGAGACTTGGTACCATATCTAGTAACATAGCATGCAATGGATCTACCATCTGCTCCAACTTTTCGCCTTCCCCTAAGCAGTCTTCTGTCACATGCATGCTGTCTAATCCTACATCACTGTCTTGCTTTTTGTGTAGTTCAGCTGGATCCGTATCTTCAGACCCAGTCTGACCGCAAACGAGTGTACCTCCAAGTGATTCACATGTTTTGGCACTCTCACCCTCGCTCCTCGTATTATCATTGGCACTCTCACCCTCACCCATTATATTATTGTATTTTCTCGACTCCAGCGCTTCTTCTCGACCAGTTTCTACTGCCAAATCGCTGCTCACTGATTCCTCTCTATCAATTTTTGCAGGTCGATTGCCAATTCTTGCTCGCACATGTCTAGCCGATCTTGGATTTCCCTTCCCTGTGGCTCTTTGTAAAGGTCTCGCTCTTTTTCCAGTTTCATATTTATCAAACAATGTTGAGACACTCTGGTTCTCCATGTTACTGGTAGAAGCAGGAAGGCCATGCTCACTGAAAGAAAAAAAAAAGAACTCAGATTAAGATCTGACCACCAATAACAAGTTCAAGATAATTGCACAAGTGCTACTTTTTGCTCAATCACTTAAGCCCATTTATGACCAAAACACACCCCTCCCTTTTATTTTCACAACAATACTGCACGACTTGTTTATAAACAAGTTGCTCACTAATGTTAATGCCAGTAAGGAACCCTTATTTGCTTACATAACAAGCTTAATCACCCAATAAAATAAGTAGCATTTTTGAAGTAATTAGAAAACTATATGCTCTTCACAGTAAATAATACCTTAACCAATTTTGTGAACTGTCTTAATCAGACACCATTCACCATCTATGTTATGATTCCCACATAGACACCACCATCAAACTCTGCTTATATAATCTTCTTGATAGATGATCTTAGCCAGGAAGAAAAATTAGATGTCAAACAAAAGGTTACTTTCTATATGTATTTGCTAACAAGTTGTATGTATAAATTTAAACAATACAGTCTGCCATCTTCAGATTATCTTATTAAAAAGTAAAAGCATGCTCACAACAACCAAAGAATGTTAGTAGAAATTAACCAATGATTTAAAATGCACTAGGCGCCATGCTCTAAAATATTAAAATATAAAAAATATATAATATTATTAATCTAATAAATAAAGATTATTTTGTATAGTAATTAATAATCTATTGTTAACAGTAAATTATTTATTGTTAATATCAGTTAGAAGGGAAGAGTATAATTGTTAAAAGGGATAAAAAATATCACATGGTGAAACCGACTGTGAGAAGTTAGAACTCAGAAGAGAAACAGCAGACAACAGCCACGGTAGAGAACAGCAGACAACAGCGGCAAACAACGAGCAGCGATGGAAGCTAAGGAGACTGGATCGGCGATAGAGGAAGACTCGGAGGCAGCAAGAGAAATCATCGGCAACAGAGGCAAAGGGAGAAATTGTCGACGACGGATACAAAGGGAGAAATCATGGGTGGTGGAGGCAGATGGAGAAAGCGCACGCTAGGGTTGGGAGTCGGGGTCGCATGCAGGTTTTGAGATAACTGTGTGCGTTACTTGGTTCAATCGAACCAACTAACGTACATTTAATCGAACCCAGTTACCTTATATCAACCAAGCGCTCGCCCGAAGCGCCCGACGCTTGGGCTCGGGTGAGCGCCCAGGCAGCACCTTATTGAAGCACGTCGCCTGACCCTAATATGAGGCGCTCGAGCCTTGCCTCGCCCGAGCGCCTAGGCGAGCGCCCAAGGGCTTTTTTAAATCACTGGAATTAAGTGTGGCATGTAAGGTTATGATTTTGGTATTTAATAATATCTAAACTGAGACAAACTCTCTAGCAAAAGAGATAGAACTGTTACAGACAACTGTAGCAATAACACAATGGCCAACTAGTTATTATAGCCAACAAAAAGAAATTTACAATATTTTTGTTCTCAAGTTCTATCTTTTCCAAGAATCATTTTTCCTGAGGAATGCAAGACCATAGGAATACAAGAGAATCATTGTTATCAAGTGCTATCCTTTCCAAGATTTTTGTTATCAAGTTCCTTCTTTAACAAAGAAATGCAAGAGCATAGACCCATGTAAATCACATCTCAAAATGGTTTGTTATGCATTTTGGAAAAGTGGTCTGAACGAAAATAGCAACGAACACCAGAATTTTCTTTGTTTCCCTCTTTGTGTAAATTAAATAGGATATATTAGCACCAAATATTAAATCATCAAAATACTATAGCACCCAAACCAATCAAACAAGTAACAAAATAATGATTTAAGGATTCACAAACAGAAGGCAACTGACATATACGAAAATCAGAAATTATACATGTCAAACCACTAATTAGAATTAATGAAATTATAAATAGTCCTCTCTAGAGCAATTAAAGAATACCAAATAACATTAAGACTAATTCCTGAAAGAAATAAGTACACATTGGTTTCAGTGATAAACAAAAGAGAGATCATATTTCACCAGTAAGGATGTCGGAAAAATAGAGTAGGAAAATACTTCTTCAAAATCAACACCCATCATATTGTAGAGCTTAGAGTCAAGAACAACATATCAAAAATCATAAAGATCAGGCTTTAATCAACCATCTGATTATCCAAGTCTCTTCTCTCATAGAGCACTATGTTTTCTCCCTCAGTGTTTTTTTAATTCTTGCACTACGTTAGGGTTAGGATTTTATTTATTTATTTATGTCAACCCTATTGAACCCATTGTTTGCCACATGGGTAAGACCCTCCAACATATATAAATTCCTAGAAAGCAAGCATCGCCAGGCAAGACTTGCATGTTAAGAAAAACTTGAAAACCATTGCTTTTTTCCCCTTCTAATCTGAAGTTATATTTAAGAAAAAAGTCTGAAGGGAAAGATCCACAATCGGTAGTTTCAAGGGAAAAGGAGAAACTAAAAATTCCAACCACTTATTTGACTTGATTGTGTCTTTATCCTTGGAAACATCTCTGGAATTTCTGCACTTGCATCCACATCCCATACACTCATGTCTTACACAATCGAGAATTTTATATCTACACTTGCAACTGCAATGCTAAATTTACTCATTATTTTACTTTGTAACCTAAGCTATAAGTGCATAACATGTACGCATTACATAAATGCATATAATCTAATGTATCACATCATAGTAAAGTCTCTAATAACATTGAAGATCAATGGTTAAACCAAACTTTTGAAAAAAAAACTTACAATACTTCAGAGGCCATCATTAAATTCATTATTTCTAAAACTCTGAAAATAATTTTCACCAGTAAATTCTCAAGGATTTAACAGTTCTATGCAAGGATTCATCCCCTGTCAAATCGACATGTGTTAGTCATCAACCAATATGCCAAGACATGAAGTAACTGGCTGTCAGTATCCTGATTGTTCAAAAATTTAGAAAAGAAATTGATCTTATCAACAAGGTTGAGAAAAAAGGACACCAAAAATAATAGCAAAACCCTTCTGAGTGGCATACTTTCATCCATTAACCTCATAGGAGGAAATGCCAAGCCCCAGCAACTCCATGGCCAGCACAATCCAAGGTCTCAGAAGCGTATCAGCATGAAAAGGTCTAACGAACTCAAAAGTTTAAATAAAGGAAGAAAGAAGATTATATGATGTTACAGACCAGCCAATAACTTATGAGTTCAGCCAGTACGAGTGGGATACATATAAATTTCAGCCAGTATGCCCAATATGATCAGTTCTGCAGCCCACATTATATGGCCCACACAAGTATGCTTGATACTCAGAAAGGACAAGGCCAGCCGAATTCAAAGTAAGAAGCATCATTGAATCTAAACACAGAGCCAATAAAATTACCTCTTATCAATTTTTAGATCTTCCAAGGAATTGGGTTTCAAATTATAAGGATCCTCAGGCAGCTTCTTGGCCTTCTTCACGGAATCTTCCAACCATTGATATCTCAGTATGTGTAACTTCTTGCTATGCAGAAGATGTCTATGTATAAGTGGAAAGCTGCAGAAGCATACAAGTTAAACCAACTTCTTCGAAATCCATAATAGCACACTTCAGGAATAATTAGAAGCAATAGAGGTGAAGAAACAAAGGGTGCATCAATAAGAGCAGATAGAAAGCGAAATTAGCAGAAAGAAAAGACAAATTCCAAGGAAGATTATAATTGTGAGGCACTGGGCATAAAGTCATGCCAAGAATCATGCCCGCATAAACTGCAGCAAATGACTGTGCATGCACAATGCTCTTGGAAAATGCACATGGCACAGCAACAAGTAAATTCTTAGAAAAACAAGGCATGAGGCAGTGAAGCTTAAGAAACAAGTTTAAAGAGATTAAAAGAGACCGATAAGAATCCAAAAGAAAAAAGGTATATAAGAGACAAAACAAAGCCTGGGCAACTAAAAAGTAAATCCTCACAAACACACAAGGTAAACCTTGGATACACAAATTAATGTAAAACACTACAAGATAGAGATATTGTACTTTAAGTCCAAGCAATAGGTAAATCCAGAGCAACAATTACCTCTTATATAAGTTATCAAAGTTATAGCTTTCATTTGTCGAATAGACTAGCAAATGAGTAGCACGTGTAAGGCTGTCACAAACTTCACCAGCACGCATTGTTATTTCAAGTCTCATTCTCCTCAACGCAAGCTCTGATACTTCCTTGCAATCGGTATTTCTTAAGTGGAAAAATTTAGTGTCAGCTTGTGAGTATGAAAGTATGAGAACAGTTTTCTTTATGATCTTTGTTTCATATTATATCATTCTCTGAAGTAGAAGTGATAACCACATAAAACAAGTATAGAACTTACATGATAGGCAGTGCTTTAAAGAAGTAAATGCAACAACCTCGAAATAAGCACAAACTTTCCACTGGACAGTACTTCTTCCTGTAATACTCTATCCTGTCGGAACTTTCTAATCGAACAATATTGCTGAATATCTGGAAACACATTTAATAAAAGAACACAAAGTTAGACTCTTGGCCACATGAAGCAACAAAAATAAAAAAGAAAATTCACTTTTTGTCTCTTTTCTTAAGCATTAGTCCATACTAAATAAAAAGTGCACACTGTGCATCTAAATTACCAATACATAGCATTGCAGCAGAAGCATACACCAACTGCAATAAAGCAGTACAAAATATAAACCACCAGATCAACGCCATTGACTTGCAAACCAATTCTGAGGAAACCAATAAGAAACAAATCTCGGTAATTATTTGTTTCATGCATTATGACATTGCTGATAGTCACAAAGCCACAGAATCCTTACTATTACTGTTGGGCAGCTAAGATAACTTCTGTCCAGTTCTAACCTGTTTGATGTCTGTGACGTCGAGATCCCAGTAATAATGATCTGAGAATGCATCAAATTCCTCCAGGAACTTTTTCCTTGAAGGACCGGCAAAAAACAGGAAGTACCTTTCAAAGTACTGTAGTCAGGCTTGGGAGCTAAAACAACCAAAAAGATAATGCAAAAGAAACTATAGCTAAAACTAACTTAGGTTGCAGATGAAGAAGCTGCTTTTGTTTGCAGCAATCCAAGACCCAAGAATAGTGAATGACATCTCCATGGTGAACTGCTGCCTGGTATTTAATTCCTGCTATATTCATGTTGAAAATGTTAGGCATACTACCATAGCAAGCTTCTGTCTGATATCAAATTCCTGCCATATCCACAACAAAAATGTAAGCCATACAACCCTAGCTCCTAAAAGAGCAGACCTTTCTTTTCAGCTGCAATGCAGTGAGTGACTGAGTCATTAAGATTCATGGAGAATGTTCCTCCATTTTCAACCACTACTTTGTGAAAATAGTCCACAGAGTAGGAAGGAGGAATGTTGACAAAGTCTAACTATGTCAAGGAAGTGATCATTTTAAGACTTCTGAAAAAATGATAGAAGAAATGGAATCATGGAGAAAGTAGTTAAGTTACCAACTACAACTGAGACAATCAGCATACTGTTCCCTTATGTTTCAACTCAGATATATTTGTACTCAGAAAGGAAAAGAAGCTATGACAGGCAAAAGTGATCAATAGGATACAAAACACCATGTTTGCAAATATGAAGGTCTCCTCCCTAATATCTGAGGTGTCAGTTTGGATAAAATGAGCCAGGACCATAGTCGCCTTCTTCCTCTCTCCTCTCCTTGTGTTTCTTGTGTGTTTTGGATTTTCATTTTGCAAGCCACCATCATCTGCCCTCCGTGTATTTCCATTGCTCGACTGAACCAGTTCTATAAATGCTGAAATAGTTCAAAGTCAAAACAAATGACAACTGAAGATTGATGTGTTGGTTACTATTAAATAATTTTGTGAAATGGAAGGCAAGCAATAATATAACATGTGTAGTTAGTTAAGACTGCATTCCCTAGGCTTGTGCCTCAAAATCAACAATATTCCTTAGCGAAAAGTGTTATTGCCCCCTTCTTCAGTACTATTGACATATCCAAGGTGACTGCAGAGTCTTGTCCCTATATGATGCAATTAAGAAGGTAGATATACCAACCAACAGTTGGACTTGTTGCGTCCATGTTAAGTACCTATTCTATGTCACCATGTCTAAGGAGTAAACCATGACCAGAATCATGGCAAGAGAAACTTTCTGACTTGTATCTAATAATGAATCACAAACCACATATAAATGTAACTACTATCAGATTATGAATCAAATTAAACAAAGGCAGACAACACTTCAAGAAAGACCTAATAATTCAAAATTTTTAAAGATCATATTTAAAAAGATTTCTTTTACATAGAAAATTGCTGTGCCTACTAGTGATCATCAAGATACATAACCTTATGCACTGTAAGTAATAGGATTAGCACCAAATGGAATAATTAGGAAAAAGATCCAAGAAATAAGGACTCCTTTCTAGATTACAGGATTTCCATGACAATATTAATACCAAATTTATAATAAAAAAAAAAACAATGGAATATGACACAATAGTTGGAATGTTGATTTTCATATGTCCAGCACACAGTCAACATATTTGGAAAATGAAATTATATATATATATATATATATATATATATATATATATATATATATATATATATATATATGGTCAAGGAATGCTTACATTGCACATCAAGACACTCATACCATGGCTTGTCATATCTCACCCGAGCAATTCGAGGGAATCTTAGACCATATGGTGCTGCAAACACCTTGGAAAATTAAAGCCATTATAAGTGACATCCTCGCAAAAGCAAAATGTATCTTAAATAACACGATTAAGACAAAGGACAAAGGACCAAGGATTAGAATCACATATTATAATTGAATATACCTCCAAGTCATGCAACGTAGAAAATGTATATAGATCCAAGATGTAAATGGTAAATATCTTTGAAAAAATTACATGCTGCAAACAAGTTGGCATACCGAGAAAATTTTGCAAAACAAGCAGCAGATAACAAAAGTACCTCTGATTTAACTGTTCGGATATCGCTAGTTATAGAGATAACAATTGATCTGCATTTACAAGAGTGACTACTAAGAGTTTGCAAGACCATAGGCCCACTCAAATGAGAATGAAGAGAGAAAAGGCTTACTGACTTATCAGGGCTCTCAATCCATACATCTGGCCTCTCCTTTGAATTATTTGTAACTTCATAAAAACGTGGTACTCTCTTTGGGTACTCATTTTTCCTTAAAAAATGTAGCATATAAGAATAATGTTACTACTAAATCTCCAAATTTGATATTATGAATAAAAGAATAGTAAGGAAGAAAAACTAGAACATCAAATATCAAATAGAAAGGCAATGGAAATTCTAAATTAAGCCTGAAAATGGTTGAGATTTAGATTGAATCAGGATCATGATGGACTTTTTCTGACACACTAAGAATGGTCCAATCCAATATACCAACACTTCGGTTAATATAGATTACAGCCTATGTCAAATCCAATTGATATCCAGAAACTAGTGCAAGAATAGTAAAACTATTTTTGACTTCCAAGTGAAATGCAAGTATTTACCATGCAGACCACCAAATACAGAAACCACAGTTATATTCATTTAAAAATTCCTTGTTACAATTAATATCTTTGCTTGTTAGACAACAGCTAACAGACTGTCAATTAAATAGAAAGGAAAAAAGAAGTATAAGAATAAAGTTAATCCATCACCTTATCTAAACTTAGTAGTAAAGTAAGTTGATCAAGCTTTAATCTCTAAGAACTTAAACTAAATTTACTTTTGGGACAACAACGGATTGGATAAGCCCTCATCTCAAGTTAGGCATAGTGGCATGCTGATGGCCCTAAGTGGGAAGAAGAGAGAAGTACAAGATCTTAAACATTGAATGGTAGGGAGGACAAAGTGGCATGTTGATGGCCCTAAGTGGGAAAAAGAGAGAAGTACAAGACCTTAAAAAATCAATGGTAGGGAAAGGAAGGGGATGGAGCAGTGTTTTTAAAAGCGCCGAGGTCCCAAAACGCCGGAGGCGAAAGCGGACGTGCCCCATAATATTAAAATTTTAAAAATATATATTACGATTGATAAATTTGATCATAAAAATAAAATGGCACATCAAATTAAAATCATATAGAGTACCAAATTACATTATTCATCTTCTAATAACAAAATTATTAAAATAATAAAGTTTAACATCAAATTCAATAAAATATGCTAAACAGGGTTCTACTGATGGAAACCTATGATAAACAGTGCTTTCAATATGGTGCTAAACAGTTCCAACTCCTAATAGAGTAACAATGCCCCACCTCAATATGGTGTAGGAAGTTAATCAAAATGAGAAAAATGGACTACGAAGAGAAGTAACCAACGACTGTGGACAAAGGACAGGGCAATAACGAAGCGGCAAACAAAGGCAATAATGGCAAACAAAGCTGTAGATGAAGGTGGCAACGGTAGATGAAGGCAATGATGATGGACGAAGGCGGTGACGACGAATGAAGGCAAAAGCAATAGACAAAGCTGTGGATGAAGGCGTCAACGATGGATATAGGGTTTTGCTTTCAGGTTTGTCTCACCCGATCGGGCCCGAGGGTGAGGGGGGTTTGTGTTATAATACATTAAGTGGTTCGATTGAACCAACTTGCTCGTTCAATCGAGCCATGCTCGAGCCCTGACCCAACTTAGCTCATGGGATCGCCCGAGGTGCCTGTCGCTTACGCTCAGGCAAGTGCCCGAGCGACGTTTCATTGAAACATCTCACCTCGACGTTTTGTGAGGTGCTCGGGCCGAGCCTTGCCTCTCCCAAGCGCCTAGGCGAGCGCCTTTTGAAGACACTGGGATGGAGTGGAAGAACCTTCGAGTAGTAAGGTAGTGGTTTTTGATAGAAAAAGTTCAGCTATTTGGGTGTCAGGCTGTTAGTTTATTTCTACTCATGAAGTACTCCACAATTTTTTCGATTCTACTTCATCTGTTGTATAAAGTAAATTACACAAAGGTAAAGAAATGAGAGACAGGGTTGATTGGTATGCAATGCAATTACATATATTTATTCAATCATATCAAAATATCCTATCTAGTTGGATTAGATCTCGGCTTGATCAGCTAAAGATCCAGTATATTGACAAGCCTACATTTGGCAACTGTAATTCCTGAGTTGTACAGTTATTTATCCTAATCAAGTCATATTGATAGTTTTTAAACCCAATTAGACCAATTCATGGCACTAAAAATTAATGATCCAACCAAAAACCAGCACCCAGACCAACCAATTTCGCCTAGTCTGATCTGAAACTAGGTTCAGGTTTGTTTTCTTTTCTTTTCTTTCACCTGATAGCAATAACTATCTTTTTTATTTATTTATTTTCCTCATATTCTCTTCTCCTCTCTCAGTTCTCTCTCTCCCAATTGATTCTACCTCATGGTGCCTCTTGCTGCCTTGCCACTACTGCTTCTTCCTTCTCCAATACTCTTCCACTTCCTTGTATTCCTTCTCCCCCACTTCTCTACCTTTTTTTAATCTTTGGTCTTTGCCGAAACAAATGGCACCATTTTGGGTATCAGGGCACCAATGTACCAAATGGTCTATGTAAGCAAGGATTGCCTTTTAGGTATTGGACCCGTTTCGACAATTTGTTGAAATGGTACATACCAATCTATGCCGATATACGAACATATAATACATCAGTGCGTATTGATGGTTCAACGAGGAAGAAAAAAGGGGAGAAGTGGAGGGGGCGATGGAGGAACAGAGGAGGAAGGAGGATGGAAGGAAGAAGGAAGAAGAAAGAAGAGGAAAAGAGAAGCAATAGCGATGAGGAAGCATCGAAGCAGTAGTGGCGAAGCAACGACAATAAGTGTTAGGGATCGAGTGGCAATAAGAGGGGGGTGAATTAGTGCAGCGGTAAAGAACGATAAACTTTCGACGATTTAAAACAACTTTCGAAAACTTCATACTATTGAAATCAACGTTTCGTTTGAAACCATTTCGATTGCGTTTTAACTTGAAGGAATACGTAAGAAAGAGACAACGAAGTAGAGCATCAAAGTGAAGATGGTTTGCAGTAATGTGAATGACAATAAGATAAACGTAAACCGATTTATAATGAATCGGTCATACGACCTACGTCCACTCCCGATTTCTCTTCACTTGAGGCTACCGGCTTTTCCACTAGCTATCCTCCTTCCAACGGGCGAGGATGAACTCCCTTACAGCACCTCTCCTTTTGACGGGCTTAGGAGGTAACCCTTACAAGGCCTCTCACCCCTCTCTAAGGCTAGATCACACTTTAGAATAAGAGGGAGGGTTTTGACACAACTTCAACAAAGTTTTCCCTTCTTTTTCAGTTTTTGTGTGTATTTAAACCATGGATGAGAGAGGTATTTATAGGCCTCAATAGGATTCAAATTTGGAGCCCAAATTTGAATTGCCTCGGTTTTCCCGGTGTTCTGGCGGTACTGGGCGGTGCCACCACGCGGGCTCTCGGCCAATGGGCGGTACCACTGCCCAACTCTTTTCAACACACTGGTTTGAGCCTTAACCTCGGCCCAAACCAGTCCGAAACAAGGCCCAATTGGCCCCCACTTGGATTATAGGATTAACACCTAATCCTAACCTAAATTAACGTGCTAACTATGAAATTAAAGACATTTCCTAAGCTATTACAAAGTTCGACAAGTCAAGACTTCTTCTAGCGAGCTTCCGGCGAACTTCCGGCGGTCTTTCGATGAACCCTCAGAAACCATTCTGCGAACTCCCGGCAAGCTCCTGGACATCACGATGATCTTGGTAAGTTCCAACAAGCTTCTTTAGCAAGCTCCAATCTTTCTTGGCAAGCTCCGTGAACTTCCGACGAACCTTCCGGCGAACTTCCAAAAACCCTTCGACAAGCTCCCTACTCGTTCTCGATCAGTTCTGGCAACACTCCCAACGAATCTTCGGACTTCCGTCGAACTCTCGAACTCCCAACGATCCATCACACTTGTCTTTCGGCACTTTGTTTCGCTTTACGTCTTCATCGTTATCGTAATTAATCCTACACACACAAACAAAACTCTACTTCGATCTAGACAATTATTACAACGTGAATTGACATTCAGTTGCCTGGCACGTCATTGGTCGGCGCTTCGTCCGATTCTTTGGTGCATCGTCCTCTCTTGCGGCTTGTTACCCAATCGGCGATTGACCTCCACAACCCCGATATCCTTGGCGCAACTCCGCTCTTCTTGGCCCGATGCCCGACGTCCGAGGCCTCCTGCCGATTGTCCAATATCTTGACGTGATTTCCTCCGGTGCAACGTCAATTCCTCCAGCGTCAACTATCTAATCCCGATCGATAGTAGACCTACGTAACTCAAAACGCAGTTAGACAATAAAACACAATCAATTAGTTTCATCATCAAAATCTGAAATTCAACAATGAGGTGGCAACATCTTACATGAGAAAAGGGTCATGTTCGCAAGCCCTAATCTTTTTTTTTAACACTGATTTGGAACAAGGTCCCACCATTTCTTCGAATTTTTTTATTAATTTAATTGGACCACCCAAAACATGATGGTCTGCATATCGGCCCACACCCGAACAAATATGTATTGCCCATACCATACCGTTTCGAACGGTATAGCAAATATTGTATAAAAGATATATAACGCATGTACCTTAATTATTTTAAAGAAAAAGAAAGAACTATAAACCATAGTTCTAAATCTTGGATACCGGACCTGTACCAGCTCCCCTAACTAGTATGGGTTTTGATAGATACCACAGTACCAAAAGAAGCAAGGAGGAGATGGGAGAAGCCGCCAGCTGCTATCATGCGGCCAAAGTCCCAAGAAGCATAAGCTAAGAGAGAGAGAGAGAGCAATTTGGAACTATATATTGGTCTAGGAAAAATGTGGAACTTCACCACAAACAATCATAATAAAAATAGTCAAACTAAAGTGGCAAAACATTGCACCACCAACTGCCATACTACCAGTATGCCCTGACAAGTTTCCTCATCATAGAGTATGATAGGTTAAAATTGGCATTTCAGCTGGCATCAACCACTGCACTACTAATAAAGGGGAGTAAACTGGAAAAGAAAAAGGAAAAAAAGAGAAACAAACCTATATCTTCCTCTTCATTTCTCTCATTATCAAAAGTCCAGGTGCCACCTAGAGTTTGAGAATCAGTTCTTAACATCTCTTTTTCTCTCTTCATTGTATGCTGCGGCATTGCCTATGATTTCAAGCTTGAATTATGCTAAAGCTTTTAGCTACTCAGTTTGGAGAATTTTTGACTGGTTCAAGTCAAAACAAATCACAACTTGTCGCTAGGCCTCAGATGCACCAATATAGTAGTACCCAAAAGATGATGTCAAGTGCTCAAAACTTGGTGACCAGTGTCCTAGTCCCTAATTAGACTGGCATAAAACACCATATTGGTTTCATTTGCTGCAATAACCTAAATCCTTGCACCAAACCAAATTTACAAACCTCAATAACACTAATCACTCTCCTATAAATTGATACTTACTGGTTCTAATGGTTCCATACATTAAAGAGATTGTGCTATATCACAATCAAAGTTCTAAATACTGTACCGTACCGGTGTACCAATCAACTATTGGTGCGGTACGTACTGAGCGTATTGACACATGATACACTAAGGTGTATCGATGTACAACCAATACCAATCCTCTAATGGACCGGTACGTAACACCCGTATCAAGCGGTATGGTACAGTATTGCAAACCCTGGTCACAATAAAGCAATCAAGTAACTCTGTTATATTTAGGCAAAATTTTGAATGCTAGCAATATTAGCTACAGAAATGGCAGAGTTTACAACAAGATCTGACTTAGAAAGTAGAATAAAAATATACAAACATAGAATGTCAAACAGTAACAATAGTCAACTTGGAAGAGCACTATTTTTGGAACCAAGGCATCTGCAAACCTCATAAACTATGAGCAAAAAGAAACTATTATTTTCATATTAGAGGAAGAGGGAAACGATCAAAAGAACTCGAAGAAAAATAAAATAAAATTAATGAGATCGAAGAAGTTCGTTTTCTCAAAGGGCTTGCTGCTGCCAAATTGCCACTGAAGCTGCACACGAGGGAAAACACACAATTTCAAGTGGTTCTATAGAGTATTTCTAGTGCATTTGTCATGTCAAAAATACCTGCCAAAAGTTGTAATCTAAAATTAACCGATTAACCTATCAACATCAATCTGTATTATCATGCATTTAATCAAAGGGATAAAACAATTAAAAATGTGTTGGATTGAGCTCAAATTCCAACTTCCCCTCTTTAAATTCCCAGCAGGAGTTCTGTGATTTTTCACCTTCTACACCAGTAGCAAGGGAAAGAGAAAAGAGAATGGAGATCAAGCATTCTACGACAAGTCGTTCTTTGTTGGCTTGTTTTCTTTTGCATTAAAAGAAGTACCACAACAACAACATTAAAGTAGAAGTGTAAAAGAGAAAATATTAACAACAATATAAAATCTTATGCCAACATAAAGGACATCATGACACAGCAAAGATACCTGAAATAAGGTTTCAACTTGGCAACTAGAGCATTTAACTCATCATTAGAGAGCCCACTACCAACTCGACAAAATGAAATAAATCTGCATATAAAGATTATATAAGCACAAACTACTATGGAATTTAGAGAAGATAAAAAATAGATGAAAGGGCACATTCTCTCAGACTGCTATCAGTTACACAAAAATGTTTCCAAACCAGTATATGGGTTTTGCAAGGCATGCTGAGTATGCTTAAAAAAGGGAGATATAGAAAGACCAAAATAAAGGAAGTAGGATAAATTATCACAATAAGATATTTGAGTCACTCACAAACCATTCTACATTTATCACTACAGAAAATCCATCATAGAGAACAAAAGAAAGAACCAAAGTAAACCCAAGAGCTTGCTAATATTTCAAGGACTCTAAAACATAAGCTAGACCGAAAAAAAAATGTTTGTTTGCTTACAGAAAAGTTTCCCATCTTCTGAAAAAAATTTATAAGAAATTTGAGAAATATAGGAAACATGTTTACTACTTGAAAAGAGAAAGAGAGAAAATTACGTTGTCTGAAAACTGGTATTGGGAACAGCCATTTCCTACAATAAAATTTCTGAATCCACCTATCTCAGATACTGGCATGGAACATAAATACTTTCATGGAAAATAAATAATCATTTATAACAACAACATATATACATAATCAATGTGCCATGGTAAAACAATTTCAGCAACATATAATATGCAGAATGACACTTGTTAGAAAATGAATGACTCATATATCTCTGCAAGAAGCATAACAGACCAAAAGTACAATGATCCATATAACAGCAACTAAAATTTTCAAAAGATAGATATCTCAAATAAGCTTATCTCATGTCTGGCATTCCAAACAAATGGTACACAGAAAATCATTTCCATTGCCCAGTGTCCTAATTCGAGCTTCAAAGGCATGCTCATGATCTACAAGATATAAAATATCTAACAAAGCACCTACAAGCAAATAGGACTAAGTAGCTATCTCAATCAAGCAGTAAGATGTGACCTAACATTAAGGAATGATCAATAATGAATCTCAAAAGTTAGCAAAAGCATGACCAGTATTGATAACTAAATGGGTTTTTTTCTTTTTTTAGACTAGCAGCATGATAATTTGTACAGACTTTTAGTTGGAAAAAGAAGGAAAAAAATTGTAAGTTTTTAATCACCGTTTTGGATAGCTAGTATGATCTGAAAGCTCCGCAAGACCTACTAGAAACTGAGATACCTGAAAAGAATCATAGATAAAGATTTATCTCTATCAGCACTTATAAAAGAAGAGCTAGAAAGAAAGTTTATTGAATTCAGTAACCATCAAACCACATATCAAGAAGTAGTATGGACCACAGAAATGGAAACAAGAATATGCAGTAATGTGCACTTATCAGCATAAGGCATTTAACCAACACAAATACTGAAACTTCATACAGAAAGGTGTTGTGCAAAATGCAACTACAAATGAACTCACCTCTCCTCCTCGGCGTCCAGACCCAAAGTAACCACCTATTGCAAATAGCCTATTCAGTTTACATATGGTTATGAAAACAGCTCTAAAATATAGTAAGGACTAGAAAAACAAACCAATAATAAGAACATCTAGGTCTGAACCAGCATGTATATAATCAGGTTTCAGCTTCAGCCATTTTCCACTCCGATCACCAGGTTCCCATTTGGATCCAAGGTCCTTCAGCACAATTCCCTCATCTCTGAGAAATATAAAGTCAAGGATAGATATAAACAAGAAATAAAAAAATGTACAATAATTCATTCTGAAAGAACAAAAGTCAACTTTGCTTGAAAAGCCTCTCAAAAGTTGACAGAACTTTGAAGGCAGCATCCAAATTATAATCATATATTATAATTCTAAATATGGCTTCTTAAATTCCTTTTCATCATTAACTATTGTTAAAAGTTAATGCCCTTAAACCAGTAGACTTGACATCCCAAAACAGAGAAATTAAGATTCCTTAATTGTAGGATTCACACATAAACTGGTCGATTCAATTAGGTTTGAGTAGGCTATCTTACAAAGTCCACTCAAACACCAGTTGCATTGGTGCACACGGATCTATATTTTATCAGTCCAATAAAGAACCAGCACTGCACCAAATGGCTCGGGATCAATCAATATTCATTTTTTACCTTGTCTCAGTTATATCAGTGATACAGGTCAGTATACCTTCCCGAAGTTTGACTGACAATGTGTCAAACTGGTATCAAGCTAAAACCTTAAACCTTGACACAAACTAACAGCATTCCCGAAGTTTGACTTCCTCACATTAGTTCTTTTGGTGAAAAATTACCCAGCAAGCTTGCTAAATCAGATATAAAATAAGATTAAAAAACCATTTATGTAACATGTATATCTTCATACCAACCCATTTGAATTTATCAAAACAAGGCCAAGCAAAAGATTTTGACTTCATAAAGGATAGTACCTATCCAAATGAATAGTTATTTCACTCGATTTACTATACCGATGTGTACCATCCGATACAGGAGGTATACACTAATCCGATAGGATACTGGTATTCAGACTGCCCTCTATCGAGCGGTACTGATCACTTGACCCGTATCGAGCGATACTGGGTCTGTAGCAGGTGGTAATGATAGAAATCCGGTCATTACCGACCTGTACTGATTTGTCACAGACAAATTGTAAACGGCTTGTTCGGTATAATGCTTATGCATGTTCGTGTCTTTTCGGGTTTGTTCTTGGTTTGTAAAAGCTTGTAAAGGGCTGGCCAAAGGTTTAACAGCCTTATTTGAGCGAGTTTGGTGGACGTTTCAGACTTGTACATAATGATGGTGTCATATGGACACTTGTAACAGATTTCGATCTATAGTGGAACAAATTTTATAGTTTATACCTTTGTTGTGCAACCGTTCTAAGCTTGTGAAGTCCATGATTGTAATTTGCATTGGAAAGGAAGTGTTTGCTGAAATTATTGCTTGTGGATCCTGTATGAAGTGCTTTCTCTGTCCCGTCTTCTTCTTTGTAAGTCCTAAGGGATCGTAGGAGGTTTCAGGGAGGCTGACTATTGCGGACGGACACGCAAGCGTGTCGCACGACTTAGGCAAAACCAGCTAAGTTCGTGATATTTGGTATCAGAACGGGACAAGCACACAGAAACACTTAGCATGCAAATGTGGGGGACCTAGCGAGGCTGCATGAGGACAGCCAGCATGCGCGACTGTTTGGGGGAAACGGACATGGAGTTGTAGGGAAAGGAGTCGCTCAGGGGAGCGGACATCCGAGAATGGTATTCAGAGGAATGGTCAACCCATCGTGCAAGAGGCACCATGAGAACAAACAAGCTAAGAAGAATATGTAACGCATAAAGGTTGGGATGGCTGAGTTCAAGCAGTGGCTCGACGTTGGAAACCAAACTTGATGGTGCTCGAGGCAAGCGAGACGCTTGGTAAAGGATGAGACCGCGTAAGGTGGTGTGGGTTGTTCAGCAATCAAAAGAGTTGTGCAAAGCTCACAGAGGTGAGGAGAATTACAAACTCAAGGAATTCGATACTCATGCAAGGGCTTGTATACAGACGACGGACTGTCTGTGGCCATCCCAAGGCGTCCAAAGATCGACGCCATGGAGCATTGAAACTTTCTCTTCGGCATGAGAAGGATATGTCCGTAAGAGGTTGAAGTGTGCAGTAGGTTCAGCATGTTGCTAGACTTGGAAGGGTGCAATGGGAGCTGTATTGACAGAGTCGCAATCTAGCAGGTGCATATGCGAAGGCAGAACAATGCACAGTTTGTTCAGCAAGGCAGAGTAGTCCAAGGGGATGGTGGTCTCCAAAACTTCCAGAGGGAAGGATACGAAGAGAGAAGTTGCTCCAACAGGACAGATATCCATGAAGGATAAGTCTCGGTTCTCCAGAGAGAGAATTATATGCAACGGACCACACATGTTGAGGAGTCCCTCGAGACAATAGCTCTACAAAGCTCAACGGACCAAACGAGCGATAAAGAGTCATCGCATGATCTCACAAGAGGTAATGCGTTGGTGGACGCATAGCGAGATCAAGTGGGGGAGCGACCCAAAGCTACACAACATGAAGGCACACTTAGAGCCGATAGGGAGATCGGACTCAACGGAGGGCTGACCCGTGGAATGGTAGGTACGAGGGCCACCATTAACTCAATGCAAATCGAGGAGCGGAGCAACTTGAGAGGGGGGAACTTGGTGAAGCACCCAAGCCGCATGATGAGAGTTGACATAGAAGATGGAACATGGAGCGGAGACTTGGAGCTTTCCTTAGACATAGGTCAAAGACATAAACTCTTGCAGAGGCAGGAGTAGGATCATGTCATTCCATGGGCTCCTTATTCTGATGGAGCAGACTCATCTTGCATGGTGCTAAAGACGAAGGGAGCTTTGAGGCATATGCACCTTATCTCGGTGAAGCATTTGATGGAGGAACTAAGGCGACACAACTTACGGAGGTGAAGTTGGTATCAGAAGGCCATAACACGGGTCAAGAGGACGTAGAGGCGAGTACTCTTGAAGAACATGCTGAAGTACTACCGTTCGAGTTGTCATGAGAAAAGTGATGCACAACGAAGATTGTGCTGGTAGGGGTAGAGGCCCAGGATCCAGACAATGGTACACCAATTTTAGTGAAGTCAAGGGACTTCGGGAGCTACTAGGCGACGGACTGTCCTAGAGCTATGCTTCGTCTGGGTGTGACCCGAGAGCAGGGGGACGAAGATCGATTGCCAAATGAGCGAACAGAATCGAAGGTGGCAGAGGCCCTGCGATGTGTTGGCGGAGGCCACACATGGAGAGATCGCAATTCGACTTCGTACCACAAGGATCATAATGCAAGGAGATGTCACCAAGAGGTGATATGGTGCAGCGGATTATGGTGGAATAGTTCGAGGCAATGTGACGCACTCAAAACGTCCCATGAGGGACGGAATCATACGGAGGTATGATCGGGAGCGCTGTTGGGAGCTCCACTTCGATAAACAACACGATGGCAATAAGGGCTATGGATTTAAGAAGGGAATGCCATGGTACCGCAAAGGCGGGTCTTTCGTGCGTGCATCGAATGTTGCATTGAATGAAAGCCTTGGGCATCAGCATATGGGGGCTGTGCACTACCGAGGGAGAAGTTCAGATGTAAATACCAGTGAGTCCCATAGGGGGGACTGGATCATGCAGAGGTATAATCAGAGCGGTTGGAGAGTTGGACTGCTTCAGAGCTCACATTCACTTAAAGGAGCCCGATAAGTTAGAGGACAAGACCAAGTAAGCGAATGTTACGACCAATGAAGCTAAGGAGAACAGAATCGACACAAGCCCTACAACATGATGATGGAGACCATGTATAGGAGTTGCAGTCTGTCTTTCCATCGACAAAGGGGAACTGCTCAGAGAACACAGAGGTGTTGAGGTAGGTGGCCGAAAAAGGGCGAGGATGCGACGACGAGTCCAGAGAGACTTAGCTACCCAAAAATGAAGCGTCGATCAGAACGAAGGTGGACTCAAAGAAGTGTCACAATGCCGCAAAGGCGGATCTATCGATTGCGAAAGGGACGCAGATGCGAGGCAACGAATAGTAGTACCATGAGCATGGCAGCGCCATGAAACCATAGAAGCGGGACTTTCGTGGAGTCATCGATCTCTTTCTCTCATGGAAGGAGAGCACTTGGTCGTGAGATGGGCCATAAAGGAGGAGAATGCAGAGGCAAACTCCAAGTACCAAGACAAGGCTGAAAGGCAGAGGACAGGGAACTTCGTAAGATTGGTGTCAATGGGCTTCTCATCAAGATGGCCGTAAGTGAAGGACTTCGGGTCGATGTAAGAGTGTTAGATTAGGGAATGAAGCAGGTAGTACACGGTGTTGTACCTTTACTACTCAGAGGAGTAGGCGGTGAAAATGATGGAGAAGATAGTACAATTCCAAAGGCAACCAAAACTATCAGAGACTTGCTCTAGATTAGAGTGGAAACTTCTTGCATTCCGGAAGTTCAATAGCATTGAGAAGGTGAATCATAGTAGCTAACTCAACACAAGGATTGCAAACATTTCAAGTGCTTCGAAAGTGTGAGGTAAGAGCAAGAGAAGGCTAGTAACCAGCTCGATGCACGGAGTACAACCTCAAGGAGGCGGGCGAAATCAAGTAACATTTGCCTTCTCAACTCTCAAGAGAATGGGCGAAACCGAGTACCCCAGTTCTCTTAGTTATCCAACAGAGGAGCTCTGCGTAAGTTTAAAGACCCTTTGAAGGAACATAATGGAAGACAACAGTTGTCAAGTCCTCACCAATGGTAATCAGTGCTACTGAGAGTAGATTGTCCGCTTCATTCCCCAACTGAATGTCAATCGAAAGTGGACGTGATGCGAACATACTTGGACTAGACAACTAAGGGGAAGAAGATTCGATGGGCAAATTTTGGGGAGGAAGGACCAAAAAACTTCAAAGTTTGCGAGGCGATGCTCGTTAAAGCTACAACAAGCATCCACTCAATTCAAACAACATAAGACATTTGAAGACTAGAGCATATCAAGGATGGTCTTTTCCTTCATCCGGAGAATCCGCAGGAACCAGTAAGGATCAACACAACTCGGCCAACCCCACACCAGAGTCAAAGTCATTGGCGAATTGAAACAACATGACGGAGCAACATTCAACTACTTAAAAACAGCAATGGAGTGCAGCTGGGAGCCAAGGGGTACATTGCAGCAGGAGCAGAAGATTGAAAATTCAGCAAAGGCGAGAAGTTGCAGTGTCAACAAAGGCTTCAACGAGGACGTCGAAAGAATAAATGGGGGAGAATGTCACAGACAAATTGTAAACGGCTTGTTCGGTGTAATGCTTATTTATGTCCGTGTCTTTTTGGGTTTGTTCTTGGTTTGTAAAAGCTTGTAAAGGGCTGGCCAAAGGCTTAACAGCCCCATTTGAGCGAGTTTGGCGAACGTTTCAAGCTTGTACATAATGATGGTGTCATGTAGACACTTGTAACAGATTTCAGTCTATAGTGAACCAAATTTTATAACTTTGTTGTGTAACCGGTCTGAGCTTGTGAAGTTCATAATTGTAATTTGCATTTGAAAGGAAGTGTTTGCTGAAAATATTGCTTGTGGATCCCTTGTGAAACATTTTCTCTGTCCCGTCTTCTCTTTTGCAGATCCTAAGAGATCGTAGGAGGTTTCGGGGAGGCTGGCCATTGCAAACGGACACGCAAGGGTACCGCACGACTTAGGCAAAACTAGCTAAGTTTGTGACAGATCGATATGCTCAGGTTCGACCGTTACCGACCTGTACCGGTCAATAATGATTGAATTTCGATCATTACCGATCAAGGGCTGAGATTGCCTTATTTCGAAAGGTCAATTTGACCGTTTGACTTAGAACAAGGTTTTTAAACCTTTTCCTCCCCCGTCTTTCAACTTATTTCACTCTCTCAATCTCTTAGACTCTCACAAACTCTTTTTCACTCATATCTCTATCTTATTCTCTCATTTTCACTCTCCGAAACTCAACAAAGCTATCATTTATGAATTAAATTAAATTTATGAGGCTAATTTGGGAGGATTAAGAGCAAGAACATTCTAACTAAGAGGTACGTATTCTCTTTCTAGATTTTTCTTGATTTATGAGATGATTAAACCTATTCTATGTTGTGTATGACTTAATGTCTAATATGTTATTCGATACATTTTTTATAATAGAATAGTGTTAATTATGGAATAATTAAATCTTTAATGTTGTGCTTAGTGCGTTTAATATTGATTTTTCGAAATTAAACACTTAATGGGTCAAATCATTATATTTCATAAATATTAAGGATTGGATCATATGTTTGTGATGGTATAATACATTTAATTAGGCTTTAATTAAATTTTTTAATACTATAATTAATGGTTTTAATGATGATTTAATCGAAATTTGATCGATATTTGGTCAATTTACATTATTTTGACTAAAATTATATAAAATCTATATTTAGTTCTAACTTAAAATTCCCAATCTAACTTTTTTCTATTTTTCAGATATTTTTTAAGATTTTATTTTATAATTTTGGGTGTACCCCAACGTACCATCAATACGCCTCGATACGTATAATAAGACCCCTTATGGTTTTATCATAGAAGAAACGAAAGAAGCGGAGGAGAAGTGGAAGAAATGGAATAAAAGGGGATAAATGATCACTTCGAGGGAATCGACCTCCTTGATCACTTCGAGGGAATCGGCCTTCTAGGATTTAGTCAAAAAGATTGAATAATATTTCATTGATTCATTATCTGATGAAAATGAACAAATACATCCCTATTTATAGAGTTCCACCTAGAGTCCACCAAGACTTGGACTCTTATAAATAAATATAAAAAAATCACTATATGACTTCCTACGAACTAAATAACTCCATAAACATTATTTAAAGCTCAGAAAATAAAAGCATCGTAATAGTTCTGCCTCCTTCAAATCACTCTTGTCCTCAAGGCTGAGTGGCATCAAATTCGGGGAGCTTCTCTTTCAACCCAAGATATCTGCGCCGCGTCACAACTCGTTGATCAAGTAAGTACGGCCTCCACCTTTAGATAGTGTGAGCAACAGGTCGGCCTTTTAGTGTAGTAATCGTTGTAGTCTTCTGTTAGAACCCTCTTCATTCGATGGCTAGTAGCAACTGTGGCCTTCCTTCTTCGTCTTCCCTTTAGGATCACCACTTCGAAGTCTTCCAAGGGTAGCAAAAAGAAATCCAATAGCAGTTGTTGGCCCTGTATAATCAATTTTATCTTTGAACATTTGCTGTTACAAGTTAAAGTTCATCCATCAGCGACCTTTACTTTGAATTTGTCAGTCTTCAATATGGTAGGCCAATCGATCAGCAACCTTACTATCCATGAAATTGTTAGTGCTACCGGTATCAATCAGAACTGTAACAGGTTGATATTCCAAAATTTCTTCAACTTTTATAATTTATGGGTTAGAATAGCCAGCTAATGCATGCACTGTATGTGTAATAGGTTCAACATCTTTATCAGAATCCATACCTTCATGATCAGAGTCAACGTTGTCAGCTTTCGATTCCTCCTTAATTGGTTTAATCACCAGAAGTTGCCCTTATTTACATTGGTGCTCCTTACTAGGTGGCTCGCTGATCATTTAATTGTGGTCACTTCTGTTTCGACGATTTTTTCAGCTGATTTTTTCCTCATGTAGATGTGCAAATGAAATTGCAGCTATCATAGTACGGGGCTATCGAGCCTTAACTTCACATCTGATATCTGGATTAAGCCCTTCAATAAATGTGTCTACTAGCTGTTCTTTAGACCAATTTGTGGCTTGATTTGACCATCATTCGAATCTGCCCTGATATTTTAACACTGTAGAAGTCTGACGAATTTTAACGAGCTGTCCATCTTGTTGAAACTTACTAAAGTTCTCCAGGCTCCAGCAGGCTTCTTTTGAATTCATTAAGGGTCTCCTGCAGCCAGTTCTCAATTCTGATTTCCAATGCTTCAATTTGGGCCTTAACTGAGTTGTCAATAGCCATTCCCTATTTCTATTGCTGTGTGGGGTGAGAGCACCACCGAATGGAAGGCGGCGGCGTCGGTGTAATCTTGTGGCAACCGATGGCTGCAACAAGATGCAAAGCAAGAGGGAGGCAACGATGGGATGCAGCTGCGACGGTTGCTGTCGATGCCAGCAACGAAGAGGGAAGGAAACAATAGCGGTTGTGGCGGCTGCGGTTGCGACGGTTGCTGCGGACACGGCTACGACGGTTGCTGTCGATGCCACCAGCAAAAAGGGGATGAAATGGCGGCGGTTGTGGCTACTGCAGCTGCAAGATGGAAAATTTCTATCACTGCGTGCTGCGTGCGGTATTGCTGCAGGTGTCGAGGGCTGGATGGTGGCAACGTCGATGTTGCTACAAGTGCTGTGATGCAAAGGGGCAATCGTCGAGCAGCCAGGGTTGAGATTGCGGTGGTGCGACTGGAAAAAAGTTCGAAGGCAGTGTTCGTGGGAAGAAGGCAGCAGCGTCGTGGCAGCGTCATGGGGAGAAAGCAGCAGCGTCGCGGGAAGAAGGTAGCAGCGTCATGGGAAGTCGGCACCAGTCGTGGGCGACTGCAGCAGTCGTGGCGGTTGAGGAGTTTGCGGTGGCAGCCGGCACTTGCGGCGGTCGTGAGAAAGCTCTGTTTCGCCACAGAACAGGGCTGTTGGAAGCAGCGATTGTTGCTGCCGAGGTTGGTGGCTGCGACAGTGACGGTCGCAGGAGGGAAAGAGCAGGGGTAGTGGTGGTTGCCGGCCGGAGAGCGCCGGGGCTGAGATTGGCGGTGCTGCCCTGTTTCTATAACACCACACGCTGGCTGCGGCAATTGAGGAAGCAGTGACGGTTGCAGCGATAGAGAACAAGGCTGCGAAGTTTGCTGTCACAACCAGCAGTGAGAAGGGGAGGAACCGACGGCTGTGGCGGCTGCGGTTGCGACCCAAGAGGAGGCAGCGAAGAGCGTCGGGGCTGAGATCGGCGGTGCTGCCCTGTTTCTATCACACCTAACACTGGCTGCAGCGGTTGAGGAAGCAGCAGCGGCAATGGTCGCTGGCAACGGCGGCGGTGGAGAGGGGGCAGTGATCGCGCGCCTGCGAGTGGATGCCGAGGTCGACGGCTACGTTCTTCTGCCCTGTTTCGCCGTAGAACAGGGGCGACTGCGGCTATAGATCGCTGCGGCTGAGGCAGCGAGGGGAAAGAGATCGCTGGCCGGAGCAACGACGGTGAAGCAACGGCTTCAATCTTTGCGTGGCTGCAGGCTTCAGTTGCTGCCAAGGTCGGTGGCTGCGACGGCAATAATCAGGGAGGGTGGCAGTGGGGCAAGGGAAGAGCAGGGGCACAGGGATGGTCACTGGCAGCGGCGATGGTGGAGAGAGGGCAGTGATCACTAGCCGAGGAGAAGAGATCACTGGCCGGGGGCAACGACGGTGAAGCAGCGGCTCTGCAACGGTGGTGGTCACAAGGGGGTGGGGGGAGTGGAGAAGAGCAGGGGGGCACGCCTGCATTGGTCTGCAGGCTGTGGGGCAGTGATGGTGGTCCCTCTTGTGCTGCAACAGTCAGGAAGATGACCGCTGGCCGGAGGTTGCGACGACGGCGGTCGTGGGCCGAAAACAACGACGACGGAGGTGCGTTGGCCGTCGGTGGAACTCCCTTTGCGTGGCCGCTGGGGAGGTGAACACAGAGGACGTGGCCGCGCGTGGCTGCGTTCTTCTGCGTTTGCCCTTTTCTCTCTTCTTTCTTCTTTCTCCTTTTTTTTTCTTTTGACGAAGATGATAACTGCGACGAAGATGATGCGAAGTTGCAGCGAGAACGTCGAGGATCACTACTCTGATACCAAATGATAAGACCCCTTATGGTTTTATCATGGAAGAAACAAAAGAAGCGGAGGAGAAACGGAAGAAGTGAAAGAAAAGGGTTCGGCCTCCTTGTCGCTTCGAGGGGATCGACCTCCTTGATCACTTAAAGGGTTCGGCCTCCTAGGATTTAGTCAAAAAGACTAAATAATATTTTATTGATTCATTGCCTAATGAAAATGAGCAAATACATTCTTATTTATAGAGTTCCACCTAGAGTCCACCAGGACTTGGACTCTTATAAATAAATATTAAAAAATCACTATATGACTCCCTACGAACTAAATAACTCTATAAACATTATTTAAAGCTCAGAAAATAAAAGGATCATAACAACATACCATACTAATTAAAGATTATTATAAACGAGAGCAAAGGACCATCTCAAATTTTGTTATAGGAATAAAGATATGATATACAAATCTAACTAAATAAGTAATTACATGTCCAGATCTAGTTAAGTTTTTATGCTTTAAATTTAAGATTGACAAAAAGGTATGTCATACCTTGAATCATCCACTATATCTCTAGATGAGAAAGAACAAATTCAAAAAAGAAAGAACTATGAAATGCTAAACACTGGATCCAATTAACAGTCATTCAAAAATAAGGCCAATTTAACTACATAAGGCTCTTATGACCTGTTCTCAATGGTGTCTTTGAAAAACCTCTCCACATCTTCCACATTGTAAGCAACAGTAGACCAGAATGGTTGACCTATAAAGTTAACAAATTGAAATTATTATAATAAAAACTCAACTTAAAGTGGAGCGTAGCATGAATATATAACAAACAATATTGCAAAAAAAAGGACAGCCCATTGTGCAATTTCCCCACCAATTAATAATTATCTCAACCCCTAAAAGAAGCAACCTTAGTGCAGTGTCACTGATAACCCTCTATAAAACAAAATTGCATAACATTCAAACTAGCGCGCATGTGCATCCAATATATAGCTATGATAAACAAAATAGTGCATACAGTTGTTGCCACTAAATGACTATATCGCACATAGCCATCTTACCACTGATGCATGAACCGGTACGCAGACGGTTCTCACAGACTGCCCCCGTTTCAGGCAGTCCAGTTCAGACCATTAAAAATAATTAAAAACACAAATTAAGGCTCACATTCACAAACCCTCTTCACCCCAAACATGAACCCTTCTCATTCTCTTCATGCAGCTTCCTGTTGCTGCCCGCCTCTCGCAGGCCGCTTCCTCCTCCCTCCTCTTTCTCCACCGTGGCCTCTCCTTCGTCTTCCTCCCTCCTCTTCCTCCACTACCACCTCTTCATCCTTTCTCTTCCTCCTACTTCCACCTCTCCTTCCTCTTCCTTCCTCCATCTTCCTCTTCCTCTTCCTCCACTGCACCAAATAGAGAAGTCAAAAAAATAAAAAAATAAAAACAATGTCTTTGTTACCGAAAAAAAATGGGGGAGGTACCATAAGCTCCTGACTAAATTTTATGTTTCTTTAATACCAGCAATCTGAGAAGCAAAGTCAACTGGAAACACTTGGAGCATATAGAAGTTATTTGGAGATTTCAATGGGTTTAAATTATAATCAATCAACACAGCTAGAACATTAAGGAGGTGAACATGGCACATGATTTATACTGTTTGAATTTAGAATTTAAACTAAACAAAGTTATCCTATATGCAGGAAGCATATCCCAGAATAAATAGGAACAATAGCCTCAGCTTATTCAACATTCAGATATTGAGGAATCACTTGCAACAAACACTTATTAACCCACTCCTAAATCTTTCGGTCTTAGCAAGGAAAACATTGGGTGAATCAAAATCCCAAATTAGCTCTGTAACTACCAAAAAGCAAGATACTCTTTTAGAAACTACTAAAAGCAAAATCTTGTACTACCTTTATTACACGCTAATAAATAGCAAGATGCTCTAAAAAATAACATGACCAGACAAGGTTTATGATCATGGTCCAGTGTCAATATCAGTCAGCAGCAAGACCAGTAAGATTCCAGTACATTCCGATGTATCAGCACTTAGCACATGTCAGTTACCGAACCAAAGAGAAAGAGAAGCGGAGAGAACAGGAGAAAGACGAAGGCGGCAAAGGAAGAGGAGAAGGTGGAGAAGAGATGGACCTGACACGAACCTGGATGATGGACGTGAAGCTGAGGGATGGAGGAGACTATGACGGCAACGCAACCAAGAAGAGGAGGCGGTGGCAATGGCGAATTACGGGAAAAAATATGTGAGTGAGAGAATGTGTGCAGGAGAGAATGCATGAAACAATGAGAGAGCTTGAGAACCAAAGAATAGAAAAAAATGGCATGGTCCCTCACGGTTGTTAAACC
The DNA here is from genome assembly GCA_024322285.1 of Musa beccarii. NCBI lineage: Eukaryota > Viridiplantae > Streptophyta > Magnoliopsida > Zingiberales > Musaceae > Musa > Musa beccarii. The sequence continues at coordinate 31,933,610 of CM044395.1, read as the reverse complement.
TATCATTCTATACAACTTGGTTCCAGGTTGTTTACTGCCAGGAAGCCTGTTGGGAGAAATCACTCATTCCTCACCCCAGTTGGCAACTGGACTAGTAAACACTAACCAATACCAGCCAATAGAAACAGTATTTGATACCATGCTGTTACACTTACTATACAGAGGATATCTTTAGCAATGTACATCAACTATTTAACTGTCATGTTCCATTTTCTCATTGTTTTGTGGCATGCCTATCAAGGGTCAATAAAATGGCAAATACCAATACAGAAGTTATTACATATACTGCTCGTGCTTTAACAGCAGAATACTGTTGCGGATCACTGTGCAATCCGTGCAGAATTATACAAGTTATTATTGACCTGCACCATGCTAGCTATGTTCAATACGAGCATCTAAGTCCCGATGACTACATAGTACATACACCTGGAACATGCTTGGTAGGCTATCAACCTTCCTTTGATCTAGACCTTCAGAATCTGTCTAATCCATATTATGTTCCCTTGTATTGAGAGAGTGAGGAGGTTGAAGAAATGCATAATCAAAAACCTGCTCTGGTTGATGATTACACATCAAGATCATGTGCATGGCTAACTGATTTTCTTATTTTTGTAATACTCTACCTATTTGCAGATGATAAACAAAGAATCAACAGACCCTGAAAACAATGGCTGATACTCCCATTGGTGCATATGCCAGTTTGTTTATATTGTTTACTGTCTCCAAGATAGCAAACTAGATATTGGAAACTCGGTTAAGTACATTCACAGGTAAAGTAAGTACAAAATCTAATGAACAATCTACATATTGGAGCACTGCAATACTCTAAATTTGTAAGCACTTGCATGCCCCCCATTCCAGCAATCATGTGGGTCAAGCCCCCAAAAATGAATACTCAAAACTTGCTCTGGATTTGGGCAACAACTCATATAAACCAAAACCTTACCCACATCCGCCACAGGTACATTTCCTGTAAAATTTCAGACTGGCATGGCAGGAATTTTATACCACTTTCATGTCAACTTTTACAACTATGTTCAGTTATTACACTAACACCTTGGTAGTCAACACTTCAATTATCTTTAGTGTTGCTTAAATTGACGACACAAGGAATTTATGAAAATTCTTCAAAATGTCAAGCTTAGTTGATGGTTCTCAAACAGATAGCAGACTTAAATGCTTGGAGGTGTTTCCACTTATTTTATACAAAATAAGACTAATGTAATAAGCCAAAGATATGAAGATAGTTATTGATAGTTCTAAAGCTTTAGAGAACAGAAAATATCATCATAAATCTAAATTGAAAATATTGTTGACCAATTATGACATTAGCTATGTTAAAAAACCTAAAAATAGCAGAGATCATAAACTACAGTTATTACCATTTACTAATTAAAAGAGATAAATCTTAAAAAGATCCACATAGCCAACCACCAGTAATTAGAACACAACAGATTATTGTTAATTGGTTATTATATCTTGAAATAATCTAGATACTAAGAGAATGCACTAAAAGATACAACATGGTTTCCATCAAACTGAGACTGTCGAAAACAAAAGAAAGATGTCAAATCTAATGAATGATCCCTCAGCATAAGTGTTCCAAATGATATGGTACAAGCTGTTCAAAATCCATTTTAAGAACACAAGTTGCATGGCTGTAACTATTGAAGTGGAAGAAAACTACAAAGCCTTGGCCGGTGATCAAGGGGAAAAGCAAACAGCATTCCATATAAAGCAAGAAAAGGAGTCGTGATCAATGGATTTCCAAATTACTGGTTTATTTACATGTTAACTAAAGTTTTTATAGCCATCATCTCTTCTGGAAGATTATTCAAATGAAGCTCATTTCAAAATACTTTGTTTTCAAGCATTCAATCTTAGACCGTGAGTCAAGCATTTCCTATAATGAGGAACTCTATTGCACACATATTTCCTTTTCTGAAGCATCACTGAAAAATGATTTGTAGAGAAAAATGTTAAAAGTATAAAAGATGAAATGGAATAAGTCACCCGACGGACGATGATCGTTAATGCCTCCATTGGGAACCAATATTTCTAGGCGTCCCTTCACAGGTTTTACAACTTTTTGCAAGAGACTGTGTCGCTCCGTCAGACTTTGATGAATCACACTAGTGTCTCCGACATAGAGAATATCAAAAGCAATATCTACAATGGTTAAGTTTTAGAAATAACAATTACACAATAAAAATGGAACCAAAGCCAATTAAAAGCCAGGAACTTATATTTAACAACTTAGAAATGCTCAGAAGAAACAATGAAAATCCACCAGGCAAAAACTGAAGCAAATAAAAAGGTTTGCAGAAGTGTCCATGCTTTCTAATATATATCAACCATGATAGACATAATAAAAACAAACTTTCAAATTAGCAAATATGTATCAACCATCACAAACTTCCAAATGGCTATCTCTGCATAAAAGGGTTCTGAAATCACACAATCAGTCCTCATGGAACAATATTGATAATGTTCAGGAAAAATACCATAAACTTGAAATCAGTCCTCATGCAACTTGGATGATGCAATTTAGAAGCTACATTTTTCACCAGTGTAGAACTTCCAATCACCAAAAATGGAACCAACTTCTGGAATCCAGAAAAATAATGGATACAGCACAACTGCATGTAGAATAAGAGAAATCTTTGGCAAAAATACTACACATAGGACAAATACTATAGAAAGCACAATCCTCATTTCTTAACCTGGCGATTGCTCTCCAATCCTTCCTTTGCTGCCTTTGCTGCAATAAAAAAGGTATTAACAGAAATGCCAACAAACAGAAAGAGACATGCAACAACGTGCAATAACTGCATGAAGCTATTGAAAGACCTATCTCTTGATTTGAACCAAATTCTGCAAAATGTTGAGCAGACATATCCCAAACCAGCATTTCACCATCCAATATACATCTAAATAGCATCAACACCAAATGTAATACTGTTAAAATATCTTATTGTTAACCTTATGCAGAGCATCTGCAAACAAAATATGTAACAGTTCGTAAATTGACATACCAAAAGACAGAAACAAATAATAAGTTGTTATTCATAATCTAATTTTTGTTATTAATAATTTGAACATAGAAAATTAATGCAGAACTCTTATCATTTTAAGGAGAAAAAAAAACAAAACACAATAATTACCTCTGAACCAGTATGTTCTGTACAATAACATTCGACATGCCATGTGCATACTCAGGGTGTTCGAGGAAGTTCCTGATTCAAGGAAGACAAAGGTCATAAGCAATAGAGATCCTTAGTGTTCTTGATTAAGTGTAACAAAATTGATGAGAGAGAATACAAGTATGCCAATTAGACACACATGGCAATGGAACAAGATACAATGTAATAGACCATTTACTACACATTTTTGCACCAGAATTGGTATGTGTCAGAACAAACAACATTCAATAATCAAATATATTCAACCAGGCAGCAAGAAGTTACACAATTTTTTAAAGATCTGAGAGCACTACCTTGAAAAAAAGTGTATTTCCTCTCCATTTTTGTGGATTTGAATGCGGTCACCATCAAATTTACACTCAACAACAACATGCTTCCCATGAAGCTAGACAAATAAATAAAAAGGTAATCATTAGAGTGGAGTACAGGTACATATCAAATGACAGAAGTGTGTTCATGATCAGGAAAAAAATACATCAGCACAAAGCGATCAGCTTCATGCTAAAAGATCAATAACTACATAGAAGTTAAAAGGTGAAGAAGACTAAGTATGAGATGAGATCAAAGCAAGTCTCAGAGATGACACTTCTACAGATCCAGCATACAATAAATTCAAGGATGTGGTATAGTGTTTAAATTCCATAACAAATGTTGCAAATAATAGTAAATTGTGAATAAGTTGCACTAAGAACCATTCATGTATGGTTAATCAAAGAAAATGAGTCTAACTAAGTCAAATATTTTACTGATAAATTTTGGCACCTTATAAAAATCTTCATGCATAAGAAAAGGAAGCTTACAGTTGTACTATTAGAACGAAATACACAGTTTTAAATTCACTCGTATTCAACTACAGGCTCAGAAAAATGAAAATATACACAAAAGTATACACGCGAATCATGCAAAAATAGAATTAGACGAGGATCACAGCATGCATATGAAGAGGCAAGGACATGGCACAACATAAACATTCTCCAACATATCGTAAACACACAAGCTGGAAACCATGCAGAGAAGGCATGTTGGTTATCAAGGAAAAACATGTATTGACTAGAAAATTGTTTGTTTACGACACCATAATCTTTTATCCATCCACATGGTCGCCTAGTGAGCATCAGACCAATCCAAAAAAACACCAAGGAAGATTTAACAAATTTGACAACCAACTCCCAGGCTAAATATCAAGGCAAACAAAGATAAAGACAGACTTGCCAAAATCCTAAAGAAGTATATTTGCACACAGAAAGCTTCTGTCACTGGTTGCAGCTCAAGTTCAATAATCAAGGATCAAAAAATTTAGATCGATTGTATCTTTTGGTAAATATCAGTGATTTAAAAAGCGCTAGGCGCTAAAAGGCGCCAAGGTCTAAAATCGCCCGAGGCGCTAGGCGCTCGCCCAGGCGCTAGCCCGAGCGAAGCGAGGCGCTAAAATATAAAAATATATAATATAATTAAAAATATAATTATTTAAATAAAAATATATTATTAAATTAAAAAATTAGTAATATTAAAATTAAAATAATATACTATTAATTTAATAAATAAAAAATTTGTTATTAGTATACTGTTAACAGTATACTGTTAACATAAAAAATCAAATTTTTTAAATAAAAAAATCCAATTTTTAAATAAAAATCAATTTTTAAATAAAAATCAATTTTTAATAAAAATCAATTTTTTATTTTTTAAGACTTTGGGTGACGTCGAGGAGTTCGGCGCGACGTCGGCTGGAAAATGGAAAATCCGAGGCTGGTCTTTTTTAATAGGAAATTTTTTTTTTTAACAGAGCGAAATAATTCCATCTCGATGGCGAAACCAGAAAAAAGCGGCGAAGGCGGCAGCGGGCCAGCGACGAGCGGCGGCGGCGCTCCGTCGCTGGTTTAACCCGCCAAAGCGGACAACAGGACAAACCCTTAATAATAACATGATCATTAATTTGAATCCAGTAAGACACAATATCATCACCTTAACATACCAATATGGCTGCAATGGCATGGAAACTTTAAGAACCACAGGAGAATGACAAGGCATTATAAAATAATGCAAGATCGAAACCAACAAGCACCACAAGGATAGAATTCAGATAACAGATCGAGGAAATAGAACAGAATACTTAATATGCATATACAAAAGCAGTGAGGAGGATCTCACAATCTGAGAATAACAGAGGACCTAATTATAAAGGAGCAAATTATATAATCTCAGCACCAACCACATTTTTCCTCAGCTGGATAGAGCTTGCGCATCAGAGAAACTGCTTCTTCTGATTTTGTTCTTTGATGTAATCATATCAGTTAAAGCTACATAAGGAAAGAAACTCAACTCGAGACCTAAGGACATTTCCTGTTATAAGTAACATCTTGTATCAAAAAAATTCATTATTGTAACTGTACTTAATTGAACCTTCCTGTCTTGAATTATGTGTAAATACTAAATAGGAATTAACATGCATAACCACTTCTTTTCTTTGCCATTTTTTTGTTTGTTGTTGTGCATGTGTGTGTGTGCCTTCCTTGAGGGGCACCTGGATCCCGTACATAAAGAAACAAAAATCCTGCAAAAATAACAAAAAATGTCCACCAAAAGATGCATTGCACGAGAAAAAATGCACCCGAACATCTGAATCAGTAGCATGCATCATCAAACAAACAAATTGTGAACTGGATATGAAACTATCAGTTCAGAAAATGGCAAGAAACAGAAGAGATTATAGCATCTTTTGCAAGGCTAAGGCAAAAGAGTACCTTCTTCCATGCAGTTGTCGCATCACCGACTCTCATAGCCAACTGTGGTCTAACAGGTTTTCCGACTTCTATATCCTATCCATTGACAATTAATTTCAATCGTCAACAAGTAACAAATTCGAGATCTAGTTAGGTAGGAAACCACATTGCTACGGAAAATAAGATGAAGCACCCAAATCATGTAAACTAAGACATCTTATTCTGCATGGTTCTAGAAAAGATTTGAACTCAATGGACTCAGATGTATCTCAACTTTCTAGGAAACGTGGTGCAAAACAAGTAAAAAAAATATTAGCACAAGGAACCCTATGTTTAGTGTTTAATGTATTGACTTCTCAAGTCACTTCAACCATAGATCATACAGAAAGAAACATAGCTTAAACAGCCATAATCCTCAGGAATGAAACTGGCAGTGACATATAAACTCGAAACTGTTCAGAAGTTCTCTGCCAGAGCCATGATGTTTGATTGTCATACTCAAGGATTACCATGCTGATTAGCATGAGCTTCCACATGTGATAATAAACTATGTCAAAAAAGCTTACTTAAGCTCGCTTTTGTTAATCCTACTCAGAAAGAACAGCTAGGAGATGATTAGCTCCAAGTACCAAAGTCCACAGCTCCCATGATTGTGAGCTGTGACTTGCTTGTTGACATGCTACATGTCGACTTACATCAGAGGTTAGATCATGGTCTATGCCAAGACGTTGACATGCTACATTTCGACTTAAGTCAAAGGTTAGATCATGGCCTATGCCGAGACTTGTTGACATGCTCCACGTTGATTTTCGTCAGAGGTTAGATCATGGCCTACACTAAGAATCGAATGGCATGCTAATGGACACGGCAAGGAATTGTGTTGTGGAAGAGGCATTGGCACATCGTAATACCATTTAAATCAAGGTTCGTAATTTTGTATCGTACCAACGTTTCAAGCTTTGCTCGATACAATACGATACAGGTGTACCGAGCGGTACGCTAGGGTGTACACTGCCTCGACGACGTCACCTCCTTTTCTTCTCCTCGTCGCGACGGACAAGGAGAAGACCGGTCTTCTCCTCATCTGCGGCGTTCGACGAAGGCATCAAAGGTCTCAGATGCCTCCAGCCTTTGGCAAAAAACACGGCGAAGGCCGCAAGCGTCTCTGAACTTCGACGAAGAACGCAGCAAAGGCTGTAGGCGTCTTCGGCAAAGAAGAAGCCAAGCTGCCGCCTCTCTATTACCTTTTGGATCGGGATCGTCGAGGGAGGGCGACACCGGATTGGAAAGCATCGAGATTCTCCCGATTCTCCCTCTTCTTCAAGCACCTTCTCCTACTTCTCCCTCGACGTTTCTTCTTCCCTCGCCACAGCTAGGCTGATGCCGCTCGATAGCGGGCGGTCCGCGTACCAGTTCGCTACGTACCACTCGGTACGGACGGTATCATTTGAAATTAAAATCCTTGATTTAAACGCAATCATTGATTATACCAACCATAATAGGCACAACAAATAAAATGAAATGCATGCCCTAGTAGACCATAAAAGAGCACAGAGACAATCAAATTAGTAGTTATAGCTTGCAAATAGCTTTCCAGTAAAAAGAGGTATACAAGAACCTATTCGACTCCGCATAGAAATAGATTGATTTGGAGCAGGCCAGCAGGGAGCCTGACAACATGAAGAGCACAAAGAGATACAAAAGTATTTGTAGCAATTACCCTCTGAATGAAATTTTCTGTAGCAATGTGGTTTCCTACCTAACTAGTAACTTTTAAAAAACACTTAAAATCTTGGATTGCTCTACATGATAAATCCTACTACTATTGAAGAAAGTTTATACAGTGTCACAAATTTCTTTTGCAAGCAACATCCAACATCTGCAATTTCAGATTCCCATACTGATCCCCCAAACAGATCCAAATGACATGACCAATGAAACAAAGGTACTTTGCAGCAGACAACCAGAAAGGTTACAAGATTGTATGGACTATGCAACAATGCCTATTCTAAATACATCCAGATTTATGGTTGTTTTTGCAGAGTCTTGTGCCATCCGTGGGCTATCCAAAGCAACCTTTCACATCACTGTTGGTTTTGAACAAAATTGTGGAAAGGATATACCAAGACGCAGGCACCAGAGTTAATATGTTCCAATCATGTAACTTCAAATGGTTGTACAGTTATAACACGATAACAACATCAAATTGCAGCAAGAATCACTTGTCTGGATAAGCCAGATACTCTAAAAAAAATTGGTATCTTCTTTGTTTCTCGATAGGAATTATTCTACTACTTTTGCTGTCCCAAACAGAAATTATCTTATTGTCCATCAAGTAGTACATATGTTTGATAAACATGTCGTGCCTAAAGCTGACTACAGAAGCATATAGTTATTCATGTAAACATGATTAGATTCCATAGTGCAGAACCAAAACATTCAGATTGTGTAATAATCAACCATTTTACAAATAACAATTTCTTCGACATAACCATGGATTTTACACTAGCTCTTTTGTCATCTACACCATTTGTTTGAGTAAATAAAGACTATATGCAATTACATGGCCTTTAGAATTTACCTAAAAGAAGGCCTCAAAAAGAATTAGAAAATTTTGGTTCTGCGCTTAAGAGAAAGCATTACCAGCTGTAATCGCATACTCATTGAAGAGTTCTGGCTAGTCTATGACACATAATAGACAAGGTCATACCTCTGGGTTCAAGTATTTCCTGGATCCTAATAAATTTAAAGACCCAAAATTGAAGCAAAGAAATTAATTCATTAATTATGTAGACATGAGATGACCTTCAAACAACCTGTTTCTTTTGTCGTTGAGTGTGATCTTTCAGCTTTTCACATACTAATTTAAGGTCGCAGGTGACGTTGAACAAATCTTCAGCATCAGGATGAAATTCATGAAATATGCTCTTTTCACTAATTCCCAGCTTTAAATCTACATACAATTTTAAAATGATTAGTTCCTTTCAGTGGAGGGGAAAGGCAAAAACTTGTCGTAAAGTACCTTTTAAGATGATCATCAAAATCCACTTCATCTCCAAGGCATTTGTTTTCTTGATGAGAGTTGACAGAATCACAGCCTTTTCCCCCCTGTTGATACAAGGATAAAGAATGTGACAAGCAAAACAAATAAAAAATGATTGAGAACATGAAGACGCAAAGTAATGACAGGAGATAAAATGTTTCATATGGTGACAGCAGATACTTAAAGAAAGTTACATATAAATTGGAATTTGGTGCAGTAAGAATCGTAAGTCAAACATGGAATTCTAGGGCCACCTGTGATGCAACAGATACCTTCATCAACTTATCGCAGTTGACAAAAAAATATATAACATTCTGTTGTGACCAGAAAGAGAAGCCGATTATCAGCCAACAAGAATACTTTCTCTTCTAATAAATTGGCATCAAGGGACATATACAAAATTGGAGTATCCAACATGACTAAAATCAACAAGTAAATGGATCACAGTTCTAGCTCTTGCACTATTCTTTGAATCCAGCGCAAAATACATGCATGACTTTTCAACTGTCTTTCTATGTACATGAATATTTGCACCCTAATTTTCCATGTATGAAGTACCTATTTTCTGTTGATGCCAATTGATCAAGCAAATTGTTAAGCTCCCTGATTGTAAGTCCACCAGAAACGATCCCCTGCCTACGTTGCAACACCTGAAAAACAAACAGTGGAGTTTTTGCAAGCATACAGATATGAAGAGAAGAATTTCAACAACGCAACAAGCTCATAGGATATGGAGGGTATACAATACCAACAAATAGAAATGTGAAACGAAAAAGGAAGGATACCAAAAATTATTCCAGAAGAACACGCTGTTTAATTAATTATACCAGAAATTTGTTGTACATTGCACAAAGCAAATTATTCAAGGATGGTTAACTTACAAAAGTTTGCTTGATGCCAGGCTACCCATTCCCTCACTACACAATCATGGCCATACTTGAACCTAACCAGACTTACCACATTTGTGAGCACTAGGACTCTGTGGCATGCCAAAACAATCAAAATTGAAGACTGAGGAAAGTTCATAAGTGTACCACCCGTATTCAATGGGAACTAATCAAATGATAAAAACATCTTCTATACAAAATGTACCAAGTTTTGCAAAGTGTAGCTTTAAAGAGGGCAAACTTAGATTCAAAAAGTAGCATTTCAAACATTAAACATACAAGTCAAGAGTATGAGGCTCATCCTTTGCATGGTAATATAACAATATTGATTTCAACAGGCAAGGAGCCGGTGCCAGCAAAAGGATAAACAAGTCAACTCCAGTCAAGCACTCTTGACGGTTGAGTCGAGCATAGTTCACATAGAGAGGGGACCAAATAACGTTACTTGGTTCAATGCAAGCCATTTACTACATCTACAATTCAAGAATCTTAGCCTACATGCAAAAGTTTGATTTTAGATGGCAAGAGATACGCCACAAAATATTAATCTAAAAATGGATGCAAAAATGTTTTGTTTATGACAAAAAAGAACATGAAGAAAATATACCAAGATAACCTTATAAAGAAAATATATCCAATTTATATTCTTCTCTCATTAACACATGGATGAATGAAGTAATAGAAGCTATGCATTAAATAAATAGAGGGATTGAAACTATTCATCAACAACAGGATGTTTTTCGGCTCGAAACGTATTTCTCATTCTTTTTTTCTTTTCTTATGCAGATAAAACCAGGGAAAAGGGGGAAAAGTACCATCAGGTGAAATTTCACGCTTAAAAGACTACAAGAACCAGTAAAGATTTCAAGAATCAGTTCAAAGAACACTAGTTTAAACCGAGGAGGAAAACACTGGCAAAAAAGACAAGTGACCATGTGCGCGGAATGGATAGTCCTGCAAAGGTAACTCGTGAAGCAACCATTTATTTCCCAGCGACATTGGCACAAAGGCCACGAAATTGTATGCGAAGGACTGCACAGAAAAGGGTTTGTAACGAGAAACTCACCTCGGCGGCAATGAGGGCGAAATTTCCGGCATTGGCACCGGATCTGGCGCCGCCCTTTCGCCAATTGACGAGGCGGAGGGCGTCGGGGGAGTCTTTGGCAAGGCCGAGGGCGTCAACGACGCAAGTGGCGAGGGTGGACTCCTTGAGGCCGTAGGTGCCGCGCTCGCGGTCGAGGCCCGGAAGGATGAGGCGGACGGCGCTGAAGTACTCGCGGCCGGTATAGACCCGGTCCAAGAACGTCCGGAACCGCTTCCGCTTCTTGGCGGCGGTCCGGTCGCGGAGCATCGCCTGGAACATGCTTACCAGCAGCCCAAACTTCACCGTCGCATCCGTCATCTCGATCGAAGACTCGCAGGCCGACGAAAGAGAGCCCTCTCCCTGTCCTCCTCGATGGGTTTCAAATTGGGGCGGAGACCACCACGGCTTCTTAGGAAAGAAGGGAAGAGAAAGAGAGGAGTTCTATATAGTTTTCTTGGTGCCACGTGGCGTCTTTGGAAGTTTCTGGGCGCCGCTCCAGCGGGAATGGGTTTAGCGTCGAACAGTTGACGGACATGATTGCGACATGGTTCTTTCAATGTGTCTTCAATTTTAGGGATTTCCACGATTTCGGGATTGTGCGAATTGATCGAAGATAAAAGACTGACTAATAGCATTATAAATTTAACAATAATAATTTATTATTGATATCTTCTTTATCGGATAAATTGGGTTATATATTAACACGAAAGAATATTTCATACTAATCGAATCATGACACTTGTCCTCAAGATGATTCACAAAGGAATATGAGTACTTTATAAAAAAATTATATTTAATATTTTCTATTTTTAAGTCTATACTCTTGAATCAGATTATTTTAAGTCTCATCGATTCATGAGCTGATTTTTTGAACCAAGTTGATTCAGGTCAGATCCCTTCGAATTAGACTAGGTTGACAAACATGACAGCGATATGGTTCTTTCAACATGTCTTCAATTTTAAGGATTTCTACGATTTGGGGATTGTGCAAATTGATCAATGATATATAAAACTGACTAATAACCTTATAGATTTAACAATAATAATTTATTATTTATACCTTGTTTATCGAGTAAATTGGGTTATATATTAGCACTAGAGAATGTTTCTTACTAATCAAATTATGACACTTGTTGTTAAGAGAAATCACGACGACAGAAATATGAGTAATACATCAAAGAAATATATATTTAACTTTTACTATGGATGCCTTTTTTTCAAAAGTCTCCATGATACCCTTGAATTAGATTATTTCAAGCCTGATCAATCTGAACTGGTTCTCAGAATTATGTTGATTCAGGTCAGATCCCTTCGAATTAGATTAGTTTGAGTCGGATCTTTTATTTCAAGTTATACTTGGGTTACAATCAATCTACATTCATTCATATACCCTATTAAAAATATATTATTTTTTATATAAATTTATTATAAACTCATCATAAAATAAAAAAATTAGTAAATTTTTGTTAGAATCATATTTCTTGTAGAATTCTCAAAGTTTTGATAATTAATTATCCTAAAAATATCTAAAAATTAATATATATATATATATATATATATATATTAATTTTAAAATATGTTAGCTAATCATGTTTTACTTATTTCAATTTTGAATGTAACTAAGTCAATATAGAAAATATAAAATATAAAATATAAAATTTTATAATTAGCTTTATAATGCATTTAGGATAATTTTATATAGAAATTAATGTATTTTTAACATGTTATATGAATAAGTGTAACTTACACATGAGTGTAATGATTTTTTTAGATAATTTAGAATAACTTTATATAAAAATTAATATTTTTGTGGATAACTCTAGTTGTTAAGTTTTATGATAAATTTATAATAATTTTATATGGAAACTAATATATTTTTAATATATTCTATGAATAAATGTAACCTAAGTATAACTCGAGCACAATAACTTTTTTAGATAATTTGGGATAATTTTATATAAAAATTAAATTTTTAAGAATAACTCAAGTTTTTAGTTTAATTATAATTTTATGATAATTATATACTCTTATATATATATATATATATATATATATATATATATATATATATCATGTGAATTTGTGTAACGACTTTCCTATATAAAGTTTAAGGGCGATGTCGAGTGAGGTAGGTGAGAAGTAAGAAGAGATGGAGATAGATGAGGATAAAACCAGAAAAGACAATAAAGTGAGAAAAGACGATAAAGATAGAGTATAATAGGGAGAAGGTGATAAAGTAGAGGACGAAGAGATGGAGATAATAGAGAGGAGGTAGAATGGGAAGAGAAAGCAGAGCGTGAGTTGAGACCGAGGATGTATGAAATAATTTTAAAAAATCAATGGATAATTTATGATTAAATTAAATTAAATTAAATAGTTAGAGTTTAGTTTAATCGATCTAATCTAGTTCATCTATATAAAAAAAGTCAAATCTAATTAAAGGACAATCATCATCTTTTTATGATTTCATTAAAGGTATTTTAGTAAATATAAAAAAATTATTAGTAAAAATTAAATATGAGGACATCATCTTGTAAAAGCCCATTACTATGGACTTTTTTTTATTAATTACCCCTTGAATATTACTCTCCCACATAAATATTTATCAAACTAAGTTTAAATATAAGTAAAATCATGACTATATTAGGGATTTAAACCATGAATCATAAAATCATATAACGTGAACAATAATTATCTATACGATAAGTTGGAGTTTGAGATATTTAGTTATATCTAGTGATTTTTATGGATATTTAAATGATTCAAAAATAAATATCACAAAAAGGACGAAGGAGATTAAATTACTTTAATCAAGAAAAGAACAACAGACAACTCAGCCTCAGTATCAATAATGGACGTGATATATCAGATCAGATGTAGAGAATTTAATGGGATCATAAATTGCACAAATGACATCATGTTGATTAACAACAGCAGGTGACAAAAGTCATTTCCGAGGAGATCTCTTAATCGTGTGATTAGAATACAACAACAGGTGATAAAAGTCATTTCCAAGGAGATCTCTTACTGATCAAGATACTTTGTACGCAATCAAAATTTGAGTCATGTAAATATCAAGTGAGCTTGTTATGTGATGTTTGATTGAATGAAAAGAGATAAAAACAATGTGCACTCTTTGTACATGTATATATATATACATATATATACACATATGTATATGTATATATATATACATGTATATATATATATATATATATATATATATATATATATATGTATATACATGTATATATATACATATATATACATGTATATATATATATATATATGTATATATATATACATATACATGTATATATATATATATATATATATATATATATATATATATATATATATATATATATATATATATATATATATATACATATACATATACATATATGTATACATATATACATATATGTATATATATATATATATATATATATATATATATGTATATATATATATATATATATATATGAATATATGTATATATGTATATACATATATATATATACACATAAATACATGATAGTATGTTTGGCACAAAGGGGACAAAGTTTACTCCTTTGATATGAGTAGATATCAATCCAAAAGGGAGTGATTATAGATTTTTTTTTTATTTTTACTTGATATAAAAGGTTAGCTCTTGTATAGTAATCAAGATTTGATATTATTTTACTATTTTCATTCATCAACCTCAAAACTAATCTGAAAGTTAAAGGGATTAGATTAGAAATCTTATGCTTAATCTTGATCATCATATAGGTCATCTCTGGAACACGTGATCACATCCACCTTGGGCCTTGGGACAGCTTCATACATATTATGATGATACTATCTCATACTTTATATATATATAAACCCAAATCACGTCAAACTAATTAGGACGTCATCGATTTTTTTTTATTTCTATATGTCTCCTTAAAGGAGAATAAGAAAAGAAAATTAGTGCTTGTATTACTCATATATCTCATTTAATAATCACGAGAGATAATTAAAGATTATCTCCTATAATTAACTATGGTTAGTATTCTAGTCCTTATATTTTAAAAAAAATAGTATTGAGGTTCCTACAAATGTGAAACATTTAATTTTAATTCTTCTTACGTTTTTAATTTTGTTGACTAAAAAAATCACATATATTATCACGTGTAAAAAGAGTGCAAATGAAAAGGATAAAACATAAATTTATCATTTTTAAAATTATAAATTTATATCTACTTCTCACCTTAATCAATTTCTCTTCCTCTACCTACTTCCCATTGCTCACTCGCTTGACCTATTCCACTCCTACACTGCTTGACCATCGTTGCACCGTTGCACCTTGCACCACTCACTGTTGTTGCTCTTGCATCACTCAGATTGTTACCTCTTTTGCATTACTCAATCATGTCACATCGAACCCGCTCGATCACCATCGCTCCTACACCGCTTGATCATGGCCTCTCCTGCATCGCTTGCCATCACCGAACTGGACTTGCTCGACTGTCGCACTTACACCGCTTGCCATCACCTCGTCATTCCCGCCCTGGCTGACGGTGGTCTCATTATCATTAGAAAAGCTTATTGCTTATTTGTCTCCACTTTAGAATCAATCTGATAAGAACTTGGTGTTCCAATTATGCGCTGACCCCAAGGTCCATTGGTGGGATGGCTTCACCTTCGGGATCACCTTCTCCGGGTAGGACTCGTTCTACCTTAATTAGAGCCTATAGTTGCCCTCTTGGGACAACCACCTCTCCCTCTCCTGACAATACTCGTTGTCTTCTACCCCAAGGTGATCTCCCTCCTCATCATTAACACCACCACCAACCCCTTCTTACAATCCATCGCTCTTTTTATCTCCTCTATTTTGATATATGGGCACATATATATATATATATATATATATATATATATATGAATTGAATATCTTAATCGAGCTGATAAATATACTTAATTTCACTTTGAATATGACACTAAAAATATTCTTATAATATTAGACAAATGCATCATCAACCAGACTACTACTTCTTTGTTTTTTAGATTAACAGTGAAGGATTCATGGTAACATTTACTGGCAGAAAGTATGGTCCTCTCTTGTATTTGTTGGCAATAGTTCGTATGCTCTAGTGACGCAACGAACACGTTCAATTGTGTAGTGAGCGAGCTGGGTCTAGCACGATGGCGACAAGCGATATAAGAGAGGCAACGGTTGAGCGATGTAAGAGCAGTGGCGATCGAGCGGTACAAAAGAGGTTGTCAAGCGAAGTAGGTGCGGTGGTGGTGAGTGGTACAAGTGTGTGAGCGATCAAGCGAGTGCGATGGGTAAGTAGAGGATAAGTCAGAAAGAGGAGCAGAAAAAGGAGAGGAAGAGAAATCGGTTAGGACGAGAAATGAATATAAATTTAATAATTTTTTTTTAAAAAATTATGTTTTTATCATTTTTATTATTTTTTCACGTGATGATAAATATAAATTTTTTTCATCAATGAAATTAATGATGTAAGAAAATTAAATTAAATATTTTACCTTGTGAGTATAAGGACTCTGTGTTAATATATGGATCAAGAAACTAATTTATAATTACTCCTAATCACGATGATGAAACTTCCTAAGTGGGAATATGATTATCTAATTGTTATCACTTTATGCAAAAGTCTTCACTCTTCCTGTTCTTCGAGAAGGCTTTATTTTCAGCCTAAATCTCATCCAAATCTTCCATCCGAAAACGAAAGGAAGGCTGTTCGACGTTGAGGAGGTGCAGCGGAAGATGCGGAGAAGCAGCACACGATGCCAAAGGCAGGTGAGCGAAGACAAATGGGTCGAACGCGAGAGGTGTGGCACCATCAATGGACAACGTCACCACCGCAAACTCTATCTCTAAAAGATACCCCTCCACAAAGCCATTGAAAAGTCTGCTTATGCTGCGTTCTTTCAAGATGATACTTACGGGATCGAGACGCAGAACATATTCTCAAACTTGATATTTAAGAAGAATCTTCTAGATATGAGGTACCATTTGTGTTTTTCCAACTAAAAACATCAAGGAAAAAAAAAAAAAAAAAACGAGGGAGATGCTTCAAAATGAAACATTTATTAAATATGATAATTTATAATCTTTCATATTTCGAATCTTTGAACCTCTTTTGATTCGATTTTATCTTTTTTTAATTATATATGTAAAATATTAGATAATTTTTTTTTATTTATGGAAGGATAAACTTAGAAAATTGACTTCACTATGATAATATAAATACTTTATTCATAAAATAAAACAACTTACCAAAGATTTTAAGACGAGGGTGAGGAAGCCACACTCCAAATATTTGCGCTGTTCGTGAGCGGATCATGCCGTGTAAAATTTCCTGGTTGTCTTCTACCGCGCGTCACACCATTTGAGAGCTCTCCAAAGTTGAAGCTCGTCTCTCTCGCTCTCTCTCGCTCCTTATCTTTCTAGTTGCATCACCAGTCTCTCATCCTCCACTAAACCCATGATTACACAGAGTCCTTCGGCAGTCCACTTCTCTCGTCACAGCATCCATCACCCACCTCCCTCCAATCCCCAAATTACCTGCCTGCCCTCGCCGCTTCCTACACCTCCATGAAACCCCCAGCCGAAACAGAGCACCTCTCTGCCTTCCCCTCCCCGACCAAGGTCTTAAAGAAAGCCCCTCTCATGGCTTCGATCCCTCCTCCGCTTTATCCCTCCTCCTCTTCTTATTCCCCTTCCAACTACTCTCCAAGCAGCATAACCCAGATGGGCAGTGATCACATCATCTCTATCCTCCTCCTCCTCCCCGTAGAGTCCATCCTCTCCTTCTCCATGACATGCAGAAGGTTCAGATCCGTGGCCTCCTCCGACTCCGTGTGGGAACCCATCTGCAGGAGGGAGTGGGGCAGCGGCGGCGTCGACGCCCTCGTCGCTTCCTTGTCTCAGCAAGAAAGGCAGCGTCTTTCTTGGAAGCAGCTCTACGCGCAAGTTTCCCGGCTCAGTTCCCTTTCTTGCCGCCGATTGTCGAGTAAAAGTGGCGCCTTTCCGAATCCCAGGGCTTCTCACTCCCTCAATTTCATCTCTGATTGGCTTGTTCTCTTCGGCGGGGGATGCGAAGGAGGTCAGCCCTTTTTCGCTAGCGGCTTAACTTGTCTTTTTTCGTCCTTGCAATTAGATTCTTAGTGGCCGTGCAAATGATAGGTGGATAGTTTGATTGTATAGTTGAGTTGGTACTTTTATTGCTGCAGCCGTGTTCTTATGGATCTTGTTCAGTTTCTTGTCTATTACCGCCTAATCTTACCTACTTTTTTTGTCTGGAGAAATTCTGTTTTGGTACATGTACTTACAGTGCATGTGAAGAAGTGTGATAACAATCAGTGACAAAGACTTTCCAGAACATGCCATTTGCTGCTTATCTATTTTGAGAAAGAGAAGTTGGGTTCTTTTAGTTCTTTCTAGTGATGCCTATCTCTCCAAATCTGTATAATTCTTGCAGTCCGTGCAACTTACTGAACTTATGCTTCTAAAAGAAAAATTGAAATTAATTATTTGCTTTGACTTCTGTAAGTGTTCACTTGAAATTCCAAACAAGCATTTTTTTCCCATTCACGTTCAATGTTAATATCAGTTGACTGTAGCGCTGCAATCCCTTGTAGTTATTTATTTGTAGACTAGTATCAGAAAATGGGCAAATTCATTTTGCCCTTGAACGAGTAGGTCTTGCCATATGTCATCTACTTTGAAGGGCGGCATAACTATTAATGAAAAGAGCTGCAATGAGGGACCAAGAACCACTGATTAAAGAGTTCCAAGAGTTTAGAGACCTGAAGAAGTCAACCTTGCTTTAATTGTTACTTTCTCACTCATTTGTATTTCAGTTATTCTCAAATAAACTACAACCTCTTCCTTTGGTCAGATGTATCCACTTTTCACCGCTGAACTGTTTCAATGAGCATATTTTTTCTTTTATAAGGATAATATTTCTTTGCAGCTACATATTTTCTGAAACATGAAATTATTTTATGTTTGTTGATCTGACATCTACATGTGAAAATAGTTACTTTCTTTAAGGTTTTCTTTGTACCCAAACATGATATCGGAGAAATTTATCACTAGTTTTGAAGTACTTGTTCCAGACATTATCAGAATATTGTCATCATACACAGCATTAGAGTCAAATGAAGAATCTTCTTAAACTCACAAAGATGCAGAATATCTTTCTTCACTTGCCTTCATGTATTTGCCATTGGGCTGTGTTCTTAACAGAAAATATATCCTTTTTGGTTAAGGGAAATCTAAATGAGAAGAGAGCCTGTGGAGACTAGAACAAAATAGGTAATACTTTTTTGAAAAAGCTATATGGACTCTGACAACAAGAATATATATTTGCCTACAAAGGCAAGCCTTTGCTTCAATTTATTAATTTTTTTTGCTGTCATTTGTCTCAATTAAAGTAGTTTATTCAGGCTGAAGCTTAAGCCATGGTGTATCTTTTATTCAAGATGTGTACTTTAGCTCGTAGAAACATTTGATTCTGAGGCTGAACGATTATGATGATGTATAAAGGAAAATGTCACTCAGCCAACAAGCAAAATAGACTTCTACATGTCCTAGAGGGAATACCATTACTTCAGATATATCACTTGATGTCCTTTGTTGATTGCCTGTGATACAGATACTTCCAAACATTTTGCATACACTCATAGGACATCATATAAAGGTACTTGCCAAGTAAATTTAGGGCACATTGGAAACTCTTCAGATAATTATCATTTGTGATGGACTACAACTGTCTACTGTAGCATATAAATAACTGTCAAATTTGTGTATGTTACTGTGTTATATATTGAAAATATATTACTTGATGAATTGATGTTGTATCATAACAAGTCAATGTATTGGCATTCATACTGCATAGTTGTGCACTTTGTTCGATACAAAGCTAGCAGCCATTTATGATATACCTGCAGTAAAGTACAACTGGTGGTTTTGGAATGTCAATTTGGGAAGGTTTGGAATAAATTGAAGTTTTGATGGACTCTTATAGAATGAAAGTTCTGATGGAATTTAAGCACTTTTCATTATTTAGTTTACCAGGTAACTAGTTTCATTCTCTCCTGATGTTTGCAAATGTCTCTGATAACGTTCTTGTAGTAGCTAAAAGTGTCTCCGGTGATATCAGTGGAAATGTTTTTGGAATTTTGAACCACCCTTTCTTTTATTCATTTCGTCCTTTCTTATAAATTCCATTTCTTGGCATTTGTGATCAGAAGTTATGACTAATCTGCAACTTCCATGGCTAATATCTAATGTTTTTGCTAATGTTGTAAAGTTTCTTTGTCTGATCTGAGCAGCATGAAAATGTTATTCTCTGTAGCAATGCTTACCTTTTTAAGTTCATACTGTGCTATTCTAGTGCTTGTTTAAAGTTGTCAAGAAAATCATCTCAGTATCTTGCTTGCAACTTTGTCAGTCTGATAGATCTTATAAATTGATTAATATCAATCGTATTTAAGTCTGAAGCTTTGGCAATTGTCTCTGGTAGAACCTTTGGCAATCATATTTAAGTCTAAGTCTGATAGAACCTTTGTGGCAATTGATATTTAATTAATATCAATCGTCTTTATCAACTCATTTCTAATTCTGGGAAGCATGACAAAGTGAGGATAAAATATCTATAACCTTTGCTAAACTATTTTGACTTTTTGCTAGAAACTGGTTGTTCTCTGAAAAAAGCATTCTGCTTACATTAAAGATCTTATTGGTTAATATTTGTAGGCGAATTACCATAGTTTACATTTCAACCGGTTCTACTACAAGATGCTACGCATATGAAAAAATAGTGCTTCTTAGTAGATCCATATGATTCTTATGGTGGTAATGAAGAGTTGATTTACTTTTGAATTATTTGCAACAGTTCCTTTACTGTGTAGAACTATTGTCTGCTCCAGGAAACTATATATTGTCAATAAAATCATAAAATATCAGGAACCATAGATTTTAAGAAGTCATGGTAATAGGGACACTGAACTACTGCTTCCACTGCAACTTTGCAAGAATAGTTAGTATTCACGTTCGTGTTTATATTGGCAATACCTTTAATTGCCTAAGGAATTTTTTGCAATTATCAGATTCATAAGCATTCAAGTATATATTAGCTATTCATGAACTTGAATTTTAGCTTAATAATATTTCCATGGGCATGTTCTTTTTTGGTACTGGAATCTTCTCTCCGGTTGATATATTTCTCTTCTTTATTTAGGTCGCCACCTTGATGATACATGGGTAGCATACATTGGAAATGGACACAATAGAGTGATATGTTGGCAGCATGTTAATTCAGGTGTTCCAAGCGGGCGTTTTGGACATACATGCACACTCCTTAGTAAGTTTCTAGTTCTGTTTGGTGGAATCAATGATAATGGAGAGCGTTTAAATGATACATGGATTGGGGAGGTTCTTTATGAAGGACAAATTGATCTCAGAATTGCATGGAGGCTACTGGATGTGGGTGCTCTGGTTCCTCCCCCTCGAGGAGCCCATGCTGCATGTTGTGCCGGAGACCAGAGGGTGATGATACATGGAGGGATTGGGTTGTACGGCCTCAGATTTGATGATACATGGATTCTGGATCTGTCAGATGACTTTAAATCTGGTAGGTGGCACCAGGTGATGAATGCTCAGTCATCACCTCCCCCACGGTCTGGTCACTCGTTAACATGGATTGGTGGGACATACATGGTTCTCTTTGGTGGGAGGGGCTCAGGATATGAGGTTCTTAATGATGTCTGGCTCTTTGACATTGGTGGCAATGGTCCTGAATGGAAGGAATTAAAGCTATCTGGTTTACCTAGTGAAATGCCACTTCCACGAGTTGGGCATTCGGCCACACTTATATTAGGAAACAAGATTCTCATACATGGTGGTGAAGATTCAGAGAGGCACCGGAAGGATGATTTCTGGGTGTTAGACATAGGAGCCTTGCGAAGGTTCCAAACAGCAGGTTCAAAGAAAACACCGAGAAAATTGTGGAAGAGACTAAGCATCGAAGGTCACTCCCCACAGTACAGGTCCTTCCATGGGGTCTGCACAGACAGGTCAGGACATTATGTGTATGTCTTTGGTGGTATGGTTGATGGTGTTGCACATCCTGCTGAAGCCTATGGGCTGAGGTTTAACGGGGAGTTGTATCAGGTCGAGCTTGTGCTTCAGTTATAGGCACATGTGTGACTTCCTGTATCAAACCACCGCTAGGATCTATCCACTATGTTGTATAGACAAATGGTAGTCTGTTCAGAAATCCAGCTCCTTGTAAGAATGTATCTGTTAAGAGTCATTTTATTAGTGGATCAGATCAGTGGATCAGATTGTATGGATCATGATTCGTCATCAAGTGAGGTTGTATATCAGCTGCAGAAGCTAAGGAATGTGGTGGGAATGAATTCTCAGGAAGTTCAGATATATTAGTTACTGAGAACCTAGCCAGAAATATAGAGGTAGAAACTAGTCGCTTTAGACTGTAGTTTGAGCAATTTTACCCAGTAATGATGAGATTTCGAGGGCAGTAAAGAGCCCCACAAGTTGTATCAGAGTGGTTGTGGCAGGACAGGCATTCCTCATCTTGCTGTGAGCTCATCTTCTGATGACCAGAGACCTGAAGGTCTTGTGTTGGAGAGGACAATTCCTCTGGTCCCTTCTTTGAGAAAAATCTGTGAGCACTATGGGTTGTTTGGGAACAAAGAGTGATCTTATTCCATGTCCTTGACAGGCCATTTTGTACTGTTCATTCATGCCAACCAAAGGTTGAAAGCTCTGAGGAGGCTGTTCTGTCTTGTGACTGCAGCTGGTTGAAGAGACCAGGGATCTCATGACAAGGCCAAGAATGCAGAGAGAGAGAGAGAGAGAGAGAGAGAGAGAGAGAGAGAGAGAGAGAGATATGATCTAACGATTGATCTAGGATCATTCGCTGGTAAGATGGTCCAACCATGCCTGCAGACATCGATCCTTCTCAATGCATAATAGAGCATGGAGCTACACCAGTGTTGTCTGCATGCATGCACTCTCTCATGTGACATGGTCAGGCAAAGAAAGGGGACCAACAAATTGCATGTCAACATGGTCCTGCAACAACCAGTATCATATCAATTCAGCACGATATTATGCAGAAAGGAATGTCGCAGAGCCATCGTCATGGCCCTGATCATGACTCAAATCTTGAGTGTGTGGTCCCTCTCTTTTTACCATGCTCAAATCTCCACATCAAGTTGCTTAGTTGCAGATCTGTTGCTTCCCAAATATAAAGCAATCCTGTGCAGCTGTGGCTTCTCCAGCTTATTGTAGGATTCATTGGAATAAGTTCTAAAGTCCCTTTCCTTCCCCCTCAAGGGAGGAATAAGAACATCCAGCTTCATACGACTGTTTTTGCAAGGGCAAGCACAACATGGGAGAATGGATTCTGAGAATTGTATGCCAATCAATAAAAGATGCACAGCTGTTGCAAATTTGAGATGCTTATATGTTCCAAAGACACTGGGAATGCAAATTAAAGGCAGCAACTAAGACTCATCTCAAGTAAGCTTCAAGAAGGCTAAACGTGCAATGATATTGTTTTGCTTAATTTCGGTACTGACAAAACATGGCAGTTGACTGCAAGCACTGAGCACATTGTTTTCAGATAGTCATCTCAACAACGGATTCAGTCTGATGTTAGCCCAAAAGAATTAGCCCAATGCCCATCTCAATTGAGGCTTAAACAAAACACTTAGGTAAAGTGTGTAGGTAAAATACTAGCAAATTAGTCACGAGTCAGCTTTCTTAGCCGTATCTTTACCAGCAAATAAGTCCTTAGGTAAAGTTTGCAATTTCATATCCGGTCCTTACCAGTCTAGTATGTTGGATTTTGGATTTAATTGATTTTATCTAAATTGTGCGTGTGTCCATTAGTAAAGAATTAATCTCTTGTAGATTTACAAAAGAAAAAAAAGTTAGAGAAAGCTTTTATCTGCGATCCTACGAGCAGATATTTAATAAAACATTTAATAGATAACATAAATTACAAATAAAAGTATCACAAACTTTGAATACAAAACTTTGAATGGTCGTATGACAAAGAGTTCGGTGTAATACACCGTGGTCAAAAGTTCCTACAAGTGCACATATAATATCGCTATAAAACAAAACAATAAATCAACTCTAGATATTATTTCAAAAGCTCATCTAATCAAGTGTCATCTAAGTATGTTCTAAGTGTTGTGTTGATCGATACTTCGCACCACTCTACAGAGCTAGAAAACCATTAAAATGGCTACTTGGATAGTTTATTTTTAGACAATTTTACTTTTGCATGATGATTACACATAATTTATGTTTAGAAGACTAAAATAATCATAAAAGTCAGCCAAAATGAGGTTGTCAAGCTTATTGTAAATCCTCTTAATGTTGTACAAAACGTGAACAAAACTAAAAGACAGATATATACAAATATTACATCAAACACTTTTGATATAGATTTGTCTATGAGATTCTCCCCTCACTTATTCTTTTGATGTTCTCATCGAAGCATTTACAAATGCTGTATCTCTTCACCTTTACAGAATCTTTAATCTTCTACTTCAATTGTAATGCACTTCTTAGCTCTTAACTGTTCATTATCACTGTCGTTGAGTAGTCGAACTTTGATCTGCCAACACTGTTTCAACTTACCAATGACTCTAATTTTGATATCGGGTCGATCAAATTATGTTAATCTTTGTTAATTCTTATGGATCTCTCAGATGAAGGAAAAGACATTTCTTGTTATGTATCAGCCTCTTAAACATCTTGCATTGCTTGACCTAGGTGAATACCTATTAGAGCTTTAACAAGCATCACCTTGTAGATTTTGAAGTTTTTGATGTCTTTCCTCCATAAAATTTTTTCATTTATTTCTCTTCTACTTAATTGTTGTCTCTAAGTAGTTTCACATTACTTTTATTTTCAATTGGTACTTTATTAAAAAATGAAGTGGATAATATATTCTCGATAAAATCAATCACCATTGGTGAGAATTCGACAATTATTATCTTCTACTAAGTTTCTTCGAAAAGTCTTTAAACATGTGCAAAGCTTTTCTTTTGGATAAATAAAAATACTTGGTACTCGACTTCTCTCATTTTCTTAAGAGTTGGGAGGGCAAAGAATATTTGGCTTTACTTACTTGACTTTGTCTTGCTCACCTTCTCAAGGGTTATATTCCATGCATCAAGTTAGTCACTAGCTTTAATATACTTTTTCCTCATACTACTAAAGCACCAGAGGTGCTTATACTCTTTGTGTTGAGTTAGCTCCTGTAATTTGCCTCATCATTGCCATCAAATTGTTGAAATACAAGAAGTTTTACCTTAAAAAGAATAAAATTCTACCTCGACTTGGAGTAAGTCTCTAATAGTTTTGGTTGGCTTCAGGATTATACCATCTTCTTCATCATTTCTATCGCTTACTTCTCTGAGTAGAAAATGTACAATATTGTACAATGTCTACTTCGTTCCTTTGTCAAGCACTCCTGTATAAATCTAAAGTCCCCTAATTTCAACTATCTTGATGAGAAGCCCATTTATAATGGTTTTACGAAGTTATTAAGTCTTTCTCTTCCGGCCTTGTTTCGATACTTGGAGTTTACCTCTGCATTCCCTACCTTCTTAGCCCTTTTCATGACCATACACCATCCCTCCATGAAATCAAGAGATCGATGACTCCACTGAAGTCTTGCCTCTATAGCATCATTACGCGACTATACCCATGGCCCTCTTATTCGTTACCTCGCATTTGCGTTCATTTCTTTATGATTAGTATATCTGCCTCTAAGGCAATATAACACTTCTCTAAGTCGACCTTTATCCTGACTGACACTTAATTTTGGATAGCTAAGTTCCTTTGGGATTATTGTTGCTTCCTCACTCCTTTTGACCACTTGCCTCAACACCTCTGCGTTCTCTAAGTAATTTGTCTTGGTTAATGGAAAGATGACTACAACTTTATGTATGGCCTCCACTATCATGTTGTAGGGCTCGGTCAAAACTATTCTCCTTTATGTCATTAGTAGAAATGTTTGCTCATTCAGCCGTATCCTTTGACTTACTAAGATCTCTTAAACAAATATGAATTGCGGAACAGTCCAACTATTTAGCCGCTCCGATTATACCTTTATATGATCAAGTCCGTCCCCCCCACCATAGAAGTCACTTGTACTTGCACTTGAAATCTCCCTTGGTAGTACATAATCTTAATATGTTAATGACCAATGCTTTCGTTTAATATAAAATTTGATATATGCATAGAAAATCCATCTCTATTGTATCATGACATTTACTCTTTGAATCCATAGTTCTTCTTGTCATCGTGTTGCTCATTAAAGTGACACTCCTAATAGCTCTTGACCATACTTGTGTATGATCAAGTCTCTCACGTAACTTCTCCTGTGTAGTCGCATTACCTTGAACGAATCTACCATAATCTATTGCAATATGTCATTTCCTAGTGATATCTCCATTGCACATAATTTTTATGGGATAAACTTGAACTGTAATCGCTTAATGTGTAACATATGCTAGCACATTATAGGGCCTCTACCACCTTCGATTATGTTTGCTTCTTTAGCAATCGACCTTTGTCTACTAGCTCTCGGGTTACACACGGACGAAGCACAACTATAAGATAATTTGTCACATAAAAGCTCACGAAGTCAATCGACTTTACTAAAATTAGTATGCTATTGTCTAAATCTTGGGACCTTTGCTCCCCAACACAATTTTCATTATACACAACTTCTTTTGTGGCAATTCAAATGATAGCATAATGGTATATTCTTCAAGAGTATCCATTTCACATCCTCTTGTCCCATACCACGACCTTATGATACAACTTTGCATATGCAAATTGTCCCCTTAGTCCCTTCGTCAATTGCTTCACCAAGATAAGGTGCATGTATTTCGAATCTCCCTTCGACTTTTGCACCATATAAGATGAGTTCACTTTATTAAAACAAGGGACCCATGGAATGACATTATCTTGCTCTTGTCTCTGTAAGAGTTCATGTCATTGCCTCTATATAAAGGAAGTTTTATGCCTTCGTTTCATATTTTATCTTTATGTCGACTCCCTTTATGTGGCTTTGGCACTTTACTAAGTTCTACCCAAGTTGCTCTGTTCCTCGGTTTGTATTGAGTTGATGGTGGCCCTCACGTCTATTAATCTATAGGTCAGTTCTTCATTGAATCTGATCTCCATATCAACTCTAAATATGCCCTCATTTGGTGTTGCCTAGGGTCGCCCCACTTGATCTTATAATGTGTCTACTAAAGCATTACCTTGTGTGGGATCATACGATGACTCCTCATCGCTCACTCAATCCATGAGTTTTATGGAGCTATTGTCTTGAGGTACCCCCTCAACATGTGCGGTCCCTTGTACACGATTCTTCCTCTCGGAACTAAAACTTATCTCTCTTGAATATCTATCATATTGGAGCAATTTTTCTCTTTATATCCTTTCCTTTAGAAGTTTTAGATGACACCATCCCCTTGGACTCCTAAGTCTTACTGAACAAACTATATACTATTCAGCCATCATAAATACACTTGTTAGATTATGACTCTTCGCTAATATAACCCTTGCTGTACCCTTCAAATCCTAGCAATATGCTAAATTTACTGCATACTTCAGTCTCTTATGAACGTATCTATTCCATCCAATGAGAAAGTTTCTATGCTCTATATCACCATGTTTCGATCGCCTTGGGATGGCCATAAACAGTTTGTCATCCATATATAAGCTCTTGCATGAGTACCAAATTCTTTAAGTTAGCAATTCCTCTCACTTCTTTAAGCTTTACACAACTATTTTAGTTATTGAATAACCCATCCCTTCTTATATAGTCTTATCATTTGCCAAGCGCCCTGCTTGCCTTGAGCACCACCAAGTTTGATTGCCAACATTGAGTTGTAACTTAAACGTAATTCTTCCCAGCTCATTTATTGTCATGATATCTCTCATGTGAAGGGTTGGTCATTTATCTGAATATTAATATCGGGTACTCGCTCCTTTGAGCGACTCCTGTCCCTATATCTCTGCGCTCATTTTTCTTAATCGGTTATGTATGTTGGCTGCCCTCAATGTAGCTCTGCTAAGTTCCCATATTTATATGTCAAGTGTTTCTAAGTGTGATTGTCCCACTTTGATACCAATTGTCATGGACTTAGCTAGTTTTGCCAAAGTTATATGACACCTTTATATTAAATCTCTTATTTTGATGATGAAGTCAATTGATAAGTTATTTGATAAGTTATTTGATGATGAAGTCATATAATCGATAGCGATGAAGGCATAAAGTAAAGTGCTAGAGTCAAGTACAATCGAATCGTTGGGAGTTCGAGAGTCCATTGAAAGTCCGAAGGTTTGTCGGAAGTACTGCCAGAATTAGTTGAGAATGAATCGGGGGCTTACTGAAGGGTTGTTAGAAGTTCATCAGAATGTTCGTCGGAAGTTTACGGAGCTCATTGAGAAAGATTGAAGCTTGCCAAAGAAGACTCGTCGGAATTCACCAAGGTTATCATAAAGTTCAGGAGCCTGTCGGAAGTCTGCTGGAAGATGTCTGAGGGTTCCTCGAAAATCCGTTGGAAGTTCGTCGGAAGCTCGCCAGAAGACTTGATGCGCCAGATTATATCTTTGCTTAGTATATATCTTTAATTTCATAGTTAGCACATAATTATAGTTAAGATCGGGAAGCAATTTCATTAACCCTGGTAGGGACCAATCAGGCCCGAGATTGAACTAGATTGGGTCGGATTCAAGGCCCATCCAAAGTTGATGGACCCTGTCTAACGGTGGAACCGCCAGACTGGGGCGGTGGAATTGCCCGAGGGACCAGTTTCCTAGGAGCACCGGGCGGTGGTACCACCGACAGTTATTAACTACCAAGCGATGGTACCACCGGTAGTTATTAACTGCTAGGCGGTGGTACTGCCCCTCCATAGAACCTAAGGCTCTGCTCTAGCGGTAGTACCGCCCAGTGTTAGGGTCAACTGGCGGTGGTACCACCAGCTCCCTGAAATCCGGGATAGGACCTTTTTTGGTTTCAATTTTGAAGCCAATTAAGCTTATAAATACTGCTTACTTCTCAGCTGGTAAAGTACGTTGATAAGTGATAAGAATTGAGTCAAAATTATAGTGAAATTGCCTTGAAAATGTTGACTATTCACCTCATGAATTCCCAAGTGTAAAAATTCTGTAAAAGGGTGTGAGGCACTTATAAAGTTCTGTAAAATTGGTGTTTGATCCTTCCCCTTCAAAAAGAATTGACAGTGAAAGTCGATAACCTCATTGGAGGAGGTTTCGGAAGTAGATGTAAGTCAATTAATCGAACCACTATAAAATTGCTGCATTCTTCTCTTGGTGCATATTTTACATTTGCTGCATTTCAATTCTTACTTTACTGTAATAGTTCGATCTCCTCTTCTCTACTCTCTTACGAACTCTCTCGGTTTAAATGGTTTTTTGAAATCGTCTTCGTCCGACAAAATTTCTTAACGCATAAAATTTTTTGGAATTGATTTAAATGGTCAATTTTTATCCGCTGCACTAATTCACCCCACCCCCTCCCCTCCCTCTTAGTGCCACTCTAGATCCTAACAGTTGGTATCAGAGTGAGGTCACTCTTATTTTGGTTTAAAACTCAAGAGAGATGACATTTGCCGGCATATAAGTGGGTCACTTAATCCCACGTCCCGTATATGTTCAATGGGTCGGATTACACCTATTGAAAAACTCGCATGAGAATTTTTCTTAGTTTTATGAATTTTAAACTTTGGAACATTATTGAAAATGACATTTAAAAGTTTTCTCTTCCGATAAATGATTGGAATGAGTCGAATAAGAAGACTTTCGCTATTAATGCGAAGGCTATGAATGCCTTGTTTTGCACCTTAGACAAAAAAGAATTTAATCGTGTTTCAATTTGCGAATCGGCTTTTGATATTTGGTATACTTAAAATCACTCACGAAGGTACTAGTCGAGTAAAAGAGTCCAAAATCAATATTTTAGTACATTCTTATGAGTTGTTTCAAATGAAACCAAGTGAGTCCATTGGAGACATGTACACCCGTTTTATGGATGTCGTTAATAGACTAAAAGCACTTTGAAATTTTTTTTCTAATTTTGAACTTATAACTAAAATTTTAAGATCCCTTCCAAAGAGTCAGGATCCTAAAGTAACAGCCATTCAAGAGGCCAAGGACTTAAAGAACTTTCCTCTCGAAGAATTAATTGGGTCATTAATGACCTATGAGATGACTTACAATGCTCATGATGAACTTGAGAACTTCATTCCAAAGAACAGGAAGGATATGACATTAAGAACATAAGAAGACCACTCGAAAGAATCTTCAAGTGATGAAGACTATGATGACGAACTTGCATTCTTGACACGAAAATTTAAAAAATTTATAAGAAAAAATAAATTTAAAAATAACTCTAAAAATAAACTTGAACCCCAAAAAGAACATGTACTATGCTATGAATGCAAGAAGCTAGGACATTTCAAAAATGAATACCCTCAAGTAAAGAAGAAGCAACCGAAGAAGAAGAAGACGCTAAAGGCAACATGGGATGATTCAAGTAGCTCCGAAGATAAAGAACCAAGCAACAAGGAGGTCACCAACTATGCTTTAATGGCTATCGGAGAAGAGGTAAGTGATTTACTAGATGAAAATTTAACTTTCGATGAACTTTCGAATGCTTTTCATGAATTATTTGATGAGTGCAGAGTAATTAGTAAAAAAATTAATTTATTGAAAAAGGAGCATGCTCTCTTAGTTGATAAATTTAAAAATCTTAAACACAACACTCCTTCTTTGCCTCCATGCTCTAAGTGTGAACACTTAGAGACATTGAGAAGGAAAACTTACTGTTCAAAGAAACTTTGGATAAATTTAAGGTTGGTAGCAAGTCTTTGGACATGATCCTTGCAAATAAGGGTCACGTTCATAAAGAAGTGGAATTAGATTTGTGAGTGGCTCTCACTGAAATCCAACCATTTTCGTTAAAGGACCTACATTGCATGTATCACCTCACACAAAGTGCAACTTTTGTTGCAAACCCAGACATATTATTTACAAATGTTCGTTTAAGAAACTTAGTTCATATAAATTGATATGGGTTCCTAAAGGAACCATAAGGAATTCAATGCAAAATAACAAAACAAGTAGATCAATTTTTGAGGCATCCAAGGTCAAATGGGTACCTAAAAATCATCCTCTTTTATAGACACATTCACCATCACAAGCTAGGAGCAAAAGATGATACCTTGATAGTAGATGCTCAAGGCACATGGCAGGAGATCCATCTCAATTCTCTAAGCTCACTAGCTAAGACGAAAGATATGTCACATTCGAAGACAACAACAAGAGTAAAATCATTGGCAAGGGAACTATAGGTAACAAATCAAACTTTTTAATTGATGATGTATTGTTAGAAGATGACTTAAATCATAATCTTTTGAGCATTAGTTAATTGTATGATAAAGGATACATAATAAGATTTGAATCTAATGCTTGCATTATTGAAAAATCATAAAACAATACATCTATTATTGCCCTAAAATAAAATAATGTCTACACTATTAATATTGATGAACTTAGTAATGAATGTGCTTTTCAATTTTAAATGATGATGCTTAGCTTTAACATAGGAGATTATGTCATACAAGCATGAAATTAATCTCTCAAATCTCATCTAGAGAACTAGTAAGAGGCATTCCTAATATTAAGTTTGTCAAAAATAAAGTGTGTGATGCTTGTTAACTAGGAAAATAAATAAAAAATTAGTTTCAAATCAAAAAATCAAATAAGCACCTCTAAACCATTGCAATTGATCCATATGGACTTATTTAGATCAATTGATATAAGCAGCCTAGGAGGTAGCAAATATGCCTTTGTAATTATAGATGACTATAGTAGATACACTTGGAAATACTTCTTGGTTCACAAAAGTGATTGTTTTAAGTGTTTTTCAAAGTTTTGTAAACTTGTTCAAAATGAAAAAGATTTTATGATTTCATCGATTCGGAGTGATTACGATGGTGAATTTCAAAATCGTGATTTCTAAAATTTTTATGAATCTAATGGATACAATAATAATTTTTTTATTCGAAGGAATTCTCAACAAAATGTAGTAGAAAGAAAGAATAGAAGTTTACAAGAAATGACAAGAACCATATTGAATGAACATAGATTACCCAAATATTTTGGGCCGAAGTAGTGAATACGGCATGCTATGTTATGAATAGGGTTCTAGTAAGACCATCTCTCTCCAAATTTTTTTATGAATTATGGAATAAAAAAAAATTAAACGTTTCATATTTTAAAGTTTTTGGTTGTAAATGTTTTATATTAAATGAAAAAGATGCCTTAGGGAAGTTTGAAGCAAAATCCAATGAAGATATTTTTCTTGGTTATTCTTCTATTTCTAAAGTCTTTCGTATCCTTAATAAAAAGAACTTTAGTTATAGAAGAATTCATTTATGTTGTCTTTGAGGAAGTTTTCGAATTTAAGAAAAATAATTTTGATGACGATTTTAATTTTGATGCTTTGAATTTGAATAAAACATCTCCTCCAAATAGTAACTTGGATGCATCTTCTTTGAAAACCTCCTTACCTAAGGAATGGAAGTATGTAGATGCTCATCCTAATGAGTTAATTATAGGAGACACATCAAAAAGAGTTCAAATTCGTTCTTTTTTGAAGAATTTTTATGCCAATGCTGCTTTTTTTTCTCAAATTGAACCTAAATGCATTGACGAGGCCTTGAAAGATAATTCTTAGGTTATCGTAATGTAAGAGGAATTGAACCAATTTGAAAGGAATGAAGTATGGAAGCTTGTTCCTAGACCTAGTGACCATTTAGTTATTGGTACTAAATGGATCTTTAGAAATAAGTAAGATGAATTTGGTATCGTGGTTAGAAACAAGACTAGATTAGTGGCCAAAGGTTTCAACTAAGAAGAATGTATTGATTACGAAGAAACCTTTACTCCTATGGCAAGATTAGAAGCCATAAGGATGCTTCTTGGCTTTGCTAGTAGTAATGATTTTAAGCTATTTCATGTGGATGTTAAAAGTACTTTCTTAAATGGCTTCATTTTTAAAGAAGTATATGTTGAACAATCGCTCGGATTTGAAAACTCTCTTTTTCCTAATCATGTGTTTAAATTGACTAAGGCTCTCTATGGATTAAAATAAGCCCCAAGGGCTTAGTATGAGAGACTTAGTAGTTTTCTTATTCAAAATAATTTCTCTAAAGGCAAGGTCGATACTACATTATTTATTAAAAATTTTGAAAATAATTTTCTTATTGTTCAAATTTATATTGATGATACTATCTTTGGTTCTACAAACGAATCGTTATGTGAATCATTTGCCAAGAGTATAAGCCAAGAGTTTGAAATGAGTTCTAATGGGTGAACTTGGTGATGGTATATTTCTTAGTCAAATTAAATATGCATTAGAATTATTAAAATGGTTCAATATGGATAGTTCAAAGGCCATCAACACTCCTATGAGTACCTCCACTAAGTTAGACATGGACGAAAGTGGAGAAAGTTTTGATAAAAAAATATATATGGGAATGATAAGTAGTTTACTTTACCTCACCGCAACTAGATCGAATATCATATTTAGTGTAGGACTATATACTAGATTTCAAGTTAATCCTAAATTATCTCATCGTAAAACTATTAAAAGAATCCTTAGATATCTTAAAGGAACTCATAACCTTGGATTATGGTATCCAAAATCTGAAAATTTTGATTTAATAACTTATACGGATGCAGATTTTGTCGGATGTAGAATAGATAAAGAAAGCACATTTGGAACATGTCAATTTTTAGGACATGCACTTGTTTCTTGGACTTCCAAGAAATAAAACTCAGTTGCACTATCTACGGTCGAAGCCGAATACATAATCGTAAGTGCATGTTATGCATAATTTGTTTGGATGAAAAATACATTACAAGATTATGAAATTAATTTAAAGAATATTCCCATAAAATGTGATAACACAAGTGCTATTTATTTAACTAAAAATCTCATTCAACACTTTAGAACTAAGCATATTGACATTAGGCATCACTTTATACGAGATCATATCAATAACAATAATGTTACTCTAGAATTTATTGATACAAAATATCAATTAGCGGATATCTTCATAAAACCTTTAAATGAAGAATAATTTGACTTCACTAGAAGGGAATTAGGCATGCTAAATTATTCTAATGCATGAGTTTGTTGTACTCCTCTTCCGGAATTTTTTGATTTTGTATCATCTTTTCGGTTTTCTTGAACTTATTTTGATCCTTCACCTATCTTGGTATCATCTTTCCAATTTCGTAGATAGAGCTTTCATTTTTATCTTCCTCCATCTCAGATTGATATTCTTGCCTCATCGATTGATGATTCACGTTTTATGATTTTTTGAATTAGAATCATACCCATTTAATGACTTTGTGAATTTGATTCTATCAATTTTATCCTCCCTCAATTTCCATTGGTATGAATGACTGTCTTTTCACATTTTTATGTTATGAAATTTGAAGTTTGATAAATTCTTGATAACTTAAATAAATTACTTTTCATGACTCACGGAATTCTTCTTTTATACATGTCTTTATGTTGTGAGCCCTTTATGAATTTTTGGATGTTTTTTTTTGAATTCAATATGGATTCCATTCACTAAATAAAAATTCAATTTCATGTATGAATTTTTAAGTATGGAAACATCATTTACATCATGACTTGATTGGTTGTTTTCTACTTCATGGATTTTTCATGAAAATGTCATGTTAGCTCTTATCATGATATGAATTTTCAATCATTCGAATAAATTACCTCTTGAACTTTTCATGACTTTCAATATCTTAATTCTTTTTGAATGGACATTCATGACTCTTATCATGAGTTTTTTGCTTGAATGATCTTTTTTCTATCTCACGAATTTTACTTGGTGGAAATATGAACATTAACGACTCTTGTATGAATTTTTAATGAGCTTTTGATGGAAAGTAAAAAATATTTATGAATTTTTACTTCGATGATCTATCTTTTCTATTTTACAAATTTATTTCTATAGCATAAACTTTCAATAGAATGAACGAATTGCTTTTCGTTATTCTTGATAATTTAAGTCTTCACGATGGAATCATGGATTTATCCTTCTCTTTTTTCCATCTTCATAAAAAGTTATATTGTAACATTTGGTATCAATGACTCATTTCCTTTTTTTTTATGATAAAGGGAGAGAAAAATGTGGCAAATTGATGACAACTTGTAAAATGCTTTGTATCATAAAACAATCGCCATGCCTTGTATTGTAAAATGTTTTGTATTGTAAAATGCTTGTTATGATCAAAAGTAGTGTAAATATTTGAAATGTATCGCAAATGTATGAAATATATAGTAATGTATCGTAAATATATAAAATATTTCATATGCATCGCAAATGATTCATGTATGCTTAAAATAATAATTTTTCTATGATCGTTACTGTTTCATGCTTATTTATCCTACTTGAATTTGGTATCATGCCTTGATATGATAATTTGGTTTCATTTTTTTATCATTGAATGATGTATCGTCAATTGATATCATGCCTTGATATAATAATTTGGTTTCATTTTGAATGATGTATTATCAATTGATATCATGCCTTGAAATGGTGAATTATTATTTGATATCATTTGATTCTTGTTAAATTTCAAAATTAAAGTTGGTATCGTTTGTTGAAATGATGATTGTCTATCATCATTGGACTTGAAAATGGATGTCATGCCTTGACATCATTTTCGAATTGTGAAAAATATGTAGTATCATATTTTGAGATGAAAAATCATGCTTGTTGAGCATATCGATAAGGTCGAATGTATGAAACTTATCAGTTTGGGCTTGAATTCAAGGGGTTTGAATTCAAGTGTTTCTTTTCTCAAGTATGGCATATAGATAGGGGGAGTTAAGGTTAACTCCGTCATCAATTGATTGTCATCATAAAAAGGGGAGAGATTGTTGAATCTTGGATTTTGATGATGAAGTCAATTGATAAGTTATTTGATCTAATCCATATATTGAGAAAAGTGTGCAGGATTAACTACGATAGCGATGAAGGCATAAAGCAAAGTGCCGGAGTTAAATACGATCGAATCGTTAGGAGTTTGAGAGTCCGTCGGAAGTCCGAAAGTTCATCAGAAGTGTTGTCGGAATTAGCCGAGAATGAGTCGAGGGCTTGTCGAAAGGTTGTCAAAAGTTCGCCAAAAGGTTCATCGAAAGTTCACAGAGCTCACCGAGAAAGATCAAAGCTTGTCAAAGAAGACTCGTCGGAACTCGCTAAGATCATCGTAAAGTCCATGAGCCTATCGGAAGTTCGTTGGAAGAAGTCTTGATGTGTCAGATTATATTTTTGCTTTGTATATATCTTTAATTTTGTAGTTATCACGTAATTAGGGCTAAGATCGGAAAGTAATCTAATTAACCCTAGTAGGGGCCAACTGGGCCCGAGATTGAACTGGATTGGGCCGGATTCAAGGCCCATCCAAAATTGTTGGACCTTGTCTGGCGGTGGGACCGCTGACTGGGGCGGTGGAACCGCTCGAAGGACCAGTTTCCCAAGAGCACTAGGCGATGGTACCACCTAGGCCAATTGTGGTACTAACGATAGTTATTAACTGCTAGACGATGGTACCGCCCCTCCACAAAACATAATGCTTTGCTCTAGCGGTAGTGCCGCCCAGTGTTAGGGTCAATTGGCGATGGTACTGTCAGTTCCTTGAAATATGAGATGAGACCTTTTTTTGCTCCAATTTTGAAGCCAATTAAGCCTATAAATACCCCTTACTTCTCAGCTGGTAAAGTACATTAAAAAGTAATAAGAATTGAGCCAAAACTATAGTGAAATTGCCTTGAAAATATTGACTGTTCACCTCCCGAGTTCTCAAGTATAAAAATTCTGTAAAAGGGTGTGAGCCATTTGTAAAGTTCTATAAAATGGGTGTTTGATCCTTCCCTTTCAAGAAGAATTGATAGTGGAAGCCGGTAATCTCATCAGAGGAGGTTTCAAGAGTGGATGTAGGTAAATTGACCGAAACACTATAAAATCGCTGCATTCTTCTCTTTGTGCGTATTTTACATTTGCTACATTTCAATTCTTACTTCACTGCAATAGTTCAATTTCCTCTTCTCTACTGTCTTACGAACTCTCTCGACTCAAATAGTTTTTCAAAATCATCTTCATCAGACAAATTTCTCAATGCACAAAGTTTTCCAAAATTAGTTTAAATCATCGATTTTTATCCACTGCACTAATTCATCCCCCCTCTTAATACCACTCTAGATCCTAACACTTTACGTATTTGTTTGCAAAGGTCCAGCCTTACTAAAACCTTTTATAATCACTTAAGGTCCTGTAAAAGAGAATATGTGTTAGAGGAAATATTTAACTTGGAATCCCACGAGTAAACATTTTGATAAACACTTGATAGACATTACAAATATAGACATTATAAACTTTGAACAATCGCATAAAAAAGGGTCCAAGCTGTGCCCACTTGGCATTGTTATGAAAAAAAGATAGTAAATCATCCTTAGACACTATCCTAAAGACCCATTTAATTATGTGTCACTCGGATAGCTTCTGGATGTTATGCTAATCGATACTCTACATCACTCTGTGGAGTTAGAAAACCCTATAGTAGTTGTCTGGATGGTTTGTCTTTTGGGTAGTTTTGTCTGTTCGTGATGATTAAATACAACTTACATTTATAGAACTAAAATGTTCACAAAAATCAATCAAAATGAGATTATCAAGTCTAAGTTTTCTATAAGATGAGCATAATATGAATAAAATTGAAAGACACAAATATATATATATATATATATATATATATATATATATATATATATATATATATATTACATTGGTACAGATTTATCTGACTTACCGATATCGGTTCGAGATTGAATCGATTCTAACGGAGCAGGAGGAATAGGAGAAACAAAAATGCAGAAGAATGCATGACATTTAGAGCTTGCAACTCGTCAGGAACACTAAAAGTAACCGGTTCGATCCCTTTTAATCAAAACCAGATTAGTTCAGTCCTAAAAGCAAAAAAACACAAACCTCACATTGAAGAAACACCCATTCCGGCAGTCCCCATCCGGTGCGAAATCATGGCGGAGGAGAAAAGGGAGAAGGAAGAGCAGACGGAGTAGTGGAGAGCAGACGAATGCATGACATTTATAGCTTGCAACCAGTTTGGTTCAGTCCCTTTATAAGGGAAAAAAAAAAAAAGACATTAAAAGAAAAACAGATCGAGAAGCGAAATCTAACAAACTGGGCGAAATTATAGACACCAGCAGAGTATCTGACCAACCAATTACGGACATAAGGATATGTTCAATATAGAATGGTCAAAAACTGATAATTTTGTTATTTGACCACAAATAACTACAGGATGATTTATCAACAAACGGATTTGTCACTTCTCCCCTTCAGGCAACAACATAGACATCTATCTCACAAAAAATATCCATCTCACTTAAAAATGGGGAGACACAAAGCTATACAGACTCAAGATATGAAGCCGCCTCTTTAAAGTGATAGGTGACTTTTTCAAAATGCCACACAGCCGAAAATGAAATAAAACAAATTCCAGAGATGGCACAAATAAGAGCAAATATATTGACACCAATTGTATCCATTACACTGGTATGACATCAACATCTGATGTGTCCTCACATCTTAATATAATTCCATCAAGGCTCGCAGGAATTACGCATTTCGCCCACTGGCACCCTGTGGAGAAGGGCTCAGGAGGAGGGACTATCATCAGAACGTTGTCATTCTTTCGGACAACTCCCATCACACTTACAGTGCTGCCCTCTTTGACATAACTGCATGGATAAAATAATCAAATTGTTAAAAGATGTACGGTGTGGGAAACTATATTATGACAATCTTTTTCTCTCATCAGATTGCCTATGGTAGGCTAAAAACAAGGTTTTATGCATAGGGATCCTGATGAGAAGCCAGTAACCAACAAAGACAATCCTAGCTCTTCATTCCTACTACTGGAAACACATACAAGGAACCAATATGATAAGTGTTTGATGAAATACTAACAATTGAATTTTCAGATTTTACCCTTCTTTCAGGCGCATCACACGGTCATCACTAGAAAGGTTCCTCTCCTGCAACCACCTGAGAAATTCAGGAGACGAATCCTTGTTGTTTGGGTTCATGTCAATGACGACAGACTCATCAACATACGGAGTCACCCTAGAACCATAGCCTGCTTTGACCAGGGCTCTTAAACCAGATTGGAAATCAGATATATAAAAGTCAACCACATGCCTCTGCCAAAGTTTCACATAAGATGACTCACACGTCAGATAAGGTTATGAAGCTGGAGCAAATTGTTGCTTAATCTAAAATTTTCCAAATTATGGGGCATAAATTCTACAGGTTCCTTCATTTCAGATGTAGTTTCTCTTATAAAATTCAATTATTCAAGAAAGCGGCATACCTCCTTTGATCTTAGTCCCCAAGTAAAACAACGATGCTGGGAATTGGCAGTCTTCGAGTTCCAGCCCCTGTATTCATAGAGCCCAGTAGATGTGTACACACATCTAGGAACCATATGGTATGATGACTGAAGAGGAAAATTTCCACATGTAACAACCTACAAGAAGCTTTTGTTAAATATATCAAGTTGCATATAGTTATATAAGCATTAGGGGAGAAACAAAGAGATTCAACAAGTCCTGAGAAATATATCATCAAGCTGGAGCAAACATGATAGTTTGAGCTTAAAAAAGGCTTATGCATCGACATTTCTCCGCATGATAAGCCGTCAAAAAAAAAATCCACACATGCTGGGACGTTCGTAAGAACACTGCTCACAAACAACTAAAAGCAATTGATACTTCTTTTTTATATGCAAACCTAAATAAGTAATAACAAAGGTCAAATATCAAATACTAACTTTCATGATTCCAAACAAACTTGTTAAAAAAGGCATTCTTCGAGTTGCATACCCCAGAGACCTTGACATATTGCCCATCTTTTGCAGTTCTCAAATCCACATCAGGATATCTAGCAATGAATCCTACGATTGCCCTTCTTCCAAAACAAGTATTCCAAAAGGAAAGCATGACAACTCCTCCAAAAATAATTACAACAACCATAAGAAGAATGACATTGTGAACAGCACCGAGAATGAAGCCACCTGCAATAAAACCCATCACAAATAACAAAACCACGGACCAAATGATGGGCTTAGGCAAGCTTCCTTTGAACAAATAACCATCTTCCTGAGTGAGAGTAGTGACAGCTTGGTTATGAATGACAGATGCACTATGTGACTTCATTGATTTAGTGGATTCCAGAGAACCTGATAATTTCCGAGGGACGCCAGATGAATTAAGTGGCCCAGAAGACATCGGGCCAGAAGTGATGAGACCTGTAGCGGGCAGCACTGGTGGAAGAGGGCCAGAATTTTGGCGTCCCACTTGGGTAACACCTCCAGATTGAGGCCCAGATGCCTTTTTAACTGAATCCCCGTGTTTAAGCGGCCCAGAACTGGATTTCTGTCTACCAGAACCACCAGTGACCAGTAAAGAACCAGAACTCGGAGCTGCGTAAGAAGAAGAACCGGAATAGTTAGGCTGACCGGAGGCATTAGGCATGATTGGCCCTGAGTGGGCAGCAGCAGCCCCCAATGATCGATTTCTTGAAGGGGCGTTAGTAAGTGGCCCAGATTTTCTGGATTTCTCTACATGAAGATCAAACATCTTCCCAAGTTCTCCAGAATTTTTAATATCTCCTCCTGTATATGGCATGGCTGCAGAGAAAATTGTTGGAGGTTTCTCCTTGGGTTGTTCAGGTCGACCTGAAACATAGAGGCCATTGCTGAGCTGGTGCGATGGGAATCTGGAACCCATCAGGCTTCAAATGGCTCTTTGGAGTGCAATTGGCAGATATTTATTGTAGCCCACAGGAATCAGCACTGAAATATAACATTTTGGTCATGATGAGGCTAAAGTTGCAAGTTAAGCACAAATCCACAGGAAAAGCACTCTGTCAGAGCACCAAAAATCAATGTTGGGCATCAAGTAAAAAATTGTACAGAAGAAAAAAGGAACAAGATATCTAAATAAACTAATCAAGATCTCCAGTAATGACCAGTATCAATGTAAGAAAAATTTCATATTAATTATAGCAATGATAGCAGATAGTTGCAAAATTTTGAAAACAACATTGTTAACCTATAACGACATTCGGAGAATGTCTTACACATTTGGTTGCTAGTTGGCTCCTGTCCTTTTCTTCCTTTACTTTATAATAATAATTACAACCACTTACTTTTACTAAGGATCGATCATTAGAACCTGAAGTCTGCTCTAATTTTGGTGCAAGAAAAATCATACGAGTCCACTGATGGCCAGATAAAAAGAGCATCAAATAGCTCATCACGAAACAGACAAATTTACGGTTTTTAAATTATCTGTTACTGCAAACTCAACAAAACAGAAACAGTGCAGTAATCATGTCAACCTTGAAAGCCAAGCTTTTCAAAGATTCTAATTTCTGTTTCACTGAAACACATCAGAAAGAGGACTACTAATCAAGATATGTAGCAATGACAAAGTAAACAAACCCAGGGTCATGATCAAACTTAATCGACCAATATGTGATT
This sequence comes from Musa beccarii, assembly GCA_024322285.1. Lineage (NCBI taxonomy): Eukaryota > Viridiplantae > Streptophyta > Magnoliopsida > Zingiberales > Musaceae > Musa > Musa beccarii. The sequence goes on along the minus strand of CM044395.1, from coordinate 31,891,916 downwards.
GAAGAAACAAAGGATTACAGAAAGAGAAACTTACTTAGAGAAGGGATGGTTGACAAAACCTACGATCTTCGTTATAAAAAGTTAAAAACAAGAAACTAACAAACAAAACTATGGACCCATGGAAGTGGAATTCATTAATATGGCAATTATTTTGTGACTAGAACTTGAAAAGAAGATCCAAAATTTGTAAATTATACAGGGTGTCTCTGACTAGGAAGCATGATTTGCCATGAAATACGAATTAGGAAACTGATAGCTGAGGATGATTAAGTGATACCTACTTAAGCAATGAAATCAAATTGTTTCCAAAATATCAACATATATTCCAAGTTTAGGATGTGGTCTCAAATCAAATTAATGCATGTCAATTATGACATGTGCAGTGTATTTTTCATGAAGGAGGACAATTGAAAGGTGCATGAGATAGAGATACTCCCCAAAAGATCCTGTGCATCCTTCTTTTCTTCCAATTCAAATTATGCCTTGCATATACTGAATATGGTCCCACTTCAACATATGCATGTGAGAATAAAGGATAAGAATCTATGGCCCAATAACCACAGATTCCCTATGTGATTCTTGTCACATTACTTAAAATGATTACTAGTATCATTTGATACCTTGCTCGACCAACTGATTATTAATTATTAGGAGCAGTTTCAGACAGAATATGGGATTTAAGTACATAGTTCCGGCAACTTGGCCAGAAGCTCGACAAGCATTATGCGCCTATGCGTCAGGTAGCTTAATGACCTGGGCGAACCACCGAGGCACTGTGGCGGCCACTCATGAGAACATGGAGAAAATATAAGCTCGGTATCCACTAATATTTGGACCAGAGTGAAGATGAATGGGTGCTAAAAGAAGTGCAAAGAGTAACATTTCAAATTTGACTCCAACTTTTAGGTCTTGAACAGTTTCAGATTCTTGCTCAATCCATATCCCCATTGCATTCCATTAGAACCCATAACCCATATAGAATCCATCGTATAGTCCCAATAAGAGTTAAAAGGTGTACGAAAAACTAGCATCTACGTCGTCTAAGTCTCCAAAATCAAAAGCAGATCTCCGATCAACAGATCAACCACTATAAATTTCATTAATGTCAGCCAGAACATAAATAAGATCCGACCTTTTCACCATTTCCAGAAACTATGTACATCGACCTTTTTCATCAGAATTTCGCCCTACAACGTAATGCAGATCCCACAACAACACGTCACGAATCAAAACAACCAGTTCGATTCCTGGATCTCCACCTCCGATGGAACCAAACTCGGATTTACCCACCAAAATAAGATCAAAAGTCTCCATTCACTTAGATCCAAACTAGAGGGAGGAATCAGGACCCGCACTCCCCTTTCCGATCACAACTTAACGAGTAACGAACCCCGACCCGAGACGCCAATGCCTCGATATTCGATTCAAGGGAGACCAAACAAGAGAGAGAGAGAGAGAGAGAGAGAGAGAGAGAGAGAGAGAGAGAGAGAGAGAGAGAGAGAGAGAGGGGTCCCCAAACCTCCGCAAAGCGAGCGTCCGAGAGTTCGATGGATGAGTCCGCGGGCGGATCAAAAGCACGCGAGATGTGGAGTTGAAATGCCACACAATTGCCGAAGAGTGAGGGAAGGGAGGAGGGAGAGAACCGAACTGACCCCCAACAAAACCTCCAGACAGAAAGGGAGAGATTGAGAGAGAGACGGAGAGGAAAAAGAAAGAAATAATAGGAGAGAGAAAGAGAAAGGTGGGAGACCGGATCTCTTTCCTGAAATTACGACAATAGCCTTAGGGTTCACATTCGTCCTTTTCTTCGTACGAACAAAGTTTCCGGCAGGTAAGATTGTAGTCAACTGGTTAACAAAATCGCTTCCACGGGAATGACGAAAACCCCAATTCCCCGCACGACCCGAGACACGAGCCGCGAACATGGGCACGTCACCCTGATCCCTTACCCTCTAAGTCGGCCTAATTTATTGTTTTGTTTTTAAATCATCTTTAAATATATTTTATTAAAAAGGTTTTGTTAAAAATTAGGAAACCTATTTGTAAATCATATATGATGGGATAAAATACAGATGGGTTGTCATAAATTTTGTTTCTCAATTTCATTTGGTTTTCAAGTTTAAAAATGACTAAGAAGGTGGTTCGAATATTTACTTGTGAATCGAATTATAAGAAAATCAAGCTAAGATGAGATGATCGGCTTAGTCTTTCGGATATTCAAGTTAGTACAAAGATAAAATGTGAGGATTATAAGTAAATAATAATTAATTTAAGTAATAATAAATTAATGGATTTTAGATTAAGTTAAAGAAATATTTCTTAGTATAATATAATATTTTCTTTTGGGTTCATTATTATTATTATTATTATTATTATTATTATTATTATTATTATTATTATTATAACTATTAAGTTTGGATGACTAACAACAAGCTACGATGGGGTAGTGAATTCCCCCCTTATCATTTCTCCCTCCTTCCCCCCTTCTCCAAAGTTCCACCTTGGGGTCTTCATTCAGGCATCGAGGCGTGCCTAACATCAGCTCGATATGTGGTGAATGAGATTACAAATGTTCGATAGTTTGGCATATCGAGTTTCAGGTTCTCCACCCTTAAAGGGTGCCTCAAGTGTGGTGTTCCATCTAACCTCAGATAGGTGTTTCAGGTGCATTGCTTTGCTTAGCTCAAGAACGACGTCTTGAGCATATTTTTCATGTTTAACCTGAGAGAAGCCTCTTAGGTGCATTTTCCATTTTTTTTAAAGACGTGCCTTCGGGTCTTCCTTCAGGCATCGATGTGTGCTCAACATAAGCTTCAGGTTCCCCACCTTGAAAGGGTGCCTCGGGTGTAGCATACCATCAAACCTTCATTAACGGGAAAGACTACTAAGTGTTGCATCAAGTCGGGGAAGATATCCTCTTCTGATTTATCTGAGTCCCGGACTCTTAGCCAATTAATGATTAAAATCCTATCTTCAAATAACCCGAGGGCAGGAGAGGAGGCTTCGTCTTCCCCCTTAGTTGGGGCAATCCTAATTGATCTCAAGGTCATTATGAACCTTCAAATTATAAAGGGTTTCTATGACCAAGATTTAGTTGTAACCCCGAGTTCCTTGAGTGCTTGTACCTCTAGTTCTCAATCTCATTTGAGTATCAGGTAAAGGTATCTCGGGTCAACCAGTGTGTTCATTTGACTTGATGTGTAAGTATATATGCCCGTATGTCAATGTGTTAGAGGTTAGGCTTGAGTTCCCCCTCCATCTATTCATCTTGGAGTGCCTCAATTGAGGTTAGGCTTGACTTGATGTGCAACTCATGATGCTATTTAATTACTTTCCTTGAGGAATGCTAATATACCAACATAGACTCAGCCCTTAATCTATTTCATTCTTGCTTTTGGGCCTACAAGAGGGCCAACGACTACTATCTTGCGACTCAAGAAAGATTCACATTGAGGGGGGTCTTGACTTCCAATAAGGGTTAGAAGGGATGATGCTTTTTTATCGGTACCGATCTACACTAGTCTATACACACTTTCACCAACACCACTCTTTTTTTAGCTAATGAAAAGAGAAGTTAGGTGCTCCGACTGGGAAAGATCATTTCCTCCTCTTTAGCCATTAAGTCCATAGATAAGGATTGGCTAATTGACATCGATCTGAGTCTAGCTCCTCGAGGTATGCATCATCTCCCAAGGCAACTTTTCATAACTCACTAGATGTGCTTCTAACCAAGTTACCTCTTTGTAGGAATGAATCTTGGGGATCTAAATAAAAGATGGGATTGACCTTCTCATCTAAGACACTAGCCTCTTAGGGTGGTTGAGCTGAAGCCACAGCCTTAGCTAGAGGTTGAGACACCACCCCACAACCTCGGCCTCTCAAAAGTGAGGGGTAATCTAAAAGATAAAGTTTTATGAGGCCTCAAGGAGCCTACCTCTGAATTTGAAGGAGTCAACCCGAAGATGTCTCAGAGGAGCTAGCTCAGAGACCTCTATCAACATTGACCAGTGTAATTCACCACATCGAAGATAACAGACATCTTGACCTAGTGGAAGGGGCCCCATTAGAGCCACACTACTAGGGATTAAAGGCCTCCATATCATTTGGAATGATTACTCTAAGGGCACTAAGTATATCTGAGGGGCTCTAATTGCTCCTCTAATAAAGGAGGTGTATAAGTTATCATCAAAGGTACTTATTGAGGTTGCCGTGAAGTGGAAGGTCCTCCTAAGTACTTCCTAAGTTGAGGCTCTCAGCCACCTATCAGTTCTTCATTCCTCCTCTCTCTCTCTCTTCTTCTCTCTATCTCTATTTATTACTAATCAATCCATCTCGTTTATAACACCACCATTACTTCATGTGTTTGTCTCTAGAGTCGTTATCTCTAATCAAGCAAAGGAAATTGATTTGACTCTAGTGTGAGAATGTCAAGCTGAAGGAAACAACCATCCCACATGTCATCTCCCGATTGGAGGAGCAGGTGGTCGAACTATAAGGCCACCTCACCGAGGAAAAGGAGTAGGTCAAGCAGATTTGTTAGATTGATACCACTCGGGTGGTTGACCTGAAGGCACTGTGAAGATAGTATCATGCCCTAAATCCAACACCAAGCGATAATCAAGGAGCTAAAGGAGCAACTTGAGGAGTTGAAGTGATAAATTCCAAAGCACGAAGTCTAGGTCATCGAGCTAGCAAAATAATTAGTGGCCAAAGTCATACTATCGACGAGGGATGCTAAGGTGATCAAGAGGTACAAGTCCTTAGTCAACTTCAAAAATGGGCTAATATGTATGAGGGAATCATTCTTTAAATATAAGTATCTTCTCGCCTTAGACACAAGACATGCTGTTGTAATTGGAGGTCCCCTTAATGATAACTCGGAGTCCCCTGTCACGGACTTAGCTGGTTTTGCCTAAGTCATGCAGTACCATTGCATGTCAGTTCACAAAGGTCAGCCTCCCCGAAGCCTCCTATGATCCCTTAGGACCTGCAAAAGAGAAGACGGGTTGAGACCATTTTAGTGGATCGTAAGACAAAGCTACCTAATGGAGCTGAGTAGATCGAATACTTGATGAAGTGATGGAAGCTTCCCAGAATCGAAGCCAGTTGGGAGTTAGAAGATGCCCTCCGATATGAAGAAGCAACCATCAAAGCTTACCAGCAAGCGTCGACGAGGGCGCCGACAGTTTAAGTGGGGGAGAATGTCACGAACGATCTGTCACGGACTTAGCTGGTTTTGCCTAAGCCGTGCGGTACCAATGCGTATCACCGCAAAGGTCAGCCTCTCCGAAATCTCCTACAATCCCTTAGGACCTACAAAAGAGAAGACGGGACAGAGAAAGCGCTTCACACGGGATCCGCAAGCCACTCTCTTAGCAAACACTTTATAGCCAATGCACATTCCAACCATGGATATTACAAGCTCAGAACAGTTGCACAACAAAGGTATAAAATTGGTCCACTACAGACCGAATTCTAGTACAAGTATGCACTCGACGCAAACATTATGTACAAGCCTACAATGGCTACCATACTCGCTCGAATGGGGCATTTTACCTTTGACAAGCCCTTTACAAGCTTTTACAAATTACAACCAACCAAAACGGACACGGACAAGCATAAGCATTACACCGAACAAGCCGTTTACAATTTTGTCCATGACATTCTCCCCCACTTATTCCTTCGACGTCCTCGTTGAAGCCTTTGCTGACGCTGCAACTTCTTTTCTTTGTTGGATCTTCAATCTTTTGCTCCTGCTGCGATGCGCCCCTTTGACTCCCAATTGTTCTCCGCTTGTTGTTGTTGAGTCGTCGAACTTTAATCCGCCATGCTGCTTCAACTCGCCAATAACTCTGACTTTGGTGTGGGGTCGGCGAAGTTGTGCTGATCCTTGCTGAGTCTTGCGGATTCATCGATGAAGGAAAAGACCATCTTTGATATCGCCATCTTTCAAATTCTTCTTATCTCTTGAATTGGATAGATGCTTGTTGGAGCTTTAACGAGCATCGCCTCGCAACCTTTAAAGTTTTCAGGTCCTTCCTCCGCAAAATTTGCCCATCGAATCTTCTTCTACTTAGTTGTCTTGCCCAAGTAGGCTCGCATCACTTCCGCTTTCGATTGGCATTCAATTGGGAAATGGCGGACAATCTACTCAAGATAATGATCACCGTTGGTGAGGACTTAACAACCGTTGTCTTCCATTAGTCTCTTCGAAGGGTCTTCAAATTTGTGCAGAGCTCCTCTCGCTAACTAAGAGAGCGGGGTACTCGGTTTCACCCATTCTCTTGAGAGTTGAGAAGGCAAAGGTTACTTGTCTTCGCCCGCCTCCTCGAGTTTGTACTTCATGCGTCGAGCTGGTTACTGGACTTCGCCTGCTCTTAGCTCACACTTCCGAAGCACTTGAAGTGTTTGCAATCCTTGCGCTGAGTCAGCTACTGTGATTCACCTTCTCATTGCCATTGAACTTCGGAATGCAACACTCCAACTTGGAGTAAGTCTCGATAGATCTGTCGCTTTGGGATTATACTTCTCCATCATTTCGCTTGCGACTCTCTGAGTAGCAAAGGTACAAAGACAGCAGACGCTGTTCCGATCCTTGGTCATGCACTCTTGCATCGACCAAGTCCTTCACTCACGGCTATCTTGATGGAAAGTCTGTGACACTTTGGTCTTACGGTTCCACAGCCACGCCCTTCACCTTGTCTTGGTACATGGAGTTTGCCAAAGCATCCTCCTCCTCCACACCCATATCACGACCAAGTTCTCCTCTATGAGAGCAAGGGATTGATGACTCCCGAAGTCCCGCCTCTGCGGTACCATGGCACTGCAACGCCCATGGCACTACTATCCGTTGTCTCGCATCTACATCCCTTCTTCATGATCGGTAGATTCGCCTCCACGGCATTGTGGCACTCCTTTGAGTCCACCTTCAATCTAACCGATGATTGATCTTGGGTAGCTGAGTCCCTCTTGGACTCGTCATTGCTTCTTCGCCCTATTTCGACCATCTGCTTCGATACCTCCGTGTTCTCTGAGCAGTTCCACTTGGTCGCTGGAAAGACAGACTACAACTCCCATGTATAGCCACCGCCACTCATGTTGCAGGACTTGCACCATTTCTATTCTCCTTAGCTTCATTGGCTGCAATGTTCGCTTACTCGGCCTTGTCCTCTGACTTGCCGGGCTCCCTTAAGCGAATATGAGCTCTGAAGTAGTTCCACTCTTCAGCAGCTCCGATCATACCTCTGTATGATCCAGTCTCCCTGTGGAACTCCCTGGTACTTGCATCTGAACTTCTTCCTTGATAGGGCACAGCCCTCATAAGCTGATGTCCAAGGCTTCCATTCAATGCAACATTCGGTGCACGCACGGAAGACCCGCCTCTGCGATACCATGGCATTCACTGCTTGAATCCATAGCTCTTCTTGCCGTCGTATTGTTCACCGACTTGGAGCTCTATCGCGCTCCCCGATCATACTTCGCATGATCTAGTCCCCCCATGGGACTCACCGTGTGTGTCGACTTGCCACGAACCATTCCACCACGATCCGTTGCATCATGTCATCGCCTGATGACATCTCCTTACATTCTGATCCCTATGGTATGAGCTCGAACTATGATATCTCCATGTGTGGACTCCGCCAACACATCGCAGGGCCTTCACCATCTTCGATTCTTCTTCCTTTGGCAATCGACCTTCGTCCACCCACTCTCGGTCACACTCGACGAAGCCTAGCTCTAGGACAGTCCATCGCCTAGCAGGTCCTCTGAAGTCCCCGACTTGCTGAAATAGGTGCACCATTGTGCGATCACGGGACTCGCCTTACCAAAGACACATCTCGCAAGCGCACCGCTTTCCTCATGGCAACTCAATAGCAACACTGTGGCATATTCTTCAAGAGTATCCGCCTCTGATCCTCTTGCCCCGTGCTAAGGCCTTCTAACACCAACTTCGCCACTGCAAGTTGTATCGCCTTTAGTTACTCCATCAAATGCTTCACCGAGATGAGGTGTATATACTCCCTTCGTCTTTGGCACCATACAAGATGAGTCTGCTCCATCATAATAGAGAACTCAAGGAACGACATGATCCTACTCTTGTCTCTCGCAAGAGTCCATGTCCTTGACTTCGCCTAAGGAAAGCTCCACGCCTCCGCTCCACGTTCTATCTTCTTTGCCAACTCCCTTCATGCGGTTTGGGTACATCAACAAGTTACCCCAAGTTGTTCCGCTCTCGATTTGCATTGCTTAATGGTGGCCCTCACGCCCACCATTCCACGGTCACCCTTTGTTGAGTCCGATCTCACTATCGGCTCCAAGTGTGTCTTCACTTTGTGTTGCCTTTGCTCCCCACTTGATCTCACTATCGTCCACCAACGCATCACCACTTGCGAGATCATGCAATGACTCCTACCGCTCACTCGATCCATCGAGCTTCATCTTGAGGTACTCCTCAACTAGTGCAGTTCATTGCACATGATTCTACCTCTGTAGAACCGGGACTTATCCCACTTGGATATCTGCCCCGTTGGAGCAACTTCTCTCTTCGCATCCTTCCCTTTGGAAGTTTTGAAGACCATCATCCCCTTGGACTACTTCGCCTCTCTTTGAAAAAAATCTGGCCCAATTCGCCTTTGCAAATGCACTTGCTAGATTGTGATACTTCACCAATACATTCAAACTCCTCTCGGTCTAGCAATATCTGAACTCGCTGCACACTTCAGCCTCTTACGAAAGTATCCTGAACATGCCGAAGAGAAAGTTTCAATGCTCCATGGCGCCGACCTTCGGTCGCCTTGGGATGGCCGCGAACAATCCATCGTCCGCATGCAAGGCCATGCATGAGTATCGAATTCCATGAGTTTACAACTCTTTCGATCGTTGAACAACCCACTCCACCTTGCACGGTCTCATCCTTTGCCAAGCACTCCGCTTGCCTCGAGCACCATCAAGATTGGGTGCTAACGTCGAGCCACTGCTCGAACTCGGCCATCCCGACCTTTGTACACTTCGCAATTCTTCTTAGCTTGTTGTACTCGTGGTGCCTCGCTAGGTCCCCCACATTTGCATGCTAAGTGTTTGTAAGTGGGCTTATCCCGCTCTGATACCATCTGTCACGAACTTAGCTGGTTTTGCCTAAGCCGTGCGACACCAATGCGTATCATCGCAAAGGTCAGCCTCTCCGAAATCTCCTACAATCCCTTAGGACCTACAAAAGAGAAGACGGGACAGGAAAGCGCTTCACACGGGATCCGAAGCCACTCTCTTAGCAAACACTTTATAGCCAATGCACATTCCAACCATGGATATTACAAGCTCGAATACAGCTTGCACAACAAAGGTATAAAATTGATCCACTACTGATCGAATTCCCTCACAAGTATGCACTCGACGCAAACATTATGTACAAGCCTACAATGGCTACCAAACTCGCTCAAATGGGGCATTTTGCCTTTGACAAGTCCTTTACAAGCTTTTACAAATTACAACCAACCAAAAGGGACACGGACAAGCATAAGCATTACACCGAACAAGCCGTTTACAATTTTGTCCGTGACAGATCGTCGCACACTCGCAGCAACTTCATTCAACATTTCGTTAAACTGTCGACGCTTAAACTGTCGACGCTCTCATCGACGCTTGCTGGTAAGCTTTGATGGTTGCTTCTTCATGTAAGAGGGCATCTTCTGGCTCCCAACTGGCTTCGGTTCTGGGAAGCTTCCGCCACTTCACCAAGTATTCGATCTGCTCAGCTCTATTGGGTAGCTTTGTCTTACGATCTACTAAAATGGTCTCAACTAACTTCTCGTAGGAGGCTCTAGTGGGAGGTTGTCGAGTTGAAATGCCTCGGAAAGTATCTTGCGGATCATAGTGGTAGGCTTTCAAATTACTGGCATGGAAAACATTATGAATTTTGAGCTATGTCGGCAGCTGCAACTTGTAGGAGACGTTGCCCACCCTAATGGTAATTGGGAAGGGGCCTTCATACTTGCGCGCCAATCCTTTGTGCACCTTGTTCCTAAAGAACTAGAGTGATGCTGGTTGGGGCTTCACCAACACCAAATCGCCAACTTTAAATTCTTATGGTCGTCTTCCCAAGTCTGTCCACTTCTTTATCCTTTTGGTCATCTTTTCCAAGTAGGCCAGCGCAATATCTGCATTTCGATGTCATTCTTTTGCCAAGTGATATGCAGACGGACTACTCCCGGTATATCCAATAGCCAAAGTGTGAGGAGCGACGATTATTATCCTATGATGATTTCAAACGGGCTCTTATTGGACGCAAAGCTCCACTGCAGGTTGTAGGAGAATTGGGCTATGTCCAACAGCTTCACCCAATCTCGTTGGTTGGCACTCACGTAGTGCCGAAGATACTGCTCTAAGAGTGAGTTTATTCTCTCAATTTGGCCATCTGTCTGGGGGTGGAGGCTTGTGGGGAAGTATAGCTTCGACCCCAACAATTTGAATAGCTCGGTCCAGAATCTTCTCAGAAACTGAGTATCTCGATCACTTATGATATTGTACAGGACTCCCCAATACTTCACAACATTCTTCATCATTAGCTTCGTCACTTCCTCTACTGAACAGTGTAGGGGTGCAGCAATGAAGGTTGCAAACTTCGAAAATCAGTCAACCACCATAAGTATCGATTCGAGTCCTCCCACTACCGGCAAGCTTGATATGAAGTCCAGAGAATGCTCTCCCACGGCCTTTCTGGTATGGGCAACGACTCTAAAAGTCCAACCGACTTTCGTTGCTCCACCTTGTCTTGTTGACAAGTTAGGCACGTTCGAACATATTCCTCCATATTCGTCCCCATCTTTGGCTAGTAGAAGGCCCTCTCCACGAGAGCCAATATTTGATGAATGTCCGGATATCCTGCCCAAAGGGAATCGTGACACTCCTTCAAGAGTTCGCGTCTCAAATTATCCACTCGAAGGATATAAATTCTATTCCCTTTGGTGTAGACAAGTCTCTCCTAGACCCAAAATCATCGTGACTTACCTTCTTGGATCAGTTGCATCAAAGTTACTACCTGGGGATTACTGTACAGTCCATCCTTGATCTGAGAAAGGAAGTTGGAGTGCAATTGACTTGCTTGGCCTCTGCCCTCTAGTTGCATAGCATTCACTCGCTCCACCTTCCGACTCATTGCATCGGCTACAACATTTGCTTTTCCGGGCTTGTACTCCATTATCATATCAAATTTCACTAGGAAGTCCTGCTATCGTGCTTGCTTTGGAGAGAGCTTCTTTTGAGTCTGAAAGTAACTCAAAGCAATGTTGTCTGTCCTTAGTACAAATCGCGATCCGAGAAGGTAGTGTCGCCACACCCATAAATAGTAGATCACCGTTGTCATCTCTTTCTCATGCACTGGATACCATCGCTCGGTCTCGTTGAGCTTGCGGCTTTCGTAGGCCACTAGGTGGCCCTCCTACATGAGTACTTCCCTAATAGCGAAGTCTGAAGCATCTGTATGGACTTCGAAGGGCTTCCCATAATCTGGCAATTTGAGTACCGATTCTTTCAAAACGATAGACTTTAGGTCTTAGAATGCCGCTTCACATTTATTGGACCATCTCCAAGGCTGCTCCTTTTTCATCAACTCTATCAGTGGAGCTACATACTTCAAATACCCTATTATGAAGCGCCGATAGTAGTTCACAAAACCAAGGATCTTAGCTCTAGCACCTTCCTTAGAGTACTCCATTCTGTCACAGCTTACACCTTTGACTTGTCCATCTGAATGAAACCATTACCGATTTGATGCCCCAAGAATAAGATCTTTGTCTGAGCAAAGTAGCACTTCTCTCTTTTCACGAACAAAGTATTCTCCCTGAGAACTTTGAAAATTGTTCGAATGTACTCAATATGCTCCTCAAGCGTTCGGCTGTAGATAATGATATCGTTCAAGTAAACGACCATAAACTTGTCCAAATACTCCTTAAATAACTGGTTCATAAGAGTGCAGAATGTGGCTGGAGCATTGGTTAAGCCGAAAGGCATCACCAAGAACTCAAACGCTCCATACCTGGTTACATAGGTAGTCTTCACTTTATCACCTTCAACAATACGCACCTGCCAATACCCCGACCGAAGGTCGAGTTTGGAGAAATACTTTGCTTTGCCCAGTTAGTCGAATAAGTCCGCAATGAGCGAGATGGGATATTTGTTCTTCACAGTCACCTTGTTAAGGGCTCAATAGTCGACGCATAGTCGGAGACTCCCATCTTGTTTCTTCTGGAAGAGAATTGGAGCTCTGAATGGTGCTTTGGAACTACAGATGAGACCACCACTTAATAGTTCATCTAACTACTTTCTGAGCTCTGCCAACTCAGGAGGAAGCATGCGGTATGGTGGTCTCACTGGAGGCTTCACTCCAGGCTCCAGCTCAATAAGATGATCCACGCCTCTGCGTGGTGGTAGATTTTTCGGCAACTCAGGTGGCATAACATCTGTGAACTCCTTCAGGACGTTCTCCACCGCAGCAGGTTCTTTAATGGCCTCCCTGTTAAGTGGTTCTAGCTTCATAGTAGCTACAAAGGTTAACTCTCCTTTGTGTACCTCTTTCTTCAGTTGTAATGCCGATAGTTGGTGGGGGTTCTTATTTTCTCCCCGAGAGATAGGAATCACACAGGGGTTGTCACCTCCCATAAGACATAAGGAGTTTAGGAACGACATTGGCACCAATTTCACGGCATTCATGAACTCCATTCTGAGAATCACTTGGAAGTCGTCCAATGGCATTGCCATTATGTTTGTGCTCCCGCTCCAAGATTCGATCTTGATAGGGACTCCCTTTGCTAGTTCGGAGATCCGCTTGGCCTCCGAGTTCACTGCCTTCATTCGACTTGGGTTCTTCTCCAAGGTCAACCCAAGTCGCCTTACTTCTCGGTCGGTAATAAAGTTGTGGGTAGCGCCCGTCTCCATCATTGCCCGAGTGGTTTGGCCATTGAGCCTGATGTCAACATACATCAGCTCACTATTTCTTACTTTATGTTGCTTCGGCTTTGTGTTCTCCCCCACTTGACCTCGTAATACATTCAAAAAATGCATCGCACCTATTCGGGGTCCTTGCGACTTCTCATCGTCGCTACCAGATTCGGAGCTACTCGAACCGAGAGCAACTGTCTTGCCCTTGTCTGGCTTAGGGGGGTTGATGGAAGCCGACAAGATATTGAGTGCCTGCTTTTGTGGGCACTCCCGCACCCTATATGGTCCTTCGCACTAGTAGCATTCGCCAGATCTTGGGGTCTTACCTTTTGCGTTTGGCCCCTTTTGGAAACTCTTCTTCCTTTGTTCGCTCCTAGGTTCCTTCCCAGGAGGATATTTTAGATGACGATTTTCTGATGACTGTTTCTTCTTCATTGAATCCTCTGAAGAAACAAAGTTTGTGAGCCTTTCTACGACTGCAATTACTCTAATCACATCGGTGACATTCCGTCGATGAAGTTCCTGTTGAGCCCATGGCTTCAAGCCGTCAAGAAAGCTGAACAACTTATCTTTTTTGGATATGTTTTGAATGTCTAGCATCAGTGCAGAAAATTACTTCACAAGTCCCGAATGGAAGTCGTTTGGTGGAGTTGTCTCAACTTCCTCCTTGCGACGAACTTAGTGTTCTCGGGTAGGAATTGAGTTATCAACTCTCGCTTCAAGTCTTCCCATGTGTCCACTCGGCATTGACCTTATTGAATCTCCTCCCAACGGGTTCTCCACCAAAGTTTTGCATCTCCGTTCAGATACATAGTCACTATCAAAACTTTAGCATCCTCAGAGTCCAGCGTCGTGGCTCAGAAGTATTGATCCATATCAAATAGGAAATTTTCAAGCTCCTTAGCATCTCTAGCACCCCCATAACAATGTAGGTCGGGCGCTCTGAAGCTTTGTATCGGTGCAACGCCGGTGTTGCTTCTTCTCGTATTCAACGCCCTTGTGAGAACTGTCACTCTGGAAGTGAGTTCTATCACCATCTCTTGTAAATATTGCATGGAGTCCTTCGTGTCATCTGTCAGTCGGTCGATTAGGGCTTCAACCTTGTCGATCTGGGATTCAGCTTCTTCTTGTGAGCTCTCTATGCCAAGAAGCCTATTTTGGCCTTGGTAGAGTTCATCCAAGCTTGCTTCAAGAACATCCAAGCAGGTTTCCACCGCTATGATCCTCTCTCGATGGCTCTTTTTTCCGGTTGGCATTCCAGATTGCGCCTCCTCTGCTTGTGGCAAGTAGCCAACTTCTCGCTCATCATGTTCGCTACCCCGCTCCTCTTGAGCGGTTCCAGTAGTGAGGGAGCGAGTTTGTACATGCAGCCTACCTACGGTTGCTTGGGGCAACTGACCGGCTTGCCCCATCTTGCTCGATTCTCCACGATGTTTCGCCATGGTGAGATTGCGAAGACCACGCACTTAGTTGTAATTACCTAAGTGGTGAGGCATCCTTGCGGCAAACACGGACTTAGCTGGAGTTATCTAAGTCGAGAAGCACCCTTGCGCCCACTTCGATTAGACTTAGCTGGAATTGCCTAAGTCTTGAGGCGCCCTTGCGACATACACATCCGCAAAGGGTCAACCGAGCTGCAACCTCGTGTAGGTCCCGTAGGACCTATAAAACAAAAATTGATTAGTTGCTGAAACATGCAGCGGACAAGTCCCGACGTCTCGCGAAGAGGGAAGCTTCACAAGAAATTGAGCGAGCACTTAGAGTGCAGGAAAATAGAGAAAGAGAGGAGGAAAACAAGGACTTTAAAAGGGTAAATGAGCAGCTGCAAGTCCGCAAACAACTACTCCTCGGGTGCTGGGCGCGAAGGTAAGTTTTCGTCAAGTTGACGTGTAAACTTATGAAAGTGTTCAATGCCCGACAATATACTAAAGCCCCATCCAGTCCTGTGCCACCCGAGTGGTTCTAAGGGGCTGAGATGGTTAACATTTTACGCGGGGCTGCGGGTTACAGAAATCAGCCCGCGGCATGTGAAAATGGAGCCATTTTGGGGGTTTTTAGGCAAATGCAGCGAGCGATCATTCTGCAGCTCTACAACTTGCTGTTTCTTATATTTTTACATGGGAAACACACCAAAAGTATGGCAAAATAGGCTACCAAAGATATGTACAAACATGGGCAAGCGACTAACAGAACGTTGAACGAAGTTGCTACGAGTGTACGACGACCGTTCGTGACACCCCACTCAGTGTCAGCTCCTTAGAATGCTTTCCTATGAATCCTCCTCAATCGATACTAACCTCTCAATTGATACTCCTCCTTTAGTGAATGCTCGACCCCCAATGAAATAACATATTTGTTTCTTTTTTTCCTTTTTCTTTTGATTAGGTAGAGATGTAATACTCGACCCATATAGTGTGAATCTTTCGAAGAATAAACCTTTATGTGGCAAATCTATTGATTTATAGAACTATCAAATACTTATTGGTACAACTCCTTGATTATGACTCCTTAGTTGGTTTGCCCACATCGATATCCATCAAACTAGGGATAAAACTTCATGAGATTGGATATGTATCATATCTATAATAGTAGTATCCTCTCTATTGTTCTGAGATGGTAGGTCTTATCTTAGACCACTTTGACGACCCGATATGTTCCTTCCCAATTGAGAGCTAACTTTCCTCGATAGTATATTAGGTTACTTATCTTAGCCTTCTAGAGAATCAAGTCACCAAGGTCGATTCCTTGGGCTGGATACTCTTGTTATAGAGTTAGAAGAGAGCTTTCTTTTAGTTGAGCAGCTTTAAGTATGTCCCAATTCGAACTTAATCAAGAAGATCCAACCTTGCGCGGAGTCCTTCCTTTGAAGTAGTCTCATTAGCGCTTTCAACACGATGGGTTAGGAATACCATCTCAAAGGTAAGGATGGCTTTCGTGTTAAATGTCAGGCTCAATGATAATTCGCTCTATTCAATCTTCAATGTTGTCCATAAGGCTCATGTGATGCTGGGCAAATAATTAACCTAAGTGCCTCTTACGCCCACCACTTGTTTCTTGATCTCCTTAAATATGGCTCGGTTTATCACCTTAGCCAAGTTGTTGGTTTACGAGTGGGCTACTGAGGTAAGTCTTAATTAAATACCGAAGTATCGACATAATTCTTTGAACTTATGATTGTTAAATTAAGTCCCATTGTCAATTATGATAGCTCTTAAGGTCTCAAATTGGATGATAATGTTTCTCTACACTAACCCTTTGACTTACTTTGTAATAATGGATGCGAGTGGTTTGGTCTCGACCCACTTTGTGAAGTAGTCTACCCCAACTATTATGAATCAACACTATCTTGAGATCGATTGGAAGAGCCCGAGAAAGTCCATTCCCCATTGGACGTAAGGTCATTTGTAGTCGATTAGGTTGAGGCATACTTGTTAGTGCCTAACTTGCCTCATTGAAACTTGGTCAATCAGGAGTCTATCGTCCCTTTTATATCGTAGATGTTATCCATCCAATATGTTTTGTCTTCGGCTTGAGAGACCTGTAGGGTGTCAATGCTCCTCATTAGTAGCATCTCGATCTACATGGATTTGTCTTTCACCATTTGGGTCGAAGCTAGCCTTTCCAATGCGTTGGCCTAAGTAGTCTCCTCTCAAGGCACATATAAGATCTCGAATTTAGAAAAGTAAGGATAAGCTTTCGTACCTCGATAAGATATTTTACCACCTTTGCGTCTAAGGCTTTAAAGTCTCCTTTGACTTGGTTTAACACCAATTGGGAGTCATTATACACTGCTAGCTCTCTAACACTAAGCTCTCTCACCAGCTTTAGGTCGGATAAGAGGGTCTTATATTTTTACCTCATTGTTAGATATCTTAAACCTAAAGCATAGAGCTTGCTCATAGGCCTACGCATCGGGGCTTCTGAGAATAAGTTTGGCTCCTCCCCCTTTAGCGATGGTCAACCCATCGACAAAAAGGGTTCAAGTGGGTACATCTGGTTCATAGGTTTGGTATGGTAGAATAACCTTCAAGATGAAGTCTGCTAGAGCCAACTTTTATCATCACCCTTAGGGCATAGGACATTGAATTTGTTGAGCTCTACTAACTATCTCAATAGCCTATCTGATATGTCATGTTAAGTTAGTATTTATAGAAGTGACTAATCGATAATCACATACACAACATGAGCTTAAAAATATTAACACAGCTTCCTTATTCCTAGCACTACGACGAATGCCAACTCGATCATATACAAAAGATTTCATATTTAAGTTTATGTTAACTCAAGAGTAACTTTGTATAATTGATTATTTTCATAGAGTAAAGTTCCTTTTTTTCTCTATTGATATAATCAAGAAGAATTGTAATATGTAAATTTTGCATGGACTTTTTCTAATTTGTACTTATTTATTAATTTATAGATTTATTCTTTTGATTTAATATATTCTTACTTTAATAAATTAGTATCAAAGTAAAAAAAAAAAGGCGATGATTTGATTTATGCAATATTTACCATAGAGAAGTTTGATTAAAAAATAGTTTTGACTTTTGACCCCAAAAAAAAAAAAGATGAATGATCTTGTAAATTAGAAAAAATAAACAAAGAACTAGAAAGAACAAAGCATGCAAATATTTTTTTTTCCTAGCTAATAATTTATTGTTAACAATTCTATTATAGTTTCAAGGATAAGTTAAAATACTTTAATCTAGCTAATAGCTTAACAAGTTATATCCCAAATATAAGTTATATAAAAGTGATAATAAAAAGAAAGAGACATGATAGAACATCTAGTCATATCTAAAGAAATATTTTTATTTAAATAAATTAAAAAAATCTTTGCACTATAGAAAATTAATCTAAGGATTGACAAGGAATATAAGATATAGTTTTGAAACTTACTATTCACATCCATTTTTTTAATATTGATAGCCTCCTTGCAATTTGATAATCCCTTAAAAAATAATAAAAATATTATTTTAGGATATTACTATTAGTAATCTCTTCTTCTTTTTTTTTTACAATCCCATGTTAAGAATTTTGAATATTCTTAAGTTATCCCTTTATAAATAGACATATATACCTTAATTTATAACTTAATTCTAATAAAAACTTTTCACTCCTTGTATATAACCTTTTTTTCCATTTTTTCCTTTTCTTCCTCTTAATCATTGGAGGTGATACAAAATAATGAAAAAAAGATAGATAATGAAATAAGACGAACTAAAGATCGAAGATGAGAATGTGGAAAATAATTTTTGATATTTGATATCATCTTCTAGGTTAATTATATTAACTTATAAGATATCATATTTCGAACTTTTACAAATTGTTCGATAGGGTACATGGGTGGTGGGGAAAGCTGATGGCAATAGGGTGCATAGGCAAAGACTTTGAGAATGGAAAAAAAGAAAAAAAAAGATAATAATAGGAGTAGAAAGGATTGTGAATAATAAACTATTATTTTATTAAACTTTTAAGGGTTATGAATTAGAAGGAGCTCTAAATAATAAGATCCTTATTTTACTATTTATGGTCATAATATTATCAATGTTATTTTTTTTCCCATAATTTCTTATTTCATCCTCGTTAACAATGTCACTCCCTACTGATATCGCCATCGACCTTAATCATTGTGAATACTACTCATCACCCTCCTCCGATGTTTGTTCATCCACTATAGATGTCATCAATACTCATTGACAACCTCTCAATGCTTGTCATCTCTTTACTTGCTATCGCTCATCATTAATGCCACTCGATGTCAACCTATATTATACATAGCCCCCTTGATATTGTCCATCAAAGAGGAAGAAAAAAAAAAGAAGAAGAAGAAGAAAATAAAAACAAAAAAGAAAATAATATTTATGTATATTAGTAAAGAAATAATTTAGAAATATTAAATAAATTAAAATAAAATTATAAATAGTAAAAAAGATTATTGTCGATAGTAATCTCCTATGTTTATTTCTTGTATCCCTTCTCGATTTATATCATAATTTTGTGATGATGCTATTATATAAAAATAATAATTAAAAGAACTCAATTTCACATAATGAAAAATTGATAAACTGAGATGCATTGAGTAAAGACAATGAAAACAATTTTTTTAATTATGGTATAACTCAGCATGAACACACCGGTAAAATGACCGGAGTTGTGATTCCAACGTACAATATTTGAAACTGATAAAGATGTTGATGGGATAATTAATCTATCTATATATATATATATAAAAGAGAGAGAGAGAGAGAGAGAGAGAGAGAGAGAGAGAGAGAGATATAGAGATTTTTGAGTTGGGCTGGGCTGAACGGCTCGTGGGCCACGCTACGTGTACGGCCCACATCGTGAAGCAACGAATGGGAGAGACTTGAGAGCGCGCGTGACTCCATCCTGACGTAACTTCGAGCGTTCCGGAATGCAACACACGAGTCCATCGAAGTAGAGGAATCTCGTGACATGTGTCACGAGCAGTGCATGACAACAATACCAATACGTTGGGAAGTGACACATTAGAAAAAGGTTCATGGTGATAATGACATTAATATTATTACGACTTATATTGCTATTCCTATTAATATTTTTTTCGAAAGAGAAAATTATTAAGTCTATTACATACTAAGCCACAAATAGAAGATAGCTGATTCATTTCTCCATATTTGGATGATCGTTATTGATGGGACACAAACTGGGTGATGCCCCTGGGGCCACAGCCACCTTTGGGCTGAGGTGGTTGTCCGCCTCAGCCCGGTTGATAGCTTCCGATCATGTCAGATCGGACGCCAACCGAAGCACATCGTCATCCCGAAAAAAATCGAGTCGCTCCCACGGTTCCATCCAGGTTCAGACGCTATCAGAAGTACGACACTACGATCGGGTGTACCAAGAAATAGTATCATTCCTAATATAAAAGCTCCAGACCACACCGTTCAAGGAAAAAAAAAGAAACCTGCTCTTTCCAGAGCAACAGCCAGCATTCCCCCACAAAATACTAACTAAACCTTCAGAGGGGTCGGGTCGAGCCATCCCGACCCGACTTGTGTGCAGGATCCAAGGGCCCCAAGGTGGACGACTTGCGCGGGAAGAGGGACTCATCTCAAAAACGAGCCTGCCCCCTTCTTGTCCTGACCCGGCAGTTGCCCTAGGCTCGAAAGGCGTCCCGGAGTAACCTTCGCACGTCTTGGGCTGAACCAAACTGTGCTGACTCAACGGCCATGACATAAAGGTACACTAATAGAATGGTGCTAGAAGGAGGTCCCAGGATATCACAAGATCAACGGACAAGCCCGGGTGAACACCCGGCAGAAGGATCTCTCCCGACGGGCGCACCCAAGGAATATCCTCCGCCTCACCATGGGCTCTCGACCGAGGAACCCGACGCGACCTCGGAACGTTACTGACGGTTGTTCACCGGCCCAGGGTTGTTACCGCCCGGGACCACCTCGACCACCCAGTTACCTATCTCACACGAGGCGTTATGGGGTCTCACCCATCAGGTCCAAACTCTAGTTGGGATGATACAGACCATCGTCCCACTCATCATGCAGTTGGCATAGCAGTCGATGGCCCCACCTCTATAGTAGGCCAAACTACTGATCCCGGCGCCTGTCGTGCTCCCAATCCCAAGAGTGCCGCTAGCCCCGGTTGAGGCGGACCCGATCGCATTCCCAGAAGGTGTGTCGAGAAACCCGAGGGCACAACAAGAGCCCGATGTACTGTCATCCAACTCCACGGATTCGCTCCGAGCCTAGTTGCGCTCCGTCAACCAGCGGACCGATAAGGTGCAAAAGGCAGTCTGCAAGTCCAAGAAGGAACTCGGGGAGGATGCCCATCGAGGATCCCCTTTCACCCTCGAGATACAAGAAAAGCCAGTCCCTTTGAGCTTTCGCCTCCTATCCCTCGACGCATATGACGGTAGCTTTGATCCAACGAAGAATGTGGCCGCCTTCGGGGCCTAGATGGCCTTGTACGAAACTTCTAACACTTTGATGTGTAGGGCGTTTCCCACCACCCTCAGGGGTCCGGCCCGGGCATGGTATAGTAGGCTAAGGGTCAAATCGATCAAGTCCTTCAACCAGCTCATCAAAGATTTCGAGCTTAACTTCCTGACCTATACCCGGCCGAAGCCATCCGTCACCTTGCTCCTTGGGCTTGGTCAAAAGGAGGATGAGCCCCTTTCCCACTTTGTGACCCGTTTTACTGTAGAAATATGGGGGCTTCCTGACGCTCACCCCTCTCTAATAATGTTGTCATTCATAATGGGGCTACGTCCCTCTAGGTTCTTCTGGTCGCTCATCGAGCGACCTCCCGCGACGATCTCGGAGATGCTCCAACGCACGAATCGGTACGTTGCGGTGGAGTCTCTGATGGCCAGGAAGTAAGAAGAGAACAAGAGAGCCAGGGCAGAGCCGTCCCGGGGAGAATAGTCAGCCGCCTCGAGGAGGAGGACGGACCGACCCAATGCGCCATCCACGAGGTCCCCCCTTCCGGCCCTTGGCATGTCCCGAATGGAGATATTTCTCCAAATTAAAGAAAAGGGGCTCCTGAAGGCTCCCAACCCGATGAAGGGCTCGCGAGAGCTCAGAGACTAGACAAAATACTATCGTTTCTATCAAGAGCACGGCCACGACACTGAGGAGTGTCGCGATTTGAAGCGGCAGATCGAGGAGCTCATCCGCTGAGGGCATCTTGGCCATTACCTGAAGAGAGACCGAGATAACTCGTTGCGCCCCGAAGGTCCCATTGAGCGATAGATCAATGTCATAATTGGCGGGCCAGCCTCAGGAGGAGATAGCATGTCAGGACGAAAGGCTTACGCCCGAGCGGCGAGAGACGAATCTCCAACGCTGCACCCCAACCCTGAAATCACATTTCTGGCTGAGGATGCGAAGCGATTCGAATATGACGTCACGCTGGTGATCACGGCCAGGGTCACTAACGCCCGTGTGAAGAGAATCATGATAGACACAGGGAGCTCCGTCGATGTCCTCTACCTTGATGCCTTCCAGAAGCTCGGCTTGCTTAAGGAGGCTCTAGCACCAATACGCTCGGCACTCATCGGGTTCATCGGCAAGTCAATCTCCTAGCTCGACATGATCACCTTACCAGTAACTCTGGGAGACGAGCCGAGGTTGAAGACGGTAATGACCACCTTCATGGTGGTAGATCTCCTCTCGGCGTACAATGTCATTTTGGGTTGACCGACCCTCAACAAGTTCTGAGCCATCATCTCCACATATCATCAAACAATAAAGTTTTCGACCCATGGCGGGGTCGGAGAAGTCAGGGGGAACCCCCGCAAATCCAAGCGGTGTTACCTGACGATGGTCTCATTACCCAAGAGGATGAGGATCGAGCAACCGTTAGAGGACCCGCGGGATGTCAAGAAGCCGTCCTAACACCCCGAGCCAACGGAGCCAACTGATGATGTGTCGCTCAACAAAGACCGACCCGACCATATCGTAAGGGTCGGATCGGGGCTGACAGAACAAGAGCGGGTGCAGCTTATCACATTCTTGGTCGATAACGCTGACATCTTTGCCTGGTCACCGGCTGACATGCCCGGGGTCAACTGAAGAGTCGCACAACACCATTTGAGCATCTCCCCCGAAGCCCGTCCTGTAAAGCAGAAACCCCGAAGTTTGGCTCCCGACCGACAGCAGGCGGTCCGCAGTGAAGTGGAACGCCTCCTTGCGGCAGGCTTCATAACCGAGGCCAAGTACCCTCGGTGGCTATCGAATGTGGTCCTCGTAAAAAAATCTAATGAAAACAGGAGAATATGTGTTGACTATATCGATCTTAACAGGACGTGCCCGAAGGACTACTATCCCCTCTCGAGGATTGACCAACTGGTCGATGCGACCTCCGGGCATGAACCCCTATTATTTATGGATGCCTTTTCAGGTTACAATCAAATCAAGATGGCACTTGAGAACTAGGAACATACGGCCTTCATCACCGACCAAGGAGTATATTACTACCGGGTCATGCCATTCGGGCTAAAGAACGCTGGGGCCACGTATCAAAGGATGATAAACAAGATGTTCACCTAGTAGATCTGGCGAAACATGGAACTATACGTCGACGACATGATCGTCAAAAGCAGGGAGGCTACAGCACACTTGGCGAATCTGGCCGAGACATTTGACACTCTAAGGAAGTTTGGCATGTGCCTCAATCCCGCAAAATGCACCTTCGGGGTCAGCTTGAGAAAATTCCTCGGGTTCATCATCCACAGGAGGGGAATCGATGCCAACCCGAAAAAGGTCCAGGCCATCCTCGACATGCAGCTGCCCCGGACAATCAAAGAGTTGCAGTGACTAGTTGTGAGGCTCGCTGCACTATCTCGATTTCTGTCCCGGTTGAGCGACAAATGTTTCCCTTTCTTCCGAGCCTTAAAGAGCCTGATGGACTTCAAATGGATGCAGGAATGTGAGGTGGCCTTTATGCAGGTCAAACAACATCTCACCGGGCTCCCTCATCTCGCCACAATACCCCCGAGGGAGAACCTCAGCCTCTACCTGGCTGCTTCCCAACATGCCATCAGCTCGGTCCTAATCAAGGAGGTCTTCGGAGTATAGCACCCAGTCTACTACACCAGCCACATCCTAAATGGACCCAAGGAGTGATACCTGTCACTCGAAAAATTGATCCTGGCGCTCATGCTCGCAGCCTAAAAACTGCGCCCTTACTTTCAGGCTCACCCGATCAAGGTAATCAATGATCACCCACTTCGACAAGTTTTATCTAAGTTCGACATCTCAGGTCGCCTCCTCGAGTGGTCGGTTGAGCTCAGCGAGTTCGACATACAATACGCCCCGAGGACCGCAATCAAGGCTCAAGCGGTTGCCAACTTCATCTCGGAGTTGACCTCCCTCGAGAATGTCGCATCGGAGCAACCGAAAGGTAGATGGAGCCTGTGTGTGGACGGATCGGCCAACTCGAGGAGCGCAGGAGCGGGACTTGTGTTGGAAGGCCCCGACGGACAATCGTTTGAGCACTCCCTCCACTTTGGTTTCAAAGCCACTAACAACAAAGTGGAGTACAAGGTGCTCCTGGCTGGGCTCAGATTGGCCACCGAGCTATAGGTGGAAGACATCTAGGTCAACACCGACTCATAGTTGGTAGCCGAGCACATCAATGGAGGCTATGAAGCTCGGGACCCAAACATGTTGAAGTATTTGGCTGAGGCGAGAAAGCTCGTCGCTAACTTCCCATGCTTTGTGCTAGCCAGAGTGCCACACAATCAAAACGGGCGAGCGAATGCACTGGCAAAGCTTGCTTCAGGGCCCGAAGCTAACCGCGGACCCGAGGTCAAGGAACTCCCGACCCGAACGATCACAATCAAGGTGGTGGCCTCGGTCGACGCACGAATGATGTGGACACAAGAGATATTACAATATAAGAGAAATGGGACGTTGCCCGCCGATAAAGTTGTAGCTCGGCGTATACAGCGCGCACAGACCTAGTACTGTGAGATGAACGGGCGACTCTACCGGAGGTCATTCATCCAACCACTTCTACGATGCCTAGACCCCGAGGAGGCTCTAGTAGTCCTGGCCGAGGTGCACGAGGGGATCTGTGGCAAACATATCGGGAAGTGAGCCCTGGCTTTCAAAATCCTTCGCTTGGGTTATTATTGGCCAACCATGTGTCAAGACGCAAAGGCCTATGTGCAACGATGCGACCCATGCCAAAGGCATGCCAGAACGCCCCGACAACCCACGGTGCCACTAACGCTTATAGACTTCGCGTGGCCTTTCACATAGTGGGGAATGGATCTCCTCGGACCATTCTCGCCAGCCTCGGAACAACGAAGATACATTATCGTCGGAGTGGACTACTTCACCAAATGGGTCGAGGTCAAGCCGTTGGCAACAATCACCAAGCGATAGGTGGAAAAGTTCGTCTGGAAAAGTATAATCACTTGATTCAGCATACCAAGGATCATCGTCACCGACAACGGAGCCCAGTTCACCAGCACCAGATTCCAAGAATTCTGCTTAGACCATGGAATCCAATTGAGGTTTAACTCTGTGGCCCACCCCCAGACAAACGGCTTAGCAGAGGTAACCAACCGAACCATCCTAGACGAACTTAAAAGAAGGGTGTCCGGGGCTCGGGGCGCTTGGGTAGATGAGCTCCCGAGCATTCTGTGGTCTTCCCGTACCACACCCAAAACTGCCATAGGAGAATCCTCATACAGTCTTGCATTTGGCACAGAGGCCGTCTTACCACCCAATATCATCATCCCAACACCTCGAGTAGAAAACTATGAGGAAGAGGCATCGTCGGAAGGAGTCCGAGCCGGACTCAACCTGGTAGAGGAACGATGGGTCGACGCCCACCTAAAGGCTCTCGCCTACAAAAGGGTCGTAGCCAAACTCTATAACCGAAGGGTGCACCCCCGACCGATCGGGTTGGACAACTTGGTCCTGCGAAGGGCCAAGGTTAGCGACCCGGCCCGGTGACGTGGCAAACTCTCCCCTAGCTGGGAAGGACCTTATCGGGTGATTGATATCGTTCGGGATGGTACCTACTGGTTGGCCACGCTGGATGGCCACCAGATCTCGAGGATGTGGAATGTATCCAATTTAAAGTTCTTTGTGTAGCAAACAAGGTAAAACAAATCCATGCACAGAGGTTGAAGCATAAGGTTTTCATTCAAGTTCAGAAGATGATTACATGATTGGTTCGGCCGAGGCTTACAAAAATTAGCTATGCTCGACCGACACATTGCATAGAGAGAAAAGAAAAAAAAAGAGGAAGACCTAAGCCTCTGGAGGGTCCGTACTGTCATCAAAGGGGACCTCCTCAGGCATGTCGATGGTCTCGTCCTAAGGCAGGACGGCATAGGGGTCTTCCTCGATCTGAAGATCCAGGTACCGAGCCTAGAACCGAGCCATCGCAACTCGGTACCCATATTCGTAAGTGGTTTGTCCCGACCGAGCCAGCCCGAGCTGGAAGCCTCGAGAATCATTGTAAGTCTCGATCAGCTTTATGTCTCTCACAAGCCTTTGCTGTAACTCCTCCTCTAATGCTTCGGCAGACCTCTTGGCCCGACCTGAGCTGCCTCCAATTTCCGGCAAGCTCCAGCAGTTCGTCCTCCATCAAACGAACTCGAGCACGGGACTCTCCCCTTTGCCGTGTCACCTCCCCGAGCTCGGCCCTCAACTGCGTGACTTGGGCCTCTAAGTCGGTCGCGTGCTGCTCGGCTGTTGCAACGGCTTCAGGGGTGGACCCCACCCTGAGCTCCTTAACCTGGCGTCGGAGCTCGATTATCTTGTCACCCATGCAGTTGATAATCCGATCGGCATCCTCCACACGGTCAATCAGCACCATGAAGTAGTGTTGACCCTACATAAGAAACTAACTTAGAACAAAAGGAAATACGCAACAGCAGAGAGAGCGGGGGATGAGACCCTTACCCACATCAGTGACTTTACTGATTTCGCAATCAGCAGCTCTGAGGGGGGAAGAATAAAGCTCCCAAGCCAAGTCGGGATGTAGCCCACCGCGAACAAACGAGGTGGCGGACAGGCCATCTCCCCACACTCGATCCCCGCGAGTTAGGCACGTCCAACGGGGCACGATCGGGTCGAACGCATCCCCCTCAGGGAGGTCACCCATCATCCAAGCCTGGTAGGGCTTGTCCTTGTCGCGGGCTTGGATGCAGTAGAGGTCGCGCACAGATGGCGCCTGAGCAGCTTTCCCCATCTCCGCTCGACTGGGGCCTTCTTTGCCCCATTTGCCCCTAGCCCCCGAACGAGGCGTGCATTCTATGGAAGTCCCTTGGTCTGAACAGCGGTCGACTCAGGCTTCTTCGAGGCGCATATCTTAGTCCTCTTCTACGGGCGATCGGCCTTGGCTTCCTCAAGCCATCCTCTGGGTTTCGTGGTTGGTTCTTTTGCTGGATGAGTAGAGGGGGCCGGAGTAGCCTGCGACATCCCTCGAACAGTCTTGAGATTCACCATGCCTACACAAAGGGAAAAGTTAGGTAGACCCCCGAAAGATGAGCAGAGGAAGCCAAGAGCAAAACATAGCTGATACCATACCCTAAGGCGCAGGGCTGAGGCTCGCCCCAATGAGTCACTGCTCAATCATTTTCTTGATTACTCGAGACGAGGAGAGAATCTCCTTCAACCTACCGAGGTTCTTATACTCCTCGTCGGTCAACATCAAGGCTGTGTTGTCTATCATGCAGGGACGACCACCGAAGGTCGAACCTACACCCCCCCCGCTCGATTGACAAAGAAAACCTCCCCTTCCATCCCTTATTGTTGGAAGGGGCCCCGCTAACCCTAAAACCTGATCGGGCCAACAAAAAATAACCATCCAACCCCCTCGAAAGATGAAAACAAGAAGGAAAGAGGGGCTGGGTCGGGACAATCTCGATATTTTGACATTCCCTTAGGAACACCACCAAGTAGCGCCAAGAGTTCGGCGCTATCTGGGATGGGGAGATACGCCACCAAGAGAGACAGGACTTAATGATGGGGTGAAAGGGGAAACGAACTCCCGCCTCCAGTGCATCCAAGGTGATACCGAACCCTTGCGGGAATGTGTCATACGCGCGCTGCCCAGGCTGAGGGGCGTGGAGCTCATAGTCTGTCGGGATGCTATAGTGCTCCCAAACACGACCTAGCAACTCCTCGGTAACAATGGAGTCGAGGTCGTGCCAAGACTTCGGGGCCTTAAGGGCCCGCATCGTCCTCTCAGTGGCAATGGAGTCACAACCTGAGGTTGGCGGGCTACCCTCACCAGAAGATGATGATGAAGACAAAGAGGAAGAAGAGGAGGTCATCTCGACTGACCTGAGAAGGAGAAAGGGATGAACCGGGGAGGAGAAAGATGGCGAAGGCCAAAGATGACGAGGACCGAGGTGGGCACGACCGATGAAGACGCTGGAAACCAAAAGGGAGGGACCAAGGAAACAGATTAGCTGAAGGTGCTGGAGTGAACCCGGCCTCAGATTACTTATAACAAAAATCCTGCCAATCGAGGCAACCGCTCGCCTCCCCCCGAAGTGGACGACAACCCACTCATTAATGCCTGCCATCCGTCAGATCACATCACGTCGGGCAGCTCAAGCGTCGCCCAACAAAAAGATATCTGCTGATGCGGTAGCTAATCAACATGCACAACTCCCACCAAGATTCAAGTTTCGTGGGCTTGGCACACTAAGCCCTAACACACGAAACCCCAGGCCCATCCTTTGCAGTCTTTCAATGTCAGAGGCAGAGGTCGGTTGGCAATCAGATCAGTCGACAGACTGGTTGGCGCATCATACAGAATAGACAAAAACCTTGAGATGACTGCCAGCCAGGTCTGCAGAATGCCCGAGTCGTATACCTCGACTGCAGAATGACCGAGCCGCATACCTCGACTGCAGACTTTCCGATCCGTATACCTCGACCGCAGAATGCCCGAGTCATATATCTTGGCCACAAAATGCCCGAGTCATATACCTCGGTCGCAGACTGCCCGATCCGTATGCCTCGGCCATAGAATGCCCGATCCGTATACCTCGACCGTAGAATGTCCGAGTCATACACCTCGGTCGCAGAATGCCTGAGTCGTATACCCTAACCGCAGATTGTCCGATCCGTATACTTCAGTCGTAGAATGCCCGATCCATATACCTCGACTGCAGAATGCTCGAGTCATACATCTCGGCCGCAGAATGCCCAAGTCATATACCTCGATCGTAGAATGCCCGAGTCGTATACCTCAACCACAGAATACCCGAGTCGTATACCACGGTCGCAAACTTCCCGATCTGTATACCTCCACCGCAGAATACCCGAGTCGTATACCTCGGTCGCAGAATACCCGAGTCATATACCTCGACCGCAGAATGCCCGAGTCGTATACCTCGACCACAAACTGCCCGATCCGTATACCTCGACTGCAGAATGCCCGATCCATATACCTCGGCCGTAGAATGCCCGAGTCGTATACCTCGGTCGCAAAATGCCCGAGCCGTATACCTCGGCTGTTGACTGCCCGAACCATATACCTCGGTCGTCACAAAATTACTGAGTCATATACCTTGGCCACAGAATGCCTGAGCTGCATACCTCGATCGCTGACTACCTGAACCATATACCTCGGTTGCAAAATTATTAAGTCGTATACCTCGGTCGCAGAATGCCCGAGCCGCATACCTCGGCTGCTGACTGCCTAAACCATATACCTCGGTCGCAAAATTACTGAGTCGTGTACCTCGATTGCAGAGGGTTCGGCCCACACCACTAAGCCAAACCAAATCTGAGCCACGCCGCTCGGCAAAGAAAGCCCGAGCCATGCTGCTCGACCAAACAGAAGTCATGTCCCAAATCATCCCCAACGGGAATGGGGGGAGAATGATGGGACACGAATTGGCATCACCAACGTATGGGTGATGCCCCCAAGGCCACAGTCACCTTCGGGCTGAGGTGGTTGTCCGCCTAAGCTGGTTGATAGCTTCCGGTCATGTTAGATCAGACGTCAACCGAGGCACGTTTCCATCCTAAAAAAAATCGGGTCGCTCCCATAGTTCCATCCAGGTTCAGACACTATCAGAAGTACGACACTGTGATTGGGTGCACCAAGAAACAGTATCGTTCCCAATATAAAAACCCTAGACCACGCTGTTCAAGGAAAATAAAAGAAACATGCTCTTTCCAGAGCAACAGCTAGCAATCCCCACAAAAATACTAACTAGACCTTCGCGGGGGTGGGTCGGGTCGAGCCATCCTGACCCGACCTATGTGCAGGATCCAAGGGCCCCAAGGTGGACGACCTGTGCGGGAAGAGAGACTCATCCCAAGAACGAGCCTACCCCCTTCTTGTCCTGACCCGGTAGTTGCCCAGGCTCCAAAGGTGTCTCGGAGTAACCTTCGCACGTCTTGGGTTGAACCGAATGATCACGACATAAAGGTATACTAACAATTATGATGTTTGCATACTGTACAAATCAGTATGCACAATCATTTACCTCTTTCTAGCCATGGAATCATAAAACAAAGATAGCAAAAGACTAATTCGCTTTAACATTAGTCAAAAACTCTAGAGGAGTAATGTTTTTGGAGGGTAAAGACTTCATTTTTCTAACAACCTTTGCTAAAATGATATTACAATTATATTTTAAAAGACTAAATCATGCAATTAAAATGAGCTATGTTTAGACTGATTCGAACCAAATCGTCAATTATTGAATCAAACCGAATTGATCTTATTTTATAAATTTTTAAACTTTTGAGATTTTTTTTACCAGTTTGATTAATCAATTTGAACTAATTAAGAGTTTAAAATAGAGAACTAGATCTTATTGATATTTTTAAATTAAAATTAATTTAATTTGAACTGATTAATCGAAAGCAAGACTATTAACCTGATTCAAGATGATTTATAACCTTCAAAATAGTTCGATTAGTTTACAATCCCACACTAATTTGATTCCCACCCAATCCCACCATCGATAACTTATTTTATCTGATATTTATCGGAATCGAATTTGACATTAATCCCAGGAAATCTTAGATCATTAGGTTATTGATTGAATCCATGGATGAACTTCTAAACGTTAGTCTAATCATAATCAATATAATTTTTATAATGTATTGAGATAGAACGATAATAACATAAAATGAATGTATCAATCAATTTAACTGGTAAACATCTTGATAGGTTTTTGTAAGATGCTATGCTTGAATCCTCTCTTCATAAAAAATTACTTACGATAAATAAAAATATATATTTGATGATAGATAAAAATATTTTATTTAAGATTATTAGTAGTGGACAAACGAAGAAGAAAACAATTATAGTATCATAAAGAAAAACATATTTAATTTGAAGAAAAAATAATACACAAATGAAAAAGGGAACAACATCATTAATTTTATAAATTTAAATTTTATAAATTCATACAAAGAATGTAAACTAAGGCATCCCATGTTGATACCCAGATGTTGACTCGATCCCTCATAATTATCATTAATTTGAGCATCAGAATATTTTTTAAAATTAAATTTATTTTATTATATCAAATAATAATATGCGACATTCACAAAAATGTAAATATAAACATAAAATCTATCACTCATATAATAAATAATACATTAAACCAATCCGACAGAGATAATTGATCCGTATAATCAGTACGTTTGATTCCCTTCGTCTCACACTGTTCGTGAGTCGCGCGCTTCACATGGTACGGTGGAGTGCAGCGCAGGAGATTCCTCCGGAAAGCGGGAGCATCGCCAGATAAATCGATCCGATAACATTCCACTTTGGAGATATTCCCCAACCGGTGCTCGGCAACGAGAGCCACTTTCCCTTTCTTTTCATGAAAGAATCAATGCGATGGAACTGTAAGATGCTAACATTAGGCTACCAAGTCTTCCCGATGTGGCAATACCGAAGCAGGTGGTCATGAAGCAGAAGCAACTCCCACCTGCTGCCGCTTTAGCAAAAGCGTAAGGCGGGGTCGCGTTCTCGTAAACAAAACATCAAACAACTGTCGCGCGTTAGGTAAAGGCGCAGGGCAGTCGTGTCTTCGTCCGCAGCAAATCATCAAACACCGTCGCGCATGGCGATACGGTGGTGGATCAGGTACGCTGTTCACCAAATCCATTCAAAAATATTGATGACGTTATTCCTCTTCCTTTCTTACCATTCAAAAATATTGGTGACTCACCTTGGTTTGAAGTCACCATATATAGTAAGCTCAACTTTCCAACTAATAAAGGATTAATTACAGTCTCTTTTAGAAGAAAGAATACAATGACCGGAAGACTCGGAGGCGTCAAATTTATACCTTTAATTGATTCCCTCAATACACCTCTCTAGAAGAATGACTTTTGGCTCTTTTATATATATATATATATATATATATATATATATATATATATATATATATATATATATATATATATATATATATATGACGATCTCACTAGTTTTGGATTGCTATCGGTAACCCCTTACTTAATATAATCATCTGAAAAAATAATAACATAATTTTACCAAATATAAGTTCTCAATTGCTAATCATACTCTTATTTTTTTAATATCTATTAATTATCATTACTCTATATAACTCATTTTATTCATCGATCAATTAACCTTGGAAGTACGGATGTCATAACCCTAGTTACATCGCTTCGGTTATCTTTAGAATTCTATCTGTACCAATGTTGCTTTGATCATCTATGAATAAATTAAAAAAAAAAGTGAAAGGAGTTAGCTGAGTTTGTTAGAATTAAGTGATGAGCTGAGGATATTTATGTCTATTTATAAATAAATATCTTATGAATATTAAAAATTTTAAATTAAGGGTTGCAAATAACAAAAAAATTACCAACAGAAATCTCTCTCTCACTCTCATGTATATATATATATATATATATATATATATATATATGACTTTTTTAATATCCAAGTCATCATACATAGCTTGTTATATCGAATATAGCATAGTCAATTTTGGAACAATTATGGGATTACATAATGCAGTTATAAGATAATTACATGTTTTTTCCTAAATCATCAATTTCTGAAGTCTCGACTTTGTATAGTCTCAATTGTCCAACTTTCCAACAAACGTGGATTACATAAATCAATAGATCTCGGTCATCTTTAATAAAATTTATTTGATCCTTGATTTTGCTTTGCTTTTCTCTTATATTTATAAGAAAATTTGCTTTATTTAATACAATAACTCTTCTTAAGATAAAATCAATGACTCGCTTTAGATCCAAGTCTTCTCTTGCTTCACCTGGAATAAAAGACAAGTCTTTGATGATACTTTCCATGGAAGACGGCCTCAACAGCTTCATCGAGACTCTTAGGGTTTCAATACGACACCATCAACACTCTTTCCATATGACACGGTTATGGCATCATCATATGATGGATCCATATTATTCTTTCCTAAGCACAGACGGTAAGCAAAGTATAAGCAGGATTAAGAATCATATCATGCAAGTAGGACTAACATTTACTACTTGTGACACATGTAAAGGTTACCATCACAAATTATCCAAGTATCTTAATTTGAACATGATTTAATGCAAACTTTCCCTTCTTTTTCAATTTTTTTTATTTTTATTTATAAATAAGGAAGAAAAGAATGAGGTCATTAATCCATCCATTCAAAAAAAAAAAAAAGATAAGCACAAGTTAAGTCAATCTGTAATCTCTGATGATTTTTTTCCTTAACATAAATTAATTATTATAAATAATATATTACTTTATTAGTAACTTTCATGTTTGTGTATTATAGTTAAAGAAATAATTAAATTTGATTTTCTTAATCATGTGGATAAGTTAAGAATCATATTAATCAATTAGATTATTGATTGATTTATTAGTGCGAATCATTAAAAATGAATATTATTTTTCTATCTTTATGTATGAAAGTAAAATAAAAATAAAATTAATATAAAATTAAATATTTACTTATTTTTTTGAAGAGATCTTATCTTTCCTATATAAAAGTGCTCCTTTTCTCTCATTTCTCATTGAGCATGATAATGGAAGGATTGAGGAGATGGCTTTTCGAGGAGATGATCTCGAGAAAATGATAGTTGAGAAGAGGTAGGATCCTTTCTCTTTTTTATTTAGTTTGATTTATATTTTGAAATATTGATATTAGAATTGTTATAAATTTTATGATGCATAATAAGGTTTAAATTTTTTAAATTTTATGATTAATAAAAAATAATAATTGATTTATGATATTAGAATGGTTATTTGATTGATGTTGATCTTTTAAGCTTAAGTGAGTTTTAATATTGATTTAACTATTAAAATTTTTATTTTTAGATTAATGGTTCTAATTTATTTAATTAGATATTTCTATATTTTAAGAATTATGTGTGAATTTTTATGATTTAATTAGTTTTAAATTTAAGATTATGAATTTAAATTCTTTAATTCATGGATTTGAGTTATTCTTGATAATTTAGATTTTTTTGAAATCTAATTTGATAAAAGGATTCTAAATTGGGGTCTGACTCGAATTAAGTTGATCTGTTAGACTAGATCGACTTGGCCCATGTGGTTATATACGACTCAGCCCATATGACTAGGTATAATCAGCCCATGTGACTAGGCATGACCTAGCCCATGTGACCAGGTAGGAACCAGCCCATGTGGTAAGATATGATCTAACCCATGTGACCAAGCATGATCCAGCCATGTGGCTAGGTATGATCCAGTCAATGTGGCCTTGTACATCCCAGCCCATGTGGCAAGATACGACATAATCATGTGGCTAAGCATATGTCAACTCATGCGGCTAGGTATAACCCAGTCTATATGGTCAGATACAACCTCAAATCATGTGTCTAAGCATGACCCAACTCGCGAGTCAAGCATGGCCAAGTTTAGTGGTAAGGCTTAGCCCAACTTATGAGTGAGGCTTAGCCTAGTCCATGAAATTAAGCCTGCTCAGCGATACGATTGGCGTTGAACATATCGTCGCTCCTCTATTTAGCCCATTGTACCTCAACATATTTCTTGAGATAGGCATGTGTAGCGCATGTAACCCGTTCAAGACTTGGGTGGGTTAGTTCAGTTTGGGCTAGCACTTTACGATATAGTCTGATATCCTCTTCCTTTATTGGTTTGAACTCTTTAATTGACTAAATTAGATAGGTTTGATCGGTTAAAATCAGTTTAGGGTGATTTCAGACTAACTTGACTAGTTCAATCCTACATGACCTTATTGAGATCAATCAAATCTAAATTAGACTAGTCTATACTAATTCCAGACTGGTTCTATAAGGATTTAAGGTTGGTTCTGTTAGGTCATAATTGAATTGAATATGGTTTATGTCAGTTGAGTTATTCCAATTAAGGTTTTGGTTGATTGAGGACTATTAAGAGATTGATGTTTTAAGCTCTTATGATTTAATGAATTTAAAAGTTTTCTTTGAAGATGTCATTTGAAAATGATTATTGATTTCCTACTTTTCTTAAGTTTATAATATTGATATGATTGTACTATGTAGTAGATGTAACTAAGCTAATGGTCTACATTGGAAGTATAACCTGTGAAAGGAGCTATGGGCCCATGATAGTGTAGAGCCACCAATGGACATAGTCTAGTAGATCATATATAAAGCATGATCTCTTATAATATTTGATCATACTATTTCTTGGATGCATGTGTGAATGAATGAGTAAATGTAAATGAATGATCATGGATGTTTATGTATCCTTACCGAGGGTAGGTATGGCGATTCCCTTCGAGAATTAGTGGACCATAAAACGTGATGGTTAGACGGTTTCTCCATCCGCTGTTGGGAGGAACGTGTCCCCACTTGGGAGGGTGAGGGATACCACTCCATCCACTATTGGGAGTGCGATATGGATTATCTCTATCTGTTGTTGGGAGGAATCTATCCCGTGGAGTATGTCTCTCCCATCCGTTATTGGGAGAGTGCATCATCGGGTGTGATGTATGCCTTTGTTATTCAGTTATCTTGTATGTGTTGCATGTGGCTGATGCATGATTTTGCTTAAGTAATTATCATTGTTTTTTAAATGCTTAAGTTTTATAATGAATCGATATATTATTTTTTCTTATTAAATTATTTACATTTGTTTCATGAATGTTAGATTATTTTTATAATTTTTCTAAGGTTCCTACTAGCATGTGTGGTTGCTGATATATTTTTTATCTTATATTTATTTTCAGCGTAATCTATAATTTTGTAATAGATCTGAAGTTTGAGTGGAATAAACTTGTGACCCTACCAAGAAGATGTAATCTTTTTTTTGTTAATAAAATATTTACTATTGTAAAGGCAAGGATTTGAATTCAAGGATGAAAACAAAAAAAAAGAAAGGAGTATATTCTATAAATCACAATTAATAAAATGATGATTTATTATATTTTATAAATCTGGGATGTGATAATTTTAATGGTATCAAAGCAATAATTTTGAGGACCTGTTAGAATATGGGATCCTAGGATTAGAATATTAGATGAATCAATTAATTTTTTAGATGTATATTTTGAGAATTACATAAGAATACAACTAAAGCATGATTTTAGGAGATTAGGATTATTTTATTGAGCCAAATATGATTTATAATTTTTTAAGAAATTAATTGATTAAAAATGTTACGTAAAGAGAATCTAGTTAAATTACTTGTAATGAGATTATTGAGTAAAAGGTCAAAATTTTATTTTCTCTAAATTAAAATAGTATATTAGTTTATCTTAAAGACTCTCATAAAGTTTTACATTTTGAATATGGCTTTTGTCACAATACTTTTGTCTCCTTTTTTGAAAAATAGATAAAAATTGTTAATTTGATTATAGAATTTTTTTTGAGATATATATGATAAATAAATAATATTAATTGACTTAGTTATTCATGAAGATGCACATATTAGATTTATACTTAAAATAAAAATAATTTAACAATTTGACTAGAAATGTTATATGATGCTTATGTTCACTGTAAAATATTTTTAGATTGTTATTTTATTAAAAAAATAATAAATTTGGTTTATTACATAAGTCTTATAATATTTATTATTTGAACATATCATTTTTATATTGGGAACCTAAAATTTATTCATATAATTTTGTTATAAATTGAAAGTAGATTATACATGAATAAATTTTGACATAATTTCTATTAAAGTTTGACATATTATTTTATTACATTTTGTTCTGGAATATTATTTTAACTATAATTATGAATATGATGAATTTAATAAAACATATTTGTCACTTATTGTGTGGTTTTAGGATCGATGATTAATTATCTTTTTCAGTTTCATCTTGCATCGTTACGAATGCTTATAGTTAACATATCTAATTTTACTAATTGAAGATTATAATAAGTTTTAGTTATTCTCTTAGATATAAAAGTTTTTATAATTTTAAGTGCAAAAATTTTATAGGATCTTTTAAAAATATAAATTAAAAAGATTTTATCTTTATAATTTTTGTTATCATATATTATTCTTAAAATTGATATTAGATTTGACATATATTAGGATGATTTGTAGAAATTACCTTTGACATTAATAAAATATGTGCCTTTGTAGTTGAATAAATTTGACATTAATAAATTTGTAGTTGAATAAATATGTATGAGTAATTAATTTGAATAGAATTTTGACTTAATATCAAATTAATTATCAGATATTATTTAAGACAATGATGGAATCAAATGAGATTTAAATATAATGTTATTTCTTTGACATATATAATATATAAATCATTTAAAATTATAAAAGAATATATGTTGAATAGTTTAATAAATTTTCAATATTTCAATTGCTTTTGAGTTACACCTCAACTTATATTTTTGTCAATAATCAATTAACTTTTGAAACTTAAAAATTTCATTGATTTATTAGATATAGAATTTGATATACTTGTTATGAGTAATCTAAAATCAAATTTATTCGATAAATTTTATTAATTTATCATATATTTTATGTTAAAAAAATATTAAAAAAATCTTTTAACTTAAAGTCTTTGATTGGTATATTTAATCTAAATATTTTTCAAATTTATATTTTGACTTAGTATTTCAAGATCTAACTATATTGATTAATATTATTTTTAATCAAATTTGGGAATCAAATTTCTATTAAGTGGGGGAGAAATATAATAATCGATGAGTTCTCCCTTAACATAAATTAATTACTATAAATAATGTATTGCTTTATTATTAACTTCTATGTTTGTGTATTATAGTTAAGAAAATAATTAAATTTGATTTCCTTAATCATGTGGATAAGTTAAGAATCTTACTAATCAATTAGATTATTGATTGATTTATTTCCTAATAAGTGATGTGATTTTTAGGAAGTAAATAATATATATTCCATTTCTAATTGTGAACCATTATAAATGAATACTATTTTTATATCTTTATGTGTGAAAGTAAAATAAATATAAAATTAAATATTTACTTGTCTTTTTGGAAAGATCTCATCTTTCTTATATAAGGAGGCTCCTCTTCCCTCATTCCTCATCGAGCATGACAATGGAAGGATTGAGAAGAGGACTTTCCGAGGATATGATATCGAGGAAAGGATAACCGATGAGAGGTACGATCCTTTCTCTTTTTTATTTGATTTGATTTATGTTTTGAAATATTGATATTATAATTATTATAAATTTTATGATGATAAGGTTTAAATTTTTAAAATTTTATGATTAATAAATAATGATAATTAATTTATGATATTAGAATGATTATTTGATTGATATTGATTTTTTAAGCTTAATTGAGTTTTAATATTGATTTAACTATTAAAATTCTTATTTTTGATTAATGGTTTTAATTTATTTAATTAGATATTTCTATATTTTAAGAATTATGTGTGAATTTTTATGATTTAATTAGTTTTAAATTTAAGATTATGGATTTAAATTTTTTAATTCATGGATTTGAGTTATTCTTGATAATTTAGATTTTTTTAAAATCTAATTTGATAAGAGGATTCTAAATTGGGGTTTGACTCGAGTTAAGTTGATCTGTTAGACTAGATCGACTTGGCCCATGTGGTTATGTACAACTCAACCCATATGGCTAGGTATAATCAGCCCATGTGACTAGGCATGACCTAGCCCATGTGGCCAGATAGGAACCAGCCCATGTGGTAAGATATGATCTAACCCATGTGGCCAAGCATGATCCAGTCATGTGGCTAGGTATGATCCAGTCTATGTGGCCTTGTACATTCTAGCCCATGTGACAAGGTACGACATAATTATGTGGCCAAGCATAGGTCAACTCATGCGGCTAGGTATAACCCAGTCTATATGGTCAGATACAACCTCAAATCATGTGTCTAAGCATGACCCAACTCGCGAGCTAAGCATAGTCGAGTTTAGTGGTATCATTCAGCCCAACTTATGAGTGAGGCTTAGCATAGTCAATGAAGTTAAGCCTGCTCAGCGATACGATTGGTATTATACATATCGTCGCTCCTCTATTTAGCCCATTGTATCTCAACTTAACTTATTTCTTGAGACATGCATGTGCAGACCCATACAAGACTTAGGTGAGTTAGTTCAGTTTAAGCTAGTATTATACGACATAGTTCGATTTCCTCTTCCTTTATTGGTTTGAGCTCTTTAATTGACTAAATCAGATATGTTTGATCGGTTAAAGCCAGTTTAGGGTGATTGCAAACTAACTTGACCAGTTGAATCCTACTTGACTTTATCGAGATCAAATAAATCTAAATTAGACTAGTCTATGGTGATTCCAGACTGGTTCTATAAGGATTTAAGATTGGTTCTGTTAGGTCATAATTGAATTGAGTATGGTTTAAGTCAGTTGAGCTATTCCAATTAAAGTTTTGGTTGATTGAGGACTATTGAGAGATTGATATTTTAAGCCCTTATGATTTAATGAATTTAAAAGTTTTCTTTGAAGATGTCATTTGAAAATGATTATTGATTTTCTACTTTCTTAAGTTTATAATATTGATATGATTGTACCATATAGTAGATGTAACTAGGCTAATGATCTACATTAGAAGTGTAATCTGTGAAAGGAGCTGCGGGTCCATCACAGTGCGGAACTACCGATGGACATAGTCTAGTAGATCATACATAAAGCATGATCTCTTATAATATTTGATCATACTATTTCTTGGATGCATGTGTGAATGAATGAGTGATTGATGTTTTAAGCCCTTATGATTTAATGAATTTAAAAGTTTTCTTTGAAGATGTCATTTGAAAATGATTATTGATTTCTTACTTTTCTTAAGTTTATAATATTGATATGATTGTACCATATAGTAGATGTAACTAGGCTAATAGTCTATATTAGAAGTGCAACATGTGAAAGGAGCTACGAGTCCATCACAGTGCGGAGCCACCAATGGACATAATCTAGTATATCATACATAAAGCATGATCTCTTATAATATTTGATCATACTATTTCTTGGATGCATGTGCGAATGAATGAGTGAATGTAAATAAATGATTATTGATGTTTATGTATCCCTACCAAGGGTAGGTATGGCTATTCCCTTTGGGGATTAGCGGACCATCCGACATGATGGTTAGACGATTCCTCCATCCGCTGTTGGGAGGAATGTGTCTCCACTTGGGCGAGTGAGGGATATCACTCCATCCGCTGTTGGGAGTGCGATATGGATTATCATCATTCGCTGTTGGGAGGAATCCATCCCATGGAGTATGCCTCTCCATCCGCTGTTGGGAGAATGCACCATCGGGTGTGATGTACGTCTTTGTTATCCAGTTATCTTTGTATGTGTTACATGTGGCTGATGCATGATTTTGCTTAAGAAATTATCATTACTTTTCAGATGCTTAAGTTTTATGATGAATCGATATATTATTATTTCTTATTAAATTATTGATATTTATTTCACGAATGTTAGATTATTTTTTTGATATATTTTTTATCTTATATTTATTTTTAGTGTAATCTATAATTTTGTAATAGATCTGAAGTTTGAGTGGAAGAGACTTGTGACCCTACTAAGGCAAAGATTTAAATTCAAGGATGAAAAGAAAAGAAAAATAAGAATATATTCTATAAATTATGATTAATAAAATAATAATTTATTATATTTTATAAATATGGGATGTGAGACAATCCGTTCACGCATCGATTGTCTTAATGAAAAACATGAGAAATTCAAAGGTTCATGAGAAAACTTTTAATATAACATAAAAAATATGATGAGTAAGGTTGAAGAGTATTAAAGGTGGACTAAAATATCTACGATAAACTCGTTATCAACCTAACAATTTAATCTTATTTAAATATAATTTTAAAATTTGATTAAAAGATGCATGAATTCAATTTAGTCATTTCTTTTGTTTTAATATTTAGCATCTTGTTGAATGAGTGTAGTCTCTGGATAACATTTGATTTGGCATTGAATTGTGCGGCAACTTCCTCATCACTTGCTTTCCAAGGCAAGTATTTTGAAGATATGAAATACTTATTTTAGTCAAAGAAGTGTGCCGACCAGGCTGACTAGTTTGTTTGATATATGGTATGAAAAAATTTATTGGATTATATTTCAAATCCTCGCACAAGCAAGTCAAATATATCATCGTCATGACCGGCAGGTTGACTTGTTTGATATGTGGCATCGAAAAATTTGTTGGATTAGATTTCAAATCCTCAACATTGCAAACGAGTCAAATACACCAACGTCATACTCATATTTTAGATATAAAAATTATATAAAATACTTAACAATTGATAATTAAATTAAATTAGATGTAAACGATAAGTTTTTGAACACTCCATTTAAGGTGAGTGAATCTTATCATCATCATACCATTATCATAGATATAAACGTTTATAGAATGAAGTTTTAATCTCCAGATAAATAAGTTAGATACACCATCGCCATGTTAATTGTTTAAATATATTTTATTCATAGAATAAAGTTTTAAGTTATTAACATAAGGCATATTATGTGTCACAAATGCATGAATGCCGACTTCAACACGTACATCGCATGTGAAGATGCGTGGCTTCATTGCACCAACATCTAAGATTATATATATATATATATATATATATATATATATATATATATATAATATAGCATAATCATTAATCATCGTTACTTAGATGTGAAGAGTTAAAGGAATCATTAATCTTTCATGTTAACTCAATTATGTGTCGCATTTATATGGTGAAACTTTTGATTGTTATATTAGGCTAATAAAACGATAACATGACATTGACTTATTCATATGTCAAATTCTCTTATCAATAAATTAGTATTCGATGAGAAAAAAAATATATAAAATCATTAAAATATATAAATCAAAGTTAAGAAAAATATTAATGTCTTTTCATGGGAGGTCAATGATTAGCCTTATTTTTGTCAACAAAATTGTCGAGCCATTTTTTGTCCTTTTTTCCTTGTAATTTTCATTCATTTTTTTCTTAGGTAATTTTTTTAAAAATATATTTTTTAGGTGTTTCCTTACCTTCTCTTTTGTTTTTCTAATAGTCCTCTCAATTCAAAAAATATATAAATTGTTACTTCAAAATTTTTTTTGCCTCTTGTGGCATTTTGATTTGTTATAGTGTTTTTGATCTTTTATAGTGTTTTGATTACCATAATAAAAATACCATGAGACTTATTTAAAAATATTAAAAATAAATTAAATAAAATGAAAAC
Organism: Musa beccarii; assembly: GCA_024322285.1. NCBI lineage: Eukaryota > Viridiplantae > Streptophyta > Magnoliopsida > Zingiberales > Musaceae > Musa > Musa beccarii. Next base: position 31,849,824 of record CM044395.1, on the reverse strand, counting down.
ATGTTAAAAATTATTTGTTATATTATATTACGATTTAAGTAAGTATTTATATTGTTGGGATCTAGTGTGGCACTAAGAGAGGTGGGGTGAATTAGTGCAGCGGATAAAGACGATAATTTTTGATAATTTAAAATAAGTTCAGATACTTCGTACGATTCAAGGCAATGCTTTCGATGAAAATCGATATCGGAAACGTGTTTAGCTTGAAAGCATTAAGAGAAAAAAGGTGGCAGTGAACTAGTAAAGGAAATAGGTTTGTAGAAGGATAAAAAGCAATAAGGTAAATGCAAACCGATTTTTATAGTGGTTCGGTAATACGACCTAAATCCTATCATGAACGGTCGTCGCACACTTGCAGCAACTTCATTCAACGAACCATTCGTCGCTTGCCCATGCATCCTTGGCAGCCTGTTTTGCCATGTTTTGGTGTGTTTTCCCTATAAAAATGTAAGAAACAGCAGCTCATAGCGCTGCAGAACGATCGCTTGTTGCATCTGCCCAAAAACCCCCAAAACAGCTACGTTTTTATGTGCTGGCTGATTTCTGCAGCCTGCAACCACCCCAATTTTGTTAATCATCTCAGCACCCAGGAACCCCCCAGGTGGCACATGGCTGGATGGGTCTTCGGTATAGTATTGGGCATTGAACACTTTCACAAGTTTGCACGTCAACTTGACGGAAACTTGCCTTTGCACCCGGCACTCGATGAGTAGTTATTTGCGGACTTGCAGCTATTCATTCACCCTTCTAAAGTCCTTGTTTTTCTCCTCTCTTTCTCTGCTTTCCTACACTTCAAGTGCTCGCTCAATTGCTTGTAAAGCTTTCCTCTTCGTGAGACGTCGGGACTTGTCCGCCGCTCGTTTTCAAAACTAATCAACTTCTCTTTTTACAGGTCCTATGGGACCTACATGAGGTTGCAGTTCGGCTGACCCTTTGCGGATGCATATGTCGTAAGGGCGTATCAAGACTTAGGCAACTCCAGCTAAGTCCGTGTTTGCCGCAAGGGTGCCTCACCACTTAGGCAATTTCAGCTAAGTGCGTGACATTGTGGTATCAGAGCAGGCAAGCAATTTGAGCAAGTAGCAAAGAAACTTCGCAATCTCACCATGGCGAATCGAGCAAAACGGGGCAAGCTGGATTGTTGCCCCAAGCAACTACAGGTGGGCTGCATGTGCAAACTCACTCCCTCACTATTGGTACCGCTCAGGAAGAGCGGGGTAGTGGACATGATGAGCGTGAAGTTGGCTACTCACCGCGAGCTGAGGAGGCACAATCTGGAGCACCGACCGGAAAAATGAGCCATAGAGAAATGATCACAGCGGCAGAAACCCACTTGGATGTTCTTGAAGCGAGCTTGGACGAACTCTACCAAGGCTAACATAGGCCTCTTGGGGTAGAGAGCTCACAAGAGGAAGCCAAATCTCAGATCGACAATGTTGAAGCCTTACTCGATCAACTAATGGATGACACCAAGGACTTTGTACAACATCTGTGAGAAATGGTGGTGGAACTCACTTCCAAAGTGATAGTGCTCACAAGGGTGCTAAATGCGGGAAGCAACACCCGCGTTGCGCAGACACAAAGCTTCAGAGCGCCCGACCCACATTGTTATGGGGGTGCTAGAGATGCGAAGGAGCTCAAGAATTTTCTGTTTGATATGGGACAGTACTTCCGAGCTACGAGGCTAGACTCTAAGGACACCAAAGTTTCGATAGCGATCATATATCTGAACGGAGATGCAAAGCTTTGGTGAAGAACCCGTTGGGAAGAGATTCAACAAGGTCGGTACCGAGTGTATACATGGGACGACTTGAAGCATGAGTTGAGAACTCAATTCCTGCCCGAGAACACTAAGTTCATCACAAGGAGGAAGTTGAGACAACTCCACCAAACGACTTCTATTCGGGACTATGTGAAGCAATTTTCTGCACTGATACTGGACATTCAAGACATGTCTGAAAAATATAAGCTATTCAGCTTTCTTAATGGCCTAAAGCCATGGGCTCAACAGGAACTTCATCGACGGAATATCACTGATGTGATCGGAGCAATTGCAGCCACAAAAAGGCTCACCGACTTTGTTTCTTTAGAGGACCCGAGGAAGAAGAAACAGTTTACAGGAAATCGCCATCCAAAGCATCCTCCTGGGAAGGAACCTGGGGGCGAGCAAAGGAAGAAGAGTTTCCATAAGGGGCCGAACTCAAATGGCAAGGCCTCATGACCTGGCAGATGCTTCTTATGCGGAAGGCCACACAGGGTGTGGGAGTGCCCACAAAAGCAAGCACTCAATGCCTTGTCGGCTTCCATCAACCCCCTCAAGCCAAACAAGGACAAGGCAATTGCTCTTAGTTCGAGTAGCTCCGAATTTGGTAGCGACGATGAGAAGTCGCAAGGACCCCAAATGGGTGCGATGCATTTGTTGAATGCATTGCAGGGTTAAGTGGGGGAGAACCTGAAGCTGAAGCAACAAAAAGCAGGAAGCAGTGAGCTGATGTATGTAAACATTAGACTCAACGGCCAAACCACCCGAGCAATGGTGGACATGGGTGCTACCCACAACTTTATCGCCGACCGAGAAGCAAAGCAGCTTGGGCTAACCTTGGAGAAGAACCCAAGTCGAATGTGTTGGGAAATCCACAGGGGAGCGACATCACATGTGCAGCGGAAGAACAGAAAACAAATCCCCAGATTTCCTATAGAAAGTTTCCATCGTCGTGCGAAGATCGGTGCGTCAAAAACAAATCCGCAAAACTGCACGTATAAAAGAAGATACCTAGGGAGATCGTATATCCCTGAATTCTTGCAGATTTGTGAGAGAGGATGAAGGAGTCAAGCATCCTCCTCTCTAGTGGTATCCACATGGTAGGAATTGCGACGATGCACCTCTCTCTCTAGGGAGAGGAGAATAGGAGGTGGACACCAAAAGAAACCTTCAGCCTATAGAGCTTTGGTTCCCTCCTATTTATGGAGGCCCCCTGAAAACTCTAATGGATCTTTTGCCCTATTGGGTATTGGATCTCCATCCAATTACCCAAGCCTCTTGGATTAGTGGGTCTCTACCCAATAATCTCTTATTAGCAATTATTGGATCTCATCTCAGGATCCAATAATTCAAGGGCTTAATGGATATCCAATAAGATGGGGGTTCAGTGGATATCTCATATCCGAACCTCTACTCGTCGCAACACCTACCATATGTGTGTGATCCTCTAGGCCCAATATCGAGCTGGCCGTGAGTCATACTTGTCAGAACTCCTTCTGACTTAGTGAATTATTATCTATATAATAATTCACTCATCTCATCGACTATGGACGTACCAGGCCACTACGCTGCGGCCCCCAGACGATACAAAGGAATCTAATCCTTTGGACCTATATGTCTTAAGTTACCATATATCTATAGTCCCTTATCCATCCAATATCCTAGAGACTCTATACCGGGCATGGTACTATCAGGCCCATACGGTCTCTCCTCGAGTCTTGCTCTTGTCGGATTCTCCCGGAGAACTCTTTCTCTCTCAATCCGAATAACCTTGGCTAAGGATTTGTTCGAGCAAGAACACATGAGATATTTCTCTCATGATACCGAGAGCGGATGATCCTCTATTGACACTCAATAGCCCTCGTATGGTTGGCAACCACTCCTAATGACCGGCTGTACTAGATCTGAAACTTTCTAAACCTATAAGTCTGGTATCAAAGAGTGGAGTACTCATACAGGACATTCTTGGTATCTTAAGTCTAAGGACCAGATACACTCACGGGACTACGTAATCATTGTCTGACGTGAGGTATCAATAACCATCCAGATTCCATAGGCGGATCAATCAGTGAACTCATTCTCCAGTGAGCACCTACACTGTACCCTTAGTGTCCCCACACGAGTAGCTATGAGACCAACTACCTCCATCATATGAACGGGTATATAGTACACTAGTCTATCCGGTTATCTCGATATCCTTCTCGAGTAACCTATGACCAGGATAATTTAGGGTATATGTTTAAAGGTGAATCAGTCTCATTACCATGATCTCATCACGATCCGATTCCCATTACACAAATCCAAGGACATCATAGTATATGCAATACGCAAGGTAAAGTGATAAAACGCCTAATAATAAGCAAAGAGATAAAGTGCATATTAAGTCACAAGTGCCATCACTCATGTGATTGGCTTGTAGGGCACATATGACTAGCAGAATGAAGGCGATCAACTTGGAGGCCAAGCGAATCTCCGGGCTAGCAAAGGGAGTCTCCATCAAGATCGGATCATGGAGCGGGTGCACAAACATGATGGCGGTGCCATTGGATGACTTCCAAGTGATTCTCGGAATTGAGTTCATGTACGTAGCAAAGTTGGTGCCGATGCCGTTCCTAGACTCCAAATGTTTGATGGGAGATGACAACCCCTGTGTGGTTTCTGTCTCTCAGAGAGGAACCCAAGATCCCCAATAACTATCGGCGTTGCAATTGAAGAAAGGTATACGCAAAGGAGAGTTAACCTTTGTGGCTGTGATGAAGCTAGAACCACTTGACGGGGAGGCCATTAAAGAACCTATTATAGTGCCAACATTTTGAAGGAGTTCACAGATGTTATGCCACCTGAGTTGCCGAAAACTCTGCCACCATGCAGAGGCATGGATCATCTTATTGAGCTGGAGCCGGGAGTGAAGCCTCCAGCGAGACCACCATACCACATGCCCCCTCTTGAGTTGGCAAAGCTCAGAAAGCAGTTAGATGAACTGCTAAGCGGTGGTCTCATCCGTAGTTTCAAAGTACCATTCGGAGCTCCAATTCTCTTCCAGAAGAAACAAGATGGGAGTCTCCGACTATGCGTCGATTATCGAGCCCTTAACAAGGTGACCGTGAAGAACAAATATCTCATTCCGCTCATTGTGGACTTGTTCAAACAACTGGGCAAAGCAAAGTATTTCTCCAAACTCGACCTTCGGTCGGGGTATTGGCAGGTGCGTATTGCTGAAGGTGATGAAGCGAAGACTACCTGTGTGACCAGGTATGGAGCGTTCGAGTTCTTAGTGATGCCTTTCGGCTTAACCAACGCTCCAGCCACATTCTGCACTCTTATGAACCAGCTATTCAAGGAGTATTTGGACAAGTTTGTGGTCGTCTACTTGGACGATATCGACATCTATAGCCGAACACTTGAGGAGCATATTGAGCACCTTCGAATAATCTTCGAAGTTCTCAGGGAGAATACTTTGTTCGTGAAAAGAGAGAAGTGCTACTTTGCTCAGACGGAGATCTTATTCTTGGGGCATCAAATCGACAATGGTTTCATTCGAATGGACAAGTTAAAGGTGCAAGCTATGGTAGAATGGAGCATTCTAAGGAAGGTGCTAGAGCTGAGATCCTTCCTTGATTTTGTGAACTACTATCGACACTTCATAATGGGGTATTCGAAGCATGCAGCTCCACTGATGGAGTTGTTGAAAAAGGAGCAGCCTTGGAGATTGTCTGATAAATGTGAATCGACATTCTAAGACCTAAAGGCTACCATCTTGAAAGAACCAGTGCTCAAATTGCCAGATTATGGAAAGCTCTTCGAAGTCCATATAGATGCTTCCGACTTCGCTAGTGGGGGAGTACTCATGCAGAAGGGCCACCCAATGGCCTACGAAAGCCGCAAGCTCAATGAGACCGAGCGACGGTATCCAGTGCACGAGAAGGAGATGACAGTGGTGATCCATTGTTTACGGGTGTGGCGACACTACCTTCTCGGATCGCGATTTGTACTGAGGACAGACAACATTACTTTGAGTTACTTTCAGACTCAGAAGAAACTCTCTCCAAAGCAAGCACGATGGCAGGACTTCCTGACAGAATTTAATATGGTAATGGAGTACAAGCCCGGCAAAGCAAATGTCGTAGCCGATGCGTTGAGCTAGTGAATGCTATACAATTGGAGGGCAGAGGCCAAGCCAGTCAGTTGCACTCCAACTTCCTTTCTCGGATCAAGGATGGATTGTACAGTGATCCCTAGGCAGTAACCTTGATGCAACTGATCCAAGAAGGCAAGGCACGATGATTTTGGGTCCAGGAGGAACTCGTCTACACCAAAGGGAATAAAGTTTATGTCCCTCGAGTAGACAATTTGAGGTGTGAACTCTTGAAAGAGTGTCACGATTCCCTTTGGGTAGGATATCTGGGCATTTACCGAACATTGGCTCTCATGGAGAGGGCCTTCTATTGACCGAAGATGGGGACAGATGTGAAGGAATATGTTCGAACGTGCATAACTTGTCAACAAGGTAAGGTGGAGCAACGGAAGCCGGTGGGACTTTTAGAGTCGTTGCTCGTACCAGAAAGGTCATGAGAGAGCATTTCTCTGGACTTCATATCAAGCTTGCCGGTAGTAGGGGAACTCGGATCGATACTTGTGATAGTCGATCAATTTTCGAAGTATGCAACCTTCATTGCTGCACCCCTACACTATTCAATAGAGGAAATGACGAAGCTAATGATGAAGAATATGGTGAAGTATTGGGGAGTCTCACAAAATATCATAAGTGATCGAGATGCTCGGTTTCTGGGACGATTCTGGACCGAGCTATTCAAATTATTGGAATCGAAGCTATACTTCTCCATAAGCCTCCACTCCCATATGGATAGCCAAACTGAGAGAATAAACTCGCTCCTAGAGCAATATCTTCAGCACTACGTGAGTGCCAACCAATGAGATTGGGTGAAGCTGTTGGACATAGCCCAATTCTCCTACAACTTGCAGCGGAGCTCTATGTCCAACAAGAGCCCCTTTGAGATCATCACAGGACAACAATCATCGACTCCTCACACTTTGGCTATTGGATATATAGGGAGTAGTCCTTCTGCATATCACTTGGCAAAAGAATGGCATTAAAATATAGATATTGCGTGGGCCTACTTGGAGAAGGCGGCCAAAAAGATGAAGAAGTAGGCAGACTTAGGAAACTGACCACAAGAATACAAAGTCAGTGATTTAGTATTGGTGAAGCTCCAACCAGCATCACTCTAATTTTTTAGAAACAAGATACACAAAGGATTGGTACGCAAGTATGATGGCCCATACCCAATTATCAGTAGGGTGGGCAACATCTCCTACAAGTTGCAGCTGCCGGCGTGACTCAAAATTCATAATATTTTCAATGCCAGCAACTTGAAAGTCTACCACTCCGATCCGCAAGATGCTTCCCGAGCCATTTCAACTTGACAACCTCCCACCAGAGCCTCCTACGAGAAGCGAGTTGAGACCATTTTAGCGGATCGCAAAACAAAGCTACCCAACGGAGCGGAGCAGACTGAGTACTTAGTGAAGTGGCAGAAGCTTCCTAGAACTGAAGCCAGTTGGGAGCCAGAAGATGCCCTCCGACATGAAGAGACAGCCATCAAAGCCTACTAGCAAGCATCGACGAGGGCGTCGACAGTTTAAGTGGGGGAGAATATCACGAACGATCATCGCACACTTGCAGTAACTTCGTTCAACGAACCATTCGTCGCTTGCCCATGTATGTACATATCCTTGGCTGCCTGTTTTGCCATATTTTGTTGTATTTTCATTATAAAAATGTAAGAAACAGCAGCTCACAGCGCTATAGAATGATCGCTCGCTGTATCTACTCAAAAACCCCCAAAACAGCTCTGTTTTTATGTGTTGCGAGCTGATTTTTGTAGCCCGCAGCCACCCCAATTTTGTCAGCCATCTCAACACCCAGGAATCCCTCGGGTGGCATATGGCTGGATGGGTCTTTGGTATAGTGTCGGACGTTGAACACTTTCATAAGTTTACACGTCAACTTGACAGAAACTTGCCTTCGCGCCCGGCACTCGAGGAATAGTTGTTTGCGGACTTGCAGCTGCTCATTCACCCTTCTAAAGTCCTTATTTTCCTCCTCTCTTTCTCTGCTTTCCTGCACTCCAAGTGCTCGCTTAATTGCTTGCAAAGCTTCTCTCTTCACGAGACGTCAGGACTTGTCTATCGCTCGTTTTCAAAACTAATCAACTTCTCTTTTTATAGGTCCTACGGGACTTGCATGAGGTTGCAGTTTGACTGACCCTTTATGGACGTATATGTCGCAAGGGCGCCTCAAGACTTAGGCAACTCCAGCTAAGTCCGTGTTTACCGCAAGGGTGACTCACCACTTAGGCAATTCCAGCTAAGTGCGTGACAGTCCACTCCCGATTCCTCCTCTTTTGAGGCCACCGGCTTTCACTAGCTATCCTCCTTCCAACGGGCGAGGACCAACTCCCTTACAGCACTCTCCTTTTGACGAGCTTAGGAGGTAACCCTTCAAGCATTTCACTCCTCTCTTTCAGTAGAATACAAATGAAAACAAGAGGAGGAATTTCTAAAGAGAATTCTATAGTGTTTTCTCTCTTTTAAGTTCAGTGTGCTTGTATGTTCAACCCTGGGATGGGAGGGGTTTTTATAGGCTCCAATTTGATTCAGACTTGGAGCTAAAAAAATCTCATCCCGGGTTTACCGGGTTTTGGCAGTACCACCACATGTCACTAGCGGTACCACCGCACGTCACTGGCGGTACCACCGCCAGTCTAACTCTGACACTAGGCGGTACCACTGCTCAGTCTGGTAGTACCGTCGCTTAAGACACTAACATGGTTAGTGTACTAGGCGGTACCATCGCCCAGCCAGTGGTGCCACCGCCCAAGCACTCTGCCCCATAGCGATACCACCGCCCAGTCTGGGCAGTACTACCGCCCAAGACTACCTGGGAAGCTGGACCTGGCCGGTGCCACCGCCAGACAGTGTCCAGCACTTTTGGTTGGGCCTTAAACCCGCTCAAATCGATCCAATATAGGGCCTAATTGGCCCCTAACAGGGTTAAAGGATTAACACATAATCCTGATCCTAATTATATACTAACTATAAAATTAAAGACATTTCCTAAGCTATTACAAAGTCCAGAAAGTCAAGACTTCTTTCAATAAGCTTCTGGTGAACTTCCAGCGATCTTCCGACGAATCCTCGGATACCATTTTGTGGACTCCCAGAAAGCTCCTGGAGTTCACGATTGATCTTGGCGAATTCCAACGAGCTTCTTCAGCAAGCTCTGATCTTTCTCGACGAGCTCCGTGAACTTCTGACGAACCTTCAGGCGAACTTCTGAAAACCCTTCGGTAAGCTCCCTACTTGTTCTCAACCAGTTCCGGTAGTACTCTCAACGAATCTTCGGACTTCTGTCAAACTCTTGAACTCCCAATGATTCCATCGTACTTGACTCCAGCCTTTGTTTCGCTTTACGTCTTCATCATTATCGTAGTTAATCCTGCACACATAAAACTTAACTCTACTTCGATCTAAACAGTTATTATAACGCGAATTGACATTCTGTTGCCCGACACGTCATTGGTCGGTGCTTCGTCCGATTCTTCGGCACATCATCCTCTCTTGAGGCCTGTTGCCTAATCGGCGATTGACCTACACAACCCCGATATCCTTGGCGCAACACCACTCTTCTTGGCCTGATGCCCGACGTTCGAAGCCTTATACTGATTGTCGATCGGATCTCTGGCTCGACGTCTAATATCCTGACGTGATTTCCTCCGACGTAACGTCAATTCCTCCTACATCAACTATCTAATCCTGATCGAGTAGACTTGCGTCACTCAAAACATAGTTAGACAATAAAATATAATCAATTAGTTTCATCATCAAAATCCGAGACCTAACAGTCTCCCCCTTTTTGATGATGACAATTAATTGATGACTGACGGAGTTAACCTTAACTCCTCGAAGTTTAACCAAACTCCCCCTATCAATATGTCATTGATAGAATACTTGGATTATCACAAATCTAAGCAACATTCATCATATCTTATGAAAAGAAAAACCATCATGTAAATAAAATATTCAGTACAATACATGAAATCATCAATCTACTTCTCCCCCTATCTCATCAACAAAAAGGAGAAGTAGCATTATAGCTATTTTAAAAGATATGCAAGTCAACATATAAACTAGATTTACAACATAGCAAGGTTTTGAGTTTAATTTTCAAGCTAAAGATTTGCAATATACATCACTTTGAATATGCAAGCTAATAGTTTTCAAAGAGGTGTATGTTTATATTTTTCTTTCTAAAGATATGCAAGATAGTAATTTTTCATTCGCTTCTTGAGATATGCAAGTTACACTTTCTTTGCTTTTTTTTTTTTTTTTTTTTTTTTTGAGAAGTGCAACTAGCTTTCCTTTGCTAGCAAGCTAGCTCCCCCTTTGTTTTTGTCAAAAAGAAGGGAGGGAATAATATTTCAATCAAATAATGTTGTTTAATAATTTGTATAAAAATGCTAGCAGTTTTATCGAAAAAGTGAAGTTGAGCAAGATTTTTGCCACTCTTGAGATAGCAACTTTTTACTTTTCAATGTTCAAGCCAGCACTCTTTCTTTGCGATACATAAGTTAGCAACTTCTTTTCATGTGATGCACACACTAGCAATCTTACTCCCCCTTAGTTATTGTCAAAATGAAGTGAAGGATCCAATGATATAGACTTTTACATCAATTATAAATTTGCATCAATAAGAGTTTACAATATTCTTTCAATCATCACATGATGCATTCAAACCAAAGTAATCATGTTATTTCTAAGTCATGAAAGATGTGAAACGAAAGCTCAAGAAAATCAAGAGGAACATAATTCATTTGACAAATCCTTTTAATACTGATTCATCATAAAAGATATCAAGATCGCACTCCATAAAGAAAAATTCAAGTATCAAGATTACGAATTCATAAAAATTCAAGTATTGAATTCTGAGAAATCAAAAGACAAGTTATATTTCCTTTGAAAACTTCTCTTTTGATGAATGAAATAATCATGACATACGATCTTGATTTTAAAAAAAAGGTTCAAGATATAATTATCAAGATCATGAATCGTAAATATTTTATTTAGCAAAGAATCACATGAGCACATGATTATTGTATAAGAATTCTCATTGCATCATGATTTATGAATTCTTTCTCTACAATATGAATTATAGGAGGTATAATAGCAATGATATCAATCATGATTCATTTGGTAGAAAATAGCAAAAAGATCACATTGATTTATGTATTCGAGCTCTCGTTACTCAACAAGTCATGATTCTAACAAAATAAGGTTGTGATTCCAAAAGTTTAGAAGTCATGAATCATTAAAAAAAAAAATTCATTCTAGTTCAATTCATCAAACTCCAAACACATCATCAAAATCACATTCAAGAAATTCATGAAATTCATAATATTAACTAAATGAATTCATTGATCTCGATAAGATAGAAAATATATTGTGTTTCAATTTATGTGAATCTTCATATAAGTATGCCTTTGACTTTTAATGTCAAATAGAGATAAGCATGTAAAGTTCAAAACGTATGATACATCATGCTTTAAAATGTGAATTCATCAAGCATTATACAAGTTTTCATTGTTAAGATATTTGTCATTTTTAGCTCATTCAATTTTACAAAATGAATCATCAAAATCATTCACGAAATTAAAAATTTTTTTAATATCGATAAGATAGGAAAAGTTTTTTCTTTTTGAGTAATTCATTTCGTTTAAGCATGCATTTGTTTTTATATGTCAAATCAAATAAAAGTAACGACATTCAAACTCAAAAGATAAACTTCATCATAAAAATCATCAAGACAAAAATATAACATATTTTTTATAACATAAGATTTAATTTATGATAATATATTTTATTTTATTATCAAGCCTTTGCTTTTATTAAAACAAGTGTCAATATTCAAGACGAAAAGACAAATTTTGTCTTAAAAATCATTAAGATGAAACACATTAAGCATGATAACAAACTTTTAATATTTTTATTTCATCATTATCAATGATGATTTCATAAGGTATGTTCAATGAAAGCTATCATCGTATAAATTCGAAGTGCAAGTTTTATCATTAAAGTCATCAAGATCAAATGTATCAAAATCTTTCATTCAAAAATTTTATTAAGAGTAATGAAGATGATTTACATGTAAGCATGCTCTAGTCTTTTTTACTAGATTCATGTATCATCGTATAGATCCGAAAAGTAAGTTTCAAGAGAAACCATTAAGACCAAACGCATGATACACTCATTTATTTTTAAAATATTCATCATATTTATTTTCATGAGATTCACAAGATTGGTAAAATGAATTTACAAGATTAGTAAAATGAATTCATTAATCTCAATAGGATAGAAAATATATTTCCATTTCATGCAATTGATTTCATCTGAGCATGTTTAAGTCTTTTATGAAAGCACGCATCAATATTTAAAAACGAGACATAAGTTTCATCATAAAGCCGTCAAGACCAAACACATAAAAAAATAAAACATCATGATAACACATTTTTAATTTTTATGTATTTTATTTTATATTTTTGATCTCATATAAGCATATTCTAATTTTTATGTAAAAACCATGCATCATGTTGAAAGTGAAATCATCAATATACTTGCTTTTATCTTTTAATCATATTTGGTGTACAAGCATTATCTTGAAACATGCCATTAATTTATTATGTCAAAAAACATGTATCTTGTTTGAAACCAAAAGCAATATAAAACATCAAGATACACATGTATGGATTAATCCTAAGCATTATCACAAATCATACAAGTGTCATTTTAATTTTTTACTTTCCAAAAATACTAGAAAAATAATTATTTATTTCCTACTAACTAAGTTAAGTACTCATGAAAAACATCATATAATTTCAAAATAAGGTAAAAGCATAATGGGTGAGTTACTTACCTCATTGATGAAATCCGTCAAAGCCCAATTTGCCTCTTCTTTACTTGATTCTTTTTCGTGAGCCTTCTTCTTCTTCTTTGGTGGCCTCTTCCTCTGTTCAAGTTCATTTTTGATTTTAGATTTTTGTTTAATGAACTTGTTAAAATTCATTATTATTTGTTCAATGTCCTCATCACTTGAGTCATCACTCAAGTGGTATTCATTTGTTCGAAGTTTCAAATCCTTCCTGTTCTTTGGAAGGTGGTTCAAATGTTCGTAGTGTTTAGGGAAGCTCATTTCATATGTTATTAATGAGCCAATGAGTTCTTCCAATAAAAAATTATTTAAATCTTTAAATTCTTGTATCACCATTATTTTTGGATCCCACCTTTTTGGAAGGGATCTTAGAATCTTGTTAATAAGATCAAAACTCAAAAAAGATTTACTAAGACTTTTCAAACTATTAACGACATTCATGAAACGGGTGTACACGCCGATAGTCTCGCTTGGTTTCATTCGAAAAAGCTCAAATTCATGTATTAAAATATTAACTTTTGAGTCTTTGACTCTACTCATTCCTTCGTGTGTGACTTCAAGTTTGTGCCAAATATCAAAAGCTGTTTCGCACGTTGAAATTCGATTAAATTTAGTTTTATCTAGAGCACAAAATAAGATATTCATAGCCTTTGCATTTAAAGAAAAATATTTCTTCTCTAAATCCGACCATTCGTTCATTGGTTTAGAGGGAAGTTGAAAATTATTTTCAATAACGCTCCATAAATCCAAATTTAAAGAAATCAAGAAAACTCTCATTCGAGTTTTCCAATATGTGTAGTCCGATCCGTTAAAGAACGGAGGATGAATAACCGAAAAGCCCTCTTGAAAGCCATGAAGAGTAATTTCTTACGGGTGTGAATCCGAATGAGAAATAACGTGGTTCTGATACCAATTGTTGGGATTTAGAGTGACACTAAGAGGAGGGGGGTGAATTAGTACAGTGGATAAAAATGATAATTTTTTATGATTTAAAACAAGTTCAGAAACTTCGTACGATTCAAGGCAATGCTTTCGATGAAAACCGATATTAGAAACGTGTTTAGCTTGAAAGCATTAAGAGAAGAAAGGTGGCAGTGAACTAGTAAAGGGAATAGGTTTGTAGAAGGATAAAAAGCAATAAGATAAATGCAAACCGATTTTTATAGTGGTTCGGTCATACGACCTACGTCCACTCTCGATTCCTCTTCTCTTGAGGCCACCAGCTTTTCACTAGCTATCCTCCTTCCAACGAGTGAGGACCAACTCCCTTATAGCACTCTCCTTTTAATAGGCTTAGGAGGTAACCCTTACAAATACTTCACTCCTCTCTTTCGATAGAATACAAATGAGAATAAAAGGAGGGATTTCTAAAGAGAATTCTACAACATTTTCTCTCTTTTAAGTTCAGTATGCTTGAATGTTCAACCCTGAGATGGGAGGGGTTTTTATAGACTCTAATTTGATTCAAACTTAGAGCCAAAAAATATCCCATCCCAGGTCTACCGGGTTCTGGCGGTACCATCGCCAGTCTGACTCTAACACTGGGCAGTACCACCGCCTAGGCACTTTGCCCCAGGGCAGTACCACCACCCAGTCTGGGTGGTACCACTGCCCAAGACTACTTGGGAAGTTGGACCTGAGCGGTGCCACTGCCAGATAGTGTCCAGCACTCCTAGTTGGGCCTTAAATCCGGTCCAAACTGATCCAATACAGGGCCCAATTGGCTCCTAACAAGGTTAAAGGATTAACACATAATTCTATCCCTAATTATATGCTAACTACGAAATTAAAGGCATTTCCTAAGCTATTACAAAGTCCAGAAAGTCAAGACTTCTTTTGGCGAGCTTCCAGTGGTCTTCCAACGAACCCTCGAATACCATTCTGTGGACTCTCAGCAAGCTTCTGGACTTCACGATTGATCTTGGCGAGTTCCGATGAGCTTCTTCGGTAAGCTTCGATCTTTCTCGGTGAGCTTTGCGAACTTTCGATAAACCTTCCAGCGAACTTTCGAAAACCCTTCGGCAAGCTCCCTACTTGTTCTTGGCCAGTTCCGACAGCACTCCCGACGAATCTTCGGACTTCCGTCGAACTCTTGAACTCCCAATGATTCCATTGTACTTGACTTCGGCCTTTGTTTCGCTTTACGTCTTCATCATTATCGTAGTTAATCCCGCACACATAAAACTTAACTGTACTTCAATCTAAACAGCTATTATAATGCGAATTGACATTATGTTACCCAACACATCATTGGTCAGCGCTTCGTCCGATTCTTCGACGCATCGTCCTCTCTTGCGACCTATTGCCCAATTGGCGGTTGATCTCCGCAACCCTGATATCCTTGGCGCAACACCACTCTTCTTGGCCCGATGCCCGACGTCCAAAGCCTTATGTCGATTGTCGATCGGACCTCCAGCTCGACGTCTAATATCTTGACGTGATTTCTTTCGACGCAATGTCAATTTCTCCTGCGTTAATTGTCTAATCCTGATCGAGTAAACCTGCGTCACTCAAAACGTAGTTAGACAATAAAACATAATCAATTAGTTTCATCATCAAAATCCGAGGCATAACATATTTTAGTTTAAGAACAACATCATCCATAAAAATTAAAAATTGATTTGCTAATATTTTGGTCACCATAATAAAAATATTATAAGGCCTACTCGAAAACTTTATAAATGATCAAAATAAACTTCTAATTTAACCAAATCAATTGCAAGCTTAAAAATATAAAATCTTAATCACCTATAAATAATAATAATCAAGGAGACATAATATTATATCTTAATAAATTTTATAGTATTTTTACATCAATCGATTATCTATACATTTAAAATTTTAGTCTGACTGAGATAATATATCTTAATCACTTATCGTAAGTTGAGAATTCGAAATCTTAACATGTAAATAATACATGTAAGATATCAGTTTTACTCGTCTATCTTAAATTGAGAGGCTAAAATCTTATCCGATAAATTTAAAAATGATGATTGAGAATAACACAATATCCTAAGAATCACACCTCACCTTCACGCTTACAATCAAATATTGTTTATGATTTATTAAGATTATTTGGTCTCATATATATATATTACATAGGATAAATTTTTTTTATTTTTATTTCATAAATCATAGGAAAAAAATTATCATCTATTATTCCACTCCGACCTTTTTATTAACTATATATTAAAAAGATAAATGTATTCCAAACTTAACCTAAACACAAAACCCATAGATTTAACCTCTTAAGTTGGATTGCTCCCATTTGGTTTCAAGTCGACATCCTATACATATTAATGAAGAATTGTAAAAAAAAAAAAAAGTCCCAAAACTCGGAAATCGAAAAGGGTTGCCGAGTCCACTAAATGTCGACCCGATCGATGTGGCATGTGGCAAATCGAACCAAGCATTCGGTGTCGGTGGCATAAACAATATTAACAATAAAAAAACGATAATAATAATAATAATTAACAATAACTAATAATAATAAGAGTTTGACTAGCATTAAGGATCTATCGAGTAAGGTTAATGTATAGGTCCAGCAGGAGGATATCCAACCTGCATAGGTCCAAGTAGTTTGACCAAACGAATCAGAATCTAATTAGTGTTTTATGTGTATTTAGTATTTTATTTCAGTTTGCAACGAATTAAAAGGATTGATATCAAATCTGAATCGGATATCGATCCGATCAAGTCTTTGATCATCGATGGGTTCATTGACCCATCAGCTTATAAACGGTAAATATCATGTTTACAATTTACCGCAATATATTTTTAACTATAAAGGTAAATAAATATATATATATTTATATATATATATTTATTTAAAGTTGTCACGTACTACTTCCTTTATCAGAATTATGAGATTTATGCTCGATATATTTTTATTTTTCTTTCCCTAACCGCCCTCCTCAAATGAGCTGTGCAGCCAAAAAGCGAGGCAAAGCGTACGAAAACAGGAAGGAGGAGAAGAAGAAGGTGCGAAGCATCGCGGAAGCCTCCGCGGTATTCCCCACCTCGGTAACTTTAACCGACGTCAGAAAGCGAAAGAGCGAGAGAGGGAGGTGTATTTATCCCACCCTTCGTCCCCTGTTCATTCTTTGCTTTTCTTGATCTTGGAACTCTCGCTGGTTCTTGGTGGCCTACCGCTCGCGCCTGAGACCCTCGTTTCTTGATGCTCAGCGTGCGGCCGTGATCCCTCGGCGCTACCCGGTGTCATCTCTCCTGCGACGACAGCATGCCCCCCTCGCCCGCCCCGTACGTCCGGCAGAGGGATGACGAAAGCGGCGGCGGGAACGGCCGTCGAGCCTCCGGCGATGGTGACGGCTCGTCCGGCGATTGGTTCGACATCCCTCCCAAGAACGCCTCGGTGGAGCGCCTCAGGCGCTGGAGGGTAGGTTTCTTTGATCCTGTAGCCAGTTCTTGATGAGTAGGCGCCTCCGCGCGGTGGTTGGGGTTGTTTTCGGATCGGAATATGACATAGCTTACGTCGCCGAAGAAGCAATTAACTACAAGGTTATATTTCTAGTGATTTGAGGGTGAGAACTTCGTCAGATGGGAATATTGGAAGCCTAGAGAGCGCCAAGAAATTGAAGATTTCTTGAAGATTTGATGTGCATAGATCGTGGTCGAGAGGGTTTGCCCAATGCGTAGATGTTTTCGAGTTCGCCATGGTTGTTTGCATCGTTAACAACTTGACATATCGATTGGTCATTTAGAAGAGCGAGAAAAGACGTTCGAGTTTCTATCATTGTTAACAACTTGGCATATCGATTTGTCAGTTAGGCAAAGTTAAATGGAGTTTGAAATTTCAAACACTGTTGGATGGAATAGAGAACAAACTAAAGTAATGATAAAATAAGCCGTCTTAAAAGTTTTTCCCATATTATATATAATGTGATACTATTTTCATCATCATTAATTATTTTTATTTACTAGAAAATTTATATTACAAAATAATTTTTATTTTATTTGTATATGAAAGGATTCCATTTTATTTGTATATGAATGAATTTATATTTCATTGCAGTAGGACTCAGATCTATAGTTCTCTCGGCCATATTGTCCAAAAAAAATGGAGAAGTCAGTCGAGAAAGGAACCCCTCATAGAGTCTTTCTGTTAACAGGAGTGTGTATTTGGCTGAATATATGTTTATCCTGAAATACCGGTGAGAATAAGTCACACGACCTTTTATCTCCACATTGACGGGTTGGCTTCTGACATTTCTGATTTCTTTTATTTTAAAAGACTTTCAACTTTGAGTTCTGAATCATTCACCAGTCTTGAAAAACTCACCCCTACTCCAGTGATTTTTGACCAGACTAAGGGATTTATTTGGTATTTTGTATTTTAGGAGTATTCCTTGAGAACCATAAACAAGTCCAGTGTTAACATTAAAACCTGAAACTGATCCTTTTGTGCTGACTTGGGGATCCCCTAATCTTGATCACTGAATCTATTACTGTGATGCTGAGGGCCATATGCTTGCATACCATATGAATGCTTAAAAATTTGAGAATAGTGGCATTGGAGTTTTGCATTTATCAATATGCATAGGTTTGTCTTATTTGCTAACTTGGACTAGCATATAGGATCCATCTAGAATCATTCTCCCTGCTCATTCTTATTTTCAGAACTTTTTTATTGTTGGTCCTGAGCCCAAAAAGTGGATTGTGTTAGGAGACCTTATAATCATGGATCTACATCGTTTACAATAAACAGAGCATAATGGTGGGAGAAGGGTCTCGTAGCCAACCATGGATTTAAATCTACATGTTAAACCAAGGATTCAAGGCTTGGTTCTTTGCTGGTTGGGTAACCGGTTGGATTCATACAATATTGGTCGACCACTTGGTCAATACGTTACCAATCTATCAGGTGATAATGTTGAACTGTAGTGCTTGATTTCACCGGAAAACATATAAGAAAACTTGAATTCCGACCTATACCAATCTATATGGTTCGATACTGGTCTTTAGTCAGACCAGTAAATACCAGCCTATCCATACTGATCTAACCGATGTTTCGTTCCTTGTATTTGACAATATGGTAAAGCACACAGTTTCTTCATTTGTGTAGATATCATTGAGGAACCTTTGGTTTGTAGATTCATGTTTTTTCTTCTGATCATCAGGTAATATCATAATGTTGTGATTATATTTATTTTGTTTCTTTAACTGATTGTGGTTTTGATTTTATTCTGGTTTGGACAGCAAGCAGTACTAGTGCTGAATGCTTCTCGTCGGTTTAGATATACATTGGATTTGAAGAAGGAGGAAGAAAAGGAGCAGATAAGGAGTAAGATCCGTGCACATGCTCAAGTCATACGGGTATAGCAGCTAGCTCTAGGCTTAAAATTTTGCATAAATCAACTTTTCTTATATTGCTATTTATCTTTGACTTTCTCAGGCAGCATTTCTCTTTAAAGCAGCAGGGGAGAGGGCGAGATCAGGTAGCAATAGTTAACTTGTAACAATCTTAACTTTACTGTCACTTGTAAAATAAAAAGGAAAAGAAAATTGGGTGACCTACATTGGTGTTTCTTGGGTTGTTTTTATACTGGTCTTCACTGACTGAAGCAAGGTTTTTAGTTTCAAATGATACCGCCTGTACCGGGCGGTATGTACTGATCTGCCAATAACCGATACATGGACCGCTCGCTACTGGGCGGTACCGTCGATTGGGGCTGTTTTCGCCCCGTTATCGTCCTAAATCGGACGGTGACTGAGGGGGAAGAAAGAAGAGGGAGAAGGGGAAGAAAAGAGAGAAGAAGAGGAGAACCTGGAGATCGGCGCTGCTCTCCCTTCTTGCCTGTTGGTGACTTCTCATCCGCGCGGGGAGAAGAATCCTCGACAAAGAGAAGGCGATGTCGCCTCTCTTCTCCCCACGCGGGGCGACGTCGCCGAGGCGATGTCGTAGAAAAACAAGGCGACGTTGTTGAGCGTCGCTTTTATATATATATACACAAACACACACACACCGAGCAGTATATTGAAAGGCGACGTGCAGAAAAACGAGGCGACGTCACTGAGCGTCGCTTTTATATATATACACACACACACACACACGAGCAGTATATTGAAATATACCGCTTGGTATACAGTACCATATTGTACCGAGAAAATCTCGAAACTCCGGTACGGTATGAAATTTTAATCCTTGGGCTGAAGTATTTATTTTGTAATTATAAATTTGTGCTTTGGAGAGGAATGCACTTTCCAATAAGTTTGCCTTCAACTGTCTTCTTTTGCCTCCAATGGTTTTTGCTGTTCAAGTTATTGATGTTCTTTTTTGGTAGTTCTACTTGTTTCTTTTTCTAATATCTGTTATTTAGAATTTGGAATTTTCAAGTTTCTGATCTTTTCTTAATACTCACTATTAAAATTTTATTTGGCTTTCCATCATCTTTTTCTGAAATGTTCTCATTCCCGCTTGTCAAATATATTTATTTTCATCTGTAATCCAGGCACTCCTGCTTTACCAACACCTCCTTCTGGTGGTTTTGGAATTGGAGAGGAGCAGCTTACTAAAATGACTAGAGATCATGATTTCTCATCTCTACAAGAATATGGTGGGGTGGGTAATTCTTTTTAAGGAAGTGATTCTTGTTAGTGAGTATATTTTGCTACATCAATTGAGTCATCATTCGGCCATTGCTTTAGGTTAAAGGTCTCTCCGATTTGCTAAATACCAATTTAGATAGAGGAATAAGTGGCGATGATGCAGAAATTTTGCACAGGATGAACATTTTTGGGGCAAACACTTATCCTCGAAAGAAAGGAAGGAGTTTTTGGGTATGTTATGCTGTAATTTAACAATTCATTACATGATTTTTCCAAGGCAACTAAACATTTATTTTTATGCTTCTTCTTTAGGTTTTCCTTTGGGAAGCTTGCCAAGATTTAACTCTTGTCATTCTTATGGTAGCGGCAGTTTTATCGTTGGTGCTGGGCATAAAGACAGAGGTAAGGTTGACTTTGTCATATGCTGGATTAGAGGACTGAAAATTTTCCCTAGGTTTGCCCCTAATAGAATGCTCAAATAAAGGCTCTTACCTGTATAACTCTTTCCTTGTTCTTTTCTTACCACTTGCTGCTACCATTTGACATCGTATGACACCACAAATTGTAATATTACCCTGGCCTATGCACTTCAATTTTAACTCTAGTAGGCCTTGCTGCATATTGAGTTTTTGTTGAAATTATTTCACAAAACGCATCATTTTTTAATAAGGTAAAAACTTTGGAGATCACTTACCAGTGTCCTTTAAGCATCAATAACCGTTTCTTCTGCTTAAACCAGTTTTAGTAGAAGTCAATGTACTAATTGCACTTAAGAAGCTCCTAACAAATATGCATTAAAGGTATGCTGTTTGAATTTGTTTGTCACTTGTTTATTTTTGTTCTATTCTGACACATCCAGGGCATTAAAGAAGGTTGGTATGATGGTGGAAGTATTGCATTTGCTGTTATTCTGGTTATTGTGGTCACAGGTATGTTTTTCTTGCCGTTTTAAATTACTTTTGGTCTTATATCCTCTGGTGTGGTACGATGCTGTATCAGTCAGCACACTGCTGCTAGCCAGCAGTTGTCAAAAGTTCTCTCAGTACTTAGTTGGCACTGTTGACACATCTGCAAGTGCCTGTACCATTATGGCAAGGTGTAAAGGTATTGCTGGAAACAACTGCTAGCATGTTAGGAAACAATTCAGTCTTCCTAAATGATAGGAAACAACTGCTAATAAGTTATCCCCAAGACATTGTTGAAAATTTGAAGTTATGATTTTGAGAACTTTTGGAAATTGCTAAGTGTGTGAAAAAATTTCATCACGTAAATTTAGTTAGTAATGAAAGCACACAACTTCTGGCAGTTAATAGTTGAGCAGCTGAAGAAAGCTGGTTTAGAAGCCTTTAATTTTTGCTGATCAATTTTATTAAGAATTATTGGCAATTTGAGTTCTAGTGAATGCACAGAAAATCTTTGGCCATCATCATTGCTTGCATAGACATGGAATGAGTAGAAAAAATTATTCTACATTGTGTAAAATGTAAATGCTTGCATGCTTATGCACCTGCTTGTCACAGGGATGTTCATCTTGATTTGAGCCATTCTTTTTGGTTATGGAAGAAATAAGTGCTATTGGCAAATTTGAACAATGCAGCAAAGCCTGTTAAATTATGCTAATCCTCAATTATGGAGGATAATATTAAAATGGAATTTAAGGATTACTTATTTTTTATGCTATATAATTATTTCTATGATATCATTGCTGATCTACCTCTCTTGAAGAAAATATTGTTAAAATTCAATTGTTAGAGTTGTTCTCTTTCATGTCATATATCATAATTGAGATGTTTGGTTCTTTGGCTTTTGTTGGAGTAAGTGCCTTTTGCCTCACAAAGAAATTCAGATGCTGTGGCTAAATATCGTAATCAATTTTTACTCTAATTTTCTCGTGAGGCAAACATGGGTTGTGTTCCATGTTGTCTTTGAAGACAAAATAGCCTGTGATGTGAGAAATGTTCATTTCAATTTTGGTTTATAACAACATCCATTGGCGTCTTTTAAGTGTTGTTCTTTTTTATTCTTTTGTGTTCTTCAGCGATCAGTGATTATAGACAGTCACTACAATTCCAGAATCTGAATGAGGAGAAGCGAAACATACAATTGGAGGTGAGTCCTAGTGTCCATGAAAGTGTTCTGGATTTTTTTTGTTCTTTTTCATTGTCATCTACCTTAATATGTTGTCACATGATCTCAGGTAATTAGGAATGGTAGAAGAATTAAAGTCTCCATTTTTGATCTTGTGGTTGGTGATGTTGTTCCTCTTAAGATTGGTGATCAGGTAGCTGTGCTGCAGTTACTATACTATTTTGCTATGTTTTGTCTGTGTTTTTGTTGTTAAAAGGCAAAATGAATGTCTTCTAGGTTCCAGCTGATGGGGTTGTAATAACTGGTCATTCTCTTGCTATTGATGAGTCAAGTATGACAGGGGAGAGCAAAATTGTAAGTTTCTCCTTATCTTTTTTGTTGACATTGTTGTAACTTTTATTTTCATATTCTGGCATTCAGAAATTTCTTTTTCGATATATCATTCAAACCCTTTTAAGCAACTCACATTTTTGGAGAAGGCATTTAATGTTATTTGTTTTCAAATGGATATTTCCCATATGGCTTCACAAGACTAGAACACCATGAGTTCAATGGCCAACTCTTTTCTAACAGATGAAAGCAATTTATATATAACATGTAGTGTGTAATAATTCTAAGTAAAAAGATTTCATTTACAGCTTTTATATAAATGTATTGTCAGATATTGACATCTTAAAGGTATTTCAATGTAACCCATGAAAAATGTTGACACTGTGTGTAATTGTGAAAAATCTGAATGTGTATACTTGTTTATCTTATTTTTTTGGGGGATGATTCCTCAATACTATATTTTTGCTGCAATAACATGGCACTTTGTTGCAGGTCCACAAAGATCAAAAAGCTCCATTCTTAATGTCCGGATGCAAGGTTGCTGATGGTTATGGTAATATGTTGGTAAGTATTTTGTATGTTAATTCCTTTTGGATTTTTCTTCTCTTTCAGATCATTACGTTGGCGTACTTTGACAGATGATATTGCTTTAACTTGTTTTAGTAATGACTGCCAAATAAATTAAATTGCTTCATTTCTTTTCAGTTTTGTAGGATCATTAACTTGTGTATTTCACCTATTGTGAATTATGTTTTCTAATGACAAACAGCTGCATAAATTTTCACATCACTTTCTTGAATTAATGAGTTTGTGAAATATATTGTACACTTCTGACTTTAGTGAATGTGAAAGAGAGAGATGAATCTCCTTGATAAAACAAATTTTTTTCTTCTGTTTGCAATGGCCAATCCCTGTTGGTGGTTTCTTTAAACTTATGGAGTCGTGAGTCTTGCCAACCAATTTTGTTTTTCTTGTGGGTTGAAAAAAAGAGATTGTAGCAAGCAGGGATAGTTTATTCTGTACGGGAGATTAAGATCTTTTGCATGCATCTCAATTTCTTGTATGAGAGGTCTGGTTATGATGCATTCAACATTTAAGCTTTCTTTTCCACATCTATGATTTGATGTCTTTCTTGTCATCTAGCTGATCAAGATGAATATTCATGAGATGGATTTTCAATTATTTAAAGCAACTTTGTTTCAAGCCATATTTTATTTGTTGAAGATGTTCCTGCATTGTTTTATAAGATTTGGCATCACAACAAAAAGGAGATATATGGACAAGTAGGATAGAATATGTCACTAAATGAAATAGATACTTGTGACTTTTGAGAATGTGATGTATTAGAAACTAAGTTTTATTACAAGCCCCAGGTAGTCTTAGAGGTTGAACTCCAGGGGAACTCCAGTGGATAAGGGTTTATGAATTTTAGTGCTTAAAAGATAGTATGATGCACCATTTTGAAATTTGGCACCAATCTAATGCACAAGGGTTTTTTTGC
Organism: Musa beccarii; assembly: GCA_024322285.1. NCBI lineage: Eukaryota > Viridiplantae > Streptophyta > Magnoliopsida > Zingiberales > Musaceae > Musa > Musa beccarii. The sequence goes on along the minus strand of CM044395.1, from coordinate 31,825,572 downwards.
TTTGGTAAAGCTTTTGCTGAGTCTCTTCTATTAACTGATAACAACTATACTCGCTTTTTATGTTTAATTCAAACATACTCAAATATTTCAACTTTTGTCAATATCTTTAGATGGTCTGATTTCACATAAGTTAGAAATTTATTATTAGCATGGTACCTGAAGTATATACTTAATTTTGTTGCCTTCAGGTAACTGCAGTTGGGATAAATACTGAATGGGGCTTGTTAATGGCCAGTATATCAGAGGATACTGGTGAAGAAACTCCACTGCAGGTTTGTTTCACATACATTCTTTATCCTGTAATTTCAAAATTGTGCATTTTTTATTTTTCAGATCCTTTTGTTTGGAATAGGTACGGTTGAATGGCGTTGCTACTTTCATTGGCATAGTAGGGCTAACCGTAGCTGCTGCTGTTCTTGTAGTCCTTTTGGCGAGGCAAGAAATATTTTGTTTTACAGTTTGGTTGCAATATTTTCAAATCTTAATCTCTATTTGAAATCTTTTCAGATACTTTACTGGGCATACAAAGAACCCTGATGGCTCAGTTCAATTTATAAAGGGACAAACGGGTACAAAGGCTGCTATAAATGGAGCCATTAAGATCTTGACAGTTGCAGTACGTATTTTGTAATGTCAATATTATTAAGTTTTATTTAAACCCATTTTATATTTTACTCCCTTTCAGTTCTTCATCTCTTTGCTTTTGTTAGCTATATCATCCATTGTTATTGAACTTGAGTAGGTGACAATCGTGGTTGTTGCGGTACCTGAGGGACTTCCTTTGGCTGTTACATTGACGTAAATATGCATAACCCTTCTTACGTCTTGCATGATATATATTGTATTTTCATTATATCCACATTTGATTTATTTCTTCGAGTATATCAGCCTGGCTTACTCAATGCGTAAGATGATGGCGGACAAGGCTCTGGTAATTGTCTGTATTATGCATGATTGCAAAACTGTTATATGCGCAAGTGTGCTAGTTAGTTCTAAGTTAATCATTTGCAGGTACGTAGGCTTTCAGCGTGTGAAACTATGGGTTCAGCTACAACCATTTGCAGTGACAAGACTGGAACCTTGACTTTGAATCAGGTTTGCCAGTTAGCTTTCTCATAGACTTAGTCTTTCAATATGTATAATCAGTAACTGCATGAAGTGATTGAAACGGTTAATGCCATTCGATTCATAGTATAGTTTTAACTTTTTAGATGACTGTTGTGGAGGCTTATGTTGGTGGAAGGAAGATAGATCCTTCAGATGCTGAACTGTTATCTTCTGCTGCATCCTCTCTTCTAATTGAGGGAATCGCTCAGAACACAACTGGCAGTGTTTTTGTGCTAGAGGTAAACTACTTTCTTTTGGTGTGATCAAGTGTTCTGTCCTCGTTTGCTACGTTAGAAGTTTAAAATGGAGTTTTTTTTATTGAGACTTACTAAGTGTTTTGTTATCCTTTTCATTTCTTCATACTAATTTGATGTGCAAACCGACTTGTGGGTACCAATAGATAACTAGAAAGGTTCTATTTTGAAGGTCTTGTTGGAATAGTTGCTGTCATTAGGTGATTAAATGAAGGGACATGAGAACTCATTATTTCAAATTTCTTTAGCACTTTAGCAGTCACTACTTGTTCCACTTAGGCATTCCTCCAGGCGAAATAGAATGTACCAAAATAATCATCCAGCTGTATTATCATGGTGTTTAATTGCTGTTCAAGTGCTTGACTCCATAATTAACAATTTTAATCATGAACCATTCATGAATCGTTGTACTGCTCAAAGATTCTTCTTTGTAGCAGTGGTTATTGGAGATATGGAATGATGTCATGGATTTGGCTTGATACATGTCAAAACTCAATAAATAGAAACATTGCTTGCAATATTGATGCACTGGAAGAAGCCATGGTGCTTTTCTTGAAAAAAAATGATGATATCAACCCAGCTGTTGGACCAACTAGAAACTTACTGTATCATCTGCTTCCAGAGTAGTGTGTGTACAAGAATCTCATTACTTCATTTAATTTTCAATTTTTAGTAGTTAATGAGCCAATTTACTGGGTGGTCGAGGATGAGACATCATCTATTAGAATTATGTGTAATCACAGTGGAATTCAATGGAAGTAGATACAGGAGCCTAATATGAAAAAACAAGATTTTTGGCCTTTGCTTGTGAATTCTAGACATGGATGAGGAAGAAAATAGCTTGTAAATTGGGTAGAGTCAAACTTTTGACAATTTGGTGATAGTAGCATATTTTTTTTCTCCCTGATGATTGACCTGGATGTTAATGTAATTATATGTGTAGTCTTCTGTCTAACCCTTCATCAAGTGCAACTATTTGGATAACATTTTTTTCTTGAATTTCACAACTAATGTGGCGAGTTACTTCAGACATCACTTTTGTTTAAAGGATGGCAGTTTGTTTCTCAAGTATCTCATTTGTTCTTTGGCTACCTTCTCAATGTCTGTAGATGCCCTTTTTTTCCCCAGACAATGAGATGTTTGGTCTCTTTTTTGTGCTTTTTCTGATTTTTTTGTTGGATACATTCAATAAAAACACTGCTTTACAACATGTAAGTTTTTGACTAGATCCTCTGTTGACAGACTGGTGTTGTTGATGTCACTGGCTCACCTACTGAAAAGGCCATCCTCTCTTGGGGTGTTAAGGTATCTTGGTTCTTGTATATGCTGTTATTTTCCTTTTCTAGCTATTTCCTCATCAGTTGCTGACTTGCTGCTCATTTTCCAAAGCTGGGAATGATATTTGATGATGCAAGATCAAAATCTTCAATTGTTCATGTATTTCCTTTCAACTCTGACAAAAAACGTGGTGGCGTAGCAGTGTATCAGGTATTGACGTTTATCACTAATAGAAATGCAGGAATGATAGTGCACCTGTTAACTATGATTTGTGTTTTCTTTTCTTTATGCTGGAGAGTTCTAAAATAGATCCTTTTTCCTACATGCATTTATCTGCAGTGTATAATTTAAAAATAATTTATGAGTAATTTCAAGATTGCAAGTTTTATTCTCATGGGTTCCTTTCTACTAGTCGCAGGGAGGTGATAACATTCATGTGCACTGGAAAGGTGCTGCTGAGATTGTCCTGGCCTCATGTACTAGTTGGCTTGACGCGGATGGCTCCAAGCAGCCGTTGACATCAGACAAGGTAATGCAGTCAAGTTCTCACCTTCCCATATTTACAAGTAATGCAGATTTTAATTCATCTTGTCATTGCAGTTTAGTGAATTCAAGAAAACAATTGAAGACATGGCAGAAGCTAGCCTTCGTTGCATTGCTTTTGCATACAGGTTATATGAACTGGAGAGGGTCCCAAACGAGGAACAGAGAGATAGCTGGCAGTTGCCTGAGGATGACCTGATTCTGCTTGCTATTGTAGGGATTAAGGTGCATATCATAAAATGCTTATGACAGTACTTCAGATATTACTGGGGGTCCCACTTGATGATATTGGACATATGTCTGTAGATTATATGCTTATGGCAGTGCTTCAGATGTTCTTTTCTCATTTGTTTAGATTATATGCTTATGAAGAAAGAAGTTATTGAGTAGCTAAAAAAAAATATAATTTTGAAGTTATACAATGAACCAGACAGAAAATCACATGGAATGGACAACCTGTGAGATGTGATCTTTATAGGGATTGCAAATTTTGTCCAATTGTTTCTGTTTTGTTGGTAATATTGAAATTATTTTTTTGTACATTATATCTTTGGAGCTTTTGACACTGGCTATATGTCATTTAATCACTAAAACATCTCTTGTATTAACCTGATCCAAATTTTATTACAAATCAAGAATTTTCCCAGCTGATTAGGCTATTATATTGGCATCCTTTATAGTGAATTAATTGGTCATTGTGATATTATTTGTCTAGCTTCTCAATACCTGTTCTCTCTCAAATTCTAGCTTATTGCAGCTAACCATCCATCTTTGGTGGCATAGGAAATGCTAACATGCATTTGACCTCTTATAACATTTATTTATTTTAGAAACTGATTGTATTTTTTAAACTTCCTTTGATGACTTCAGGATCCTTGTCGACCTGGTGTCAAAGAGGCTGTAGACTTATGTACTCGTGCTGGTGTCAAGGTACTTCCAGTTATCTTTTATCGTGCATTGTAATTTATTTAAATTTCAAGGGTGGCATGGTTTACCCGGGTGTGTGTATTATTCTGTGCAATTATTAATGCTGGTCGTACACATGGTACTGGCTCCATAGCCGGTGCTTTCTTCCATAAAAATCTTTCACCTCAACGGACTAGAGTACTAGTTGTAAGTATAAAATCGGTTTCTATGACTGATAATGATGATATTTGTTCTCATATATTACTAGGTAACTGACATTTTACAGGGTTGCTCTTTACATTGACAAAAGTAGACAAACTTTTGGTTCATTTTTCAATGGTTTCAACTCTATCTATGCTTATAATCTTTGATCATCCAGAAATCATGTGGTTGTATGGGACCCACCTTGTTTTTAAAATTGAATTGTTCATAATTTTGACTTTGAATTTCCATTTGTGGATGATAGGTCCGCATGGTTACTGGAGATAATCTTCAGACTGCTAAAGCCATAGCCTTGGAGTGTGGGATACTTGGGGATGCCAATGTACAAGAGCCAGTTATTATAGAGGGAAAAACATTTCGGACCAAGACTGATGCAGAAAGAGATGCAATTGCTGAAAAAATAATTGTAAGTTAAATATTCTTTTTTCCTAATGCTTATGATTATTTTCTTTGTGTTTCCTCAGAGAATGGTAGGGTAACAAAATAGATAATCTGTTTTTATTAAACCCCTTCAGTGTATGGGACTAATTGTAATAATCTAAGGAAACAAAGTTAGGCTTTCCTCCCTATATATATTTTTTCAATTCCATTTCTCAGATTATTTTAAGATGCTTCATAATTCACGTCCCCAGTCCTGTGCAAATCTTTGTAGGCTTACCTTTGTTTTTACTTTTTACATTTTTTTTTCTTTTCATAGCCAACAAAAACTGGGACAATTTCATCCTCATTTAACTTATTCCTGTGTTAGAATGATTGACTTTCTAAGCTATTTCATATTATGTGAGCCTTTTGCTCACTTTGAGTTACAAATCAAGGTTATGTTTAAGGTTACTAATTTGTCATTGTTAATTGTGTACATATAAACAAGATAAACCTAAAGATTTAGGGCTTGGAAATTTTAGACATAGCATGCCAATTTGTTGTAACTGTACACACAATGATATTTCTTAAATCTATTTGAAGTGTTTCAAGCATTACAAGCAATTGTCTATCGGTGTCCTTATTTGTGTTAACTTATATAAAGCATATTGTTTTCATATTGTGCTCATCTAGTGCTGCAATCATAATTTAGTTGGATGTTTAAACATCTTAAATGTTTTATGTTATACATAATTATCACATGGAAATGGCATAATGTGAATCTCTGTAGCATGTCAATACTTTTACCTAATAGATGTTAACTGTAGAACTCATACTGTAATTCAATGACTTATCAGATTAGTTATATACAAATGTTTTCTCAATCTTTACTAGGATCTTTGTTTCAGATGCTTCAATATCTCTGTAATTCTTCTCCTTCGAAACATTTCTGATCTACTTTAGTTTACATTCAATGATTTGATTTTGATATGTTGTGCACTTGTGCCTATTGCTTCTCATTGAACAAGAAACTGCTGCTTCCAGCTATCAGTCTTAAATATCATTACATTACCTGTCAAATGGTTATTTACTTAAACCTGATTTCTTTACAGGTGATGGGGAGGTCTTCTCCCAGTGACAAACTGCTGCTTGTTCAAGCATTGAGGAAACGAGGTCATGTTGTTGCTGTAACAGGGGATGGCACTAACGATGCTCCTGCATTGCATGAGGTCTGCATTCATGTCTCTGAGGTACTCAGGTCGTCTTGTACGATCACTTATTTTTGTTGTTTCTGGTTTGCAGGCAGATATTGGCCTTTCTATGGGCATTCAGGGAACCGAAGTAGCTAAAGAAAGCTCAGACATCATTATCCTTGACGACAACTTTGCATCGGTTGTAAAGGTACTTGTGTGTTTATCTTTATGGTAATGCTAAATTAAGTGAAATCTTGCTTCAGCTTAAGCTTATGTTGTTCCACATTGACTGAAATGATTTCTTTGTTTTTTCTATTCCCTTTCTCTTTTACCCTGCTGTTCCAGGTTGTCCGTTGGGGTCGTTCTGTGTATGCAAATATCCAAAAATTTATCCAGTTCCAGCTGACCGTCAACGTTGCAGCACTTATTATTAATGTTGTTGCTGCTGTCTCCTCTGGCAACGTTCCTTTAAATGCTGTCCAGGTTGGATGATCTTCACCCACTTACATAATCTAGTTAAAAAGTTCATGATCACCAATCAAAATTAATATGGCAACACCTATTAGTTGGGCACTCAAGCTTTGAGCTTCTAATTTAACTAAGACTTGATGCTTGTCAAGTTGCAAAATTTTGTCATTGATAAAATAGAAGATAATACTGACTTAAATTGCAATGCTTAAATGATGGTACATGGTTGACATGTTTTTCTTTTTTCTTATCCTTTTAAAATGGGATATATGCAAAAATCACAATTTTGTTTTGCACATATAAGTGATTTATGCTGCACTTTTGCAAGATTGCTAGCTGTACCCTTTGATCTTCCTTGGTGGTGTTGTGAATATAGAGCCTTAACATTTATTTGTTCAAACAGCTTCTGTGGGTCAACCTCATCATGGACACGCTTGGAGCACTGGCATTGGCAACCGAACCACCAACTGACCACCTTATGGATAGAACCCCTGTGGGGCGGAGGTCATAGTCCTTTCCATTTACAAAACGCTTGAAAAATTGTGGCCTTGCATGCTTGTTTCTATCATATATTAGTAATTTTAATTTCTAGATTCTTTTTGTGTGTTCATGTACTCATGCTTTTGTTTTTATTAGCTTGGAAGAATTTATGCATGATGCTGGTGATTAAGCATGAATTAGGTGGTAGGTTGGTTTGTAAGAAGGATGAGAATTCATAGTCATATTATATTTGTAATAGCATATGCATATAAAATTTTTCATGTTGACATTGGAAATGGCCATGCTGTCATTCTGATGGTAAGGCAATTCACACTTCAGGATCTTTAGAACTAAATTCAAGATTCTGTGAGGGTAAGTAGATAAACAGGTAAAAGGAAAAGCAAGGATAGGATTCAATGCTTGTGAAGGACTAAAAGTGGTCGTCAAAGATGTAGAGGTCTGATCACAGGCATGATAGATAATCAAATTTAATAAGTTCAGGGTTTCCTCATCCAATTATCATAATTTGGATAATTGGTTCATTTGTCATATATTCATGGTCTCTATGACAAAATTTATGACTGCTATTCCTCGTTGAAAGTTGTCTTTGATCCTCTACCTTTGACATAAAACACATATAGGCTAATCATTTGATATCATGCATATTTATGATTTAAATGTCCTCTTCTCATACCTAATTGGCTTTAGGAGAATAAATAGCATGACTATAATCTACCCAATTGATAATTTAGGTGACTTTTGCAAATAAGGAGAAGATATACGCAAAAGAGAAAGGTTTTGAGGCACTTTTCCCTATGAACCTAGGTGGCCTATGCCTCTACTTGGGATTCTTCCCTTCTTGTCCAAGTTGTACTTTGTCTATAGTTCTCCATATGCATATTTTAAGAATTTCATTCATTTCATGATTTTATGAAAAATTTTAAATTCTAGGCCTCTCTTTGAGAGTCATTTTTTGCATTGGTTTTCATAATGCTAGAAAGTACTTTCTTTAAGTGTTGTCATGTAGATCAGGCAAAATGTTGTTTCTTCCCCCTGAATCCTTTGCCTGTTTTTCAGGGAACCACTTATTACAAATATCATGTGGAGAAATCTCATATTTCAGGTTACGAATCTTCACTTATGCTGATTTTGACCTATACTTGTTCTTTAAAGTTAATCCTCATTCCATCTAATATTATGGGCTTCATTTGATTTCATGCGATCAAATTTCCAGGCTTTATATCAAGTTACAGTTCTCCTTGTGCTCAACTTTGGTGGTAGGAGTATTCTGCATTTGAAGAATGATACCCGAGCACACGCAGATAAAGTGAAGAACACATTTATATTTAATACCTTTGTACTATGTCAGGTAAGTCCAGCTGTGTTACGAAATGCTATATTCATATCAATCTATTCAAATGATGGTTTCTGGTTAAATGATCCGAATCTTCCTTTCAGATATTCAATGAGTTCAATGCCCGAAAACCGGATGAACTGAACGTATTCAGCGGAGTCACTACTAATCGTCTCTTCATGGGGATAGTAGGCATAACTGTTTTGCTTCAGGTAGTTTGAGCATCAAACATTTTGGATATATGCATTTTGCTCGCTTTTGTGTTTGTGTTGGTGGTGCCATTTACTTAATAATGGGTATTTTCATAGGTTTTGATTATCGAGTTCCTTGGAAAATTTACTTCAACTGTAAGGCTTAATTGGAAGTTGTGGGTGGTTTCAATTGCAATTGCTTTTATAAGGTGAGTTTTGCTTACTGCAGGTTTGGCTCAATAAAATTTTGTTTTGACATTGGGCCTAGTTAAGTCTTAATGCAAGCTTACGACGGCTTCTGCATGTGCAATTTGCTTTAGTAGTCCGATTGACCTCACTGTTCTACTTTGATGCGAACTGCATCTCTGGAACAGAGAGTCTGGTTTATGTAGCTTTTATGAAAGATATTTGTTCAACATATTCCTGTGGTTGTCTTTTCAGTTGGCCTTTGGCTTTTGTTGGAAAGCTTCTCCCAGTACCCAAGATGCCTTTCGGGGAGTATTTTGGTCGATGTTTCAAATGCTGTGGGAAGAGAGGTAAACTCATGTTCAGTGTACTATTTTCTACAATAAGGACTTCCTCCATGGCTGACACAAACTCTGCCTTGCAGATGACCAGCAGCAGCAGGCAGGCTCGGGTGCTCTGCCACAATTGAATGGATCTTGAATACCACGTCAACATGAATTGGATGCTCGCTGGTGTTACTGCTCTTTCTATCATCAAAATTACCAGTCTCGCTATATACACAAAGGAGATGTGTTGATTATTTTATAGGATGAATCACATATGCTTAAGCTCAGCCAAGAAGACTTGATTCACTCTGATGCCCATAATGGGGATAGTTTTGATGAATCTGACCGCTGTGATCCAGAAACAACAGTGTCATTGGCAGTCTCGAGATTGGCCTTTCATCCAAGTTTCAAGATGCCATTTTTTCGTGTTTTGCACAGTACTAACGCAATCTTAGAGATTTTAGAATTTTTCTTACCCGTTTCATACTTGAGTTTAATGGATGAGTCCATGGCTCGAGTTACTCGATGTAAAAAAAACACCAATACGGTCAGTGGTGAAATCTCATGCTTCTGATGAATCTTATACAAGGTGCCATGTCATACGCCGTATCGAGTAACTTAAGTGAGTAAATGGAGGTGCTTCGAAAGTTTTTAAGTGTTCCATAATTCCTAGTCTTGATAAGACAATAATTCTGAGACTCGGAGGAAGCTGGAAAAACCATGTGGTAGCGTGTGAGTGCAAGTCAAACTTGGAGCGACGTATGGCGGCTCCTCTCTGGTTACCCTGCGCATGAAGTCATCCAGTGTAGAGTGCACGGCAACCGAGTCTTTATCTATCCGATTTCTTACTTTAATCGTGTTGCTGTTGGACCTCGATGTCACTTTTAAGTCGTCATTTTCTATTCTTTTGGTGAAACGTATAATTTGAGAGTACTACGATGCTGTTTTCATATTCAACATAACATTATAAAAAAAAACACTGTTTTCACATTCATCTTAACATCATAAAGAAAAGATAAGATCCCGCGAGAATCAGACCGAGGTTGTGGCTTTCGATTCTTTTTATCTTTCTAACGATTTTCATTTTTTTCGCAGTCGTTCTTCCCGATGCTGCACTGTTCCTTTTTCTTCTTTCTTCTAGACTTCCTAAAGTCTAATGTTGAAGATAGCTTTGAGCAATACCGCAATAGTCGGCCCATCTTTTTGCACCACGAACATGCACGAGGCACTTGTCCGGCTGCTTGTACAGATTGGAAGTCAACTGTCCTCGGCTGTACAAAAAAGTTGTATGAGCGGGTACTATATTATGGACTTCTTCCTGTTGTCTAAACAATGTTGCGTACTTTTATTTGACTTTTCATTAGGTTCCACTAAGCTTTGAGGCAGTCCAAATCCCATCACTTTAATACCATCAAGTTGCTCCCTTTTCTTTATCCGGTGGAAGCTAGCGGTCAAATAAATCCTCCACCATGCGCATTCAAAGCATCTTTTTATCTTCCCGAAAGCAAACACTTGCCCATTAACTCACATCATTATCTCTCGGCTCGAGAAATCTGAGTAATTAGAATTTTAACGAGCAAAGCAAAAGCAAGTAGGAATTGACCATAGGTTACGTTAAATAAAGCCGTCTCGATTAGATTTAACTCAGCTCCCTATAAAGGCTGAGTTGGCAAAGGATCGGTTTTCTCATAACCTCATGTAGTCTACTATTATGGCTTCAGCATGTATCTCGGGTTCACGCAAAGTATAATTGAATAGAACACTTCATTAGCAATTAAAGATGATTATACTTAACTCACTCAGAATGATCGCACAACAAGAGGTTTAAGGCTAATCTGTCACGAATAGAGTTTGTAATATCCCTAATTTAATCACACATTGAAAGTGGATTAAAAATTAAATTATGTTATAAAAATTTGATGATATATTATTGTTAACTTGGAGTTAAACATTTTGAGCCAATGATTTCTGCTCACGTTAGTTAACAGGATTATTAAAATTTTCATTGATGCTCAATCTGAAATGCTTTTCTTTTGCAATCTATAAGGTGTGTATATATATATATATATATATATATATATATATATATATATATATATATATATATATATATATATATATATATATATATATATTCCTTTTTCCCTAATTATTTTGTAATCTCCAAAAAACAGCTCAACTAATTTAAGGCTCAATCTTATCATCCCTTGACGTCACGTAGGTTATAATAATGTCTTTTTTTTTTTGTTACAATAAAATCCCATCCTTTTTTGTCTTCTTTGTGAAGGGGAATAGAAAAGAGTTTCTGTGCTCTCTTGTCACATTCCTATCTGAAACTTCGTATTGAATTCCGACGAGCATCATCTTGGAAGAATGCCAATTTTGAATCATTGAAAGAAATCATCTTGCAAATCGAGACGCCAGTTTTGAACTCACTTCTACAAAGTTGATGACATCTAAAAGTAATCAAACATGGCGACTAATTTCAAGAAATCAATACGTCATTGGCATAACAATACTATACTGAATTATTCTTAAAAAAAAAATCTAGTCTCGCATTCACAACCTAATGAATTCAAAGTTGACAAATTTGGACCAATCCATCGTTCATAACCGACAAATGATCATCTAATTGACGATTACTTTTGTGATCAATACTTCATCAATCAAAGACAAAAATCTCTACCAACACATAATTATCATGAACCAATATAAACCCTTGATTTAAGGTTTAATTATTAGACCTATTAATCCAAAAGTAGTCATTCTAATTAATAGATATTTGATGCCGCTTTAAGCACCATCAAATATCTATTGCTTAGTTTTCTAAAAAAGATAATGTCAAAAAGCTATTACGTTTGCCTGTGCATAAAGAGCAACAACAAATAGCAAATTCTTCTATACACGAATAATTGAAAAAGACAACAACAACAACCCTTCAGGGAAAAAATAATTCTAGTACCTGAATTTGTGCTAAAAAGATAGATCGAGGGGGAAGGGAGCGTTAAAATGGAAGTCAGTGAAAGCAATTTGATTGGGAAATAGATATAAGCAAGTGGACAATAATTTATATTACATGAAATGGTAGGGTTCTTACATTGCAATTAGATCTTCTTCCTTTGAAGGAGTCCTTCTACTTAAGTTGCCCTAAATTGTCTTTCCACTCTTGTATGCAACACACGTTTGACATGAAAGGGATTTGCATATTGTCTGGTTTCCAATTTAATTAGTCAATTGGCCTAAATGGTCATGACCTTAGCTAAATTGTATGGTGATCTTGCTATCTCAGCTAAATCACCTAGGCCATGTTGATTGATTGCTCCTCATTATAATAATAAATTAGTCTTCTATGGTTAGTGTTTAGTTAGGCATAAATGATCATACCTCATGTTGATTGATTGCTCCTCATTATAATAATAAATTAGTCTGCTATGGTTAGTGTTTAGTTAGGCATAAATATAGCCAAGTTATTTTAATTGGAGTCAGCCAGCCTCGATAGGCTCACTTTTTTCTCTCAATTTTACCATCCTATTAAAATTATCATTTTCATGCTCTCGTTAGCAAAATAATGATGTTAAGATAAATAAAACTATATGTATCACTTTCATAACTATAAAAATTTTAATATAAAATTTTTAAATTTAAGGATTGAAATATTAAAGAGATCCAATTAGCCCCAGGATTAAGTGGGAAATAAAAGCATTAAAACAATGTCCACTTAACATGCGACAGTATATGTCACATCTGGAAAAAATAATGCTTGAGAGGCACAGAAAACACAGAAATCTAGGCAGCAAGAACAAGAAGCATGCATGTACAAACCCGAATCCGAAGTTTGCAACTTGCTACTTAATTGTGGGCAGGAAAGCTCAGCATCAGCATCCGCAAAGCAAATACACGGGCCTCTCTATCAAACAAGTCAAGCCAAGTGACAAGGACCACCTTTCTTTAAACATGCCATCCATGTTCTCCTACGTCCACTGCCTTACACATCTAAATCCAATCAATATAATAAAATTATATTCAAGTTGATATCAGACCGAAACAAATAAATCATTAATATTCAAGTTCTTTTGTGTTGGGCTTAACCTAAAATCTGCCACTCCCATGTGAAGAGGAGTGCAAAAGATATAAATCTAATCATGTCTGATGTGTTGGTAAATAATTTAAGATATCAGAGTAGGGCAAATTTGTGCTGCTTGCATTGAGAGATCTATATGTCTTCCTTACAAGCTAATGCAGAGCCTTCAAATAGCATGGAGTTGTCGAGGTCGAAAACCACATTATCTTTTAAGACTCATCCAAAACCTAAGAACTGATAATATATAATCATAATTTCACAAGTAATCTATATAGAAAAAAAAAAGATATTTTTATCTTATTTTTCAGTTGATAACACCAAAGGGATTGTCTCATAAAGGATATGAAAAAATGATATAGAATATTTTTTTTTTGACTAAGAAGAAGAAGAAAAAAAAAAGAACATTAATGAATTAATTTATATTTCTTGAGAAGTAATTTTTGTTGGATGATCGAGATAGATGTATGGAGCCATTAAAACAAAATTTGTAATACTCTATCTTAAGCTAGCGTTTGAAATCATCACATAATTGTACACCTAAGAGAATTTACCAACCTAAATTACCGGCTTGTTGACCGACTATCTATCTCACTTGAGTTGATGATGATAAAAAATCTCATTCGATAAATTTTGATGTCTAAAATATTATTTTTGAAACTTCTAAAACAGTAATGAATGCCAGGTTATTTCAAGATCATGGAATTAAAATTCATCACTTATCATATGCAAAGAAGAAAAATTCTCAAAAGATTTTTCTTCAATTAAGAAATAGTATATCTTTTGATTAAAAGAAAGTGACTCTTTCTTGTCACCCATATGGACCGTGGAATCATAGGATGGAATGAGTCAGACGCCCCATCAAGGCAATAAAACCTTCTCCGATCCCTAAACGATCCCGTTATTACCGGCCACCGTCCGCCCTCAGCCGCCCAGGTGGGAGAAAGAGAGCGGGGTTTCTGCCGTTGACTTTTCCACGGGCGACGTGCCGCTGTCCGGCCTGATGTCATGCACGCGTGTCACGAGACACGGTACATCCGTACGTACCCCCCCGATCCGGCACCTCTCTTGCCTTTTAAGCTTCCTCCTCATCACCATCTCTGCGTTCCAGCATTTGCATCGCCGTTCCTGGTTTCGCTCGCTGCGTTTCGTAACCCCATCCGGCGCACTTTGGGAACAGGTGAGTCCTGCTATCTCCTCCCCTTCCATCGTCTGTCGCCTGTGTCTCCTTTCGCCCTGTGTTGCCGTTACTGACGAGGTGGGTGAGTGAAGGGAGGAGATGAGGATGGAAGGGAAGAAGAGGGTGAGAGCCGAGGAGTCGGATGACGGGAAGAAGCTGCAGGAGTTGGACTTAAGTGGCATGTCTCTGGACTCGTTGCCCAATCCTTCCATTAATCTCGGCGCCATCACCAAGCTCGATCTCTCGAATAATAACCTTCAGGTCAGTTCTTCGTGCTTCGTTAATCCAGATCGGTAACGCTGTCTCTCTTTGTTGGATCTGCACAATATGAATTAGCATGTGATGGTCGTACGCAGTGCATTCCGGAGTCGCTCACGGCCAGGCTACTCAACTTGGTGGTGTTGGACGTGCACTCCAACCAGCTGAGGGCGCTGCCCAACTCCATTGGCTGCCTCTCCAAGCTGAAGGCCTTGAACGTCTCCGGCAACCTCATCGAGTCGCTTCCGAAGACCATCGAGGATTGCCGGTATGTCTTCCCTCGATAGCTCTGGGAGAAGAGAAGAGTAGTAGAGAGAATTTAGAGTCTTCTCTTGTCGTCTGCAGGGCTTTGCAGGAGCTGATTGCCAACTTCAACCAGCTTACCAAGCTCCCGGACACCATGGGCTTTGAGCTCACCGACCTCAGAAAGCTCGCTGTCAACTCCAACAAGCTCGCCTTCCTCCCCTACTCCACCTCCCACATGACCTCCCTCCGCGTCCTCGACGCCCGACTCAACTGCCTGCGCTCCCTCCCCGACGGCCTCGAGAATCTCATCCGGCTCGAAGTCCTCAACGTGGGCCAGAACTTCCACTACCTCCAGTCTCTTCCCTACGCCATCGGCCTCCTCATCTCCCTGGTGGAGCTCGACATCAGCTACAACAGCATCGGTGCCCTCCCCAGCTCCATGGGGTGCATGGCGAAGCTTCGCAAGTTCCGGGCGGAGGGCAACCCCCTGGTGTGCCCGCCGATGGACGTGGTGGAGCAAGGCGTCGAGTTCGTGCGCGGGTACCTCAGCGCGAGGATGAACGGGAGCGACACGGCGGGCGCTTCGCCCGCGAAGAAGAACTCGTGGATCAAGAAGCTCGTCAAGTGCGGCACGTTCAGCGGCGGCATGATCTCCAGCAGCATAAGCGTCGGCGATGAGAACAACGGGTTATTGCTGTCGGATTACCGTTCGATTGATGGGCTCGCCTCGCCGCGGTACGTCGGCTTCTTCTCACCTCGACGACTCTTCTCGCCCCGAAGGGCTTCGCCCAGGAAGTAGCATGGTGTCGCTGGTCTGCTTGTCGAGGTGTGGTTTTGGGTTTGTTGGTTAGATGAACAAATGGATCAGGCATGTAATTATCGTATGCCAGGAACGAGTGTTCGTTCTATCACTAGAATCGTTGTCTACGAGTACATTTCTAAGATCTCCATGGTTATGCTTCTATCTTTGGATCTCTTATGGTGAGCACTAATTTATGTACAGACTGTTTGTGATCGACATATGATGTACTGTTTTGGGTTCATTAGGAAGCAAGCGGGTAGCCAAGTATTTCGCTGAGGCATCTCGTCGAACGGATGGCGCCTCTTGGGGACGTTGGATGGGCCGGGTCGACACTCGGTGGCCTTTGACAAGACTGCAACCCATTCCTCAAGTTGGGTTTGCGTTCGACCTAAGCTACACAAATCGCTTTAGCGAATTTTATGCTCATGGATGATTGGTTTGCGCACGTCAGGCGCTTGGCGACGACGCAGGGGCTTCGGCAAGGCGTGGTGGCGAATAAAGCGTTGTGCTTCCGCTTCCGCTTCCGCTACCGCCTCCGCCTCCGCCTCCGCCTCCGAATTCGTCTGAAACTATTACAGGGGCTTCGCTCAGCTACGCACTTCGTTGAGGCATTTCGTCGAACGTCTGGTGTACGATAAAATCATCAAACCCAACCCTTTTTTCTGAGCTGTTTTCTTTTCTATTCGCCAATTTACAGATCTACCACAAATCCTGGAAACAAAGGGAGATGTAGGATTCCCGCTGCTCAACAGGGACCTCCTCTGAAGGATGAGCCGCCTTGGTTAGGCGGGTCGACGACCACGGCGTCGGCTGAGATGGCCATCGGCTTCAGGGCGTGCCGGTGCTCCCCCTCGTACGTCACGATCACCATCGTAGGGTCGTCGGGCGCCCGCTCCACGTGCTTCCGCGCTGGGCACCCACGGACGCTGCTGCACTTGTAGTACCCCCTGCGGCACGGATCAGACCGATCAGAATATGCCACGTCGCCCGACGGCCAGAGATCGGACGTCAGTAGGAGAAGGGCGGAGCATAGTTACCTAGGGTAAGGGGAGCCCTTGATCGGCTTCTGCCCATACTTGCGCCACGAGTACTCATCGGGCGGTATGTCGGCGTTCCTCGAGCTCGTCGCCGGCACGCGTACCGTCGTTTTTACCCGATGCTTCCTGCAGTAGCAACGAAGAAGGGGCGCGGCGCAAGTTAGACGGCATGTAGGTGACCAGCTGGCGTGCGCCAGACGAAGGGGGAGACAGTTATGGGGGCTTACTTCTTCTTGGAACAGTGGCAGCGGTTGCCGGGGCCGGCGTGCTTCCCCACGACATCACCGTGACCGTGGGTGTGGCCGTCATCGAGGGATCGCTTCTTGTGGGACGATGAGAGAGGCGGTTTCCCGATGCAGGGGGCGGCCGCTGCGAGGATGGTCGGCCCTATCTTGCCGTTGGTGACGCTGCCGTCGCCGGTGACCGCGGAGAGGAACGACGAGTTGCCGGATGACGTCGTGCTCGATGAGCCGAAGCTAAGGTTCAGGGGCGTCGCGGCGGGTTCGCCTTTGGGGTTGGTGAAGTCCAGGTTGAGGGCCTTCGGTGCCACAACCGGACGCTGGGGGGCCGGCTGCTGCGGCTTCGGTGGTTCAACGAACATGCTCAGGGTCTCCGATGCAGCGCCTTCGGGAGGGGGAGGGGGGGCGGGGACCGGACCCCGGCGGAAACGAGCGTGGCCGGTGCGGTTTACGACGGAGATCGCCCTCTTGCACGTGGAGACCGTCAGGTCGGTGATCTCGCGGCAGTCGGGTGGCGGTTGGTGGGTGGAGAGCTGCAAAGCGAGGTGCTGCTCCAAGCTGCGGATCCCGGCGGCGGCCGCCTCCTGCATCGCCATCAGATCGTCCATCTTCCGGAGGCCCATCAGATCGACGGCCATCGTAACTCGACGAGGTCAAGATCAAAACCAAGCAACCGTCCAAGGAGACTCGCAGTGCTCGAGATCAGCTGAGAGAAGAGCTCGGCAGAAGTTGGGGGGTGGACGACGGGGAAGAGAATAATTATATGGGGAGAAAGCAGAGAAGGAGAATCCAAGTCAACGACGCCCTTGAGATCAAACGGTCAAGATGAAACAAAATGCACCGGGAGTGACCACATCAGTTGCGTCTTTAATTGGGCGCATTGGGAAAAGGAAACGATGTGCCTTTGGCTTTTCCAAGTCAAACTTGGAAAGTTGACTGGGATTTGACAGGAACTGGCACTCCAAACCACGGATACTTCTTCCTCCACGCGATACTTTTCCGAGTCTCACGAGCTTGTTTCCACCGTTGGATTGCAGCACTCGCGAATACGAATGCAACTACACCCATCCCGCCGCGACGCTGTCCCACAGGACACCGGTCGGACCAATAATCCATCGAAACGTCTCCAGGGCTTCACAATACGGACCCAAATAAAAGTGCGAATAGTCGGGGATTGGATTCGTTCGCATCGGATTTAACCACGAAAATGGAACGCAACGAGGGAACAGTGGTGAGATTCGCGCGTTGACGATAGGAAGCAGTCGTAGCCTTGAAGGCACCGTGAGGCGGGCGCAGGAAGACGTGCCGACGCTGTGGGCCGTTCGATCGCGCGTCTTCCTCGATTAGAGTTCTCTGGCCGATCCCATCCTTGGAGAGTTGACCGACGAGACAGAGGCGTAGCCAGCAAGCAAACCCTTGTGTCGTTCTTGTCCTTTTACTTCTTTTGCGGTGTGTCTCGTTGGATTACTTCTTTTTCTTTTAGGCAAAGCTGTCTTCGACTCGGCCTCTTTTTGACTTTTGGCGCCCCATCGGCGGTGTCGGAGTCAACTCGCAAACAAAAGATAGTGGCTGCTTTCTCGATGGCATGATGTGTTTCTATCTATTATTTAAGGCTTTTAGAACCTAATTTACGTTAAACCAACGTTGCCGTTGAAAGCTACAGGCTTCATTTTATTGTATGGGTTGGACTTGGAGTTGAAAGCTGATATGATTAATCGATTGCATAGCGAAAGAAATTTAAATCACAGTGTCATTTTTCAGCTTAGACTTGAAATTATTTAAGTAATTAGATGAATATCTAGTACTATTAAAACTTTGGTGTATGATTGTATCCTAAGCCAGGATTCTTAATCAGCAACTTTAATGAGGAATGCCTTCTTGCAGGTGGCAAGGTACATTGAATACACTGAGGACTTGGATTGTGAGGTTGTTGCTCTGAAAGAGGACATTCAAGCTGTAGGAATAAAGGAATTATAAATCTGGATGTTGTTACTTAGATTTTGATTGTCAATCGTAAATACTAATTCTGAACTAAATCCTATATTATATCTCTTTGCGACATTATGTTGAACGTAAACCCTGTAAGACTTTGTTCGGCATACTTATTAAATTTCATTGAATGCTTAAGTTCATTTGTACTCAAGATTTAATTAAATGTCAAATCTACATGGTCGTAAGTTATAATATCCAAAATCATACATCATGGGCCTTTTATAATATCTAAAAATTATGCATGAAAGGCCTTTTATAGTATTGCACAAGATCATTATCTTGAGACTGGTTATACACTTTTTCGCAACCATGACTGTAATCACATGGTGTCAAATTCGAAAAAGGTTAGGATAATGGATGATTGAGTCAGCATTTCTGGATGACATATTAATCTAATTAAGTTCAGGTGTTGGCCAAGGATGGCATCCTCGATTTGATACTGGTGATTTGTCAGTCGAACGAAGATGGCATAGAATATGAGTATCAATTATCTATTTGAGTACATGATTTGAATGAATGAGTTGAGCATATAATTTGCTCAATCGAGATAAATATCTTACTCACAATCTATATAAATACATATTATCTTATTAAATGAAATCATCTTTTTCATAATAATTTTTTTAAGGTATCAGAGTCTTCTTACTTCAAGCAAGACTTACTGTTTCTCGCCCTCTCAGTTAATGCTTTATAACTCTCAATTTTTGCTTTTTGCTTTCGGAATTTGGTGTTGCATCGAAAACAAAGACATGTGACTCCTCCTTGTCAACCACTTAGCATAACTCCTCGGTAGTAAATCTACTTCACCTTGCTAATCTAATCAATCTCCTTTAATAATCGATCAAATTATTAATAGATCCTTCGTCACTGTACAATTATGCTTGGTGGGTATTCTCTTTGATCCTACCTACTACTCAGCATCTTAATCGATATTCTCATCCCCGTCTCATCAATTGTCAAATTTACTAGTGCCATGGATCCACGACCAACCTTTTAGCGATGGTCCATTACCTAACACCATCCTTTTAATTGTGCTATTAGCACTCATGATTGAGAGGACTAAGGAAAGAAAGGAAGAGATCATCATCTTCTGCACTTCTCAGATTAAATCCTCTATTATGTACTTCTCAAATCTAATCTCCTCCGTCAGATCAGATCCTCCACTGTCCACTTCTTAGATCAAAACTCCTGTAACAGATTATATCTCCATCATTTATTTATTGAATCTCAGATTTTGATGATAAAACTAATTGATCATGTTTTGGTTGTCTAACAGTGTTTTGAGTCATGTAGGTTTACTCTCGATCAGGATTAGATAATTGATGCTGGAAGAATCAATGTTGCATCGGAGAAAATCACGTCAGGAGATTGGATGTCGAGCCAAAGGTCCGATCAACGATTGACAGAAAGCTTCGGACAAAGAAATTGGGCATCGAGCCAAGAAGAGCGAAGTTATGCCAAGGAGATCGGGGTTGCGGAGGTCAACCATCGATTAGGCAACAAGCCGCAAGAGAGGATGATGCATCGAAAAATCGGACGAAATGCTAACCAATGACATGCCGAAAAATAGGATATTAATTCGTTGTAATAATTGTCTTGATCAAAGTAGGGTTAAGGCTTAATTAGTGTGCATGATAAACTACGATAGTGATGAAGACGTAAAGCAAAACAAAGTGCTAGAGTCAAGTGCGATCGAATCATTAGAAGTTCAAGAGTCCGTCGAAAGTCTAAAGATTCATTGGAAGTATTGTCAGAATTAGGCCGAGAATAAATCGGGAGCTTGTCGAAGGGTTGTCGGAAGGTTCGTTGGAAGTTCACAGAGCTTGCCAAAGAAGACGCATCGGAACTCGCTAAGGTCGTCGTAAAGTCCGGGAGCCTACTGGGAGTCCGTCGGAAGATGTCCGAGGGTTCGTTAGAAGTCCACAGAAAGTTCGCCGGAAGCTCGTCGGAAGAAGTCTTGACATATCGGATTAAGTTGTTGCTTAGAAAGTATCTTTAATTTCATAGTTAGTATATAATTAGAGTTAAGATTGAGAGATAATCCTATTAACCCATATAGGGGCCAACTGGGCTTTAGATTGGACTGAATTAGGATGGATTCAACTCCCAACTAGTTGCTGGACCCTGTCTGGCGGTGACATTGCCAAAGTGGGGTGGTGGAACCACCCAAGGTGTAGTTTCCCAAGTGGTCTGTGCGGTGGTACCGCCCGGGGATAGTGTACCTGGGCAATGGTACTATTGACTGGATGGTGGTGTCACCCCATATACTAACAAGATCAATGTGCCTAGGTGGTGGCACCGCCCAGACTGGGTGGTGTACCACCTAGTGTCAAAGTTAAACATATGGTGGTATTGCTAGTGATAGTCGATATTACTGTCAGTACCTTGGAAATCCGAGATGATTCAAATTTGGGCTCCAAATTTAAATTATCTTGGGGTCTATAAATACTCTATGTGTTCTTACTTGGGACAGTAAGAATTATGTAAGAAAACTAAGAAAAAACTCTGTAATTCTTAGTAGAAATCTCTCCTTTTCATGATTTACTTTTCACATTTTCATATCATGAAATTTGAAGTTTGATAAATTCTTGATAACTTATACAAATTGTTTTCATGACACACGAAACCATTCTTTTATATATATTTTTTCATCATGGACTCTATATGAAAAGAAGAAGCTCTCATAATTCTTTTTTATATAGCTTGAATGCTCTCTTGAAATCAATTTAGATTTTATTCACTTTTCTAAGTGCGAATTTAAAGATTTCATAACTCTTATGTATGTAATGAGCTTTTATGAATTTTTTATAACCTTCAATATCTCAATTTTTCTTGAACATAATTTACATCATCACTCTTACCATGAGTTTTTGTGCTTGAATGATCACTTTTCTACCTCACAAATTTTATTTGGTAGAAATATGGATATTAACAACTCTTGAATGAATTCTTGATGGATATTTTTATGAATTTTTGCTTTGATGATCTCTCTTTTCTGCCTCACGAATCTATGACATGAATTTTCACTAGAATAAATGAATTGTTTGAAAATTAAATTCTTCTTGATGGAATCATGGATTTATTCTTTTGCCACTTTCATAAAATTTCTGTGGTAATATTTGATATCAATGGCTCATTTCTTTTTTTGTTGATGACAAAGGGGAAGAAAAATGTGACAAATTGATGACTTGATGGCATGATTTGTATCAATAAATGTAATTTGTAAGATGTCTTGTTTGTATCATAAAAGCAAATCATTGCCATGCTTTATATCGTAAAATGATTGGTATCGTCAAAAGCATCGCAAACACTTGAAATGTATTGCAATGTATCACAAATGTATGAAATATATCGTTTGCATCGCAAATGAATCATGTATGCTTAAAATGTTAATTTTTCTATGATCATTATCGTATCATGCTTATTCAACCTACTTGAATTTGATATCTTGTCTTGATATGATAAACTATCATTTAGTTTGAATGATGTATCATCAATTGATATCATGTCTTATATTTGTAAATTTTTATTTGATATTATTTGATTCTTACTAAATTTTAAAATTAAAATTTGTATTATTTGTTGAGATGATGATTGTCTATCATGATTCAACATTGGACTTAAAAATGGATGTCATGCCTTGACATCATTTTCGTATTGTGAAAAATATGAAATATCATATTTTGGATGAAATATCATGCTTGTTGAGCATGTCGATAAGTTCTAATATATGTAACTTATCAGATTGGGCTTGAATTCAAGGGATTTAAATTCAAGTGTTTCTTTTCTCAAATATGGAATATAGATAGGGGGAGTTAAGGTTAACTCCGTCATCAATTGATTATCATCATAAAAAAGGGAGAGATTGTTAAATCTCATATTTTGATAATAAAGTCAATTGATAGATTATTTGATCTAATCCATATTATTGAGAAAAGTGTGTATGATTAACTACGATAGTGGTGAAGACGTAAAGCAAAACGACGTTCCGAAGTCAAGTGTGATCGAATCATTGAAAGTTTGAGAGTCTACTGGAAGTCCGTACATTCATCGAAAGTGCTGTCAAAATTAGCCGAGAATGAATCGAGGGCTTACCAAAAGGTTATCGGAAGTTTGCCGGAAGGTTCATCGGAAGTTCGTAGAGATCATCGAGAAAGATCGAAGCTTGCCAAAGAAGACTCATCAGAACTTGCTAAGGTCATCATAAAGTCTAAGAGCCTACCCGAAGTTCATCGGAAGATGTTTGAGGGTTCATCGGAAGTCCATTGGAAGTTTACTGGAAGAAGTCTTGATGTGTCAGATTAAATGTTTGCTTAGAATGTCTTTAATTTTATAGTTAGCATATAATTATAATTAAGTATTAATCCTAATTAACCCTGGTATGGGTCAACTTGGCCTGTAAATAAACTGAATTGTGTCAGATTCAAGACCCATCCAGGTTGTTGGAACCTGTCTGGTGGTGGAACCAACTAGGGTGTGGGTTCCAAGGTGCTTGGGCGGTGGTACCACCCATGTCAGTAGTGGTACTACCCTACCACAGAGCCCGAGTCTTTGCCCTAGCGGTAGTACCACTAGACTAGGCAGTGGTACCGCCTAGTGTCAAGGTCAATTGACGATGGTACTGTCAGTGATAGGCAATGGTACCGCTACCTCTCAGAAATCCTGGCTGAGACCTCTTTTAGCTCTAATTCTGAAGCCAATTGAGCCTATAAATACCCCTTACTTCTCAACTAGTAAAGCACATCGAGAAGTGATAAGAATTGAGCCAAAACTATTGTGAAATCACCTTGAAAAACTTGAGTGTTCACCTCCCGAATTCCCAAGTGTAAAAATTCTGTAAAAGGGTATGAGGCACTTAAAAGTTCTGTAAAAGGGGTGTTTGATCCTTCCCCTTCAAGAAAGATTGATAGTGGAAGCCGGTAACCTCATCGGAGGAGGTTTTGAAAGTGAACGTAGGTCAATTGACTGAACCACTATAAAATTGCTACGTTCTTCTTTTAGTGTGTATTTACATTTGCTGCATTTCCATTTTTTACTTAGCTACAATCTTTCAATCTCTCCTTCTCTACTCTCTTTCATATTCACTCAAATCATTCTCTTTGCCGAAATTATTTTCGTCGAACAAAACTTCTCAACGCATAAAGTTTTTTGGAATTAATTTAAATCATCAATTTTTATCCGTTGCACTAATTCACCCCCCCTCCCCCCCCTCTTAGTGCCGCTCTTGATCATAACAGTTGGTATCAAAGCAAGGTTACTCTCATCTTGATTTAAAACCCAAGAGAGATGACATTTGCTAGCATTCAAGAGGGTCACTCAATCACACATCCTCCTATGCTTAATGGGTCAGATTACACTTGTTAGAAGACTCGCATGAGAATTTTTCTTATTTCTATGAATTTTGAACTTTGGAACATTGTTGAAAACGGCTTCCAAAAGTCTTCTCTTTCGATGAGTGATTGAAATAAGTCAGAAAAGAAGACTTTCGCTCTTAATGCCAAGGCTATGAATACCTTGTTTTGTGCCTTAGATAAAAATGAATTTAATTATGTTTCAATTTACAAATCAGCTTTTGATATTTAGCATACTCTTGAAATCACTCATGAAGGTACTAGCCGAGTGAAAGATTCTAAAATCAATCTTTTAGTGCATTATTATGAGTTATTTCAGATGAATCCAAGTGAGTCCATTAGAGACATGTACACCCGTTTTACGAATGTCGTCAATGGACTAAAAGCACTTAGGAAATTTTTTTTCTAATTTCGAACTTGTAATTAAAATTCTAAGATCTATTCCAAAGAGTTGGGATCCTAAAGTTAAGGCCATTCAAGAGGCTAAGAACTTGAAGAACTTTTCTCTCGAAGAACTAATTGGGTCATTAATGACCTATGAGATGACTTATAATGCTAATGATGAGCTTGAGAACTCCCTTTCAAAGAATAAAAAGGATATGCTATTGAGAACACAAGACGACTACTTGAAAGAATCTTCAAGTAACGAGGACTATGATGACGAACTTACACTATTGACATGAAAATTCAACAAATTTGTAAGAAGAAATAAATTTAAAAATGACTCTAAAAATAAACTTGAACCTAAGAAAGAATAAGTGATTATGCTATGAATACAAGAAGCCGAGGTATTTCAAAAGCGAATGCCCCCAAACAAAGAAGAAGTAACTGAAGAAGAAGAAGGCTCTAAAGGTAACATGGGATGATTCAAATAACTCGGAAGACGAAGAACCAAGCAACAAGGAGGTTGCCAACTTTGCCTTAATGGCTATCGACGAAGAGGTAAGTAATTTAATTAATGAAAATTTAACTTTCGATGAGCTTTCATATGCTTTCATGATTTATTTAATGAGTGTAGAGTAATTAGTAAAAAGTTTAATTTGTTAAAAAATGAGCATGCTCCCTTAGCTGATAAATTTAAAAATCTTAAACACAACACTCCTTTGCCTCCATGCTTTAAGTGTG
Organism: Musa beccarii; assembly: GCA_024322285.1. Taxonomy (NCBI): domain Eukaryota; kingdom Viridiplantae; phylum Streptophyta; class Magnoliopsida; order Zingiberales; family Musaceae; genus Musa; species Musa beccarii. The sequence goes on along the minus strand of CM044395.1, from coordinate 31,800,396 downwards.
TACACTAAGAGACAATTGAAAAGGAGAACTTGCTACTCAAAGAAACCTTAGATAAATTTAAGGCTGGTAGCAAATCTTTGAATATGATCCTTGCAAATAAGGGTCAGATTCATAAAAGAAGTGAAATCGGATTTGTGAGTGGATCTTACCGAAATCCAACCACTTTCGGTAAAGGACCTACATTACATATATCACCTCACACAAAGTGTAACTTTTGTTCTAAACCCGGACATATTATTTAAAAATATCTATTTAAGAAACTAAGTCCACATAAGTTGATATGGGTTCCTAAAAGAACTATAAGGAATTTAATGAAAAATAACAAAATAAGTAGATCAATTTTTGAGGCACCTAAGATCATATGAGTACCTAAAAATCATCCTCTTGTGTAGACATATTTACCATCAGGAGTAAGAGATGGTATCTTGATAGTAGATACTCAAGGCATATGACCAAAGATCCATCTCAATTCTCTAAGCTCACTAGCCAAGACGAAGGGTATGTCATCTTCGGAGACAACAATAAGGGTAAAATCATTGGCAAGAGATCCATAGGTAACAAATCAAGCTTTTTAATTGATGATACATTATTAGTAGATGGCTTAAAGTATAATCTTTTAAGCATTAGTCAATTATATGATAAAGGATACATAATAAGATTTGAATCTAATACTTGTATCATTAAAAAATCATAAAATAACATATCTATAATTGCCCTAAAACATAATAATGTCTACACTATTAACATTGATTAACTTAGTAATGAAATGTGCTTTTCGAAGTTAAATGATGATGCTTGGCTTTGACATAGGAGATTAGGCCATGCAAGCATGAAACTAATCTCTAAAATCTCATCTAGATAACTAGTAAGAGGCATTCCTAATATTAAGTTTGTTAATGATAAAGTATGTGATTCTTGTTAACTAGAAAAACAAAAAAAAAGTAATTTCAAATTGAAAAATCAACTAAGCACCTCTAGACCATTGAAATTAATCCATATAGACTTGTTTGGACCAATTGATATAACAAGCCTAGGAGGTAGCAAATACGCCTTTGTAATCGTAGATAACTATAGTAGATACACTTGGATATATTTCTTGGCACACAAAAGTGATTGTTTTAAGTGTTTCTCGAAGTTTTACAAATTTATTCAAAACGAAAAAGGTTTTATGATTTCATCAATTCGGAGTGATCACGGTGGTGAATTCCAAAACCATGATTTCCAAAACTTTTTGTGAATCTAATGGTTACAACTATAATTTCTCTACTTTGAGGAATCCTCAACAAAATGGTGTAGTAGAAAGAAAGAATAAGAATTTACAAGAAATGATAAGAACCATATTGAATGAACATAGTTTACCTAAATACTTTTGGACCGAAATCATTAACACGGCTTGCTATATCATGAATAGGGTTCTAGTAAGACCATCTCTCTTCAAAACTCTTTATGAATTGTGAAATAATAAAAAATCAAAAGTTTCATATTTTAAAGTTTTTGATTGTAAATGTTTTATATTAAATGAAAAATATACCTTAGGAAAGTTTGATGCAAAATCCAATAAAGGTATTTTTCTAGGTTATTCTTCTATTTCTAAGGTGTTTCATGTTTTTAATAAAAGAACTTTGGTTATAGAAGAATTTGTTTTCAATGAAGTTTTTGAATTTAAGAAAAAAGAATTTGATGATGATTTTGATTTTAATGGTTTAAATTCAAATGAAACCTCTCCTTCAAATAGCAACTTTGATATATCTTCTTTCAAAATTTCTTACCTAAGGAATGAAAGTACGTAGATGCCCATCCTAAGAAGCTAATTATATGAGACACATCAAAAGGAGTTCAAACTCGTTCTTCTTTTAAGAATTTTTGTGACAATGTCACTTTTCTTCTTAAATTGAACCTAAATGCATTGATGAGACCTTGAAAGATGATTCATGAGTCATCGCAATGTAAGAAGAATTGAATAAATTTGAAACAAATGAGGTATGAAAGCTTATTCCTAGACCTAGTGACCATTTAGTTACTGGTACTAAATGAGTCTTTAGAAATAAGCAAGATGAACTTGGTATCATGGTCACTAGATTAGTAGCCAAAGATTTCAACCAAGGAGAATGTATCGATTATGAAGAAACCTTTGCTCATGTGACAAGATTAGAAGCTATAAGGATGCTCCTTGCCTATGCTAGTAGTTATAATTTTAAGCTATTTCAAATTGATGTTAAAAGTATTTTCTTAAATGGTTTTATTTTCGAAGAAGTATATGTTGAACAACCACCCGGATTCGAGAATTCTCTTTTTCCTAATAATGTGTTTAAATTGACTAAGGCTCTCTACGAATTAAAACAAGCTCCAAGGGCTTGGTATGAGAGGCTTAGCTCTTTTCTTATTCAAAATAATTTCTCTAAAAGCAAGGTCGATACTACATTGTTTATGAAAAATAATTTTCTTATTGTTCAAATTTATTTAGATGATATTATCTTTGGTTCTACAAATGAATCGTTATATGAATCATTTGCCAAGTGTATGAGCCAAGAGTTTGAAATGAGTCTAATGGGTGAACTAACATTCTTTTTAGCATTATAAATTAAACAACTTAGTAATGGTATATTTTATAGTCAAATCAAATATGCATTAGAATTATTAAAATGATTTAATATGGGTGGTTCAAAGGCTATCAACACTCCTATGAGTACCTTCACTAAGTTAGACATGGATGAAAGTGAAAAAAGTTTTGATCAAAAAAACATAAAAGGAAACGAGAGGTAGTTTACTTTATCTCACCGCAGCTAGATCAGATATCATGTTTAGTGTAGGACTTTATGCTAGATTTCAAGCTAATCCTAAGTTACCTCATCTTAAAACCGTTAAAAGAATCCTTAGATAACTTAAAGAAACTCATAACCTAGGATTATAATATCCAAAATCTGATAACTTTGATTTAATAGCTTACGTGGATGTGAATTTTGCCGGATGTAGAATAGATTGAAAAAGCACATCCGGAACATGTCAAATTTTAGGATATATACTTGTTTCTTGATCTTCCAAGAAACAAAACTCGGTTATACTATCTACGGCTGAAGCCAAATACATAGCCGCAAGTGCATATTGTGCACAAGTTGTATGGATGAAAAATACATTAGAAGACTATGAAATTCATTTAAAGAATATTCCTATAAAATGTGATAACACAAATGCTATATGTTTAAAAAATCTCATTCAATACTCTAGAACTAAACATATTGACATTAGGCATCATTTTATATTAGATCATGTCAATAACAATGATATTACTCTAGAATTTATTGATACAAAACATTAATTGATAGATATCTTTAAAAAATCCTAAAATGAAGAATAATTTGATTTTATTAGAAGGAAATTAGGCATGTTAATTGTCCTATTACGTGAGTGTGTCTCCTTTCAGAATTTTTTATAGTATCATCTTTTCGGTTTTCATGAACTTATTTTAATCCCTCACCTATCTTGATATCATCTTTTTCCAATTTCATAGTATCTTATGCCATCTTTTTAATTTCATAGACAGAGCTTTTATCTTCCTTCAATCTTGGATTGATACTCTTGCTTCATCAATTGATGATTTTTAGTATCATATACATTTGATGATTCATGCTCAATGACTTTGTGAAATTGATTCTATCGATTTTATCCTCCCTCAATTTCTGTTGACATGAATGAATGGCTTTCATGATTTACTTTTCACATTTTTATATCATGAAATTTATAGTTTGATAAATTCTCGATAACTTAAACAAAGTGCTTTCATGACACATGAAACCATTCTTTTATACATATTTTTTCACCATGGACTCTGTATGAAAAGAAGAAGCTCTCATAATTATATTTTATATAGCTTGAATACTCTCTTGAAATCAATTTGGATTTCATTCACTTCTCTAAGTGCAAATTTAAAGATTTCTTTAACACTTGTGTAAATTTGATTTCATATGTCTACGTCATGTCATGAGCTTTTATGAACTTTTCATGACCTTTAATATCTCTATTTTTCTTGAACATAATTTACATTATGACATGATATTTTTGTGCTTGAATGATATTTTTTCTATCTCACAAATTTTATTTGGTAAAAATATGGACATTAACAACTCTTGAATGAATTCTTGATGGAAATTTTTATGAATTTTTGCTTCGATGATCTCTCCTTTCTACCTCACGAATCTATGGCATGAATTTTCAATAGAATAAACGAATTACTTGAAAATTTAATTCTTCTTGATGGAATCATGGATTTACTCATTTTGCCACTTTCACAAAAATTCTATGGTAATATTTGGTATCAATGGCCTATTTCCTTTTTGTTGATGACAAAGGGAGAGAAAAATATGACAAATTGATGACTTGATGGCATGATTTGTATCAATAAATATAATTTGTAAAATGCCTTGTTTGTATCATAAAAGCAAATCATTGTCATTCTTTATATCATAAAATACTTGGTATCGTCAAAAGCATTACAAACACTTGAAATGTATTGCAATGTATCGCAAATGTATGAAATATATCGTATGCATCACAAATGAATCATGTATCCTTAAAATGTTAATTTTTCTATGATCATTATCGTATAATGCTTATTCAATCTACTTGAATTTGGTATCTTATCTTGATACAATAAACTATCATTTGGTTGAATGATGTATCGTCAATTGATATCATGCCTTATATTTATAAATTTTTATTTGAAATCATTTGATTCTTACTAAATTTTAAAATTAAAGTTTGTATCGTTTGTTGAGATGATGATTGTCTATCATCATTCAACATTGGACTTGAAAATGGATGTCATGCCTTGACATCATTTTCGTATTGTGAAAAATATGAAGTATCGTATTTTGGATGAAATATCATACTTGTTGAGCATGTCGATAAGTTCGAATGTATGTAACTTATCGGGTTGAGCTTAAATTCAAGGAGCTTAAATTCAAGGAGTTTGAATTCAAGTGCTTCTTTTCTCAAATATGGCATATAGATAGGGGGAGTTAAGGTGAACTCCATCTTTAATTGATTGTCATCATCAAAAAGGGGGACATTGTTGAATCTCAAATTTTGATGATGAAGTCAATTGATAGATTATTTGATCCAATATATATTATTGAAAAAATTGTGTAGGATGAACTATGATAGCGATGAAGACGTAAAGCAAAATGACATACCGGAGTCAAGTGCAATTGAATCATTAGAAGTTCGAGAGTCTATCAGAAGTCCGAAGATTTGTCAGAAGTATTGCCGGAACTAGCCAAGGATGAATCGGGGGCTTGCTGAAGGGTTGTCGAAAGTTCGCCAGAAGGTTCATCGAAAGTTCGCAGAGCTCATTGAGAAAGATCGGAGCTTGCCAAAGAAGACTCATTGGAACTTACCAAGGTCGTCGTAAAGTTCGGGAGCCTACCGGAAGTCCGCTGGAAGATGTCTAAGAGTTCGTCGGAAGTCCGCCAGAAGTTCATCGAAAACTCGCCAGAAGAAGTCGTAATGTGTCAGATTAAGTGTTTGGTTAGAATATATCTTTAATTTCGTAGTTAGCATGTACTTCGGGTTAGGATTAAGTGTTAATCCTAATTAACCCCAATAGAGGCCAACTGGGCCCATAAATGAACTGGATTGGGCCGAATTCATGGCCCATCCAAGTTGCTGGAACCTGTCTAGCAGTGGCACCACTAGACTGGGGCGATGGAACCGACCAAGGTGTGGGTTCCAAGGTGCTTGAGCGGTGGTACTGCCTAGGTCAGCGGTGGTACCATAGGTAATTATTAACTGTCAAGTAGTGGTACCATTTATCAAACGATGGTACTGCCCCACCACAAAGCTCGAGGATTTGTCTTGGTATTAGTACTGCCAGATTGGGCGGTGGTATCATCAGTGACAGGCGATGGTATCGCCAGCTCTTGAAAATCTGAGATGAGACCTCTTTTGGCTCCAATTCTAAAGCCAATTGAGCCTATAAATACCCCTTACTTCTTAATTGGTAAAGCCCATCGAGAAGCAATAAGAATTGAACCAAAATATAGTGAAATTATCTTAAAAAAGCTTGAGTGTTCACCTCCCGAATTTTCAAGTGTAAAAATTTTGTAAAAGAGTATAAGCCACTTGTAAAGTTATATAAAAGGGGTGTTTAATCCTTCCCTTTCAAGAAGGATTGATAGTGAAAGTTGGTAACCTCATCGACGGAGGTTTCAAAAGTGGACGTAGATCAATTGACTGAACCACTATAAAATCATTGTGTTCTTCTCTTGGTGCATATTTACATTTGCTGCATTTCCATTTTTACTTGGTTGCAATCTTTCAATCACTTCTTCTCTACTCTCTTTCGTATTCACTCGAATCATTCTCTTTGCCAAAATCATTTTCGTTGGACAAAACTTCTCAATGTACAAAGTTTTTCGGAATCAATTTAAATTATCAATTTTTATCCGCTGCACTAGTTCACCCCCCCTCCCTCTTAGTGCCGCTCTTGATCCTAACAGCTATCACTCCCAATAACTAGTTGTACTAGATTTGGAACTTTCAAACCTATAAGTCTAGTATCAAAGAGTAGAGGACTTATATATGATATCTTTGGTGTCTCAAGTCTAAGGATCAGATATACTATTGGGATTACGAAATCGCTATCTGACGTCATGTATCAATAATCATCCAGTATTCTGTCAGCGAATCAATCAGTGAACTCATTCTCTAATGAGCACCTGTACTGAATCTTTAGTGTTTCCACACGAGTAGCTATGATACCAACCATCTCCATCATATGGACGGGTATACAGTACACCAGTCTGTCTGGTTGTTTCGATATCCCTCTTGAGTAACCTATAATAGAGATTATTTAGGGTTTGTGTTTAAAGGTGAATCAGTATCATATCATGATATCATCACGATCCGATTCTCATTGCACAGATATAAGGACATCACAATATACATTCAGATAATATGAGAAAATACCAATAATCATAAGCAATGAGATTGACACAACATGTTATAGGTGTCATCACTCACGTGATTGGATTGTAGAACACCTATAACTAACACTTACAACTCTATTCTCCTTTTGACAGTCTCAGGAGAGAACCTTTACACCCCCACTCACCCCTCTCTTAACTGAAATCAACACTAGATTAAAGGAGGAGAATTCCATAAGATTATAATAGAGTTTTTCCTTGTTTTTGTTCTCAGTTTTTGTGTGTGCTAACCAAAGACGTGAGGGGTATTTATAGGCCCCACGTGAATTCAAACTTGGAGCCAAAATTTGAATCATCCTAAGTCTTCAGGGTACTGGAGGTATCACTACCAGTGTTGGGCGGTACCACTGTCTAGTCTGCCTCGACACTTGGCTATACTACCGCTCAGTCTGGTGATACCACCGCCTGATACTAGGTGGTCCCATTGCCTGACATAGTCTGAGAAACTATGTCTTTTAGACTGAGCCACCGATGGTTCCACTACCTATTCTAGTAGTGCCACCACCTAACTCACATGTTGGGTCATTGTTTGGGCCTTTCACTTGGCCCAATATAGCCCAAACTTGGGCCTCCTAATTGAGTTGGCCTAATTCCAATCTAATTACACCTAAAATTACTTTAATCTAGATAATTATTATAAAGCTTTGAATCAATTATTGTCCAGCATGTCATTGGTCCATCAACGCTTCATCTGATCCTTCAACGCATCATCCTCTCTTGCGGCCTATTGCCCAATCGGCTAGTTGACTTTTGTAACTCCGATCTTCTTATTGTAATTTTGCTCTTCTTGGCCTGATGTCTGAACTCATCATCTGAAGCCTTCTACTGATATGTTGACCAATCCTTCGGTGATGTCCGATCATCTAACATGTTCCACTTCGGCTTAATGTCTGATTCCTCCTGCTTTAATTATCTCTTCCTGATCGAAGCTAGTCCTACGTTACTCAAAATGCAGATCAAATCATAAACACTATCTATTGGTTTTATCATCAAAATATGACATTCAACACGGTTGAGGAATTAGCGATGGCAAACTGGCGCTTGTGGCAGTCATGTGAAGTACTCTATTTCGATCGCTGTGAGGAGGGGGGTTGCAACTGACGTCAGGTCACAACAGTGGTGGCGCAACTAGAAACAGCATTATCGAGGCTGGGAGTCCCAATGGAAGGATCAACAATGGGGTGGGGGGGGGGGTGGTCCACTAGCCATGGAGCAATGGCGGTGGCCCTCCTCACCCGAGCAGGATGGGAAGATGATCGATGGTCGGGAAGCTACGACGGCGGTGGTCGTGAGCCGGGAAGCAACGGTAGTGGTGGTTGCTGGCCGAGAAGCAGTTGCTTGGGAGCAATATGGAGGTGCGTGGCTGTTAGCTTGAAGTCCTCCTTTGCATGGCTGCCAACTTCAACATTTGTTGTTCTTCTGTGGTTTTTTTTTTGTGATGATGGCTATGACAAAGTTGATATGAAGTTACAGCGAGAATGTCGAGGATCGTTGTTTTGATACCAAATGATAAGACCCCTAGGGTTTTATCATGGAAGAAGCGAAAGATTAGCGAAAGAAGCGAAAGAAAAAGGGATGATCACTTCGAAGGAATCAGCCTCCTAGGATTTACCAATTGGCTGAGATAATATTTCCATTGCTTAATGAAAAGAAACAGATACATCCCTATTTATAGAGTTCCACATAGAGTCTACTAGAACTTGGACTCTTAATAATAAATAAATATTTAAAAAACCCTATCTAACTCTTGCTGAACTAAACAAACTCTATAAATATTATTCAAAAGTTCAGAAAATAAAAGGATCCTAACAGGATCAAGTCATTTTGACAAGTCAAGAATCCAAAAGTTCATGAATCATTTTAACAAATCTTCTCATAAATAACAAAAAGAGATCTTAGGAGATCAAAGATCTTGATTCATAATGAAAATTTAAGTTGTAAGTCCAAGATAACAAAAGAACAATCATGATTCAATTGGATAAACATTCTCTTTAATAAAAGGAAACATAAGAGATAAAAGATCTTGATTCATGCATAATATGTTTCAATTCATCATGATTCATAAAAAAAATTTCAAGTATCAAGTGTAAGATTCGGATAAAACTCATTCAAATTTAATTTGTCAATATCATCAAAATTATATTTAGGAGATTCATAAATAACAAACATAGATTCATCATTAAGGATCTCTATGATGAAAACTCGATAAGATAGAGATTGAAAAAAAAAACGTTACTTTTGTATGTGTTTCAATTTAAGTGATTTATTTCATATAAGCATGCTTTTATCTTTTTTATGCCGAATAAAACCATACATCAACATTTAGGAACAAAAAATAAATTTCCTCATAAAAACCATCAAGACCAAACACATTAAACATAAAGTATCTTCAAACAAAAGATTCAATTTGTCATGATAATATATTTTTCTTTTTATATGCTTCATTTTATGTGATTGATCTCATATAAGTATGCTCGTAGTTTTTCATAAAACATTGTGCATCATATTTAAAACCAAAAGTAATACAAAATCATCAAGATATACATAATTGTTTCTTAAAACATATATAGAATTAATCTTATTTGGTGTGCAAGTATTATCATGAAACATACAATTATTAAAAAAATTAACTAATAAAATCATGAAAAGCACTAAGTGATTTCATAGTAAGGTAAAAAGGATTGATTGAGTCACTTATCTTGTTGTCAAAGATCGTTAAAATGTATTTTATGTCTTCGTCTTCAGATGCACTCGATTCGACCTTAAGTACTTTCTTCTTCTTTTTTGTACACTTGTCTTTGGAGTGTCTCGGCTTCTTGCATTTATAGCAAGTGGTTGTTTCTAGATAGAGTTCATTTTTATTCTTTAATTCTTATTTAATAAAATTTTTAAATTTTATTATTAGGAGTTCAAGATCTTTATCACTCGAGCTTTTGCTTGAGTGGTTTTCTTCTGTTCTAAGTACAATTACCTTCCTGTTCTTTGAAAGATTATTCTCATGTTCATCATGTGCCAAATGAGTCATTTCATAGGTCATCAAGGACCCGATAAGTTCTTCGAGTGAGAAATTATTTAGATCCTTTTTCTCTTGTATTATAATTACTTTCGGTTCCTAACTTTTTAGAAGGGATCTTAGAATCTTGTTTGCAAGTTTAAGATTAGAAAAACCTTTACCAAGATTTTTTAAACTATTGACGACATCTATAAAATGGGTGTACATATCACCAATAATTTCATTTGATTTCATTCGAAATAATTCAAAATCATACATTAACAGATTAATTTTTGAATCTTTAACTCTACTAGTGCCTCCGCGTGTGATTTCAAGTGTGTACTAAATCTCATGTATAGTTTCACAAATAGAAATATGATTAAATTTATTTTTATCTAAGGTACAAAACAAAATATTCATAACTTTTTTATTTAACGAAAAAGTATTCTTTTTTAAATCATTCCATTCATTCATTAGTTTAGAAGACTTTTGAAACTTATTTTCGATGATATTTTATAAATTTAAATCCAAAAAGAGTAAGAAAACTCTTTTTTATATTTTTTTAATATGTGTAGTCTATCCCATTAAACATAAGATGACGAATGATATAGTAACCCTCTTGAAAGTCGAAAATAGTTATTTTTCTTCGGTGTTAAACTAAATAAGAAATAAAGTAGTTCTGATACTAACTATTAGGATCGCAGTCAGCACTGAGTGGGGAGGGGGTGAATTAGTGCAGCGATAAAAATGTTCCGATTTCAAAAAACTTCGGTTCGATTTGGAAGTCGCATTAGAAATCATTTAACTTTGAAAATATTCGTAAAGCAAGTAAGGTAGTATGCAGTATAATTAAATAGCAAAGAGGAGTAGAAGAGAGTGTACACTAAATTTATAATGGTTTGATCATTCGACCTGTGTCCACTCCTAATTCGTCCTTCATCGAGGCCACCGGCATCCACTGATTGATCTTTTTTCAATGGGTGAAGGACAACTACACTTTACAGTCCTTTCTCCTTTTTATAGGTTTAGGAGACAACCTTTACAACCTCACATACCTCTCTCTTAGACTTAACCGAAACTCAAAGCTAGAGGAGAGGAATTTTCACATAATTATAATAGCGTTTTCCCTCTTTTGTTCTCAGTTGGTGTGTATGCTAACCAAGGATGAGAGAGATATTTATAGGCCTCAAGTGGATTTAAATTTGGAGCTAAAATTTGAATCACCCCGAGTCTTTAGGGTGCTAGTGGTACCACCGCCTAGTCTGGCGGTACCACCACCTCATATAGTCTTAGAGATTATATCTTAAAGACAGAGCCACAAGCGGTTCCACCATCTATTCTAGTAGTGTCATCGTTTGACCCACTTGTTGGGTCACTGTTTGAGCCTTTCACTTGACCAACATAGCCTAAACTTGGGTCCAATTGGCCCCTAATTGAATTGGTCTAATTTCAACTTAATTACAAATTAAATCTACTTCGATCTAGATAATTATTACAAAGCTTGAATTAATTATTGTCCGGCATGTCATTAGTTCATCGACGCTTCATCCAATTCTTTGAGGTATCGTCCTCTCTTACGGTCTATTGCCCAATCAGCCAGTTGACCTTCGCAACTTCGATCTCCTTAGCGTAATGTTCGCTCTTCTTGGCCCGATGCCCGAACTCATCGTTCGAAACCTTTTGCTTATACGTTGATTGATCCTTTAGGTCAACGTCCAATCTTCTAATATATTCCAGTCCAGCCTAACTTTCGATTCCTCCTGCTTTAATTGTCTCTTCTTAATCGAAGTTAGTCCTGCATCACTCAAAACGTAGATTAGATCATAAACACTATTAATTGGTTTCATCATCAAAATTCGAGATTCAATAATTTTTATGTACGCACTAATTCACCCCCCATCTTAGTGCCGACTTGATCCTAATAGTTATTGGCATTAAGATATTCAAAGATAGATCTCCATGATTGCTAGAACTATCTTAGAAAGGATATATTAATTATGTTTTGAAGAGATTTAGTTATAATTTTATTCAGCAAATAATAAATATAAAAATTTCAATCAACATAAGTATTTTTAAAATGACTTGAAAATGAATCATATAAAGAAAAATACTTATTATATATGCGTATAACATACTCAAGTCTATACTAAATCAAATATCAATTTTATAGTAGAAATACTAAGTATATATTAAAGTTACCTAGGAATAAAACACTAAAAGGTTACATTGAAAGTCTATATTATACCATAAAAGATATATTGACTAAGTTTTAAAGAGATTTAATATATAATTTTATTCAACAAATGATAAATGTAAAAGTTTTAATGAAAATAAGTATTTTTAAAATGACTTAGAAAATAAATTAGATAAAAAAGTATTGATTATGTATGTATAGTTGGAAATCTATTACGTGCTCAAGTCTATATCAGATCAGATATCAATTTTTATATTCGAAATACTTGGTATATATTAAAGTTACCTAAGAATAAAACATTAAAAGGCTATAAAGAAGGTAATAAAATATTTACAAAGGACGAAGGATTATATGCTCACATATATGAAAATAGATCAACATGAAATGATGGTGTTTTCATATATTAATTCCATAAATTATCTTGATAATAGGAAGTCCACTTGTTAGAACCCTTATGGATTCTAAGCTTGGGGTTGATCTCTTTAGGGGATCGGTCTCCTTGGAACTCTATAGGGGTTCCTTCCTCCAAGTTGCTGCTTAAAGGCTGTTAAAAGGATTGATCTATTTATTATGAAAAGAAGGTGAATACATGACTATTTATAGGGCTTCTAAACCCCAACTCCTAATAGGACTCCTACTTAAGACTCCTACTTCTAATCAACTCCTAATGCTTCTCTAAGAAGCAACTTCCAAATTAATCCTTATCTCGTCGGCCTCTTCACCTCTTTAATAGGGGTCAACTATATAGGATTTATATGAATACCCTTATGATTTACATGTTTGTCCCCTTCAATGAATCTAAATTAGGACTCTCCTAGCTAGAGTCCTAACAGACCCGTCCTCTTCAAATTAGCCTTGTCCTTGAGGTTAACGCTCCATAAATATTGAAAATTTGATCTTCAAGTTGTCATAGTTCTCCCAAGTGGCATCTTTTGCTAGTAGGTTTGCCCACTGCATTAGCACTTCAGTAGTAGGTAGTCGTTGTCGAGTCACGATCCATCAATCAATAATGACACTTGGCTGGGTCTGGAGCTCTCTTTGGATAGACATATTTGGTAGATGGCTTTAGGCTATCTCGTTTTGTCCCAACTTGAACTTCAAACATGACACATGGAAGACTTGATGGATTCAGGAGCTAGCGGGTAAGTCCAATCTGTATGCTACTACTCTGATACGCTCCAAAATCTAGTAGGGTTCATAAAACATAGGTGAAAGCTTTATAGTGCTCTGGTATGGATTAAGGTTTGCTTGTATGGCTGGAGCCGTAGGAAGACCCAATCACCCATTGAAAATTCTCTTTCGCCTTTGTGTTGATCATATTACTGTTTCATCCTTACTTGAGCTGCAATAAGATTATCTTTTAGTAACTTCAGCATTTTGTCTCTATCTTGTAGTTTCATATCTACTTATTTTACTTTAGAGGTGCCCAACATATATTTTGTGGATGAATGATAAGTTGTATTATATCACTACTCAGCCTAGGGAAGCCACTTTGGCCAGTCACTAGTGAAGCATTTGAGGTATGTTTCCAAGCACATGTTCATCACTTTAGTCCTCATCACTTTATCTTCACTTTAGTGCCCTGCATTTGGAATAACTCTATCCAAAATTTGCTCGTGAAGACTCTATCATGATCACTTATAATATATCTTGGCATCCCATGTAATTTTATAATATTTTTTATAAAGATTCGAGTAATACTAGAAACAGTGTAGGGATTATGAACAATGCAAAAGTGAGTATACTTTGTAAGACGATCAACCACGACAAGAATTATACCTTTTTCTTATGATGAGGGAAGCCCTTCGATGAAGTCCACTGATATAACAGTCTATATAGAGTCTGGGATGGGTAGAGGTTTCAGCTTTCCGACTATCTCGTCTTTATGTCGTTGACATACATCACATTATGCTATAAATTCAGCAATAATATTTTTCATCCCTACTAAATAAAAATTTTGCTTAATTCTCTTATAGGTTCTAAGGAACCCGGAGTGCTTAGCTGCAGGTGTGAAATATATCTATTGAAGGATGGTCTTTACGCAAGTAGAATTTGGCACAAGCACAATGCGTCCCTTATAACGCAAGTCTTTTGAGTCTCAACTGTAATGAGTCACGGAGCTTGGTGTTTTCTTCAATTTTTTTATGATCTTATTGGTCTTTGGATCATCTTGTCATTCCCTCCTAATATCCTCAAGGATGTTGTTGGTCGGAAGTGAAAAGATCAAAAATTCTGCTTACTCGGGTAGCCACGAAAGCGCTTCTGCAATAATATTCTCTTTTCTCTTTTGTAAGTTATTTAATCATATCCAAGAAGCTTTGTTACCCATTATTGCTGCTCAGGAGAAGATATCTTTTTATGATCGATCTTGATTTGAAAGCGTCGATCAATCAAGTACAGTCTCCATTTGGCCACCGCATGCACAATCATGAGCATCTCCTTGTTGTAAATAATCATCTTGAGATGAAAAGGAGATAACGCTTTACTAGTATAAGCAAGGGGGTTGCCATCTTGCATTAGTATAGCACTAATTCCGACTTCAGAGGTATCGGCTTCAATAACAAAAGTCTTACCGAAGTTGGATAGCGCTAGTACGGGCGTTATCGACATTGCGGCTTTAAGTTCATTAAAGGCAGTGGTGGCTTTGTCCGACCAATGGAAAGTATCTTTTTTCAACAAGGAAGTAAGGGGTGCACTGATCTTTCCATAGTTTTTCATGAACTTGCGATAGTAGCCTATTAAATCGAGAAAGCCACGTAGTGATTTTATGTTCCTCGTGGTCGGCCAATTTTGCATTACTTCAATTTTGGAGAGGTCCACCGCCACACCTTCCTTTGATATGATATACCGAAGATATTTCACCTTTTGTTGAAGAAAGCTACACTTTGATTTTTTGACAAAAAAATATGTTCTCATAAAATTGTCAAAACAAGTCGTAAGTGCTGAAAATGACTTTCAAGAGAAGGGCTGTAGATAAGGATATCGTCGAAGAAAACTAGCATAAACTTACGAAGATAACTCTAGAAAATATCATTCATAAGGCTCTAGAAGGTGGAGGGAGCATTGGTGAGAACAAAGGGCATTACCAGAAATTCGTAGTGGCCGTTGTGCATTCAAAAGGCGATTTTCGGTATGTCTTCTTCGCACACTCATATTTGATGATACCTGGATTGAAGATCCAGCTTTGTAAAGACTCGTGCTTCCTTTAATTCATCAAGCAATTCATCTACTATTGGAATAGGGTACTTGTCCTTGACAGTTATGCTGTTGAGAGCTTGATAATCAACGCATATTCCCCATGTTTCTATCCTTCTTTTGTATGAGGAGAATCGATGAAAAGTAGGGGCTGCAACTTATAGGGGCTGCAACTTGATCGAATAACTCCTGTTTCAAGAATCACTTTTACAATCCTTTCTATTTCATCATTCTGGAGATGTGGATACTGATATGGTTGAGTATTTACTGGAGGTTTACCCGGAAGAATCAGTATACGATGATCATGCTGGCGGGTAGGAGGTAGGCTGCATGGTTCGTCAAATATATCTAAAAATTTAGCAAGCAAAGGAAGTAGGTTTGAGTCTTTAAATTCAGTTGGCTCTCTTTTAGATTGCTTCTCAAGTTGTACTAAAAAGCCGCTACATACTTTGTGTAAAACTTTCTCCATTCGTTGTGTGTAAATCATTGTTACATCGCCCCCACATTTCCCACGTAGTATCACCTATTTCCTCTTACTGTAAAATTTCAAACTTAGTTTCAAAAAATTCTAAGAAACATCACCTAATGTTGTCAGCCATTCGATATCAAGTATGGCTTCATAATCATCAAGAGGGAGGGGGAAGGAAAATGCAATTATCTCTTGGTCCTGCATCAACAGTTTCACCCACGGGCACATACTATCATACTTCAAAATTCGTCCGTCGGAGACCTTAACATCAAACCTACTATAATTCTTAATAGGGAAGGCCATTCGGACAACCTTACTGTTCATAAAATTATTAGTGCTCCCGGTGTCAATAAGAACTATGATCGGTTGTTATTTTAGAAGTCCTCCCACTTTCATCATTTGTAGGTTCGCGTAATCGGCAAGGGCATACATTGTAATATCAATCGGCTACTGTTCTTCATCAATGACCTCTTCCTCATACTCTTGGACCTCCTCTTCCATGTCTTCAAGTGGTTTAATTAATAGGAGGCGGCCCCTTTTACAGTGATGATTGCGGTTCCACGGCTCATCGCAATGCCAACAAAGGCCTTTTGCTGATCGGTCACATAGTTCTTCTCTTGTCAATTTTTTTTGACAGTGAAGGATGGCTAGGAGTAGAAGGAGGTTTATATGCTGCAGGGTCTAGGAGAGGTTCTCATCCTTCGAGCATCTTGGTTGAGTCGTTCTTTTGTATTCAGACGAAAGAAATCGCAGTCATCACGGTACGGGGCTGCCGCGCCTTAACCTCCCCTTTTATCTCTAGCTTGAATCCTTCGATGAATGTTTTTAACAATTAATGATCAGTTTGATCATGAGCAAGGGGGGATAGCATCTTAAACCTAGTTTGGTACTCTTGAATTGTAGATGTTTGTCGAATCTTTGCGAGTTGGCTATCGATATTTTCATACTCTGTAGGTCCGAAACAGTTCAGCAGCGTGTTCTTAAATTGATTCTATGTTGGAGCCCCATGATTATATTCCATCCAATTGTACCAATAAATAGTATCTCCTTTAAGGTGGATGATAATAATTTCCACCATAGCATCATCCGACATTCGGTAATAGTGAAAGAAACGTTCAGCGCGCGAAATCCACCCCGCTAGGTCTCCTTCTTCCCATCACGGGAAGTCCACCCTCATGCATGGCTGAAGCATGTCTGAAGGCTATCTATCCTTCTCTGGAGGCCTCTCTGAACTCTCTCCTCACTGAAATTTGGTTGGACTCATGGTTATCAAATTCTGAATTCTGCAAACAAAACGCGTAATTTATCCTTCAAGCTCGATTCAAGCCGTGATTCAATCTGAGATTCCAATGCTTCAAATTTGGCATCAATTGGATGTTGAGAAGCCATAGCATATGCCTGTAGATCAGAGATGCTCTTGTCTTTTTTTTCTATTAACAGGTTAATGGCATGGGGTGGTGAAAGATTCGAACAATAGATCGGTGATAGAAGGTTTTGACTGTAATGGTTTACTATTTTGGGCTACGGTTGTTGATGCTGTTAGGGTTATGAAAATAGGTTATGACAATTGTATCTTAAGGCTATAGGGATGCCCTAAAGTCATCTTAGTTGGTGATAGCAAGGTGGCTAGTGTTTGGTAGGTTATAGAGAAGAAAAAAGACAAAGGTGCAATACCAGATTTTTCATCGAACAAATTCTAATAGTAAATTTATAATTTTTTCTAGCAATTATCAATAGAGATTCAAGTAAAACTTAAAAGAAATCTATTGGTAAGTGAGAGGTAATACTGTTAAAAATTTTATAGAAGGAAATGACAACAAGAGGTTCGGCAAAATTGAGGATCACGGAAAGGTACTACAATAGATTTTTACATCTAAAGTGCAATAGTTTGGACGTAAAAGATCAGTGGTCTATATTAAGAATTTTTTGATGAAACCAAAGGGAAATCCACTATAAAGAAGTGTCTAAGCCATCATTAAAATTTTGTCGAGATTTGGCCAGAAAAAATATAGTAGCAAGATCAAATAAATAGTGCTATGTGGTTGGAATTTTGCAGTACATCTTTTGTCGTAGAGATGAAAACTTTATGACGAAAAGTTTATGTAGCAATATAGGAATATTTTTTTTGGATTTTTGAATAAGGATAACTAAATTATAGTAGTAGTAAGGTAGAAAACTAGAACTTGTTACAATTCACGGGGAGATCAAAGGATGATCCGCGGTGGTGGAGATAACGATGAAATTCAACGATAATCTTTTAAGCAATTGTGAGAATTGCTTTGTGCTGCTGTAGAGGGCTGATGGATGGCTGCGGAAGGGTAACGAGACCCCAAGAACGTTGCTTTGATACTAAGTGTTAGAATTCTTACGGATTCTAAGCTTGGGGTTGATATCTTTAGGGGATCGACCTCCTTGAAACTCTATAGGGGTTCTTTCCTCTAAATTGTTGCTCAAAGGTTGCTAAAATGATTGATCTATTCATTATGAAAGAGGGTGCATACATGGCTATTTATAGGGCTTCTAAACCCAACTCCTAATAGGACTCCTACTCAAGACTCCCACTTCTAATTAATTTCTTCTACTCAAGACTCATACTTTTAATCAACTTTTCCTACTCAAGACTCCTACTTCTAATCAACTCTTAATGTTTATCTAAGAAGCAACCTCCAAACTAATCCAAATCTAGCTGGCCTCTTCACTTCTCTAATATAGGTTGACTAGATAGGATTTACATGAATACCCTTAGGGTTTACATGTTTGTCCCCTTCAATGAAACTAAATTAAGACTCTCCTAGCTAGAGTCCTAATACCACTTTATGTTTCATATTTATTAGTTTAAAAGGTAATTTATAGGAAAAAATATTAAATAATATATTATTATATTATCAATAATAAAAATTGATTTTGTGGTATGCTTATAGACCACTAATTAAGCTTTATGGTTATGAAAATTTATCTAAGAACTTTGTGTGGTCAATTTCAATTGCCAAGTTACTGTAGATATTTTGTTATATATCACAATAGTTTTATTTTCTATGAATAGTAAGTAATCTAGTAGCTTTGTGTATTATGATATAAAGTATTTGATGGTTAGAGAAAATAATATAAAACTAATTAATATTAATTAAGAACTTAGGTTTTACTATATTGATTGTTGATCCATTCACTTATGACTTAACCTAAATTATTTAAAAGAATATATTCTTATGTTTGAGCTTGTGAGCAATTTATAAAAATTATGGTGATATATATTTGAGTGGATATTATAATTAATATTCTTATTTATGTAATTTTGAACTATATTAGAAAGGATTAATAGTGTTATGGTATATGGAACAAAGTATGATGTTGATGACATATAATCATTATGATTAGAATGGATAATCAGACTTAATGTGATATTATGTTTATTGGACTTATTGGCCTATTTTATAAAATTCATATGCATATGTAAAATATTTTTTTTAAAGTTTTAGAATCCAATTAAGTAAAATTATTTTTAAATAAATTTTTATTTTATTTATTTTGATTTTAATTCTTTTTATATATTACAAATTAATAGATCAAGTAACAAAATGTTAGATTATGTGACCCTATCTAATTGGGTGAGATATATTATAGATATGATTATATTCTGATTATGGTTATTGGGTAATAGAAATGAAGTTTAATTATCCTAAAATTTTTTAGGAGATAACTTTAATAAGAGAGACTATATTAATTATTTATTTTAGACTCTCTATTCTTACTTATAAAAGGACTTCTAAAACAAAACTTATTGAGAGATTGTAAATCTTTTCTTATCTCATCTTTGTCTCTAATCCATCGTTTATAGTGATCCTATGAAAGATAGAAAGAGAAGAGAAGATGAGCTTGGTTCTCCTTGTTGATCGACACATCTATGATGCTCGCATTACATATAAAGGCTTTTTGAATTATATCAAAAGATACATGTCGTATATTTGATCTATTGTTATTTAATTTTAATTTTTGATATTAAAATTTTTCCTATAAAGTAGTATAATCATAATTTTTATTTTTTAATTACTATTCATAATTTTTTACTATTTATAATCTAATTTTAATTTTTAAAAATTTATAAATTATCACTTTACAAATAAACATAGATATCATCCCCATCTTCTTCCTTCTTAATTTATTATTTCTCATTATCAGCTTCTTCTTACTCCTCCCTATCCCCTTCTTCTTATTCTTTCTCCTTCTCCTAGTATTCTTCTAAATAATAAAATAATATTTTCTTTTTTTTTAGAAATTATCGATGATAAGAGATTGCAGATAGTAAAAAGATGCTGTGAATAATAATCTTAGCATTATAATATGCTTACGATTAAGTTAATAATTATATATATATACATATATATATATATATATATATATATATATAATATATATATATATATATATATATATATATATATATATATGCATATATATATACATATATATATATATATATATATATATATATATATATATATATACATATATATATATATATATATATATATATATATACATATATATATATACATATATATATATATATATATATATATATATATATATATATATATATATATATACATATGTATATATGTATATATATACATATATATATACATATATATATACATATGTATATACATATATATCAAATTATTCTGTGGCTTTTGATCTAAGATTAAAATATAAATTGACTTATGAGAGTTCAGATAATATGAAATTGAGTTGCCTTATGTTTTTTCGTTAAATTTGTTAGACGAGGATGACAGATGAGATCTGTTCTATGCTGCAAAAAAAAGGAAAAAAAAAAAACAAAGGAGCTCTGTGCTCGTTGTTAATTGACATCCGTATAAAAATTAGACAATGATCTTTTCCGACCGGTATTTGAGTTCGGACCCGTATCTGTTCGATCCGACCCGATCCGACGGCCGGGATACAGCTGGGCCCCGGAGACAAGTCATCCGGGTGCAGATATGGGTGAATCCAGAATCACTGTAGCGCGAATCCCACTGCCGTCGCCAACAGATTTGCTGCGTCGTCCCGAGTAAATTGTCCGGAGACGTTGAGTAGAAGACCAGCTCCCATCTTCCTCTCTCTCCCCCTTCCGCTCCTCAAATCCCAATACCATTGACTCCTTGCGTTCTAGGGTTCCCGTTCTCTTCTAATCTGCCCCTCTCTTCTCAAAAAAACCCTCTTCCTTGGTGGAAGTCGGAGGGGGCGACCCATGGCGTACGTCGACCACGCCTTCTCCATCTCCGACGAGGACGTCATAATGGGCGACTCCAGCTGCGCCATCCAGAATCGCCCCCCTGTCAAGGAGATCGCCTTCGCCGTTTCCCTCCTCGTCTTCGGCTCCCTGTCCATCGTCATCGGTTCCGTCATGGCCGCCAACCGCATCGGCGGCGATCGCGCCCACGGTAACTGAATCTTCCCTAGATTTTACGATCAATTATTTAGGAATTTTTGTGATTTTTCGTTTGGTTGTGGATGGATTAGGTTTTTTTTTTGCGATATTGGGGTCGGTGTTGTTCCTGCCGGGGTTTTACTACACGAGGATAGCTTATTATGCATATAAGGGTTACAAAGGCTTCTCCTTTGACAATATTCCCTCTGTCTAAGGGAATATTCACCATTTCAAACTCTCCATGATGGGTTAATTTGCTCTCTATGCCTCCTCCACTGTTTA
This sequence comes from Musa beccarii, assembly GCA_024322285.1. Lineage (NCBI taxonomy): Eukaryota > Viridiplantae > Streptophyta > Magnoliopsida > Zingiberales > Musaceae > Musa > Musa beccarii. The sequence continues at coordinate 31,778,856 of CM044395.1, read as the reverse complement.
AATAAATACTTTGATGAGGCTTTAGTAGTGTTCTTTATGTCTTAATCGTTTGTTCTTCTGGCACAGTTTGCAATGCAAATGCTGTAGAGTTATGGACGTTCTAATTAGCATGTTAGATTTTTAAGTTGGCAAGTATTTTTGGATTGTTAAAACTGGATCAAGCATTCAATGGCAATCACAAAAATGCATATTTTGCTGTTTTTTTTATTTTAGCAAAAGTGAAACTATATTAATTTAAACCACTGGAAACAAAAGAGAAGCCTGCGGATCGTCCGCAGCATACAAAAAGGAGCTACCGAGCTTTGCCATAAGCAGCAACCAAATGGCTCACAACATTTGCAGATCTAGGCAGATGAGACATTCACCACATTCAGTTTGTCAAAAAGATAGAAAATATCGCTAAGGATAGATCTCAGCAGCAAAGGGATCAGAACAAATCCCTGGACAAAATTGACTATGGATAAGTGGAGGAAGTCTGCAGCTTTGAGTCCTTCCAATAGCGCCAAAGCTTCAGCCATGAGAGGGTTAGCTGCTTTGCCAGGACCACCTCCAATCCAAAGCGGAGTGTTTGCAGAATTTTGAATGTAAAATCCGACACCTGCAGGTAGGTCAGCAGAGACAAATGAGCCACCAAATGTTAGCAAATGGCTAAAACTTACATGTAGATCCCCTGGGCCTCCTATGATCTCAACAGAGCCCTCAGGGCCCTGGCCGGACTCCAAAATGTCCTTAACAGTGGACAGGGTCTTTCTCTAGAGTGAGGAAACATTGGCAGAACTGTTGCGATACTTGGGTCGATTGTTCCACAATAACAAAAAAGAAGTAGAAATAATACAGAGGAGCCTGTCACAGGAGGAGTAGTCAAGTGAGGAACCCTCCTCGATCCTGGTTCCTTGAGACCAAGAAGAAAAGAATAATACAGAGGTGAAGATGCTGCTGCAAAGCAGCCGGGTAGGCCTGTGCAAAGCGACATTCTAGCAGAATATGTGGAGATGAGTCAAGGTATATTCTAGCAGAATATTTTGTGGAGATGAGTCAAGGTATAATTTTGAGCAAAAGATATAATTTGATCTGGATTTGTGTTGCTGCTCAATATTTTGATCAATCATGCGGTAGATCATACTATGTTACTATTAGTACTGGCTTAAGGACATTTAAACACCCACTATCTTTCCATAAGCTATTAGAATTGGCTTCTTTGTGTTTGTGTGTGTTTATGGCACAACTGCATCTAAATCTTCTTTGTGCCTTGATTGTATCTCTCCAGAAAATTGTTTTAATCTGAATCTTCACTTTGGAAGCCTCAACTTTGTGTGAGTTTGCTGATTCCGTGGCTTGCTAATGATGCAATTTGCATACTTTTGAAGATTTGAGATGCAATTCTTACTTGATTACAATTTCATGGCCTTTGTCTCTTGTTTTACCGTGCAGAGTGATTTGTTCATGTCCTGTTGGTACTTGCAATGCTTGCATTTCACACTAATGTTTGGTTAGCCTACATAATTTCAAAACAGAGATTTTTGATAATAACCACTACATCGAGTAAGGAATTGATGTATATCTCGTGTGCCAATTCAGTCAGAGGAACCTTTTTATTCCAAACTTGGTAACATAACCAAGGAATTGATGTATATCTTGTTTGAAGTGTTTTGTCTGAAAATTGGTCCATTCAAGATGGAAACAAGAGAGACATGGATATGGAATATGAGTATCTTTCTTTTTTAACATACGAAATTTTTTTTCTCATCCCCGGCTGAATCAATTTTGATGGTCATATCGTTGGTCAATCAAATTGACAACTATATGAGTAATTTATATGTACAAGAAACTCCATCATAATCCTTTGGGCATCATGTTGGTAATCACGTTTGTACTAGCATTTGAGAAAGAATTGCAGTGCATGAGAATTGGCATTCGATGCACTTATTTTTAACCGTTCATCAACTCAAAACTATCGAGTTGTTATGAATATCGTAACCCAATCTGATCTCCATTTGGAATTTCTTGAAAGTACAGCTCAATTGAATCAAACCGAGTCGGGTACTCGATTTATTGTTTGTGGTTGATTCATGAACGAGCCCTACTAACCCAACCCAAATTAAGGTCGGATTTGGGTTTGGTTCAGATTCTCTTCAATTCTTGACGGCACCAATACCAAGTAAGCCGACCCGGGCCAGCGCTACTCGTGGATTGGGCCGGACGGGTTCAGATCGAACCCAAGCCAAGCCTAGCCAACCCAAGATGCATAGATCGTCGCCGGTTTATCTTTTGAGGCCGGCGCACGTCATGATTGACGTAGCCGGTACACGCCGTGGAGCCAGGTTTTGGGGAAAAACCAGTGGAAAGAAACGAAAGCGAGCCCCGCCCTTCGTCCCTCACGATACGTGGTGCCTTCTTGCGGCCGCTCCCGCCGTCTCCCCGCTGCTGCCCAACTCTGCTCCCCGCCTTCTCCCTCACTGTCTTTCTTTTTGATCTCTCCTCTACGAAACGCATCCCTCCCCCCCACTTTTCCCTTCTCACCATGTGCGTCTTCTGTATGTTGAACCCGTTCTTGATCGGCTGATGAGGTTGAGTCAGGTTCAAGAAACGAGGATTCGCCCATGGCGGACTTCCTCCCTCGCTTGATCTTTGTCGTCTGTGTGTCGAATGCCGCATTGATCGGCTGATGAGATCGAGTCGGGTTCAAGAAACGAGGTTTAGCCCATGAGGAATGCTTTCCGCGGACTGCTCTTCCATCAGCGCCGCCGGGGTCTACTCTCCTCTCCGTGTATCTCCCCCTTGTGCGATTTCTTGATTCCTCCTCGACAGGTAGAGGAGTGCTTGCTGATGAGAGCCGCAGCTGTCATCCGGATCAGAAGCCCACACTGGGTCGTGCCATTCCATTTTACTCTAATTCGGCAGTGAGTGCTCGTTCTTTTCTGGCATTCCTTCTGTTCTTGGAATTACCTACTTTTTCTGTGCTTAAATTTGTCGCGGTGTTGTAGGTTGTCGACTGGCTTTACGAGTGTCCATGGCGAGAGGCCGTCTGCGGAGTATGCGAAGCTGCGGAAGGAGTCGCTGGAGACCGAGTTCGGGCACATCCTCGGAGCCCATGGGTCGAAAACATGGTTTGCTTACCATCGTTTTGGTCCGTTCTTGGCGTTGTACCGAGCGGCCATCATATCCTTCTACCTGGCGAAACTGACCGTATGGCATTTCTTTGTCCGCGACATACACAAGCGAGCTGCCAAGGTATCCCACTCTTCCTCCAAGCCCTTGATTTCTATTGATTAAATAGACTGTCACGTTTTGGGTTTGAGCTTGTCTAGTTATTTCTGTTGGGTTCTTGGACCTCCATTTGGTCTGTGAATACTGGTTCATTCTTGTTTCTTGAAGCTTCTTTGAGGACGTAGCAATCACTTAGATATAAAACGAATGAAGAATGCAATTGCGCACATGTGCAGTAGGTGTGCTTAAAAGTTTTCTTTGTAGTTTGAATGCGAGTATTGAAAGAGGGCACCTCGTGAAGGAGATTACGATTTGGACTTAAGTACAGGTTCAATGATCTTAATCTTTTTGCAATACAAATAAGTTCTTTTTAGTTTGTATTGACATGAAGCTTTATTCTGAAAAAACAGTCACGCACATCTTTAACCTTCTGGCTAAAGACTGCTATGCTGGCATGAGGAACCATATGCTTGCCGCAGGGATTGAGTATTTATGATACTAGATTGGTTGTTTGATATTTGTGTTTTTCCAGCTTCAGATATTCTTCTAGTTTTTTTCTTGGATAGTTTGTGTAATTAGACTTTTCTGTCTATTCCAGTTTCGAAAGACTCTTATTCGGTTGGGTCCCTTCTATATCAAGGTAATAAAAAAAATCAGTATAGATATTTGCAATCACATAATCTTCTCTCTGCGTTGCTCGTTTCTTTTGAAGTATGTTGACATTTTACGATCTCAAGTACTCCCTGCTTTGTATCAATTTCTTGGGAAAGGATTCTTCTTTCTGTTCTTGTGAAGAAGAATCTTAGTCAATGATATCTCATGCAAGCCTGGAGTTGGTGAAAATCTATTTTTTTTTATTAATTTTGTACATATACATGTTCTTATAGAAGCCCATGGGGGATGTTCCAAGAACCTGGATTGTTATGGTGGGATGAAGAATACATTTTTTGCTGGTGGTTGGATTTCTCATTTATTTTCTGTTGGCAGTTCTGAGTAGTTTTGTAAGTTTGTAGGTAGAAATGGACTCTGAACCAAATATAATAATCATGATTTGCACCTGTATCATGTTGTTTTTATGTAAAATAAAAAAGGTAAAGTACAAAAGCTATTACAATACATGAGTAGTGATAAAATCTTGTGTTATCCATCTGAGCTTCCCCTAAATTTATTGTTAGGAAATGCAACAAAGAAGAGGATGAAAAAACACTATGGAAACCAATAACAAACACACGATCAAGAACACTATAGGAAATGTATTTAGGCTTGAATAATCACTTTCCTAAAAACGATATTTGCACCCTCTTCTTAACAAGATTGCTATGGGTTTGATGCAAATAGTTTTAGTAGATATTACAAGCCTTTAGAAGATCTATATTGAGCAAACAATAAAGAATCTTCAAAGAGGAATTAGAAAATGTCTAATTCAATCACTTGGAGAGTTATCAAGAAAGAAGAAGAATCTAAAAGAGATGTTGTTCATAACTTACTCTTAAATACCTATTTATAGATATTTTCGCAAAAGACAATCTTTGAAAAATAACTATAAAGGAAACCACCTTTTCAAATAACTCTTTTGAAAAGAAAACCTTTTTTTTTAATTTGAACAATTTATAACAATCCTCCACTTGTTCAAATTAGATTTTTTTTTTCTCCAAGTGATTAAATAGTATTTATGAATAAAGTAATATATCTTTCGATTTGAATATTACCTTAGTGTAAGCATCACAAAGCGAAGTGAAGTCGAAATCCCAAATAGCATAAAAGCTTTGAATTTGTTATTCCTAATGACAACACCGGTGATACCACACATAAATACAACATCCTTGTATTCCTCATAAATTCTCACTAAGTCCTAATATAGTCTTGGGCTCATCCAGGTTCATGAACTTTTATGAGAGAAACTCTAACTCTCAATCGAAGCGGCACTACTTCTAAGTTCATATAGGTGAAATTCTTATAGTATCTTTGTCACTCTTTAAGATACTTGTCCTAACTTGACTGAACTTCATTAAGAGTATAATTAACTCAACCATCATTCGGTGACAACTAGTACTTTAACATCTTTAGATGGGATTAGTAAAATATTTCAAAGTGCTGAACCACTCCACATGTCAATGGCTTATTCTTACCCTTTGAACTCTTCATTACTCATTTCATAATGTTGAGTAGGGTTACTATCATTGGTGGATCTTTTATTCAAGGAGTTTCAGCCTCATCCATTTTGATGTTGATCTTACAACTTCTCTTGTAAGAGGTTTGGTGAATGGATTAGCCAAATTTTCACTTGTTTTCACGAATGTGAGTGAAATAATCCCACTCTTGATTAATTTCCTCACATAATCATGTCTAAGACTTATGTGCCTTGACTTTCCATTATATTTTACTATACGCACGAGCTAAAGTGGCTTGATTATCACAAAGTATAGAAATTGAATTCACACTCTTAGTAGTCAATAGAATTTCTAATAGAAAGTCCCTCAACCATTCATCCTCCTTTCCTGCTTTCGCTAGAGCAACAAATTTCGATTCCATAGTTAAGTGAGTTATACACGTTTGTTTCTTGCTCTTCCAAGAAACAGTGCCACCTCTCAAGGTGAACACCTAACCAGTAGTGGATTTGTTATCTCCAAAACTCGATATCCAACTTGCGTCAATATATCCTTCTAAAATAGCAGGAAATTTTGAGTATTGCAGGCCATAATCTTTGGTTCGTTTAAGGTACCCAAGAACTCTTTCAATAGCCTTCCAATACTCTACATTTGGATTGCTAGTAAATCTACTCAATTTACTAACTGTAAATGCTATATCAGGTCTTGTGCACTGCGTTGCATACAAAAGACTTCCTATGGCACTTGAGTATTCTACTTGAGCCACTGTTCTTCCAACATTCTTTACTAATTTGATACTTGGGTCAAATGGGGTATTTACTTCTTTGATTTTTAAGTGATTGAACTTCTCCAGTACTTTCTCTATATAATGAGTTTGACTCAAAACATATCTCTCACTATTTCTTTTTTACCTTGATACCTAGTATGATATCAACTTGTCCAAGATCTTTCATCTTAAATGTTGAAGATAGAAACCTCTTTGTTTCTATAACACCTTTCATGTCGTTCCTCACTATTAGTATATCATCAACATAAAGGCAAACTATCACCATATAGTCATCATAAGTTTTGAGATAAACACATTTATCCGCAACATTATGAACAAATCCATTAGAAAGAATTGTTGCATCAAATCTCTCATGCCAATGTTTTGGAGCTTGCTTTAAACCATATAATGACTTAATAAGTTTACACATTTTATGTTCATTTCTCGGTAGAACAAAACCTTCGGGTTGTTCCATATATACCTCCTCATCGAGGTTTCTATTTAGAAATGCCGTTTTGACATCCATTTGATGAACATAAAGATAAAAAATTGATGCTAAAGCAAAAATAATTCTAATAGATGTGATCCTAGCCATAGGTGCATATGTGTCAAAATAATCTATTCCTTTTGTCGAAAGCCTTTAGCAACTAACCTTGCTTTGAATGTTTAGAGAGTACCATCTGCATGATACTTCCTACGAAATACCCATTTACAACGAATAGGTTTAGAGGCAAAAGGTAAATCGACAAGTTCCCAAGTGTGGTTTGATATAATAGAATCCATCTTATCATTAATAGCATCTTTCCCAAGCAGCATCACGAGGGGCCATAGCTTCTTTAAACGTTTTAGGATCATCTTCCACTTGTGAAACAAGAGGAATTGTTCTTAAGACTCTCTCAGTAGCTCCTTCTACAAGATAAAAGAAAATACTTTGAGAATCAATCTCATCAGATCCTAATGTTTTTGCTTTTTGTACATGAGTGCTTCTCCTTAATTCATGAGATTGCACTCCAACCTCTTGTGAACTTGATTGATGTCCAACCAAAGGAATATTAGGTTGCTCACCAACCTTTTGAAATGTCTCCACTAGTGACTCTTCACTTGTTGGAGGATGAACATTATTACTTGAAGTCATCAAGTGTTCAAAGAATTCCACATCTCGAGATTCTATTATGATATTAGATTCCAAATTAAGAAGTCTAAGCTTTGCTATTTGAGGCATAGTTTACAAATCAACATTTGATTCCTTTAGGTCCCAACTTTGTCCTTTGAGGATCATTATTCTTGCAATACGCAAGACACCCCCACACTTTAAAATAACCAATGTTAGGTTGTTTTTCTTTCCATAACTCTTATGGAGAGATCTTGTTCTTTTTATAAGGAATTCTATTTGAAATATGACATGCAACCAATAAAGCTTCTCCCCACAAATTATAAGATAATTTAACATGTAACAACATAGCATTTATCATCTCTAGATAAATTCTATTTTTTCTTTCTGTTAATCCATTTTACTCAGGTGTTCTAAGTGTTGAACATTCATGAATTATGCTATGTTGTTCACAAAACAAGTTAAATTCATTAAGAAAATATTTTCCTCCTCTATCACTTCTTAAAACTTTAATTTTTTTCCCTAATTGATTTTCAACGTCTAAAATATGCCTTAAAAGCATTAAAAGCATCATTTTTATGTTTCAATAAGTAAACATATGTGAACCTAGACATATCATATGTAAAAGTAATAAAATATCTATTGCCTCCTCTTATTAACATGACATTTAATTCACATATATCAGAATGTATTAAATCTAACAAATTAGTATGCCTTTCAACACTTTTGAAGGGTCTCTTTGTCATATTTGATTTAACACAAATTTCACTTTTATTTAGATTATCAAAATGATAATTTATTAAGTTATACTTAACCATTCTTTTAATGGTGCTAGTTCTAATATGTGCTAATCTGTCATACCATAATAAATAAGAATCAACAATATAAACAAAAACAACATCTTTATTAAATTTAGAATCATGATCAACAATAGATAATTTGACTATTCTCTCAGTGGACTAGCTTTTTCCAACAAAAGTTCCGTTACGGGATAGAATTAACTCCAAGATTCAAATACAGATTTAATTCTAGGTTTGCCAAGGAGATTCCTACTCACTAAATTTCTACTCATATTTGGTACATGAACAACATTAGTAAGAGTGACTTTCTTTCCCAAAGTGAAAGTGAGTTCTACATTTCCCTTCCCAATCACCTTAGAACGAACTTCATTTCCCATTTGAATTTCTTTCCCATCCGTGACTTCTTTGTAAGTCTTGAAGAGTGTCTTATCATAGCAAACATGAACAGTATCTGTGACTTCTTTGTAAGTCTTGAAGAGTGTCTTATCATAGCAAACATGAACAGTAGCACAAGTATCACACCACCAACCAGAAACTTTGCCAAATATGGCATTCACTTCATTCACCGTAGCGATTATATTATCATCTCCCTCAACGGAGTTGACTTTTGGTTTCTAGCCTTTCTTAAATCTGCAATCCCTAGCAAAATGGCTAGGTTTTCCACAAACAAAACAGTCTCCACTCTTTGGCTTCTAAATTTTCCTTGATCCCTTTTGGGTCAAGATGATTCTCCTTGTTTTGCTTGCTTTTGTTGGAATTCTTAGGTTGATTCACAATATTTGCTTTTATATTGCCCAAAGAGTTCTCACTCTTGTCTCTCGTCCTTGATTCCTCCTCGATTCGAAGATGTTTTTGAATTTGCTCCAAAGTGATATCCTTGGAGCTATGTAAAATCTTCTTCCTATACCCTTTTCAAGATGAAGACAATCTGGCTATTATAACCCTTACTTAAAAAGGTTCAAGAAGTTCAATTTTTTCAGCCTTCAATTGATTAACAATGATCTGCAACTCATGCACTTGTGCCAAGATTGGCTTGTCATCCACAAACTTGTAATCAAAATATTTAGAAATTAAAACTTTCTTTGTATCTTCCTCCTCGACTTGGTACTTGAATTTCAAAATATTCCAAATTGCTTTTGTAGATGGTTTCATCGTATAAAGATCATAAAGCCGGTCCGAAAGAACATTGAGAATGTGTCCTCTACGCATAACTTCATCTTCATTTCTCTTCTTTCATTCAGCCTTGGCTTTATCGGTGTCATTGCTGGTTAGGTCAGGAATTGGTTGAAGATTTAGATCAACCACATAGAAAATCTTCTAAGCAGTTAACATGAACTTCATCTTGTCTTGCCAACCGGTGAAATTTGTTCCATCAAAACGATCCAAACGAACAAAATCTTGATATAGCAATTTGATGGTATTTGTGGCTTCCATGGTGAATTTGTATAAACTCACATGATATTGTTTTTAGATTGTTGGGAAATGCAACAAAGAGGAGGATGAAAAAACACTATGGAAACTAATAACAAACACGATCAAGAACACTATAGGAATGTGTTTAGGCTTGAAACGTATATAAACACTTTCCTAAAGACGATATTTGCACCCTCTTCTCAAGAAGATTGCTATGGGTTTGATGCAAATAATTTTAGTGGATATGATAAGCCTTTAGAAGATCTATATTGAGCAAACAATAAAGAATCTTCAAAGAGGAATTAGAGAATGTCTAATTCAATTACTTGGAGAGTTATCAAGAAGAAAAAAGAATCTTAAAGAGATGTTCATAATTTACTCTCAAATACCTATTTATATATATTTTCACAAAAGACACAACCTTTGAAAAATAACTACCAAAATAACTACAAAGGAAACCATCTTTTCAAATAACTCTTTTGAAAAGAAAACTTTTTTTTTTATTTGAACAATTTATAACATTTATGTGGTAGGTTTTGATGAAAGCAAATGGAATGATGAGTGCCTTTGCTGGAAGCATCTCATGTTCTACTTAAAAGTTATTCTCAAGCTCATATATGAACATGCTTGCCAGGTGTGTAATGGCTAATTATTTTTTATATATCAAGGATTTTAATTTTGAATAATACCATTCGTACTGGGCGGTACATACCGGTCTGTCAACAGACCGGTACACGGACCGTCCGCTACCGATGGATCGGTGAGGGATAAAAAGAAAGGGAGAAGAAAGGTCGGTGATGGAGAAGAAAGAAGAGGGAAAAGAGAGAAAAAACCTGGATCCGGCCCGGCACGGCGACGTTGTGGGGAGAAGCGATTTCTTCTCCCCAGCAGAAGAAATCGAGCGAGAGGCGACGCCTTTTTTTTTTTTGTCGCTCAAGGAAACCGAGCGATGATGCTCCGGCGACGCCTTTCCCTATGTTTTTGCGTGGGGAAACCGAGCGACGTCGCTTTTTTTGCGTCGAGAAATCGAGGTGTGACAACCTTTCCCTTCATAGGAAACCATGGCAATGTCGCCTTGGTGACGTCGCCTTTCCCTTTGCGTAGGGAAATCGAGGCAACATCACCTTTCCGTTCGCGTGGGGAAATCGAGCGGTCCTCGTGCGTTCGGTCTTTATATATATATATATATATATATATATATATATATATATATATATATATATATATATATATATATATATATACCGAGCGGTATACCGAAATATACCGCTCGGTATATTATACCGTGCACCGTACTGCATCGAGCTAAATTCGAAACTCCGGTATGGTACGAAATTAAAAACCTTATTATATATTCCACTGGACCTGTCTATAAACATTATAGGGTGGTGTACAAGCATACTAAAGTAGTTATACTACAGTAGTTAAGCTTTTGGTCCAAGCTTATTGCCAACTGACTATAGGAGGGCTCATTATTATACACCACAAAGCGCCTGGTAAAGTAGCCTAGTCAAAAGACATGCTCATATCTGATGCAAGAAGAAATTCTTGAAGGTAAAGGCACCTTAATCTTGGACAAATATCTTCTCTCGCTTGTGGCTTCTGAATCCATCCAACTAGATACATGTTTGGGATCTATTTATATGGTATGTTTGAGAATGGCTTGTGATAAATATTTGAATAGCACCTTTATGTTTCTTTCAGATGTTTTTGGATGATGCATGATATCTAAACAAGCAGATTATTTATATACTATGGATCTAATTATATATTATTATTATCATTATTATTTTTTGCAGCTTGGACAAGCGCTTAGCACAAGGCCTGATATTTTACCCAGTGCTTATTGTCAAGAGCTCTCTAAATTACAGGTATCTATAATCCAAGTTAATTAGGTTGTCAGGAAATCCAAATATTTGAACTCTTTGTCCATTTTTTGATAAATTCTATTTCAATTTTCCTTTCTTTGTTTTTCTTTTTTTGTGCTTGCATCTGTGCCCCCAAATTCAATACTATCATCTAAGTGCAGTAAATGTACCACGGCAAGTTTTAATTTACTTATGCTGAGATCATTTAGATTGTATCCACATCCATAGAAGATGTTCCTGCATGTTCTTGCTCTACAATTTACTGTGTTTTTCATCGAGAAGAAACTTAATCTGCCAATAGTTACTGTTTCATACTTATAATTGATATTTTTTAGTTCATTTTTTTCTTCATTCATTCTGCGTGATCTTTTGATTCTCATTGGTTTTGAACAAGAAAGTTCCACCCTTTTAACTTTGTGCCAGAATTGGGCCTCTGTGCCAAAGTTTGATCATGCAAACTTTGTGCCGAAGCTTCTGTTTTACTGTTTCATACTTATAATTGATCTTTTTGACTTCCCTAGGTTTGTCCCAAATTTGTCCGACTTCCTTCCATGAAACCACAGCATTTGATTGGCTAATTTACTGTAATTTCAACATAAAATGACTAATTTTCTTTGCTTAGTAGCTCAATGTTTGCATTAACAAAAGGGAAAAAGAAAGAAACACTTCACAATTAAGAGTGTTGGTACAAAATCTACCAAAAGAATGTCCTGTGTGCAATTTTATCAAGTTCATTGTGCTATGAATGAATTTGACATGGATCATTTTGGATGATCCTATGCCTCATCCTATTGTTACCAAGTGTTTGTGCCAATAGAGTAGCTTAGTATGACAATTTGAGCATGAAAGTTTTTTTGTTAAATTTAATATGCAAATAAGTTATACTTCCTTTATATTTAATGAGATGCAGTTACATTGAAATGCTATCTGATTGAACTGTGCTTGTTACCTTTTCAAACTGGCCATATTCTGCCGTTCATTCTGTATGTCATAATTCATTCTGTATGTCATAATTTTCTTGTATTCCTTATGTCAATGCAAATGAATATTATCATAATATACTGGCACTTGTATCATTTTGTTACGATCACACATTTGCATTAAACAAAGTGGCACACATCTCGACCTTGCAATCCGCCAATCCCTGTTCTCTTCATTCCTGTTTTGCTTATTTAATCATTGATGAATCCAAAATGGAGGTCTCCAAAATCTATACTGCAGAGGGTTCTCAATGGATTTTGGGCATGTGCTTTGTACAAATTGTATCCACCTTCTGTAGACTTTGCAACACTTATTGTGCTCTGTCAAACCTGAACTGATAAATACATATCCATACAAACTTCCATGGTGTGTTACTTGCAGTTTTGTTGGTTGATTTAGTGGTGTTAATGGGCGCTCGAGTGCTCGCCTAGGCACTTGAGCGAGGTGAGGCAACGCCCCGAGCACCTTGCATGACCTTTGGGTGACACGATTCACTAAAGCACTGCCTACGCGCTTGCTTGAGCCCATGCACCAGGCAAGCATTCGAGTGAAAGGGGCATGACACAAGAGATTGGATGAGAAAGGATAAGAGATTGGAAGAGAAAGGGGCCCAGGGAGAAGGAGGGCAGCAACCTGAAGGCGAATACAACGGAATCGATCAGTGCTCAGCGGTGGATGGGAGGGCAGAAGACGTGATTTCGTTGGAAGACGAAAAGCCAAGGTTTTGAAGGGAATTGGGGGATGATAGAAGCCGATCCCTTTTGCTCTCTCTCTCTCTCTCTCTCTCTCTCTCTCCTCATTTCTCTTTCACAATCTACCTTTTCTCACGCCCAAGATGCAAGGCGTGATGGACAGACGTGAATGTAAATGCAATAAGTGGTGCACTAAGAATTAAATCGCAATAAGTGCGTTCTTGGTTCCAATTCCGTTGCGTTAAGATGCCAACCGACTCACCTATTTCTAGATTTAGGTCAGGAATCACCCTATCGTATGGGATTGAGCTCAAATTACATGTCAACTTAGCGTAGCGATCAAATAATCACATTATTATGAATAGTATATATGTATGATAATTGAATATAAATGTGCAAATACTATTGGCCATTGGAGCTCAACTAATATCTGGATTCTCTTGATCTAATGTCATATGGAAGATTTTGAATGGTTGAATTAGGACATGACTATATGTACATTGACATGGAATCAACCCGTTTAGGTAAACCTACTGTCGCCTCTCCTCTTAAGGGTAATGCAGTCATTTCAAGCCGGCCAAAAACCCCATATCTGCTTTACTGCAGCCCTCTTGTTGATCTCCATTTCCTGTAATATATATTTCAAGCTGGCTATGTGACTTCAATTTGATGTGGCATTTTTATTTTTATGATCATATTTATCAATCATAATATATTTTTTTTATATTTTAATATTCTAGAGTGTCTCTGTCTCGGGCGTTTTGAGACCTTGGTGCCTAGCGCTTTTAAAATCATTTGTCTGATTGCTTTAGTATGCCAGTAAAACTTCATTATCACATGCTTGTGTTTGCCATCAAGCATCTGGCAGAGAATCATTTGCACCTCTTTGGTCTCAGCAAAGAAATCACACAACATCCTGACGTTTTTGCTGTTCCATCCGTAGGGCCTTCGAAATGTCAAGTGTTCTCTTCTGTCTCTTTTGAGTGTGGAATAGGTGATCCAAGATAATTAATGTCATAAAAAAAACCAGTACTTTTAGGTAGTGTTCCGTGGTTTTGTGCTTTGTTTATTACACTGCAATCTTTATGGTGAACTTTAACTTGATGCTTAAACTCTGCTTCAGTTGTGGGCTAGTAAAATTACTTACGAATCTTGTTTATAGATCCCAATTCACAGGTGACTTTTTCAAAATATGTCTTTCATCTTTTACACAACTTTCTAAAAGGTTCTTTCTAAAGTTTTGAGGATACCTGGTAAACATTGTTGTCTTTCTTCCTCACATGATAAATGTTCAAGACTTGAGAACTAATTCTAAAAACATTGAGTCTGGGATTTTTACGGTGGATGTGTCAGATCACTAGAAAAAGGTATAGTAAGATATTTTATACATTTGTGAACAATTATGAGCAGCTCTGATCAGGGTTTCAGAATATGGATACCAAGGATCGATACCACTTGGTACATTGGTGCTGTTACTAGTTTGACTGGTTGTCAAAACTGGTATTGGACTGTGATTTAAATCCTTGGCTCCTATAAATGTGGTTCAACATGGTATTATATGATGAGATCAGGAGCCCTTAGTTTGACCAATGGTATTATTCTTGATAGAACTCAGTAGCAGGAAACAGTCCAAGTAGTTGACTCCAAAGAGCTGAGAACTTTTAGCTTCTTCTTCTTCTTGTTATACTTAACTTTCTGGTAATATGCTTTTTTTTTTCCTCCTCATTATGTTGTTGATCACTTTCTTTCGCTTTAGGATCAAATACCTCCATTTTCTACTCGTGTTGCAATCAAGTCTATCGAATCACAGATGGGTGTTCCAATTTGTCAAATCTTTGCCGATGTAAGCTCAGAACCCGTTGCAGCAGCCTCCCTAGGACAAGTTTATAAAGGTTCGCGGTCTGTAACAGTGTTTTGTTACATTTTTTCCTTTATATCTTGTTGGTTTGTGTTCTCCAAGGTTAAATGCATTCTTTTGATACTTTAAGTCATGCAGCTCATCTACATTCTGGGGAGCTTGTAGCTGTCAAGGTGCAGAGACCTGGTATGGGACTCTTTCTGACTCTTGATGCACTATTGTTTCATATGATTGGAGGGCAACTGAAACGATTTGCTAAAGCTCGCAAAGATCTGTTGGTAGCTGTTAATGAGCTGGTGCGCATTGTCTTATTTGTTTACCAATTTGTTATTCGTTCATCTCCAGTGATATTGTCCTGATGTCTCTATATTCTCTCTTTTTTTTAATATTCCCTTTTAGATTGGATCACTTCATTCCAGCTAATATTTTGTATTGCACATTGTTCTTCTCTTTGCTAGAGCAAGGATGGGTGGGCATATAGTTGAATTCATAGCATAGTTTCTATATGGACCAATAGACTTTATACTTTATAGTTTATACTTTATAATGCAGAAAGTGATAATGCCAACAATGTGATGGCACAACCAGCTTAGTGTAGGCGGTTATACTGAGTTTAGACATCTTTCTTCTTCTCTCCAGCTTCTGCTTTCAACGACACATCATGGCTTTCTCTTGCGATGTGATGGTAGCAATTGGTTTCAATTAATGGTGACTATAATTTATAACGATGTATGATAGACTAAACAATCTTCATTATAAATATAAATAATGTGGCAGTAAAAAAGCATGAGTCATTTGATTTGATTTTTCTAGAATATCTTGTTAATTGAAGAGCAGGAAAAATTTGACACGTTAATAAGGAGAAAAGTCCTAGATGTAATTGTACATATTATTCATCCTTTCAAATGTATAAATACATTACATATATGTAACAGTGATCATAGGAAAACCTACTGTAGCTATTGTTCATTTGTTTTTTTTTTGGGGTAAACATTGAAGATCGTCAAACCACTTAGTTTTTCATCTACTTTTATTTGTTCCCTAGATGGGTATGCTATTTCACTATCTTCTGTAAAATAAATTTTGCCTTTTAGTGGTAGCCAAGAAGCATGCTTACGTGAAGTTTGGCTACAAACAGGTGAGGCACATGTTTGATGAAATTGATTACATCCTGGAAGCACAAAATGCTGAAAAATTTGCTTCTCTTTATGCATCTATCCCAAGTAAGTTCTCAAAATTCTCAGAATTCTCAGTTTCTCTATCTGGATTTCTTTGCAACTCTTTGTTTAACTATCTTGTGATACATTGTTTGGTATCAATGTCACAGACACAATCATGAGAATAATAAATTTAAATATATTAAGAATTTATTTTAAAGTTTCAAATTTTACTTAAATAAGTAATTGGATATAAATGCTGGGACTAATGATTCAACAGAAGCATTAATATTAATTCCAGACCTCCCTTTCTATTTATAGAAATTGCTGTGCAGTGCCTTTTTCCTCCCTGTTTTTCACCTCTTTATCCTCCTCTCCTCTCCCCCTCCCCTCCTCTCCTACTCTTCCAACTCCCTTCCTCTCACTGTGGATGACCTAGGGCAACTGGTGGCAGAAACTATTCTGGTTCTCTTACTCTTTCTCTTTGCCTTCAACAGATCCTCATTGCAGTCCGCTGCTGCTACTCTGTCATTTTTCCCCTTGTTCCTCCTCTTTGGAGGCAAATGATCCTTTCTATTGCCTCCTGTTTTTGTTTTTCTTTCTCTTTGGTGGTAACAGATTGACTAAATTTGGGCAGATTTAGCTGATTTGTTCAGAGTTGGACAAGTCCATCAGAGCTAAGCAAGTTATGAATGTGTATTGAGCCATGCACTATGTGCATCGAGGCATAGCTTAGGGCCAACACGAGTTTAAGTTATGGTGCATGAATGTCTTAATGTTTACAATTTTACTTTATGCTTTGAACTAAGAAACAACAATCTGCCTTGTTCACGAAGTAAAAAAATGGATCAATTGAGATAACAACTTGATCTTATGTCAAAAAAAAAAAGAACTTAATCTTTTGTTTGTCTTAAGCAATTTTTAATGAATATGTAGTGGGCCTCATTATCTCACTCAAGTTACTGGATGTTGAATATAATGGCCATTACTCTTTCACTGACTAATATGTGGATCATCCTCATTACAATTATATTGTATTTATGGTCTTACGGATTTATTTATTATTTAAAAAAATTCTCATATAATTTGCTGATTGGACATTGCAATCTCATGGTACTAGTAGCTGAATCTGATTCTTCCAGTGAAGATTTTGAATCATGATGGATGATGAAATAATGGAGTCTTTTTATTCTATAAATTTATTCAATGAATAGGTTCACTCATGTTCCATCACGAGTTAGATATATTTTGCTTCATTAAGATATCTATTTCTTCCATTCTGGTATCATGCCAAGGACTATTATATTGAAAGGGGTATTGTTTACTGTTGAATCAATACTTTTAAACTTGAGATGGTGGAGGATAATCTCATGTAGTAGTCTTAAATTGATTTTTGGTAGTGAGTTAATATATTCATGAGGTATAACATCTAGATTGTATACAATAAATTGAAGTAGTATCTAATATGGTTTTCTATTTGATCAACTTCATGCAAGGTTAAGTTGCATCTCCAAGTGTTTCATGCTTCCTATAGTGAGAATTGAGGCTCGTTCAAAGACAAAGGTCTCAAAGAATGAGGGATTCTTTACAAGAAGTTGTTAAGATAAAATTTTAAGGTGTAATAGAATGTTTTGAAGTTTTTCTGGGTTCTATTTGTTGCTTATTTGTTGTTCCTTAATATTGCAAAGCATTAAATCCTTGTCCAATAGACTAATGTTTCTTTCTATTACAATGGTTAATGCTGTAAGTTCTTTGGCTCATATGGTTAACAAATTATGTTGCTTAACTTTAGAAGTATTTGCTTCATGTCCAATGTAATAACCATTTCTAGATTTCGATTACAAGAAGTGATCATGGTAAATTTAGAACAGGATCAGGATCTTGTGTCAAGGTTCCAAAGATTTACTGGAATTTCACACGGAAAACTGTGCTTACAATGGAATGGATTGATGGTATCAAACTAACAGATGCCCGTCGAATAAGTGAAGCTAGTTTGAACAAAAAACAATTGATCGATCAGGTATTTTTGCCGATAATTTCTCATCTATTTTTTGGATTTTTTCGATTGCTCCCAGTTAGCTGTATATTAGAAAAATGGAAGTGTAGAATGGAGAAGTCTTTAGTTTTTTTGGTTCTATCAAACAATTCATGCCAGCTGCAGTAGCATGTGTTTTTTGCCATTTTTATGTATAGTTCTTTGCTTCTTTTTGGTTGGAAGCAAACATAAATTATTTATCAGAGTCAAAGATACTTCTTAAGATACATTGGTTATTAGTGATTTGAAGCAAAGAATAAATTATTTATTAGAAGTAAAAATAAATTGCTTCTAATACACATTAAACATCATAATTCAAAGAGTAACCACAGCAGAACACTAGATTTTAGCTGTTAAGCAATATTGCTTGACAGAGACAGAGAAGAAAGTGAAGTGGCAGACAGATGCTTAATTACTCAGCTAATTGTTCTTTAACTGTGCGGCTGATTTAACAAGATTTTTATTCTCTAATTGATAAGTATGCCACTTTTAGTTCGACCAGGTTGCTAATCATAAAATTAAACCATTTTTTAAAAATTTGTGCAAATAATATTGATTATTTAATTAAAACTTCTAGTAAATTAGTTCTTATTTAATTTTGCTAAGCTCTCTGGATAAAAAAAACACTTGGAGATGTGGGAAATAGCTGATCAGAGTTTATAGTTTCAGTAATGGCTTTTGTGCCATTTCCTAAGAAGTCCCTTGTAAACTGTCTCTCACAACACAATTGATCACATATATTCTAAGAAAATCAAATAGTGGCACTTTAATTGGATTTTTAAGTTTTGACAACCCTCTGATACTAAAAAACAATATTTAACTTTATTTCAGCAAAAGAGAAATCCTGGAACCCAGACAAAGATTTAATCTAAGATTGATCATAATTAAGTGAGATTTATTCTTGTTGCACCATTAATCATAATCAGAAATCCTAACTGTTCCTATCAGAAATATCTTTTGCAGCTCATATGGCTTCTAGGTGATTTTGCTTTAATATTAGTTTGAAATATCATTTGCTGCTTTGTACCTTAATATTATTGATGCCAAATGGTCCATCTTTTTATCCCTGGTTAGCACCATTCATTTGTTTTTATCTGTCTCATGGTATAACAGAACTTCTGTAAGATGATTTTCATTTAGAATTTGTCAAACTGTAAAACTTTACTATTGGACATACCATGCCACATACAATCATTGTTAGTGTGAATAACCTACATCAGTTCATGTTGATCCGCGCAGGTTATATATTTGGGTGGACTGACTTAGCTTGATAAATACTGTAATAGCCATTTTGGAACATATAAGCAATAATATTTCATTTGATAAATTAACAACATAGAGGGCAAGCTTGCTACTATGGTATTATTGCTCATTTGTCATGAAAATCACCTCTTTGTGTACATGCATAAGATTGCATATGCTGGCCTTCTCAAACCCCACATTAACAAGAGTCTCATGCATTGGTCCATCTTTTATAAATATATTATCTTGATTATCTCCAATTTGAAGATATCCAATGAGTTGTTTTCCTTCCTATTTTATTGGGATGAGACGTTGAAACCAGTTTGGGTTGGAGCCAGATTTTTTATAGATTTTGTGATAGCATGATTAACCAGTTGAGGTATTTGTAAAATTCTCCTAATAAGTTAATCATGCTATCGCAAAATCTATATTTTCAAAAGATAGAGATTCTGAAAAAAGAGCATAAATGAATAATATCTCAAAATGATCTACACTGATTAAAAATTATGGAACTTAGTCGGAAACATGTCTCATCTAGCACACAAAATCCAACAGGTGAGGCGAAATATTGAACACAACAAATCAAGATGAAAGTTTCCACTAGTGTCTTAGGTAATTGATATTAATTCAGTTGTTAAGAATATTCTATCTACTGAATTAATTATATGATAAGTGATGCATAATTCTTTTTTCAAGGATTATTTTGTTTAACTAAATGTGTGTAAAGTTTCTTCATTAAATTATGGATGTCTACAAGTACTTATGAATATAGCTATAAAATTCTTTAAATTTGTCAGGGACTCTATTGTTCTTTAAAGCAACTACTTGAAGAAGGCTTCTTTCATGCTGACCCACATCCTGGAAATCTTGTGGCTACTGATGATGGATCTCTAGCATATTTTGACTTTGGTATGATGGGAGATATTCCTCGGCATTATCGTGTCGGGCTTATTCGAATGGTTAGCAGCATTTTCCTTGTACCTTAGTTTACAGGATCATGTTTTCTTAATTGTTTGGTGTCTATTATTCCTTAATGTATGTTCATGATAACTATCAACCTCTTTGTTACACCACATTCAACCTGCATAACGTAGAGCCTGCTTATTGTTTCTCATATGAAAATTCTTTATGTTATGGCCTGTTGAAACTAAATATCGGGCTTGATTTTTTATGAGATGTTATTTATTCTCTTAATGCCTGCAGTTGTCGCTTTTGGTACTAATATCAAAGGCTTCCTAGATTTGGAATATAATTATTTTAATTGAATGCAGTGATTTCAAAAGGCACTTGGGCGAGGCGAGGCGAGGCCCGAGCGCCTCGTTTACTATCCAGGTGGTGCCCTTCAAAGAGGCGCTGCTTGGGTGCTTGCCCGAGCTTAGGCACCGGGCGCGTCGGGCGAGCGCCCAGGTTAAACCAAGCAATCAAACCAACGTGTTAGGTCTGGTTTGGTTGTATTTGCGTTAGTTGGTTCAATCGAATCAACTAAAGCATCGATATCAGCCTCTCCCCGCTACCCCTTGCGACTCTCTAACCCTAACCTGACTCCCGCTATTGACATTTTCTTTTTGCTACCTCTCTCCGCTGCCGATGCTGCTGTCATTACTCTTCGTTGTTGCTGCTCTCCGTTGCCGCTGCCACTGTCGTTGCTCGCCGCTGCCGTTGCTCTCAGTCGGCAACCTCGATCTCTTCTCTTCTCACACTCGACTCAGTATACTGTTAATAGTATATTAATAGTATGCTAACAATATACTATTAACAGTATACTGTTATTGTATACTAACATATACTGTTAATAGTAATTTTTATTTATTAGATTAATAATATATTATTTCGATTTTAATACTTCTAATATTTATTTATTTAAATAATCATATTTATTAAGTATATTATATATTTTTTATATTTTAACGTCTTGCTTCGCTCGGGCAAGCGCCTGGGCGAACGCCTAGCGCCTCGGACGTTTTGGAACATTGGCGCCTTTTGGCTCTTAGTGCTTTTTAAATCACTGATTGAATGTCTAGATTTGAGTATCTGTACATCTAACAACTTATACATCCATTGACTGAGCTTAGTTCACCAAGTCTAAAATTTTTCTCAATTTTGGTTGTAGTAAATCCTAGTTCTGAGCTAATTCTGTTGTCAATAAAATTTCAACATATTAAGTGTGACTTTAATGTTCTGATTATTAATCTACTTTATTGAGGTTGTGAAAATGTACATGATTTTCAAGACGATGTAAATTTCCATTCGATGGCCTTTCTTCTTTTCCTTACTATCTGATGGTAAAACCTTGTACTTTTGCTCTTACTTATATGTACATTTTCTGATTTATATCTAATGGTTGTGCCTTTTGCCCATTTAACAGTTTCATATTTTCATGAGCTGCCAAGCAAAATATTTTCACAAAAAGATTCTATAGTATATGGAAAAAAATATACTATTCCTATTAGATAGGTGTTAGGAGTATGGGAGGCGAGACAAGAGAATGCACGTTGAATGTTTTGCCATTGATCTATGTTGTTGAGGAAAGTTAGCGTAATATCAAGTCAACATTTATATGGAATTATATAAAATAATGGTATGGCAATGTGCGTCACAATTGGGAAATATGAAGTTTTAGCATCCCTAAAACTTAAGATTGGGATACTTTTGAGGAATCTTATAATTGGTCCATGATGTTAATGGTATGGATGGATGTGTGGAGTTAATAGGAAAGATAGGAAAAAAATATTTTTATTTGTGAACAATTAGGTATCGTTTTGATGAAGGATAAGATGAAATAGAAACGCTTAAAATAGTGCGGACATGTGCTTAAGAGACCTATGAATACGATAGTTAGAAGAAGCGAAATGATTAATGTTAGTGGTAAGAAGAGGTAGAGGAAGACCTAAAAAGACCTTAATAGAAACTATATATAAAGATTTAAATACTTTAAACTTAACCAAGCATATAGATTTTAACATATCTCAATGACAAAAAAGATGCATGTAGCTGACCCTAATTAGTTGAGACTTTTGGCTTTGTTGTTGTTGTTGTTTGTTTCATGATATTAATATGAACATTGAGACTGCAACAATTCTCCATGATACATATGCCAGACATTAAATAATAACTACACAAATTCCAAGGTGATGTCTGATAGAAATATTATATGCTCGACAAGACAAGCACAATTATGCGTATGACCATGCACTCGTAGTTTCACTAGAACACTTGCAAAATTGTAAACATCATGGATACCCTTCATGAATCATGGATTGCCTATACCATCAAATACGATACAAAATAAGCGATGTATATCGGTCCAGACAATCGTCACAACATGCATGATGGTAATTTGAGGTTAATTAGGCCCAACATGTTAAGGGTGATTAGTATGTCTCCCTCTTAAATCTAGGCTCAATTGGATCCATTATCTTACTTTTAGGATCAGTTTGGGGTAATTAGCGTAATCACAGAATGTTAAGAGTAATTAGTATGTCTCTCTTAAATCTAGGCTTAATTAGGTTCATTATCTTATTTTAGGAGCAATTTTGTAATTAGGCTAAAAAACCTATAATTTCTAACCATTTATGACTCTTTTGCACTTTATTCTTATTGAAATTGAATTGGAATTGCATTAAATTAGGATAAAAATCGTGCCGGCGTCTGCGAGGTTAATCGAAGGGCTCCAACGGTTTTTAGATATCATAAATTTTCAGCCATTTTTTGAAAATCAATATCTCTCCGTATCAACCGACACGGTCCAGCGCATAGCCCGTAGAACGTCATCGGCATTCTGTCGACACTATCTGCCGGCATCAAGATGATGACGATGATACCTTGATTGGAATTGCATTAAATTAGGATAAAAATGGGTTAAAAAGGGTTTTTTAAATTTTCAGCCATTTTTTTGAAAATCAATAAGTATTGGTCTGGGCTAGAACCGACACTATCGGTCGGCACAAGACGATGAACCTTGAGTTAGGGATTGTAGGAGGTTTGAGGAGGTGCATTGGACTGGAGAGTAACTATTGGATATTTGACCAAGCTGATACTTTGTAAGTTTGTACAGGCTACCGAGATTGAGTTAGCCTTGGTTATTGTTTTTTAAATTTGTCTAGAAAAAGACAAAACGAAACAAAATAGATATTGCATGTACTGAAAAAACATTAGAACTTTTTAGCAAGGTTTGAAATTTTGCAACGTACTCGGTTCGGTATGGTACAACGTACTGAGTGGTACGCTAGGGCGTATCGAGCGCTACGTCTAATTTAGGCGTACAATCCTCTGAAAATACTTGAAAAATAGAAAAAAAAGTTAGGATAGGATTTTTAAGTTAGAAATAAATATACATTTAGTATAGTTTTAGCAGAACCAATGTAAATTAGGTAAGAATAGTGTCACATATCCTTTTCAAGCTTTGAGGAATAGTCTTATGCAAGGTTTACAATTTCGGTCCATTACGGATCGTCATTCTGTTAATATCGAATGTGAGAATATAAAGAAAAAATGAGTTTGAGATAGTTTAAGAGAGAGAGTGAAATGAAGTGAAATAAGGGGGAGGATGGGTTTAAAAACCTGTGTACAAGGGCTCCAATGGTCAAATTGATCATTGGAACATTGTTACAGGTCGGTAATGGTCGAAATTTTAATCGTTACTATCCGATGCAGTCCCGTAGCATCTGATACGGGGCTATATGTACCGAGCGGTACAATTCGAAATTGAATCCTTGCTTTTTAGACAATTGTTGATGTATCCTTAAATTGGTTTTATAGGTACTTTTATATTGCTTGACATTTCATAGAAAAGTCCAATAAGCTTACCATACCCTACAAGTTAATTGGATGGGTAACATAATATGATTGGTAACTTAATATTATTTGGATGGCAAGGATTGAAATTTTGTACCGCATTGGAGTTTTGTCGGTATTGTACGATACTGTGTACCGCGTGGTACACCTAATTTAGGCGTAAAATCCTCTAAAAATACTTGAAAAATAAAAAAAAAGGTTAGGATAGGGCAACGATTTCAATAGTTGCTCGGGCGCTTGCCTAAGTGCTCGAGCAAGGCGAGATGAAGCTCGAGCAACTCGCTTCATGTCCAGGCTCCTCACTTCAAAGAGGCACGACCTGGGCGCTTGCCCGAGCCTAGGAGCCAAGCGCTTTGGGCGAGCGCCCGAGTTAAATCAGGCGATCGAACCAGTGTTTTACGTCTGGTTCGATCTCCGGTCGGCCTCCCAGCATCCCTTGCACGACTTCCCCAACCCTAACCTTGCTCGCAATTCTGCTGTTAATATTTCCTCTCTACTGTCGCTGCCTCTCTTAGCTATCGTTGCTTGCCGCTACTGTTGCCACTGCCACTATCGCCGCTCCCGCTGCTGCTGTTCGCTGCTATCGTTCTTCTTTGTTATTGCTACCGCTACCGCTCTCAAGCTTTCTCTTAATCGCCAGACCTCGGTCTTACTTTACGCCGCACCCCCGCTATCGTTGCTCATTTGCGCCGTTTTGCTATTACTACCGCTGCCGTTGCCATTATTGTCGCTCTTTGGTCTTTGCCATCGCCGCCACTATCGCCGCTTCGCTCTGCATTTGCTATTGCTCTTACTCTTCTCATCGACTCGATAGTATCTTTTAATTAAAGATATATAATAGTATCTTTTAATCGTGTATACTAGTAACAATATTTTTTTATTTATTAGATTAATAATATATTATTTTGATTTTAATATTGCTAATTTTTATTTATTTAAAATTATTGTTATTGTTTTGAATTTTGAGACTTTTTGTTAATGTGATATTGTGATTTTATAAGATTTTTTTAATTTAACATCATATTTTTATTTAAATAATTATATTTATTAATTATATTATATATTTTTATATTTTAGCATCTCGCTTCGCTCGGGTGACTCGGGTGTTTTTGGACCTTGGCGCCTTTTAGCGCTTAGCGTGTTTTAAATCACTGGGATAGGGTTTTTAAGTTAGAAATAAATATAGTAGTAGTATAAGTTTAACAAAATCAATGTAAATTAGGTAAGAATCGTCTCATATATCTTTTTCGGACTTTGAGGAATAGCCTTGTGCAAGGTTTGTATTTCGGTTCGTTACGGATTGTCCTGTAAATATTGAAATATTTACAGAAAAATCATTTAAATTGTTAAATTATTTTGTTATAATATTAACATTAAAATTCAAATGAATTAAATAATCACATATAAATATACCTGATTGTTTATTCTACCATTAAAACGAACGATAGGCCTCCACGGGTGATGGATCAGGGTCCTCAATCCTATACATCTGCATATCAATATGATATATTTGTTGGACCCAATCCTGAAATTGATCCTACGACATAGTGTATTAATACATCGTATGTCATTTGTGCATCAATGTAGTGATGATCATAGGTTGATCGTCATGAATCACATTTGTCTGAGGCGGCTCCTGAGGCATGTATTGGTGAATGTCAGAGCTTCTACAATCACTACTGATCTGCTTCTTTGTATCGTACTGTTGCTCGGAGAAGTATGACCAACTATCATCGTATTGTTGTTGGCCATATGATTCTCCATAATACGATAGTTGTGAATACGATGAGCTTCGTTCTGTGTCTACATCATATAGGCTCTGTTGCATCTGCTCAAATTCATCCACTACCCCTTCCGTACATAAACTTGACCAGTACCTTGTCGAGTTTGATGATCTGAATCTTGGGTGGTATGTGTAAAATATTGCTCCTCGGTTCATGCACCACTTTCAAGTTGTGTAGACGAGACCAACGACTGCTTGGTATCACCGCCATCATCTATCGAGGCATTGTTGTCCGTGTTACTGTCATGTCTCTGGATTAAGTGAGTTGTTGAATGCGATTGTGAAGGTGTCTCGCCACCTGACTCGATTCTTTCTAACGATGTGACTGATGCTACTGTCTTCCCCTTTGCCTTTGCACGCTTGGCGGACGACGGTGATCGTTAGGTGTCTGTAGTTCCTCGAGCAGTTTGACTTAATGTTGTTTGACTCCTGCCACGTTATGATCGAGGGGGATTTTCCACCTACTAGGGTTGTGTTTCCTCTTCTTCTATTGCCTCGGTGATAAAACGCGAAGGACACTGAGGATCTCCTGCCTCATCAAGTAAAGGATCCTCTTGGTTCTTTGCCGCTTCAGCCCACTCTAGCATCGACTTTGAATCTTTATTGTAGAATTGGAGGTCGATGGAATCAATATCTGGCACCTCTAGCTCCTTATCCAGCTCAGCACATCGCAACCTTAGTTGCATGTTATAATGGACATATACCAGTTTCTCTAACCATCTATATGAGAGTTTGTTGCGGACCTTCGTATGAATCAATGCAAACGTTGATGTTTGCAATCACTAGATGTCACCTGTGAAAGTACACGAACGATAATCTTCCTTAAATGTGGTGCATCCTCTCCAAATTGTAGCCATTACTCAATTGCAAAAAGATATAAATAAGATTTTATTAGCATAACAAATAATTAACATCAAATATAATTGATAATCAATGTGTAACTTTTCTCACCAGGATCCATAGTGTAACGATACGATACAGCTACAGCGTCGGAGAATGAACCAAATGTTTCTCGAAATAATCGACTCTCCATAAGAGCATCGACTGCATCAGTAGTATTTGGCAAGAGTCGATATATAACATTTCGTAGTGCTGTTAGTAAATCATTTTACGTTCCGAGAGCATATCGATATTGAATTATCGGGTTTAGATAATACACTGCAAGACATAATTTTATTAGTATGATTTTTTATTATATAAAAAATAATAAATTAAATTATTCTAAATATGAATTTATCTGTATTATGGATATCTTGATCTATATGAACTTCGATTAATGATCCGTATATATTAGTCGGCCTTAAAATCATCTTTGAATGCTTTCCTGACCTCCTCTGTTGAAATCAACATATATTTAAGATACGATATCTGTGGATGCTTGTCCATATTCACCTTACGGAGAACAATATAAAGTGCTTCCACACCTTTTATGATTTCAGTCGCGGTCTCCCAAAATCTAGAGGAAAGATATACTTTTCTATCTTCTTTCCATCGCTCAATCTCGAATATCTTGAATCAGACCACTCTTGTGAGGTGACCATTGCCTTCAAGCCATGTCTTTTTTGTTGTAATGACTTTAATGCAATAAAATTGGTAGCAAACCGAGTGACTCTAGGTCGGAGTATCTCATTATTTACATACTTTTTTTGCATTAAAGTGTGGACCCAATGATGATTGTATATAAATTTTGTAATTGATTATGCTCGAGCTATACAATTCTTGACCGCGTCCAACTCACCAATATCCTTCAGCATTAGATCTATGCAATGAGCTGCACATGGAGTCCAAAATAATTTATATATTTTTTTCATTAATTGAAAACCAGCCTTCTTGAAATTTGTTCCATTGTCGGTTACTATTTGGACAACATAATGTGGTCCGATTTCCTCTACTATAGTGTCCATCAAGCTCTCAATGTAGTTTGTATCTTGGATCTTTTCAGAAGCATTAACTGACTTATGAAATACCACCCTTCTGTTGTAATAAACAAGAAAGTTAATGATACTCATTCTTGTTGGTCTTGTCCAACTGTCACACATCAGTGCCACCTTATATTCGTCCCATTACCTTTTGAAGGATTCGATCCAATCCTTCAGTTCTGCTACCTCCTCATCTAAGTACACGTCGTGAATCTCCCTCGATGTTGGAGGTTGGATCCCTGTGCTAGACTTTTGAATACAAGAGACCATGCTCTGATAATATGGACCTTGGGTTGTGTTAGTTGGAATCATGTGGAAGTTGAATCATTTTGAAATTGCCTTCCCAATATCCTGCTTTTTTTCTTTTGTGTATGCATCGTCAATCTGTGTCTGTTTTGCTGTTTGTGGGGGATAGGTTTGCGGATCAATATCAACAATATCTGGTGCAGACCTCTTGTTAAGACCTCTCATAAAACCATGGAGTCCATCATACCTCATACTACTAGTTCGGCCTAATTGAGGAGGAGCAGTTGGTTGCCTTATGTTGGCCGACCTTTGGATTCCACTACCACTGCCATGCTCCAATTGTGAGTTAAGTCGTCGATGCCTCATTACTTCATCGACCATATACTGATGCTCCAGTGATGCACGAATCCCAACTGTGAGATTTGGGTCGATTTCATCGTCGCAACCCTCATACTGATCATAAACTAGTTCTTGCGTAGTCCTATAATATTCTTCCTCAACTCTTGCCTTCTTTTTTAATGTATCTTCCTTTGCTTGTTGTAGCTTGCTTTGAAATAATTTACGGATCTCTGTCGGAACCTTCTTGCATTTTGTGACATCAGGATACTCGTCGGCCAAATGCATCGTCACTCGAGTTATTCCTCCACCCTTGCCAATGTAGTCACAATAAATACATTGCCAATGATGATGGTTCCCATCTATCTTTCGGGCATGAACCCATGCATCATCATGTGGTTGTTCCTTTGGTACCATGATCCTACCAAATTTAAATCAAATAAGCTATAAAGTATAAAAATGTTGAATTAACCTAATATCGATCAAAAACCACCAATCGCAGCATTAAATAATTTTATTAAAATATAACTAATCCTATTTTACCATAATAAATATGTGAAATACATAAAAGAAACATTAAATACATAATTTTGATCCAATATAAGTCAAATTATGATAAAATCATCATTAGGTATATTAATCACATGATTAACATTGTTAATTACCTACTAATTACTTTTCTTTCAACACTATAAACATGTCAAACACCCTAATAGGTATTAAAAGCATTGAATTGACCTAAAATCAATCAAATTTCTATTAAATAATCATTATATGACTAATTACAGCATTAAATAACTTTAATAAAGTTTAACTAATCCTATTTTACCATCATAAATATATGAAATACATAAAAGAAGCATTAAATATATAATTTTGATCCAATATGGGTTATATTACGATGAAATCATCATTAGATACACTAATCACATGATTAACATAGTTAATTATCCATTAATTACTTCTCTTTCAATACTATAAACATGTCAAACACCGTAATAGGTATTAAAGACATTGAATTGACTTAAAATCGATCAAATTTTGATTAAATCATTATTAAAATGATTAATTACAGTATTAAATAACTTTAATAAAATCTAATTAAACTTATTTTACTATCATAAATATCTTTTAATATTTAATATGCATGAAATATAAATATTTGACCTATTAAGTGTCTAATTTCGAATTAATCAATATTAAGCACACTAATTATAATATTAAAGATTTTCATTACTCTATAATTATAGAAAGAGAATACATACCTCTTAATTAGAAAGTTCTTCTTAATCTTCTCAAATTAACTTTGATTCAATTCAGTGATTTAAAAAGCGCTAGGCGCCAAAAGGTACTAAGTCTAAAATCCCTCGAGGCGCTAGGCGCTCGCCCAGGCGCTAGCCCGAGCGAAGCGACGTGCTAAAATATAAAAATATAATTAAAAAAATATAATTATTTAAATAAAAATATATTATTAAATGAAGAAAATCTAAGGTACAAACTCACAATGTCACATTACTAAAAAGTCTTAAAAATCAAAACAATAAAATTTTACAGCAAAGTCATTCATCATAATCAATATTATCGTAATTTTCATATAAATCATCTTCATTGAATTCATCCTCTTCATCTTGTTCTTTCTCTTCATCAAAATATGCTTCATTCTCAATGTCTTCAACAATAGCAGGAGTCGAGCTTGATGCTTTTGCACTCATTTTTCTCTTTGTCATCTGTCTTGTATATGTTTGTAATTCTCCAGCACCTGAAGCTCTTGCCAAATCTCCCCATGTCAATCTCTCATCTTCAAATACAAGCTTGCCTTCGACATCTTGCAAGTTGGCATCCATTTCTCTCACCAATCACTCATTTGAATCATCAATATCTTGTAATGAGATTGGATCAATTGTATTTCGTAAATTATGACGAGCCTTCAAAGCTTGATTATACTTTAAGTAAACAAGATCATGTAATCGCTGATGTTTCAACCGGTTCCTTCTTTTTGAGTGAATCTATCATGTCATATAATTTAAAAATATATTAATATATCTATCTAAATAAATAAATTAATTGAAATAAAAATATTTATTGATTCTTACATGCTCAAAGGCACTCTAGTTTCGCTCATAATCCGAAGCACTACATGTTAAACTAAGTATTTTTAAAGCAAATTGCTGTAAGTTCGGGGTAGAATTTCCAAATAGACTCCACCATTCAGTTGTAAAATTTATATTATTATTAGCAATAACATAATAATATACTATCGATTAAATTAATTATCTTAAATTATTAATACCTGGAGACGTAGTTGTCCTGGATCGAACTACCATTAGAATTCCAAAAAGATCTTCGGCATTTTAATACAGAGATAATTCACGAATAATCTTATCTTACACCTCAAGGCTTGGAACTAATCTTGTAACGCATTGATATAACCCATTCAAAACTTCTGCATGAAACTCAACAGATTTAATAGTATAAAAGAATTCAAGGTTCAAATAATATCCTACTGCATGTAAGAGACAATGAAGTTGACAATTCCATCTTTCGTCAATGATTGTAAAAATTTTCTCATATTTTTCTTCATTTTCATTAAAAGATCTTTTAATCGTCTTTTTTGCTCTATCCATAGCCTCATAAATATATCCCATTGCAGGCTTAATTTCATTATCCACCAATCGAATGACTCAAACAAGAGGGCCCATTACCTTTAATATATAAACCACATGATTCCAAATGATGACATTAAGATGATATCAGTAGCTCTCTTGCCTTTTGTTTCTTTTGCCCATTTGCTTGTCACCCATTTCTCAGAAGTAAACATGTTTCTCAGATTATATTTTTGATGATGCACACTCTGTAATGTCAAGAATGAAGTAGCAAATCGAGTGACACCATATCTCACTAATTCTTTGTTGCCTATGAATTCTCTCATCATATTCAAAGCTCCAATATGATTATAAAGAAATCTAACAATAAAAATTGCCCTTTCTAAAGTTTTCTTGATGTTTGGGATCTTTCCAATATCCTTCAACATTAAATCAATACAATGTGCCGCACATGGAGTCCAATATAAGTGCTGTCTTTTTGTTTCAAGTAATTTACCTGAGACAAAGGATAACAAAAATGATAAGACTTACAAGTTTAATACATTTAATTGAAGATTAAATAATTAAAAATTTAAAAAATTCAAAAGATGAATATTACCAGTTAATACATAGTTGCTTCCATTGTCGGTTATGACTTGAACGATATTTTGTTCTCTAATTTCTTTCATAAACTTATCAAGTAAATCATATATCTTATCTCCAGATTTTACAAAAGATGAAGCATCTATTGACTTCACAAACGTAGTCCCTAAAGAACAATTAACCATAAAATTAATTATACTCCTGCGTATCCTATTAGTCCAAGCATCTGACATAATAGAGCAATTATGTGTTGCCTATGATTCTTTATGACCCTTTAGTAAGTCATTTGTATAATTCAACTCTTTTTGCAATAATGGAACTCGCATCTCATAATAACTTGGAGGTTTTAATCCCGCACCATATCTTCCAATAGCTTCAATCATTTCCTTAAAACTGTCTAAACGAGTAGTACTAAGAGGAAGACCAGCCTGATAGAAGAAGCGAGTAATGTGCTGAATTGTTCTTCCTCTTATTTTTTTATCACAAGCATCACTTATATTTGTTTGTCTAAATTTTGAGCCCCCCGCTTGCCCTTGTTGCTTCTGTGATCCTTGAAACATATACAGATCCATCGGTCCTTTTTTAGTTTTCTTAGTACTCAACTTCTTTTCCTTTTTTGTCATATACTTTTTTCCCACTTGGGTTAATACTCATAGAATAATCTTCTTCTTCGTCCCTGAGATGTTCAACATCATCTTCTGGTAAATTCCCGTAAGATTCATTCTTTTGTATCTTCTTTTCATTCATATAACTCGGCAACTCTTCTTTAACCTCAGGTGGACACTTTTTGCAAGCTGTTGTATTCTTGTAATTTCCTACTAAATGTTGTTTTGTACGAAAAATATCACCTTTAGTAGCCTTGTCGCAGAACATACAGGTCACTGCATTAGGATCTTTCGGATCCTTTAAATAATTATACTTTCATGCAGGATCTTTTTTGATGTCATCGTAGAATTAATTGAGTTGCTCTGAACACTTGTCATTTATCTTGAAACCTAACAATAATTTCAAATAAATAAAAATTAACAGTATTAAAATCAAAATAATATATTATTAATTTAATAAATAAAAAATTTTGTTATTAGTATCTCGTTAACAATATATCTAACAATATCTTGTCAAAGCTCAAGCGAAGAAACTATGATCGAGAAGGAAGACCGAGCTTTGCACAAGTAGCGAGTAGCGGTGGCAGGTGGGAGCGGCGATAATGCGGCGGCGACGGCAGCGATTGGAGCGTGTGAGCATCGCGATGCGGCGGTGGGCGGGAAGCGGGCGGCGGCGGCGTGGGAAGCGGCGGCGGCAGCGAGGAGGGAAGCGGCGACTTACGAGAGCAGAAGCGATAGCGGGAGCGGGAGCAACGAGCGGCAGCGGACACCAGCGCAGCGCAACAGCAGCGGAGGCTAATCGCGGGGTTAGGGTTGGGGAAAGAGGCTATTATTGGTGATTTAGTTGGTTCAATCGAACTAACTAAATCATCAGAGATCGAACCAGAACTAAAATTTTGGTTCGGTCGCCCGGTTTAACCCGGGCGCTCGCCCGAAGCGCCCGACGCCTGGGCTCGGGCGAGTGCCCAGGCGACGCCTCTTTGAAGCGCGCCGCCTGGAAGTCAAGCGAGGTGCTCAGGCCTCGCCTCGCTTGGAAATCACTGATTCAATTCACAAATCATTGTTTTGTAGAGAATAGGAGAGTGCAAATGTGAGAAAAAAAGAGTTTGAGATGGTTTAAGAGGGTATGAGAGTGAAATGGAGTGAAATAGGAGAGAAGATGAGTTTAAAAACCTATGAGAAAGGGCTCACTGTTATCGATCGGTAATGGTCGAAATTGTCCGTTATCGAGTTGTGCCGGTATACTGTCGGACCGGTATGTATCACTCGTACCGGGCGGTATTATTTGAAATTTCAATCCTTGCAATGTAGTAAGTGGGAAAACTATACTGTGATATGAATTCAGTACTAAGTTGGCAGTCTTGGATTGTAGCTCCTTGCACTATGTCGATCTCATATTTATTTTTGAATGATTTGGAGATTCACCCTTCATTTTGTTGCCTTACATGGTCTACTTTCAATTTGGTATTGTGAACTTTTCTTCTGCATGTAGTTTTATTTGAAACTTGTTTCCGTGCTATATCACCATGATGTCCACGGCACCATTTATTCAAATTGTGATCTGTATTTTAATATCTAAGTAATTTCAGCAGTCATTGTTGCAATTTTGCAGCTTGTACACTATGTTAATCGTGACTCATCAGGCTTAGCGAATGATTTCCTTTCACTTGGCTTCATTCCTGATGGAACAGATATACAGTTGGTTGCAGATGCATTACATGCATCCTTTGGTGATGGTTCCAGGCAATCAAATGATTTTCAGGTTAGTTTATTATTTAGACATCTTATATAATGTATATTGTCATTTGCGGAAAAGCTATTTGATGCAATGAAGAAAGGTGATCTTTTCCGAGGTGGATAACTGGTAGATTATCCAAGGGTATTCACTGAATATCTAGGTGTTTTAATTTTATGTTCAATGTCAGCTTAGGTCTTTTTTCTCCTCATTGATTGATAAAAAAGTAACGGAATTCTACTTTCTTACCCAAGACAGTTTAGGTTTATGAATAACAGATATAGAAGATTGTATTGGTATGGCAAGAGGTCTAAAATAAAAGGTCCATGAGTGTGGTTAGTTGGACTGTTTTGAGATTATAGTCAGTTAAACATGTTATGTTTGACTGTGTACAATTCTATTTTCATAAACTGATTAGAGAAACCAATGCTAATAAGATAGTCAAGCCAACTCGGATTTGCTAAAGTTGAACATTGATTTACAGGAGTGGGCAGTAAAAATAAGATCATATTAAGGAGCCAAATTAGGACTGTTCTTATTCTTTTGAGAGATGGTGTTAAGACCAGTATGATGATGGATGGGTACATGGGATTCCAATATTATCAAGTCAACACTACAGAAGATAAGGTACAAACAGGTGTGTAGATGACTCGTACATAATGCACATGAAAGTAGAAACTGCTAAGATCCATGTTAGGCACTCTGATTCCTTTTTTAAGCAGAAATGTTGAAGGCTTAAAATAATTAATATATTTGGTATAAGAAATTTTAAGGGAATTCAGGTCAGGACTCATTGATAACTTCCTTGTGGAGCTTTAAGAATGAAGAAAAAATATCATGTTACAGCCTTACACATGCTTTGGTGAATATTTAAGTTCACTATATTCCTAGTTGACTTTGCTGACAGAAATCTACTTCTTTCGGAGTATAGCGTACAGTTTGCCGATTAATGAGGCCATCCAAACATTACACAAAACATTGAATGTCTGGTTGAACCCCATGATTCTTGGTTGTCAGCATCTGACATCACAGGTTTGTGGGCATAAAGTGATATCTGTCCACATGTAATCTTCCCATCCTCATTGTCAATCTTCTCAACAAAATGACTAATCTGTTAAGCATTTTTTAAGAAACATTTTTGAAATTTGATGCAGGGGATAATGGATCAATTATATGCTGTAATGTATGAGTTCAACTTCTATCTACCACCTGACTATGCATTGGTTATAAGGGCATTGGGATCGTTGGAAGGAACTGCAAAAGCATTGGATCCTGATTTCAAAGTTGTAGAAAGTGCATATCCTTTTGTCATTGGGAGACTTCTTGCAGACCCGAATCCCGATATGCGGAAAATACTAAGGGAACTGATTATACGTAGCAATGGTTCAATACGCTGGAATCGGCTTGAACGTTTGGTGAGAAAAAAAACTTGTATTTATTTTACTGACTAGTTTTATCATTAGAAACATTCTTTTAATCTTTCATACTGGATTATGTACCATCAACCTATGGTGCAGCTTTTATCAAATGTTATGACTGGAATTGAATTGTTTTTGACTAATTGATTTATTGAATTTCTGTGATGAATATCACTCTGTTGTACAATTAGTGTTCAATTAGTGTTTGGAATAAATCACTTTTGCAAGTAAGAAGAAGAGAGAAAAAGAAAGAAGAAATACAAAGAGGCTATGGTTTTCTTAATTTGCAAGAAGCAGATAATTGTTGGTTTCTTTTGGAAACCTCTACATACAAGAACAGTTGTCTTATTCTGCACAAGAAATTGAACTCTTCTTAGTCAATCACAAGTGTATAAAGAAAAATGATGATGAGTGCAGATAAAAGGACATGCTGATCGAGTAGGTGTTTCTGATAATCTCTTCTGGAATCAAAGTGGTCTCTGGCTGAGAGTTTTGGAGTTTCAATTTTTTAGACTCTTGAGATCTAAAACTTGAAATCAAGGATTCAAATGTTGGAGCATGCCTTAATGGTGTCAGCCAATGGCTAGCATGGTGCATGATAGTTAGGCCTGGCAAACCTAGAGCACAGGATTTTGTTCAGATCAAATTACAGACCAAACTACACAAGAAAATAGTTCATGAAGCTTTATTTGGTCTTTACTGAGTCCAACTGACCTTTGGATCTGTTCATGCCTGCAACATAGGAGATCATCTGTTCAACTCAATATGTATTTCATCCTAGCCAGCTATCAAGCCTCCCACTTGAGATGCCTCAATCGAGAACTGTTTCTTTCTCTATATTGTACAGTCGTCTACACCTCCAGCATAGACCAAAATATCAATCCATGCTTTGAACACCCATCATCTGAAAATCCCCCAAAACCTTAAAATGCTCTGATATACACAACAGGAATCAAGCTAAAATTTAACTCATAATCCTTGTTACTGTTTAGCAGACTGATCTGGTTACATATTCTGATAGAAATTCTGGAAACTTCAACTTGTATGGATTGCATTTGATGTTACAGCAGAGTTTTTATGTTTCTATATTTTTCTGGTCATCATTCTCCTTTGCCAAAATTGCAACTGGTCTTTGTTGTTTGAAGTTTTCAGTTCAGATAACTTGTTCTATGACCTGTTTCTGGTGTCTACAGATAGCGGCTATCTCTGAACAGTCATCTGAGTCAGCAAATGAAACTCCTCTGACATGGAAAACTTTTGACATGCGTTCAGTTGTTGCTGCTACAGAAGATTTGTTTTGTTTTATTTTGTCGGAAAAAGGTTGGAGGGTTCGTGTTTTTCTCATTCAAGATATTGTCAAAGCTGCCAATGCTTTTCTGGAAGAAGAAGCTTTGCCATGTATATTTAACAAGCAAGAGGCAAAAGAAAGATTTGATACGGAGGTTAGTTACCTTATACTAACATCAATAAAGTTTAACATCATAAGATTTTCTAGTAAGGCAGCTATTTCATTTCTACACATGATATAAGTTTTTGACATAAATGGAAGAAGACCTATTATAAATTTTAGACTTAGTGACCTCTATGTTTGATCTCAGCATCACAATGCCATTATTAGAGTACTGAGCTGAGTCTCCAGTCTTGTGTTTTTTTACTCCCCTCTCTCTCTTCCCCCAGCACATATTTGGCAAGCTTTTATGGACTATTTTTTTATTTGTAGATTGCTTTCTTGATTAACCAATCATGTAAATTAGCAAATGTACATTACATATGGTTCCTTTATGTGGAACCTGGATTAACTGTATTAATATGATTTCAGTATTTTATTAAATTTTTAACTTCACGCAACAGAAGATTTTCTTTTTGAAGTGAAAGGGAAAAAGTGATTTCCTGTGAGTCAGATACCGAGAAATATCCTACAGTTATATATCCTGTTTAATTTTACACTTGGGCGCCATTTAGATTCTTTGAAAGATTTTAGGTGCCTTTTATATTCAATTAGTTACATTATTACTTTGTGCTAAAAATTCTGTTCTTTTAACATATCATTTCTTTAATGTAGCAGAGTGATGCACTAGTCATGAGATTGGTCAATGGGTTCCGGTCATTACAACAAGCTATTAGTTTGGCACCAGAGGTATGGACTGCAATGTTTCTTCGAACACTGGTGAAGTCTGATACCCATAGATTTCTTCTTGATATATTTTTATCACTGGCAGTTTATTCTCGCAACAAGATGCCAGAAGCATTCTTTCTTTGTATATCTAGGCTTCTTCATTTGTTGGAGAAGGGATATGATTTTCAAGAAGATACATAAATTATTTTAATCATTCAATTTTTAGTGGATAACACAGAAGAAAAAGCTCACACTAACAACGTCAGTAAAAGTGTCATACAGAGGAAACATGATAGTCACCATCATTTCTCGTTGACTATTGTTACGCCAAACACATGGGGCTTTTGCCATTGATTGATTTGAGAAGGATCGTCATTACTTTTAGTCTGCAAGCAAAGAGGTCTTTCTTTGTTATTGCTGTGTAGTGGTAACATTAGTTTATTGCGGAGAAGTTATTTGGTAATCTTCCAATTTGCTAGTACTGCTTGATTCTAGAAGATAACTGCCATCTGCTTGAGTGCACCTGCTGATTGTTATTTACATGTTGGTACACATGCAGAAAGGGACCTTTTATCACTAAATTTTGAATTTTCAAGTAGATGATTGTCATGCGGTATAAAATTATTTTACCTCCGGTAGCAATTTTTCTTTTTCTGAAAGAAAAAAGATGATGAGCTGGTGGTATATGGAGGAACTTTCATGTGATAGTCAACTGTTGTAATATGTTGGATTGGTGTTAGCATGACAAGGCAAGCGAACAGTATCTTTTATCTTGGCATTGCAAACCAATGAATTGTCCATTTTTGCAGCTTGATTAAAGTGTGATTAATACGATGTCCTGTCGCTTACGGTATGAGCTTTTTATATAAAAGATTTTGTCACGTTGTACTGGTTGAATAAATATTGTGCCAAATCATTTTAATTCCGGAGGGGATTAAGTGATGAGAAAACTTAATGCAAGAGATCCTTGTGTTCACAACATCAGCTTGCATGTTGAATAAAGACCTTGATAATGATTGACATCAGGAGTTTGAGAAACTACTGAGGTCCTGTAACACCCCTCCCAGAGTACTTGTGTTCAGGTACAAGGGTCTTCCAGGTTGCTACAATTAACTGCAGAAAGTTTTTTTTTTAATTCAATATGGACTAATAATTCCATGCTGGGGTTTTTTTCCCATTATTATTGCTATCCCATTGTGGGAAAATGGCTTGCAAAAACAAAAATAAAATAAACGAGCGGTTAAAATAGTTCTTATTTTTATGTTTTTCAGGAGATAAGGAAGGCTTTGAGGGGTCAAATTCTTTTCTAGGGGCATATGATTTATTAAAATAAAGACAGGTATTCAGAAAATTATACCCAATAAGTAAAGACTTCTTTCTTTTATCAGAAACTTGTATTCTTTTACTGGTCTAATTGAGTTGTTCTATGGATGATGTTACGCCAAATCAAGATTATGGTGAGATTCCATATGGAGCAGTTTTAGTGTTTTTTTTCTTCCAAGTAGAAAAGCTAAATTTTACCTTCAACGATAACGGGTACAATCGTTCACATCTGAGATGTACCCGTCCGGTAGGTAATTCACGTATCATCTCTTTTTGTCAGAGACTTGTCTTCTTGAACTGGTCGAATCGAGTGTCCACACTAGTGGGTTTTTTTTTCCCAAGCAGAAAATTTAAATTAGTACAATCATTGACATCTGAACGGATCAAACCATCAAGATGCAGACAAAAAGATTTGACGGCTGTAGCAAAAACAAGTCAACCAATTTAGAGCATTACCAGCTTTCCATTCAGTAAAAGAAAACATCAATCTGTGAATGTCCCGAGTCCCGGACAAAATTCTTGAAGGGTACACGCACAACAATCATTAAGCATGTCTTCGTGGTCCTCCTTCTCCTCTCTCTCTCTCTCTCTCTCTCTCTCTCTCTCTCTCTCTCTCTCCTGCAACTTAAATTGGATTATCTGTATAATTATACTCCGAGGGAAATAATTTGATTTTGAGTTTGGTAAGTTAAACAATGGGGTGATCAAGTAGAATGTGATAGCATATGAGATTTTAACATATATAAATAAGTATTGTATTAAACTAATTGATGCATGTGTTGTAATTACATTTCACTCTATCATAGTATCATAGCATTTGCCTTAGAGCAATATTACATTTCACTCTATCATAGTATCATAGCATTTGCCTTAGAGAAGTTGCGTTCTTTGTTGCCGACGCTCCCCACGGACACAATCTGTCATCGCTCCAACAACACCTCCAAAGTCTTCAAGTTGCGATGCCATCACTCGAGTCGGAGCTCCGAAGGCTTCTAACCGGCCTCCTCTGTTGCTCTAACGGCTAGCACTATACTCCCTGATGAGAGTCCAAGTGAGAGTGCTATGAACGATGCTCTCTTCTTCTCATCATTGTCTGATATGCACAAGTGATTGCCCCTCTTCTTCACCAATGAAAAGTCCCCCTCTAGCAGACCTATACCTTCTCCTTCCGACGGCTATGATCCATTGGTCCTAGACCCCTTTCTCTTTTCTTTTACTCACTGTAGTTGATCATTATCACACTGCTACTCTCCAAGAGACCATCCTCGCCAAGCGATTGAAACTCCTGATTCACTCGTGGTCTTTCTCAGCGTAGAGAACTACTGTAGATCACAGCAAACAACTTCTCTACCACACTGCAAATAATGTCGCACGATTGTAGCTCTCTCCAGCATTGCAAATATTACTGCCACTCTCTCCAGCACCATAAATAGCACCACACTACTACAGATCTCTATAGAGCAGTCTCCACTCCCCTCTCTCTAGAGTAGTCTTCAAACCAGATCATTGCTAGGCCCAGTACTAGCAGCGTGGACTTCGAAACCTTTAGCCCACATTAGTCAAGGCAACTTTCACTACAGCCTTTAACATGCACAGTGGCAAGTGCATCCTACACATGATCTGCACGTGTTGCATGGAGTAGAGAACTCACCAGTACCATCACAAGTTGTTCAAGTTAGAACTTGCTGTAATACACTT
This sequence comes from Musa beccarii, assembly GCA_024322285.1. Classification (NCBI taxonomy): domain Eukaryota; kingdom Viridiplantae; phylum Streptophyta; class Magnoliopsida; order Zingiberales; family Musaceae; genus Musa; species Musa beccarii. Next base: position 31,738,460 of record CM044395.1, on the reverse strand, counting down.
AGTGGGAGGAGACAACTTGATTTTGACTTCGATTGAGTACTTGGTTTGGCACCATCACAAGCCTGTTACGAGCTTTTCTTCCCCATGGATGACAATCCCAAAGGAAGCATAGGTGCTGCTACCTTCGGTGACTTTTGATCAGCTCACAACTCTCCTCCTCGATAAATGGAGACTGTCTTCTCTCTTTGTCGTTCAGCGCCAGCGTCCGTTCACTGCAGCCCTGAAGTGCCCTCTGTTAGTAACCCAGGATCTCACCTTCTGCGATCCTCCCCGTTGCGATGCCTCTAGTGTGCGTTCCTCAATGGTACCAACACCAACTCTTCCTTTACCTCTAGTTCTCCTACACCAATAGATTTCATAGTTGATGGACGCCATCACATCTGCATCGTCTGGCTACCCATAGCAATAGCGATCCATGGTGCACTTCACGCCACTGTTGCCACCTATTACCAATCGTTGCCTCGCCATCAACTGCCATAAGCACAGCTCATAGTTGAAGCCACCCTCTAGGATGCACCTTCATCCCATCGAGGGCTACCCAGATCTGCAGATGTGAGAGCTTATATAACCAAAGTTGGAGTGCTTTTGGCAACCAGCTTCACTGCAAACGACAATGATGTTTCATGCCACACCGTGAAACACAAACAACTAGCTTCACCTCTTTCTTCCACTTCTTTTACTAACAAAACAGACCTGCTCCTCCAGGCCGCACCTTCAACCCACTGAGATCTACTCATCTATTCGGCTTTGAGTCTTCTACTTCTCTTCTGCCAAGCGCAACTTCTCCTTTTTCTACTACGAGCCCTCGTTTTGGTTTCAGAACTTGTACATCATCTTGGCTTTGAGTCTTCCTCCTCCACGTCCTTGCTATCTAGCCTCTCAATAGCATATCAAGGCTTTGCTATACCGAGCCATCTCGGACGCAGAGAACTCTTAATCCCATAGTTGCCCATCATTGTCATCACAGCTAAGCAAGGGACAATAGTTCTTCCTCACCAACGAAGCACCCGCACTGCCCTCCGGCAGAGTTCTATGCTATACTGCTCTTCACATTCTTCACTGCCCAGATCCTCAACCGCAAGAACTGTTGACCGAAGATCTATAGCTTTTCTTAATACCCTCCATGTTGCATAACCAAACTAGCCTAAACAGAGCTAAACACCTCCTTCAACAAACAACTCGGATCTGAGGCTTTGAGACCTCCTAGAGGGGTGAAGAAGATACCTCAGTCCTTTATAGTATTTACAGCAATCCTCGTCACACATAGTGACCACCCCTCGTCTCCAGCGACCCACCTCGGGCGACGCTGATCTGCACAGATGCTTCTTCCTCCCTGATTGCTGCTATCTCTGCATCTTGCTCACATGCTACCATTGTTATAGCAACAGTCCCCCCAGGAAGAAGCATGGCTCACCACACCTTGTCGCAGTAGTCTTCTCACCCACCTTTTATCGCTGAAGACTCTCACCTTGCTCTCTCAGATTGGTACATATCCTTAACATATCTTCATTATTTACCTTTGACACTCAAGTTATTGTCCCTACAGGGAACCATAGCACTTCTCAATATATAGGCCTTATCTCTATCAATGTTGCAACTCTCATCCCCTTCAAGTTATCCAAAGGTGGTAACTATGCATCTTGGCATGCTCAAATTTCTAATCTCCTATTTGGATATGATCTACTAGACTACATCGACAACTCTCTCCATTGTCCACCAGTGATGCTCAAAATCCTAGGAGCACCTAGCTTAGTACCAAATCCGAACCACAAACTATAGTTACACCAATATCATCTCATCCTTCAAATAATTCAAGCCTCAGTCGCTGGATCCCTTGCTCCACTCAAATCTTCATGTGACACTACTACCAAAGCCTGGTGCAAGTTATAAACCACCTTGGCAACTCATTCGCGTACTCGTATGCTTAGTCTTCTATCCAGTCTTATAAAAATAAAATGAGAGGGAAGTACTATTGCCAATTATCTATAAAATATAAAAGTTATTATCGATAACTTAGCCTTGATAGGTCATTCCTTTAATGATGAAGAAGTCATTGTCTACACCCTTAATGGCCTGGGGGACGAGTACAAGGAACTAGCAATAGTAATACAGGCACGTGACTCATCGATGTCATTCGAAGAACTCTATGACTAGTTGACTAACTTTAAGATATATCTCAAGCGTGAGGACAAATTACCAGGACCATCCATTACAGCTCAAGTTAGTCAAAAATCCAAGAGGAGGGGTAACCAGTATAATAAGACTGTTAACAAAGGTTTGGCCAAGATGCCTCCTAAACTTATGAGCTTCAAACAAACCATCCCTCCTCCACAACATCAATATTTCAATCACAACTATCAAGGTGGCTACTTCAATCATCATCAGCCTTGGCACCCTGACTATACAAATCAATAAAGAGTTGTCTACCATCTGTGTAATAAAGTCAGTCACTCTGCAAAGGTCTGTCGATCTCGACCCAAACTTCTTGCTTAATCACATTGGCATCAAGCAAATCTCATGACTACTCTGAATACTAGTCAACATAATTAGATTATAGACTCTGGTGTATCTCATCACATCACCATTGATCTACAGAACTTATTCATTCATAACAACTATGGCGGAAATAACGACATCATCATCGGTGACAGTATAGAAATCCCCATTGCTCATACTAGCTCCACAACGCTTAATTCATATACCACAACTTTTACACTCGATGATGTTTTATATGCATATCATATTAAATGAAATCTCATTTCCATTTCTCAATTTTGTAAACAAAATAATACCTCAGTTAAATTCTTTTCTGACTCTTTTCTTGTCAAGAATTTGAGCACGGGGGCATCCTTAGTTCGAGGTTAGAGTAAGGATAATGTTTATGAGTGATCGTTAATGCCACAAATCACCCAGCCCACTGTTTACTCTTCAGTTGTAGCTCCAATTGATGTGTGACATCGTCGTCTTAGTCATCTCTCATCCTCTATCTAGTAAAAATTACTTTCTCATTATTTTCCTCTTACTTTTAAAACCAATAGCATTATAACTCATTATGATGCTTGTCTCATTAATAAAAGTCATAGACTCTCATTTGGAATATCCTTCATATCTTGCTCTAAATCGTTTAAAATTATTTATACTGATGTTTGAGGCCTTGCTCCAATCACTTCTTTTAATAAATTCAGATTTTATGTCATTTTCGTAGATGATTTCACTAAGTATATATAGTTATACCCTCTCCATCATAAATATGAAGTTTCAATAATCTTCACCAACTTAAAAAGTAGGTCGAGAACTTTTTTCAATCTACAATTAAAAAGTTTACTCTGATGGCAGAGGTGAATATCAAGCCCTCACATCCTGCCTCTCAGCTTGTGGTATACAACACCTTAAGTCACTCCTGCATACTCCTCAACTAGTTGGTTCTACTGAATGCAAACATCGACATATAGTTGAAATTGGTCTCATACTTCTACATCAAGCATCCATGCCAGCAACCTTTTGGTCCGTAGCCTTTCAAATTGTTATCTATCTCATTAATTATATACTCACTTTAGTCCTCCAATACTAGTCACCATTTGAAAAATTATTTCATAAATCCTCAAACATTCAAAAACTCAAAGTATTTGGTTGTTTATGTTATCTATGGCTACATCCCTATGCCTCACACAAGATAACACCAAGATCTAAGCCTTGCATTTTCATAGGATACTCTATTGAACATAATGCTTTTTGATACTATAAACTCCAAACTCAAAAAGTCTTTTTATCACGTCATGTTATTTTTGTGGAGTCTACCTTTCTTTTCAAAACTATGAGTTTCCTGCCATGCAAGCTACTCCAACAAATATACATCATTGGAGTATACCATCGATCTGATCAAATGAGGCTCCCACAACACCATATAGTCCTTTTCCTCAGGATCCACACTCTCTTGTACTCCCGATTCAGCAACTCGTCACTCCCTCCATTGCTTCTCCTCTCCATTTTTCACAAGCTTCCCCTACTATTGAAGTAATACCTTGGAAACACAACCACTTTCTTTATCCTCTTTTAGACCTAGTGACACTGAAGTACCTCAGCCTGCCTTAACCCGTGTCAGTGCCTCTTCACCGCCCATACCAACAACACAACCTATAGCCCTTGGACATCCAATGACAATGCACTCCAAAAGTTGTATCTTTAAACCACATCAAGTCTTTGACTTACGTTCTGTTAGGATCAATACGACACTAAGAGAAGGGGGGGGAGGTTTAAATTAGTGTAGCGACAAAAATACATTTACATTGATTTTGAAAATCTTTTGATTTTACAAGAATCGTAATGGTAAAGCATTTAGCTTCAAAAATAATCATAAAAGGAAGAAGGGCAGTAAAGGTAGTATGCAACAAAAATAATCAATAAGAAGGAAAGTACATAGCAAGGAAAGGACATACCATTTTATAGTGGTTCAGTCATCCGACTTACGTCCACTCCTGATACCTCCTAAGTCGAGGTCACCAACTTCCACTATTGATCTTCCTTTAATGGGTGAAGATCAATCACTCCTTTACAGATCTCTTCTCTTTTTAACAGGTTCAGGGGTAAACCTTTTACAAGCCCACTCACCCCTCTCCAAATAGGATTCTAAACTTGAAACAAGAGGAGGGGATCTCTCAAGTGATTATAATAGAATTTTTCATCTTTTTATTCTCAATTGATGTGTGGCTAGGTTGGAAAATCTGCAGTGACATCATATGTGCAGCGGAAAAACAAAAACAAAAATCATAAATTTTTCATAAAAAATAGAGGTTCTTATCGTCGTGCAAAAGTTGGTGTGTGAAAACTCACAAAATCAAAAAACTATGCGTCAGAAAATTACCTAGGGAGATCATATATCCCTAAATCCATGCAGATCTATAGGAATGGATGAAGGAGTTCAAATGTCCTCCTCTCTAGTGATAATTCACACGGTAGGGGCTGCGACGATGCTCCTCAAATCGTTGCCTAAATCTCCTCATTGTGAGCACTACACGATAAAGAAGGGGCCGGCCCTTCTTGCTATCCACACATCCCCAAATTGGGGTTGCTAGCTGAGGAGGAGAGGGAGAGGAGAATAGGAGATGGCTGCTAAAAAACTATTAGCCTATGGGCCCTTAGTTCCCTCTTATTTATAGAGGTCCGTTGTCAATTTAACCATAATATATCTTACCCTGTTGGGTATTGGATCTCCATCCAATTACCCAAGCCTCTTAGATTAGTAGCTCTCTACTTAATAATCTCTTATTAGCTTTTATTGGATCTCATCTTAGGATCCAATAATTGAGGGGCTTAACAGATATCCAATAAGATAGGGGCTCCGGCGGATATCTCATATCCGAACCTCTACTCATCGTGACACCTACTATATGTGTGTGATCCTTTAAGCCCAATATCAAGCTGGCTGTGAGTCATACTTGTCAGAACTCCTTTTGACTCAATGAATTATTATCTCTATAATAATTCACCCGACTCATCGACTACGGACGTACTAGGCCACTACGCCGCAGTCCCCAAATGATATAGGGGAATTCAATCCTTTGGACCTATTTGTCCTCAGTTACTATGTACCTATAGTCTCTCATTCATCTAATATCCTAGAGACCCTTTATCGGGCATAGTGATGTCAGGTGCTGGGAAATCGAGAGATTTGGCATCTCATGCACAGCAAAAAATAAAAAAACAAGATCGGATTTCCCATAGTTATGTACTTGGCCATCGTGCAACGATTGGTATGCAAAAATTGTAAATCCGAAAAATCCATATGTATCATGTTAGAAGCGTTACCTGGGGAGATCGTATATCCCCGAAAATTTTAGATCTGATAAAGAGGATGAAGGAGCACTAGCGTACTCCTCTCTAGCAGTAATCCATATAGTGGACGCAGTAATGACGCTCCTCAAATCACCGCGGGATCTCTCTCCACGTACACCACAAGGCTACCGAAGCCAAGGATGAGGAGAGGAGACTGAGGAGAATAAGAGGATAACTACTAAGAGCTCTCAGCCTATGAACCAGGAGGTTCCTCCTATTTATAGAGGTGGAGGAAGTTTATCCTGCACAGATCCTGTTCACACTAGATCTCTATCCAGTTAGATCTCATTGGATCTTATCCAGTTTCCTCGTGAGTGATTTTAAGTGTTCGCCAAATGTCAAAAACTATTTCGCACATAGAAATCTGATTGAACTCGTTCTTGTCTAAAGCGCAAAATAAGGCATTCATAGCCTTTGCATTTAAAGAGAAAGATTTTTTCTCTAAGTTCGATCATTCGTTCGTCGGTTTAGAGGAAAGTTGAAAATAGTTTTCAACAACGTTCCACAAATCCAAATTCATTAAAAGCAAAAAAAACTCTCATTCGAGTTTTTCAATAGGTGTAGTCCGATCCGTTAAAGAACGATGGACAAACAACCAAAAAGCCCTCTTGAAAGCCATGAAGAGCAATTTCTTACGGGTGTAAATCCGAATGAGAAATAACGTGGCTCTGATACCAATTATTATGGATCGAGCAACACTAAGAGGGGGGGAGGGGTGAATTAGTACAGCGGTAAAGAATGATAAACTTTCGGCGTTTTAAAACAAGTTTCGAAAACATCATATGTTGAAAATGATGCTTCGATTAAATCCGTAACGAAAGATGCTTTAGATGTAAATTGATTTATAAGAAGGAGATGAGAAAGTAGAGCATCAAAGTGAAGATGGTTTGCAGTAAAGTAAATTACAAGAATATAAACGCAAACCGATTTATAGTGGTTCGGTCATTCGACCTACGTCCACTCCCGATTCCTCTTCACTTGGGGCCACTGGCTTTTCCACTAGCTATCCTCCTTCCAACAGGCGAGGATGAACTCCCTTACAGTACCTCTCCTTTTGATGGGCTTAGGAGGTAACCCTTACAAGGCCTCTCACCCCTCTCTTAGACTAGAACACACTTAAAACTTAGAAGAAAGATTTTGACACTATTTTAAGAGAGTTTTCCCTATTTCTTTCTCAGTTCTAGACCACCTTTCAACCATGAATGAGAGGGGTATTTATAGGCCTCAAGAGGAGTCCAAATTTGAATCACTTTCATTTTTCCGGTGCTGGCGGTGCCACTGCCTGTCAGTGTCAGACACTGATAGTGTACTGGGCAGTACCATTGCCTAGGTTTGTTGCCCAGTGACAGTACCACCGCCCAGCCTAGCAGTGCCATCGCCCGGGCTCTCGGGCACTGGGCGGTGCCACCGCCCGGGCCTTTTCAGCACACTAGTTTAGGCCTTAAACTCGGCCTAAACCAGTCCGAAGCAAGGCCCATTTGGTCCCTACTTGGGTTATAGGATTAATATATAATCCTAACCCAAATTAATGTGCTAACTATGAAATTAAAGACATTTCCTAAGCTATTACAAAGTCCACAAGTCAAGACTTCTTCCGGTGAGTTTCCGACGAACTTCTGACGGTCTTCTAACGAACCTTGGAAACCATTCTACGGACTCCCAACAAGCTCCTGGACTTTACGATGATCTTGGTGAGTTGCAATGAGCTTCTTTGGTAAGCTCTGGTCTTTCTTGGCAAGCTCCGCGAACTTCCAACGAACCTTCCCACGAACTTTCAAAAACCCTTCAGCAAGCTCCCTACTCGTTCTCGGCCAGTTCCGGCAGCACTCCCAACGAATCTTCGGACTTCCATCGAACTCTCAAACTCTCAATGATCCATCACACTTGTCTTTCGGCACTTTGTTTCGCTTTACGTCTTCATCGTTATCGTAATTAATCCTACACACACAAACAAAACTCTACTTCGATCTAGACAATTATTACAACGCAAATTGACATTCAGTTGCCCAGCACGTCATTGGTCGGTGCTTCGTCCAATTCTTCGGTGCATCGTCCTCTCTTGCATTTTGTTGCCCAATTGGCGGTTGACCTCCGCAACCCCGATATCCTTAGCACAACACGCTCTTCTTGGCCTAATGTCCGACGTACGAAACCTTTTGCCAATTGTCAACCGAACCTCCGGCTCGACATCTAATATCCTAACGTGATCACCCAGCGCAACGTCAATTCCTCTAGTGTCAAATGTCTAATCCTGATCGATAGTAGACCTGCGTCACTCAAAACACTATTAGATCACAAAACATAATAAATTAGTTTCATCATCAAAATTCGAGATTTAACATTCATAGCCTTTACATTTAAAGAAAAAGTATTCTTCTCCAAATCATTCCAAACATTCATTTAGTTTGGAAGACTTTTGAAAGTTATTTATTAATGATATTCTATAAATTTAAATAAAAAAAAAGAAAACTCTTATTCGAGTTTTTCAATAAATATAGTTTATCCCATTAAATATAGGATGACGAATAATAGAGTGACCCTCTTAAAAGTCGAAAAGAGTTATTTCTCCTTGATGTTAATCAAAATGAGAAATAATGAGGCTTTGATACCATTTCTTGGGTGTAAATTAGTATAGCGATAAAAATATATTTACAACGATTTTGAAAATCTTTCGATTTTATAAGAATCGTATCGGTAAAGCGTTTAGCTTCAAAAACAATCATAGAAGGAAGAAGAGTAGTAAAGGCAGTATACAACAAAAAATAATCAACAAGATGGAAGTGCACAGTAAGAAAAGAACACACCGTTTTATAGTGGTTCGGTTGACTAACCTATGTCCACTCCCAATACCTCTTTTGTTGAGGTCACCAGCTTTCACTATTGATCTTCCTTCAATGGGCGAAGATCAATCACCCCTTTACAGATCTCTTCTCCTTTTAATAGGTTTAGGAGTAAACCTTTTACAAGCCCACTCACCCCTCTCCAAACATGATTCTAAACTTAGAACAAGAGGAGGAGATCTCTCAAGTGATTACAATAGAATTTTTTTATTTTTTGCTCTCATTTGATATATGGTCTAACCAGGGATGAGAGAGGGTATCTATAGGCCTCATAGGGATTCAATCTTTGAGTCAAAATTTGAATCACCCTAGTTTTCAAAGTACTAGCGGTACCACCACCCAGTCCGGTGGTACCACCGCCTCACACAATCTCAGAGACTGTCTTGGAGATCGAGCCACCGGTAGTTCGACCACATATTATGGTAGTGCCATCACATGGCCCACTTTTTAGATCATTGTTTGGGCCTTTCACATGGCCCAACACAGCCCAAACTTGAGCCCAATTGGCCCCCAATTGAGTTGGCCTAAATCCAACTCAATTACACCTAAAACCTACTTTGATCTAGATAATTATTGCAAAGCTCAATTGAATGTTATCCAGCATGTCATTGGTTCATCCGACGCTTCGTTCGATTCTTCGACGCATCATCCTCTCTTGCGGCCCATTGCCCAACCGACCAGTTATCCTCCGTAACTCCGATCTCCTAGGCATAATTCCGCTCTTCTTGGCTCGATGCCCGAATCTATCGTCTGAAGCCTTCTACTGATACGCCGACCAATCCTTCGGCTCGACGTCCAATCTTTTGACATGTTCTCTTCTACCCTAATGTTTGATTCTTCCTGCTTCAATTGTCTATTCCTGATTGAAGCTACCCGCATCACTCAAAAGCACAGATTAAATCATAAACATTATTAATTGGTTTCATCATCAAAATCCGAGATTCAATACATGCTATCATAAAATCTTCTCTTGAGACCAGTGAATCTATCACAATTACTCAAGTACAAAAATCTTCATACTTGCGTAAAGCCATGTGTGAAGAATATGATGCCCTCCTTCATAACTTTACATGGACTCTTATATCCTTTCATCCTACAGAAAACATCATTAGGTGTAAATGGGTCTTTCGAATTAAGCAAAACTCAGACGGATCCATTACTAGATATAAAGCATGTTTAGTAGCCAAAGAGTTTCATCAATGACCTGAAGTTGACTTCATAAAGATTTTCATTCCCATTGTTAAACCTACAACAATATGACTTATCCTAACTTTGGTTATCTCAAAAGGCTGATACCTATCATAACTGAATGTTAACAATGCCTTTTTATAGAAGACTCTAACTGAAGATGTCTTCATGCAGCAACCCCTTGGCTTTGTTCATCATCAGTATCCGAGATATGTCTACAAACTACAAAAAGCTATTTATGGACTTCGTCGAGCTCTAAGAGCTTAGTATACTAAACTTGGCTCATTTCTGACATTAACTGGTTTCATCAACTTTAAGTCTAATACCTTGTTATTCTTACGACAACAAAATAGAAACACAATATATCTTCTAGTGTATGTAGATGATATTATTGTTACAGACAATGATCCCTTAGAGATTCAGGCATTCCTAAAGTAATTGACCGATCGATTCTCCCTCAAAGATCTAGGACTCTTAAGTTACTTTCTAAGAATAGAAGCAACATTTATATATTCATGTCTCTTCCTATCATAAAGAAAGTATAATCAAGACTTATTATCAAAAATAAATATACAGGATGCGAAAGAGGTTATAACTCTCCTCTCTACTAGTGAATGACTTAAATTATGTGATGGAAGCCCAACTACGGACTCTACTCAATATCGACAAGTACTTGGCTCCGTACAATACTTAGCTCTCACCTATCCAAAAATCTCATTTACAGTTAATAAATTATCCCAATTCATACATCAGATATCTACTACGTATTGGTCTATAGTCAAACGAATTTTATGGTATCTTAAAGGGATCCTCAATCATGATATCTTTCTCCACAAATACATCTCACTTCATCTCCATGCCTTTGTTGATACTGATTGAGCAGAAAACTTTGATGATAAAACATCCACATCATGATATATTATCTTCCTTGAAACTAATTTAATCAATTAGAGTTCTAAGAAGCAAAAGATAATCGCACAATCTATAACCGAAACTAAATACCGTGTCATCGCTATCACTATTGTTGAACTCAATTGGATTACAAATCTCCTCAAAAAAATTGAATATCAATTCTATCCTTACTCTTATAATATATTATAATAATATTGAAACTATCTATTTATTATTAATCTAATATTTCACTCACGCATCAAATATATTTTCATCAACTTTTACACACGTGTGAATGTCGGACATTGTATCGCAATGTTGGTTTGTAATAATATTGTAATGTATTGTAATTACATTTCACACTATCAGAATCTGTGGAGGGGGCGATGGCGACGGTGGCTGCGCTCGCGGTGGCAGCCTCCCTCCTGGGCCCCTCGGTTGCTTCCCCCGCCAACAAGGTCGCTTTCGTCAAGAAGACCGTCTCCTCCCACGACATCGTATCTTCACCAATTCGTACTGCCCGTGCGTTCGCCTCTCCCTTTTCCCTTTTTCTCTCTGCTGTAATAGCTCGATGGATCTCTTTGGTGACCGTGTCCTGCTTCAAACATTTCGTTTAACTTGCCGTTGGCTACGGTGATTTATTGCTCAACAGTAGATTTTGGTTCCTGCTCACACCTCGCCGGAAGGAGAAACGTATTCTTGTCCATCGTCCGGGGACCAAAAAGGAAAGCCTCGCATCGTCTGAGAGACTAACCCTCTTTTCCGGACTAAATAGATGCCGACGAATTAGAATAAACATTGTATATATAGTACCTACACCGAGCCAGTCAATAGGTGGGCTTGGACCAAATAATTGACCCTGAGTCCAAATCAGTTAATTAAAGAAAATAAATAGGTGAGTAAAAAAAAAGTATGATGTGCAGTTGAGAGGGAACATAACGTGATTTGGAGCGTGTAGCATATGGCGGTGCAGTGAGAGAAAAGAAAGAGAGAAAGAAGGAGAAAAGAAGAAAACTAAGATTCTGAGTTTTCTTGCTTGATGATCAGTGGCCAAATTTAGTCAGTTTTAGCTCAAATTTGACATGGAGAATCCTTGCAGTAAACTCTACAATCCTAAAGGTGCCGATCTGCGGTTTATCCTTTCTAAGGTGCTTTCCTGTCATACCTATTTTGTGAGATTTACAACTTTTCTTAGAAAAGATCCATCAATACGATGATGACGCACTATTGTTGAGCCAAGATATGTGATCTTGATGATATTATGATCCTCTTGTTATTTTAGAGAAGACCTATTGTAAACCTATTATCATTATTGGTGATAGTGGAAGTTTGAAGTGGACTACGGTCCCGTGGTTTTTCCCGTATTGGGTTTTCCACGTTAAAAATTCAGTCTCACTTGTGATTGATCAGTTGTTCTGCTATTTATATTGTTCTGGTTAATACTTGCTTATAATATCAAGTTGGTCTTTTTGATGAGGAACTCATTTTGATACACAAAGAGGGAAAAGAATTATTCCGCATTAACAGATTTTTTCCTAACAAGTGGTATCAGAGCAGCAGGTTGTTATTTGCTACTAATTTTCTTGTGTGATTGAAATGGAAGAATCAAATGGTATGATTAAATTGAACTCATCAAATTATTCCACTTGGAAGCATATGATGGAAAACCTACTCTATTGCAAAGATTTGTATAAGCCCATCAAAGTTAAAGAAAAACTCTCTACAATGGAAGAGGAGGAATGGGAGGTCCAATACAAGAAAGCTATTGCTTATATTAGAAGATGGATGGATATAAATTTGCATGAGCATATTTCTGATGAAACCAGAGCTGATATTGTCTGGCAAAGGTTAGAAAATTTGTTTGCGAAATAGATAGTAGGAAATAGAATTTCTCCTTAGAAGACTTATTAATTTGAAGTATAAAAATGGTGGCAACATTGTTGAGCACATAAGCCTATTTCAGAGTCTTGCAAACAAGTTGGTTGCTATGAAAATGAATATAGATCATGAAATGCAGGGATTGCTACTTCTCAGCTCTTTACCAGAAAGTTGGGAAACGTATGTGGTGACAATTTGTAACTCCACGCCAGAGGGGACTCTAACTATAGATATTGTTAAAGATAGTTTACTGAATGAAGATGCTAGAAGGAAAGAATAGGGAGAATCTTTTTCTGTTGCACTTGTTACTGAAAAGCAGGAAAGACGTGGAAGAAGTCACAGTAGAAATTCACATGGTTACAGAGGAAGATCCAAGTCTAGAAGAGATATCAGGTGTTTCCACTGGAACAGGCCAGGTCATATGAAGAAAAAGTGTAGGTTTTGGAAACGAGAACAGAATGAAAGGAAGAAAAATGAAAAAGAGACCAATACAGTTGCTGCTGAAGGTGATATCATTACTGTTTGTGATGATGGATGTGTTAGTCTTGCACTTTTCGGGACGATGAATCGGGTAATTGACTCTGGTGTTTCATTCCATGTTACTTCTCATGGTGATTTCTTCAGATCCTACACTACTGGTGATTTTGGTAATGTTAGAATGGGAAACAGTGGTACATCCAAGATTGTGGGTATTAGAGATATTTGCTTAGAGACCAATACTAGGAGCAAATTGATACTCAAAGATGTTAGACATGTTCTAGATATTCGTCTGAATTTGATATCTATATGCAGACTTGATGATGAAGGATTTACACACTATTTTGGTGAAAGCAAATGGAAGCTCACTAAAGGTTCTCTAGTTGTGGCGAAAGGAAAGAAGTTAAACTCTTTTTATATTATGGAAGCTAAGCTACACAAAGGAGAAATTAATATAATTCAAAAGGGTGAAAGCATAGATCTTTGGCATAAGAGGCTTGGTCATATCAGCGAGAAGGGACTTCAAACTCTTGTTAGAAAACATTTCTTACCAGAGTTGCAAGGTATATTTCTTAAATCTTGTGATCATTGCTTAGTTGGAAAAACACATAGAGTTGCATTTCATACTTATCCGCCATCTAGAAGATCAAATATTATTGATTTAGTTCATACTGATATTTGTACTATGCAAACTAGAACTCTTGGAGGTGCTCTTTATTTTGTTACTTTTATTGATGATCATTCTAGAAAAGTTTGGGCTTTTGCTTTGAAATCTAAAGACCAGGTACTCGATGTCTTCAAAGAATTTCATGTCAGTGTTGAAAGAGAACTGGCAGAAAGCTAAAGTGTTTGAGCAGATAATTGTGGCGAGTACAGGAGTCTTTTTGAGAATTATTACAGGTTTCATGGTATCAGGCTTGAGAAAACAGTTCCAAAAACTCCTCAACAAAATGGTGTGGCAGAAAGGATGAACATAACTATTGAAGAAAGGATTAGGTGTATGCTTTCCCATGCCAAGTTACCTAAATCATTTTGAGGGGAGGCTATGAGAACTACAGTTGACCTGATAAATCTTTCTCCATCAGTTCCTCTGAAAGATGATGTTCCAGAGAGAGTATGGAAAGGGAAAGATATATTTTATGATCATTTGAGAGTCTTTGGGTGCAAAGCATTTGTACATATATTCCCAAAGATGAGAGATCCAAGCTTGATAATAAGGCAAAGGCATGTATTTTCTTAGGATATAGTCATGAAGAGTTTGGGTACAGATTATGGGATCCAGTGAACAAGAAGATTGTTAGAAGCAGGGATGTTGTGTTTCTTGAAGACCAATTGTTTGATAATGGTGATAATATTGAGAAGCCAGAAACCTCTGTTTATATTCCTTGGAGTTTGGGTTCAGTTCCTCCACCTATAGTTCATGATGATCATGAGGGAGATGAAGAAGAAGAATGTGGTGAGAATGTTAGTGATGATACTCCTACAGTTGATGAAGTTGAACCAACTGAGCAAGCACCTCCACCACCAGTTGAGATTCCATTGAGAAGATCCACAAGAGAGCGACAACCATCTACAAGATATCCTCCACATAAGTATGTTATGCTTACTGATGGGGGAGAGCCAGAAACTTACTAAGAAGCTATTCTACATGAGCACAAGAATGAATGGGTTAAAGTCATGCAAGAAGAGATGAGATCCTTGCTTGAGAACCACACCTATAACTTGGTAAAGTTGCCTAAAGAGAAGAAAGTTCTCAAGAATAAATGAGTTTACAGATTGAAGACTGAAAATAATAGCTTACAACAAAGATACAAGGCACAACTAGTTGTGAAGGGATTCAGTCAGAAGAAAGGTATTGACTTTGAAGAAATATTTTTTCCTGTGGTGAAAATGTCATCTATCTGAGTTATTCTTAGTTTAGCTGCCCGCTTAGATTTAGAAGTTGAGCAACTTGATGTGAAAACTGTATTTCTTCATGGTGATCTAGAAAAAGAAATTTACATGGAGCAACCAGAAGACTTCAAAGTCAAGGGAAAAGAAAATCTAGTGTGCAAGCTAAGAAAAAGTTTATATGATCTCAAACATGCACCCAGACAGTGGTACAAGAAGTTTGATTCCTTTATAATAAGCCAAGGGTACAATAGAACTACATCTGATCATTGTGTGTTTACAAAGAAGTTTTCAGATGATGATTTTATTATTCTCCTGCTATATGTGGATGATGTGTTGATTGTTGGTCATGATGCTGATAAAATTGAAAAACTTAAAAGAGAGTTAAGTAAGTCTTTTGCTATGAAAGACTTGGGATTGGTGAAACAAACACTTGGCATGAAGATTCTTCGTGATAGGAAGAAAGGAAAGATTTGGTTATCTCAGAAGACCTACATTGAGAAGTTCTTGAAAGATTCAATATGAGTAAAGCCAAAGCAGTTTGTTCTCCACTTGTAGGTCATTTTAAGCTCAGCTCAAAACAATGTCCGACAAGTGAGAAAGGAAAAGAAGAAATGTCCAGAGTGCCTTACTCATCTGCAGTGGGTAGTTTGATGTATGTTATGGTTTGTACTAGGCCAGATATAGCTCATGTAGTTGGAGTTGTTAGCCGATTTCTCTCTAATCCTGGAAAAGAACATTGGGCAGTAGTAAAATGGATATTAAGATATCTAAGAGGTACTTCCAGGTTGTGTTTATGTTTTGGTAGTGGTAAACCTGTGTTAGAAGGGTACACAGATGCAGACATGACTGGTGATACTAATTCCAAGAAGTCCACTTCGGGATTCTTGATGATATTTGCAGGGGGAGCAGTCTCTTGGCAATCTAAGTTACAGAAATGTGTTGCTCTATCAACCACAGAAGCAGAATACATAGCCATTACTGAAGCCTGTAAGGAAGCTTTGTAGATGAAAAAGTTTCTACAGGAATTGGGTTTGAAACAGGAAGAATATACTGTTTACTATGACAGTCAGAGTGCCATTCACCTCTCCAAGAATTCAACATATCATTCTAGATCCAAGCATATTGATGTGAGATACCATTGGATTCATGATGTACTTGAGATAAAAGAATTACAGTTGGAAAAGGTGCATACCAATGAGAATAGATCAGACATGTTGACAAAGTCTTTGCCTAAGGAGAAGCTTAAAGCTTATAGGTGAAGAGTGGGCTTAGTACAGCCCACCTTATGAGCTGGAGGGGGAGAATTGTTGGGTCCAGCCCATAGGTGGGCTTGGACCAGATAATTGGGCTTGAGCCCAAATCAGTTAATTAAAGAAAACAAATAGGTGAGTAAAAAAAAGTAGGGCGTGCAGTTGAGAGGGAACAGAACGTGCTTTGGAGCGTGCAGCATGCGGTGTGCAGCGTGCGGCGTGTGTGATGAGAGAAAGAAGGAGAAAAGAAGAAAACTAGGATTCTGAGTTTTCCTGCTTGATGATCAATGGCCAAACTTAGTCAGTTTTAGCCCAAATTTGACGTGGAGAATCCTTGTAGTAAACTCTACAATCCTAACGGTGTCGATCTGCGGTTTATCCTTTCTAAGGTGCTTTCCTGCCATATCTACTTGGTGAGATCTAAAACTTTTCTTAGAAGAGATCCATCTATACGTGAGTCAAGATATGTGATCTTGTTATTATGATCCTCTTGTTATTTTAGAGAAGACCTATTGTAAACCTGTTATCATTATTGGTGATAGTGGAAGTTTGAAGTAGACTATAGTCCCGTGGTTTTTCCTGCATTGGGTTTTTCACGTTAAAAATTCGATCTCACCTGTGATTGATCAGCTGTTCTGCTATTTATATTATTCTGATTAATACTTGCTTATAATATCAAGTTGGTATTTTTGATGAGGAACCCATTTTGATACACAAAGAGGGAAAAGAATTATTCTGCATTAACAGATTTTTTCCTAACAGATTATTGTTTAGATTTGATGAACATATATAATGGTTGACGAGAGTCTTTCTCAACAATCTAACATGCAGTTGTAGAAACTTCTGCAACAAGGAGGCATCTGTTCATTCTAAGTGTTCCTGTAGAGAATTCAGAGCATTTGAGACTTCTCTAGTACTCGGAGTTCATAGGAGCCACTTATAAGGGTGTGAGGTTGTCCAAAGATTTCTTCTAAGTGGGGCTGTAGTTTTGATTTTAAACTTGTTGATGGTCTTATGTCATAAACCTCCTGTTTAAGTAATTCTTGATGTCAATTCACACACTTCTGGAAAAAAAGGTATCCTTCCAAATTTTGATTGGTATTTGGTAGCTACAGCCTACTTCTGTTGCTTTTACTATTCTTGTCTCTGCATTCGTCAGACTGAGTGCTACTGTCTTTGAGATGGACTGGAAGAACATGCACTGTTGTTTCTTGTTCTTGGTGTAGTCCTCCTGGCAATCCTAAGTTCTGGAGCTCTTCTCATTGTTGGGCATCTGCCAATGAGTCGAACATTATTATCTACGACAAGCATACTGTTCGTGCTGTGGACTTCCACCTTCCTTGCTCTGTACATAAATTCTCACCATAAGATGCTTCTACATACATGTACTACTTGTATTTGCTGGAGTTCAGTTAGTCTGTGAACTTAAAAGAATTGATCATTTTGATTCAGTTTTAATTTCTTAGTCTAAACTGGACTCAGAATACTACGAGATATTTACCATTCATATTTGGTGGAACAGGTACTGTCGAAGGGCAAAAGCTGTCTTTAAGGAATTAAAAAAAGCGCCTTATTGTTACGGACTTAGCTGGTTTTGCCTAAGCCGTGCGGCACCAATGCGTATCACCGCAAAGGTCAGCCTACCCGAAATCTCCTGCAATCCCTTAGGACCTGCAAAAGAGAAGACGGAGACGAAAGCGCTTCACACGGATCCACAAGCCACTCTTTTAGTAAACACTTTATAGCCAATGCACATTCCAACAATGGATATCACAAGCTCAGAACAGTTGCACAACAAAGGTATAGATTTAGTCCACTACAGACCGAATTCTATTACAAGTATTCCCTCGACGCGTACTTTATGTACAAGCCTACAATGGTCACAAACTCACTCAAATATGGGCATTTTGCCTTTGGCAAGCCCTTTACAAGCTTTACATTATATGACAACCCAAAGAGACACGGACAAGCATAAGCATTACACCGAACAAGCCGTTTACAATTTTGTCCGTGACATTCTCCCCACTTAATCCTTCGACGTCCTCGTCGAAGCCTTTCTTGTGCTGCAACTTCTTTTCTTTGTTGGATCTTCGATCTTACGCTCCTCGCTGCGATGCGCCCTTTGGCTCCCAATTGTTCTCCGCTTGTTGTTGAGTCGTCGAACTTTAATCCGCCGTGCCGTCTTTGCTCAACTCGCCAATGACTCGACTTTGGTGTGGGGTTGGCAAAGTTGTCTTGATCCTTGTTGGTTCTTGATTCATCGATGAAGGAAAAGACCATCTTTGATATCGCCGATCTTCAAATTCTTCTTGTCTCTTGAATCGATAGATGCTTTGTTGGAGCTTTAACGAGCATCACCTCGCAACCTTTGAAGTTTTCAGTCCTTCCTCCGCAAAATTTGCCCATCGAATCTTCTTCCACTTAGTTGTCTTGAAGGGTCTTCACATCTGTCAGAGCTCCTCTGGCTTGGATAACTAAGAGAGCTGGGAGATCTGAGTTCCGCCCATTCTCTTGGGAGTTGAGAAGGCAAAGGTTACTTGTCTTCGCCCGCCTCCTCGAGTTTGTACTGCGTATGCGTCGAGTGGATTCTTGGAATTCGCTTTGCTCTTAGCTCACACTTCCGAAGCACTTGAAGTGTTTGCAATCCTTCTACCGAGTCGCCATGTGATTCACCTTCTCATTGCCATTGAACTTCGGAATGCAAGAAGTTATCACTCCAACTTGAGTAAGTCTCCGATAGGTTTGGTCGCCTTTGGGATTGTACCGCCTTCTCCATCATTTCATCGCCGACTCCTCTGAGTAGTAAAGGTACAGACACAGCGTCTTATGCTGCTCCGATCCTTGGTCATGCACTCTTGCATCGACCAAGTCCTTCACTCACGGCTATCTTGATGGAAAGTCTGACATTGGTCTTACGGTTCTCGGCCTTCGCCCTTCACTTGTCTTGGTACATGGAGTTTGCCAAATCATTCTCCTCCTCCACGGCCCATATCACGACCAAGTGCTCTCCCTCTAAGAGAGCAAGGGATTGATGACTCCGGAAGTCCCGCCTTCACGGCATTATGGCATCTGCGACGCCAATGGCACTACTATCCGTTGTCTGCATCTGCATCCCTTCTTCGTGATCGGTAGATCTGCCTGCGGGCATTGTGACACTCTTCTCGAGTTCACTTCAATCTAACCGATGATTGATCTTGGGTAGCTGAGTCCCTCTTGGACTCGCATTGCTTCCACGCCCTTTTCCGACCCCTGCTTTAACACCTCTGTGTTCTCTGAGCGAGCCTCCGCTGGTCGATGGAAATACAGACTGCAACTCCCATGTATGGCCACCGCCACACATGTTGTAGGACTTGCACCATTTCTGTTCTCCTTAGCTACATTGGCTGCAATGTTCGCTTAACATCGGCCTTATCCTCCGACTTGCCTGCTCCTTAGCGAATGTGAGCTCAAGTAGTTCCACTTTCAGCAGCTCCATCATACCTCTGATGATCCAGGTCCCCAAATGGGACTCCCTGGTATTTGCATCTGAACTTCTTCCTCGAGAGTGCACAGCCCCCATAAGCTGATGTCCAAGGCTTCCATTCAATGCAACATTCGGTGCATGCATGGAAGACCCGCCTCTGCGGTACCATGGCATTCACTGCTTGAATCCATAGCTCTTCTTACCGTCGTGTTGTTCACCAACTTGGAGCTCCTTGTCGCGCTCCCGGTCATATTTCCAGATGACCATGTCCCTCACGGGATATGCTGTGTGTGTCGTCTTGCCACGAACCATTCCACCCCGATCCCCTGCATCATGTCGCCTCCTGGTGACATCTCCTTGCATTCTGATCCCTGTGGTATGAACTCGAACTGCGATATCTCCATGTGTGGACTCCGCCAACACATCGCAGGCCTTCGCCAACTTCGATTTTGTTCGCTTCTTTGGCAATCGACCTTCGTCCACCCACTCTCGGTCACACTCTGAGGCTAGCCCTAGGAGTCCATCGCCTAGCGGCTCTCTGAAGTCTCCTCGACTTCGGCCAAAATAGGTGCACCATTATTGCGTCACGGGACTCGCCCTACCAAAGACAATCTCTGCGCACCGCTTTCCTCATAGCAACTTGAATAGCAACACTGTGGCATATTCTTCAAGAGTAGTTGTCTCTGCATCCTCTTGCCCGTTAAGGCCTTTTGACACCAACTTTGCCTCAAAGAAATCAAGCGTCTTAGAATCTCCACCAAGTGCTTTATCGAGATAAGATGTTTGTGCCTCAAGCTTCCTTCGTTTTGGCACCATGCAAGATGAGTTTGCTCCATCTGAATATGAAACCCATGGAACGACATGATCCGATTCTTGCCTCGGCAAGAACCTCGTGTAAGGAAAGCACCAAGCCTCCGCTCCATGTTCCGTTTCAAAGCCAACTCCCTTCACGCGATTTGGGTACTTCACCAAGTCTTCCCAAGTTGTTACGCTTCTCGATTAGCATTGGATTAATGGTGGCCCGCCCACCATTCCACTCACCCTCGGTTGAGTCCGAACTCACGGCCGGCTCTTAGTGTGCCTTCACTTTGTGTTGCCCTGGTTGCTCCCCACTTGATCTCGCTCGTCCCACCAACGATTGCCACTTGCGAGATCATGCGATGACTCCTCATCGCTCACTCGATCCTCGAGCTCTGTCTTGAGGTACTCCTCAGCGATTCATTGCACCAGATTCACATTCTGGAGAGCGGGACTTATCCCTCCTGATATCATGCAGCAACATCTCTCTTGTCCTTCCCTCTGGAAGTTTTGGAGACCACCGTCCCCTTGGACTACTCCCTTTGCTGAACAAATCGCGTGCCCAATTCTACCTTCGTTCTAGGTGACACTCCAATACAAATCATTTTCTGGGTCTAGCAATATGTGCACTGCACATTTCAGCTTCATACGAAAGTATCCTGCACATGCCGAAGAGAAAGTTTCAATGCTCCAATGCACGGACCTTCACCGCCTTGGGATGGCCACAGATACCCATCGTCCGCATGCAAGACCTTGCATGAGTATCGAATTCCTTGAGTTTGCAACTTTCCTCACCTCTCCTTTGCACAAACTCTTTCGATCATTGAGCAACCCACCGCAACTTGCACGGTCTCATCCTTGGCCACACCCGCTTGCCTCGAGCACCGTGTTTGGGTGTCAATGTCGAGCCATGCTCGAACTCACCATTGTGCGCTCCGCAATTTTCTTAGCTTGTCCTCGTGGTGCCGACAAGGTCCCCACGTTGCATGCTAAGTGTTTCTAAGTGAGCTTGTCCCGCTCGATACCAACACGGACTTAGCTGGTTTTAAGCCGTGCGGCACCAATGCGTATCACCGCATTGTCGACCTACCAAAAATCTCCTGCAATCCCTTGACTGCAAAAGAGAAGACGGAAGAGAAAGCGCTTCACACGGATCCACAAGCCACTCTTTTAGTAAACACTTTATAGCCAATGCACATTCCAACAATGGATATCACAAGCTCGTAATAGCAGACAACAAAGGTATAGATTTGGTCCACTATAGACCGAATTCTATTACAAGTATTCCCTCGACGCGTACTTTATGTACAAGCCTACAATGGCTGTCAAACTCACTCAAATATGGGCATTTTGCCTTTGGCAAGCCCTTTACAAGCTTTACATTATATGACAACCCAAAAGAGACACGGACAAGCATAAGCATTACACCGAACAAGCCGTTTACAATTTTGTCCGTGACATTATGTTGTGGAGCTGGATCAGTGTGGTTTGTTTGCTGAACCTTCATGTTCTTCTTAATTTACCTGTCTCTAAGGCCTTTTGTTGAATTATAGTTTCATTAGTTCTTTAATATTGTACAATTTAGGTCTTCAAGAAACAAAAAAATAAAAGAGATTGTAATAGAACTTAAAATAAGAGGCAAACAACTTTTTCAAACTTGATAAAACAAGTTTCACTTTCTATACATGTTTTTTTTTTCTTTGAATTTCACACAGCAAATAGAAAGGAGGTTTGTGCACAACAAACACCTAAAAAAGACAGGTGGAGAAAGGAAATGAAAAACATTCATTGCAAATAGTTCTGCCCTAAGTCATCACTGTGATATTTATTTGTCTCATAACAACCCTGGGATCGTAATTGGAAAGTATACAATGCAAAACAGTTTTAAAAATTACTAGGAAATTGGAAAATTTGACCTTTGAATGCAGAGTAACCTTGTGATCCATGAAATTGTAGTTTGAGCTTAAAAATGGCATGGTATAGGGGTTATTTTTGCATGTTGATGAAAGGCAGCATCCTGCCATCAGGATCAGAAGTAATGCCTGTTGAAAATTAGAATTTCCAACTAAGTTTGACTGTCTGTGCAGTTGTGATTTCTTGCATTCATCTTGTTACATGCGCTTCAAAGCAAGCTGTTCGATGTTGGTTTCAAGATTCCTTAATATGTAATATACAAAATTACAGCCGGAAAAGAAGTAAAAATGCCTCGTTTTTAAGCATTAAAATTTAACAGAAATCATAAAAACCAAGAAACTTGCTTGAATCATTGTAGAAGCAAGTCTATCTCCACTAACATTGACAATTGGCAACATTAATCTAGTATTTGTGGGAATCTCTAGTTCTCACCTTTAAGCATTAAAATTTAACAAAAGTCATTAAACCCAAGAAACTTGCAGGGAAGTCATATTGAGACAGTAAATTCTGTTTAAATATTGTACTTCAATTACACATGTTAAGGAAGTAGTCAAACAAATGAACTTCCCTGCCTGTTAACTGAGGTACCTAACGTAATTGTTAGAAGGATTGGTACAATAGATCATATGACAGTTCACTCACTTTTAACTACTAGTCTTAAGTCCGATCCGGTCATCCTGAGTTGGAGCTTTCCTTTCTTTTATCATATATATACAATAATATTGCTGCTTATGATTACTTTACTACATGGTTGATGCATATTTTGTTAACATAGTCAAGATTTTTCTAGAATAATATGTTCCTTAGACTAATGACTATCTCCACTAACATTGGCAATTGACATCATCTGCAAATCATTGTAGAAGCAATACACCAATTTTTCATTTTTGTTTCCCCTTCTTCTTAGAGGATGGATCTCAAATTCAGGATGCCTTGTCCAGATGGTCGGGAAGTGTACAGCGCCTCAAGTATTTATCCATGGAAAGCACTTGGGTGGCTCTGATGGTAACTAAGCTCCACCTTCTTCCCTTCCACCATTTACATATGAATATGTTCCTACCTTTTTTTTTGTCCCTAATGCGTTTCAGATACTGTTGAAGCATATGAAAGTGGAAGGATTCTGACTCTTCTGGGCATTGACTCAAAAGATAATCTTTAAATGATTCATCTCTCGTTCATCAATCAGTCAGGGTATGGATGAGTTAAATCTCGTTGATGGTGTATCCGGATAGTGTTGCAAACAGGTTTAGGTTAGGTGTAAGTGCATTTGTAATGCTAGTATTGGTCAGTATCTTTGGATAATATTTCTTGTGGTTATTCTTGTCCTATAACATATTATGATGGTGAATAAACTATGGATTACTTGCATGTTTGCATGACCATATACAAATCAAAGGACTTAACAGTCCACTTGTGGTTTTAGAAATCTTCTGGTCAAGTACTGTGGCTGTATACCTCTTATGAGTTGAGATGCTAAACATGGTTTAATTGCAAAAGCCTATAGCTCAATTACCACTCTTTTATGAGATGTGCCTGTTTGCTTTCAAGAATGATCTTTGTCATGTGATACTGCACTGCTTACAATAGCTTTTCATATTACATTGCCAAATGTTCATATTCTCTTGTTTGCTTATGTTTATGGTTGAAAGTTCCATATCCATCCATCATTATTTTAAATAGATATCAAGACTGCATATCAGATATCAAATCACCCATACCACTTGATAGTATACTTTGTACTTGGGACTTATTAGATATATCAATGTGCAACTTATCCA
Organism: Musa beccarii; assembly: GCA_024322285.1. Classification (NCBI taxonomy): domain Eukaryota; kingdom Viridiplantae; phylum Streptophyta; class Magnoliopsida; order Zingiberales; family Musaceae; genus Musa; species Musa beccarii. Next base: position 31,714,258 of record CM044395.1, on the reverse strand, counting down.
CCTATTGACATTTTGATTTGATCGATTGCAACATGCTTACCCTTATTATATAGTCTTTTCAGATTTCTTTGGTCATTTATGCTGCTATTTCAGTGTTATGTATGCAGTAGTAAAAGGCCATATTTAATTATTCGTGTGAGACTTAAGTCATGACCAAGTTCACCACTAGACCGCTCGTAAGTCAAGTCGTGGATGCGAGCTCCAGGAAGTAGCGCTCCCATCACCCACGGGGGTACCACGACCATCCACGTCCGACGTAGCGAGGGCCCGTGGAGTGCCGTTGCGTCCGCGTCTCGTGTCTCGGGCTTCTCAATCATTCGCTGGCCACGTGCGTCGCCCGAACCACCCAAGCCGCGACAGGTCCGGCCACGTGTCACAAGGCCGCTAGTTCTCTCTCACAGTGGTCCCCGAATCAGGAACCAATGGTCAGCGCCCACGTCATCGGACGACGGCGTGGTCATCGAGACGCGTGTAAACAAAATCATTGCGCATCAAATGGGACAGTAAAAAAAAGCCACGTTGAACCCACTTAACTATAATTAACTCCCAAATTTCCACCCACCTACGCATTCGCCGTCTCCTTTTCCAGCTTATCACCTCCACCGCAACCCGGATAAAGCAGTCAAGATGATTGGATGTGGCGAGGTGAACCCCACCATGGACCCACCCGAGTCCGCCAGGCAGGTGACGCAGTAGGTAGTCTTTTTCCATCGGGACCCACCACGTGTGCCCCTCCCTCACTCTTCTGCTACCACTCTTCCGTGCGACTTCCTTGTCACCGCGGTTGGCCGGTGACCGCCCCCTGACCTGTCTTCCTTTCCCGACTTCGAAAAGAAGGACAAAGGCGCTCCCTTTCCTTGTCCACTTATTCTCGAATACAATTAGCAACTTAATCTTATTCCCGAACTAAGTCCCGCTCTTCGAAAAAGAAGTGCTTAATTCCGTGATAATTAACCTTACTTAATTGCCTACAGTGCATCGCGAGGGCCCCGTCGCCTCCCGATTCCAGCAGTGATAAGCGCACACACACCCCACCATCATTCGGCGCAGCACCCCAACCCCACCCCCTGCACTGTGCTCTTTTTCCCGTTCCATTTATCTTCTTGGACGACCTTTCCCTTCTCGCTTCGTCGCCGAGATCGATCGGTCGAGCGACTAGGCCTCCCGACGTGCGCCCCTCTACCTGCGTCGGTGTCGCCGCACGATCTTAGCCACCGCAGGTGCGATTTCTTATTTAATTCGGTTTTTCTCCGCATTTACCGGGTTCTTTTTTCTCCTTTTTATTCGTAATGGGGGTGTGGTTAGTTCGTGGGAGTTTGAGTCGGTTCTGGTTTTCTTGGTCGTGGCGTAGACTTCCCCCAGCTCGGGGGCCGATCTTTCTTTTCTGTTTGGGTGGAAATCTTGGGAATGGGGATGGAGAAGCCGAGGATTCCCGTTAAGGTATGGTTCCCACTCTTTGATTCCGTTGATTGGTGCGGTTTATTGGGTTCTCCTTGAGGCTACCGATGACTGGATTTGAATTCAGTTGAGGAGACCTTAGTTGGCTATCGCTGAGACTGTTGTTGATCATTTGGACTGTCACTGTCTGTGGCTGACCTTGCAGGAATTGAATTGTTTGGATTCACGAACTGCATTCTCTGAATCCATCTGCTAAAGTTCAGATCTTGATGTGATCCAAAATTCCTGCACGTTATTCTCCGTCAGATCTTATGATCTGTGATCCAGACTTTTGTTCAGAGCTTAATCGAATTTTCCCAGTGGCACGTGCTGCACAGCGCTGCAGATTAGTTGTGAAGTTTGTGATAATGTTGATTCTGATCTGTTCCTAAGTAATGCACAAACTGCCTTTGCCAGCTAGCTGTACTTTCTAGATTTGGTTTTTGGCTGCATGAGTTGCCACTAGAGCACCATGAATTCTTGGTGGATGTACTCTGTTCATTGCTAGTGTTTAAGGACGAGATCTAGATCAAAAGCGTATGTAAAGACATACACTTTTGATGTTGGACGGGGCTAGACATCTGTGGATCCAATGTGTAGTTTGAATCTTGTGGCATTAAAAATGAAGCATCACACTGAGAAGAACCTTTAGTGTCATGGCGTCTGCTGAGGTTGTAAGTGTTCAGATTTTGCCTCCAACCTAAATTGCATCTTGCCATCAAAGTGTATTGCTTGCATTTAAGATATGCCACAGCAGCATATCTACTTTTATCTTCCTAAGAGTTCCTTTATCTTGCCCCTAATGTCTACATGATTAAACTGTCATTTCTCATTTCAATTCATTACTACCTTATTTTTCACACCAGTAAGTTCAGATTCATTTTTGTGTCTTTGATGCAATGGTTGATTGGAAGGGGATTAAAAATCCTGAATACTACTGAAAAGGACATGCAAAGTTTAGTTCTATAATCATTGTATGAATGCTGCATGAAATCAAGCAACTGCTGCCAAATTTATGAGTTAATAACACACATAATATGCCATTATCTGTAATTAGTAACAGGTTCTGAGTTAAAAAAAGATGCAGGAAATACAATTTATGTGGTTGGGCATTATAATCCCACAATTACGAGTATCGTCATATATAGTCACAGGAAATTATGTGGTTGTGAGCACTATAATCCACATTTACACAATTCCAGATTCTGTTATATAGAGGTAACTGTGGCTTATACACAGTTAAGAACAACTTTATTGATTTGTGATTACTGATACACAAATATTCTGAGGTAATGCACATACATGATTAGTTGTGTGCACTAAAACATATACATGGTTTAGTTGAACAACATTCAAACAAACTAATTATAAACCAAGATTTGGTCAAACGTGTCTGACATTGCGCTATTAGAGAAATGACCTCAGTGTACATAGTTAATTTTGTCTAGCTTGTTGATAGGTGTCGGACCAAAAGTTCAACCTTGTAGCCAACTTGTTGCATGTTTGCTGATTGAGTAACTAGAAAATTCAGCAAAATGGGGTAAAATGTTCAACTCTATGTCTAAGTATAGAATACTAAGTGCAATTTTTTTTTAAATCTCAATCTAATACTGGTTTTGATAATCTTTGGATGGGTATGGCATCAGTATACTGGATGCTCTACTGAACTATACCACATGGAATCAACTGAAAAAGATAATAAAAATCAACTACTGACCGGAGATGGGGGTAACAAGATAAATAAGATAATTTGATGGGAAGAAGAACTGTATAACCACTTCTTCCTAGCAAAAGGGGTTGGTGAAGTAACTCCTAATCATAATTTTGTTACTGTATCGTGACTATCAAACACTCAATCTAGGAAATTACTCAATTAGTTTGAACAAAACTTAATTTCCATTTGTCTAATTTAATGACTAATTCAGACTAGGTGTTAGGCCAACAGCTGCTAACTCATTGACGGACTGGCCATTTAATTTATACTATAAAATGTATAATTAGGAGTTCTGCAGATATCATGAATCAGCACATACTAATAAAATCAGCAACTTATTTTTGTTTATCAGATGCACACTGTGTTAGCTGCATACGATAAATTCCATATTTTTGTCTTAACATACTAACTGTGGAGATTGTCCCACTTGGAGATCTTATAGTGTCCTGTCTGTTCAGTTATGCTGTCTTGCCTTTGCTGAATACTAACTACTGCATAGTATCATCCCATACCTTGATTTTGTTTGCTTCTTCGTTTTTAATCTGTGATTAATCCATTTCAAGAACTCTTGTGCTTTGGAGGCATCACATAATCAACAAGCTATAACTAAACTTTAGACCCAGCTTTCTTTTGGAAGATACTTGAGCATTGTGCATCATATAAGAACTTACAGTTGTTATTAACTTCTTTATTAATTTATACTTAAGTTAACTAATAGCTTTTAATTTCCTGATATTATTTTGCAGAATTTTGCTTCTTCTAGCTTTAAGACAACATCCAAAGCTAGTCCTTCCGATATGGCAGTATCCATGAAGGATGTGGATTCGGCTTTTCAAGGAGCTGGGCAAAAGGCGTATCCACGCCATATGACCTCATTATACCATTTTCATTTTCTCGTTTCTATTTTTAAGGCTATTGAATCTCTACTGTTTACTAATGCAAATAGTAAGAGGATATATGCTCTTATTTAGTACATGTTTCAAACAAAGATTACAGAAAAATTGGAAGAAATTCTCAGCAAAAACAAATTTAACACTTAACAGTGGTCGAGGATGCATGAATAGTCCGATTCTAAGTCATTTTTTTCTTTTCTAGATTAGATTTATAATCAGTTGTGCCAGTCAGCACAGGCCAAAGCCAAATGGTTGGTTGGCCAGATATCATCATTGTTGGCAGGGCTTAGCATGGTTTTTTTGCATGTGCCAACTGGCCAAGACAGTAGTCCGCTTGGCTTGATATTTGTTCCTGATCTTGGAGTCACATAAGTGTCACCGCATCTTGTTAAACAGTTGCATTTGCAAAATCAAAATGAAAATCAAATAGACTCGTCTTCCACTGCTTGCTTCTCAAGTGCTTGAGATTGCTGCTGGGGGAATGAATGGGTTATAATTGCTTGAGGAAAGAGTTTAAAATAATTAATGTTAAAGTAGTCCTCTTTATCATTAATAGCCTAGGAACCATGAAATAGTTATTGAAGTAGAAGAACTGAAACTGTTGGTAGAATTATTGAGTAGAGTAAGAACTATATAATCTAATTGCTATCTGATGAAATCATGCATGACTAGTATTGTGGATGCTGTTGCCCTTCATTTTTTTTTTCTGTCATTCATTACCGTCACCTTGTGGTTCTACATATTGTGATATATGCAGGTTCGATATTCCTTAACTACAGTATAGTGGACTGGAGATATGGCGTATTGAAAATTTTCACCCAGTCCCTGTACCGAGTTCATCTTATGGGAAGTTTTTCACAGGAGATTCATATGTGATTCTTAAGGTATTTTATGAGATTCTGTTATTAATGATGATTCCATATGCTTCACTAATTGACAATTAGATTACTTCACCAAAATCCACTTTAATTTTGTAACCTAAATTAGATTTAGATGACCTAGATTGTTTTCTTAGTTCGAGATTTTACATTATTCTGCTTTCTTGGTTAAGAAGTACAATGAGTCTTTGGGTGTTAGATCTGAAAAATCAAAATGAGGTGGGTTAGTTGAAAGTGCAGAATGCTCGAAAACAATGTGTACAGGATGAGGTACTATTATGTCATGCTAATTAATATAAACAGAGTCTAGTTTATCAGGTTGATAGTTTGGACTTGTTGAAGAGTTCTGATGCAAGCAAATGCACTGACTGAGCTGAAAAATGAAGCAAAAAACATAAATTTCTAAATTAGTTTTACACTATTGAGGCACAGATTCTTCTAACCAATGCTGTTATCTATCCATATGCTTTCATATAGTCAACCTAATGTGAGGTTTCATGCTTGTTGTTTTTCAAACATTCGTGGAATATGTACATGTTAGTGTATAAGCTCATCCGAAGGATTAGTGAGACCAAGGTATGCAATTTCGAATGGTACTTCCCGGTACGAGTAGTACATATCGGTCCGATAGGATACCGGTACGCGGAACGCCCGCTACTGGGTGGTATCAATTTTTTTATTTTTTAATAAAAAAATTATTTTTTTGTTTTTTTAATATGCCGACGACGTCGCCGAGGCTCAGGCAACGTTGTAGAGGCAACATCGACGATTTTTTTGATTTTTTAATATGTGGGTGACATCGTCGAGACTCGGGCAACGTCGCCGATTTCTTTTTTTTTAATCTGCAGGCCATGTCGCCGAGGCTCAGGCGACGTCTCTCGAGGTGACGTCGCTCGAGAAGGGAGGCGACGTCGCGTTAGCGAGGCTTTTTTTTTATATAGGCAACGTCGCTTCAGCGAGGCTTTTTTTTTATATAAGCAACGTCGTTGAGAAAGGAAAAATATATGTAATATATATATATAATATTTATAAATTATATATATATACCGAACTGTCACGGACTTAGCTGGTTTTGTCTAAGCTATGCGGTACCATTGCATGTCAGTCCGCAAAGGTCAGTCTCCCCAAAATCTCCTACGATCCCTTAGGACCTGCAGAAGAGAAGACGGGACAGAGAAAGCGCTTCACACGGGATCCACAAGCAAACCTTTCCGCAAACACTTTATAGCCAATGCAAATTCCAACCATGGATATCACAAGCTCAGAATGGTTACACAACAAAGGTATAAAATTGGTCCACTATAGACCGAAATGTAATACAAGTGCCCACCTGACGCAAACTTTATGTTCAAGCTGACAATGGCTGCCAAACTCACTCAAATGGGGCATTTAACCTTTGGCAAGCCTTTACAACCTTTACAAGCTAGAACAAACTGAAAAGGATACGGACACGCATAAGCATTACACCGAACAAGCCGTTTTACAATTTGTCCGTGACATTCTCCCCCGCTTATTCCTTCGACGTCCTCGTCGAAGCTTTTGTTGACGCTGCAACTCCTTGCCTTTGCTGGATCTTCAATCTTCTGCCCTTGTTGCAATGCGCCCCTCAGCTCCCAATTGTTCTCCACTTGTTGTTAAGTCGTCGAACTTTAATCCGTTATGCTGCTTCAACTCGCCCATGACTCTGACTCTGGTGTGGGGTTGGCAGAGTTGTGCTGATCCTTGCTGGTTCTTGCGGATTCATTTGATAAAGGAAAAGACCATCTTTGATATGCGTCAGTCTTTAAATTCTTCTTATCTCTTGAACTGGATAGATGCTTGTTGGAGCTTTAACGAGCATCGCCTCGTCACCTTTGAAGTTTTCAGGTCCTTCCTCTGCAAAATTTTTCCATTGAATCTTCTTCCACTTAGTTATCTCGTCCAAGTAGGTTCGCATCACTTCTGCTTTCGATTGGCATTCTGTTGGGAAATGAAGCGGATAATCTACTCTCAGTAGCATTGATCACCATTGGTGAGGACTTGACAACTGTTGTCTTCCATTAGTCTCTTCGAAGGGTCTTTAAATCTATGCAGCACTCCTCTACTAGATAACTAAGAGAGCTGGGGTACTCGGTTTCGCCCATTCTCTTGAGAGTTGAGAAGGCAAAGGTTACTTGACTTCGCTTGCCTCCTCGAGGTTATACTTCGTGCGTTGAGCTGGTTACTAGACTTCGCCTGCTCTTAGCTCACACTTCCGAAGCACTTGAAGTGTTTGCAATCCTTGCGCTGAGTTAGCCACTGTGATTCACCTTCTCAATGCCATTGAACTTTTGGAATGCAAGAAGTTATCACTCCAACTTGGAGCAAGTCTCTGATAGATTTGGTCGCCTTTGGGATTGTACCGCCTTCTCCATCATTTCTGTCGCCTACTCCTCTAAGTAGCAAAGGTACAACATCGCGTACTGCCTGCTTCGTTCCTTGGTCCTGCACTCCTGCATCGACCTGAAGTCCTTCACTTACGGCTCTCTTGATGAGAAGTCCATTGACACTGGTCTTACGAAGTTCCCTGGCCTCTACCCTTCAGCCTTGTCATGGTACATGGAGTTTGCCACTGCATTCTCCTCCTCCACGGCCCATATCACGACCAAGCGCTCTCCCTCTATGAGAGCAAGGGATCGATAACTCCACGGAAGTCCCGCCTCTGCGGTACTATAGCGCTGCCATACCTATGGCACCACTATCCGTTGTCTCGCATCTACGTCCCTTCTTCGCGATCGGTAGATCCGCCTCTGCGGCATTATGACACTCCTCTGAGTCCACCTCCATTCTAACCGACGCTCGATTTTGGGTAGTTGAGTCCCTCTGGACTCATCATTGCTTTCTCGCCCTTTTTCGACCACCTGCTTCAACACCTCTGTGTTCTCTGAGCAGTTTCACTTGGTCGATGGAAAGACAGATTGCAACTCCCATGTATGGCCTTCGCCATCATGTTGCAAGGCTTGCATCGCTTCTGTTCTCCTTAGCTTCATTGATCGCAACGTTCGCTTACTCGGCCTTGTCCTCTGACTTGCCGGGCTCCCTTAAGCGAATGTGTGCTCTAAAGCAGTCCAACTCTTCAGCCGCTCCAATCATACCTCTGCATGATCCAGTCCCCCCCATGAGACTCACTGGTACTTGCATCTGAACTTCTTCCTCGATAGTGCACAACCCCGATAAGTTGATGTCCAAGGCTTCCATTCAATGTAACCTTCGATGCACACACAGAAGACTCGCCTCTGTGATACCATGACATTCCCTGCTTGAATCCATAGCCCTTCTTGTCGTCATATCGCTCATCAAAGTGGAGCTCCCAATCGCGCTCCCGATCATACCTCTGCATGATCCAGTCCCCCCTGGGACTCATTGGTACTTGCATATGAACTTCTTTTTCGATAGTGCACAGCCCCCATAAACTGATGTCCAAGGCTTCTATTCAATGCAACCTTCGATGCACACATGGAAGACTCGCATCTGCGGTACCATGGCAATCCCTGCTTGAATCCATAGCCCTTCTTGCCGTCATGTCGCTCATCGAAGTGGAGCCCCTAGTCGCGCTCCCGATCATACCTCTGCATGATCCAGTCCCCACATGGGACTCACCGTGTGTGTCGCATTGCCACGAACCATTCCACCACGATCCGCTGCATCATGTCGCCTCCTGGTGACATCTCCTTGCATTCTGATCCCTGTGGTATGAACTCGAACTGCGATATCTCCATGTGTGGACTCTGCCAACACATCGCAGGGCCTTTGCCACCTTCGATTCTGTTCGCTCCTTTGGCAATCGACCTTCGTCCACCCGCTCTCGGGTCACACTCGGACGAAGTCTAACTCTAGGACAGTCCATCGCCTAGCAGCTCCTCTGAAGTCCCTTGACTTCGTAGAAATTGGTGCACCATTGTCTGGATCTTGGGCCTCTGCCCCTACCAGCACAATCTTCGCTGCACACTGCTTTCCTCATGGCAACTCGAATAGCAATACTGTGGCATATTCTTCAAGAGTACCTGCCTCTGCATCCTCTTGCCTCGTTCCAAGGCCTTCTGACACCAACTTCGCCTCTGTAAGCAGTGTCGCTTTAGTTCCTCCGTCAAATGCTTCACCGAGATAAGGTGCCATGTGCCTCGAAGTTCCATCGTCTTTGGCACTATGCAAGATGAGTTTGCTCTATCAGAATAAGAAACCCATAGAACAACATGATCCTGCTCCTGCCTCTGCAAGAGTTCATGCCCTTGACCTCTGTCTAAGGAAAGCTCCAAGCTTTCGCTCCATGTTCTATCTTCTATGCCAACTCCCTTCATGCGGCTTGGGTACATCACTAAGTTACCCCCAAGTTGCTCCGCTTCTCGATTGGCATTGCATTAATGGTGGCCCTCGCACCCACCATTCCACGGGTCAGCCCTCTGTTAAGTCTGATCTCCCTATCGGCTCCAAGTGTGCTTTCACTTTGTGTTGCCTTGGTGTCACGCCAAGTGCCCCAGAGGGGGTAGGTAGGGTGAATTCTTAAAGATGTCACGGTGATCACCCCAGAGGGGGTACCACGCCGAGCACCCTAGGTGGGGGTGTGCCCCAGAGGGGATAGATAGCCGTGCACCCTAAAGGGGGTGCGCCTCAAGAGGGGGTAGGCAAGGTGCATTTAGTCCCATATTGGTAAGGAAAGGGGAGGTCTTGAACCTTATAAGCGTTGACACTGCACACCCCAATGAACCGGTTTAGTGGAGTGACATTAAGGCTCACCTTGAGTCTAGTGGCTCTGGAGCCCATTGTGTCGGGTGCGGTGCCCTTGCTCCCATCAGGGGGGATCCTCTCCCGCAATCTCGTGCTAGTGCTGTTCGGGTCGCTAATGTCCTCATGTGTGTGGTTCCGCTGCGCACTTTGCTGGACCGGTTTTACGGGAAGAGGGTAATGGCCACGTGACAAGTGGTATCAGAGCAACCCCTAGCCTGCACCAATCACCCCAGAGGGGGTCCACGCCGAGCGCCCCAGAGGGGTTAGGCAGGGTGGCCTGTCCGTGATGAGGACGTCACAAGATTCGGTGGGGGAGAATGTTACGCCAAGCATCTTAGAGGGGGTAGGTAGGGTGAATTCTCAAGGATGTCATGGTGATCATCCCAGAGGGGGTATCACGCCAAGCACCCCAGGTGGGGGTGTGCCCCAGAGGGGGTAGGTAGCCGTGCACCCCAAAGGGGGTACGCCCCAAGAGGGGGTAGGCAAGGTGCATTTAGTCCCACATTGGTAAGGAAAGGGGAGGTCTTGAGCCTTATAAGTGTTGGCGCTGCACACCCCAATGAACCGGTTTAATGGGGTGACATTAAGGCCCACCTTGAGTCTAGTGGCTCCGGAGCCCATTATGCCGGGTGCGGTGCCCCTGCTCCCATCAAGGGGGATCCTCTTCCGCAATCCCATGCCAGTGCTGTCCGGGTCACTAACATTCTCCTCATGTGTGTGGTTCTGTTGCGCACTCTGCTGGACCAGTTTTGCGGGGAGAGGGTAATGGCCATGTGACATTGGGTTGCTCCCCCACTTGATCTCCTGGACCAACGCATTTCTGGGAGATCATCATGCGACGACTCCTCGAAGTCCGGGTCTCTCCCTCGGAGAACCATTATCCCTCCTAGATATCTGCCACGACTTCTCTCTGATCCTTCCCTCTGGAAGTTGTGGAAGTGAAATAATGAATGTACAATCTCGAATCTCTTGCCCAAAACCCAAGCAACAATCACAAGAGAATAAGCTGGGATACAAGGATCACGGATCATCGTGCACAATATCAAAACCTCGCTCAGGCAATCACGTCACCAAGATCATCTAACCGAGATGAGAAACTGTTTGGATGAGTGAGGAGTTTTCCTTGTCTTCTTCCCTTTCTTTTCTCTTGTTTTTCTGCCCTTTTCTCCTCTCTTTGAATCCCTAATGTCCCCAAGTTGTTGCCCTTTGCTGCGATATTTTGATCTCCTAATTTCGCCACCTAGCCCCTATATATAATGAGATTAGGTTAGGGTTAGGGTTAATAAGAGAAGGGTTATGGGCTATGGGTCGCTAAAGCCCATATGCATTTATCGGCCCAACAACCTCCCCTTCACCCCATAAGGGGGTCCCATGGTACTCCTCGGTGAAATCCATGCCGACCAGGATGTCACATCTCCTGCCTCTCTTCTGCATCATCCACTTTCATTTGCTTCTGGTAACCCTCTGGTTCACTGCATCGATAAGCATCACATACTCATCTAGAGTATCTTACGGAAGGTGGCGTTGTCTAGAGATCTTCTCGGGGTAGGTCTGCGGGAAGCCTCCTCATTCTTCTTGCTCGACATGTCCTGCGAGGTAGATTAATATCGGCTCTACACCATCTTCTTGCACATCTCCCCATCACCCTGATATCTTTGGGGGGTCAGGCTAATCCTGCAGAAGTCTTGGTGTGTGCCTTCTTCTTCATCCTCAAGGGTTTGATCCTCAAAGTCTCCTTTTAAACACCTTGCTTTTACGGATCCCAAAGCCTGAAAGATCGTGAGTAGCCAAGAAAAATACATTCTTTTGTCTTACCATCCAGCTTAGACCTTTCATTATTCGGAATATGCGTGCTGCACGACAACCAAATACTCTCAATGCTCATGGAAACATCTTTCCACGACGACCATGCTCTGCAACATCGATCATCTAGGGTCATGCAGGAGATAAGTTGATCACATCAACCAGTAGTCCTCAAAGCCTCATCCCAAAACCTTTTGGGTAGCTTTGCCAATGAAAGCATACATCGATCTTTTCCATGATGGTGCGGTTCATCCTCTCTGCATTGCATTATCTTTGAGGTGTACCAGAACTGCCATCTCATCTTTGGATGCCATGTGACTGCAATAATCATCAAACAATCCACAGTATACTCACCACCATTATCGATCTTACTTTCAACATTTTCTCCCTTTCAACTCTGGCATGGAACTCTTTGAAGACACCAATAACTGATCTTTGGTTTGGCATAAGCCCAAACTTTTCTCGGAAAAGTCATCTATAAAAGTAACAAAGTAAAGTGCACCATTGATGCCAGGAACATTAGTAGAACCATTAGGAGTTTTGTCCTCAAAGGACCACATACATCTGTATAAACACGGTCCAAGGCATGCATTTTTCTAGACAAAGCAGACTAGCAAATGAAACTCTATGTTGTTTACCTCTAAACAATCAATACAAGGGTTCAAACGTATACCTCTGAGGTCGGCAATACCTCTCTCTTGGAAAGAGCTTGCAATCCCTTCTCGCTCATGTGTCCCGATCTCCTACGCCACAACTCCATGCTAAAGTCTTTCTCTCGTGGCATTTAACTGTTCACCATAAGCTTTGGCACGCAAACCTCTGATGACATTTCTTTCCATTAGCTATAACAAGAGAACCAACTGAGTTTCCATTGCCCTCATGAAACTCGCTATCATAGTCCTTATCATCTAATCTTCCAACCGAAATTAGATTCAACCTCAAGTCAACCACATGCCTCACATCCTTAAGCACCAACTTGCATCGAAGGTTGGTCTTTATATGGATGTCACCCGTGCCAATAATGTCTGGCGTGCCATGGTTGCCCATCTTGACAACACCAAAATTTCCGACACACGTAGCAAAAAACTCCTCCGTGGTGTAGCATGATAAGAAGCTCCTGTGTCATTATCCACTCGAGATCTCGACACACACAAGAAAAAATATCATCGAAGGGGACAAAATCAAATAATCACCAACCTGCACCTGTGGTATTTTCTTTTGACTCTGACTCCACTTCTTTTCCCTTTTTCTTGCTCTTCTTAGTCGCTTACAGATTCTTATAATGTCCTTTCTCACCACGATTATAGCAAACAATATCTTTCCTTGATCTTGACTTGCTTCTACCTATCGTGAACTGCTTCTATCTTTAGACCTTGACCTTCCTCTGTTCTCTCGAGATAAGTGCACAATGAATCAATCGAGATCTTTGAGAGTCTTTCTTCTCGACTCCTCATTCAACAAACCGCTTGTTACTTGACTCGTAGGTAACAATACCATCGCACGAATTACGAGGAAACCACCGGTGTCTCCCAACTTTACGGCAATGAACGAGAAGTAACAATGCTCGCAACTCATCATCAAGAGACATTTTCATAGAAGATAATCGGTTAGTAATACTTTGAATTTCATTCAAATGCTCGAATAAAGCACCCTCTTTATATTTTAGGTTCACAAGTTTTACGATCAAAGCTTTGTTGCCAAATTTTTCTTTCATCATGAGACCTTCTAACTTTTCCAAAGAGAATATGCAGAACTTTCGGTAGAAACATGATGAAAGACACTATCATCGAGCCAACGCTCGAATAAACCCAACCGTTTTTCGATCTAATCTCTTCCACTCATCATCATGTCATGTCATAGTTATGGGTTTTTCACTATCCCCTGCAAAGGTCCATACAAATCTTTGCAATACAAGAGATCTTCCATTCTTGGTTTCCATATCATCCAATTGTTTCCGCTTCAAACTAATCATGCGAGAAACATTACCAACTTCCATGTTCAAACACAAAAGTTAAATCACCAAAACCTTGCTCTGATACCAGTTGATGGGGAAATAAAAGGATAGGCAACAAACAATAACTTTCTCGTATAAGAACAAATACTAGCGTAATAACACAAATTTAAAACAGAAATCACAATCAAATAGAACACCAAGATTTACGTGGACCAGTTTTGCGGGGAGAGGGTAATGGCCATGTGACATTGGGTTGCTCCCCCACTTGATCTCCCTATGCGTCCACCAACGCATTACCTCCTGGGAGATCATGCGACGACTCCTCGACGCTCGCTTAGTCCGTTGAGCTTTGTCTCTCCCTCTGGAGAACCAGGACTTATCCCTCCTAGATATCTGCCCCGTTGGAGCGACTTCTCTCTTCGCATCCTTCCCTCTGGAAGTTGTGGAGATCATCATCCCCTTGGACTACTTCGTCTTACTGACCAAACGGTGCACTGTTCTGCCTCCGCAAATGCATCTGCTAGATTGTGACTCTTTGCCAATACAACTCCCATTGCACCCCTTTGGGTCTAGCAACATGCTGAACCTGCTGCACACTTCAACTTCTTACGAACGTATTCTGCTCATACCGAAGAGAAAGTTTCAATGCTCCATGGCGTCGACCTTCGGCCGCCTTGGGATGGTCACGTACAGTCTATCGCCTGCATATAAGCCCTTATATGAGTATCGAATTCCTTGAGTTTGCAACTCCCCTCACCTCTGTGTGCTTTGCACAACTCCTTCGATCGCTGAATAACCCATTCCACCTTGTACGGTCTCATCCTTTGCCAAGCGTCCCGCTTGCCTCGAGCACCATCAAGTTTGGGTGCCAACGTCGAGCCACTGCTCGAACTCAGCCATCGCAACCTTTGTGTGCTACGCAATTCTTCTTAGCTTGTCTGTCCTCGTAGTGTCTCTTGCGCGAAGGGTTGGCCATTCCTTTGAATGCCATCCTCGGATGCCCGCTCTTCTGAGCGACTTCTTCCCCTACAACTCCATGTCCGTTTCCAAACGGTCGTGCATGTTGGCTGCCCTCAACACAGCCCTGCTAGGTCTCCCACGTTTGCATACTGTGTTTCTATGTGTGCTTGTCCCGCCCTGATATCATTTGTCACGAACTTAGCTGGTTTTGCCTAAGCCGTGCGGCACCATTGCGTGTCAGTCCGCAAAGGTTAGCCTTCCCAAAATCTCCTACGATCCCTTACGACCTGCAGAAAAGAAGACGGGACAGAGAAAGCGCTTCACACGGGATCCACAAGCAAACCTTTCAGTAAACACTTTATAGCCAATGCAAATTCCAACCATGGATATCACTAGCTCAGAATGGTCGCACAACAAAGGTTTAAAATTGGTCCACTACAGACCGAAATGTAGTACAAGTGTCCACCTGACGCAAACTTTATGTACAAGCCGACAATGGCTGCCAAACTCACTCAAATGGGGCATTTAGCCTTTGGCAAGCCCTTTACAAGCTTTACAAGCTAGAACAAACCGAAAAGGACACGGACACGTATAAGCATTACACCGAACAAACCGTTTTACAATTTGTCCGTGATAGAACAGTACACCAAAATGTACCGTTCAGTATATGGTACCGTATCATACCGGAGAAGTATCAAAACTCTGATACGGTACAAAATTGTAGACACTGAGTGAAACTGCATTCTGACTTCTATGTGCTGCTTTTTTCATTATTTATCAGTAAAATGTTCTCTTTAATAAGCTAGTCTTAAGTTCTCATGCTGTGACTTCCATGCTATGCTGAATTGATGAAGGATTTTCTTGTTGTCTTCTCTTTGGAATCAGTATTGCAATGATTTTGCAATGGGTATTTTTCATTATGTTAGTTGAGTATGAAAAATCTTTTGAGCTTGATAGACTGCCTCAATGATTTGTGAGTCAAAGGATGACTAGACCTGCACAGGTTTCAGTGATTTGTTGATGTGCTTAGTATAACGGATTTCATTATGTTATTTAGTGAAGTCAAGTAAGTCACTATAAATGTGTGATTTGGTTGTTTTTAAATTTGGTTTCAATGTTTTGCAAATACAGGATGCAACTTATTCTAATTTATCTTCATATTAGGAATATCTTCTCGGAAGGTTAAGTTTATTGTTGTCTTTGTTTATGGAGGAACTTTAGTTGCAGATTTATGCATTTTTCTTCCCTTTTTGCTAATTGATATATTTTTGTCTTACTAGAATCTGTATTCTGTAATGGGTCTTTGTTGGTAAACTAAATTATCTTATTTGGACAGACAACTGCCTTAAAAAGTGGTTCTCTTCAACATGATAGTCACTATTGGCTTGGTAAAGATACTAGCCAGGTCAGTTGGTATTCATTATGTGTATTTTCACCAATTTCTTTTTTGAAGAATAGTCCTGGACCTCATCGTAATGATTATCCAAGTGTAATCTTGAATTGTTGCTGTAAACAGGATGAAGCTGGGACTGCTGCAATCAAGACGGTTGAACTTGATGCAGCCCTTGGTGGTCGTGCTGTTCAATATCGTGAAGTCCAAGGTCATGAGACTGAGAAGTTCCTTTCTTATTTCAAACCATGTATAATACCACTGCATGGTGGTATTTCATCTGGGTTTAAACATACTGAGATAAATGAGCGAGAGCATGTGACTCGTTTATTTGTTTGCAGAGGAAAGCATGTTGTCAATGTGAAGGAGGCAAGTTATTTTTATAGATACATGTGACTTAACGGATTTATACAAAATACGATCTTAAGTTTGGTGATGTTGTCATAACCAGGTGCCTTTTGCTCGATCATCTCTCAATCATGATGACATATTCATTCTGGATACTGAATCCAAGATCTTCCAGTTCAGTGGATCTAATTCATCTATTCAAGAAAGGGCTAAAGCTCTTGAAGTTGTGCAATATATCAAAGATACTTACCATGAAGGGAAATGTGAGGTCGCAGCTGTTGGTAAGATGACCTCTACAAGTCCCGATGAGTGATTGTACTAGCAACAAAAAACTTGCTCACTTATTGATCTTTGGATAGAGGATGGGAAGCTGATGGCTGATGCTGATGCTGGAGAGTTCTGGGGCTATTTTGGGGGATTTGCTCCTCTTCCAAGGAAGGTAGCTTCTGAGGGTGACAGGAAGGCAGAGACCTCTGCAAAGCTGCTATGGTAATTTGTTATTTAATAATCTGAATATGCTAACCAACTGAGTTTTTGTTGTATTATTTTTACACACATATTAGTTACTAATGCATCTCAAATATGGAAATTTTTGCCTTATAGTGTTGATAAAGGACAAGCTGTGCCTGTTGAAGCAGATTCGTTGACAAGAAAATTACTGGACACATATAAGTGTTACCTGCTCGATTGTGATACTGAAATATATGTATGGATGGGCCGAAATACATCCCTTGCACAAAGGAAAGCTGCTAGTTCTGCAGCAGAAGTAAGTCCTTTTCTGATTAGAGCCTCTTATTCTCTAATTGATCTATTATATTTTCACATGCACAAAGGCCTGAACTGAGTTGGTGAGGAGATGAAGTGGGAGGAATCTTAGGGAGGCCCACATTCTGAAGATTTTCTGAATGCCTGAAATCATATGAATTCTTGTATCCGAGAAAATTCCCAGATTGTGGGTTTTGAAGTTGATAACCTAGGGAGATCGTCTTTTCTTTTCAAGTTTCTACTCGGCTGGATGTCATCCATGCTATTGATTGGCATCCAGGAGCACTTTTGTACCCTAGTTTATGCTTGTTTGAAGTTCGTGGTAATTCTACCATTTAGTTTCATTTATGTTGCACAGGAATCACTACTCGAACCTGGCAGGCCACAAGCTCACATTATTCGGATAATTGAGGGATTTGAGACAGTAATGTTCCGGTCCAAGTTTGATCAGTGGCCGCAGAAAAATGATGCAGTTGTATCTGAGGAGAGTAGGGGCAAAGTTGCAGGTTAGTGGAATAACATAAAAGTTCTTTAATATGCATTAAAAATTTGTCCTTATTATTTGCATGAGTTTGAGAATTAGTATGTATGATATGTGATGAGTTATTGCTTTTATTGGCAGCATTTCTTAAGCGCCAAGGACTAAATGTAAAGGGCATTAACAAAGCTTCTCCTGCCAAAGATGAACCTCAACCATATATTGATTGCACTGGCAATTTACAGGTGCTGGCTTAGTCCAAGAGGAGGCTGTGCAATTTTACAGGTCATATATCTCATTTTATGCTAAATATTACTTTTTGCCTAATGTACAGGTCTGGCATATAAATGGTAAAACCAAGATTCTTCTTCCACCCTCAGATCAATCTAAATTTTACAGTGGAGATTGCTATATATTCCAATATGCATATCCTGGAGAAGAAAAAGAGGAATATCTCATTGGTACTTGGTTTGGGAAGAAGAGTGTCGAGGTAAATTTTCAAAGATTTTGAGCTTGTTTATCAAGTAACTAGGAGTATTTACTGCTCAAATGTCATGTAATTCACAAAATTGGAAATGTTAATGAATATTACTAAATAATCGTTTCCTGAAGAATAGATTTTACCCTACCGGATCCCTAATTATCAATTGAGCATCCATGTTGGTGTGACTTGAATTAGATTGTGGAAAAGTGAACAAATACTTGGATATTTAGACATAAAAGGCAGACTCATGATACACTTACGATACATCTATCAGGATAGACCATGGAATGATGATGGGCCAGAATATAAAGAAGAACGAGAGAACCCTGGTTCCAAATGCAGAGGCTTAAGAGGAGCAGATTAGTGTGAGTGGGAGTCACGAGTTCCAGGGAATCAATGACTTAAGAGGAGTGCTAGGATAAAAAACTCAATTATTTTTCTAAGAAGCAACCTAATTCTTGGTTATCTTTTGTAACTTCTTGTATGATGATGAACTCTGTTATATCTGCCAATTGGTTAAGACTGACAAGCCCTTGCAGCTCTCTTATGCAACCACATATATGATACAAGTAATTGCCTTGCCGATGAAATCCGTCTGTGTAAGCTTTGTATCATAGAATGACACTGATATAGTCTACTTCGATTGACAATTTGGTGAATAGTTTTGCTAATTTTCGAGTTCTGAACTTATTTGTGGCAAATACTTCTAAATATTTAACTA
This sequence comes from Musa beccarii, assembly GCA_024322285.1. Classification (NCBI taxonomy): domain Eukaryota; kingdom Viridiplantae; phylum Streptophyta; class Magnoliopsida; order Zingiberales; family Musaceae; genus Musa; species Musa beccarii. The sequence continues at coordinate 31,695,690 of CM044395.1, read as the reverse complement.
GAATCACCAGGATAAGGAAGTATTGAAGTTTGGCAAACTGATTAATTCATACACCTTCTCCAACATCTCATTTTTAATCTTCAAGTAATAGGTATGTTATGCAAGTCCACGTATCACCATAGCATATGTACATCATCTTAGTTAAATATAACAAAATGTTGAAGGTCATTGTTAGAGTTCTTTACTTCAGAAGTTATGATGGCCAAAAGTACTTCTGACACAATCATAACAGTTCAAGAATGTAATTATGAATGTACTTATGTTGACTTCTCTGGATGCATGTGATTTTCATCGACACTGTTTCAGCACCTCGTCAGTTGGTCTGCAACTTGCTTAGAAGATACTGTTAAGTGTTAACCATGAGTATCATAGATATCTAGCATTGTGAAGCATCTATAACTGGTTACAGGAGGAGAGGACTACAGCTATCTCACTTGCTAACAAGATGGTTGAAAATTTGAAGTCACAAGCTGTTCTGGTAATCTGTTAGCTACATCAGTGTGTTGAAATAACAGGTTATATGTTAGAAATATATTGTGAACAACAATTTCCTGATCATGTGCTTGCAGGCTCGCTTTTATGAAGGAAAGGAACCGATACAGTTATTCTCTATCTTCCAGAGCTTCCTAGTTTTCAAGGTTTGACCCTTAACAAAAACCTCTTCATCTGAGAGTGTATTTCTGCTATTGAAGCTATTTTTTGTGTTAGTTTTTGTTTCTACTGTAAGAAACTCCACCTGATCTTTTCCACATATGTAATATTACAGGGTGGGGTAAGTTCTGGGTATAAGAAGTTTGTCAAGGAAAACAGCACCACTGAAGAGACATATTCAGAGGAAGGTGTTGCACTTTTCCGAATACAAGGTTCTGGACCAGAAAATATGCAAGCAATTCAAGTAGAACCGGTAGATCCACCATAGTCTCATTTCTTAATGCAACAATGCTTCAACATGCCACATATCTTAAACTTGGCATTTTTTAAAACCTTTTATTGCTATGCTTGTACATTTATTTTTTTCTTAATCAGGTAGCTTCTTCTTTGAATTCATCCTACTGTTACATACTGCATAGTGGCAGTATTGTTTTCACATGGTCTGGAAGCCTAACCACCTCTGTGGATCAAGAACTAGTTGAGAGGCAGCTAGATCTGATTAAGGTATGACAAAATCTTGTTCATGTGGTAAATTAATTTTGTAAAGTTTTTGCGACTGATTGTTTGTTCCATAAGCCATCAAGATAGGTAATGGCTGTACCAGTGGTTATCAATATCTGTACATTTGACATAACCACTTTGAACTTAAAGGAATCCAGAATCTGTCCTCATGATTTTGAACATAAAAAATTGCCAAGGGCATGATGTTTGAGTTCAATAGCTCATTGTATATTTTATAGAGTTATCTTTCTCCCTATAAACAGGAGATTCGATTTCTGAACACCTGAAAATTTTATCCATTGACCATAGACTTTGCTACCTGTTTTATGTCCAAAAATAGGAACATCTGAGAGACAGATACTTTTCATTTTTAAATTATGATGTGGAGCTTTGAGAAGCACTCTCTCACTTAAGACTTTAATCTAAAAAGGAATGATAAAAGAAAAGAATTATTGAGATTTTAAAATCAAGGTGGAACGGGTGCCTATTTCATCATTATTTTTCATTTGTTCCCTAATTGATCCTCACTATTTAATAGTTGCTATATCCTAAATCTAAACTGAAGTGAAGACTGATCAATGTAATGGTAGGATGTTTAGCCCTGTAACTGAGCACCCAAACTTCTTGTTATGCATGCTTTCAAACACTTTCCCGTTACCCAGATCTTCTGCCTTAGTGTCTCTTCTTATCTGCAAGTTCTCATAGTGATCCTATTTACATGAAACAAGGTCGAAATCCTAATTTCGTTGTATGACTTGTTCTACTTGGGAACCTCTGGTTCTTGAATCTCATTGAATTAGATCAAAATATTCGACAGGCGATTAGTTGGTTATCTCTTCAACTGTTTTTAGATTTTACTAATCGATTCAACCCAAGTGTTTCATTATGCATGATATGATGGTTTACTGATTTAGATTCTGTAGTACTCCTGATGTCGCATTGGCTTATTGTTCACACTGTTTGGTTCCATCCAACTTCATGAAGACCTTGATATGTGTAGAGAGAAGGCTAAAAAGTGCAAATTACTTATTTCCAATATAGTAAAGCATAACGTAGTATGATAAAGGTTTCCCACATTGATCATGTGTTCATAATCATGGCCCTGTCAGAATGTGACAGATCTACTTTCATCTGACAACATGCTCACTCATTTCATGTTAGTAGTAACAGAATGTACTTGTAGTCTTGCTATAGCTAACAAAAAATTAGGCGGCTATTAGGTATTATTTTTCTCTTTAATCTAATGTTCTTGTTGTTGTATCTAATGTTCTGCTTTATGCAGTTGATTCTTGGTGCATTGTCCCTGAAGATGTTTATTATTTAATCATTGAATAAGTTGAGGAAGTATGTCTTATTATTTAATGCAGTAACTACTGCAGTTGCATATTATTTATTTCTTAATACTTGTTCTATTCTTACCTTCTGTGGCTGATCCTCTTGTCCGTAATTGAGATTTTTTGTTTGGTCGATTTTCTTCTTCGCCACCTATTTATTCTTTTTCATTTTTTACAGCCAAATGTGCAGCCTAAAACACAAAAAGAAGGAACAGAAACTGAACAGTTTTGGAGTTTACTAGGAGGAAAATCTGAACACCCCAGTCAGAAAATTGGGAAAGAACCAGAACATGATCCTCACCTATTCTCATGTACTTTCTCAAAAGGTAGGAAGTTAGAGGTGCATGTTATTCATCTATGTTCCTCTTTTAGTCCTGTTTTCTATCATTTATTTTATGGGTGTGCTAATGTTAGCTGTTCTATTTCATGGAACGAATATATGCTGTATGCATATGGAAAAATGAAGGCAACCTAAAGGTATGTAGTCCAGAATATCTTTTTGTGCAGATCCCTGTTTAACAGAAAGCAAAACTGTTAAACATGTTTGTGTTGTGGTTACAGGTGACAGAGATTTTCAACTTTACCCAAGATGACTTGATGACTGAGGATCTCTTCATTCTGGACTGTCACTCAGACATATATGTATGGGTAGGGCAGCAGCTGGACCCAAAAATCCGACTGCAAGCTTTAAGCATTGCAGAGGTATGGAATGCTTTTCTTTCTACCTGTCTTCTATCTGCTGCAGTGCAAAAATGTCACTTTTCAGAAAGTCCTTTTTCTTTTGTTTGTTTAATTTCTTTTTTCTATTTCTAACAGAAATATATTGAACAAGATTTTCTTATTGAAAATCTCTCTCGAGAAACCCCATTGTATATCATTATGGAAGGAAGTGAGCCTCCATTCTTCACTCGCTTCTTCAACTGGGATTCAGCAAAATCATCAGTAAGCATTTGCATATGGAGTTGAATGTCAACATTATGTAAAATGTTTATTTTATGTGCAGTATATTTGTTAAATATCTTCTTCTGTCTGCTATGATTTTGTTTCTGGGGCAGTTGCAACTATGAGACCATGGTATACTCTTAACTAGGGTCTGACTTATCTTTGGTTGCAGATGCATGGTAACTCATTTCAAAGGAAGCTAGCTATCGTGAAAAATGGAGTTCCTCCAACACCAGATGTAACCTCCTTACCTCAATAGCTAGTGATATAACAGTCATTCAAAATGTATAAGTCATTCAAAATGCACTAGACCTTTGTAAATTAAGAAGAGATTTTTCACAATATCTCTGCTATTTAAATTTCAGAATATCAGAATGCCAAGAGTTTCAGTATTTGTTTTATTTGTGACTTTGTTGATGCATGTTAGGGTTGCATAATTGACTTTAAGGTTATTCTTATCTGTTTTTTCTGTTATATACGTCAATGTTAGTAGCATGACACACAATAAACTGATAGCAAATAAGTTATCTAAACAGGTTTCTTTTGAATATGAGCTATAGATGGTGGTTTGGAAGAGATAAATATAGGGTATGAAGAATTGAAAAACAAGAAAATAGTTGAGATGGCTTGTGGTCAAGTAATTGCACCTTTACTTGATAATTCATCATCATTTTTATACAAAATCAAGAATGCATCCCCTTTTTATGCGTTGACTAAAGCCCAAAAGCACTTTTTTTTAATGATTCCTATATTTTTCAAAAATATGGTAGTCAGGTGATTATTTGAACTTTCCTTTCAAACTCTTAGAATGATATATTGATCAGCCTAACAAGATTCTTATGGTTTTCTCATTTCTGTCATGGTTGAGTCCCATTGTTCTACTTAATCTCCTTTGGGTTTCTGATTAACCTTACACTGGCAAGGTAGCTTCTCTTCAGATTTGGACTCTAATTGGATCATAGTTACAGTAAACCTGATTTATCTGAAATCTACCATGTCCATTTTAAAGCCTGTTTTTTTTAAGAGTTTACCAAATTATCTGTCTCAACAACCAAACCTTCTATTTGCTTAGGTTGTTTTTTTTTTCATTTAATCCCTGCAGAAGTAGTACAATCCTCACTGTATTGGATTTTGTAGCCAATTTTTTCATAAAAAATTCATGATAGGTTTGAGATTCTGGCTCTGAAAAGCTAAAAGTTACATAAAATAATTATTTATCATGTCTCAGTGATGATCGTTTTTTTTTTCCTCCTCGCTACTGCACAACCTTTATGTAAACCTTATAATAAGAACTAATAATTATTCTTTTCTGTTAAGGTTTTTGGTTTGTTGGAAATTTTAGTTAAGAACTTACATATTGGTTACTTGCACTTGCTATCAGAAGCCCAAGCGACGGACACCAACATCCTATGCTGGTAGGTCCAGCATGCCAGACAAATCTCAGCGCTCAAGAAGCATGTCCTTCAGCCCTGAACGTGTTCGAGTTAGAGGAAGATCTCCTGCTTTTAATGCACTAGCTGCTAATTTTGAGAACCCAAATGCCAGGAATCTGTCAACTCCTCCTCCAGCAGTTAGAAAACCTTCTCCAAAACCTGTGATGCTTGATCCTTCAAAGGTGGCACCAAAATCAGCAGCAATTGCTGTCCTCTCTGCTTCTTTCGAACGCCCAAGGGAAATAATGATACCAAAGTCAATAATACCAAAATCATTAAAAGGTATGCCTGAACTATCTTCTAGAATATGAAGGTCTAGGTTATGCATTGTACTTAACATTGAAACTTTTAGTCTTTCGTTTGTCAAAGTGAGCCCTGAGAACAACAAACCAAAACCAGAGGTGAACACCAAGGGAAGCATCACTCCATTGAACACCAGAATGGAAACCCTTACAATACAGGAAGATGCAAAGGAGGGTGACGCTGAAGATGAAGGGCTCCCCAGTTTCCCCTATGAATGCCTGAAGACCACTTCCACTAATCCTGTTACAGATATTGATATAACCAAGCGAGAGGTATACAAATTTTTCGGGTGGTTTCATAGTTGGGGAATTCAATTCAGTTCTAATATTTCTGGTCCTAATGGCAGACTTACTTATCTTCTGCGGAGTTTAAGGAGAAGTTTGGCATGACAAAAGAAGTTTTCTACAAGTTAGCCAAATGGAAACAAAACAGACTGAAAATGGCACTTCAGTTATTCTAAGACTTCCAATCTTCTGGCCCTGGAAAAGAGACAGCATTGATGGACAGGGTGCTTGGTTGTCTTGCTACCCTCATATCAGATTGTGACTAGTCCTACCCAACCTAGTTCTCATTTAGGGCTCCCCTTCTGAGGAATGCAAGGGGGACAGCATCAGTGCTTTTTTAGCTGCTTCTGGTCCCAAATAGTTCATGTTGTTATTGACAAAGGCTTATAATTTTTCCCTTCTTTCTATGTTTGAGCATTATTCCACTGTCTCTCCCTTCTCAGGTATTCTTTTCATCGTCCCAGGTTGGTTTGTGAGCTTGCAATTTTTTCTTTCTTTCTTTTCATTTACTGATTGTTTCCAAAGGCGAATACAATTAAAGGTTGTATTAATACTGCACAATCGAGGCAACGATGTGTGTACAGCTGTGTGTAAGAAGATGACAACATAAATTATGGTGGGAAACCAGTTTGCACCTTCGTTTGTTGTCTTCACTAAGTCTGTTTGTTCCATGTTAGCAGTCCCTTCTTCTCATGATTTATTGTCTCATCGCATGAAGATATAGTTTTTGTTTTGTTGAAACATATTGCTTTCATGATGTAGAACACAAGAATGACAAACAGTTGTGGCTCTTCCACGTCATTCATCCAGTTTAAATCATGGTATGCAGTTTCTTCTTTTAGAATTAATATTTCTCTTAGAGATTTTATTTTTTTAAATAAAAATCCTAAATTTTATTTTATTGTTTTTTTATTTTGTGTTTGTTATTTTTTATTGATTTATAGATTTTAATTAAAATTTTTAGTTATGATTACACATAATCGTTTGGATTATTATCGTTCCCAATGGCTATAAATTAACTCTTCTGTGTCAATAGGATTTGTCTGGTTCGAGATGAGTGAAAAATTTTCGTCTACTTCTAAGATTCTTCTAATTTAATTTATTATTATTATTTTTTTGTTGCTGCTATTTTTTCACTTGCGATATTGCATCAACCTCACGAGAAACCAACCATAAGCCTGCATGCATAAACCAGAGAACTCATTCCTTAGGACAAGCTTTGATAATGATTCCGAGTAAGTTCTAAATCTTAAGCTTTTATTTTTATTAATCGAATCAGATTTAATTTTTATTATTGAGCCTTAATCCCGACATTTATGTTGTCATGGAATTAGAATGTAATGAGTTCGGTCTTAATTGTCACGCACGGTTAGACGAATCCACGTATTACTTCTCCTAAAATTTGTCTCACGACGCTGTTCCAAGTTGGAAAGAAAACTACTGTGCTTTGACCTGGTCAAACCCCATATTAGAATGTGGAGCTACGTTGACTCGCTATAATTACCCCTCTTGTCACGATGCCGTCGACGGTCCTCCTCCCATCTGCCATTAGAAATGGCGTGAGCTCAAGAGACACCTTCGGCCTCGAAGCTGCATTCTCCCGTCCATCGCAGGTTCCATGAGAACGATGGCTAGGTAATTCCCATCACAAGGTAACTCGCCTTTGCAACCATTCCTCAATATGTTATATATCTGCATTCCCTTCGATCATGGTCGACATGAATGACTTCCTATCTCTTTCTTTCTCTTATGACCCACGTTTCTTTATCTATATCTTGCTTTTACGTACCATCAGATGAAGCATCTAAATTCAAGCCTTTGGAACAACTCAAATCTGTTTGTTTATTGTTTTTTGTCATTTAATCTACAAAAAATTATATTATCATTCTTGAGAGCATCTTTGATGCACAAAAGGAATAATATAACTTTCACAGACAACGTTGTTGAGTCACAGAATTTTTCCGGTTTGCATCGACAAATAACACCACTACACGGTGACCGACTGCGTCGATGGGAATGAAGCGCGATCATCTTCTTCCTTCTTATCACGTAATTTTCTTCTCTGCATGTCACAAAAGCAGAGAGCAGCAGCTCACAGCCACCATGGATAAGGAAGGCATCGACCAGAAAGAGAAGAGCAACTCAGCTCCGTCAACTCCACGCCGGCTCGATCCTCCAAATGGCAGACGAACCATAGTCAACTCCCCTTACAGGCACATCCCCAGGCCCCCTGAGAAGTCTCTCCCAAACTATCTCAAGCCAACGATATGCTCCAGCCATTACTCCAAGAACCAGCACCAGCCTTGTCATGCTTCCCCGCCATTCGCCGCCGCGAATGGTAAACGCCTTCCACATAAGCTGGTGATCCCCAGAGCTTCTCCGACGCCATGCCCACCTCAATTAAGCCCCACTTCCAAGCACAGAGCAACACGGGCCCCTTCACTGTCACCTGTACACAAACTAGCCGTACGCAAGGAAGCGAACTCGGAGAAGGCATCACCGAGTCCTCCTCTCAAAAAGACGAGAAGTCTCCCGTTGAAGAGGGACGTACAGCCTCATGCCAAGGTCGTAGAAGCTGAGGCGACTCGGTCGACTTCACCAAAGAGCAGAGACAAAGAAGGTAAACACCCCAAGAGCTCCGAGAAGAGTGCTGTGGTCGCAGCAGGCAAGCAGAGAGCACGAGCGAAGTCGATGTCCATGACCTCCATCGACATGGCGGAAGGTACAAGAAAGCCAAGCGTCCGACCATCTGGAAAGTTGGTGGCTGGACACGAAGGCAAGGAGCAGGTGGCGGCGGGTGGGAGGCTGCGGTGCAAGGGGAAGGCGGCGGTGAGGGAAGAAGAGAGCAAGGAGGCGAAGGGGAGAAAGGGGTCGCCGCCCGCCTCCATCGCCGTCACGGACGAGGATGCGGCGGCGGCGGCGGCGGCGAGGAGGAACAAGGTCAAAGCGCTGGTGGGGGCGTTCGAGACCGTCATCTCATTGCACGAGGATGTGGCGGCGGAAGGTCAAGGAGGTCAACGCGGGGAGGTGGAGGAGTCAAAGAGGTGATTCGGGTTGAACGACTCGTAGGAAGGAGTAGACCGAGTCAACCTACGTGGAAGAAGAACAGTGTGCTCAAGCGACTTGGCAACCAGTTTTCTTATTCTCATGAGGAGTTATATGTGATGCTGCTGCTGTTAATGTCTCTCATGAGATCCGTATTTTTCTCTCCGTGAAGTGTAATATATTACCTTGTTCTGTTTAATCAGGTGGTTTCTCTCATGATTTCCATTGTGCTGTACTTCTAATATAATTGTATTAATCCCAATCTTGTTTCGGACATTTACAATCAAAATGTTTAATGTTAAAGGTGTGTTGTTGAGAATGTCGGAATGAATATGTAAAATTACTTATTAAGATAAAAAAAATTTACAACTTTTTACGCATCTCAATATCATCAATCATAAATAGTGAGGATTTATATCTTTATTGTTGTTATTATATATGATGAAGAAAAAACATGCGATCACATCTAATCTTAAAATAGAAATAACGCTATCGTTTGGTGGAATAGTAACAAAATTGTTCCAAAAATATGAATCAATACGATATTAAAAAAAACTAATTAAATGCACGAGGATTGGAGTAAATCCCTCACTAATTGCATCTTAACCACAGGAAAAGATTGCCGAATAAAAAATAAAAAAATTATTTTATTTAAAATCAAAATGAACTGATTGATCCGATCTTTTTTTTTCGGTATGAACTAACTGACTCGAACATAATCAGACCAATCTAGCATCATCCTCAAAATCAATTAAATGTTCTTTATTATTAATATTCCTTTATATTTATTGTTGATGATATTTATTTTAATTTAAAATTAGAGCTGGGGAGAGAAAAGTGCTATTTGATGTTTGATCATCTCTCTTCCTCTGTCAATTTCTCTCTCCAATCCCTCCTTGCTCATTTCTTCTCTCTCTATCTCCTCTGGATTTCCTTCCCTTTCCTAATCATGTTTGAATTTTTGTTCTCTCGCTCATTCGTTTGACACTAATCGCTCCTCTCTCTCTCTCTCTAGATAGGTCATCATCCCACCCGCTTCTCTTGTTTTGATTGCATGCTTCTCCATATTATCGGTTTATCCCGAAGGCTTTTAATTCTCCATCACCATCCAGAATTAGGAAGCAAAGAAATCCTGAGAATGTAATCTCGATCACCATTAATATCCTTCACAGTCTTTTCCTTAACACCAAAGAAAAGAACAGAAAACAAAAAAATAAAAAAAGACTTTCTAGACGAACTTAGTGTGGCTAAAAGTTCATTTATGGGAATTATTCATGCTCATGCTTTTGCTGATTCCTTCTCCATGTCCGCCTTCCAATCCAAAACCACGGCCACTTGCCATACAAAACAGCTTTTGGCAGTAATGGAAGAGTGAGACGAGATGGAAGAAGCGTTCCTCTTCCAAAGGGATGAAAGAATAGAGACAAACGATCAATCTCTCTCTCTCTCTCTCTCTCTCTCTCTCTCTCTCTCTCTCTCTCTCTCTCTCTATCTCATGATCACGTCAACCTCGAGGAACGCATGCGACACTTGCCTTCATGACCTCATCGGGAGAAGCATCTTCCATTTCGGTCCACGCGTTGAGATCCTGCATGCGCCTTTTCCTCCTCCCGCGGTTTCACTTGAGCCATCGTCAGTGGAGGCATCGACGTCAAAGGAACGGTGCTGCTCGTCGTCAAAGAGTGCCATGAGGCGCAGGAAACAGCTTTTGCGCGCACTGACCATGGACTGCCCGTTATTGCTTGGCTTGGTGGAACTCTGGGGACCATCTCATGCTTGACGCGGAAGGAATCCCATGCAATCCATCTGGCGAGGAAGAAGAAGAATAGTCTGAGTCATCCATTAGCATCAGACTGCAACGTGTTCGCTGGAACGACCTACTCTCCCGTCTTGCAGTCCTCCTCCAGAGTCATCCATTACTTCAGCTTCAATCTTTCTCATCCTGTGACCTGGGCTGCTTCAGCACCAACTCATGCATGTAAACAACTCGTGTGTACCTCCCAGTTAATTCTTTTAGGTCTGTCATCTTTATCTCTTGCGTGAAGCTATCCCAATGTTTCCCAAGTATTCATGGAGTGCATGTAGCCTTTGCCTGCCAAAGGCAGCAGAAAGCGTATTTGGATGCGCCACTGTACCGCACTGAGACTCCACTGTGAAACGCCGATAACCAGAGCGAGACAGGTACAAAGCCATGTCAGCGACTATCAGCCATGTCATCCCTCACTAAAGTAATTTCCTCGACCGTTCTAACCATCGAGATTGAAAATAAAATAAAATTCATGATTATAAATATAGAAAAATTTAAAATTTAGTGATCGATTGACTTGAGCAGCGGCTGAACAGCATTAAATATTTTCAATGTTACCTAGGTCAAAACATATAACGAGGGTTTTAAGCGTGAGGGATACCTTTTTCTCGTTCTGTGTTGGGGTTAGTGCAGCATAAGCTAGTTCGACTCAACTCTTTTATCTTGAGTACTACGACGACCCAAAATTAATGATATTAACATGATTCATCGAAGTAAAAGTGCAGATGATAAAAAAGGTATTAGGCAATACGTCTTGTCTGAGAGAGTCATAAAAATATTGAATATTGTGTAAGGATGTGTGACACTGTGCAGATTCTCCAATATAGTGGAATGATATGCATCATTATTAATAAGATAATGTATCTTCTTCGAACGAAATGATCACCGCGCCAATCCATTTCGTGGTCTCAACACGTGCGTCCGGTGATTGAGATCGCACCAATGGAAGTCGTCGAATCGGACGGCTGTGCGGACACATCTGGTCGAATGTCGGTACACATGTCAACGCGTGCAGCGGATTACGGCGAAAAGAGCTTCGTCCCCGGCGACTCCTCATTGGGTGTGCCGTCCGCCTCGGATCCTCCGGGATGTTCTCTACGGCGATTCTTCGGCGACCGGCAACCCAACTCACATTAAGGGTGACACGAAGATTACGTCAGATCGAGAGATATACATGGTCATTAGAATGTTAGATGGTAAGCTTCAACGGTGAGTGATTATTATTATTATTATTTTAGTTTATCCAAATTAAAAAAAAAAACATAGTTCAAACAAGATTTTTTTTAATATATACATTCATAATCATCATGATAAATAAGTTGAGCACACCACCACTAAATTAACATATATTTTATATCTAACAATATTAATTTTTTGGTGAAATATCAGACTCACTTACGTTGAGAGGATTAAAAATCTCATATTATAAATAGCTTACTTACAAAACACTAATATCAAGACCAATTCATTTGTTTGAGGTTTAATTTTTCATCTTATAAATATTTTATACCATGATTAAGTCATATCAAAATATTTTAGAATATAAATATTATTCTATTGATAATGTGCCTAACTAACTCATTTACCTCATGCTAATGGCTTGAATTTCCAGGTGATATATATATACGTGACGAACTTAACTTTATTAATTGAGAATCTAAAATCTTATGTTTTAATATTTACAAATTGAACATTCTTAGTTGAAATATTTTCAGAGCTATAGTGAGGTTTTATAATCAATTCTCATCTTCATCTTCCTTCTCTTTTATAAAAAAAATAAGATATATAAATAAATAAATTATATATATATATATATGTATATATGTGTGTGTGCATGCACTAAGATTTTTATTCGACTAATTTGATCCTTATAGAAAGATTTTAAGAGCAAATCTTGTCTTCATTATTTGTTAAAAATATACGTATACGTGCATTAAGATTTTTGTTTGACATGTTTAGTCACTTTTATTAGGATAGACATCATATCCAGAGGATTGTGATGAGAGCCTTTGCCGTGCCTGCTTTAATTAGAACGATTTCATTTAGGTACTTGGTGGGATGATTTGATTAGAGTCAGTCCAATTGGCTCCTCGGGAGCCTAATGCGTTGCTTGCCAACCCCACTCGCCCAAAGCCCCATCCGATGAATCGGCGAGGTGGCCGATGTGACCCCGTCACTCCCCCATGGAGAACGTCCTCCTAAAAAAAGGGGTCACGTGGCGATCTCTGACGTGGGAAGGTGACGTGGGCGGAGGTGTGCCGCTTACAGCCGCGTGGCCGTTGCCGCAGCCCCGCGCTCGAAGCCAAAAGCACAGTGGGGACCGGGAAACCGGACGCCGTTTCCTCTAAGGTGCGGTCATCACCTTTTGACCAACTCGTCTCCATGAGGCGTATAATAATTATTCCGACACAGGAAATACCGGCCCTTAAATGGAGAGAGAGAGAGAGAGAGAGAGAGAGAGAGAGAGATAGCACTATGGTTTACTGTTGGGGGAAAGCAGAGGAGACGGAGGAGGAGGAGCGGCAGAAGGTGATGATGCCGTGGTGGGACAAGAAGGTGGTGTGCCCGGTGAAGCGCGCCTGGGTCGCCATCGCCGCCCGGGTTAAGGCCTGCAAGCACGGTAAGCTCACCCTCATATGGATAGCTCTCTCGCGTTGGTCTACTGAAATATGTATCGTATGGACTCCCCAATTCGTCGTCTTCCGACCGTGGATTTCATGCTGGGTTGTTTGCTCGCTAAGTTGCAGGCCGTGGCATCGGAGTGTCCACCAAGGTTCAGGCCGTGGGCAGAGCAGGTTGTGGGCCCTTCTGGGAATCTTGATTCTTGACTTTGTGATCATTACAAGATTTTGGAGACGGCAACCCATCGATCGATGGGTCTCAGCTTAACCGTCTCTTATGTTATTTGTTGGACACAGGCGATGGGATTCTGAAGCTTCACGACGACGTTCAAACGTGCGGGTACGAAGATGTGCAGGTGATGTGGGAAATTGTGAGGAGATCAGAGGCGGAGGGGTCCAACGCATCCGAGCAGCGGAAGCGACGGCTTGGAGGCCATCAGCCTGCGCTTCCCGACGAACGTCCTCCTGTGACTCCACGGAGCTGCATCAACATCACCACCACGATTGAATTGGAGGAGGTAGGAGGATTCGAACAGAGAGCTGCAGTGGCAGCTCTACCCCCTTCATCTTCTTCTTCTTGTTGTGCATGACAACAACATTGCATGAAGCGTGGATGGACACAGACAGTGTACTCCAACCTTGTAGTTTAAGTGTACACATGGGGTTTCAAGGACCTCTTCTCCATTGGAAGATGGTGGAAGAAAGTGTCGATCAAAAGGACTCCTCTGTATATGCACGTGAAATATTAGATCATGACCTTTAATACTATTCTCAGTAATAGTAAGTGAAGTATAGACCAAAGTTCTTCATTTCTGCCATTTCAGTATAGTTAATCGGGATGAAGATCACTTAAAATCGAATATTGGTTCCATCGGATTCATTTCTCTGTCTCTTAGAACTTTAGATTTCATGTTCTTTTAACATGATTTGCTATGCTCATGAGCATCTCTCCTCCCCAACATCTACGTGTATCTTCTTATTCCATTCAAGCTGAACACTGGTGGATCGTCCGAAGATTGACATCTATGCGCATCTCTTTGTTCTATTCAAGCCAGATACTGTGGATCGTACAATGATTGGGCTGTGGGAAAGGCCTCATAATTCGAGGCTCCTACGCATGAAGTCATTACAGGAGAGGCAAATTTGTATGTGATAAAAATAGTTGCCACATCGAGATTGTTGCAATCAAGGTCTTGTATCATGCAAACCGAGCTACTATTTCCATAATAGATGTTGATAGGGAATAATTGTAGGTCGACATATGAGATCCACATCATTTTTCATTCATTACGTGCACATTCAAAATGGATAAATATAAATTTTTTTTACCCATGATGAAAAGAAAGACAATCACAAGCTTCACTCTTAGCATGAGGAAGGTAATTACAAATTCTCTTCTTATCCTTTAAAGTATAAAATGATTCTTTTTGAATTACTTGAATTCATATTTGGGGATCTTGTATTATTAACTTAGGCATCCGAAAGTTCAGATTGAAAAATTTCTTTTTATCTTGATCTTCATATAGGTGACACATTGGGATATACCGAGAAAGAAATATATGTATAACTATTATATTTTTTTCTTTTTCTAAACCAAGACTTGTCGTTGTCTTGCTTGTTTTTCCAGTGTTGATCTCCTTAGCATTGGTTGTGATTCTATTAGATGAATTTTCTTTTCTCGAAAGAAACAAGAGAGATGATGGAAGAAGTGTCGGAGAGAACTGTTTATGTGCTCGTCGAATGTTGGATCAATCTCATTTTTGCTTGCCACAAGGCCCGTGGGATTGATTTGATTCAACATTGAGCTTTAATTGCCTCGGCCCATTCCTGAATTGGGCTCAACCTGAAATATGAGATTCAAGTGCGCATCTTATTCTTCCATGAACAAATGTTGGAAGCCAAAATTGTAAGTCTACAAAAATTTACATCGACAGATTAATCATAAGCATAAATACGCTAAGTGGGATTAAACAATAATTCTCAATTGTATACATAAAGTATCACGTAACTTATCAAAGGTTTGAAACCTCAGACGTTATATTTTCTTTCTTTGTGCAACATAATATCGATTGTTTTGTATTATGTTCCTCCTCTAATTTTTTTTCTGGTGCAATGAATTAGTCATAATCTGTAGACCAATTGAAAATTTTGTATTATTTTAATGATCCTCCAATTTTCATACCACTAATTCATCTCTTAGTTGAACAATGGATAGTTATAAGAACAAGAAAATACATCCATTTTATTCCTCTTTCTATATCCCTGGCTTCCATGTAACCATGTTTTTTAGATGCTTTTGATGGAATTTTTATGATTGCATCCAAAATTATTCCCCATTGATATGATCATGTAGTTCGTATTCAAGAAGCACAGACATAAATTTAGATAGTAATAAATAAATAGTTCATAATTTATTTTTAAAATTTTTTGTTATCGTTATTGAAATCGATTGATGAGAAACCCTCTCGATGTAAATAATTATTCTGACAAGTTTAAGTGCTCGAAGCTTTTGATCAAATCACTTTAGATCTCTTTCAAAGATAGAGACGATTAATATAGAACAAAATAAAAAAAAATCACATATGGAAATACATATAAGTTGTTGGAAGTCAACAACATGGATATCATTATGATGTGAGAAAAAGAGCCTCCATTATGATAAAGGATCATCTTTAAAGAAATAGATGACATGCACTTTGATTAGGGTACCATTGCTGAGGTTGAAGAAGTCATAGCAAGTTTGGCCACGTTATTGTTTTGATGTTTGTGATATCAACTAATCATGTTGGAATCTTTTTTTAAAGTATTGAAGTTGAAGTTAAGTTGATATAGACTACCATACAATGAGATTTCAACATCATTTAAACAATTAAATTATGTCAAACCTAATATAGCACACTCCGACTCTTTGAATTTTTAGTAATACGAGACTCGTTTCAATTAGCTTTTATAAGAAAACACTCGAAATTACCCTCTCTCTCTCTCTCTCTCTCTCTCTCTTCGGATTTTTCTTGGTGTGTCTATTGCGAGTAGCCGCAAAGCGATTGTGGCATGCCGTGTCACACGCTGTCGTCGTGCATAAGGTTAACATACTTATTATAATCAAATCAAATATTATTTTTCTGATATAATTTAGAAAATATTAATCTTACTTTCTTATTTATCATTATGAATTATGAATTAGAAAATAATTATTAAGCATTCCAAATAGGATGATATCATATTTGTTAGTATATTAAATAAAAATAATTTATATTAAATAATACGAAAATTAAGAAATTTTTTTTTAATGAAGGCTCATCTCCTCATATTTAAGGGGAGAGATTTATCTTCTTCGTTTCTTACCAAGCAGAACTCAACAGGAGGAATGAGTAATTTCATCCTACTAAGAAGATGTAGGTTCTCTCTATCTTTCTTAAAATTAAAAGTTTTTATTTGGATTCTATGTTAAAATTTTTAGACTGATATTAATTATTATTGAATTAAAATATTTTATCCTTTCATACCTTTTAAAGGTTTTTATTTTTAAACATACTGAAATTATATATATTTTATGATATCAGTTTTTTTTTAAATTAAGAATGTTATTTTATTATATTACAATTATCTTCTAATCTTATTTAGATTAAAATATACGATGAGTAGTTCAAAAATAGTTCTTAATCTTTTATATGTTAAAATTTTTATTGTTGATTAGAATATGTTATCTAAAATTTTTTATCCTTTTTGAGATTTAGAATGTTATTATTTGATTTGATCATATTGAAATTATTCATGATATGGTTTCTAATTCTTATTGAATCAAGAATGTTATTTCCTTGTATTAAGTTTATCTTTCAATCTTATCATTTATTTAATCTGTTATTATGTTTTAATATATTATTATTTAATCTGTCATTTCATTGTATTGCCCAACCTAGTGTAATGCATGCACAGTCATGTGGAGTGCACATTATCGGTATTTAGATTGGCTCAACCTAGTCCAATATTATATGATTGTTGGGTTTGAGCCCAAACATTGATTGAACTAAACTAGACTTTATTAGTTTAGATCAATTCAGGGTGGTTTCGAATTGGTTTGACTTTTCAAGTCAGTTTAACCTAAATTGAATCTAATCTAGTCGAAATTATACTAGTCTAGAGTGGTTCCAGACCAGTTAAATTAGGATTAGAGATCGATTCAGTTAGGTTCTAGTGAATCGAGTTGGATTAGACTAATTTAATTAGGGTTCAAGTCAATTGAGGGCTAATTGGTATTATTGATATTGATGATGTTGGAAAGAGATGTTTTAAATGTATTATTTTATCTCAATATAAACATGACCAGTGTGAGATTATGTTATTTCCCTACCAAGGGCAGGTAAGGCGATTCCCTTCGGGGATTAGCGAGCCGTTAGACATGTGGTGGTTGGACGGTTCCTCCATCCGCAATTGGGAGGAATGAATCCCCATTTTGGTGGGTAAGAGATGTCACTCCATTCGCTATTGGGAGTGCGATATGAGTTTACCTCCATTCGCTATTGGGAGAACATAAACTCATCCCGTAGGATAAAGCCTCTCCATCCGCTGTTGGGGGAGTGCTCCTTTGAGTATTTGATATACGCCAATGGGATGATTGATTTTTGATTATGTATTCATTTTGAGTTGACTTTTGGGGTTCCTACTTAGCATTGCTGAATTTTCTTTATTTTTGATTTTTAGAGTAGCCTCCCACTAGTACTAAATCAGATTCCAATGAAGAGTGAACGGTCCTCTACCGCTAGGTAGAGCCATTTGGATGATTCTTTGAGTTAACATCACTATGTTTACCTTTCTACTTATGACTTGATAAATATATAAATTGTAATAAATGTTTATAATGATGAATAAAGTGATGTTTATCTATTTGGATATGTATGTGTGGAAAGATGTGATCCTGAAAAAAAATCTAGGATATGACATCTTTTTATGATATCAGAGCATGGTCTAGGGCTTGTTAGTGTTCAAGTCTCTTGATTGATTTTGACTAATGATCGTCTTGACCTATTTTAAGAGTAATGGAGCCAATTCAAGAAAATAGTAGCCCTATCACCCGTGGCACTCATGATCGCAATGCTATTGGCCTTCGCCCTCGAAGGGTTGTTCGAGCAAACAATAACTTGGATGTTTCACGCACCATGGAGAAAACCCAATCTTTACGTACACCTGTCACTAATTATGTGCCAGCTTTTCCGACACCACAAAATATACTTCATGTGCCAGCACCTGTCAATGCTCCAGATGATGTACACGAAGTCCTCAATGCTATTAGAGGATACTTTGAGCGACAGGAGGAGCAAGATAGAGCTCCATGGGGTGAAAATTATTAGGGATCGAGCGGTACTAAGGAGGGGGGGTTAATTAGTGCAGCGGATAAATACAATAAACTTCGGCACTTTTAAAACAACTTTAGAAACTTCATACGTTAAAAGCAACATTTTGTTTGAAACTGTTTCGATTGCATTTTAACTTGAAAGCATACATAAGAAGATGAAGAGGAAGTCAAGTAAGGTAGCAAGATGAAGATGATTTGCGGTAAAGTAAGTTGTGAGAAAGTAAATACAAACCGATTTATAGTGGTTTGGTCATACGACCTACGTCCACTCCTGATTCCTATTCACTTGAGGCCACTGGCTTTTCCACTAGCTATCCTCCTTCCAACGGGCAATGATGAACTCCCTTACAACACCTCTCCTTTTGTCGGGCTTAGGAGCTATGTCTTACAAGGCCTCTCACCCCTCTCTTGGACTAGAACACACTTAAAACTTAGAGGGAAGATTTTGACACACTTTCAACAGAATTTTCCCTCTCTTTATCTCAGTTCTAGGCACCCTTTCATCCATGAATGAGGGGTATTTATAGGCCTCAAGAGGATTCAAATTTGGAGCCCAACAAGCGGTGGCACCGCCAGCACCGAGAAGAACGAAAGTGATTCAAATTTGGGCTGTTAGTTGTCAGACTGACAATGCACAGGACGATTCCACCACCCAAGGCAGCGATGCCACCGCCCAGCACTTTTCAACACACTAGTTTGGGCCAAAAACTCAGTCCAAACCGGTCCAAAAGAAGGCTCAATGGGCCCCTACTTCAGTAATAGGATTAATACCTAATCATAACCCAAATTAATATACTAACTATAAAATTAAAGATATTTTCTAAGCTATTACAAAGTCTGATAAGTCAAGACTTCTTCTGGCGAGTATATAGTGAACTTCCGGTGGTCTTCCAACGAACCCTCGGAAACCATTCTGCGGACTCTCGACAAACTCTCGGACTTCATGATGATCTTAGCGAGTTCCAACGAGCTTCTTTGGCAAGCTCTGATCTTTCTTAGTAAGCTCTACGAACTCCCAATGAACCTTTCGACGAACTTCCGAAAACCCTTCGGCAAGCTCCCTACTCGTTCTCGGCCAGTTCCGATAACACTCCCAATGAATCTTCGGACTTCCGTCGAACTCTTGAACTCCCAACGATCCATCACACTTGACTTCTGGTACTTTGTTTCGCTTTGTTTTCATCGTTATTGTAGTTAATCTTGTACACACACAAACAAAACTCTACTTCGATCTAGACAATTATTACAATGTGAATTGACATTCAGTTGCCCGGCACGTCATTGGTTGATGCTTCGTCCGATTCTTCGATGCATCATCCTCTCTTGCGACTTATTGCCCAATCGATAGTTGACCTCCATAACCCTGATATCCTTGGCACAACTCCGCTCTTCTTGGCCCGATGCCTCTTACTGATTATCGACCAAACCTCCGGCTCGACATCCAATATTCTGACGTGATCACCTCCGGTGCAACTTCAATTCCTCCAGCGTCAATTGTCTAATCCAGATCAATAGTAGACCTACGTAATTCAAAATATAGTTAGATCATAAAACACAATCAATTAGTTTTATCATCAAAATTTGAGATTCAACAATCTCCTTTTTGATGATGATAGCTAATTGATGACTAATAGAGTTAACCATAACTCTCCGGAGTTTAACCAAACTCCCCCTATCAATATACCATTGATAAAAATCTTGAATTATCCCAAATCCAAGCAACATTCATCACAATGTTATGAGAATTATCAAACTATCATGTAAATATATAAAATATTCATTACAATGCATGAAGTCATCAATCTACTTCTCCCCCTATGTCATCAACAAAAAGGAGAAGTTGCATCATAGCTAATTTTTAAGGATATGCAAATTTTACAACACACTAGCGATTAATTAAGATATTCAACATATAATCATAGCAAGATTTTTAAAGATGTCCAAGCATAATAATTCAACACTTGCTTTTTGTGTAAGTTTGTACTTTGATTTTCTTGTAAAAGATAGGCAAGATAGTAATTTTCATTCACTTCTTGAGATGTGCAAGTTACACTTTCTTTGCTTCCTTTGTAATATGCAAGTAATTTGTGTAAACATTTCATCACTTTAAATATGCAAGCTAAATTTTCATTATAACATACAAACATAGAAGCATGGCAAGTGTAAGATTGTAAACTTTTAAGTTTTGCACTTTGCTCCTGTAGCATGCTAGCAGCTTTTGAAATGTTCATGATGGGATGCTCCTTTATGTCAATGATCGAGCTAGCAAATTTTTCATTGAAGTCGCAAGCTAGCAATAAATCTTCTCCCCCTTTATTTTTGTCAAAAAGAAGGGAGGGCTCAATGGCTAAAAATTTTAATTATTATATAAGCCATATAAAGAAATCATGTCATGAATGATATAATATCAAGAAAAGTCAAAAAGTACATGATTCATTTGGTAATAGATAGCAAGGCCACTTGATTCATGCATTCAAGCTATCATTACTTATCATGTGTAATTTAAAAAATGTAAAGGTTGTCAACCATGATTCAAAAACATTTATTCTCAAGCTAGGATAAAGAAGGGTAAATCAAATGATTCAATCATATCATATCATAAATTCCAAAAGATATGAAGTTATCAAGATCATGAATTCATAAAGATTCAAATATTGAGTTTCGAGAAATCAAAATCATGATTCACAAATATTTTCTTTAGCATCACTTTTCAATTCATGATAAAGGGTATACAACCAAGAATCATGATGCATAAAAACATATCATTCTCATAGATCAAGTCATGATTCATTGATTTATCATAAGGTAAATTTCTTTTATATTAATTTTTCAATTACCATATATGGCATACAAGCTGAAGAATTATTGTCATTTCTATATCATGAAAGATATGATGCCAAGGCTCATGATTCATTTGATGGTAAAAGCAACAACTTGATTTATGCATGATAAATCTAAATTCATCATGAATCATAAAAATAATTTCAAGTATCACTTAATGATATATCAAGACTTGAATTGTTTTCCTTTTTAGTAAATGAGAAAGGAAACAATCATAGAGGAAAATATTTTAATTTGCATAAAAATCAAGTCAAGAATTTAAGAGATAGTTCATGATTCACAAAAAAAAATCTCATTCAAAATAATTTGACAAAAACTCATAATCAAAACAAAATCATTTTCGAGATTCAAAATGCTAGTAATTTACATTAATCATGACAAGTGATACATCAAAAGTCTATATTAATATTTCAATCATCAAGTCATGAAGCATATAAAGTGGTATTGACATATGAGAGAAAAGTTCAAATTACACATGTAATGTTTCAACATTCAAAACATATTTTCTCAAGTTGAGTATTAATAAGTCAAGAGAAAATAACTTATGATTCATTTGGATTTCTCTTTAATAACATGGGAGAATCATAGTATAAAATAAGAGGTCTTGAAAAAATTCAAGTTATCAAGATCTCGATATAAATAAAACTCATTTTAATTCAATTTATCAACTCATAATCAATTCATCGAAATCACTTTTATAATTTAAGAGATTCTTAAGATATTATGAAATCATTAATCTCGATAAGATGATAAAAGCATTGCGTGATTCTTTTAACATATTATCAAAATCACATTCAAGAAATTTACGAGATTCACAATATTAACTAGATGAATTCATCTCTTGTCTTTTATAAAAAATCAAAAACTTTAGAGATAGACAAATTTCAAGAGTCATGTATTTCCTTTTTATGATTTTTTTATTATCTAAGCATGCCTTTGTCTTTATATTCCAAATCAAAATATTCAAAACCGAAAGGCAAACTTCATTATAAAAATCATCAAGACAAAAATATAACATATTATGAGATTCAATTTATCATAATAATGTATTTCATTTTAAGTTGTTTGTTTCAAACAAGTGTGCTCATGTTTCAAAAGATGAGTATCAAATTTTAAAACCAAAAAATGAGTTTGTCACCAAGATATAACAACTTTAAATTCTCATGATATTATAAAATCATTAAGCATGATAACAAAATTTTAATATTTTTATTTCATCATTATCAATGATGATTTCATAAGGTATATTCAAATATTTATATTGAAGCAATCATTGTATAAATTCAAAATACAAGTTTATGATTAAACCCATTAAGACAAAACGTATCAAACATAAAGCATCATGATAGTATATTTTCTCATTTTTGTGTATTTCATTTTGTGTAAATTATTTTTATACGAGCATGCTCTCGTTTTCATGTAAAGACCATGCATCATTTTTAAAATTGAAAGCATCATCAAAATCATTTTAATTCTTTCTTTCATTTGTTATAACAAAATGATCAATACTCAAATTTTTGCTAAAATCATACATCATTTTATAAATGTGAAAAATAATTTTCGTCATAAAAACCATAAAGTCCAAATATATATTATTCCAAAATGTAGGATTTTAATCTTCATCATTTCAATTCCTCATTAAACATGATACAAAAATTTAAAGATCAAGCATCATGTTTAGAAACGAAATATAATAAATACATCAAGATACACATGTATGAATTAATCCTAGGCAATATCATAAATCATGCATCAAAAACCGATACGAAAATCATAAACATTCATGGAATTAATCTTGTACACAAATCAAAATTATCACCCATAATGTTGCATCAATCTAAATTTCAAAACATAACATGCATGAAAGCTTAGCAATATAATTTTCATGGTCAAGTTTTAACTTTTAAAGGTGCTAAGAAGGGAAACATGATATAATTTTTAAAAAATAATTTTTATTACCTACTTTCTAAATTAAGCACTCATGAAAAACATCATGTAATTTCAAAATAATTCAAGGGAGTTCAGTTACTTACCTTGTAGTCGAAGCCTGTTAAAGCACATTTTGCCTCTTCGTCATTTGATTCTTCTTTGCGCTTCTTCTTCATCTTTGGTCTCTTCCTCCATTCAAGTTCATTGTTTATTTTAGATTATTATTTCATTAACTTATTAAGATTTAGTGTTCGAAGTTTAAAGTTCTCAATAGTGTCCTCATCACTTGAGTCATCACTCAAGTAGCATTTCAAAGTTCTGAGTTCCAAAACCTTCTTATTCTTTAGAAGGTGGTTAATGTGTTCATCATGTTCAAGAGTCATTTCATAGGTCAATAAAGACCTGATTAGTTCTTCAAGTGAATAAACGTTCAAGTCTTTAGACTCTTGAATAGCTGTTATTTTTGGATCCCAACTCTTTGGGAGGGATCTTAAAATCTTGTTAGTGAGTTCAAAGTTCGAAAAATATTTACCAAGACTTTTCAAACTATTGATGACATCCATGAAACGGGTGTATATATCGTCGATAGTTTCGCTTGGTGTCTTTCGAAAGAGCTCAAAATTATGTGATAAGAGGTTCACTTTCGAGTCTTTGACTCTACTAGTTCTCTCGTACGTGATTTCAAGTGTTCACCAAATGTCAAAAGTCATTTCGCACATAGAAATCCGATTGAACTCATTTTTATCTAAAGCGCAAAATAAGGCATTCATAGTCTTTATATTCAAAGAAAAAGATTTTTTTCTCTAAGTCCGACCATTCATTCGTCGGTTTAGAGGGAAGTTGAAAATGGTTTTCAATAACATTCCATAAGTTTAAATCGAGAGAAATCAAGAAAACTCTCATTCGAGTTTTCCAATAAGTGTAGTCCGATCCGTTAAAGAACGGTGGACGTACAACCAAAAAGCCCTCTTGAAAGTCATGAAGAGCGATTTCTTACGGGTGTAAATCCAAATGAGAAATAACGTGGCTCTAATACCAATTGTTAGGAATCGAGCGGCACTAAAGGGGGGTTGAATTAGTGCAGTGGATAAATATGATAAACTTCGGCGGTTTTAAAACAACTTCGGAAACTTCATACATTGAAAGCAACATTTCATTTAAAAGCATTTCGATTGTGTTTTAACTTGAAAGTATACATAAAAAGATGAAGAGGAAGTTAAGTAAGTAAGGTAGTAAGAAGAATATGATTTGTAGTAAAGTAAGTTGCGAGAAAGTAAATACAAACCAATTTATAGTGGTTTGGTCATGCGATCTATATCCACTCTCGATTCCTCTTCACTTGAGGCCACTGGCTTTTCCACTAGCTATCCTCCGTCCAACGAGCGAGGGTGAACTCCCTTACAACACCTCTTCTTTTATCGGGCTTAGGAGATAATCCTTACAAGGCCTCTCACCCCTCTCTTGGACTAGAATATACTTAAAACTTAGAGGGAAGATTTTGACATACTTTCAACATAATTTTCTCTCTCTTTATCTCAGTTCTAAACACCCTTTCATCCATGAATGAGAGGGGTATTTATAGGCCTCAAGAGGATTCAAATTTGGAGCCCAAATTTGAATCACTTTCGTTCTTCCTGATGCTAGCGGTGCCACCACCTGTTAGTGGCAGTGCCACCGCCTGTCAGTTGTCAGATTGACAATGCATAGGGCGGTTCCACCGCCCAAGGCAGTGGTGCCACTATCCATGCTCTTGGGTGCTGGGCGGTGCCACCGCCTAGCACTTTTCAGCACACTAGTTTGGGCTAAAAACTCGACCCAAATCGATCCAAAACAAGGCCCAATGGGCCCCTACTTGGGTTATAGGATTAATACCTAATCATAACCCAAATTAATATGCTAACTATAAAATTAAAGATATTTCCTAAGCTATTACAAAGTCCGATAAGTCAAGACTTCTTTCGGCAATTTTCTAGCGAACTTCCGGCGGTCTTCCGACGAACCCTCGAAAACCATTTTGCGGACTCCCGGCAAGCTCCTGAACTTCACGATGTCTTGGTGAGTTCCAATAAGCTTCTTTGGCAAGCTCCGATCTTTCTTGGCAAGCTTCGCGAACTCCCGATGAACCTTCTGGTGAACTTTTGAAAACCCTTCGGCAAGCTCCTTACTTGTTCTCGGCCAGTTCCGGCAACACTCCCAATGAATCTTTTGACTTTCATCGAACTCTTGAACTCCCAACGATCCATCACCTTGACTTCTGGCACTTTGTTTCGCTTTATGTCTTCATCGTTATCGTAGTTAATCCTGCACACCCATAAACAAAACTCTACTTCAATCTAGACAATTATTACAATGTGAATTGACATTCAGTTGCCTGGCACGTTATTAGTCGACGCTTCGTCTGATTTTTCGGTACATCGTCCTCTCTTGCGGCTTGTTGCCCAATCGACGATTGACCTTCGCAATCCTGATATCCTTGGCGTAACTCCGCTCTTCTTGGCCTGATACCCGACGTCCGAAGCCTTCTGCCGATTATCGACCGAACCTTTAGCTCGACATCCAATATCCTAACGTGATCACCTCCGACGCAACGTTAATTCCTCCAGCGTCAACTGTCTAATCCTGATCGATAGTAGACCTACGTAACTCAAAACGCAGTTAGATCATAAAATACAATCAATTAGTTTCATCATCAAAATCTAAGATTCAACAGAAATAATACATTGGATCATTTTAAGAGATTGAGACCACTTGTTTTTGAGGGTAAACCAGATCCAATCCTTACTGAACATTGGATTCGTCAAGTGGAGAAGACATTCAAAGCTATCGAATGTCGGGAAAATCAGAAGGTGCCTTTTGCTTTTTTCATTTTAGAAGAGAAGGCAGACACTTGGTGGATCTAAAAAAGGAGGATGTTAGAGGCTGGAGGTAATGTAGTGACTTAGGAACAGTTTAAGGATATATTTTATGAGCAGTTCTTTTTTGATTCAGTTCGCTTTGAGAAGCAACAAAAATTCCTTACCATCCACCAGGGAAGTAAAACAGTAATGAAATATGATCATTATTTCACGGAACTAGCCCAGTTCTCTCTATATATTGCCTTTAATGAAAATCAAAGAGCTCATCATTTTGAGAGGGGACTTCGATCATCAATTAGAAAGTTTGTTGCAATATTGATTTTACCAACCTATGCTGAAGTGTTAAATTGAGCTCTAGAGGTGGAGAAATTGGATAATGAACTACAATAAGCAAAGGATCAAAAATAATCTTTTAATGCTGTTCCATTTGCATATGGGGGATCTCATTCTAGATCCTCAAAGAAGCAAGGGCAAACAGCGTGGGCATCAACATGCGAGAGCTCCTAGTAATCAAATCATTATAAGATGCTACTTTTATGGAAAGATAGATCATGTTTCCACCTCATGCCCCATGAGACAATGTGTATGGTTTTATTGTCAACAACCAGGTCACATGTCGAAGGATTGCCCTTGAAAGCAACAATATCGAGCTCTACTCCAAGCAGTTGGACAACAACACTTAGGACCCAAAGAGGGAGGTTAGGCGAGGGTCTATGCATTGACCCATCAAGATGCTGAAGCCTCAGGATCTATTATTAAAGGTATTATCACATTTTGTGGTACAGCTACATCTGTGCTTATAGATTCAGGTTCTACGTATTTTTTTATATCACCATATTTTGCTAAGAAGCTACATAAGAATCTTGAAACAATGCATAATGTGGTAATGGTAGCAACACTGGTTAAAAACTCTTTGATAGTTGATCAGATATATAGAAATTGTATTATTACTATTGAAAGTCACGATTTGCTAGTAGATCTTATTCTACTAGAACTTCAAGATTTCGATGCTATCTTGGATATGGACTGGCTTTCAGCATACCATACAAGTGTCGATTGTTTCTAGAAGACTGTTACTTTCTCACCTCTAGATCAACCATCTTTCAAGTTTATTGAGATTCAGGAAAAGCTCCCTCTTATTATATCAGCCTTGGGTGCTACCCAACTATTATTAAAGGGATGTCAGGAGTACTTGACCTTCATTTCTGGAGAAGAATATAAGAAGCCAGTATTAGAGGACATCCCCATTGTACGAGATTTTTCAGATGTTTTTCTTAACGATCTACCTGCACTACTATCAAATAAGCAGATTGAATTTACAATTGATCTTCTACTGGCACTGCACCTATTTCTAAACCCCCATGTAGAATGACACCGATTGAGTTGGAGGAGTTAAAGAAATAAATCTAGGAGCTTTTTGATAAGGGTTTTATTCGACCTAATTTATCACCTTGGGGTGCCCCAGTCCTATTTGTAAAAAAGAAAGAAAGATCCACATAGCTATGTTTCGATTATAGGCAACTCAACCAAGTGACCATAAAGAATAAATATCCCCTTCCTCGAATAGATGACATATTTGAACAACTTCAAGGTACTCAAGTATATTCAAAAATTGATTTTAGATTTGGATATCACCAACTGAAGATAAGAGAAGGAGACATATGGAAAATAATTTTTAAAACAAAATACGATCATTATGAATTCTTAGTAATACTCTTCGGACTCATAAATACACCGACTACTTTCATGGATCTCATGAATAGGGTGTTCCACCCTTATCTTGACAAATTTATAATTGTATTCATTGATGATATCTTGATTTACTCCAAAAGTAGGGCAGAGCATGAACATTATCTTAAGACAGTTTTGGAAGTCCTAAGACAAGAAAAACTATATGCCAAATTAAACAAATATAATTTCTGGCTCAATGAAGTTATGTTTCTTGACCATGTAATTTCGAGTGCTGTTATATCTATTGACCCTCACAAGATTAAATCTATGATAAAATGGAAACAACCTTCTAATGTTTCAAAAATTAGAAGTTTCTTAGGTTTGGCTAGATACTTTAAAAGGTTCATAGAAGGCTGTTCAAAAATAACAGCACCTTTGTCCAGGTTGACACAAAAGAACGTAAAGTTCATATAGGATGACAAATGTCAACGAAGTTTTCAAGAATTAAAGAAAATATTAACCAGTGCTCCTATCTTGGTGATTCCTTGAAGGGGAGAAGGTTTTATAGTATATAGTGATGTCTCACTATAAGGACTTGGTTGTGTTCTGATGTAAAATAAGAGAGTAGTTGCTTATGCATCTAGGTAATTGAAACCTCATGAGAAAAAATTATCCTACTCATGATTTAGAGCTAGTAGCTATCATTTTTGCATTAAAAATTTGGAGACATTATCTCTATGGACAAACTTTTGAAATCTTCATCGATCATGAGAGTCTCAATTACATTTTCACACAGAAATATTTAAATATGAGACAAAGAAAATGGTTGGACTTTCTAAAGGATTATGATTTTAATATCAACTATCATCTTGGAAAGACTAATGTGGTTGCTGATGCCTTAAGTTGAAATACTTCTAGTCTTATAGCCTATATAAATATTCAAAGAAATTCTATGATGACAAAGTTGGTAGACTTAAAACTTAGACTTTTATCGAAGATAAATAAAGGTTTTCTTGCATGTTTGATGGCACAATCATATTTAGTAGAAAGGGTTAAAGAAGGTCAGAAAGAATATCCATATCTCCATATGATAGTTAAGGAAATAGCTCAAGGAGCTAGACCCGAATTCCTCTAAATCGAAGATGGTTCTATTATATTATATAATCGCTTGTGTGTTCCCGAAAACCATCCAGTAAAGATGCAATTATTGGAGGAGGCACACATATCAAAATTTAATATCTATTCCGGGACTACCAAGATGTACCGGGATTTACGCCAAAACTACTAGTAGTATGGTATGATGAGAGATATAGCAGAGTTTATTTCTAAATGTCTGATATGTCAACAGGTAAAGGCAAAACATCGAGTACCTGTCAAAATATTACAAAGGATTTCAATTCCTGAATGGAAGTGGGAGCAAGTCACTATGAATTTTATAATAGGATTACCCAAGATTGCGAAAGGATATGATGGAATTTAGGTAGTAGTAGATAGACTTACCAAATCTGCTCACTTCCTCCTTGTTAGCAAGAAATATTCATTGGATAAATTAGCATGCTTATATATTAAAGAGATTATTCAATATCATGGGCTGCTAGTTAGTATTATTTCAGATAAAGATCCAATGTTCATCTCTAAGTTTTGAGAAAGTTTATAAAAATCTTTGGGCACATAGTTAAAGTTTAGTATAGCTTTTCACCCTCGAACTGATAGTCAATCTGAAAGGACAATACAAACTCTTAAAGACCTTTTAAGAGTATGTGTTTTAGACTTTGGTGGAAGTTCGGATATGCACTTGCACCTAATTGAGTTTTTTTATAATAATAGTTAGCACTCTAGTATACAGATAGCCCATTTTGAAACTCTTTATGGGAGAAAGTGCATATCACTTGTCTATTGGGATGAGGTAGGAGAACAAAAACTTTTGGGACCTCAATTAATTAAAAAAGATACTGATAATATTTGAATTATATGCCAAAGATTATTAACAGCTCAAAGTCGCTAGAAAACTTATGCAGATTGAAGACGAAGAGATCTAGAGTTTAAAGTTGGTGAGCATGTCTTCTTGAAAGTGTCACTAACCAAAGGAGTTATAAGATTTGGTCAAAAGAGGAAGTTAGCTCCTAGATTTATTGGCCCATTTGAGATCTTACAAAAGGATGGGCCTGTGGCATACAGATTAGCATTACCCCTCGGCTTTGGCTAGCATCCATGATGTGTTCCATGTGTCTGTGCTTTGGAGATATATTAGGGATCTATCACGTGTCATATCTTACCAATCTCTACAACTAAGAGACGATGCCACTTTTGCAGAACAACCAATCATATCTTAGAAAGGAACAAACATGTTCTAAGGAATAAAATTATACCTTTGGTAAAGATTTGTTGGGAACACCGTTCAAACCAAGAGACGACATGGGAAAGAGAAGAAGATATACGAGAGCAGTATCCTCATATATTTTCTTGAGGTAAGTAAAATTTGGGGATCAAATTTCTTGTAGGTGGGGAGAAATATAATCAAATCAAATATTTGATTTAGGAATCAAATATTATTTCCTTAGGAATGTTAATCCTACTTCCTTGTTTGTCATTACGAATTAGGAAATAATTATTAAACATTCCAAAAAGGATAATATCATATTTATTAGTATATTAAATAAAAATAATTTATATTAAATAAATATAAAATTTTAAAATTTTTTCCTTTAATAGAGGCTCACCTCTCCTATTTAAGAGGAGGGATTTCTCTTATTCGTTCCTCACCGAGCAAAACACAATAACGAGAGGAACGAGAAGTTTCATCCTACTAAGAAGAAGTAGGTTCTCCCTACCTTTCTTGAAATTAAAAGTTTTTATTTGGATTTATGTTGAAATTTTTAGATTGATATTAGATATTGTTGAATTAAAATATTTTATCCATTGATACCCTTTAAAAGTTTTCATTTTTAAACATACTGAAATTATATATGTTTTATGATATCGAATTTTTTTTAGATTAAGAATGTTATTTCATTGTATTATAGTTATCTTCTAATCTTATTTAGATTAAAATATACCATGTGTAGTTCAAAAATAGTTCTTAATCCTTTAGATGTTAAAATTTTTATTGTTGATTAGAATATGTTATCTAAATATTTTTATCTTTTTGAGATTTAGAATGTTATTATTTGATTTGATTATGTTAAAATTATTCATGTTACATGTATTAAAAGGATAGTTTCTAATTCTTATTGAATCAAGAATATTATTTCCTTATATTAAAGTTTATCTTTTAATCTTATCATTTATTTAATTTGTTATTTATTTTAATATATTATTATCAGTGGATATGTATTATTATAATTTGAAATTTATGAAATTGGATACGATTGGGTTAAAACAGCCTACAAGCAAAGTCTAACCCACGGATTAGGCCGTAGCCCACAAGTTAACCCAGCCCAGCCCAATATGGGTTGTCATGGGCCAAGGTTGGCCCAGCCTGGTGTGATGCATGTATAGTCATGTGCAGTGCATATTATCGATATTTGGGTTAGCTCAACCTAGTCCAATATTATGTGATTGTTGGGTTTGAGCTTGTCACGCCCCCTGAAATTTATGACATTGAATAGAATTCTGGGCAATCATTTGGACTCTAAACCTTTTAATCTAGGTACTAAAAGAAAGATCTCTAAATTTAGTTTCCAAAAAAGTAAGTTTTGTATAAATCAGAGTTTCTAAAAGAGAGTTATAGGCAGTTTAGTATCAAAAGGGTTAGAACTTATAGTCTCTATTTGACAGATTCCATAAAGTTGATTCAATTTGATGTTTGAATAGGAAAATTTACTCCAAATCATACAAGTAAGCTATCCAAAGAAAGGTTCACAACTCTATATTTAGATCAAATAAGTTTTGCCTAAATTGAAAATCTGTAAAGGGATTTATAGCTGAAATAAAGGAGAAGGGTCAGAATTTTGATAATTATTCCAGATTCAAACATTTACATTCCAAACAATAGAGATATCATATTTCAAGGTTAGAACAATTCAAATTTCTCATATCCAAGGCAAAAGCAAAGATTGGAATTGTAGTAGAAAGGAGTGGAACACGTACCTTTCGAATAATTTTGATCCAACGAACTTGTAAGCCCAATATCCTTCTACCTTTCCTCCATCTCCTCTTTGTGTGTCATTTTCTTCACCTATCTTCTTTCTTTCTCCATAGCTACAGCTCGTACAGAACATAGGAGGTCGCAGTCACCTGTTGTCCTTTCTTTTTCCCAACCATAGCTACCGTAGTCACAGTTGCTGCAGCCGCAGCCACGGTCACAACCATAGCCACAGTCCCTTCCACTGTGCTATTTCCTCTCCTTCTTCTCTCTCAGCCATAGCCTCTTCTTTTCCTACTGTAGCTGCCATAGCTGCAGCCACAGCCTTCCTTCCCTCCTCTTCTCTTTTTCTTCTTCCTTCCTCTGCTTCTTTCCTAGCCACAGCTACAGCGACAACCGTAGCCACAGCCATGCCATAGCCCTTTTTCCTCTTCCCTTGCTCCTCTTGTCTTCTTCTCTTCTCTCCTTCCCCCCTTCTCTTCTTCTCTTCTTCCCCTCTGTCCCCTCCACCGATGCACCTCCTTGTGTAGAAGGTAGAGGAGCACAATTCCCTTCTCTACCTTTTCCCCTCCTTTCCTCTCCTTCTCTTCTCTTCTTCTTTTCTTCTCTTCTTCTTCCCCGATGCACCACACCTTCCTCTCCTCTATTTCCCGACGCACCACGTGGGGAAACAGAGGTGCGTGGGAGGTGGTGGGAAATAGATGCCATTTTTTTCTTTTTTTCTTCAACTTAATAATTTAGCCCCTGAAATTTTTATATTTATAAGTAGGTCCTCCAATTTTATAAATAAGTCCTTAAATTTTACAAATAGGTCCTAATGAATGATTCAAAATAAATCCTTACATAAATTTCAGAAATGAGGGATATTATAGAGCCTAAACATTGATGGAACTAAACTAGAGTTGATTAGTTTAGATCAATTTAGGGTGGTTATGAATTGGTTTAACTTTTCAAGTTAGTTTAACCTAAATTGAACCCAATCTAGTCTAAATTATACTAGTCTAGGATGGTTCCAGATCAGTTAATGAGGATTAGAGATCGGTTCAGTTAGGTTCTAGTGAATCGAGTTAGATTAGATTGATTTAACTAGGGTTCAAGTCAATTGAGGGCTAATTGGTATTATTGATATTGATGATGTTGGAAAGAGATGTTTTAAATGTGTTATTTCATCCCAATATAGACATGACTAGTGTGAGATTATGTTATTTCCCTGCAAATGGCAGGTAGGGCGATTCTCTTTGGGGATTAGCGGGTCGTCAAATATGACGGCTGGATGGTTCCTCCATCTGCAATTAGGAGGACCATGTCCCCACTTTGGCGGGTAAGGGATGCCACTCCATCCATTGTTGAGAGTATGATATGAGTTTGCCTCTATCTACTATTGGGAGAACACAAACTCATCCCGTAGAATAAAGCCTCCCCATCTGCTATTGCTATTGGGGGAGTGCTCCTTCGGGTATTTGATATACGCTAATGGGATGATTGATTTTTGATTATGTATTCATTTTGAGTTGACTTTTAAGGTTCTTACTTAGAGTTGCTGAATTTTTTTTTTGATTTTCAGAGCAGCCTCCCACTAGCATTAAATCAGATTCTAATGGAGAGCGGATCTTTCTCTACCGCTAGGTAGAGCCACTTAGATGATTCTTCGAGTTAACATCACTATGTTTACCTTTCTACTTATGACTTGATGAATAAATAAATTATAATAAGTATTTATAATGATGAATAAAGTAATGTTTATCTATTTGGCTTTGTATGTGTGGAAAGATGTGATCCTAAAAACAAAATTCAAGATGTGACACTTATGATGGTGTTCATGTGCTTTGAAATTTTTCTTAAACCCCTATTTAAATTTATAATATTTTGTAACTTTTTATGCTTTAATGAGAGATAAAACCTTTTTTTATTCATGCATATTATCAATTTCTAGCTCATCTCTATTTTTATTAGATATATAATCTAATAGGACATATTCTAGTATCGCCCATGTAACAACAGTTAGTAGCCATCCTAAAGCCTACGTGACACATCAGAGTCGACATGGCACCTTTGACCTATACGAGATGACGGACCATGCCTGTGCTGCTTAGGGTCATACGAGATGACGCTGCTCAAGATGGAATCACCCGTGGTGGTACAAGACAATGTCGCATGACATGGAGTGTACAAGCTGACCGTCCGGGGCGTTAGTGGCCATTAATGAACCACGTACGATCAATTCTTGATCACAAATATAAAAATTGACCCCCTAGCCAACACTAAGGGATCGGACTTGGGACACTCAAAATCCCATCAAACCTACCTCTTACTAACTTAAGCTTCAGAGGGTTCAAGTTAGAAATCCCTCTTTCGACATTGGCTTTTTGTGTAGGAAGGCGGTACTGAAGTGGGAATCCAAGTCCCTACTCTACCTCGGGTCGATCCAACGGATAACACGCAAACCTGACCTAACACCGACCCCCTTGCTTAAAAAGTCCACATGGACAACCTTGTATTCTGGGGATCGAACTGAGCCGTGCTAACTCTTCAGCCACGACATGAAGTTGTATATCATTTTAAGCGCTAGAAGTTGGGTTCAATGTCGCAATAGTGTCCACCATCGAGCAACCTCAACGAACGCCCTAGATAGGAGATGCCCACTGCCCACCTTGTCTACAGGCTTGAAGGGCAGCAACCCCCTCTCTCACACATGGAGAGGAGTACTTCAGCCCAAACCCCGAGTCATTGCTAGCGATTGTTCAATGATCCCAGGCTCTCTCCTCCTGGAGCCAGCTCAAGGTAGTTGGTTGTATCTAACGAGGCATTCCTTAGCCTCACCCACCAAGTGCAGGCTTTAGCACGGATGATCCAGACGATTGTCCCCCACATTCCCCAACTTGTTCAACAAGCAGCTTCGCCACAACTGGCCCAACCGACGCTTATCCTTGTGCCTCATAATGCTTCCCTGGTTGGCTAGCCGCCTCAAACTCCATATACTTATCTGCCGACTGAGGAGTAGATGGGAGACTAGAGGCCAATGATGGAACATAGCGCCCCCATGGCTGGGCATGATGCACTGACCTCTCTCGAGCCCAACACTTTGTCATCCAATTCGGTGGACGACTCGTTCAGGGCATAGTTGCGCCTAGTGAATTGGCGCCTGGACGAGGTCTAGAGGGAGGTCTGTAAGTCGAAGGAAGAGCTCAGGGAAGGCTCCTCAGCAGGGTCCCCCTTTGTTCAGGAGATCCAGGACAAGCCTATTCCTCACAATTTTTGCCTCTCGATTCTAGAGGCCTACTACAAGGGCTCCGACCTGATGAAGCATATCGCTTCATTCTTGGCTAAATGGCCTTATATGGCACCTCCGACGCCCTCATGTGTCGGGCATTTCCTACCACCCTTCAAGGCCCGGCTCAGATGTGGTACACTCAGTTGATACCATCCTCAGTCTCATCATTTAATCAGCTTACAAGGGAGTTCAAGCTCAACTTCATGACCAGCGCATGACATAAACTGACCGTGGCCATGCTACTCGGCCTAAGGTAGAAGGATGAGAAATCACTCTCTAACTTCATCTCTCGCTTCACCATCGAGATCTTGGGGGTTCCAGACACCCACCCCTCACTAGTTATGTAGTCATTCATGATGGGCCTACAACTTTCAAGTTTCTACTGGTCGTTGAGAGGTCATCGATGACCATTCCTAAGATACTCTAGTGGGCCAACTAGTATGTTATAACCAAAGCGCTAGTGATAGGAAGGCATGAGGAGTCGAGCAAGGAACCTCGCACAAAGCAGTCCCGAGGGCAATCTTTGGGGACGCCCAGGAGAAAGCTTGATCGGCCCGAGCCCCCACTCCCAAGACTCCCTCTACCAC
Source organism: Musa beccarii (assembly GCA_024322285.1). Classification (NCBI taxonomy): domain Eukaryota; kingdom Viridiplantae; phylum Streptophyta; class Magnoliopsida; order Zingiberales; family Musaceae; genus Musa; species Musa beccarii. The sequence goes on along the minus strand of CM044395.1, from coordinate 31,660,178 downwards.
CACTCAACTCTTCCAAGATAGAGATCTTTCTCCAAAAAAGGGACTTCTAAGGGGGCCCTGCCTAATGAAGACACCACATGAGTTCAGGGACCGGTCCTGATATTACAAGTTTCACCATGACTATGACCATGACACCAAAGAATGTTGGGACTTGCAGTAGTAGATCGAGGAGCTCATCTATAGAGGGCATTTCGAGTTCTACCTTGGGAAGCCTTGAGAACCTTCCCCATATCCCCACAGCCTCATCGAGAAGTAGATCAACATCATCATTAGTGGCCCGACATCAGGGTGGCATAGCACATCGGGGTGTAAAGCCTACACCCAAGACATCGTGGAAAAGCATCCCAAGCATAAGGACTAGCATGATATTACCTTCAAGGTGGGGGAAGCTGAATACCCTAACCATGATGATGCCTTGGTGATCTCGGTCAGAATCACTAATGCCTAGGTGAAAAGAGTGATGGTGGACATCGGGAACTCCGGTGATGTACTGTTCCTTGATGCATTCCAAAAGCTAGGCCTCACCCCAATGGCCACAACCCTCATTGGGTTCATGGGAGACTTCATCTCTACCTTTGGCACCACCACTCTACCTGTCACCATTAGGGAGGAGCTGAGGTCCAAGACCATGATGGCTATGTTTATAGTGGTCGGCCTCCCCTCGACATACAACATGATCCTCAGCTGCTCGACTCTCAACAAGCTAAGGGTGGTCATCTCTACTTACCATAGGCCAATAAAGTTCTCAACTTGAGTCGGGATCGGGGAGATAAGGAGTGACCCTCAGAAATCGAGGCAATGCTATATGACAGTGGTCATGCTACCGAAGAAGCTGAAGCCTGAGCCAATCTTGGTGGACCCCTAAGACATAGCCAAAGCACCACCTCATCTCAAGTTGACTAAGTAAATACTAGAGGTTCCCCTTAACAAAATCTAACTTGATAGGGTCGTGAAGATCAGGTTGGTGCTTCCAAAGAAATACCATGTCTAGCTCATCACTTTTCTAGTAGAAAACATCGACATATTCTCTGGTCACCAAAAGACATCCTAAGAATCAATCCCAGGATTGCACAACACTAGCTGAACATCTCTCTCGAGGCACGTCTAGTAAAGCAAAGACCTAGAAAGTTCACATTCGATTGATAAAAAGCGATCAATGACGAGGTGGACTGGCTAATGGAGGCAAGATTCATAGCCAAGGTGAACTATCCTCAATGGCTATCCAATGTTGTACTTATTAAAAAACCTAATGGAAGCTAGAGAATGTGTATTGACTACACCAATCTCAACTGGGCATACTCAAAGAATTGTTACTCCCTTCCGAGGATAGACCAACTAGTGGATGCCATCTTGAGACATGAGCTCCCTACATTCATGGATGCCTTCTCAAGCTATAATTTGATCTGGATGGCTCCCTAAGATCGAGAGCACACTACCTTCATCACTGATCACGGAGTCTATTGTTACAAAGTCATGCCCTTTTGCCTGAAGAATGCTAGAGCAACATATCAAAGGATGGTTAACTAGATGTTTAAGAGTTAGATCGGGAGGAACATGTGCTAGTTATAGGTGCCCTATAAACTAATCACGTGAGTGATGGCACCAATAACACACTGCGTCAATCTCTTTGCTTATGAATATTGGTATTTTCTTACATTATTTATATGTATATTGTGATGTCCTTTGATCTATGCAATGGGAATCAAATCATGATGAAATCATGATAATGAGACTGATTCACCTTTAAACACAAACCCTAAATAATCTCGGTCATAGGTTACTCGAGAGAGATATCGAGATAACCGGATAGATTGGTATGCTATATACTCATCCATATGATGGAGGTGGCTAGTCTCATAGCTACTTGTGTGAGGACACTAAGTGTACAGTGCAGATGCTCATTAGAGAATGAGTTTACTGATTGATCTGCTTCAAAATGCTAGATGGTTATTGATACCTGACATCATACAATGATTCTATGGTCCCAGTAGTGTATCTAATCGTTAGACTTGAGACACCAAAGATATCTTGTATGAGTACTCTATTCTTTGATGCCAGACTTACAAGTTTAGAAAATTTTAGATCTGGTATAACTAGTTCTTAGGAATGGTAACCAACCTTACGAAGTCAATTGAGTGTCAATAGAGGATCATTCACTCTTAGTATTATGAGAGGAATATCTCATGTATTCTTGCTCAGGCAAATCCCTGGTCAGGGTCATTTGGATTGAGAGAGAAAGAATTCTCCGAGAGAATCCAATAAGAGTGAGACTCGATTGAAAACCGTATGAGCTTGACAGCATCATGCCCGATATATGGTCTCTATGATATTAGATGGATGAGGGACTATAGGTACATGGTAACTAAAAATAGATAGGTCCAAAGGATTGGATTCCCCTATATCATCTAGGGACTACGGTGCAGTGGCCTATTACGTTCGCAATCGTTGAGTTGAGTGAATTATTATGGAGATAATAATTCACTAAGTCAGAAGGAGTTTTGACAGTTATAACTCACGGTCAGCTCGATATTGGGTCTAGAGAGTCAACACAAATGGTAGGTGTTACGACGAGTAGAGGTTCGGATATAGGATATCTACCAGAGCCTTATCTTATTGGATATCCAATAAGGCCCTATATTATTGGATCCCATGGATGAGATCCAATAAGAGTTAGATTATTGGGTAGAGATCCATTAATCTAAGAGACTTGGATAATTGGATGGAGATCCAATACTTAATATGGCATGATTCATTAGGGTTTACAGGGGGGCCTCTATAAATAGGAGGGAACCAAACGTCCATAGGCTAGGGTTTTTGGTGTCTACCTCCTATTCTCCTCTCTCTAGATAGGAGCATTTTCGTTGCCCTACCGTGTGGATCACCGCTAGAGAGGAGGATGCTTGATCTCCTTCATCCACCCTATGGATCTGCAAGAATTCAGGGATATACGATCTCCCTAGGTACTATTTTTCTAATATAGATAGTTTTCGGATTCGCGAATTTGTTTTTACGTACCGATCTTCGCACGATGACAAAATCGTTTTACGAAAATCTAGGATTTTTATTTTATGTTCTTCAACTACGCATGTGATGTTGCCTTTGGATTTCTCAACAATGGTATCAAAACTAGGTTGTTCATGCGAAGATCAGATTTTAACTACGTGTATTGTGTTTTGGATACGCTTTTGATGTCAAAATCGTTGATGCAAAAGATGAGAGATACTTTGGCCAAGACTGCTTGCAGCCATGGCCATGCACTTAGGGTTCGTTGATTGCCGGAGGGTGGTGGCCATTTGCCCGCAGCGGCTGCACTGCTCGCACATGCATAGGGAGCCTACAGCAAGCGGCCTGCCCACAAGAGCAAGCGGTGCCCACAGGGGCGCTAGGCTTGCAGGCAAGCTCCCTTGCAGGCTCTACACCTATAGGTGGGGGGTAGCACCTCCCGTGGTGGCTAGATCGCAAGGGGCGACGCTTGCGGGTGGCCTGCCTATAAGATGTGGGTGGCGCCCACTTGCAGGCGACGCCCGCAAAGGCGCTTGGTTCGTTGGCGAGCCCAGCGGCTAGCCTACAAGGGCGCCCACCCGTGGGCGAGCCAACACTAGTTCTGACAGATATGACTCACGGCCAACTTGATATTAGGCCTAGAGGGGGTCATACGCATATGGTAGGTATTGTGATGAGTAGAGGTTCAGATATGAGATATCCGTTGGAGGCTCTATCTTATTGGATATCAAGTAAGCCTCTAAATTATTGGATCCTATGAATGAGATCCAATAAGAGCCACTGAGAGATTATTGGGTAGAGATCCTACTAGTCATAAGTGACTTGCAAGCCAATCACATGAGTAATGACTAGTGTGACATGATATGCACTCTTTTTGCTTATTATTTATTTGATATTTTTTTCACTTTATATTACTTATTGCATATATTATGATATCCATGGATCTATGTAATAGAAATTGGATCGTGATGAGATCAAAATACTAAGACCAATTCACCTTTAAACACAGACCCTAAATAATCCTGGTAATAAGTTACTCGAGGGGGACATCGAGATAACTAGACAAACTAGTATGCTGTATACCCATCTATATGATGGAGGCGGTTGGTCTCATAGCTGCTCATATGGGGACACTAGGGATACAGTGCAGGTGCTCATTAGAGAATGAGTTCACTGATTGATCCACTCACAGAATGTTGGATGGTTGATGATACTTTATTATTAGACAATGATTCCATCGTCTTAGTTATATATCTAGTCCTTAGATTTGATACACTAAGGATGTCTTGTATAAGTAATCTACTCTTTGATACTATACTTATAGGTCTGAAAGTTTCAGATCTAGTATAGCCGATCATCGAGAGAGGTAGTCAATCTTATGAGGGCAATTGAGTCTTGATAGATAATCATCTACTCTTGGTATCATGAGAGGAATATCTCATATGTTCTTACTCAAGAAAATCCTAGACTAGGGTCATTCAGATTGAGAGAGAAAGAATTGAGAGAATCTGATTAGAGGGAGACTCAAGTAGAAACCATATGGGCCTAACAGTACCATGCCTAATATATGGTATTTAGGATATTAGATGAATGAGAGACTATAGATATATAGTAACTAAGAATAAAAATGTCTAATTGATTAGATTCTCTTGTATCGTTTAGGGACTACGGCGTAGTGACCTAGTATGTCCATAGTCGATAAGTCAAGTGGATTATTATGGAGATAATAATTCACTAAACCAGAAAGAGTTCTGATATGTATGACTCACGACCAGTTTAATATTAGGCCTAGAGGGTCACACATATATGGCAGGTGTTATAATGAGTAGAAGTTCGGATATGAGATATCTGCTAGAGCCCATATCTTATTGGATATTCAATAAGTCTCTAAATTATTGGATCCTATAGATGAGATCCAATAAGAGTCAATGAGAGATTATTGGGTAGAAACCCATTAATTCAAGAGGCTTAGATAGTTAGATAGAGATCCAATACCCAATAGGGCAGGATCTATCAGGGTTAAGCTAATAGGGGACCTCTATAAATAGGAGGGAACCAAAGGGCCATAGGCTAGACCCATTTTAGCTGCCACCTCCTATACTCCTCTCCTCTCCTCTACAGCTGCAGCTCCTATTTGGGGTGTGTGGATAACAAAAAGGACACCCCCTTCTTGATCCCATGGTGTGCGTATAAAGGAGGATTGTGCAACGATTTAAGGAGCGTCTTCATAGCTCATGCTGTGTGAATCACTGCTAGAGAGAAGGACAGTTAACTACCTTCAATTTCTCTCACAGATCTATAAGTTTTTAGGAATATACGATCTTCCTAAATAATATATCTTTTTTATATACGCAGTTTTTCGATTTTACGAGTTTTTGTGCACTAGTCTTCACATAACAATGAAACATTCTTTTTCTGTAATAAATTGTAAGATTTTATTTTTTATTTTTTCACTATGTATGTGATGCTATCCTAGATTTCTCAATAGATCTACTAATCTAAGAAGCTTGGGTAGTTAGATAAAAATTTAGTACCCAATAGGGTAGAATTCATTAGGGTTAAGTTGATAGGGACCTCTATAAATAGGAGGGAATCAAAGGACCATAGGCTAGACCCTTTTTGGCTGCCACCTCCTATACACCTCTCTCCCTCTCCTCCTTAGTTGATAGCCCTAGTTAGAGGGAGTGTGGATAGCGAGAAGGGCTGGCCCCTTCTTGATCACGTGATGTGCATGGTGAAGAGGATTGTGCAGTGATTTGATGAGCATCTTCGCCTCATCTACTATGTGGATTATCGATAGAGAGGAGGATAGTTGACCACCTTCATCCTCTCCTATAGATCTGTAGGTTTTTAAGGATATACGATCTCCCTAGGTAAGATATCCTTTACATATGTGCAGTTTTCAGTTTTGCAGGTTTTTGGCATCAATTTCTGCATGACGACGAGAAAATATTTTATGTGAAAAATCTAGAATTTTTGTTTTCTGCTCTTTCACTATGCATGTGATGCTACCCCAGGTTTTCCAATAGAGCAGTTATGTCCTGGCCGCTTGCCCCATACGGTCAAAAATCCTAGCCATTAGGGTTGCACTTATGGCCAGGAAACCCTGACTGCTAACGTTGCTCCTTGCAACCAGGAAACCCAATTGTAGGGGCTACCAACCCCTAGGTTGATAGCAACTTGCTGCTCTTGGCCTTGTTGCCTTTAGCCAAGCTAAGAGCAACAAGATGTGCTACCGACCAAGGCTACAAGCAGCCTTTAGCCAATCTATAATGCAGCAACAATTATTGCCCATTCTGCCCCTTTTGTGTCAATAATTTTAATGTCAAAAACCCTATCTAAAATAGTTTTTAATAGAGGAAATATGTGTAGTCAAGATTAAAAAACTATGACAAAAATTCATAATAATCATATAAAAATAATTTTACGTGACTCAACACAACACATGTAGTTTAAAAACCAATCTTTCATATGAACAACCAAGCTCTGATACCACTATTGAGAAACCTATGGTAGAATCACATGTGTAGTAGAAGAACATAAAATAAAAATCCTAGATTTCTTACAAAAAATAGTTTCTCATCGTTGTGTGAAGATTGGTACACAAAAACCCATAAAATCGAAAATTGCATGTATGCAAAAGATGTGTTACTTAGGGAGATCGTATATCCCTAAAAACCTATAGATCTATGAGAGAGTATGAAAGAGGTCAACTATTCTTCTCTCTAGCGATGATTCATATGGTAGATGTAGCGAAGACGCTTCTCAAATCACAATCATTTTTTCCACGTATACCACATAGTCAAGAAGGAGTTGGCCCTTCTTACTGTCCACACGCCCCAAACTAAGGCTATTGACTAAGGAGGAGAGGGAGGTAGGAGTATAGGAGGTGGCAGCTAAAAAGGGTCTATCCTATGTCTCTTTGATTCTCTCCTATTTATAGAGGTTCTAATAAACTTACCTTGATAGATCCTGCCCTATTGGGTATTGGATCTTCATCTAACTACCCAAGCCTCTTAGATTAGTAGATCTCTATCTAATAATCTATCATTGGCTCTTATCTACAAGATCCAATAATTTAGAGTCTTACTACATATCCAATAAGATAGGGGCTCCAACGGATATCTCACATCTGAACCTATACTCGTCGCAACACTTATTATATGTATATGACCTTTTAGGTCTAATATCGAGCTAGCCATAAGTCATATCTATCAGAACTCCTTCTGACTTAGTAAATTACTATTTTCATAATAATTTACTTGACTCATTAACTATGGACATACTATGCTACTACGCTATAGTCTCGAGACGATACAAGAGAATCCAATCCTTTGGACATATTTGTCCTTAGCTACCATATATCTATTGTCTCTCATCCATCTAATATCCCAAAGATTATATACTGAGCATAATACTGTCAAGACCATATAAAATCTACTTAAGTCTTGGTCTAATCGAATTCTCCTAGAGAACTTCTTTTCTCTCAATTCGATGACCTTGGCCAGCGATTTGCCTGATCAAGAACACATAGGATATTCCTCTCATAATACTGAGAGTAGATGATCCTTTATTGACACTTAATTACTCTTGTAAGATTGGCTGCTACTCTTTATGATCGGTAATGCAATATCTAAAACTTTCAGACTTAAGTCCGATATCAAATAGTAGATTACTCATATAGGGTATCCTTGGTATCTTAAGTCTAAGGATCAGATACATAACTAGGATGACAGAATCACTATCTGACAATGAGGTATCATTAACTATCTAGCATTCAATTAGCGGATCAATTAGTGAACTCATTCTCTAATGAGTATCTGCACTGTATCCCCAGTGTCCCTATACGAGTAGCTATGAGATCAATCGTCTCCATCATATGGACAGGTATACAGCATACCAGTATGTTCAGTTATCTTAATGTCTCTCTCAAGTAATCTATGACCGGGATTATTAATGGTCAATGTTTAAAGGAGAATTGATCTCATTATAATGATCTCATCACGATCCGACTCCCATATTAGGATCGTAGTGGCACCAAGAGGAGGGGTGAATTAGTACTTTTAAAAACTTAAGGTGATTTAAAATTTTTATTTAATAAAAACTGATATCGAAAGTGAGCTTAACTTAAAGTAAGTGTAAAGTAAAGTTCAACTAAATCAATAAGTAATAAAAGTAAACAACAAAGGAAAATAGCACATTAGATTTATATTGGTTTAGTTGTGACCTATGTTTACTCCCGATTCCTCCTTCGTTGAGGCCACCAGCTTTCACTAATGATCTTCTTTCAATAGGCAAAGATCATATGCCATTTTACAACTCTTTCTCCTTTTAACAAGTTTAGGAGAGACCCTTTACAAGTCTCACACCTCCTTTAAATAAAATTCTAAGCTCTTAAAGAAGAGGAGGGGAACTCTTAAAAGATTATAATGGAGTTTTCTCACTTAGAGTCATAAGTTTTCATTCACAGTTCTTTTGTAAATCGAGCAAGGATAAGTGGGGTATTTATAGACCCCAAATGGCTTTAAAAATAGAGCAAAAAAAGTCTCATCTTGGGTTTTTGGGGTACTAGCGATAATATCGCTAGTACGATGTGATACCACCGCTTGCAGCTCTAAGCACTAGCGATACTATCACCAGTCTGAGTGGTATCACCACCTAACATAGCCTAGAAGACTGTGTCTAGATAGTACTACTACTAATCTGAGCGATATCATCGCCCAATCAGTGCTTGGGAGACTGAACCTTTGGCGGTTCCACCGCCTGACCCAACTACATGTCACAAACTTAATTGAAATTGCTTAAGTTGTGAGGTACCATTGTAACAAAGTCACAGACTTAGCTAGAGTTGCCTAAGCCATGAAGCACCTTTGTGCTAACTTCTTAGACTTAGTTGGGATTGCCCAAGTCATAAGGCACCCTTGCGACATATACGTCCATAAAGGGTCAACCTAGTTACAACCTCGTATAGGTCCTGAAGGACCTATAAAATAAAAAGTTGATTAGTTTAGAAATGAGTGACAGACAAGTCCTGATGTCTCATGAAGAGGGAAGCTTTACAAGCAGTTCAACGAGAACCTTGAGTACATGAGAGAAAAGAGAGGAATGAGAAAAATAAGGACTTTAGAAAGATGAACGAATAATTACAAATCTGCAAACAACTACTTCTTGGGTGTCAAGCATGAAGGTAAGTTTCCATCAAGTTAACTTACGAAATTGTGAAGTGTTCAACACCCGACACTACCTCGAAGCCCCATCCCCCCTAATGCCACCTGGGGGTTCCAAGGTGCTGAGATGACTAACATTTTGTGTATAACTATGGTTTGCAGAAAATAGGTCGTGACATATGAAAATGGAGCCATTTTGGGATAGTTTTGTCTGGTGTGACGAGCAGTCATACTATAGCACTACAAACTATTGTTGCTTACATTTTTACAAGCAAAACATACTAAAACCAAGGTAAAATATACTGCAAAGCATCTGTACAAGCATGCAAAAGTGACAAATGGTTCGTTAAATGAAGTTATTGTAGGTGTGCAACGACTATTTGTAGCATACAGGTCATTGAATGGGCCTTCCAATAGGCCCAATTTAGTCCTGATTCAGGCCCAATTTAGTCCTGATTCAGGCCTAATTAGCCCCTAATTAAGTTATCATGATTACACTTAAATCGAACTCAATTAAGACCTAAAACTATAATGATCATGACTTAAATGATTACAAAATATAAAATCTTGTGTTGTCTGGCATATCATTGGTTCATCCGAACTCTGGACACATCATGCTCTCCTTCAGCGTATTGCTTGATCCATCGGTATGTTGACTCCTGCAATATCCGATCTTAACACAATGTTCGATTTTTCTAATACGATGCTTGATTTTTGACTTCAACCCAATGTTTGATTCTCCTACTTCAATCGTTTTGCCTTTTCATGATCGAAGATAATCCTGTATCACTTTTCTTGAATACAGATTAGAATATAAACTCATCAATTGATTTCATTATCAAAATATAGGATTCAACAATCTCTCCCTTTTTAATGATGACAACCAATTGATGATGGAGTTTTAACTAAACTCCCCTTATCTATATGCCATATTGAAATCAAGCAAACTTGAATTCAAAAATAATGATAACCTTTGAATTCAAGTCGAAACAATTTTAATTATAGTGATCACATGTAACATATATCAAAATTAAAATTGTGCATCATAATTTCAAATCAAGTTACATCGTAAAATTTTTTTAAATCATTATGACTTATTCATGATACCAAAACATTAAATTTTCAAATCATCATTACTTGGGCATAACATGCATGATATCAAAATATGAAAATTTTTAAATCATCATTACTTCTCCCCCTTTGTCATCAACAAAAAGGAGAAAAGTGCATCTAACAAGTTCTTGAAATATGCAAGCTTACCAAGTTTTGCCTCTCTAGAGATATGCAAGCTAACAAGTTTTGCTTCTCTTGAGATGTACAAGATAGCAAGTTTTTGCTATGTACAAGTTTGCAATTTTGCTTCTCTTGAGATATACAAAATAGTAATTTTTGTGTCTTGAGATGTACAAGCTAGTAGTTTTTGCTTCTCTTTTTAGATGTGCAAGCTAGCAATTATCTTTCTCCCCCTTTCTTGTCATAAAAAAGAAGAAAAGAATATCATTAATTCATGGTACTATTATCAAGAAAAACTTTAAAACATAAGAGATCAATTTGATAATGAATACAAAGGAGTTATAATGAAACTTAAGTTAAGAAATTAATATCATAATTTGCATAAATCTCCTTTTAAAAAAATCATAGAAGATCAAATAGTGAAAGAATAAAAAAAATTTAAGTCAAGAATATTGAGAAATCAAGAGAAGGATCATGAGTCATTAAAAAAAATCTCCTCTATAGTGAATTGCAAAAGGAAGAATCATAAGAAACAATCTTGATTCAAAAGAAAAACTCAAGTAATGAAAATCGAAAAACCAAGAGAAGGATCATGATTCATTTTAAAAAGAATCCTCTTTAGTAAATAGCAAAAGGAAGAATCATAGGAAACAATCTTGATTCAAAAGAAAAACTCAAGTCATGAAAATCAAGAAATCAAAATAATGATATGAAAAAAAAAGTATAAGTAGAATTTATATATTTGGAAGATTTAACATGCCTAACATGCCTAATTCACTTGACTCATCGACTACGGACGCACTAGGACACTACGTCGTAGTCCCTAGATGATACAGGAGAATCCAATCATTTGGACCTATCTGTCCTTAGTTACCATGTACCTATAGTCTCTTATCCAACTAATATCCCAGAGACCCTATACCAGGCATGGTGCTGTCAGACTCATACGGTCTCTCCTCGAGTCTCGCTCTAATCAGATTCTCTCGGAGAACTCTTTCTCTCTCGATCCAAATAACCTTGGGTAAGGATTTATTTGAGCAAGAATACATAGGATATTCCTCTCATGATACCGAGAGCGGATGATCCTCTATTGACACTCAATATGCTTTGTAAGGTTGGCTACCACTCCCAATGACTGACTATACTAAATCTAAAACTTCTAAACCTACAAGTCTGGTATCAAAGAGTAGAGTATTCATACAGGACATCCTTGGTGTCTCAGGTCTAAGGACCATATACACTACTGGGACTACAGAATCACTGTTTGATAATAAGATATCATCAACCATCCAGTATTCCGTAGATGGATCAATTAGTGTACTCATTCTCTAATTAGCACTTGTACTATATCCTTAGTGTCCCCACACAAGCAACTATGAGACTAACCACTTCCATCATATGGATGGATATACAGTACACTAGTCTGTCTGGTTATCTAGATGTCCTTCACGAGTAACCTATGATTGAGATTATTTAGAATCCGTGTTTAAAGGTTATTGGAAAATCCAAGGGCGACATAACATGTGTAGCGAAAGAACAAAAAATAAAAATACTAGGATTTCCACGAAAGGTTCCATCGTCGTGCGAAGATCTATACGTAAAAAATAAATCCGTGAATCTGAAAAACTGTGTATGAAAAGAACGATAGTACCTAGGGAGATCGTATATCCCTGAGTTCCTATAGATCCATGGGAGAGGATGAAGGAGGTTAAGCGTTCTCCTCTCTAGCGGTATCCACACGGTAGGAACTGCAACGATGTATTCACACGGTAGGAACTGCAACGATGCTCCTTTCTTGGGAGAGGAGAATAAAAGGTGGCTACCAAGAAAACCCCAACCTATGGATCTTTGGTTCCCTCCTATTTATAAAACCCCCTTGTAAACCCTAATGGATCATACCCTATTGGGTATTGGATCTCCATCCAATTACCCAAGCCTTTTAGATTAATGGGTCTCTACCAAATAATCTAGCTCTTATTGAATCTCATCCATGGGATCCAATTATATATGGGCTTATTGGATATCCAATAAGATAGGGGTTCTAGCGAATATCTCATATCCGAACCTCTACTCGTCGCAACACCTACCATATGTGTGTGACCCTCTAGGCTTAATATCGAGCTGGCCATGAGTTATACTTGTCAGAACTCCTTCTGACTCAGTGAATTATTATATCTATAATAATTCACTCGACTCATCGACTATGGACATACTAGGCAACTACGTTGTAGTCCCTAGACGATACAGGAAAATTCAATCCTTTGGACCTATCTGCCCTCAGTTATCATGTACGTATAGCCCCTCATCTATCGAATATCCTAGAAATCATATATTGGGCATTGTTCTGTCAGGCCCATACTGTTTCCAATCGAGTCTCACTCTAATCGGATTCTCCCGGAGAACTCTTTCTCTCTTAATTCGAATGACCCTGGCCAGAGATTTGCTTGAGCAAGAACACATGAGATATTTCTCTCATGATACCGAGAGTGAATGATCCTCTATTGATACTCAATTGTCTTCATAAGGTTAGCTACCATTCTCGAGAACCGGTTGTACCATATCTGAAACTTTCCAAACCTGTAAGTCCGGCGTCAAAGAATGTAGTACTCATATAAGGCATCTTTGGTGTCTCAAGTCTAAGGACTAGATACACTACTGGGACTACGAAATCACTATCTAACATGAGATATCAATAACCATCTAGCATTCCATAAGCGGATCAATCAGTGAACTCATTCTCCAATGAGCACTTGTATTGTATCTTTAGTGTCCCCACATGAGTAGCTATGAGACCAGCCACCTCCATCATCTGGATGGGTATACAACACACCAGTCTGTCCGGTATGTCCCTCTCGAGTAACCTATGATCGGGATTATTTAGGGTCTGTGTTTAAAGGTGAATCGGTCTCATCATCATGATCTCATCATGATCTGATTCTCATTACACAAATCTAAGGACATCATAATATACATATGAATAATATAAGAAAATATCAATAATTATAAGCAACGAGATTGACGCAGCGTGTTACAGGTGCCATCACTCACGTGATTGGCTTGTAGGGCACCTATAACTAGCAATCTCTTACTTGACCTAAAATCAATCACCTATGTGTCTAATCTCTATTAGACCTCTATGATGCTCAAAGATAATCTGAGTCAATGGCTTTGTCAGTGGATCTACAATATTATCTTTGGATGAAACTCTTTCCACTGCTACATCTCTTCAATTCATGATCTCTCTAATAAGTTGGAACCTCCTCATAATACTTCTGATGAGACCCGGGTTCCCTTATTTGAGTAATCGCCCTGTAGTTATCACAATTTAAGGGAATCAACTCCTCGTTGCTTGGTATGACTCCCAAATATGTGATAAACTACTTCATCCAGACTCCCTCCTTTACTATCTCTACTACAGCAATGTACTTCGCCTCTGTGGTCGAGTTAGCAATAGTATCTTGCTTAGAACTCTTCCAGCATATTGCTCCTCTATTCAGGGTGAACATATACCCTGAATTCTTACTATCACCGACGTTGGACTGAAAGCTCGAGTCCGTGTAGCCCTCAATCCTAAGGCTACTTTCTCCATATACTAGTAAAAAATCCTTAATCCTTTTTAAGTACTTAAGGATACATTTTACTGCTTTCCAGTACTCCAAGTCTGGATTCACCTAATACCTGCTCGTGACACTCAGAGCATACGCTATATCAAGCTGGGCACATAGCATAGCATACATGATAGACCTTATCACTGAGGCACAGGGTATCCTATCCATGTGTATCCTTTCTTGGATCCTTTAAGGATATATTCCTAGAAAGTGATAGCCTATGTCTTATCGATATGAGACATCTCCTAGAATTTTTCATGCCAAACCTTTTGATAATGGTGTCTATGTACCTGGATTGGGATAAGCCAAGCATCCTCTTAAATCTATCTCTATAGATCCGTATCCCCAATACGCAAGATGCTTCCTCTAAGTCCTTCATGGAGAAGTGCCTTAGCCTTTACTATGGAAGTTCCTTCATTCCCAGAATCGTGTCATCCATATACAACACCAAAAAGGTGATAGTGCTCCCACTTACCTTCTTGTACACACGACTCATCTTCGCTCTTAACAAACTTATAAGATCTGATCACCTCATCAAATCTTATGTTCCAACTTTATGAAGCTTGCTTCAGTCCATAGATAGACCTAAGCAACCTGTATACCTTATTTGGACTATCCTTAGACATGAATCTCTCAAGTTATATCATATACACCTCCTCCTCGAAGTTGCAGTTGAGGAATGCAATTATCATGTCCATCTGTCAAATCTCATAATCATAATGTATTGCAATAGCCAATAAAATTTGGATAGATTTTAGCATGGCTACGGGTAAGAAGGTTCCGTTATAGTCAACACCTCGGCTTTGACGATACCCCTTAGCCATTAGCCTTGTTTTATAGGTCTCTACCTTTCCATCTACTCCAATCTTCTTCTTGAAGATCCACTTGCAGCCAATAGGTACAATACCCTCAAGTGCATCAACTAAGTTCTAAATCTTGTTAGAGTACATGGAATCCATCTTTGAATTCATGGCTTCTTACCACTTCTTAGAGTCTATACTCATAATAGGCTCCTCGTAGATCTAAGGATCAATATCATCAACATTCGCTCCTCTGATATGTCCCACATACTCTTAGAAGGATGGGATACTCTACCGTACCTACGTAAAGTTGGAACTTATGTGCTAGGTACTTGAACAGATTCTAGATATGAAATGGTGCTTGAGCTAGGTTCTCTAACCTCATTCAACTCTATTATACTCCTACTATCTCCACCAAGAATATGTTCCTTCTCAAGGAACACTGCTCTCTTGGCTACAAAGACCTTTTGGTCCTTAGGGTGATAGAAATAATACCCACAAGTTTCCTTGGGGTATCCCACGAACTTGCACCATTCCATCTTGGATTTCAACTTGTCGGGGTTGTGTCTCTTGACATGAGCAAGGCACTCCCAAATCTTAACAACCTTAAGATTGGGCTTCTTCCCATTCCATATCTCATATAGAGTAGATACTACTGACTTAATTGAAATTCTGTTTAGAAGGTAAGCTGCGGTCTCTAGGGCATATCCCCAGAATGAGATGGGTAGGTCGACGAAACTCATCATAGAACGCACCATGTCTAACGGTGTGCGATTCCTTCTTTCGGATACACCATTGAGCTAGGGTATATAAGGAGGTGTCCATTGGGATAGAATCCCTTAGTCCTTGAGGAATTAAGTGAACTCTGTACTCAAGTACTCACCTCCTTGATCTGATCGAAGAGTCTTAATACTCTTTCTAATCTGAATCTCTACTTCATTCTTATACTCTTTGAATTTCTCGAAGGCTTCGGACTTGTACTTCATTAAGTACACATGTCCATACCTAGAGAATTTGTCAGTGAAAAAAATGAAGTAGGAATAACCACTGATGACATGAGTTGACATGGGACCACATACATCACTATGTATTAGTACCAACAACTCAGTGGCTCTCTCTCTAGTTTTGCTAAATGGAGAGTTGATTATCTTTCCATGAAAGTAAGGTTCATAAGTCGCATACGACTCATAGTCAAATGGATCTAGATATCCATCTATCAGCAACTTTTGAATCCTTCCCTCATGGATATGACCTAGGTTTGCCATAGCCTATAATGCCATAGGTATGCACTGTTCACTTCATCTCGTTTCCTTTTGGACTCACTTACACTCATGATATATGGAGTAGTTTTTAGCATAATCAAACCATTATGCAATGTTCCTCTCGTGATAATCTTATCATCCTTAATAGTTGAATAACTATTGTTCTCAAAAACTATTTTATAACCATGCCAATCATAACTCCTTGTGATTCTCGTCCTGTTCGGCCTCCGAACCACCATGGCCTCGAGGGACTCAACTAACCATGATATTCAGTTAAGTCATCACCATCGTTATAAGATGAGTCTGATTCAAGGATATACCCTTGAGGAACTCGACCAAGCATACCATATCCTCAAGTCATCGGTGACATCTCTATGTCATAAATAAGATAGTGAATCACGATATAGGTAAGTCTCGAGGGACTCGACCAACTCAATTTACACCAGGAATCAGTTCCTACCTATAACGATGGAAGGCCATGTGAGTCAATCTAATTACCTCACATTTACCGACTTAATATTATAGAGAAAGGGGATTTTTATTCGATCTCCTAATATAGCATGTCACACACGTACATATTTAATATACATCTATATTGCAAGCAAATATATATATAGTAGGTGTATAAATAATTACACATCACATGAGCAATCATACCAGATGATCATGGACCACATCCTAATATGATCAAGCTCGAGCTAATGGGCCCAATCACTCACATCAAGACCTATGTGTGGTCGCTTCGTCAATTCCGTCGGCATCTCAATGCATCTCCATGTGTCAGATCGTCCGTCTCGACCTTGTGGGTCCCGCTATTACTTCCACCCTCTCGCTATGCCTTCTCGTACAATTACAATATAATTACAAGCATACATGCCCGATAATCAATAAGAAAAATAAAAGCTTGCAAGCCCCAATAATAATAATAATAATCATATCATACATCACATCACACGGTCCATGATCATCTGTCTACATCATACATCACATGTACATATTATTATATAGGACTACTAGATAAATAATAATAGTTAATTAAATATTTTAATTAACTAATATTTTTCTGAAAATAAGGATATATAGGGAATTTTTAAAATTCTAAAGGGTATTCTGGTCATTTGACTAAAAAGATAAAATTAGAATTTTTGAAATTCTGAGGGGCAAAAATATCTTTTGTCCGAAAATCCTAATCCCCTGCTTTGTTGTAATGTTGCGACTGCCGCCACCCTACCGGTGGCAGCCATGCACGCGGGGGGCGCCACCCATGCCTACGAGCGACTCACCCATGGGTAGCGCTACTGCGGGCAAGTGCTGCCCTCGTAGGTGGCTAGCCATGGGGCAACACCCGCAGTTGCCGCCCGTCTTGCCGACGCCCTCATTGTTTGGCAAAGTGCCCCTGGCAAGCTCGCCCCTTACGGTCTAGTCGCCGTGGGGCGTGCTACCCCACCCTCCCCCCCACCCCCACCCACGAGCCCAGCGCCCCTATGAGTGTCGCTTGCTCTTGTGGGCAGGCGGCCTGCTGCGGCCCTTCCTGCGGGCTCCCTGCGCGCATATGGCTAGTGCAACCGCTACGGGCAAATGGCCACCACCCGCCGGTAGTCGGCGGCCCCTACGCGCACGACCATGGCTGCAAGTAGCCTTGGCCAAACTATGATGGCAGTAACAGTTGTTACCCTCTTTCATCTTTTGCGTCAATGATTATGACATCAAAAGTGAATCCAAAACATAACACACGCAGTTAAAATCTATTTTTTACACGAACAACCTAGCTCTGATACCACTGTTGGGAAATCCAGGGGCAACATCACATGCACAGCGGAAGAACAAAAAACAAAAATCTTAGGATTTCCACGAAAGATTCTATCATCATGTGAAGATCGGTGTGTCAAAAATAAATCCGCAAATCCAAAAAACTACATGTATGAAAAGAATGATAGTACCTAGGGAGATCATATATCCCTAAATTTCTGTAGATCTACGGGGGAGGATAAAGGAGGTCAAGCATCTACCTCTCTAGCGGTATCCACATGGCAGGGACTACGACGATGCTCTTCTCTTAAGAGAGGAGAATAGAAGGTGGCTACCAAAAAATCCCCAACCTATGGACCTTTGGTTCCCTCCTATTTATAAAGGCCCCTTGTAAACCCTAATGGATCCTGCCCTATTGGGTATTGGATCGCTATCCAATTACCCAAGTCTCTTAGATTAATGGGTCTCTCTACCCAATAATCTAGCTCTTATTAGATCTCATCCATAGGATCCAATAATACAAGAGCTTATTGGATATCCAATAAAATAGGGGCTCTGGCGGATATCTTAATTCGAACCTCTACTCATTGCAACACTTACCATATATGTGTGACCCTCTAAGCCCAATATCGAGCTGGCTGTGAGTCATACTTGTCAGAACTCCTTCTGACTTGGTGAATTATTATGTCCATAATAATTCACTCGACTCATCGACTACGGACGTACTAGGCTACTATGCCGTAATCCCTAGATGATACAGGGGAATCCAATCCTTTGGACCTATTTGCCCTCAATTACCATGTACCTATAATCCCTCATCCATCTAATATCCCAAAAATCATATATTGGGTATGGTTTTGTCAAGACCATACGGTTTTCAATCGAGTCTCGCTCTAATCAGATTCTCCCAGAGAACTCTTTCTCTCTCAATCCGAATAACCCTGACCAGAGATTTGCTTGAGCAAGAACACAGGGGATATTCCTCTCATGATACCGAGAGTGGATGATCCTCTATTGATACTCAATTGCCTTTGTAAAGTTGGTTATCATTCCCGAGAACTGATTGTACCAGATCTGAAACTTTCCAAACCTATAAGTCTGGCATTAAAGAATGGAGTACTCGCATCTTTAGTATCTCAAGTCTAAGGACCAGATACACTACTAGGACTATGGAATCGCTGTCTGACGTGAGGTATCAATAACCATCCAGCATTCCGTAAGCGGATCAATCAGTGAACTCATTCTCCAATGAGCACCTATACTATATCCTTAGTATCCCCATATGAGTAGCTATGAGATCAGCTACCTCCATCATATGGACGGGAATATAGTACACCAGTCTATCTGATTATCTCAATGTCCCTCTCGAGTAACGTATGACCGAGATTATTTAGGGTCTATATTTAAAGGTGAATTGATCTCATTATCATGATCTCATCATAATCCGATTCTCATTGCACAGATCCAAGGACATCATAATATACATATGAATAATGTGAAAAAATACCAATAATTATAAGCAACGAGATTGACGTAGCGTGTTACAGGTGTTCTCACTCACGTGATTGGCTTGTAGGGCACCTATAACTAGCAAAGGTGAATCGGTCTCATTATCGTGATCTCATCACGATCCAACTCCTATTGCATAGATCCATGGACATCATAATATATGCAACACGTAAGATAAAGTGATAAAATGTCAAATAATAATAAGCAAAAAGAGTGCATGTCAAGTCACACGTGTCATCACTCACATGATTAACTTGAAGGGCACATATGACTAGCATCCAAGTCCTAACTATGATAATTAAGGCATTAACTAAGTAATGTTTATTTGGTATGTCAATTGTTCCTCCAACAAAATCCCAACGGGCTTCCGACAAACTCTTGGCGAGCTTTTGATGAACTCTTTGCGAACTCTTGATGAACTCTTAGCGAACTCCCGATGATCTTCTTGGCGAACTCCCAATAAACTCTTGGCGAACTCCCGACTTACTTCTCAGTGAACTCATGATGAACTCTCGACGAACTCCCAATGATCTTTGACTCCAGGCCAATATGTGCTTTTATGTCTTATTCATGATCATAGTTAATCCTGCATCACTTTTCTCAACACATGGATTAGATCAATAATTTATCAATTGATTTCATCATCAAAATTTGAGATTCAGCATCCCATTTATCTAATATCCCAGAGACTGTATATCGGGCATGGTGCTGTTAAGCCCATATGAAATCTACTCAAGTCTCGCTTTAATCAGATTCTCTTGAAGAACTCCTTTTCTCTCAATCCGAATGACCCTAGCTAGGGATTTGCTTAAGCAACAATATATAGTGTCAGGAAACCTAGAGTGACATCACATGCGCAGTGGAAGGACAAAAAATATGCAGTGGAAGAATAAAAAATAAAATCCTATATTTTTACAGAAAATAGTTTGTTGTCATCGTGCTAAGATTGGTGAGCAAAAACCTGCAATACCAAAAATCGTGCATGTTAAGGGATGTGTGTTACCTAGGGAGATTGTATATCCCTGAAATCCTATAGATCTATAGGAGAGAATGAAGGAGGTTAACTATCCTCCTCTCTAGCGGTGATGCACATGGCATAGGGTGCGAAGACACTCCTCAAATCGTTACACAATCCTCCTTTCCACGAGTACCACAGGATCAAGAAGGGTCAGCCCTTCTTGCTATCCACATGCCTCAAACAGGGGTTGCTGGTTAAGAGGAGAGGGGGAGAAGAGTATAGGAGGTGGCAGCCAAAAAAGGCCTAGCCTATGGCTCTTAGGTTCTCTCATATTTATAAAGGTCTTTATCAACTTAACCCTAATGTATCTTGCCCTATTGGGTACTAGATCTCCATCTAAATACCCAAGCCTCTTAGATTAGTGGATCTCTATCCAATAATCTCTCATTGTCTCTTATTGGATCTCATCCATAGAATCCAATAATTTAGGGGCTTACTAGATATCCAATAAGATAAGGACTCCAACGGATATCTCATATCCAAACCTTTACTCATCACAACACCTACCATATATGTGTGACCCTTTAGGCTACTATCGAGTTAGTCGTGAGTCATACCTGTCAAATCTTTTTCTGGCTCAGTGAATTATTATATCAATAATAATTCACTTGACTTATCGATTACGGATGTATTAGGCTACTATGCCACAATCTTTAGACGATATAAAGGAATCCAATCCTTTAGGCCTATCTATCCTCAGTTAATATGTATCTATAATCCCTCATCTATCTAATATCTCAGAGATCGTAGATCGAGCATGGTGCTATCAGACCCATACGAAATCTACTCGAGTCCCACTCTAATCGAATTCTCTTATAGAAATTTTTCTCTTAATCCAAATGACCCTGGCTAGGGTTTTGTGAGTTTTTACATACCAATCTTCTCATGACGATGAGAAACTATTTTTTGTGAGAAATCTAGGATTTTTATTTTTTGTTCTTCCACTGCACATTTGATACTATCGTAGGTTTCCCAGTAGGTCTACCATATCTAAGGCATAGAAGGGCTCGTTTGCTAATCAAGCTCTTATGCGGTAGAGATCCCGCATCGATCTAGGCTGAGACATCCCTTTGCTTCAGTGCTTGCTACTCCCCTCTCTATGAGGAGCTTCCTGAGGTGCCTCCTTCCAAATCGGA
This sequence comes from Musa beccarii, assembly GCA_024322285.1. Taxonomy (NCBI): domain Eukaryota; kingdom Viridiplantae; phylum Streptophyta; class Magnoliopsida; order Zingiberales; family Musaceae; genus Musa; species Musa beccarii. The sequence continues at coordinate 31,638,693 of CM044395.1, read as the reverse complement.
GCTTCGGTCTGGACCTCTCAGACCTCCTAGATTAACCCTTCGAAGGACTCTTTGCATGCTAATGTTTTTGTCTTCTTCCTTGGGCTCTCTGGTTCATTTGCAATGGCCCAGGAAGCTCCAGGAGTCGAGGAGCAAGGTGTCCATATAGAAGAAGGCTGAGACCAAGGCACTGATCTGGTGAACATCCCCTTCATGCATGTTGACACAATGTGAACAGTCAGGTTAGCAATAATACCCAAAAAAAGGGGGCAAAGAAGTAACTAGGATAGCGTGGGTCATACCCTAAGGGACCAGATTGAGCCTCGTCTCAGCCAACCAATCCTCATCCATCTTTCTAATAGCTTGGCAAGAGAAGAGGATTTCCCTCTACTAAATCTCGAATTTTGATGATGAAACTAATTGATTATATTTTGTTATCTAATTATGTTTTAAGTCACGCAGGTCTACTCTCGATCAAAATTAGATAGTTGACACAGGATGAATCAATGTTGCGCCGGAGGACATCATGTCAGGAGATTGGACGTCGAGCTGGAGGTCCAGTCAACAATCGGTAGAAGGCTTCAGACTAAAAAATCGGGCATCAGGCGAAGAAGAGTGATGTTGCGCCAAAAAGATCGGGGTTGCAGAGGTCAACTGTCGATTGAGCAATAGGTTACAAGAGAGGACGATGCATTGAAGAACTAGACAAAGCGCCAACCAATAACATGTCAGGCAATAGGAAGTTAATTCATTATAACTACCTAGATCGAAATAAGGTTAAGACTTAATTAGTATGCAGGATTAACTATGATAACGATAAAGACATAAAGTGAAATAAAGTATCAGAGTTAAGTACAATCGTATTGTTGGGAGTTTGAGAGTCCGTCCAAAGTCTGAAGATTCGTCGAAATGTTATCAGAATTGGGTCGAGAGTGAGTCGGGAACTTGACAAGGGGTTCGTCGAAAGTTCGCTAGAAAGACTCATCGGAGGTTCGTGGAGCTCATCGAAAAAGATCAGAGCTTGCCAAAGAAGACTCATTGAAACTTGCGAAGATCATCGTGAAGTCCAGTAGCTTACCGGGAGTCCATAGAATAGTGTCCAAGGGTTCATTGGAAGACCGCCGGAAGACTGCCGGAAGCTAACCGGAAGAAGATTTGACTTACCGTATTATGTTTTATCTTAGAAAATATCTTAATTTTATAATTAGCACATAATTAGGGTTAGATTTGGGAGGTAATCCTTTTAACCCTGCTAGGGGCCAATTGGGCCTATTATGGACTGGTTTGAGCCAGATTAAAGGCCCTACTAAAGGTGCTGGACCCTATTTGGCGGTGGAATCGCCAGACTAGAGTGGTGGAACTACCTAGGTTCAGCTCCCTAGGTTGTACTAGGTGGTGGTACCGCCTAGTATACTGACAATGTTAGTGTGCCCAAGCGGTGATAACGCCAAACTGGCGGTGGTACCGTTAGTACTCGGAAAACCCAGGATGAAAAGGTTTTTGGCTCCAACTTTGAATCAGATTAGAGCATATAAATACCCCTCTTATCCCTGGGTTGAAGATACAAGCACAGAGAATTCAAAAGAAAGAAAACACTATAAAAATGACTTCAAAACTTCTCTCCTCTAGCTTAGATAGATTTCAGCCTAAAGAGAAGAGTGTGCTTGTAAGGGTTACCTCCTAAGCCCATCAAAAGGAGAGAGCACTGTAAAAGGGAGTTGGTCTTCGTCCGTTAGAAGGAAGATAGCTAGTGGAAAGCCGATGGCCTCAAGAGAAGAGGAATCGGGAGTGGACGTAGGTCATATGATCGAACCATTATAAAATCAAGTTTGCACTTCTATTCTTATTTATCTTTACTACAAGCCTTTACCTTACTGCAATTACTTGAATCCTTCTCATTCTTACATATAGCTTCAAGCTTTACATCTTTCCAATACACACAATCGGAATCGATTTTCATCGAAACATATTTTTATCATACGAAGCTTTCAAAATTATTTTAAATTGTTGAAATTTATCATTCTTAATCGCTACACTAATTCACACCCTCTCCCCCCCCCTTCTTAGTACCACTCTAGATCCTAACACCCTTTAGTGCCCGACTTGCACTAACTCCTCATTAAATAAGAAAGGTAGGGTATTGTTAATATCGTGTCCTAACCATTCCAGGCCAAACTCGTAGCCCCGACTAGTGCTCACAAAGAAGTATGACTTTCAACCCTTGTTGTTCAAGGAGGCACCACTTACTTTGAAATCGCTTTGGGCAGTCAAGTAATAACGACTTTGCCCTTTACAAAGGTGGAAGAAAGCCAGGAAGAGAGTATGGGTCGGGACGATCCTGGCTGCCTGACACTCTCCGATAAACGCCACTAAGTAGTGCCATGAGTTCCGCACCACTTGGGAGGGTGAGATTCTCCACCACTAAAGGTAGGACAATATGATGGGGTGCAACGAGAACCTGAGCCCCACCTCGAGGGCATCATATGATATCCCAAACCTATTCATAATTGGGTCATAGGGTTGCTACCCAGGCTAAGGGGCATGTAACTTGTATTGAGACAAGATGCAGTACCAAGACCAAAGTCTCACTAGGAAAGGTTCCATCATGATCGAATCATCATCGTGATCTCGAAGCATGGCCTCCAAGGCTCGACTAGCCTTTGCATCCATGGGGGATGCACCTCCTGAGAGGGAATGTGTGCGTTTAACCCTCAGACCACTTGAGAACGATGCTACATCCTTAGAAGCAACCTGACCCAAAGAGGAAGAGGAAGAAGTAGAGGACATCTAGACCTGTTACAACAAGGACTTGACCTTGACAAGGGAGGTACCGAAAAGTAAGATGAGAAAGAAAGGGCAACTAAGGATTAGAGTAGAGAAGACAATCGAGACACGAACTAGGGGAGGAACAAAATTAGGAAGACAATCGAGACATGAACTAGGGGAGGAACAAAATGAGGAATACAAGGGTAACCCCACACCCAACCCCCAAAGATCGCCTCCCCCACCACCCGCCCCCCAACAAGAGATAGGATATATAATAATAATAATAATAATAATAATAATAATAATAATAATAATAATAATAATAATAATAATAATAATGACACAACCTGCTAGAGGGAAAGAAAGACACAAGGCCTATCTCAGCCAGAAGACTTGCTACGACGGACATGCACCTAAGTTGTGAATCTTGGCTAGAAGACTCACTGATGCGGACATGTGCCCAAGTCATGAATCTTGAAGTCTATCTTGCTATAAGACTCACTATGGTGGACATGTGCCCGAGTCATGAATCTCGACCAGAAGACTTGGTACGACAGGCATGTGCTTGAGTCATGAATCTCAGCCAGAAGACTCGCTACAATGGACATGTGCCTCAGTCTTGAATCTCAATCAAAAGATCTACTATGTCGGACATGTGCCCAAGTCATGAATCTTAGCCAGAATACTCACTACGATGGATATGTGCTTGAGTCATAAAACTTGGCCAAAAGATCCGTTATGATGGACATGTGCCCAAGTTGTGGATCTTGGCCAGAAGACCTGCTATGACGGACAAGTGCCCAAGTCGCGCACTTCAACCAAATAGTACTCGAGTCATGCACCTTGGCCAAATAATGCCGAAGTGATGCACCTCAGCCAAATAATGTTCAAATCATGCACCTCAGCCAGACAAGATCCGAGTTGTGCATCTCGGTTGAATGGATCCCAAGCTGCACACCCCAGCCAAGAAGTGTGCCATAACAAACTCACCCCTAAGTCATGTGGCCAGGAAAGAAGGCTCGTTGTGGTAGGCAAAGGAGAGGGAGGCAAGCCAATTGATCGCTCGTAATGCAATGATGTACCTCGAGCCCCTCTACAAGAAACCTAAGGCACTTCTCTATAGGGGGAGAGAATGATAGAATATATTCTAGTACTACCCACATAACAATTATCAGTAGCCACCCTAGGTTGAGGTGACACCTCAAAGCCGACATGGCACCTTGGACCCGTACGAGATGATGGACCATGTTTATGTTGCTCAGGGTCGTACGAGATGGTGCTACCCTGGACGAAACTACCTATGGTAGTACAAGATGACGCTGCACGACATGGAGCTATGCAAGTTAGCCCACGCTATGCAGAGCATACAGGCCGATCGCCCAGGGCATCAATGGTCATTAATAAATCGCATACTACTGACCCTCGATCGTAGGTATAAAAGCTAACCCCTTAACCAATGTGAAGGAATCGAACCTAGGATACTCTTAAATATAATTTTTACTAACTTAAGTTTTGAAGTGATCGAGTCGGAATCTCCTTCCCGACATTGGCCTTTTATGCAGAAAGCTACGTTGAAACAGGAATCCAAGTTTTATCCACTTTGATTCGACCTGACATCGACCCTCTTATCTCAAAAATTCATATGAATAATCTTATGTTCTCGGCATCGAGCTAAGCCATACTCCCTGACTATGGCATGAAATTGCGCAACACACGATCGACATCTTCCGGTGCATCCAATGGATAAAATATCCTCCAACATCTCACGGGACCTCAAAAGATTTGACTTCAGCCACTTCCGATCATCTCTCCACGAAAGCTCGAGCAGAAGCAGCAGCTTCTCGTTGGCATCACCCACTCGGCGAACGGGACACCGAAGCGATCCACATGATGATGTCGACGAACTCTTTATCATGAAGTTCTATGGTGACCAAAGCACAACACATACACTTCCTTGCACAGCCAGAATTGATGCTGACACACTAAATTGGCCCTCTGATCTTATATATATATATATATATATATATATATATATATATATATATATAGAGAGAGAGAGAGAGAGAGAGAGAGAGAGAGAGAGAGAGAGAGAGATTAATCCTTTGTGGCTGGCGATGATGCTGTTTCCACTCATGACCTGTGTACTTCGTGGAACACAAGCATTCTATTCTGGGTGGTGGTCGCCACATCTATTCATACACCCTTCATTAATCTGAGAAGAAGATATCAAAGATTTAAGAATTGTTTGACAAAAGATACGAGAAGAAAGGAGGAAAACCTTCCAACCACTGACACCCCAAAGGTTGACCGCATCAATGTGTCCTATCACTCCACAAAAGCTGGCTTTGGAGTACACGTTGAATAATTTGAACAAACACGAGTACTCATCAACGTTCTCTTGCAGTAAACCAGCAGCGGTAGTATATCGTGGGGGAGGAGATGGTGGGTCTGCTCCATCTCCATCATTGTAGTTGGACCAGCCACAATAGTTAATTAAGCAAAGGGAAAGCTTTTCTAAAGCAGTGCAGTTTTGGGGATGGACATGTGATTGATGTATAAGACTTGTGGAAGTGGAATGAGAGCTTTGCGTGCAGGGATTCATAATCCAGTAAGGTAATGGTTTCTTGAAGGCTGAAGCTTCGGAGTTGCATTAAAAGATGTGAAACTGTGTACGGTATGATCTGACTTGTCATCTCCTTGCGCCAAACTTTGAGCGTTGGGTTGTTAATTATTTTTTAACTTAAGCTAGTAAATGAGATATGAATATATTTTTTTTTGCATGAGACGTGAGCTTAATATATGTTGTGAATACTCCATTTAATTAAAATGTTGTTTTAGATTTTTTCTTTTAAGGTGCCTCTTAAGCACATAAAAGGGGTTTAACATGTAGATGATCCAAAACCATATTATGTCTTATCGATTATCACATTAACTTCATATATCGACCAAGCATCCCGTATCAACTTAACGTCACCTTGATACCCAATCAACCTAACATGTCAGTTTGGTTCCCCGTCTCTTTAATACAAGTTGCACTAGTAACTATAATATCTAATTGTTCTCACTGGTTACTAAAGACCAATTATAAAAGGCCCTATACGTGTTTCTCAAGGTCTCACCGATCGACTTCATAGGCATTACTTTGCACACCGTAACATGATTTTTGCAATTGACCCTTGGGAATCATTTCGTCCTTGATTCCACGACTTACAACAAGCTCGGAAGCTAAATTTCGAACAGTTTCGAACCTTTTACGTATCGGAAAACCCCGTAACAGGCCACGAGACCCCTCGAAAAAAGAAATGGATACACTAAACATCTAAAGAGAACTTGAGCTGTGGATGCGTGGAAATGAAATAAATCCGGCTGCCTACTTTCATGCTGTCTCCTGGAATGTCGTTGAATGCCCCTTTAGGAATTAGTGGTGTAAGGGTAGGAATGGCAGAAGAGCAGAACCGGGTTCCCCGTTCCCATCGGACTCTCCTATGGGCTTCGTTCGTGACCGAGTCGCTGGTGGCCATCGCCAAGCGGCCCGCGGAGGCGTCACCCAACGACCAATCGGCCTCAGATCACCGTCCGATCCGACCTTGGCGCGCGAGGCGTCGGATCCAACGGCTGGGATCCGGTCTCGGTGCCGATAAGGGAGGCGGTCAATTCTTTTGACCACCCCCCATTCCTTTCTCGTGCCCATCCATTGCCGTCGGCCTTTTGGGTATTAAAGCTTCGTTCCCCGCCGTCTCTTCTCTCTACCCGTGGAACGATTGCGTCTGGTCTCTTCCTCAGAGGTTTGAGTAGGCAAACCAAAGGTTCCCTTTTCCTCTCTCTCGCTCCTCTTCCTCTCCACCCCTTGTCTTTTGGTTCGATCGAGTTCTTGCTTCGAAGCTTTGATCTTGTGAAGCATAAAGATTTGTGATTTTTGTGGTTTTGAGCGTCTTCTCGGCCGAAAGACTCGAGCTTATTGTCGTTGTTTTGTGTTCACACGGATTGGCGTCTGGTCCTGCAAATATTCGTCGGTTTTGATCTCATCTTATCCAGGAGTTTCTTGATGAATCGCATATTTATCTAATTTTGGATAAATTGATAATTCCTTGTTGCATTTGTTGGGTCTTTTTGGTGAATTTTATATCTTCTGCTATGCGTTTGTTGATTGTGATGAATTTGGATTAGATAGAAGATGATTATGATGTGTTCTCCTTGTTTCCCAAAAAGCATAGAGTGGATATTTCCTTATCCTGCAAGAAAATATATTTACTATTATCTTTGGTTTCTAATTCTGTTTTTTGGTTTTCATCATTCATTTATTTACTTTTTCTGAACGTTCATAATATCTGGTTTGATGTCGAAACTGAACCCTCGGAGCTGTGCTATGCTATGTTTTTCTGTTGTTTCGTATCTTTCATTCATCTTCTCAACTACAATATTTGTTTTGCTTATGTCCTAACATGGTTGGGCATGTTTGTATTTTTTTTTTTTTTCATTGGTGATTTGCATCTGAATAAAAAAAAAGATTTTCATCTGAATTACTAGTGTCCATCGGCGAACATTTAGCTGCTTCTTGGTTTAGTAGCTTTAGATATTGAGAGTTATCATTATTCCCTTTTTTTTCTTGTCTTTATGTATTGTTTAAGAATTTTTTGAGATTCTTCCTTGCTGATAGGCTTTGTAAGTTGTGAAGAAGGGCCTTATCTTAGCTAACTTTGCCATGGCATCAATTATCAATGAGTTGATGATAGGCTGATAGCTGGTTTACTTGGATTCTGTTGATCCATTTTAACTTAAGAGTTATTATATAGGCAAACTACACCTGGTAAGAAAGGCTTCAATGAGTTGCCATGCTAATAATTTGTTGTATGACATAACTTTCTTAAACACTTGATATCAAATTTTGCTAAAAGGATGAAATGAATATGCGCAATCATGGACTTTTCCTCTTGTTCATAGAGAGCGTGATTGAAAAGAAGGCTAATAGGATAACCTAGATTCCAACATCTGAACAATCTATTGCCTATGCAGGATACAAATAACCTATGTCAGCTATGAGACCCTGTTTTGCCCAAATAATGAATTGACGAATCTGCAAATGCGACAAACACTAATAACTGCCTATCACTGTGTAATTGCTAGGTCAAGTAGATGTTAATTCATTAATATTTGTGATGGCCTTTCTTGAATTAGGGGATAACAGAACACAGATGTCAAATTCTTCTAGATGAGGATAGTATTAGAGTTCATACCGGTGGGTGCATTCAGACATTGTATGTCACTTTATTTATATTAGTTGTATGCTGTTTGCTAACAGAATATAAGGCTTTCTTGTTGATGATGCTATAGCTAGAAAAAGAAATGGATAACAAAGTGAAACTGGCAAGTGTTAGCATAAATCAATGGTACCAAAATCTTCGACTTTTGGAGGAACCAGATGTTATAGCGATAGCGAATGCATTACTTCTCGGAGACACCCTTTAATCCAACACACTTTTTGAACTCAATATAGCTTGGAACAAGATGTTGCGGTCAGAAAAACATGCATCAATTCCCCCATAGTTTCCATTAAGGTCATTAACTCCTGACTATATGAAGTTCCTCTTAGAGCCTTGCATTCTGAATTGCTTGATGTTTAGTTTTTTTGTATGCTAGTGATGGCTATTTAGAATTGTTCTTTTTTTTTGTCTTAAGTTTTTTTGTATGCTAGTGATGGCTATTTAGAATTGTTCTTTTTTTTTTGTCTTACGGTCAGATCGTATAGTAAAAGCTTAGTTACTTGCTGATCCCATTTTCTGTCCATATTTTTTTGTAATTGTTTGTAGTGGCACACAGTGTCATGGTACTTATTCTGAATAATCAACTAAAGTGGATGTTCTTATCTGAACATAGTTCACCGTCTTGTTAATCTTTATTTTGCATGCTTATACTATATACAACATTTGTGCTAGCTCATTTTATGTTACTCCTGAAACAAAGAAGTTTGGTGTTGCTGAATGAATGATAATTGCAATTGTTTTTTCTCAAATAGGTGTTTTTGCTTTTTTTTTTTTTACTCTTGACACCTGGTGTTGCTGAATGATCGAAAGCTGCTTCTTTTTTTCCAATAGGTGATCTTTGCTCTGGCATGGATTGTTCTATGGGTAGAAGGACTGCTAGTGGAATAATTTTTTCCAAAAGTGGTTGTAGCATTGCCTTTAGAGAACAAAATCACCATGTTAGAAGCGTCCAATCCTGTAGCCGGTTAGGATGTGGTGCTAATTTCTATTCCATGAAAGGCACCAAGGTAGGAGAACAAGACAAAGCTCCCTTTCACACAGGATCATCTAAATTATTACCTGATAGTAGTTTTAGAAGGCCTCAACGAGGAGGAAGGACTAGAAGATCTCCTGAAGAAGCAGATGTTGCAGAGAGCAGTAATAGCCAAAGAGATAGTGATAAAATTAAGTGCATTAGCAGATCTCTGGATATAAAAGATTCAGACTCCAGAAGAGGACTAGGGAAGAAAGAAGACTCGCACTCCACAACCGGAGAAGTGGAATCCTGCAGCGATAAATTGAGATCAAAAACATCTAAGGAAGTCACTAGACAGTCCAGATATCACTACAAAGATAATTTAAGTACATTTGCCAGCACCAGCATGGCTCATGCATATGGGTTGGAAAATCCAAGGCGGGCAGGCATATCCAATGTTCGTCCATTGGGTGTTAACTCACATAATTCTGGAAGTAGCAGAACAGCTAATAATATAAAAAAGAGATCCCTTTACAAGGGAAGTCCATCTTCCAGTGGCAAAAGCATGATCCCATCCTCAAGTGGAACAAATTCAGGCCTGGATGTACCTCATCGAGTTCCAAGAAGGTCTAGAAACCAGTCACCAAGCGGAATAAGAGGTGTTCCTCAAACTTCATCAAGATTGTCAACAGATTTTAATCCTCTTTGTCACAGTGTACATGGACAACCTGGATCGAGCACTCGGATTGCTCCTATTGGACAAATTCATGATCCTGTAGCTAGTAGCGCACAAACATTTGATGCTTCTTTGGAAGATAGAGATGGCTATCCGCACTTAGTCATGGAAGAAGTCGCTGAGGTACTGTCGAACTTATTGTCATAATGGCTATCTTTTGTTTACTTACCCTGCATGATTTAGATAATGAAAGCTGGGTGGATATAACCAGAGAAACAGGAATTGCAATGTGATTAATAAATGAAACAAGTAAAAGAACTTTTGAATGTTATGATGTTTCATTTCAGCTATTACTAATCTCAGTTATTTTAGATCACCAAATATTTTGCTTGAGGATGTACCTAAATTGCTTTTATACTCTTTTGAAGTTTGTAGAAATGCCAAGTATGGGTTTACTTCTAATCACTTTTTTGCCTGAAAAATCTCTATTCATTTGAAAGTGACTTAGATGTCTTTTGACATGCAGTTGTTATTAACACTAGAGAGGATCGAAGATGAAGGATTAACATATGAGGTTGTCATTTGCTTCATGATTCATAGATAACTTCTTTCAAATAATAAGTGCTACTTTATAAAGCCAAAGAAGCATGAGAAATCAATTTGGAGATTCTGGAGAATCATTTATGGTACTCATTAAATTATGTATTAACAATAGGAATGTTGTTCTTGCAGCAATTATCGCTTCTTGGGAATCATTGGTTTTTGGACAGTCTGAGCTTCCATGACCAATACAGAGACATGAGGATGGACATTGATAATATGTCATATGAGGTTTGTTCTATTTTTGAGTCATGTAGTGTTATGAAATTTGTTCATGGGTTGTTTTCTTGAGTTCTCTTTGATGGAAGAAGAGTCTTTTTATTGTTTATTTTTCCTTTGTATTTTGCTAGCTACTTTATCTATGTCGTCAAGGTTCAAACTTTGGTAGTCTGGTAACTCCTGGATGATGAAGACTAGGAACTAGTTAGCAGTTCTATTGCAAATGTCATTCATATATTGTGTTGCATCTGCATCACCATACTAGTTCAAATGTGTGAGTTGATCAAAGTTAAGTCTGATGTACTTGTTCGTTGTGTTACATTTTTAATAATTTTTCATCTCCAACCAAGAATAAAACCATTTAATGCTCCATGCTAATTCAAATTTAGGTGTTCAAGGATGAAGCAGTGATGTATACTGTCTTATGGTGCTGTGCACTTGTCTTTTGCAATGCCTACTGATAATTTTAATAAAATAATATATCAGTGGATGAGACTCATCAATGCGGGGTTTAGGGAGAGTTATTTCCATGACTCAAACTCTAGCCTTTGGTGTATAGGTGCAACCTTACCGTTTTACTGAGGCCCATCTTTCTATCGATCACCTAATACTCGTCTCAAATTAACAATGGTGTGGTTTATGTCCCCAGAAATCTCTCTCTTTTGCATTAGTATTGCTGTTTAATTTTCTAAACCAATCTGAATAACAGAGTTTGTAGGAATTCACAAATGAGAATAACTCAGGAACCTTTTTTTTCTCTTGAACAGGAATTGCTAGTCCTGGAAGAGAAAATTGGTTCTGTGAGCACAGCCCTGACAGAGGAAGATTTATCAAGATGCTTGAAGAGAGGCAATTACATGCCTGCCTCATTGATTTCTGAGTTCTCTGGACTTGATGAAGCTAGTGCCAAATGCAGTATATGCCAGGTACAATCCTCTTGTCCAGACTACTCAGATACATATCAGATATTATTTGCATAATCTAAGTTTACGTGCCTCTGAATGCTTTATTTTCTTGGTGACAATCTTTTGCTCCTGATTTTTTTGTTGGTTTCATGGAATCCATTTGTTCCTTTGCAGCTTGGTTGCTTAATTCATGTTTATCAGAAAGATATGGCATATCTGTACTACACATATGACAAATTGTTGTTAATTTAGCTTTGACAAAGTCGACCCTCATTTTTAACAATTAAGGAAGTTTTTTTATCTATGTAAAGGAAAGATCTTTGGATTAACAAGTTAAACTTCATGAGTGCTTTAATCTCATGGTTGAATTATGGTTTCCTTCTGCATTAAAACCAAGAAAGCCTGACTAATCTAAGCAAGAAACTCAAATGATTTCTCCTTGTAATTACTATACAATGGATACCCCTGAAATCATTATCATCCATCACAAGGACTATATGTGATAAAATATCCATCATGAGAACAAGCTATTGTAGTGCACTGTAAAGGGAACTACTAGAAAAGACAGCCATTTTGGATGTTGTTATTTATTCTGGGAACTGGTGATGAAACTCTCTTAAAGGCATCATGTTCTTTAGACTACAATGAGTTTTAACAGTCATTAAATCACTGTAAACTACGACATTCTAAATGTTGATTCAAGGATTTATCTGCCAGCAAAGAGGATGAAAGTGTGGTCACTACTGAGCTTGCTTTTTTGGTGTGGGATCTACTATGCCTCCAAAGATGTGTACTTGTTGCTCATTGCAATTATGATATGTGATCCTTTGTGTTGTGTCTTAGTAACTGACTTCTTCTTGTGTCGTTCTTTTCTTTGTTTTTCCAGGAAGAATTTGTTGTTGGAGATGAGTTGGGGGAGTTGGCATGTGAGCATGCTTATCATGTAACATGCATCCACCAGTGGCTTGGGTTAAAGAACTGGTGTCCCATCTGCAAAGCATCTGTGTCTCCAGCCTCTTGACACCCTCCCTTGTAGCTAGCCCACAAGAAAGTGCATTTGGACTTTCTATCATTCATTGGAAGTTCTCATCACTTTGTAAATAACATTTTTTTTCTTTCTCTTTTTTGGCTGTGGATGAAACATGATAAAGCGTCGGGATGTATTTGGCCTTTCCCAAATAATTGGGAAGGACAGCCTCACTATGGTCCTATGACATTGAAGAGGCTTCTCGGTTGGGAATTTTAGTTGTCTTCTATTGTGAGCAGGTCTCTGTTGCTCGAATAGTTTGTGTTCAGTCAATGTGATGCAAATGCAGGAGATGCAGTTCTGATGTATGTATGCGACCTATTTCTTCAAAGATATTGTTCAATGGATGTAATAACAATTCTTTTACCGGTAAGAGATAAAGCATTTGATTTATATTAGTAAAACTAATATATGTATAGAAAGAATTTGATGTTGCAGTAATGCAATTAAGTGTATTTTCATTTAACCCTTTGCATCAATTTTCATGTACTTAAATTATCGAAGATTTGTTTGGATGAGACAAGCAAGACAAAATTTCATGGTTACAAACACTGCGTGTCCTACGCCACCACTAGCTCACTAAACGCCGGGATGTGTACCTTTGGCACATTAACGAGCACAAGAAGTCACCGTTGATCACTCGCTCTCTACGTAAATGGCCTTCGTCAGGGCAGGTACATGAAAATGCAAATTTTAGGAAGATTTGCAGACCGCACTTTCTACTATCTAGCACATGTTTTGAATTGTAAAAAATATTGAAATATTTTTTGGAGCAATAAATGGTGAATATTTGTAAGAAGATGGGAAAGATGGTAAATGCGTTATAATCTGTAGATGTAACATGCTTCTCTCATGCTTTAGTTTCTTATAATTTGTTGCTGAATCGGTGATGCTTGCAAATAATGGGGCATACAACTCGACAAGAACCTAAATAATATTGTTTTACTTATGTACCCTGAGCCTTATGACAAATTCCGCTCTCACGAAATCAAACATGAGATCCAACAAACTGTTAAAAATAAACATCGTAGTAGACAGTTTATGCTGTGTTAAGGGATATTATTGTGAACAAATTGATTATGAAGATATCAACTTGATTCTGGATCCATAACCCATCTTCATCGCTTATTCTTTGCCAAAGAAAAAAAAAAAATCGATTGTATCAAACCTACAATAGCAATAGAATTTGGATAAGCATACTATTAAGATATTTTTTTTCCTAATATTAGTTAGCGATCTTGGTTCAATAAGTATACTTCTAAGATCCTGCGTTAGTTGATGGCTACTACTACCTGCAATAGCACAAATTGCCGAGATCTTGGAGCCCCACCCGCGGCAGCAGAACAGAGTGGAACCACAAAACGAGTTGAAACCATAAATAACCCGGTCGCCCACTTCCTATCATCTAATGGACGCCGCTTCAATAGACCATTGATCTCTGTAGGTATTGTGTGTATCCGTCAGTCGCAACAACAACATGCGACGCCGAAGGGACCGACTTAGGCCCTCGATTGTTGATGAGTTCAAACTTTCTGCACGGTAGGAAACCACCGAACACAAATTTCCAAAGGCTCACGGCAAGACCAAATATCCCCCAGTCGCGGCACAGGCCTTGCGACCAAGGCTTATGGTTGAATTTTACAGCGTGCAGATCTCATCTGGCCTGATATAATTGAGTGAAATGAGAGATGTGTTCGATAAAGAAAGCGGGCCAAGCACCAGCTTGCAACTTGGAGCCCATATCACAAGCATTTCAACCAGGAGTACGAGTTCTCCAGGAAGGCAGACTACTACTATCTAAGACGAGCGACAGGCATCCACATGCCTCATCCTCCATGAATTGCTGCTTTATGACATGGTATAAATACACAAAAGAAAAAGTCAAAGTATGAAGCACCAAATAGTGTACCCCAATGATTCAGGTTGGAACTCCTGCTTAATAGAGGGGAGCCAAATTGATGTACAGGGCACTATTATTCCAATGAAACTTCTAGGTACACGGATCATAAAGGAAAATGGAGGAGAACGTCCATCCCAAAGCCAATTTCAAGCACCCTTATGCAACAAATTAGTGCCTGCAAGAATCATTACAACAGAACAAAGTCAAATACCTAGACGAACAGAACCTACTATCCAACTGAATAAATTGACCTTATGTAAGATCAAGTTAAGATCTAGTATATCATCACTTAAATATGGTACCTGTACAAGACACATCTGATAGACATCATCCTTGAAGAACCTTTCGAGGATCCAGTTGCCCACTGCAGTAGCTGGAGGGAACAGCAGACAGCTCTAACCTTCCTTTCCATTCTTCACCAGGTTTCAGTGTGATTGGCTTCTCAATGGCTGCAGCCTCCACGCAAAGCATATGCTTGTACTCATCATCCCCAAAATCTGGCATTGCTTTGGCCTTCCTGTCCCAAGGATTCCATACCACTGCAACGGTTGAAGAAAGGTGAAGGAAAAAAGTCAGTGAGGACAGAATCTAAAACAGGAGCTTTATATCCAAAAGACTGGCACAAACATATGAAACATGATTACTTAATTGACAATTTGTCAACAGATAACCATTACTTTATTAAAAAAAAATGATATATTTCTCGCTCAATGCAAGGATTTATGGTTGGATCGCTTGGAGTTCATGTTAATCTAGTAGAATAATAGTTTTTGTATTCATAATTTGAGTAGAATCAATGAATATGAGTACTAGTATCATGTAGAAATTGGCTGGAAACATTAATTGTGCATTAGAAGTCAAGTTTTCAAAGTTCTAGATGCCTCCCTCAGATGGAGTAATTGGGATAACTATTTCACCACAAATCTTGTTAGTTAGGTCCAGTTTGACTAGAAGTAGGGTCAATTTAGGTTCAAACTTCAAAACAAAATGAACGCCTGAATTAGTGAACTAAGGCTCTTTTATGACCAACTCAGGCACACTCTTTTATCTCTTTTATGCTTGTCCTAATTTTCAGTTTCTTCTATCACCCTTCAAAATTTTCCCCTTCCACTCCACATAAGTTGTTTAAGTTATAATTGATAATTTTATTATTATTTTATTCCTACAGTTGACACCATGTGTTAATTAAAACACAGATTCTAAGCTGAAACAGACATTTTATCCATCTTATGAACCCAGATTGTGCGCTTAAGCCATCTCTTAACTGATTTTGGAAGCTTGTTTCATTCATCTAACCGGTTGTTCCTGTCAAAATCATGAATATAAAAAGTTCACAAAAACAACAAACAGGAGAAAAAAGATTGTGACAGACTTACCGGCATCTGGAAGTCCATCTTTGCGCAAAACAAAAGTCCTTTTCTTTTCATGATCTATAATAGCGATCTTGGTTGGTGTGCTCAAATATATTTTATCCACCTTTTCAGTCAAAAAAATTATCTAACAATTAGTGTTCAATAACAAATTACAAGGACAACAATACAATGCTCATTTACTCACTCCTGATTCAAATGTAATTGCATCTCCTTGTTCTGTGAAACGTTCTCTTTCCTTCAAGTTGTCAAGGTAGTCCAATGTCTCCAGACCTTCTACCCGCAGTTCACTGAAACATCAACTTGAAATTGAAGCCAAGGAAGTCGGTAAGGGAGAAAAATCAACTACACCACATGCTGCCAAACAAGAGAAGTATGCGCACTAAATACACCAGAACAATTTGAACTGGCATGTGACAACTTGAAAAACCCATTCTAAGCATGTAAACTTCTAATCAGTTCAACAAAGATTAACATATATGAGAATTTATAGGTATCAATATACTTTTGCTTGCCGTACAGTATGTCTCACCACTGCGATGCACTAGCAACTACAGAATTGAAGTTAAAGCAGTAATTACCAAAACACATTGCACCACTCCCATAAAACACTTCCATGCCTACATCAAATTGCCATTGTGGTCTTGCTTTCTTTCATTGCGACTTTAATTTCATATTCTAGGATCATTTTGATTGTCATAAGATTTAACCATATATGCGAATGATGAATTAAGATTATCAGCCATTAGAAGGCCTTAAGGTATTGTTATCATGATATATAATCTCAGATAAGATATTCTATAATTAACATCTAAACAAGGTTAATATGCATAATGTCCATAACAGCAGGTAGACTCTGTGCCTTGCAAACATCGAAGACATGCATGAGTACCTCTTTCAAATAAAGGAGATGCACTAGCATGCCAATATAGTCAAAAGGGATGAACAATGAAGTTCACAAAAAAAAAAGAAAAAGGAGCTAAGTCTTCATATGAGAGGTCTGATCCTCAGTTTAAATCTATGCAAATAAATCCAATCAGCAGAAAATACAGCAGCAGTTAATAGAAGAATATAGAGGTACAGAAACCTTTAAGATAACATGAAAGAACAGCTGAAGCTTGCAGTCAGGAAGGGGCTGCCAAAAGAACATTAGTATGTGGACCTGTGTTTGATGCAACCCATCTGCTGGCTTGTTGGGTTGCAGCACATTGAATTATGGTTTTTTGACAAGAGGTAGTTGCATTGACATGACATAGTCTGAGTTACATGATAAGCCTGAACTGCAACTTGTATTTCCAAATATTTGATTTCAAGGTATCAACAATTAAGGTCCTTTGTTCTTGTTTTCCTTCCTTTGTGGAGAACCCATCCCCTAGCTCTTAGTTTTCCTTTGTACAGATCCCATGTCATTCCATCCATCATTCTCGTGATCTGGAGAGCTCAGCCCTGGATCTCCAAGCAAGTCCCTAATCCTCTTTCTCCTTATCTTAGTTTTCCTTTGTACAGATACCATGCCATTCCATCCATCATTCTCGTGATCTGGAGTGCCCAGCCCTGGATCACCAAGCAAGTCCCTCATCCTCTTTCTCCTTATCTTCTCCTTCCTCTCTTTCTTTCTCTGATTTCTAAACCAGTCCAGCATATCACCTCCATCTCTCTCCCTCACTCCCTCATTCCCTGTTCTAGTATGCTCATAGAACATCATCTTCTTCCATCTCACTATAGGTGTGTACAAAACCCTGCATCTGTCATCCTTATATCTCTGCAGGTATTTGTATCACAAACCAAAAAATATTGTGTTTGTTGGAACAACAGATATGGATTAGTGGCCCACCATTGCTTACAAAATCCATCCCAACAAACCTGCCACATTTCACTGGCTATTTTTTCTGTCTTTTTACTACTTCTTGAAGTTTGATGCAACAAACAAGTTATATATACAGTGCTTTGATAGTCTTTAGAAAATTAAATAATAGTCTTTAACAAGTAATAGCCTATTATCAATTACTCAATTTGTTATATTTTTGAAATATTTTGTTGACTTTGTTGCTTATTCCATATTTTTTTCTTATGATGCTATGACCCTTGAGACATGCATATTTGCGATGTGCTTATTTCGTGCTATCCTTGCCACTTAATTCATATTGCTGTTTGTAGATTATTCAATTTTAAATTCAATAATTGTTCATACAAGGGAATTTGGGCATCTATATATACTCCAAAAAGAAGACAAAAGTGCATATGGGGATGACTCAGAAAATATGTACAAAGAAATTGAAGATATAAAACATATTTAAAAGACACAAAAAAACCTCAGTAAGAATTTTTTGACAAACCTGATATCAGAAACTGAAAAATAAGTGTGGTATGCAAATGTAAATGAAAACGGTTTTCCATCAGCATTGGTATTTCTTATGCGTGATGTCAACATGAGATCTCCTCCAAGGCCCAATGCAACTCTTAGACGGAATTCATAACTGTAATAGAAGATTAAGTATTTATTCATACAAAAGTGGATGCAACTTGCAAAAGAAAGGAGTCCAACATAATAAGAAAGCAAAAAAAAGGAAAGTGGCAAACCAATAATAAAAATTGTTGACTGAAAGACAGAAACCTGTGAGGCCATATCTTGAAATCATCATCAGTTGGCTTCAGAATCAGATCAACAAAAGTCTTGCTTGAACTGTCTGATGGAAAAGGTGGTGGATCAGTGTCAATACTCCAAAACTTATTCCTGGCAAATCCATGTTGTTCAAGATTTCCATGGCTTGAAAACTGCATGTTTAGGGTATTTTTAGGTTGTAGGGATCAAAAATTTTATGCTTAAAAACATGGATAAATGGAAAAAAAACATGATAACAAAAGCTCTTACTTGTGGAAAACATATTGGGATGCCCCCACGTATTGCTTTTGGGGGCTTGAAAATAGCCTGCAAGAAACAGTGAAGAAAAGTATGTGACCCCATAGCAACCCATAGGTAGTTATAAAAGCAAAAGTGGTGGATGGGAAGTATGAAATAACAGCTTCCAACCATCACTATAGCTAGAAGCAGTAGTTAACCTGCTCTGTTGTGGGGACACTAAGACTCTACCATCCTTGATGAGATATTGATGTTACAATGTAAGTTTGATTAATATGGTTCATAAGTCATCTTGTAAATCTACAAGTAATTTGACGTTAAACCAGCAAGAAAAGATAAAACCACAAACAATGATGTTGCAAAGCACTCATGATTCTAAAAAATGAATTTAGGTAAACTTTGCCAGCAATAAATCCTGTTTGACATGGTAAGTTTTGAAGAGAATAAAAGCCAGGCAGAGTGGCAAACTTCAAGCAGAAAGTCGATCTCCTTCATAAGACATGGTACCAGCTAAAAATAATTGGACAAACATATATGATACTAAAATGTATGATGATTCGAGAATCATCAGAATACAATAAGTGCAAAAATAAAGTTTAAAGACTGAATCTCTCGCAACTGACACCTCAAAATATCATAATACAATTTCAAGAGAGAGAAGGAGAATGATGGAGATACTAAAAAAAAGATGGAAAGCAAGGTTAAAATTAAAAAAGATAATAGAGGTCACAGTAGATCAAAAGATGATAAAAGGTCATCATAGGTTAGAAGATGATAAAGGCCATAGTAGGTCAAAAAACAAAAAACACTTGGCAGCTGTGTGCAGCTGCAGATGTAAGGAAGAAGATATAAAGAAAGTGAAACAGAAATTACAATAGACAGATGCATTTAAATGTATAAGCATGCACTGAACACTTGGTTTGCAAATGGTCAGCAAGTGTAGATGGCTTCACTTTAGTTAAAATCTCAGAAGAACAAAGACAGTCGAGGCATAACAATAAGCAACATGTCAGGATTTCAGATGAACCAAGTCAGCTAAATCCTGAAATATTCATCAAGAATTTCACTATATGGGTTTTTCAGGCACCTCAACATGCCTGTGCTCCAAATCCCAACCAGGTACATGGTCCTAAGACCTTTGTTTTACTACCTCAGATACTGATACTGTGTCAATAAAGTCTTACATTAACACACTATCTTGCAAATAGTAAGGACTGAGAACTAAACATGACATGAGAGTACCTTATTGCTGACAAAAAGCAACTCCTCCCTGTGATCAGTTCTCCAGGATGTTACATGACCTCCAAACAAGTACACCTGCAAATGGACATTAGTTATAAAATGAGTTAACAAGTATTACCATAAAAGAAACAACATAAAAAAGAATGCAGAAATGCAGAAAACATGACACAAATTAACACATGCATGAACACAACTTGGGGCAGGTCCAGCACAAGTTTGAGAGAGGAGAGGAAAAGTGGGAGAATGGCGATTAAGGAAATTGAAGTGGTAAACAGATAAATATCTTAATTTTTCAGCCAAATCAACAAACTATATCCAATAAGCATAGGCTCAGTAAAATGAATATTTCCCAATTAAATGATCAAGTAATTGTTCCAATAGACTTATGAATGATACTGCAAATGTAGAAAGCAATAATAATTGATCTCAGGCATGAGTTCATACCAGTTGTTCAGTTTTTGTTTACTTAAAGATACAACTCATAATCTAAGTCATGGTTAATTTCAGAAAATTGGAGAAACATGGTTAAAAGAGATTAGTAGAAGAAATAAATCCAGAATTGGAAACACCAATTATAGCCACTTAAAAAGACCACACTACTAATAGCATATGTTCATAATAAGTCAACCATCAAAACATTGTTATATTTGAAGCATTTATCAGATAGTCATGGGACCAAAATGAGTGGTAATGTAAGATGACAGGGCTCAAAAAGAAAATAAGAGAATCAGTGAGGAAGAAGATGACCAAAAAAAAAGGGGACTGCAATATTCTCTCCCTCCTTAAAAAGAAGAAAGAAATGAAAATTACAGTTTCCACAGTAGTTGTTTCATGAGCATAGCAAAATAATCCTTGAATTTACAGTTACATGAGTGCTCACTGATCATTCCACTACATGTGCTAATATTTAGAATTTTAATGCACATAAAATGGCTTGGAAAAAGGAGAAAAAGGTGGCTAAATGCAATCTGTCAATCGACAAAAAAACATAAATTACCCTGATAAATGCTTTTCAAAGAATTCATAAATCTCCCACTTCTATTAGTCTAAAAGAATCAAGAGTGGATAGATGGTAGGCCATCAGACATGCTACACAGCTGTAGTCGATGAGCACTTGGATTCACATCCCATGATTCGGCCATTATGACAATATTACAACAATGAATCACCAGACAAAATGCCAACTTAGTATATGCAACTAATGCAGATTTGCCAATATAATTCTCATCTTAGTATCATCAGGACATGTTCAATGCTTTTAGAAACTAGAAGGGCAATGATAAGACAAAGGCCTTCTCATTCCATTGGAGACAACAAGAGGGATCGTCTTATCCCCAAGCCTGTTTTTACAAGTACATGGTGCAACAAACTTATAGGAGGGAACTTCATGCTAAGTGTCAGTGCCAATTTAAAAGCAATATGGAGCAAACTAACATTAAAACTAGACTTCTCCAAAGGAAAAGCTTATGCAAGTTCACTCTTTATCAACAAACATTTTTAAATTTACACTGTCACAGGTCTATGGAAGAAGCGTGGCGGTCAATACACCACTTTCCCAAAAGCAATATGAACTCTCATCAACAATTATGTGACATGTTATTGCAAGAACCATGCTATCATTATTAGGATTACCTAATTACCATAATAACATGCTTATTGCTGCATTGATATAGGTCATTGCCCATTTCACCTAAAACGGAGCAATAATAAAGAACCACCAAGCAGCATTGTAGAAACCAAAACCAGGAGAAAACTAATCACTTCATCTGGAATAATTAGATAGTCAAAGAAAACAGCTCATGGCTACCCAGATAAATTATCTTGGATACTAAAATCTAATGACAAGCGAATCACTTATTTCATGGTATAACAAGTTCTCTACCAGGGCAACTTGTTGAATAGATATACATTCCTCATTAAAATATGTGATTCACGAATATACCCATTGTAACATAAAAGATACTAGAAAATGTACGAAGATTTTCATCTTAATTTGCTTCTCAAGGAGATCAGATCATCTGACTGACATGCAAAGGCCAAACCCCTCGACTAATTTCCTTAGAACATGATACTTAACGAACAATTAAAGAAATTCTTGATCACTACGAGGTTCGATTATTTTCTGCGCCAATTAATAGATTTGATACATCTGATTGTTATCGCATGCCGTATGCTGTTCCTTAACATCATATTGTAAGCAACCAATAAAAAGACTTCGTATATGTGAATACGATAGAGATCCCACCATTTCCGCACGGATTCGTCGTGGAATACGCAATCAAGAGAGAACAACTCAAATCAGACGATACGATAACACGAGATCGAATGAATTAGAACAGATCCATCTCAACCATGAAACAACGAAAAGCAAATGACCTAAAATTCTAGATCGCTTGTTATAAAAAAGGAAGAAATTTGTGGGAACCAAAGAGGCAGATTCGCAGAAGGGAGCAAAGAAAGAGGGGACCTCGGCTGAGCTGCCCCGCGCATCCCTCAGCACGACCTTGTCGAGGCCATTGACGCCCTTGCAGAGCTCCACCGATGGCTTCTCCCCCGCCATATCTCACGATCCCACCATAACCAGCAAAACCCTAACCCGCAACCCCCGCCCCTTCTCGCTCTTTCTCTCCCACTCTCTCGCCACCGCCACAGTGAGGAACACGAGGGAGGAACAAAAAACACAACGAAATGAGAGCCTCGACCTCCATCGACCTATTTATAGGCGGGCGATCGCTGTTACGGGTGGTTTCTCTCGTGCCCGTCGGACCCGAAGTGAACCGCTTAATTTTCAAGCAAGATCTCTGTGAAACAACCCGAGCAAGATCCAGGATAATGGACCAATCGTTTCGACCCACGTATACATTTGGACCCGTATATATGTTACGGACGAATCATATTTATATTATCATATAATCAACATATTCATATAACCATGAATACAGGGAAACAGATTTAATTGACATTAATAGAGATTCTAATCAGTGCTGAGACATCCTAACGGTCAGTGACCTGTTATATCTCATGTTCGAATGTATTATATGTTATTTAATGTTATGAATAAAAATTAAATCTAAAAAATATAGAAATTTTAGGATAATACAGTTTAAAGTTAATTTATTAAAAAAATAAAGAATAAAAAGAAGATGATACGAAAACAGAAGCATGATATTATTGATAAATCAGTATCATTATTATCGTTTTTGTAAGAGTTTATAGATCATGAGATTGTCGATAAATCAGTACCATTTTTGTGTTTTATTTAGAGTACATGGATCACAGTATTACTACCATCGTTCAAGTAAGAGGACATCGATCAGATCTATGGTAATAAAAATAATAATTTATGCTTATTTAAAGATTCGAAAATGCTTGTGTTCCTTCCCAAATTTTTGTTTATAATTTGCCTTAACAATCAACAATATTTTTTCACATATATTAATTAAGCACCTAAATTATTTCAAATTTCATTGAGGTGTCTAACCCGATTTCCAAAACAAGTAGCCTAAACGGATAAGAGACACGTGAATATCGAAAGGATCCGACCCGGAAGGGCTCCCGGGGCAGCCTCGGATGCCCAATGAGATTGGAGCCCACCGAGGTGGTGCCGAGAGCTTCGGGTCTGTTCTACAACTGGAATGGGCCCACCTACTCGGTGGACCCTCCGCCGAAAGTTGGGTTCAGTTGTACGAGGGAGACGTTTAATTGGGTACACTTTGGGTGGTCGGTTGGAATTATCCGGTAGAAAAAAGGCACGAGGCCAGTGGGTGGGTCCCGGTGACACTGTTAACCTTTTGGTACAGCTACGGCCCCACCACACCGGCACCGTTCGACCCATTAGTCAAGGGGACCCCAAACCGGAATCTTTTGATTGCGTCGGGATGTGCTTAACCCAAACCAGAATCTTTTGATTGCGGGCGGGATGAGCAAACTATCGGATGTCTTCTCCCGACTGAGACTGTTATGACGCAGCGGATGCGCAGCTCGCTGCGCCACAGTGCCCGTCACGTCATGATGACTCATCCGAGAGTGTCACGCCAACGCCCGTCTGTTGTGCCAAGTGGCAGCAACCGTATGTGGACTATTCTCTTGGCTGTATCCTCTTAGTATGACGTCGGCTGGAAGGCAAGCCGCCGAGCTTCGCGTGTTAAATGGGGTTTACGATCCCTATTAATGTCGTAGTCTATCTCAAAAATCGGCTTTACAAGCAGTGGTTGCGGAATGCCATATGCACATGAGAAACAGGAGAAAGTGGCTGTAACGTATTGGTGGATGAGAAAGAGATGGCATATGTAAACTTCCATGGGTTATTTTACTTATCTTTGGTTTATCCTCACGATGTCAAAACCCCCACAAGAAAACACGTAGTTTTGGGAATAACCAGCGTAGAATAATGTTACGTAGCTTTCATTAGTTCACGAATATGTAGAATAGAGACAGCGAATAGTAACTACTGCCTATATCGGATCCTAGCTGAGGATCAGTGCCCGAAAATTGCAGCGGATTCGGATGGGATTTCGGGTTATCGGGCTATCGGTCTCTAGTGTCACTACAAGTATAGCAGAGAGCACATCTAATGGATCGGACTTTATAGCTCGCAAATCTTGAACTGGCCAACGGCTTCCCGGCGTCTTCGCCCTTTCCCTCGGAAGCTCGCCTAAGGGTGCTTAGGGTTTGGATCTTCTAATCTTTTGCTTGTGCGGCGTGATCTAATCCACTCCGATAGCAATCGCCCGAGGGAACACAGCTAGGTTTCGTTCCTAAGTCGGGAGTCCGGTCTATGATTTCAGTTTTGTGTCTTTGTCGGGATTTCTAGGTAATTGCTTTACTTTATGGTCTGTGAAGGTATATCGTTTCTTATGAATGATTGGATGATGTAGATGATAAGTAATATTTTTGTTGGTTGCTTAGGTGTTTTTCGCGATTGAGATTTCGGATTCGTTAGAACTGTATTCATTGCAGGTGTTTCACTTTGTTCTATCTCGCAGAAAGGGTTGATTTTGGATCGTCTGAGTTAGAACCATGTATTGTCTTTACTGGAAAATTTCTGGTTGTTTGATGACAAGGATGAATTGAAATTAAGGGAGCTGAGGGGTTATTTTGATGCTACAGATTAGGCTTGTAATTGTTCATTCTGTTTTAAAAGGCTAATCATCACAATATTGTATTACGGCTTGTAAAAGGATAGGTTAACTATAGTTGGTAACTTTAATCCATTCATATGCATTCATTGTAATTACGTTACTTCCATCTCTCTCTCTCATAGTTTGTTTTGATCAAGAATATTGGTTTATATATTTTATTTGATATAGCCATATGTTCTCTCTCTTGCATACACAGTGGTTTTTAATGAATTATCTCTTATTTGAACTGACCAGATGTTGATTGATTTATGAGCATTTTCAGATTTGGGTAATGAAATCAATAATACATGTTAGCTTATTTCCGTTTTATTGTTGCCATACCGTGGATTACTTTAGATCTAGCTACAGTTATTGTTATGCAGAGCCCACGAACTCGCGTTACATTTTTTTTTTTTTATGATATATTTCAGTTGTTTGAATCTTTTGCCAGTCCAGTCCAGTCCCGTCTCTTCCGCAACTACTGGAACATCCGAATAAAGCCAATTGTGTCGAGGGAACTCAACATGGTTGATTTAGTTGAAGAGGTCCGTGCATACCTTACTATAAAAGAAGATGCTGCAAAGATAGGTAATGTTTATAGGGTAAAGATCCATCATAACTCTTATGGTTTTGATCATGAACTTTTAAAATTTTTATAATTTACTTATATTTAAAATAATTTATATATATTTAAAAATATAATATATAAGTTTCTTTCATAGTTAACAGATATTATAGTTTGTTTACGTGGTATATTGATTCATAATAAATAATTAATATAATGATATGTATAATTTAAATTTAAAAAATTAATAATATATGTCATCTTTTTTGTTCGCTTCGGTATTCTCGTACCACATAAGGGAGAAGAGAAGATGGATATTCTGTAAGTTGTTGACGTAAGAGCAGCAACAACAAATGTCGCAAGTGAGGGTACCTCTGTTGTTGACAGTCATGCCAAAGCAAAGGTACGTCATTGCTCTAGCCGTGGCCCCAACGACGATGGCGACAGCACAGGCGACTACGAAGGTGGTTCGTCTCACTAGGCCTTCTGCTAGCTTCGTCAAGGAGCATTACGTTGCCATCGTCATCCAAATTGTCTTTCAAGATTACGTGATATATGACTCTTCGCACTCTCCCTCTCTCCCTTTCTTTTGGAGTTCAGGGATGGCTCTAACATAAGCTTGGGTTTGGGTGTGCAGTGGAAGGCGAGGAGCGCGCTACAGGCTTTGAAGGGGCTGGTGAAGTTGCAAGCATTGGTGAGGGGGCACAACGTCCGAAAGCAAGCCAACATAATGTTGCGATGCATGCAAGCGTTGGTGAGAGTATAGGCGAGGGTGAGAGACCAACGCATGCGGCTAGCGCAAGAGTCATTGGTAGCAGTTTCTCGAGGTAGCAACAAGTCCTTTAGTGCGACACCTCCTTCTAGGAGTCCTAGTACCTCCGGGAGCTTGTGGAGTGGAGATCCATGGTAATTAACATGTCCCTATCAAAACCTAAGCTTTCTTTGTCTTTCTTGTTGTGTGTCTTCCTTATTTGGTGGAATGAGTAGTCGAGGGATAAGAGTAGCTTTGTAGATAACTGGGACAACCGCCCGAGGACAATGGAGGAGATCCAAAGCGATGTTGCAAGTTCAGAAGGAGGCTGCTCTCAAACGAGAAAGAAAGCTGTACTATGCCTTCTCTTATCAAGTAAGCTAAAAAAAGTTGATTTCTTCCTCCCCCATCTTGTTGCAGGAACACTACTAGCTTCCCCTAGTTTCCTTTGTAATGTGACAGACATCGAGTCTTTGGCCCATCGGAAAGCTCTGGAGATTGGATCGAAATCCCTCACCCTTGCTCGATGAAGAAGTGGACAGCGAGGTGGCATCGGTGGAAGAGAAGAGGCTACACTAGTGGATAGATTGCTAGATCGTGTCGAGGTCCTCTTTCAATAACAGAGTCAGTAGTAGGGCGAGAGCCTCCATTGATTATCGAGATCCTATCAAGACCTTGGAGATCGACACAGCTCGACCCTTCTCTTACTCTGCCCTCACCAATCCCTACCGGCAGATGCCATCGTCGTTGTAGCTCGTCAGACAACACCCCTCCTCCCCTCCACTACACCCACCTCCACAACTACTAAGCTTATTTGCCCCCCACTCCCTCGCCCTCCAAGACGCGACCTCTGCAAGTTTGCTGGCTAGGAGGATCAGAGCCCATTGTTCAGTCATCGAACTACCACCACAATGCAGCAACGTCGTTGTCATCGTCGTGGCAGCACCACCCCGTGCCATCGGGGGCTATAGTGCTGAACTACATGGCGGTGATGGAATCTGCGAAGGCACAGGTGTTCGCAAAGTGTGCCAAGGTAGCATTCGGGGACGTCGGACTAGGATCGGGGCGAAGAAGCGCCTCTCGTTCTCGATGCCTAACTCGTAAGGGTGCTCACAAAACTCGCGGAGCCCAAGCTTCAAGAGTGTGACTGGGTGGTTACCCGGGGAGCAACGCTCGAACGTGTCCTCTTGCTGTAATGATAGCCTCGACGGCGAGCTATCCCTCTCCTCGAGAATGTGAGCATGGTTTATTATTATTCTTTAATTTAAATTATATATATATATTAATAGTTTATTATGAGTCAACATGTCACGTAAGCAGGCTCTAATGCCTGTTAACTCAAATTTGATAGGAGCGGCTTATATGTTATGTTTTTTAAAATGTATGAATTATTTTAGATACGAATAAATCATAAGGGTTTAAGAGATGCATGACCAAAATCACAGGAGTTAAGTTAGACCTGAATCCAATGTTTATATGTTGGCATCTATATGCAAGTGTAATAACACGCCAAACAAGAAAACCTTCACTCTCAGCCATCATATGTGGATAAGTGATTCTCAAAAATGATAGATGTTGAGTATTATTCTTGAAGAAGTGAAGTGCCTCAATTGGTGGTGTTTGGGACTGTATCATTGAATATGGGCCATAGAGCGGTGATAAATTTGAGGAGTTCGTTCCCTGGCAATGATGGCAATTGGTGGAGCTCTTGTATCGTTTCTCATGTCTTTGACAGCTTCAGATAATCAAGGCTTGGCAGCACTTAAGAAATGATGATACATGTAGGGTTAGCCTTAGATCAACCTATGATGCTCATATGGATGATGGTTCTATATTGTCTACCAATATGTTAGAATATTATTTTGATGGTATTGATGAAGAGTTTGGAGGAGCCAGTCATCGCAGGTAGTTCAAAACTTCAGCTCATGCAGTGTTTTCTTGTGTTTTGATGTTGTATAGTTTAAATATAATTACCTCATGACATCCTATTCTTTTTATTTGTTTAGACATAAATGATATTGATGTAGAATAAAGTAGTGAGAAGTACAGAAAAAGTAACCGAGCAATAGCAAGATAATACGAGAGAAAATATAAATTTTTTATTTAGATTAATCTATTTTAGTCATTATGATTTTGATTATGAACCTCTTAAGTTCTTATGATTTACTCATATATAAAATAATTTTTATATTTTAAAAAACGAAACATATAACTTCCTTTCGTTTAGTCTGAGTTAACAGATATTAGAATAGGTAACATGTTAATTTATAATAAACTATTAATATAAAGATACATATAATTTAAGATTGAGATCCATTTTAATCATATAGTTTTTTATCACAGAGCTCTTAAGCCCTTATAGTTTATTCGTATCTAAAATAATCATTACATTTTAAAAATATAACATATAAGTCTCTCATGTCAAGTCTGAGTTAACATATATTAGAGTTTACTTACGTGACATACTAATACGTAATAAATTATTAATATAATGATATATATGATTTAAGTTTTAAAAAAATTAAGACCTCCATCAATAGTGGGAAGAAGTGTCATCGTAGAAGCGATCACTAGCAGTAGCACCGAGCCACTATTGCTTAGTTGGGCGTCATATGCACGTAGTCTCTCTCGCGCTAACGACGAGCTTAAGAGCTTCCAGTCCTACCTCAGGTGGATGTGCATCGATTGGTCCGATGTTAGACACACAATGGTCTCTTAGTCTCTCTTCCTCCTATTAGACATTTTCGTCCCCACCGTCTTCCACTTAGTCCTTTCCTACACCCCACTTATCGTACCTATGACGTGGTGGTTCAGTTCTTCCTCACCTCTACCTCCATCCTCTCATACCTCAACCTCTCTACCTTTGTTCTTTGTTATGACCTGTATCACTTCCTCTTCCTCAATAAGCCGATCGTGAACAGTGAGCAGGTGCAGGATTGCTACATGGACCAGCTCAACTGCTCCTTCCGCTTACTCTTCATCTTCATAATGTCATGTTTCGTGGGGGAGGTAGTTTAGAAGATATGGTGGTACTCGTCGGGATTATAGTAGGTGCCATTCTCGGTGGCAGGCAGTACCGTGGTGGGTGATGTGGTGGTATGCACCTTGTATTGAATCTCGAATTTTGATGATGGAATCAATTGATGAAGTTATAATCTAATCAGCATTTGAGTTACAGGACTATCTTCGATCATGGAAAGTCAAATTGATTAAAGTAAAAGAATCATATGTTAGACCAGAAGGAACATGTCGGAAGATTGGACATCGGGCTGGAGGATTGGTCAATGTGCCGGAAGGGCTTTGTGCCATGAGTTCGGGCATCGGGCTAGAAGGATCGGACATTGTGCTAAGATTAGATATTGCAGGAGTCAATATGCCGAAGGATCGAGCAATACACCGAAGGAGAGGACAATGTGTCGAAGGATCGGATGAACCAATGATATGCCGGACAACATATGATTCATGCTTACAATCATGTGTGTCTAAATTGAAGTAGTTTAGGTTGTAAGTGAGTTGGTTTTGGGTGTAACCATGCCAACTCAATTAGGGGCTCATTGGACCTGATTTGGGGTTGAGTTGGGCCCATTGAGAGGCTCATTCAGTAACCCAAAATTAAGTTAGGCGGTGGCATTGCCAGATCAAGCCGTGGAACCGCCTATGACCTAGAATGTACAAAGTGAATGTCTTCCGGAAGACTTGGCGGTGGTATCGCTAGTACATGGTCTCCCATGTGTCAGGCGATAGTACCACTGAAACTGGGTAGTGGTATCGCCAGTTGTCAGTGCTGTAGGCAGTGGTATCGTCCAACACAGGTGATGGTACAGCCAATACCTCGAAATCCCGAGAATTTAAATTTTTGACTCTATTTTTGAAGTCATTTGAGGTCTATAAATATCTCATTCTTTCCTGCTTGAGATAGCAAGAAAAGAGAACGAAATCTTGTGATTTATAGTGAGAAAACCATATTAGAAAGTTGAGTTCCCTCCTCCTTATGCTAAGAGACTATTCTAAGAGAGAGTGTGAGGGAATTCTTATAAAAGAGATGTGTAAAGGTTCTCTCCTGAGCCCGTGAAAAGGAGAAAGAGTTGTAAAGAGGGTATTTGATCTTCGCCTATTAAAAGAAGATTGTTAGTGAATGCTGATGGCCACGATGAAAGAGAAATCGGGAGTCGACATAGGTCGTGACGACCGAACCACTATAAATTTAGTATGCACTTTCTTTCTGCTCTTCATTGCTATTATTTTTTTATTTAATTGCTTATTACACTTACTTTAAGTAAAACGCATTTTCGATATGATTTCATTGAATGAGTTTTCAAATCATCATAAGTTTCCAAAAGCATTAATTCACCACCCCGCCCCCCTCTTAGTGTAGTTATAGTCCTAACAGTTGGTATTAGAGCCAAGTTTTTCTCAATTGATTTAACACCCAAGAGAGACTAAAATGGTTTTTTCTAGCAATCAAGAGGGTCATTCTATCACTCGTCCTCTTATTTTCAATGGAACAGACTAGATGTATTGGAAAACATGAATGAGAATTTTAATAATTTTTATGAATTTCAATTTATGGAATGTCGTTGAACTTGGTTTTCAAACACCTTCTAAACCTATAAATGAATGAAATGATTTTAAGAAAAAATCAATTTTGTTAAATGCCAAAGCTATGAATGCTTTGTTTTGTGCTTTGGACAAAAATGACGTATTTCGACTTGCGAAATTGCACATGATATTTGGCATACTCTTGAAATTACACATGAAGATACAAGTAGAGTTAAAGAATCTAAGATTAATCTTTTGATGCACAGTTTTAAATTATTTTGAATGAAATCATTGGAGACATGTACACGTGTTTTACATATGTTATCAATGATTTGAAAGCACTTGGTAAAAGTTTTTTGAATTTTGAACTTGTTAATAAAATTTTAAGTTCTCTTCCTAAAAATTGGGATCCAAAAGTAACTACTATTCAAGAAGCAAAGGACTTGAACTGTTTTTCTTTTGAAGAACTCATAGGGTCTTTAATGATATATGAAATGATTTATATGACATAAGATAAACATGAGAACTATCTTCCAAAGAACAGGAAGGATATTGCACTAAAAATCAGATAAGACCACTAAAACTCAAGTGATGATGATGATGATAACTTTGAACTCTTCATAATAAAATTTAAAAAATTTATAAAATAAAAATTTAAAAATAAAAATGAACTTAAAAAAGGACACAATAACTTGTTATGAATGCAAAAGACCGAGGCACTTCAAAAGTGAATGTTCTCAACTAAAGAAGGAGTTACTAAAAAAAAAGAAAGCACTTAAGGGGACTTGGGATGAATTGAGCGCATGCGAAGACGAGGAGCAAACCAATGAAGACGAAATAACGAACTATGCTTTGATAGCTCTCAACGACGAGGTATATGACTCAACCGAAACTCCTTTACCTCATAATGAATTTCTTAGTGCTTTTCATGATTTATTTGATAAATTTAAATTAGTTGGTAAAAAATATAAATTATTGAAAAAAATCATGCCACTCTTTCTAATAAATTTGAAAAATTAAAAATGAGCATGATAATTGTATGTTAATTCTTTGCATTAAATGTGAAGAATTAGAATCATTTAAAAGTAAAATATATTATTACAACAAACATTAGAAAAGTTTAAAATTGAAAATAAATAATTAAACATGATTCTTGCCAACAAGAGTCATGTACGTAAAAAGAAGAGAATTAGCTTCATGGATAGAAACACTCTACGAAAGCCAATCACATTTGTTAAAGCAAACACACTACATGATCACCCTAGAGTTAAATATATTTTTTGTGAAAAATATGATAATTTTGCTTGTAAATGTTCTTTTAAAAAATACAGCTCATAAATTAATTTGGGTTCTTGAAGGAACCATGAATGACTTAATACAAAAATCAAGATAGATAGATCTAATCATGAGGGGCTCAAAGTTAAATGTGTATATAGAACAAACCCACCCTTCTTGTAGACATCTCTAAAATCGAAAACTAGGAGCAAAAGATAATATTTTGATTGTCGATGCTCAAGGCTTATGATTGGAGATCTAAAACACTTCATAAAGCTCACTAGTCAAAATAATAATAATAAAGAAAAGATCATTAGAATTAGAATTATTGGTAACAAATATTTGATTAAAGATATTTTATTTTTTAATGTGTTATACTATTGATCTTTGTAATGACGAAACTTGTTTTTTGATTTTAAACGATGATGCATAGATTTGGCATAAAAGACTAAATAAATGCTTTTATGAAATCAATCATATAAATTGAAACTAAAAAAAGAATGCATTTTTCATGAAAATTTTTCTATCCTATCGAGTTTTCAATGAGATTGATGAATCTATTTTTGTCATTTTGAACTATAAAAGTGATTTTGATGATTTGATAAATAGAATTTGAATGAGTTTTATATAAATCTTCATTTGATACTTGAGATTTTTTTTTGAATCAAAATCTCTTATTTGATCTCCTATGATTCTATTTACTATTTATTGAAGAGAAACTTTACCCAAATTATGATCTTGATTTTTTGATATTTATAACTTGAGATTTTTTTTATATGAATCAAGATCTCTTACTATTTATTCTCATATGATTCTTCCTTTTTATTAAAGGAGAGATTTATCAAAATAAGTCATGATTTTTTGATATTCATATCTTAAGATTTATTTATTTCATATGACTCCTTTGTGTTTATAATATCTATACCCTATCATCAAATTGATTACTCTAAATTTATCTTTGTTATTAATATTTGTCATGATTTAAAAATTAATATAAAGGGAAAAGAATTATAACATTATATTATTTCTTTCTTTTTGACAATGACAAAGGGGAAAAAAGAATTGCTAGCTTGTATACTTGAAGAAGAAGCAAAATTGCTAAACTTATACATATCAAGAGAAGCAAATAATTGCTAGCTTACACATTTCAAAAGCGAAGCAAGAATTGTTAGCTTGTACATCTCAAGAGAAGTAAAAATTACTAAATTTGCACATCTCAAGAGAAGTAAAGAATTGCTAAACTTGCACATCTCAAGAGAAGCAAATAATTTCTAGCTTACACATCTCAAAAGAGAAGCAAGAATTGCTAGCTTGCACATCTCAAAAGAGAAGAAAAAATTACTAGCTTGCCCATCTCAAGAAGTAAAAGGTGCTAGCTTGCATGTTTCAAAAGTTTTTGAAACATAAGTTTGCCAACTTTCACATCTCTAAAACTTGCTAATTTGTGTGTTCTAAAGTGATGTAAAACTTACATGTTTCAAAAACTTGATAGTTGTACGTTTCTCTTTTTTGTTGATGACAAAGGGGGAGAAGTAATGATAAATGAGTTGAAAATAATGATGAATGTTTTGAAAATATAAATATTTTTGTATCATGCTTGATGATTTTATATTTTTAAATTATGCATGATAATTTGAAGTAATGATGGTTTGAAAATATTAATGTTTTGGTATCATGCATGTTATGCTCAAAGTGATAATAATTTGAAATTTTATATTTTGAAATTATGCATGCAATCCTCATGATTTTATGATGCATGCAATGATATTTTAACTATGATTAAAATTGTTTCGACTTGAATTCAAAGGTTATCATTCTTTTTGAATTCGAGTTTGCTTTATTTCAATATGGCATATAGATAGGGGGAGTTCAGTTAAATTTCGTCATCAATTGATTGTTATCATCAAAAAGAGGGAGATTGTTGAATCTTATATTTTGATGATGAAATCAATTGATGAAGTTATGATTTAATTAGCATTTGAGTGATAGGACTATCTTTGATTATGAAAAGAAAAATCGATTAAAGTAGGAGAATCAGACGTTAGGCCGGAAGGAACATGTCAAAAGATTGGACATTGGGCCGGAAGGACTTTGTGCTATGAGTTCAAGCATCAGGCCAGAAGGATCAGACATTGTGCCAAGATCGGATGTTGCAGGAGTCAAGATGCCGAAGGATCGGGCAATACGTCGAAGGAGAGAACGATGTGCCGAAGGATCGAACGAAGCGTCGGATGAACTAATGACATGCCGAACAACATATGATTCATGTTTGTAATCATGTATGTCTAGATTATAGTAGTTTAGGTTGTAAGTGAGTTGGTTTTTGGTGTAACAATGCCAACTCAATTAAAGGCCCACTGGGCCTAATCTGGGGCAGAGTTGGGCCCATTGGGAGGCCCATTTAGTGACCCAAAGTTAGGTCAGGTAGTGGCACCACCAAACCAAGAGGTGGAATCGCTTATGACCCAAAACGTTGAAAGTGTATGTCTTCCGAAAGACCCGATGGTGGTACCACTAGTGTCGAGCGATGGCACTGCCAGTTATCAGTGCTATAGGCGATGGTACCGCTCAGCACAGGTAGTGGTACCGCTAGTACCCGAAAATCCCGAGGATTTAAATTTTTGGCTCCATTTTTATGCCATTTGGGGTCTATAAATATCTCACTCTTTCCTGCTTGAGGTAGCAAGAAAAGAGAATGAAATCTTATGATTTATAGTGTGAAAACCCTGTTAGAAAGTTGAGTTCCCTCCTCCTTATGCTAAGTAGTTGTTCTAAGGGAGAGTGTGAGGGAATCCTTGTGAAAGAGGGGTGTAAAGGTTCTCTCCTGAGCCTATGAAAAGGAAAAAGAGTTGTAAAGAGGGTAGTTGGTCTTCGCTCATTGAAAGAAGATCGTTAGTGAATGCTGGTGGCCTCGACGGAAGAGGAATCAGGAGTGGACATAGGTCATGACGACCGAACTACTATAAATTTGGTGTGCACTTTCTTTTTGCTCTTCATTGCTTTTGTTTATAGTAAGCAATAAAGGGCATAAAAGAAATACACACCAGGTTTATAGTGGTTCGATCGTCGTGACCTACATCTACTCCCGATTCCTCCTCCCTCGAGGCTAGCGATTTTCACTAACGATCTTCTTTCCAACAGGCGAAGATCAACTACTCTCGTTATAACTCTTTCTCCTTTTCACAGGCTTAGGAGAGAACTTTTACAACTCTCTTTTATAAGGAAATCATCGCACACCTCCCTCGGAATAACCTCTAAGCTCAAGGAGGAGGGAACTCAACTTTTTAACAGAGTTTACATACTTTTATCCTTAAGAATTCTTGCCCCTTTCTTGTTGTATCAAGTAAGTATGAGTAGGATATTTATAGACTCCAAATGACTTCAAAAATAGAGCCAAAAATTCAAGTCTCTAGGTTTTTGGGGTATTAGCGGTACCACCACTAACATAGTCTCGGAGACTATTTTGATAGTACTACTATTAGTCTAGGTGGTACTATCGCCTGACACTGGGTAGTACTATCGCCTGACACTGGGCAGTACTGTTAGGATCAATTCAGTACTAAGAGGAGAGGGGGTGAATTAGTGCAGCGGTAAAAATCACGTTTATGTCGATTTCGAAAAACTCGTTCGATTCAAAAATTCATTCAATAAAAACGATATTGATTGTTCTTAAGCTTAAGGAAGCTCGTAAGTGAGTAATGGCAGTGATGAAAAGTATGGAATCGAAATTGTAAGGAGCAAAACAGAAAAGAACAGAACACACCGGATTTTTATAGTGGTTCGGTCATCTGACCTACGTTCACTCCCGATTCCTCCTTCGTCGAGGTCACCGACTTCCACTATTTATCTTTCTTCAAGAGCAAAGATCAATCACCCCTTACAGTATTCTTTACAAGCTGCTCACTTTCTTTATACAATCTTCTAACACTTAGACTCGGAGGAGGTGAACTCATAATGTTTACAATCAATTTCACTATAGTCTCAATTCTTTTTGTTCATTTCTCTGTGTTGAGCAAGCTGAGAAGTAAGGGGTATTTATAGGCCTCAATTGGCTTCAAAATTAAGCCAAAAAAGGTCTCATCCTGGGTTTCCGAGATACTAGCGGTACCACTGCTAGTTGACCTTGACACTAGGCAATACCACCGCCCAGTTTGGTGGTACTATCGCCAAACTGAGTCCTAGCTATTGAAACTAGACGATACCACCACCTAGACACCAGGGATACTGAGCCCCGGGCAGTTCCACCACACTAGTCTGGCGGTGCCATCGCCAGACAGGATTCATCAACACTGTTTGGGACATGAATCCAACCCAAACCAGCCCAATTACGGGCCCAGTTGGCCCTTGATAGAGTTAGTAGGATTACCTCCCAAACCTAACTCTAATTATATGCTAACTATGACATTTAAGGCATATACTAAAGAAAACAAGTCCGGTAAGTCAAAATTTCTTCTAGCGAACTTTCGGCGGACTTTCGACAAACTCTTGGCAATCTTCCAACATACTCCCAACAAGCTTTTGGACTTCACGACAATCTACTTGATGAGTTTCGATGAGCTTCTTTGGCAAGCTCCGATCTTCTCGACAAGCTCTGACAAACTCCTGACGATCTTCTCGGCGAACTTCCGACGTTCACTTCAGCAAGTTCCCAACGAACTCTCGGCAAATTCCAATAACACTCCCGACGAACTTTCGGACTCCTGACGAACTCTCAGACTCCCAACGTATTATTCGATCTTGACTTCGGCACTTCGTTTTGCTTTATGCCTTGATTGCTATTATAGTTAATATTGCATACTTTTCTCAACATATAGATTAGATCAAATAACTTATCAATTGATTTCATCATCAAAATTCGAGATTTAACAATCTCTCCCTTTTTTATTATGACAACCAATTGATGACGGAGTTAACCTTAACTCCTCCTATCTATATGCCATGCTTGAGAAAATACACACTTGAATTTAAAGCCTTTGAATTCAAGCACCAATCGATAAGTTACATACATTTCAACTTATCAATATGCACAACATGATTCTAAGCATAATTTTTCATCTCAAAATACGATATCACGTATTTATCACAATACCAAAAATGATGTCAAAACATGACAAATATTTTCAAGTCCGATATCAAATGATGATAGACAATTTTCATTTCAAAGCATGATGTCAACTTCAAATATGAAATTTAACATGATACAAGCTTTAAATTCGATACCAAATGATAATTCATCATATCGAGGCACGATATTAATTTCAATTAGGAAATTAAGCATGATAAGTTTGATACCAAATCATAATGATAGACATTTATCATTTTGATACCAAATCAAGCATGATGGTGAGCATGATAAAAAGTTATCATTTTAAGTGTAAAACTTTTTCAAGTATCCATGCTACATTTTAAGCATTTATAATGCGTTTCAAGCATTCATGATACATTCAAGTATTTACGATACATTTCAAACATTTATGATACATTTCAAGCATTTACGATACAAAGCATATTTCAAGCAATTATAATACCAAGCATGATACATCTCAAGATTTTTATGATACCAAGCATGTTACATTTCACGTTTTCATCAATTTATCGCTTTCTCCCCCTTTGTCATCAACAAAAAGGAAATGTGTAATTATTTTATGCAAGCAAAATTGTTGCGATAGCAAGATAGTGATTTTTCATTCGTGGCCAAGTAAAGAGGAAATGTACAAGATAGCATTCCTTTACGCAAGCAAAGTTTTGCTACACATGCTAGCATTCCTTTATAGCTTTAAAATGGGTAAGTTAGCAAGGATGAAAAATAGGTGAAAGTATCCGCAAAAGTTCTTCTTGAAAAAAGAAAGAAAGAGTTCATTCATTAAGAAGTATCGAGCTATTAAAAGTCCATAAATAGTAGAAGGGAAAGAAATCATTCAAGCTATCAAAAATTCATTTGAACAAGAGCTAAAGAACTCATGATATAGAAGGATGTGAATAGAAGAAAGAGATTCAATTAAGAGCTAAAGATGTGAATGAAATCCATATTTTTGTCAAATAAAATTCATGAAGTAGAAGGAAAAGAAATCATTTAAGTTATCAAAAATTCATAAAACTTCTACTTTTCAAGAGCTCATTACAAGAGTCAAGTGTATCACTTCATAACTTAAATAATATTTCTATAAAATCCATGAATATTACTTTTATCAAATAAAATCCGTTCGTATTGCAAAAATTCACACAAGAATCAAGTATCATTGAATTCGTGAATGAGAATTTGTGAATGACATTTTTATTAAGTAAAGTCCATGAATAAAACCTGTGAATGCTATTTCTATAAAATAAAATTCATAAACATTGTTTTTATCAAATAAACTTCATTCATAATCGTGGCAAAAGCTTGCACAAGCATGGAATCCGTGAATGAAAATTTATTAAAAAAATCATGAATGAGAGAAGGATTTTAAGAGTATCAAAAGTCATCAAATGAGAGGACAAGGGTATCAAAAATTCATGAAGTAAACTCAATACCAAGATAAGAGTAAGATGATACGAAATAAATTTGATAGAAGGCTCCATTTATAAAAAATTTAAAAATTCCGAAAAAAGAAAACATGAAACTCAAGCATTCGGACAATTTAACATGTCTAATTAGTTCATCATACAAAACTTAAAAGAAAATATGTACCATTACAACATAGAGAGTGTGGAAGTATATTACAACACATAAAGTCAAGAAGTACAACATATAGTTCAAGAATACAAGCTACTCATCGGGTGGTACACCAAAGTGTCTAAATAAGGTATTAATTTGACGATGAACTTGTCGCACTTCAGTTAAGATCTCATCTTGTTGTAATTTAAGTTGAGTTTTCTTTGATTCAAGTTGATCCAGTCGAGTCATAATCGGGTCGACAAATGATGAAGGTGCTGGATCTGTCAGTGTTGCCTCAAAAGGACTAGGGAGAGGAGAATAATTATCGCTAAATACTGGTGTTTCAGGTTCTAATTCAAGAGGGGGAGGATTGGTTCTTCTAGGTAGCCTAGTCCAAATTCCATTTCTTAGTGTGCACCTTAATTGTCTAAGTAGGTTTCTATTGATTACATTTTATCTATCTACCTTTATTATCTCCTCATTTTGTGGTATCATAATGTTATGTACATGTATTAGCCTTGTGATTAAACTACCTTATGAAAGCATTAAGTCTTTAGTTGATATGTCGATCATGTTTTATCATATTAAGTATCCAAAGTAATTTTCATGTCCGACCATGATCCAATACATTGTACCTAATTTCATTTGATTTACCTCATCATGATGATATTATTTTGGAAGTAAAATATTTATTATAATATGATGAAGTACTTTAGAATTAAAGGGCAACATGTGCTCACAACTTTTAGGAACGATTAACAAGCTTGGGTTTCCAAAAATGATACCTAAAGCTTCGGAGTAGATTATTCCAATTGCATCTAAGTCTCATTGACCTCTAAAGTAGCAACCTCTTCTTTTCTCGAAAATTCCTATAAGGTTGCAAATGACATCATCCGTAATCAGTATATGACACCCTAGGAGGTAAGTTAATATATTATCATCTTCGTCTACGTTCAAATTGTTGTAAAAAAATGAACAAGCCTAGGGTAAATCGGTTCACTAATTTGTAGAACATCTAGGTTAACAAACCATTGGATAGACTCTAAGTCCCCTAATTCTTCTAGATCTACATATTTACCTTTGTGTACATTCCTAGATTCAAAGTTATGAAACTTAAGGGCATTTTCATTTGAATTGAAGGGATTGGGGTCATATGATTTATATATTCTCCTCTTCCCCTTGTCCCTAAATGATCATCTAGGGGCCATTGGTCTACAAATATTGATAATGAAAGATACCAATGTAAAAAAGAGCAGAAACAATTAATGAATTTAAGGGAAGGATTTCAAAGAATACCTTTGTGGTGATCTCCTTAGAAGTTGAGATTGATCCTAGAATTTATGTAGTAGAGAGTCCTTGGTTTTTTAGAAGAGGATGAAGAGTGGGAGGTAGGAAAGGGTTTTTGAGAGATGAGGCAAGTGTTGGGGTCGGTTCTACCGCTTGCCCTAAAGTGCCCTTTTATAGGGCAGTCTCAGGTGGTGCTATCACCAGTTCCAGTGGTGTCATCACTGGTACATTCCCTTAGGCTCAATTGGGCTACAACACTTTTATCACTTGATCAATTGATCTTTCACATTTAATGTCTATTTTATAGTGAGTCTAATATTTAATGTTCAACTTACTTCTCATGCAATTAATCAAGCGAAATCATTTAAGTTCCTTTTGTTAGTAATTTGAAAGAACTTTACATTTTTATAGAGAAAGACAACTCATCAAACCTTTTCAACATACAAAGAGATTCATTCGTATAAGAGATGTCATGATCATTAAAAGACTTCAAGAACATTTTCTTTAGGAGGATCAAGGGAGAACGATTAATGAGAAAATTGACAACTTGAATATTAAGAGAGGAGTTTAGTTTAGACAAGTATTTTCAAAAGCTTGAATATCAACATCAAGATCATCATCAAAATCATTCTTCAAGAGGTCTAACAAGGTCAATTTACCTAGCGTCCCTTAGTCTCAACACTAGTATGTTTTAGAATCATTATTCAATGTGGAAGGTTAACATATAAATAATCAACACATTTTAATCATTAGGCAATCAATAATCTTTCATTGTGTGAGTTAGTGAGCTTAATTATAATCATGCATCATTGAGGTACCATTTTTCACTCCTAGCTTGTGATTATTGATATATGTTTACAAAAAAGGGTAGTTTTTAGGTACTCATTTGACCTTGGGTGCCTCAAAAATCGATCTACTCAATTTATCGTTTTGCTTAGAGTTATTTATGGTTCCTTTAGGAACCCAAATTAATTTGTGTGGATTATATTTCTTAAATGAACATTTATGAGCAAAATGTTCGAGTTTGTAATAAAAGTTACATTTGGTGCGGGTGATGATACATGCAAGGTAGGGCATTTAACAAAGATAGTTGGCTTTTGGTGAGTCCCATTCACAAAGCCGATTCTATCTCTTTTATGAATGTGACTCTTATTGTCAAGGATCATGTTCAAGGACTTGCTACCAATCTTAAACTTTTCTAGAGTTTCATTGAGTAGCAAGTTTTCCTTCTTAAGTACCTCTAAGCCTTCACACTTAGTGCATGAAGGCGATAAAGCATTATCATGCTTAAGTTTTTTAAATTCACTATTTAAAAGGGCATGCTCCTTTTTAAATGAATTATACTTTTTGCTAAT
The DNA here is from genome assembly GCA_024322285.1 of Musa beccarii. Taxonomy (NCBI): domain Eukaryota; kingdom Viridiplantae; phylum Streptophyta; class Magnoliopsida; order Zingiberales; family Musaceae; genus Musa; species Musa beccarii. The sequence continues at coordinate 31,597,404 of CM044395.1, read as the reverse complement.
TAATCTTCATTCATCAAATAAATTATAAAAAGCACTCAAAAGTTTATCGAAAGATAAATTTGCATCTAATGAACTGTTTACCTCATCGCCGATTGCCATTAGCGCATAGTTAGTGATCTTCTTGTTGCTTTTCTCTTCATCTTCGGAAGCGCTCGAATCATCCTACGTTGCTTTGAGCGTCTTGTTCTTCTTTGGTTGTTTCTTCTTCACTTGGAGACATTCACTTTTGAAGTGTCCTTGCTTCTTGCATTCGTAGCATATAACTTGTTCTTTCTTGAGTTTAATTTTATTTTTAGAGTCACTTTTAGATTTGTTTCTTCTTATGAATTTTTTGAACTTTCTTGTTAAAAGTGCCAAGTCATCATCATTGTCCTCATCACTTGAACTTTCTTTCAAGTGATCTTCATAAGTTCTTAGTGTCATATCCTTTCTATTCTTTGGAAGATTGTTCTCAAGCTCTTCATGAGCATTGCAAGTCATCTCATAGGTCATTAAAGACCCGATAAGTTATTCGAGTGGGAAATTATTCAAATCCTTGGCCTTTTGAATGGTCGTTACTTTAGGGTCCCAATTATTTGGAAGGAATCTTAATATTTTATTAACAAGTTTAAAATTAAAAAAAATTTTACCAAGAACTTTTAGACCATTGACGACATCCGTAAACTAGGTGTACATGTCTCCAATGGTCTCACTTGGTTTCATCCGAAACAATTCATAACTATGAACTAAAAGATTTATCTTAAACTCCTTTACTCTGCTAGTGCCTTCGTGTGTGATTTTGAGTATGTGCCAAATATCAAAAGCTGTTTCACAATTAGAAACTCGATTGAACTCATTCTTATCTAAAGCGCAAAACAAGACGTTCATTGCCTTGACATTTAAAAAGAAAGTCTTTTTCTCCAACTCATTCCAATCGTTCATTGGAATAGAAGACTTTTGAAAACCATTTTCGACAATATTCCATAACTCAAAATCCATAGAAATTAGAAAAATCTTCATCCTAGTTTTTCAATAGGTGTAATCCGTCCCAATGAACATGGGTGGACGTGTGATTGAATGATCCTCTTGGTTGTCGGCAAATGTCATCTCTCTTAGGTTTTAAACCAAAATGAGAGTGATCTCACTTTGATACCAATTGTTAGGATCAATTCAACACTAAGAGAGGGGGTGGGGGGGGAATTAGTGCAGCGATAAAATTCATGTTTGTGTCGATTTTGAAAAAATCATTCGATTTGAATATTCGTTTAATAAAAATGATATCGATTGTGCTTAAGCTTAAGGAAACTTATAACTGAATAATGGCAGTGATGAAAAGTGTGGAATCGAAATTGTAAGGAGCAAAACAGAAAAGAATAGAATATCGGATTTTTATAGTGATTCAGTCGTCCGACCTACGTCCACTCCCGATTCCTCCTTCATCGAGGTCACCGGCTTCCACTATTGATCTTTCTTCTAGGGTAAAGATCAATCACCCCTTACAGTACTCTTTACAAGCTGCTCACTCTCCTTATACAATCTTCTAACACTTAGACTCGGAGGAGGTGAACTCATAACGTTTACAATAAATTTCACTATAGTCTAAATTCTTTTTATTCAGATCTCTGTGTTGAGTAAGCTGAGAAGTAAGGGGTATTTATAGGCTTCAATTGGCTTCAAAAATAGAGCCAAAAAAGATCACATCTCGGGTTTCCGAGCACTGGCGGTACCATCGTCAATTGACCCTAACACTAGGCGATACCACCGCCCAGTTTGGCGGTACTATCGCCAAACAGAGTCCTGGCTACTGGAACTGGGTGGTACCATCGCCCAGTCTGGCGGTACCATCGCCTAGTAGTTAATAACTGTCTGGCAGTACCACCATCCAAACACATGGGAGACTGAGCCCTGGGTAGTTCCATTGCCCCAGTCTGGCGATGCCACCGCCAGACAAGGTTCGACAACACTGTTTGGGCCATGAATCTAGCCCAAACCTATCCAATTACGAGCCAAGTTGGCCCCTCATAGAGTTAGTGAGATTACTTCTCAAACATAACTCTAATTATGTGCTAATTATGATATTTAAGGCATATACTAAAGAAAACAAGTCTGGTAGGCCAAAATTTCTTCCGGCGAGCTTCTGGTGAACTCCCAACGAACTTCTGATGAACTCTCGGCAATCTTCTAGCGGACTCCTAGCAAGCTCTTAGACTTCATGATGATCTATTTGGCAAGTTCCGATGAGCTTCTTTGGCAAGATCTAATCTTCTCAGCGAGCTCCGACGAACTCCCAACGTTCTTCTCGGCGAACTTCCTACTAGTTATAGGTGCTCTACAAGCTAATCATGCGAGTGATGACACCTGTAACACATTGTATTAATCTCTTTGCTTATGATTACTGGCATTTTCTCATATTATCTGGATGTATATTATGATGTCCTTGGATCTATGCAATGGGAATTAAATCATGATGAGATCACGATAATGAGATTGATTTACCTTTAAACATAGACCTTTAATAATCTTGGTCATAGGTTACTCGAGAGGGATATCGAGATAACCGGACATACTGGTGTGCTGTATACTTATCTATATGATGGAGGTGGTTGGTCTCATAGCTACTCGTGTGGGGACACTAAGGATACAATACAAGTGTTCATTGGAGAATGAGTTCACTTATTGATCCGTTTACAGAATGTTGGATGGCTATTGATACCTCACATCAGACAACGATTCCGTAGTCCTAGTAGTGTATCTGGTCCTTAAACTTGAGACACCAAAGATGCCTTGTATGAGTACTCCATTCTTTGACGTCGGACTTGTAGGTTTGAAAAGTTCCAGACCTAGTACAATAGGTTCTCAAGAATGATAGCCAATTTTACGAAGGCAATTGAGTGTCAATAGAGGATCATCCACTCTCGGTATCATGAGAGGAATATCCCGTGTTTATGCTCAGGAAAATCCCTAGTCAGGGTCATTTGGATAGAGAGAGAAAGAGTTCTCCGGGAGAATCCGATTAGAGTGAGACTCGAGTAGAAATCGTATAGATTTGACAATGCCATGCTCGATATATGGTCTCTAGTATATTAGATGGATGAGAGACTACAAGTATATGGTAATTGAGAACAGAGAGATCTAAAGGATTGAATTTCCCTGTATCGTCTTGTCACGTGGTCATTACGCTCTCTTTGCAAAATCGGTTTAACAGAGTTTGCAGCGCCAACGCTTATAAGGCTCAAGACTTCCCCTTTCCTTACCGATGTGGGATTAAATGCACCTTGCCTACCCCCTCTTGAGGCGCACCCCCTTTGGGGTGCACGGCTGCCTACCCCCTTTGGGGTGCACCCCCACTTGGGGTGCTCGGCATAATACCCCCTCTGGGGTGATCACCATGACATTATTAAGAATCCACCCTGCCTATCCCCTTTAGGGCGCTTGGCGTGACATTCTCCCCCACCCAATCTCGTGACGTCCTCGTCATAAACTAGCCACCCTGTCTACCCCCTCTGGGGCGTTCGGTGTGGACACCCCCTCTGGGGTGATTGGTGAAGGCCAGGGGTTGCTCTGATACCACTTGTCACGTGGCCATTACTCTATCTCTACAAAACCGGCTTAACAGAGTGTGCAGCGCCAATGTTTATAAGGCTCAAGATCTCCCATTTCCTTACCAATGTGGGACTAAATACACCTTGCCTCTCCTCTCTTGGGGCACACCCCCTTTGGGGTGCATGGCTGCCTACCCCCTCTGGGGTGCGCCCCTACCTGGGGTGCTCGGTGTGATACCCCCTCTGGGGTGATCATCGTGACATCCTTGAGAATTCACCCTGCCTACCCTCTTTAGGGCGCTTGGCGTGATAGTTTGGAGATTGTGGCATAATGGCCTAGTACGTTCGTAGTCGATCAGTCGAGTGAATTATTATGGAGATATTAATTCATTGAGTCAGAAAGAGTTTTGATAGGTATGACTCATGGCCAGCTCGATATTGGGCCTAGAGGGTCACACACTTATGGTAGGTATTGCGAAGAGTAGATTGCTCATGTGATGTGTGATTAATTATACACCTACTAGATATGTATATGTATATATATATATATTTGCATATGATGTAGATATATACTAAATATGTATGTGTGTGACACGTTATATTAGGAGACCGAATCAAAAATCCCCTATCTCGATAATATTAAGTCGGTAAACGTGAGGCAATTAGAGTAACTCACATGGCCTTCCATCGTTATAGGTAGGAACTGATTCCCGGTGTAGATTGAGTTAGTCGAGTCCCTCAAGATTCACCTATATCATGATTTGCTCTCTTATCTGCAATGTAGAGATGCCATCGATAACTTGAGGACATAGTATGCTTGGTTGAGTCCCTCGAAGATATAAAATCTTGTAACGATGGTGATGACTTAACCAAACATCATGGTTGGTTGAGTCTCTCGAGGCCATGGTGGTTCGGAGGTCGAATAGGACAGGAATCACAAAGAGTTGTGATCAACAAGAGTTGCCTACCTTTTGGGCTTAGTGTGATTGGTCGAGTCTCTCGAGGTTATACTAAGATGCCGATTGGATCTCGATCCCCACTAGAAGTCTGCCAGAGACTTTTATTTCACGTGCTGAGGGTGTCCCGCTAGAAAAATAATGGGAGCACATCAAGATAGAAGTCCATATCTTGATTATTCTATAAAATCTGCATTTTATTTATTTTTGCTACATCTTTATTTTTAGAAAATATTGCCATTAGACTCTGTGTGGCATACTTGATGCCAATCGCCTCTTTGGTCCAAATTATATGGATTGGCTTCGCAACCTGAGAATCATTCTCATGATGGGGAAAATCGTATATGTCCTTGATATAGTGATGCATATGCCCAAGGAAGAGGCAAGCGAGGATAAGATCACTTGCTACGTGAAGTACACAAATGACTCCATTCTTGCTCAGTGTTACATGTTGGGCTCTATGGCTTCCAAGTTATAGAGACAACATGAAAAGATGGATGTCAGATCCATACTCCTGCATCTCCATAAATTGTTTGAGGAATAAGGAAGAACTCAACGATATGAGATATCGAAGAGTCTCTTCCGTGCTAGGATAATTGAGGGGACATCGGTTTAGAACCATGTCTTTAAGATGATTGAGTGGATAGAGAAACTCATAGGTCTAGAAATGGTCATAGAGGATAACCTATGTGTGGATCTTATGCTTCAGTCCCTACTAGATTCCTTTTCATAATTTTCTATGCTAGTAAGACAAAAAAGAAAAGGAAGATAGAGAAGTCCCTTAAGATGGACAAGGGCAGACTGGGTAAAGCAAAGGTTGCCAAGAAGATCCGAAAAAGGACAAAGACCAGTGCTCCCACTACAGCAAAGACGAGCACTGGATGAGGAATTGCAAGGAGTATATTGCAGAGAAGGCAATACAGAAGCTTAGAGAAGCTTCAGATATACATTCATGATTAGTCTCTATTTGTCAGACATATATGATAACACATGGGTATTGGATACCAACAGTGTTTATCATATTTGTAATTCATTGCAGGTTTTGATAAGACCTAAGGGATTGATGAGAGGCAAGATGGACCTCAAGATATGCAATAAAGCAAGAGTTGCTGCTATTACTATTAGCGAGGTCACCCTACATCTGCGTGGTGGAGCTACTATTGCATTAGATGCATATTATTTTGTTTCCTCTACTATCAAAAATATTATTTCTATTTTATGTTTGACATTGAATGGTTATAAAGTAGTTTTTGAGAACAATAGTTGTTCAATTATTAAGGATGATGAGATCATCATGAGAGGAATATTATATAATGGTTTGATTATATTAGACACTACACACATCATGAATGTAAGTGTGTCCAAGAGGAAATGAAATGAGGTAAACAATGCATACCTATGGTATTGTAGGCTAGGTTATATTTGTTGAATCTCAGATTCTGATGATGAAGTCAATTGATAGGTTATTTGATCTAATTCATATTATTGAGATAAGTGTACAGGATTAACTATGATAGCAAGAAGATATAAAGTAAATTGCTGGAGTCAAGTATGTTGGGAGTTCGAGAGTCCGTCGAAAGTCCGAAGGATCATCGGAAGTATTACCGAAACCAACCGAGAATGAATCGGGGACTTGCCAAAGGTTTTAGAAGTTCGCTGGAAGATCATCGAAAGTTTGCGGAGCTTACCGAGAAGGTTCAGAAGCTTGCTAAAGATTCATCGAACTCGCTATAAAGTCCGAGAGGCTGCTGAGAATCCACCGAAAGAAATCCGAGGGTGTGTCGAAAGTCCACCGGAAGTTCGCCGAAAGATAACTCGATGTTGCCAGTTGTTAATTTACTTAGAATATATTTTCAATTCCGTAGTTAGCATGTAATTAGGGTCAGGATTAAGTGATAATCTAAATTAACCATAATAGGGGCCAATTGGGTCTTATTTGGACTGAATTGGGCCAGATTCAGTGCTGATTCAGGGCCTATTCAGTAGTGTTGGACCAGGTCTGGCGATGGCACCACCAGAGTGGGGTGGTGGCACCGCCCTGGGAATAGGTCCCCAGGTGGTCTGAGCGGTGGTACTGCCCTAGGTAAGCGGTGGTACCGTTGGTAGTTGTTACATGCCAGCGGTAGTATCGCCAGTCCATAGAGTCCAAGGACCCTGTCAGGCAGTGGTACCACCAGACTGGGCAATGGTACTGCCTAGTACACTGACAGAACAGGGTCAACTGGTGGTGATACCGCTAGTGCCAGGAGGTGGTACTGCCAGTACTTGGAAATCTGGGATGTGACTCTTTTTTGCTTTATTTTTTAAGCTAATTGAGTCTATAAATACCTTTATCTTCTCAACTGGTAAAGCAACTTTTGAGAAGTGAAGAAACTGAGTCAAAGCTTTAGAAAAATTATGTTCGATAGCTTGAGTGTTCACCTCCCATTTTTTCTTTGTCAAAATTCTGTAAGAATGTGAACCACTTGTAAAAGTTTATATGAGGGGTGTTTGGTCCTTCTCCTTCAAGAAAATTTAATAGTGGAAGCTGGGAGCCTTATCGGAGGAGGTTTCGGAAATGGACGTAGGTCATTTGACCGAACCACTATACATCGTTGCGCACTACTCTGAATATGTGAGTTTTAATTGTTGCATCTTGTTCTTTACTTAGCTACAAATCCATCAATCTCCTTCTCTCTACTTTCGATAGCATTGACTCGAATCATTCTGCTGGAATCGTTTTCGTTGGATCAAAATTTCTCGTCAAACTATTTCCGAAATCGATTTTAAATTTACGAATTTTATTTACTGCACTAATTCACCCCCCCACTCTTAGTGCCGCTCAAATCCTAACAATTGGTATCAGAGCTTGGTCACTCTCATTTGGTTTAAAACCAAGAGAGATTGCTTATTCCGGCATGCAAGAGAGTCATTCCATTACACATCCGTCTATGTTTAATGGGTCGGATTACACCTATTGGAAGACTCGTATGAAGATTTTTTTTATTTTCATGGATTTTGAACTTTGGAATATCGTTGAAAATGGATTTCAAAAAGCTTCTCTTCCGATGAATGAATGGAATGAATCGGAGAAGAGGATTTTTGCACTTAATGCAAAAGCTATGAATGTCTTGTTTTGCGCACTTAATAAAAATGAGTTTAATCGTATTTTGATTTATGAATCGGCTTTTGATATTTGACATACTCTTGAAATCACTCATGAAGGCACTAGTTGAGTGAAAGAGTCCAAAATCAACCTCTTGGTACATTCTTATGATTTGTTTTAGATAAAACCAAGTGAGTCCATCGGTGACATGTACACCCATTTCACGGATGTCGTTAATGGACTCAAGCAATTGGTAAAGGTTTTTGTAATTTTGAACTTGTAACAAAAATTTAAGATCCCTTCCAAAGAGTTGGGATCCAAAAGTTACGGTCATTCAAGAGGCCAAGGGCCTTAAAAATTTTCCTCTCGAAAAACTCATTAGGTCTTTAATGACCTATGAAATGACATGTCATGCTCATGATGAGCTAGAGGACTCCCTTCCAAAGAACAAGAAGAATATGACATTAAGAACACAAGAAGACCACTTGAAGGAATCTTCAAGTGAGAGGACCATGATGATGAACTTCCACTCTTAACTCAGAAATTTAAAAAATTTATAAGATAGAAAAATTTAAAAATGGCACTAAAAATAAACTTGAACCCAAAAAGGACCAAGTTATATGTTACGAATACAAGAAGCCGAGACACTTTAAAAGTGAATGCTCCCAAGCCAAGAAGAAGCAACCAAAGAGGAAGAAAGCTCTAAAGGCAACATGGGACGACTCAAGTGGCTTTGAAGTTAAAGAAGCAATCAACAAAGAAGAGGCCAACTTCGCGCTAAACGCTTTAGGAGATGAGGTATGTGAGTTATTTAATGAAGATTTATCTTTCGACGAACTTTCAATCGCTTTTCATGAATTATTTGATGAGTGTAGCGCTATTAGTAAGAAGTTTAATTTATTGAAAAGGGAGCATGTTATCTTACTAGATAAACTTGAAAGTTTTGAACTCGATACTCCTTCTTTACCCCCATGCTCTAAGTGTGAACACTTAGAGACAATAAAAAATGAGAACTTGCTACTTAAAGAGATCCTAAACAAGTTTAAGGTCGGTAGCAAGGGCTTAGACATGATCTTTGCAAACAAGGGTCACGTCGAAAAAAGAAGTGGCATTGGATTTATGAGTAGATCTCATTGAACTCTAACCATCTTTATTAAAGGACCCACACTACATGTATCATTCCATTTGAAATGCAACTTTTATTGCAAATCTGGACATATTGCCTACAAATGCCCATATAAGAAACATAGCCCACAAAGGTTAATATAGGTTTATAAAGGAACGATAAAGAACTCAATGAACAATGACAAGTTTAGTAGATCAATTTATGAGGCACCCAAGTTCAAATAGGTACCTAAAAACCATCCTCTTTTGTAGACACATTCACCCACACAAGCTAGGAGAGGGTAGTAATACAATTCTTGATCGTTATCAAGCTCACTAGCTCGAGTAATAAAAGATCCTTGAGTGTTATACATTGTTTGGTTATGCACCATAACTTCCATTAAGTCTCTTGAAAATTGATTTTGGTAAAAACATTTGTGTCATTTTGCAACTTGAAATCCTTCTTTTGAAACGATGTGGTTTTAATGAATACTAGGTTTTTATATATTTTCCTTGAATATTACTATGAAAAGTCAATCACTATAGTTGCATTCTCTACTCAAAATCTACAAATTGACTCATTTGAAGAATCTCGTATGTAATGTTAATGATGAATTTAGAGTTGATTCCTCAAAATGATTTCAAATTCTTGGAATCACAACTCTATTAAATTTATGACTTATTGTGCATAAATGGCTTAAAAGCACTTGATGACTTGATTCTCCTGATGCATGTATCATGCTCTCGTTTGATGATTCACATCGATAGTTTCAAGTGTAATATATTCTCCTTGAAATATCTTTCGGATATAATTCTAATGATGTATGCTTTGAATCGTATTTGACAATCTTTTACCTATTTTAAATTTATATATGATGAGTGATGCAATGAGTCGATAATTCATGACATAAAAATTGCTTCCCTTGACCTTTATATCTCGGATGTTTAATATGATGAAGACATCTTTTGGTTAAGCATTATTTTCTTCATGATTTTACAAATTGATCATTGTCGGTTTTGGTACGCAAGTCCTTGTAGCTTTCACAAATCACCTCTCATTCATCAGTTGAAATTTCTTATGTTTAAGATATCATTCTCTCTTGATCCACTTGATGAGATAGTTTTCGATGCCTCTTGATTACAATACTCTATAATAATTATATAAATAATTTGATGAGTCATTGTATGATTAACATAAGATTGGAAGTGATACAAAATATCATTCTATTTTAATCAAACACATGATGATCAAATTAGACATTTATAAGATAAATAAAAAAACAAAGCAAATTGATAAAAAACAAGGTGTTGCAGGCCCCCTAAAAATGTCTAAGTCAGGGTGCCAGTGATGGCATCGCTAGGACTGGCATTAGCACCGCCTGAGCATTCTATTCCCAAGCGGTGGCATCGCTCAGTTGGTAGTGGCACCGCCCGAGAGCCCCCTTATATAAAGGGGAGTTAGGGTCAGTGGTGGAACCGCCCCTAACACTTAAGGCTGCCCCCAAAAACACCTCTCCTCCTCTCTAAACTTCATCTTCTCTCTCAAGAAGACCAAGAGAGAGTTCCATCTTGGATCAATATCTCTATTTATCAAGAAATCTCATCTAAGGTAACATTTGACACTCCCTCTTTGATTTCTCAATACATGGCTTATTGTTCAAAATTTTCTTGTTCTATCATCATGTTTAGATAAATGGCTCATAAGAGATCATCTGGGGACAAAGGGAAGAGGAGAGAAGGAGAGCCATATGATCCATCCCTTTTTAGCTCTAATGAAATAGCCCTTAGGTACCCTAGCTTTGAAGCAAGAACCGTGCATAAGGGAAAACATGTTGATTTAAGTGAACTAGGATACTTAGAGCCCATTAGGTGGTTTGTCGATTTGGATGTCTTGCCCATTTTACAAATCAATGAACCAATTTATCCTAGATTAGTTAGGTTGCTTTACGCTAATTTTAGCTTAGATGATGATGATAACATGTCAACCTACCTTTTAGGAAATCAAATTCCAATTACGGACAACAAAATATGTGACCTAATTGGAATCTTCAAAAAAGATAGGGGTTATTACTTTAGAGGACAGTGGGATATGGATGCAATCGGAGTAATCTACTCTGAGGAATTAGGGATCATTTTTGGAAATCCAAACATAGCCATAGTCCCTAAAAGCTGTGAGCATTTGTTACCTTTTAGTTCTAAAATTCTCCATCACATCATCATAAGCATCATAATTCCTAAACAGTATCACCATGATGAGATTAGTCAAATGGAGTTAGGTACCATATACTAGATAATGACCGAGCAAAATAATTATTTTGGATACCTGTTCCAGCAAAATATAATAGAATTAGTGTCTAAAGGCTTAATGTTACCATATGAGAGGTTAATCACTAGAATACTACATGCATATAATATTAGAATACCACCCGATGAAGAGGTAATAAAAATAGATAGATACAATACCATAAATAAAAATCTACTTAAGAGACTAAGGTGCACATTGAGGAATGAAATTTGGACTAGACAACCTAGAAGGATTGATCCAGCTCCCCCTCTAGTGGAAGAACCTGAAACACCAGTTTTTAGGAGTAATGATCCTCCTCCTCCTAGTCCCTTTGATGCAGCACCATCAGAACCAGCTCTTGCTCCATCTTCTGAAGATCCGATCATGATAGAGATAAATCAAATTAAATCATAGAAAGCTAAAATTTTGAGTAAAGTATGACAAATGAATCGAAAGTTAGATCACTTGTATAGGCACTTTAGTATTCCACCTGAGGAATAATTGTTGTAATGAAACTTTTGACTTTTGTTCTGTAAACCTCTATGCTATTTTGGTATACTTTTGAAATTTCATATGAGATTGTCCTGCTACATGAAGATGTTGTATGTTCCTTTTCAAAAATTTTCAAATTCGGTTTTTATAATCTTAACTTATTATTTTTGGATTTTGGATGACATCTTTATGATATCATATTTTTGAATGGAGCTATCACATTTATCCTTCGATCGTAATATTTTGATTCTCCTCCTTCTTTGATTGATGAATTTTGAGTTATCTCATGCCCTTCAATGATGTGGTAAACTTGGTTTTATACTCCCTTTACCTCTATTGGATGATTAAATGGATTTCATGACTTTCGTATCATTTGAAGCTTGACATATGCAACTTAATGTTATGAACCTTGCTTAAAAGATTAGGCTCTCAAGTGTTTATTATACTCTCTTCGGACTTTATTCATGTGCTAATCTCTAAGTCTTGTGCTTTTATGATTTGATAATTTATCTTCCATCTTATGAATTCTTATAAGAATGCCATGTTGAATCCTTCTTTATAAAATTTTTTATGCTAATGTGCTTCACTTCATGAATTCATAAATGCAAAGTTAAACTTCTTCATGAATTTTGATATATATATATATATATATGTATATGTGTGTATATATATATATATATATCTCTCTCTCTCACATATTTTTTTTGAATAAATGACATGAAGCTCTTGATACTATGTTTGATAAAAAATTTGGCTTCAATAATGTATCTTTCCGCTTTACAATTTTATGCTTGAATTTTCAATCAAAGTTGAGTCTTGAATTTTTTTCGTGTATGAATCTTTTATAAGCACTTAGAAATCCTTATGCTTTTTGGCTTCAATAATTATTTTTTGGATTTCATAGACATGAATAAAAATGATCAAATCATTCTTCAGGTTTATCCATCTGATGACATATTTTGCATAATGTTCAACTCATTTTCTAAGCAAAGTTTAGCCTTATGTATCGTATATGCTTGATGACTACCTTTACAATCTTTAATATGTTTGATAAATGACTAGTATCATGATGCCTTATGATGACTGACTTCACCTCTTTTTTATTGATGACAAAGGGGGAGAAGAATATGGTAAAATTAAATTGATGACTTGTTAAATACCCTATATGAGCAAAATAAATTGGTGACTTGATAAACATCTTGCATGTTATTGGGATCTAGAGCGGCAATTTGATTCAAACTTGGAGCAAAAAAACCTCCCATCCCGGGTCTACCGGGTTCTGGCAGTACCACCGCTAGTCTGACTCTGACATTGGGTTGTACCATCACTTAGTCCGCAAGACCACACCGACACACCGACACGATCGATTAGTCTTTGGGTGGTACCACCGCCCGAAGCTATCGCTTGGGCACTCGCCGTGCCACTCATGGGAGACTAAACCTAGGCGGTACCACCACCCCAGTCTGGCGATACCACCGCCAGACAAGGTTCAACAACCATGTTTAGGCCTTTCATCCGGCCCAAACTTGTTCAGGTATGAGCCCAACTAGCCCCCAATTTGGTTGACCCAATTACAACCCAATTAGATCTAATCCTACTTTGATCTAGACAATTATTATTTCAATGTGACTCAAAATGTCACCCGACATGTCATTGGCCTATCGGCGCTTCGTCCGACACTTCGCACATCGTCCTCTCTTGCGGCTTGTTGCCTAATCAACAGTTGACCTCCGCAGCCTCGATCTTCTTGGCGCAACTTCGCTCTTCTTGGCCCAATACTCGATTTCATTGTCCAAAGCCTTCTGCCGATCGTCAACCAGACCTCCGGCTCGACGTCCAATATCCTAACGTGATTTCCTTCGGCGCAACACTGATTCATCCTACGTTAATTGTTTAATCCTGATCGAGAGTAGACCTGCGTATCTCAAAACGTAGTTAGATCATAAATCACTCTTAATTAGTTTTATCATCAAAATCCGAGATTCAACAATCTCTCCCTTTTTGATGATGATAACTAATTGATAACGGAGTTAACCTTAACTCCCCGGAGTTTAAACAAACTCCCCCTATCAATATGCCATATTGATAGGACCCTTAGATTTCAACAAATCCAAGTAACATGTCATTTAAAAACATCAAATCATCATGCAAATATATAAAATCTTCAATTCAATGCATGAAGTCATCAATGTACTTCTCGCCCTATGTCATCAACAAAAAGGAGAAGTAGCATCTAGCTATATTTAAAGATAAGCAAGTTTTTGCAACATGAAGCTAGATTTTCATCACTTAAACATGCAAGCTAAATTTTCATTACAATATACAAAATAGAAGTGTGGTAAGTGTAAGATTGCAAATTTTCTAAGTTTTGCACTTTTTACTTCGTTTGATAGCAAGATCTTTCTTCTCTTTTTGAGGAGTGCAAGCTTACAAGTTTTGCTTCCTTTGTATGCTAGCAAAGATAGCAATTTCTTCTCCCCCTTTGTCATTGTCAAAAAGAAGGGAGGAAGCAATGATATAAAAATTTTCTTTACACAAAAAATTGCATCAATAAAAATATACATCAATTTTTCAATCATCACATGATGTATACAACCAAAAATCATGATACATAAAAACATATCATTCTCATAGATCAAGTCATGATTCTTTGATTCATTATAAAGCAAATTTCTTTTATATCAATTTTTCAATTTATGATAAGATACAATCAATAAAAAAGAATCATGATATAAAAACATATCAATATCAAAGGCTCAAAATATTTCAATCACGAGTCATACAAGCCATAAAGAAATCATGTCATGAACACCTAAAGACATCTTAAGTTATCACATTAGAAAGATATTTCAAAAATATGTATCGCAATCGTAAATATTGATAAGTGATTCATTTGAATGTATCATTTCATTTGTAAAACAATCAAATGAGAATATGATTCATGCGTAAGGAACATCAAGTCATCAAGATCAAAAGAAAATTTCGAGTTTCAAATCAAGATCATCAATTCATGTATTCAAACTATCAATGCTTAATAAGTTAAAATTCCAACAAAATAAAGATGTGAATCCAAAAGTTTAGAAGTCGTGAATCATTTTGAAAGATCTCATTCAATTCATCAACTCCAAACTTATCATCAAAATCACATTCAAGAGTAAGAGGCAAAGTTTATCATAAAAACCATCAAGACGAAACACATCAAGCATAAGACATCATGATAGTACTCTTTGTCATTCTTATGTATTTCGTATGATGCAAATTGATTTCATATGAGCATGATCAAATTTCTTTTATACGAAAACCATTATCTTATAAATTTGAGATAAGGTTTCGTTAAAGCCATCAAGACCAAGCGCATAAAACATAAATCATCATGATAGTGTATTTTCTCATTTTATGTGTTTCATTTTGAGTAAGCATATTCAGATTTTCACACAAAAGCCAAGAATCATATAAATTTGAAAATTAATTTTCATCATGAAAACCATCAAGTACATAATCATGGATTAATCCTATTAAACATAATCATGCTAATTAACTTTTGTGTCAAATCATGGATCAAAATTCGATACAAAAATCATAACTAAGCAATCATCATTCATAATTTTTTACTTTTCAAAAATACTAGAAGGAAAAGCATAGTATAATTTTTAAAAATAATTTCTTATTTCCAAAAACATAAGAAAAGCATGAGAAAAAAAAATTCCTACTAACTAAGTTAAGCACTCAAGAAAAACTTCATGTAATTTCAAAATAAGTTAAAAGCAACTTGGGTGAGTTTTTTACCTCATTGTCGAAAACCGTCAAAGTGCCATATGTCTCTTCTTTACTTGATTTTTCTTGGTGAGCCTTCTTCTTCTTTGGCTTCTTTCTTCATTCAAGTTCATTTTTTATTTTAAATTTTTATTTAATGAGCTTATTAAATTTTGGTGTTCGGAGTTCAAGTTCATCATTGTCCTCATCACTTATTACTCAAGTGGTATTTATTTGTCCGAAATTTCAAATCATTCCTGTTCTTTGGAAGGTGGTTCAAATGTTCATCATGTCCAACATGTTCCAAGAGTGTCATTTCATAGGTCATCAAAGACCCAATTAGTTCTTTAATAGGCAAATCATTTAAATATTTAGCTTCTTGTATAGCGATTATTTTAGAATCCCAATTTTTCGAAAGCAAACCTAAAATCTTGTTAACAAGTTCAAAATTCAAAAAATATTCACCAAGTGTTCTTAGACTATTGATGACATCCGAGAAACGGGAGAACATATCATCGATAGTCTCGCTTGGATTCGAAAATCCTCAAAATCTTGCATCAAAATATTAACTTTTGAGTCTTTGACTCTACTTGTTCCCTCGTGTATGATTTCGAGTGTGTGCCAAATATCAAAAGCCGTTTCGTACGTAGAAATCCGATTGAACTCATTTTTGCCCAAAGCGCAAAATAAGGCATTCATAGCCTTTGCATTTAAAGAAAAAGATTTTCTCTCCAAATCCGACCATTCGTTTATCGGTTTAGAGGGAAGTTGAAAATCATTTTTAACAATATTCCATAAATCCAAATTCATAGAAATCAAGAAAACTCTCATTCGAGTTTTCCAATAAGTGTAGTCCAAATCATTAAACAATGGAGGACGAACAATTGAAAAACCCTCTTGAAAATCGTGAAGAGTCATTTCTCACGGGTGTAAATCCGAAAGAGAAATAACAAGGCTTCGATACCATTTGTTGGGATCTAGAGTGGCACTAAGAGGGGGGGGGTGAATTAGTGCAACGGTTTAACACGTTAAATTTCGACGATTAACGAAACAAGCTTTTGAAAATTTCGTATGATTAAAATATATTTCGATGAAAGCCAATTGGAAACGTATTGAACTTGAAAGCATTTAGAGAAGATAAAATGGAATAGCAAGAGAAGATGATTTATAAAAATGTAAATAACAATAATAGAAATGCAAACCCATTTTTTTAGTGGTTCGGTCATACAACCTACGTTTACTCCCGATTCCTCTTCTCTTAAGGCCACCAGCTTTCCACTAGCTATCCTCCTTCCAACGGGCGAGGACAAGTTCCCTTACAGCGCTCTCTCCTTTTGACGAGCTTAGGAGATAACCCTTACAAGCATTCTCTCCTCTCTTTTAACTTAAATACAAGTGAAGTCTAGAGGAGGGGATTTCTAGAAAGAATTCTACAGTGATTTCTTTCTTTCAAAGTGTATGTGCTTGTGTGTTCTAACTAGGGATGGGAGGGGTTTTTATAGGCTCCAATTTGATTCAAACATAGAGCCAAAAAACATTCCATCCCGGGTCTGCCATGTTCTAACGGTACCATCACCTATCACTGGTGATACCACCGTCATCATGGCGATACCATCGTCGGCCGACTCGACACCGGCAAGTACCACCGCTCAGTCTGGTGGTACCACCACCTGACACACTAACACGGTCAGTGTACTGGGCGGTACCACCGCCCAGCCATCGGTGCCATCGCCCGAGCACTCTACCCCAGGGCGGTACCACCACCTAGTCTGGGCGATACCACCGCCCAAACCTCCTGGGAGACTGAACCCAGGCGGTACCACTGCCAAACAGGGTTCAGCAACCATGTTTGGGCCTTTCATCCGGCCCAAACCTGTCCGGGTATGGGCCCAACTAGCCTCCAACTGGGTTGACCCAATTACAACTTAATTAGACCTAATCCTACTTTGATCTAGACAATTATTATTACAGCGCGAATCAAAATATTGCCTGGCACGTCATTGGCCTATCGATGCTTCATCCGAAACTTCGGCACATCGTACTTTCTTGCGGCTTGTTGCCCAATCAGCAGTTGACCTCCGTAACCCCAATCTCTTTGGCGCAGCTCCGCTCTTCTTGGCCCGATGCTCGATTTCATTGTCCGAAGCCTTCTGCCGATCATCAACCAGACCTCCGGCTCGACATGCAATATCCTAACGTGATTTCGTCCGATGCAATGCTAATTTATCCTGTGTCAATTGTTTAATCCTGATCGAGAGCAGACCTGCATATCTCAAAACGTAATTAGATCATAAATCACTCTCAATTAGTTTCATCATCAAAATCCGAGATTCAACACATGTATCAAGAAGAAATGAATGACTTATATGTATCGTATCGCAATGTATCACATATATTGCAATGTATCTCAAATGCTTAAAATGTAAATTTTTGAGAGATCGTTATCATATCATGTTTAAAAATTAGTTTCTTTCATTGATATGATAAGTTATCATTTCATTTGATAGTACATCGTAAAATGATATCATACCTTGCATGTGTGCATTTTATATTAATATCATATGATTCTTGTTGTATTTTAATTTATAATTGGTATCATTTATCGAAGTAATAAATGTCTATCATCATTTGACTTGAAATTGAGTGTCATACCTTGACATTGTTTTTAAAATATAAAAAATATAAAGTTTCGTATTTATAAATGAAAGCTCATGCTTGTTGAGCATGATGATAAGTTCAACGGATAAAATTTATCGGTTTTAGCTTGAATTCAAGGAGATTGAATTCAAGTATTTTTACTTCTCATAATATAACATATAGATAGGGGGAGTTAAGGTTAACTCTGTCATCAATTGATTGTCATCATAAAAAAGGGGAAGATTATTGAATCTCAGATTTTGATGATGAAGTCAATTGATAGGTTATTTGATCTAATCCATATTATTGAGATAAATGTGCAGGATTAACTATAATAGTAAGAAGATAAAACAAATTGCTGGAGTCAAGTACGTTGGGAGTTCGAGAGTCCACCGAAAGTCTAAAGGATCGTCGGAAGTGCTGCTAGAACCAGCCGAGAATAAATTTGGGACTTGCTGAAGGTTTCAAAAGTTTATCAAAAGATTATCAGAGGTTCATGGAGCTCATCGAGAAGGTTCAGAAGCTTGCCAAAGATTCGTCGAACTCGCCATAAAGTCTGGGAGGTTGTTGAGAATCCACCGGAAGAAATCCGAGGGTGTGTCGGAAGTCCGCCAAAAGTTCACCAGAAAGCTCGTCGGAAGATGACCCAACATTACCGGTTGTTAATTTGCTTAGAATATATTTTCAATTCCGTAGTTAGCATGTAATTAGGGTCAGGATTAAGTAATAATCTAGATTAACCCTAATAAGGGCTAACTAGGCCTTATTTGGACTGAATTAGGTCGGATTCAGGGCTTATTCAGTAGTGTTGGACTAGGTCTGGCGATGGCACCACCAGACTGGATCCCCAGGTAGTCTAGGCAGTGGTACCACCCCAGGTCAATGGTGGTACTGTTGACAGTATTACCTGCCAACAGTGGTACCGCCAGTCCATAGAGTCTGAGGACCCTGTCAGGTGGTGGTACCGCCAGACTGGACGATGGTACCACCCAGTACACTGACAGAACAAAGTCAACTGGCAATAGTATCGCCATTGCTAGGTGGTGGTATCACCAGTACTCGGAAATCCGGGATGTGACTCTTTTTGGCTCTATTTTTGAAGTCAATTAAGTCTATAAATACCCCTCTCTTCTTAGTTGGTAAAGCATCTTTTGAGAAGTGAAAAAACTGAGTCAAAGCTTTAGAAAAATTATGTTTGATAGGTTGAGTGTTCGCCTCCTACTTTTTCTTTGTCAAAATTCTGTAAGAGTGTGAACCACTTGTAAAAGTTTGTAAGAGGGGTGCTTGGTCCTTCCTCTTCAAGAAGATTTGATAGTGGAAGTTGGGAGCCTCATCGGAGGAGGTTTCGGAAGTGGATAGAGGTCATTTGACCAAACCACTATACATCGCTGCGTACTACTTTGAATGTGCGAGTTTTAATTATTGTATCTCGTTCTTTACTTAGCTGCAAATCCATCGATCTTCTTCTCTCTACTTTCGATAGCATTCACTCGAATCATTCTACTGGAATCATTTTCGTTGGATTAAAATTTCTTGTCTAATAACTATTTTTGAAATTGATTTCAAATTTATAGGTTTTATCCATTGTACTAATTCACCAACCCCCCACCCCCTCTCTTAGTGCCGCTCAGATCCTAATAATATCTATGGGGGAAGGATTCAAAAGTTACTAACAGATGAATACCTAGATCCATTTGACTATGAGTCATATGCGACTTGCGAACCTTGCCTTCATGAAAAGATGACCAACTCTCTATTTAGTGGAACTGGAGAGAGAGCTACTAAGTTGTTGGAACTCATACGTAGTGATGTATGTGGTCCCATGTCAACTGAAGCTATAAGTGGTTATTCCTACTTCATTATTTTCATTAACGATTTCTTTATGTATAGACACATGAACTTGAAGAAGTACAAGTCCGAAGCCTTCGAGAAATTCAGGGAGTATAAGAATGAAGTAGAGGTTCAGATTGGAAAGAGTATCAAGACTCTTCGATCAGATCAAGGAGGTGAGTACTTGAGTACAGAGTTCACTCAGTTCCTCAAGGACCATAAGATTTTGTCCCAATGGACACCTCCTTATACACTCTAGCTTAATGGTGTATTTGAAAGGAGGAATCACATACTGTTAGACATAGTGTAGTCTATGATGAGTTTCATCGCCCTACCCGTCTCATTCTGGAGATAAGCCATGAGAGTCCATAGCTTATCTTTTGAATAGAGTTCCAACTAAGTTATTCTGGATATATGCCCTAGAGTCCATAGCTTATCTTCTGAATAGAGTTCCAACTAAGTCGGTAGTGTCTACACCATATGAGATATGGAAAGGGAAACCCGATCTTAAGGTTGTTAAGATTTGGGATTGCACTGCCCTCGTTAAGAGACACAACCTCGATAAGTTGAAATCTTGGACGGAATGATGCAAGTTCATGGGATATCCAAGGAAACTTGTAGACATTATTTCTATCACCTCGAGGACCAATAGGTCTGTGTAGCCAAGAGAGTAGTGTTTCTTAAGAAGGAACACATTCTTGGTGGAGATAGTGGGAGCGTGATAGAGTTGAGCGAGGTTGGAGAACCTAGCTCAAGCACCATTCCACTGACAGAGTTTGTTCAGGTACCTAGCACACAAGTTTTGACTTTACATAGGTCCGATAGAGTATCTTATCCTCCTTAGAGATATGTAGGATATATCAGAGGAGAGGATGTTGAAGATATTGATCCTCAGACCTATGAGGAGCTTGTTACGAGTATAGACTCCGGAAAGTGGCAAGAAGTCATGAATTCAAAGATGGATTCTATGTACTCTAACAAGGTTTGGAATCTGGTTGATGCATCTAAGGGTATCATACCCATTAGCTGCAAGTGGATCCTCAAGAAGATCAGAGTAGATGGAAAGGTAGAGACCTATAAAATAAGGCTAGTGGCTAAGGGGTCTCGTCAAAGCTAAGGTGTTGACTATGACGAAACCTTCTCACCCATAGTCATACTAAAATTCATCTGGATTCTATTGGCTATTGTAGCACACCTTGATTATGAGATCTGATAGATGGACATAAAAATTACATTCCTCAATAGCAACCTTGAGGAGGAGGCGTATATGATATAACCGAGGAATTCGTGTCCAAGGATAGTCCAAATAAGGTGTGTAGGTTGCTTAGATTCATTTATGGATTAAAACAAGCTTCCCAAAGTTGGAATATAAGATTTGATGAAGCGATCAGATCTTATGAGTTCGTTAAGAATGAAAAGAGCCTTGTGTGTATAGGAAGGTAAGTGGGAGCGATATCACCTTTTTGGTGCTGCATGTGGATGACATCCTGATCATTGTGAATGATGTAAGAATGCTCTCCATAATAAAGGCTTGGCTATTTAGACACTTTTCCATAAAGGACTTAGGGGAAGTATCCTACATATTGGGGATTCAGATCTATAAAGATAGATCCAAGAGGATACTTGGCTTGTCCCAGTCCAAGTACATAGACACTATTGTCAAAAGGTTTGGCATGAAAAATTTCAAGAGATGTCTTATACTGATGAGAGATAGGCTATCATTTTCCATGAGAATGTCCCTAAAGACTCTTGAAGAAAGGGCACACATAGATAGTATACCTTATGCCTCAGCGCTAAGGTTTATCATGTATGCTATGCTATGTACCAGGCTTGATATAGCGAATACTTCGAGTGTCACGAGCTAGTATCAGGCGGATCCAGACTTGGAGCATTGGAAAGCAGTAAAGTGTATCCTTAAGTACTTGAGAAGGACTAAGAATCTTTTATTGGTATATGGAGAAAGTAGCTTAAGGATTGAGGGCTAGACAAACTCGAGCTTCCAGTTCGATATCGATGATAGCAAATCTAATTCAGGGTATATATTCACTCTGAATGGAGGAGTAATATGTTGGAAGAATTCCAAACAAGACACTACTATTGATTCAACCACAGAGAGGCGGAGTACATTGCTGTGATAGAGGTAGCAGAGGAGGGAGTTTGAATGAAGAAGTTCATCATAGATCTGGGAGTCATGCCGAGTAGCGAGTATTAGTTATAGGTGCCTTACAAGCCAGTCACGTGAGTGATGGCACCTGTGTCACGTTGCGTCGATCTTTTTACTTATTATTACTATCATTTTCTCATATTATTTGGATGAATATTGTGATGTCCTTGGATCTGTGCAATGGGTGCAGATATGAGATATCTATAGAGCCTCTAGTTTGGATCCTATAGATAAGATCCAATTGGATGATTGGAAGAGATCCAATTGGATAATTTGATAAGATCTAGTTGGATGATTGGATAAGATCCAAATAGATAAAGATCTAATTGGATAATTGAATAGAGATCAAATGTGAACATGATTCATTAAGGATAAGCTTCATGCACCTCTATAAATAGAAGGAACTTCTTGGTTCATAGGCTAGAGCTATTGGTAGTCGTCCCTTCTATTCTCCTTAGCCTCCTCTCCTCCTTCTTAGCTCTCACAGCCTTGTGGTGCACGTGGAGAGAGAGATCCCACGGTGATCTGAGGAGCGTCGTCGCTATGTCCACTATGTGGATTACAACTAGAGAGGAGTACGCTAGTGCTCCTTCATCCTCTTCATTGGATCTAGAAATTTTAGGGATATATGATCTCCCTAGGTAACACTTCTAACATGATACGTGCGGTTTTTCGGATTTATGATTTTTTCATGCACCAACCATCGTATAATGACCAAATACTTAACTATGGAAAATCTGGTCTTGTTTTTGTTTTCCGCTTCATATGAGATGTCGATTCGTGATTTCCCAATAACGAGGAGCTGATTCCCTTATATTATGACAACTATAGGGTGATTACTCAATGAGGAAAATTGGGTCTCATCAGAAGTGTTCTAAAGTGGTTCCAACTTATTAGAGAGATTGTGGCCCGAAGAGATGTAATAGTGGAAAGAGTTTCATCCAAAAATAACATTACAGATCCATTAACAAAGTTATTGACTCAGATTGTCTTTGAGCATCACAAAGGTCTGATGGGGATCAGACACGTAGGTGATTGGCTTTAAGTCAAGTGAAAGATTACTAGTTATAGGTGCTCTATAAGCCAATCATGTGAGTAATGGCACCTGTAACACACTGCGTCAATCTCTTTGCTTATGATTACTGGCATTTTCTCACATTATGTGGATGTATATTGTGATGTCCTTGGATCTGTGCAATAGGAATCAGATCGTGATGAGATCACGATAATGAGACCGATTCACTTTTAAACACAAACCCTTAATAATCCTGGTCATAGGTTACTCGAGAGAAACATCAAGATAATTGGACAGACTAGTGTGCTGTATACCCATCCATATGATGGAGGTGGCTGATCTCATAGCTACTCATGTGGGGACACTAAGGATACAGTACAGGTGCTCATTGGAGAATTAGTTCACTGATTGATCTGCTTACGAAATGCTGGATGGTTATTGATATCTCACGTTAGATAACAATTCTGTAGTCCCAGTAATATATCTAATCCTTAGACTTGAGACACTAAAGATGTCTTGTATGAGTACTTCATTCTTTGATGCCGAACTTATAGGTTTAGAAAGTTCTAGATCTGGTACAATAGGTTCTCGGGAATGGTAGCCAACTTTATAAAGGCAATTGAGTATCAATAGAGGATCATCCACTCTCGGTATCATGAGAGGAATATCTCATGTGTTCTTGCTCAGGCAAATCCCTGGCTAGGGTCATTCGGATTGACAAAGAAAGAGTTCCCCTGGAGAATCCAATTAGAGTGAGACTCAAGTAGAAACTGTATGGGTTTGACAGCACCATGCCTGTTACATAGTCTCTGGGATATTAGATGGATGAGGGACTGTAGGTACATGGTAACTGAGAACAGATAGGTCCAAAGGATTGGATTCCCTTGTATCATCTTGGGACTGCGGCGTAGTGGCCTAGTACATCCGCAATCGATGAGTTGAATGAATTATTATGGAGATAATAATTCACTAAGTCAAAAGGAGTTCTGATATATATGACTCACGGCCAGCTCGATATTAGGCCTAGAGGGTCACACACATATGGTAGGTATTTCAAAGAGTAGAGGTTCGGATATGAGATATTCGCCAGAGCTCCTATCTTATTGGGTATCCAATAAGCTCCTAAATTATTGGATCCCATGGATGAGATCCAATGAGAGCTAATAAGAGATTATTGGGTAGAGACTTACTAATCTAAAAGGCTTGGGTAATTGGATGGACATCCAATACCCAATAGGACATGATCCATTAAGGTTGACAATGGGGCCTTTATAAATAGGAGGGAACTAAAGGTCCATAGGCTAGGGCTATAGGGTCTCAAATTTTGATAATGAAACTAATTGATTATGGT
Source organism: Musa beccarii (assembly GCA_024322285.1). Classification (NCBI taxonomy): domain Eukaryota; kingdom Viridiplantae; phylum Streptophyta; class Magnoliopsida; order Zingiberales; family Musaceae; genus Musa; species Musa beccarii. Next base: position 31,573,212 of record CM044395.1, on the reverse strand, counting down.
TTATTGTCTAACTACATTTTGAGTGATGCTGGTCTACTCTCGATCAGGATTAGACAGTTGACGCAAGAGGAATTGACGTTGCGTCGGAAGAAATTACGTTAGGATATTGGATAATCGGTAGAAGACTTCGGACATCGAGCATCGGGCTAAGAAGAGCGGAGTTGTGCCAAGTAGATCGGGACTACGGAGGTTAGTTGCCGATTGGGCAATAGGCCACAAGAGAGGACGATGTGTCGAAGTGTCGAACGAAGCGCCGATAAGCCAATGATGTGCCGGGTAATAGAATGTCAATTCGTATTGTAATAATTATCTAGATTAAAGTAGAGTTTTGGCTTATGTATAGGATTAACTACGATAACGATGAAGACATAAAGCGAAACAAAGTGCCGGAGTCAAGTGCGATAGATCGTTGGGAGTTCAAGAGTTCGACGGAAGTTCGAAGATTCATCGGAGATCGCCGAGAAAGATCGGAGCTTACCGAAGAAGCTCGTCGGAACTCGCCAAGATCATCGTGAAGTCCAGAAGCTTGCGGGGAGTCTGCAGAATGGTATCCAAGGGTTCATCGAAAGACCGTTGGAAGTTCGCTGGAAGCTCATCAGAGAAAGAAGTCTTGACTTGCGGACTTTGTAATAGCTTAAGAATATCTTTAATTTTGTAGTTAGCACATAACTAGGGTTAGGATTAGGTGTTAATCCTTTAACCACAAGGGCCAACTAGGCCTGCACTGAAGATTTGGCCGACCGAAGTTTAAGGCCAACCAGAGTCGGACACTCGCCTGGCAATGGCACCACCAGACTAGGGCAGTGGCACCGTCCAGGTCCAGCTTCCCAGGTAGTCTGGGGTAGTGGTACCGCCCAGACTACGCAGTGGTATCGACTTGGGGCAGAGTGCCCGGGCAGTGGTACCGCCCAATACACTGATCGTGTCAGTGTTCAGGTGATGGCACCACTGGTTGGGTGGTGGTACTGCCTAGTACACTGACCGTGTCAGTGTGTCAAGCGGTGGTACCGCCAGACTGAGCGATGGTATTGCCCAATGTCAGAGTCAGACTAGCAATCGTATTGCCAGAACCCGGTAGACCCAAGATGGGATATTTTTTGGCTCCAAGTTTGAATCAAATTGGAGCCTATAAAAATCCCTCCCATCCCTGGTTAGAAGATACAAGCACACTGAACCTAAAAGTAGGAAAACTTTGTTAAAATCTTTTCTCTCCTCTAGTCTTCACTTGTATTCAAAGAGAGGAGTGTTTTAGTGCTTGTAAGGGTTACCTCCTAAGCCCGTCAAAAGGAGACTGCTGTAAGGGAGTTGGTCCTCGCCCATTGGAAGGAGGATAGCTAGTGAAAAAGCCGGAGGCCTCAAGAGAAGAGGAATCGGGAGTGGACGTAGGTCGTATGACCGAACCACTATAAAAATTAGTTTACATTTACCTTATTTCTTTTTATCTTTCTGTAAACCTATTTCCTTTACTAGTTCACTGCCATCTTTCTTCTCTTAATGCTTTCAAGCTAAACACATTTTTAATACGCTTTAATCAAAATCAATTTTATCGTACGAAGTTTCCAAAGCTTATTTTAAATTATCAAAATTTATCGTTCTTTATCCGCTGCACTAATTCACCCCCTCTTAGTGCCACTTTCGATCCCAATAAGGGCTTCCTGGTAGCCACCTCCTATTCTCCTCTCCCTAGAGAGGAGCATCTTCGTAGCTCTACCGTGTAGATCACCGTTAGAGAGGAGGATGCTTGACCTCCTACATCCTCTCCATGGATTTGCAAGAATTCAGGGATATACGATCTCCCTAGATACTATCTTTTTACATACGTAATTTTCTAATTCGCGAATTTATTTTTTTGCACCGATCTTCGCACGATGACGAACCTTTTCGTGGAAATCTAGGATGTTTTATTTTTCGTTCTTCCGCTGCACATGAGATGTTGCCCTGGATTTCCTAACACTTTCGACATTCACTTCGACAAGTTCTGGATGAACTCTTGGCAAATTCCAGCAACACTCCCGACGAACTTTTGGACTCCCGATGAACTCTTGGACTCCCAACGTATCATTCGATCTTGACTCCAATACTTCGTTTTGCTTTATGCCTTGATCGCTATCATAGTAATCCTACACACTTTTCTTAACATATAGATTAGATCAAATAACTTATTAATTAATTTCATCATCAAAATCTGAGATTTAACAAGTATTATCGCTGACCATGATGGTACCACCATCGGGTTTTCTAAAAAAGTACATTTCGTATTTTTCAACTCACAGGCAGTACCATTGCCTGGTCCAACAGTGCCACCACCTGACCCAACTTTAGGTCACAAAATTGGCCTTCCAATAGGCCCAATTCACCTTGATTCAAGCTTGATTCAGGCCCATTAGCCTCCTAATTAAGTTAGCTTGGTTACACTCCAAAAATAACTTAATTATACTCTAAACTACTTCGATCAAGACACAACAATTACAATTATGAAGCCTACGTTGTCTGGCATATCATTATTCATCCGGCACTTTGTCCTTCAGTACATCGTCCTTTCCTTCAACATATTGCCCGACCTATCGGCATGTTGACTTACCGCAGCATTTGATCTTTTTGGCGTAATACCCAATCCTTTTGACTTGATGCTTAAACTTATGGCACGAAATCCATCCTCTGACATGTCGACTAATCCTTTGACACGACGTCCAATCTTTGACATGATGCTCTCCGACCCAATGTTTGATTCTGGTTCAATGATTTGCCTTTCTATAATCGAAGTTTGTCCTGTGTCACTTTTCTCAGATGCTCATTAGTTCATAAATTCATTAATTGATTTCATAATCAAAATCTGAAATTCAACATCAGCATGCCACGTAAACAGACTATAATGTCTGTTAACTCAGACTTGATGAGAGGGGCTTATATGCTATGTTTTTTTAAAATGTATAGGTTATTTTAAACATGAGAAAACCATAAGAGCTTAAGAGATCTATGGCCAAAATCATAGGGACTAAAATGAGGATATTTCACTCTCGGTATCATAAGAGGAATATTTCATGTGCTCTTACTTAGGTAAATCCCTAGCCAGGGTCAATCGAATCGTGATGAATTTGATAAGCATGAGATTTGGATTGAGAAAGGAGTTCTCTGGGAGAATTCGATTGGAGTGAGACTCAATGGATATTGCATGGGCCTAACAACATCATACTCAATATACGATCTCTAGGATATTAGATGGATAAGGGACTATAGATACACGGTAACTGATGCTAAATCCCGATTTTGATGATGAAATCAATTGATAAGTTTATGATTTACTCTATATTTGAGAAAAATGATGCAGGACTATCTTCGATCATGAAAAGAAAAATCAATTAAAGTAGAAGAATCAGACGTTGGGCTAGTCTTTGGGGACATTCTCCTAGATAGCAATATCTCATGTCTCATCGGTATGAGATTTCTCTTAAAATTTTTTATGCCAAACCTTTTGACAATAGTGTCTATGTACCTAGACTAGGATAAGCCAAGCATTCTCTTGAATCTATCTCGATAGATTCGAATCCCTAATATGTAGGATGCTTCCCCTAAGTTCTTCATGGAGAAGTGTCTAGATAGCCAAACCTTTACTATGGAAAGCATTCCTACATCATTCCCAATGATCAGGATGTCATCCACATACAGTACCAAAATGGTGATTGTGCTCTCACTTGCCTTCCTATACACACAAGGCTCATATTCATTATTAACGAAGTTATAAGATCTGATCATCTCATCAAATCTTATGTTCCAACTTTAGGAAGCTTGCTTTAGTCTATAGATGGACCTAAGCAACATGCACACTTTATCTGGACTATCCTTGGATACGAATCCCTCAGGCTAATTATATATACCTCCTCCTTGAGGTTGCCATTGAGGAACATGGTTTTCATATCTATTTTCTAAAACTCATAATCATAGTGTGCTACAATAACCAATAGAATTCAGATGGATTTTAGCATGACCACGAGCGAGAAGGTTTTGTCATGGTCAACAACTTGCTTTTGACGATACTCCTTAGCCACTAGCCTTACTTTATAGGTCTCTAATTTTCTATCTACTCTAATCTTCTTCTTAAAGATCTACTTGAAGCCAATGGGTACGATACCCTCAGGTGCATCAACTAGGTTCCAAATCTTGTTGGAATACATGGAATCTATCTTTGAATTCATGGCTTCTTATCACTTTCTAGAGTCTATACTCGTAATAGCCTCCTCGTAGGTCTGAGGATCAATTTCTTCAACATTCTCTCCTTTGATATGTCTCACATATCTCTCAGAAGGATGAGATACTCTAACGGACCTATGTAGAGTCAGAACTTGGGTGCTAGGTACCTAAACAAACTCAAACTATGGAATGGTGTTTGAGCTATGTTCTCCAACGTTACTCAACTCTATCATACTCTCACTATCTCCACCAAGAATGTGTTCCTTCTTAAGGAACACTACTCTCTTAGCTACAAAGACCTTTTGGTCCACGGGATGATAGAAATAATACCTACAAGTTTCCTTAAGGTATCATACGAACTTGCACCATTCTATCTTAGATTCCAACTTGTCGGGGTTGTGTCTCTTAACGTAGGTATGGTAGTCCCAAATCTTAACAACTAAAGATTGGACTTCTTCTCTTTCCATATCTCATATGGTATAGACACTACTAGTTTAGTTGGAACTCTATTCATAAGGCAAGCTGCGAACTCTATGGTGCATCCCCAGAATGAGACGGGTAGGTCGACGAAACTCATCTTGGACTGCACTATGTTTAACAGTATGCGATTCCTCCTTTCAGATACACCATTGAGCTAGGGTGTATAAGGAGGTGTCCATTGGGATAGAATCCCATGGTCCTTGAGAAATTGGGTGAACTCTATACTCAAGTACTCACCTCCTCAATTTGAATGAAGAATCTTGATATTTTTTTCAGTTTGGTTCTAGATTTCATTCTTATATTTCTTGAATTTTTCGAAGGCTTTAGACTTGTACTTCATCAAGTACATATATCCGTACCTGGATAAATCATCAGTAAAAATAATAAAGTAGAAGTAACCACTTATGGCCTAAGTTGACATGGGACCATATACAACACTATGTATAAGTTCTAACAACTCAGTGGCTCCCTCTTTAGTTTCAGTAAATGGAGAGTTGGTCAGTTTACCACGAAGGCAAGGCTCGCAAGTCGCATATGACTCATAGTCGAATGGATCTATGTATCTATGTCATGCCCACCCCCCTTTGAATTATCATATTCAAGAGGTGTGACCTTATCTTAAAATCAAGAATATTATAATTCATCCACAATCAAAATCTAGGATCCAAACTAACATTTGAGGACATTGAGAAACATTCAAAACATCAAAATTCACATTCATAAAACCTGTTTATAATCATACATCATATCATTTAAACATCTATGAAAGCCAAAGCCAACTTAACAAATATTAATCACACTTATAAATTCACTAGTATGAGAATCTATACAATCGCAAAACTAACCATTTACCACAAGTTCATAAAGTTTCAACAACCAACTATATCCAATGAGAAGATTTAACGTATCCTCAAGTTGAGAAATCAAGAAGTGATATTTGATTATTATTTTGTTAATCGCTCGATTATTAACACACATCTTCTAAGACACATCTTTCTTAAGGATTAACAAGGCAAAGGCAACATAAGGTCTGAGGCTGTGTCATACAAAGCTTTAATCAAAAGTTCTTTAACTTGCTTGTTTAACATAGCTTTCTCTTTAGGATTTATTTTATAATATGAGAGATTAAGGAGCTGTGATCTTGGGATAAAGTCAATGACATATTAAATTTCTTATGGTGGTAGCTCACTAGGTAATTTCGAGGGTATAACATCAAAAAATTCATTTAGTAAGGATTTAACCTTAGGAGTTATGTTAAAAATAATGCAAGGACTAAGAATATCTCTATCAATGATCACCACACAAAATTTGTTATCTATTTCAAAAGATTTAGGATCTAGTAAATAAAGTACTTTGGTGGTTGGGGTTTATGGAAGAGATTTGAGAGTTTCTGTTTTGTTCTTTTCTGACAGTTTTACTAATCGTAGGATAATGGATTTGCCTTTGTATCGAAAGACATGCATGTTTTCTCACTCATGAATGATAACATCAAGGTCATATAATCAAGGTCGACCTAAAAGAATATGGGCAATGTCCATTGTTAGGATATCACAGTAAATCTCATCTTGGTAATCTCCCAATTTTTATTGGTACCAGGTATCTTCCAATCATAAGCCAAGTGGCTTTGTTAACCCATGTTACTTTGAATAGGGTCAAATGTGACTCTACCTTAAGGCTTAAGTCCTTTGATAGTAGATTTTGAGACTATGTTTATAGTATTATGTTAAGAATAATGTAAGGGCTAAGAATTTCTCTATCAATGATCACTACACAAAATTTGTTATCTACTTCAATAGATTTATGATCCAATAAATGAAGTACTTTGGTCGTTGAGGCTTATGGAAGAGTTTTGATAGTTTCTATTTTGTTATTTTCTGACGGTTTTACTAATCGTAGGATAATGGATTTGCCTTTGTATCGAAAGATATGTATGTTTTCTCACTCATGAATGATAATATCAAGGTCATACAATCAAGGTCGACCTAAAAGAATATGGGCAATGTCCATTGGTAGGATATCACAGTAAATCTCATCTTGGTAATCTCCCTATTTTTATTGGTATCAGGTATCTTCCGATCATAAGCTAAGTGGCTTTGTTAATCCAGGTTACTTTGAATGGGGTCAAATATGACCCTACCTTAAGGCTTAAGTCTTTTGTTAGTAGATTTTGAGACTATGTTCATAGTGTTACCCTCATTTATAATAAATTTGCAAGTTCTTTTCCCACCTTGGATGAAAAAGTATGAAAGATACTTATTCTTTTTCATTCATTGGAATCATTAACAATAGAGAGAAATAATGCTGACAACATTAACATGGGCATCTTTAAATTTTAATTCGTTTTCGTCACTTGAGGAGTAGGCTTTGGGTTTAACTACTTGGTTTGCTTCTTCGATTTGATCCCCTGATTTTTGTTTTAAGGTAAGGGTACATTGAGGACAATGAGAGACAATGTGACCTTTATTATGACAATAATGACATTAGATTAAAAATGAACTTGTTTGAAAATCAATAGTTGAACGAGTTTGACGATTCATGATTGAGTCAGGATTGTTGCTAGTAGTGAGGATTTTTAGTTTGATAGAGCTACTACTTGGGCTAGATTAGGAAATAGTTTTATTTTTGAGAGATTGAGAAGATTCTTGATGAATTGGATGAGGTTTAATTTACTTTTCAATCTCGAAGGGCTTGTCAAGAAGTTTCCTCTATAGTGTCGGGGAAACTATAGGAGATTTTTCGTTGAATGTCAAATCTTAACCTAATAATAAATCTTCCAACAATAATAATTTGGCTCTTTTCTATTTCACGCATAAGTAAAAGTTTCTTAAATTAGACTAAATACTTTGCTAGAATTCAACTATTTAAAGTTTAATTGACTTCAAAAGTAGGTTGATAAATATTTTTCCATAAGTTTTTGTTTCATAACATCCCATTTAATGATGAGAGGCTCTTGATGGTGTTTGAGACTACGTTGGACATGTCAATATTTCCAAGCAAACCCAACTAGTTTTATTTTTTTAGATCATACATGTTCAATATCAATCATTTTATATTATTCAAAATAGTCTTCCATGCTATCTAATCAATCAACAAATATATTTGGATCAAACCTACCATTAAGGTAGGACACATCCACTTTAACTCTTTCAGTCATTTTTCCAAATTGTCAATAAACTGAAGTTGTTGCCCATTACTCGGATTCGTAGATTTGTAGTAGTTCTAGGAATTCATCATTAAGGTTAAAAGCTTGATTATTAGGAATTGTTGGAGCATGATTGTGAATAGATGCCCTATAGGCAAACCTAGGATTTATTCAAATTGAGGCTTAGGTAGCAAGTGAAATTCCTTGATTTGAAGCTATGCATTATGGAGAATGAACATGTTGCCCAATGGACTCACGAATTTCCTTATTTACGGGTAGTTTTTCAAGGCGTTGGAGAGCTCTTAGGACTTGACTCATTTAGTCATATAACTAGTTCAACACTATCTCATGATCTACTAGCTTAGTCATAAGGGTGTCTATCTCACTCTATTGGTTTAGAGA